>OZ004689.1:7329378-8752911 GCA_963924505.1 Agonopterix alstromeriana | reverse complement strand
ACCTAACCTAACCTAACCTAACCTAACCTAACCTAACCTAACCTAACCTAACCTAACCTAACCTAACCTAACCTAACCTAACCTAACCTAACCTAACCTAACCTAACCTAACCTAACCTAACCTAACCTAACCTAACCTAACCTAACCTAACCTAACCTAACCTAACCTAACCTAACCTAACCTAACCTAACCTAACCTAACCTAACCTAACCTAACCTAACCTAACCTAACCTAACCTAACCTAACCTAACCTAACCTAACCTAACCTAACCTAACCTAACCTAACCTAACCTAACCTAACCTAACCTAACCTAACCTAACCTAACCTAACCTAACCTAACCTAACCTAACCTAACCTAACCTAACCTAACCTAACCTAACCTAACCTAACCTAACCTAACCTAACCTAACCTAACCTAACCTAACCTAACCTAACCTAACCTAACCTAACCTAACCTAACCTAACCTAACCTAACCTAACCTAACCTAACCTAACCTAACCTAACCTAACCTAACCTAACCTAACCTAACCTAACCTAACCTAACCTAACCTAACCTAACCTAACCTAACCTAACCTAACCTAACCTAACCTAACCTAACCTAACCTAACCTAACCTAACCTAACCTAACCTAACCTAACCTAACCTAACCTAACCTAACCTAACCTAACCTAACCTAACCTAACCTAACCTAACCTAACCTAACCTAACCTAACCTAACCTAACCTAACCTAACCTAACCTAACCTAACCTAACCTAACCTAACCTAACCTAACCTAACCTAACCTAACCTAACCTAACCTAACCTAACCTAACCTAACCTAACCTAACCTAACCTAACCTAACCTAACCTAACCTAACCTAACCTAACCTAACCTAACCTAACCTAACCTAACCTAACCTAACCTAACCTAACCTAACCTAACCTAACCTAACCTAACCTAACCTAACCTAACCTAACCTAACCTAACCTAACCTAACCTAACCTAACCTAACCTAACCTAACCTAACCTAACCTAACCTAACCTAACCTAACCTAACCTAACCTAACCTAACCTAACCTAACCTAACCTAACCTAACCTAACCTAACCTAACCTAACCTAACCTAACCTAACCTAACCTAACCTAACCTAACCTAACCTAACCTAACCTAACCTAACCTAACCTAACCTAACCTAACCTAACCTAACCTAACCTAACCTAACCTAACCTAACCTAACCTAACCTAACCTAACCTAACCTAACCTAACCTAACCTAACCTAACCTAACCTAACCTAACCTAACCTAACCTAACCTAACCTAACCTAACCTAACCTAACCTAACCTAACCTAACCTAACCTAACCTAACCTAACCTAACCTAACCTAACCTAACCTAACCTAACCTAACCTAACCTAACCTAACCTAACCTAACCTAACCTAACCTAACCTAACCTAACCTAACCTAACCTAACCTAACCTAACCTAACCTAACCTAACCTAACCTAACCTAACCTAACCTAACCTAACCTAACCTAACCTAACCTAACCTAACCTAACCTAACCTAACCTAACCTAACCTAACCTAACCTAACCTAACCTAACCTAACCTAACCTAACCTAACCTAACCTAACCTAACCTAACCTAACCTAACCTAACCTAACCTAACCTAACCTAACCTAACCTAACCTAACCTAACCTAACCTAACCTAACCTAACCTAACCTAACCTAACCTAACCTAACCTAACCTAACCTAACCTAACCTAACCTAACCTAACCTAACCTAACCTAACCTAACCTAACCTAACCTAACCTAACCTAACCTAACCTAACCTAACCTAACCTAACCTAACCTAACCTAACCTAACCTAACCTAACCTAACCTAACCTAACCTAACCTAACCTAACCTAACCTAACCTAACCTAACCTAACCTAACCTAACCTAACCTAACCTAACCTAACCTAACCTAACCTAACCTAACCTAACCTAACCTAACCTAACCTAACCTAACCTAACCTAACCTAACCTAACCTAACCTAACCTAACCTAACCTAACCTAACCTAACCTAACCTAACCTAACCTAACCTAACCTAACCTAACCTAACCTAACCTAACCTAACTCTAACCTAACCTAACCTAACCTAACCTAACCTAACCTAACCTAACCTAACCTAACCTAACCTAACCTAACCTAACCTAACCTAACCTAACCTAACCTAACCTAACCTAACCTAACCTAACCTAACCTAACCTAACCTAACCTAACCTAACCTAACCTAACCTAACCTAACCTAACCTAACCTAACCTAACCTAACCTAACCTAACCTAACCTAACCTAACCTAACCTAACCTAACCTAACCTAACCTAACCTAACCTAACCTAACCTAACCTAACCTAACCTAACCTAACCTAACCTAACCTAACCTAACCTAACCTAACCTAACCTAACCTAACCTAACCTAACCTAACCTAACCTAACCTAACCTAACCTAACCTAACCTAACCTAACCTAACCTAACCTAACCTAACCTAACCTAACCTAACCTAACCTAACCTAACCTAACCTAACCTAACCTAACCTAACCTAACCTAACCTAACCTAACCTAACCTAACCTAACCTAACCTAACCTAACCTAACCTAACCTAACCTAACCTAACCTAACCTAACCTAACCTAACCTAACCTAACCTAACCTAACCTAACCTAACCTAACCTAACCTAACCTAACCTAACCTAACCTAACCTAACCTAACCTAACCTAACCTAACCTAACCTAACCTAACCTAACCTAACCTAACCTAACCTAACCTAACCTAACCTAACCTAACCTAACCTAACCTAACCTAACCTAACCTAACCTAACCTAACCTAACCTAACCTAACCTAACCTAACCTAACCTAACCTAACCTAACCTAACCTAACCTAACCTAACCTAACCTAACCTAACCTAACCTAACCTAACCTAACCTAACCTAACCTAACCTAACCTAACCTAACCTAACCTAACCTAACCTAACCTAACCTAACCTAACCTAACCTAACCTAACCTAACCTAACCTAACCTAACCTAACCTAACCTAACCTAACCTAACCTAACCTAACCTAACCTAACCTAACCTAACCTAACCTAACCTAACCTAACCTAACCTAACCTAACCTAACCTAACCTAACCTAACCTAACCTAACCTAACCTAACCTAACCTAACCTAACCTAACCTAACCTAACCTAACCTAACCTAACCTAACCTAACCTAACCTAACCTAACCTAACCTAACCTAACCTAACCTAACCTAACCTAACCTAACCTAACCTAACCTAACCTAACCTAACCTAACCTAACCTAACCTAACCTAACCTAACCTAACCTAACCTAACCTAACCTAACCTAACCTAACCTAACCTAACCTAACCTAACCTAACCTAACCTAACCTAACCTAACCTAACCTAACCTAACCTAACCTAACCTAACCTAACCTAACCTAACCTAACCTAACCTAACCTAACCTAACCTAACCTAACCTAACCTAACCTAACCTAACCTAACCTAACCTAACCTAACCTAACCTAACCTAACCTAACCTAACCTAACCTAACCTAACCTAACCTAACCTAACCTAACCTAACCTAACCTAACCTAACCTAACCTAACCTAACCTAACCTAACCTAACCTAACCTAACCTAACCTAACCTAACCTAACCTAACCTAACCTAACCTAACCTAACCTAACCTAACCTAACCTAACCTAACCTAACCTAACCTAACCTAACCTAACCTAACCTAACCTAACCTAACCTAACCTAACCTAACCTAACCTAACCTAACCTAACCTAACCTAACCTAACCTAACCTAACCTAACCTAACCTAACCTAACCTAACCTAACCTAACCTAACCTAACCTAACCTAACCTAACCTAACCTAACCTAACCTAACCTAACCTAACCTAACCTAACCTAACCTAACCTAACCTAACCTAACCTAACCTAACCTAACCTAACCTAACCTAACCTAACCTAACCTAACCTAACCTAACCTAACCTAACCTAACCTAACCTAACCTAACCTAACCTAACCTAACCTAACCTAACCTAACCTAACCTAACCTAACCTAACCTAACCTAACCTAACCTAACCTAACCTAACCTAACCTAACCTAACCTAACCTAACCTAACCTAACCTAACCTAACCTAACCTAACCTAACCTAACCTAACCTAACCTAACCTAACCTAACCTAACCTAACCTAACCTAACCTAACCTAACCTAACCTAACCTAACCTAACCTAACCTAACCTAACCTAACCTAACCTAACCTAACCTAACCTAACCTAACCTAACCTAACCTAACCTAACCTAACCTAACCTAACCTAACCTAACCTAACCTAACCTAACCTAACCTAACCTAACCTAACCTAACCTAACCTAACCTAACCTAACCTAACCTAACCTAACCTAACCTAACCTAACCTAACCTAACCTAACCTAACCTAACCTAACCTAACCTAACCTAACCTAACCTAACCTAACCTAACCTAACCTAACCTAACCTAACCTAACCTAACCTAACCTAACCTAACCTAACCTAACCTAACCTAACCTAACCTAACCTAACCTAACCTAACCTAACCTAACCTAACCTAACCTAACCTAACCTAACCTAACCTAACCTAACCTAACCTAACCTAACCTAACCTAACCTAACCTAACCTAACCTAACCTAACCTAACCTAACCTAACCTAACCTAACCTAACCTAACCTAACCTAACCTAACCTAACCTAACCTAACCTAACCTAACCTAACCTAACCTAACCTAACCTAACCTAACCTAACCTAACCTAACCTAACCTAACCTAACCTAACCTAACCTAACCTAACCTAACCTAACCTAACCTAACCTAACCTAACCTAACCTAACCTAACCTAACCTAACCTAACCTAACCTAACCTAACCTAACCTAACCTAACCTAACCTAACCTAACCTAACCTAACCTAACCTAACCTAACCTAACCTAACCTAACCTAACCTAACCTAACCTAACCTAACCTAACCTAACCTAACCTAACCTAACCTAACCTAACCTAACCTAACCTAACCTAACCTAACCTAACCTAACCTAACCTAACCTAACCTAACCTAACCTAACCTAACCTAACCTAACCTAACCTAACCTAACCTAACCTAACCTAACCTAACCTAACCTAACCTAACCTAACCTAACCTAACCTAACCTAACCTAACCTAACCTAACCTAACCTAACCTAACCTAACCTAACCTAACCTAACCTAACCTAACCTAACCTAACCTAACCTAACCTAACCTAACCTAACCTAACCTAACCTAACCTAACCTAACCTAACCTAACCTAACCTAACCTAACCTAACCTAACCTAACCTAACCTAACCTAACCTAACCTAACCTAACCTAACCTAACCTAACCTAACCTAACCTAACCTAACCTAACCTAACCTAACCTAACCTAACCTAACCTAACCTAACCTAACCTAACCTAACCTAACCTAACCTAACCTAACCTAACCTAACCTAACCTAACCTAACCTAACCTAACCTAACCTAACCTAACCTAAC
The DNA here is from genome assembly GCA_963924505.1 of Agonopterix alstromeriana. Taxonomy (NCBI): domain Eukaryota; kingdom Metazoa; phylum Arthropoda; class Insecta; order Lepidoptera; family Depressariidae; genus Agonopterix; species Agonopterix alstromeriana. The sequence goes on along the minus strand of OZ004689.1, from coordinate 8,747,323 downwards.
CTAACCTAACCTAACCTAACCTAACCTAACCTAACCTAACCTAACCTAACCTAACCTAACCTAACCTAACCTAACCTAACCTAACCTAACCTAACCTAACCTAACCTAACCTAACCTAACCTAACCTAACCTAACCTAACCTAACCTAACCTAACCTAACCTAACCTAACCTAACCTAACCTAACCTAACCTAACCTAACCTAACCTAACCTAACCTAACCTAACCTAACCTAACCTAACCTAACCTAACCTAACCTAACCTAACCTAACCTAACCTAACCTAACCTAACCTAACCTAACCTAACCTAACCTAACCTAACCTAACCTAACCTAACCTAACCTAACCTAACCTAACCTAACCTAACCTAACCTAACCTAACCTAACCTAACCTAACCTAACCTAACCTAACCTAACCTAACCTAACCTAACCTAACCTAACCTAACCTAACCTAACCTAACCTAACCTAACCTAACCTAACCTAACCTAACCTAACCTAACCTAACCTAACCTAACCTAACCTAACCTAACCTAACCTAACCTAACCTAACCTAACCTAACCTAACCTAACCTAACCTAACCTAACCTAACCTAACCTAACCTAACCTAACCTAACCTAACCTAACCTAACCTAACCTAACCTAACCTAACCTAACCTAACCTAACCTAACCTAACCTAACCTAACCTAACCTAACCTAACCTAACCTAACCTAACCTAACCTAACCTAACCTAACCTAACCTAACCTAACCTAACCTAACCTAACCTAACCTAACCTAACCTAACCTAACCTAACCTAACCTAACCTAACCTAACCTAACCTAACCTAACCTAACCTAACCTAACCTAACCTAACCTAACCTAACCTAACCTAACCTAACCTAACCTAACCTAACCTAACCTAACCTAACCTAACCTAACCTAACCTAACCTAACCTAACCTAACCTAACCTAACCTAACCTAACCTAACCTAACCTAACCTAACCTAACCTAACCTAACCTAACCTAACCTAACCTAACCTAACCTAACCTAACCTAACCTAACCTAACCTAACCTAACCTAACCTAACCTAACCTAACCTAACCTAACCTAACCTAACCTAACCTAACCTAACCTAACCTAACCTAACCTAACCTAACCTAACCTAACCTAACCTAACCTAACCTAACCTAACCTAACCTAACCTAACCTAACCTAACCTAACCTAACCTAACCTAACCTAACCTAACCTAACCTAACCTAACCTAACCTAACCTAACCTAACCTAACCTAACCTAACCTAACCTAACCTAACCTAACCTAACCTAACCTAACCTAACCTAACCTAACCTAACCTAACCTAACCTAACCTAACCTAACCTAACCTAACCTAACCTAACCTAACCTAACCTAACCTAACCTAACCTAACCTAACCTAACCTAACCTAACCTAACCTAACCTAACCTAACCTAACCTAACCTAACCTAACCTAACCTAACCTAACCTAACCTAACCTAACCTAACCTAACCTAACCTAACCTAACCTAACCTAACCTAACCTAACCTAACCTAACCTAACCTAACCTAACCTAACCTAACCTAACCTAACCTAACCTAACCTAACCTAACCTAACCTAACCTAACCTAACCTAACCTAACCTAACCTAACCTAACCTAACCTAACCTAACCTAACCTAACCTAACCTAACCTAACCTAACCTAACCTAACCTAACCTAACCTAACCTAACCTAACCTAACCTAACCTAACCTAACCTAACCTAACCTAACCTAACCTAACCTAACCTAACCTAACCTAACCTAACCTAACCTAACCTAACCTAACCTAACCTAACCTAACCTAACCTAACCTAACCTAACCTAACCTAACCTAACCTAACCTAACCTAACCTAACCTAACCTAACCTAACCTAACCTAACCTAACCTAACCTAACCTAACCTAACCTAACCTAACCTAACCTAACCTAACCTAACCTAACCTAACCTAACCTAACCTAACCTAACCTAACCTAACCTAACCTAACCTAACCTAACCTAACCTAACCTAACCTAACCTAACCTAACCTAACCTAACCTAACCTAACCTAACCTAACCTAACCTAACCTAACCTAACCTAACCTAACCTAACCTAACCTAACCTAACCTAACCTAACCTAACCTAACCTAACCTAACCTAACCTAACCTAACCTAACCTAACCTAACCTAACCTAACCTAACCTAACCTAACCTAACCTAACCTAACCTAACCTAACCTAACCTAACCTAACCTAACCTAACCTAACCTAACCTAACCTAACCTAACCTAACCTAACCTAACCTAACCTAACCTAACCTAACCTAACCTAACCTAACCTAACCTAACCTAACCTAACCTAACCTAACCTAACCTAACCTAACCTAACCTAACCTAACCTAACCTAACCTAACCTAACCTAACCTAACCTAACCTAACCTAACCTAACCTAACCTAACCTAACCTAACCTAACCTAACCTAACCTAACCTAACCTAACCTAACCTAACCTAACCTAACCTAACCTAACCTAACCTAACCTAACCTAACCTAACCTAACCTAACCTAACCTAACCTAACCTAACCTAACCTAACCTAACCTAACCTAACCTAACCTAACCTAACCTAACCTAACCTAACCTAACCTAACCTAACCTAACCTAACCTAACCTAACCTAACCTAACCTAACCTAACCTAACCTAACCTAACCTAACCTAACCTAACCTAACCTAACCTAACCTAACCTAACCTAACCTAACCTAACCTAACCTAACCTAACCTAACCTAACCTAACCTAACCTAACCTAACCTAACCTAACCTAACCTAACCTAACCTAACCTAACCTAACCTAACCTAACCTAACCTAACCTAACCTAACCTAACCTAACCTAACCTAACCTAACCTAACCTAACCTAACCTAACCTAACCTAACCTAACCTAACCTAACCTAACCTAACCTAACCTAACCTAACCTAACCTAACCTAACCTAACCTAACCTAACCTAACCTAACCTAACCTAACCTAACCTAACCTAACCTAACCTAACCTAACCTAACCTAACCTAACCTAACCTAACCTAACCTAACCTAACCTAACCTAACCTAACCTAACCTAACCTAACCTAACCTAACCTAACCTAACCTAACCTAACCTAACCTAACCTAACCTAACCTAACCTAACCTAACCTAACCTAACCTAACCTAACCTAACCTAACCTAACCTAACCTAACCTAACCTAACCTAACCTAACCTAACCTAACCTAACCTAACCTAACCTAACCTAACCTAACCTAACCTAACCTAACCTAACCTAACCTAACCTAACCTAACCTAACCTAACCTAACCTAACCTAACCTAACCTAACCTAACCTAACCTAACCTAACCTAACCTAACCTAACCTAACCTAACCTAACCTAACCTAACCTAACCTAACCTAACCTAACCTAACCTAACCTAACCTAACCTAACCTAACCTAACCTAACCTAACCTAACCTAACCTAACCTAACCTAACCTAACCTAACCTAACCTAACCTAACCTAACCTAACCTAACCTAACCTAACCTAACCTAACCTAACCTAACCTAACCTAACCTAACCTAACCTAACCTAACCTAACCTAACCTAACCTAACCTAACCTAACCTAACCTAACCTAACCTAACCTAACCTAACCTAACCTAACCTAACCTAACCTAACCTAACCTAACCTAACCTAACCTAACCTAACCTAACCTAACCTAACCTAACCTAACCTAACCTAACCTAACCTAACCTAACCTAACCTAACCTAACCTAACCTAACCTAACCTAACCTAACCTAACCTAACCTAACCTAACCTAACCTAACCTAACCTAACCTAACCTAACCTAACCTAACCTAACCTAACCTAACCTAACCTAACCTAACCTAACCTAACCTAACCTAACCTAACCTAACCTAACCTAACCTAACCTAACCTAACCTAACCTAACCTAACCTAACCTAACCTAACCTAACCTAACCTAACCTAACCTAACCTAACCTAACCTAACCTAACCTAACCTAACCTAACCTAACCTAACCTAACCTAACCTAACCTAACCTAACCTAACCTAACCTAACCTAACCTAACCTAACCTAACCTAACCTAACCTAACCTAACCTAACCTAACCTAACCTAACCTAACCTAACCTAACCTAACCTAACCTAACCTAACCTAACCTAACCTAACCTAACCTAACCTAACCTAACCTAACCTAACCTAACCTAACCTAACCTAACCTAACCTAACCTAACCTAACCTAACCTAACCTAACCTAACCTAACCTAACCTAACCTAACCTAACCTAACCTAACCTAACCTAACCTAACCTAACCTAACCTAACCTAACCTAACCTAACCTAACCTAACCTAACCTAACCTAACCTAACCTAACCTAACCTAACCTAACCTAACCTAACCTAACCTAACCTAACCTAACCTAACCTAACCTAACCTAACCTAACCTAACCTAACCTAACCTAACCTAACCTAACCTAACCTAACCTAACCTAACCTAACCTAACCTAACCTAACCTAACCTAACCTAACCTAACCTAACCTAACCTAACCTAACCTAACCTAACCTAACCTAACCTAACCTAACCTAACCTAACCTAACCTAACCTAACCTAACCTAACCTAACCTAACCTAACCTAACCTAACCTAACCTAACCTAACCTAACCTAACCTAACCTAACCTAACCTAACCTAACCTAACCTAACCTAACCTAACCTAACCTAACCTAACCTAACCTAACCTAACCTAACCTAACCTAACCTAACCTAACCTAACCTAACCTAACCTAACCTAACCTAACCTAACCTAACCTAACCTAACCTAACCTAACCTAACCTAACCTAACCTAACCTAACCTAACCTAACCTAACCGGCTAACGGAGGCAGAGAGGATCCACATTGATATGCAGCGTGTGCGCGTGTACGACCAGTCGCCGCTGGTCCAATGTGGAAGATGCCTTCGTTATGGTCACGGTCGGAAACTGTGCACGGAACAGGCCGACGTGTGTTCCCACTGTGGTGGCTCGCATTTAAAGGCGGACTGTCCACGCTGGGCAGCTGACGAAAAGCCCTCCTGCCGGAACTGCGCACTGACCAAATTAGAGAAAGTCGACCACAATGCGTTCGACAGACAGTGCCCGGAACGAAAGAGATGGGACAATATAGCCCGATCAACAGTAGCGTACTGCTAAGGGCCCAGCAGAGAGCTACACGTCACCCAAAGCCATGAAGACAGAAGAAACAGAATCCCCTCTCCCAACAACTGAGAAAACGGCAGCTGCTACGCACAGAACCAATAGATGGACAATCGGAGTCGGATTGGTCTATCTTGAGGAAGATCAGACGATTGACCCAGACATTGAGGAAATAAAAGCGATTAGCCAAGAATTAGCTGCCAGATGGACCCTAGCCAAAGGATTCGATCTACAAATTCGAGTGGAACGGCGAGTAATCGCCGAGAATCTACCAGACACTGTACCCGAACGACACAGGTGGGAATTATTGTTTAGGCTTGCGGAAGAAGTTGGAGAGAGAAATGGTAGCAAAGTTATTGGCGGATAGCAAATGCCATATACATTTTGGAAATGTACACATGTGTATATAATTGGTATTACCAATAGCTTTGCTACAAAAGAAAGAGTACAAATTACCATATTATGATAATATGGTAAGATTGTACTTAGGAAAGTAAAAATAGTAAGAACCGCAAACCTAAGAATTTGTTAAATAAGAACTGCTGTGTTAGGTGTAAAACTCTGAGATAAATTTAGAACTGTAATAATAAGGTGTAATAGATATTCAATTTATAGAATAAGACTCTTGTACACTGTATTAAATATATTTTGAATTTAATACCTTTCGGAATTAATTAAAGAAGGCCTCCCCTTCTCAAAATTTATAAAATCATTAATGTAATTAATACAGACAGTGTTGTATAATACTCTCCGAACAATCTTATCGGAGACAAGAGGAATGACAAACTGAGGTTTTTGGCCGGTAGGAGTCCGGCACTATCTGGGTCTCCCTTCCCAGATGTCCATGATGGATTTTCCTCTTTTTGTCACAATGTAAAAAAAAAAAAAAAAAAAACCTAACCTAACCTAACCTAACCTAACCTTTTTTTTTTTTTTTTTTTTTTTTTTGACGCTGGGAAAAAATGCATTACGCATCCCCCCCCGTTGGGGGACGGGAGGGGTATGTGGGACTCCCCGGTGCGAGTCACCGGTATACCCACTAAAATAACCCAGCGGCACTCCCGCTTCGCCCGGATGGCAGGGAACTGGGAGACCGGCAGAGCCTTTACATCCAGTCCCCCACCGGCGATCGCCTGCCTTTCGGCCGGCCCACCAGAGAATGTCTTCCCGCAAGGGTGGTGAGTAGTGCAATGCAGGCGAAGGCGCCCCCGCACCTATCGCCCGCTACTCACCACTGGAAGGCTGAAGGCGGCTGCGGTGAAGCAGCTGCCAACCGCCACCGTCGGTTTTAACGACTTCACTGTCGGGTGTTATTGACTTTTCCTTGTCTCGGCCCGGCCAATAAAGGCAAGGCCCCCGGTCGCCTGGAAACAGGCCAGACGATAACGATATACCGCTTGGCGGTGGCGGGGAAGGAACTCCTTCCCGGCCTGCTCTGTGGTAGGGTGAGTACACACAGAGCCCGCCCTTGCTCCTCCCCAGTGCCCTCCGATAAACAGAGGGACATGTGGAGAAACGAACCGCGGACGAGTCAAGCTGACCCGCCGCCCTCCTGTGGTCACATCTCAGTGATGCGACCACCCCACTTAGGGTTGGTTCACGCCGGCAAGCCGGTACCCCCCATTTCTGGGGGGCATTCCCCTATCCACCACCCGGGGGACGCGCCCGATAGCAGACCCTCCTGCCACGGGAACCTAACCTAACCTAACCTAACCTAACCTAACCTAACCTAACCTGAGCAAACCTAAACTGAGCAAACCTAACCTGAGCAAACCTAACCTGAGCAAACCTAACCTGAGCAAACCAGCCAGTCCACGCCCAACTTTGACAGTTGAGCGGCCATTTTGGAAAATTTCAAACACCAATATCTCCTGACTGGTGGGTCGTAGAGTGCCGGGGTTTTCGTTGGAGTCTTTGTCTAGCCATTCTCTGCCCCGCTATCCATTTTTCAGGCGTTTCCAGGAAGTCAAAAAATTTCAGCCTGAAAACGGTACCGGTGGGTGGAGCTCGTCGAGCCCAACACAGCGGTCCAAACCCCAGCTCAATCGGACCAGTGGTTCTGGAGTTATAGGGGAGTAACCAGATCTGGCCGCCATTTTGTTTCGGAACCAGAATCTTTTAACTCCTGCTCCTCCCGAACCACTTGGGATAGACACACTGTGTTTGGTATCGTTGGAAAGGGCTTGCGGAGGGCTATCCACTGAGTGCCACAAATCGTCTCTAGGTAGAGCCTGAAAGTTTTTGGTCTCCAAAAACGCCAATTTTGACTCCTGGAAGCGCTTTCTTCCTCTATCGGGTATAGGTCCTATTGACCTACAGCTATACAACCCAAACTGACCGAGTCTGTGACTCTAGGTAGAGCGACATTGTTTTTAGCAACTCTTTACAACTTTTACAAACTTTTGCTTTTTATTATCATTTACATTTAACTTTTGACGCATACCTCCAAAATGTTTGGGCTCAGAACACCAAACCCAAAACCAAAACCGACCAGTGGTGCCAAATCACCATTAAAACCCGTGACTGCAGCTCCAAGCGTTAGACGCAGCATAGGAGAGTGGGAATCGGGTAATATCGATCCTACCCCTCCTATGACAAGTAAGACAACGCAGAACACCAAAACTTCTGAAAAACCAGAGCCACCACCTACTCTGCCAAAAGAAACAGTGGTCACGGACACGCGCAGAGCATCCCAAACGCAGACGCATACTCCGCCAAGGCAGCAGTACACCAGCCGCCCTATGGAGGCAAAAGCATGCGTCTCAAAGGGAAAATCGCTACTGAACACCTCTCGGAACACTAAAACCGAAATAAAAAATGGCGTCATTGAGGCTCTAGACCGGTTATACCAGCTCGTTAAGGAAGCCGAGCTAGAGCTAAAATCTCAAAAACCGGCGGAGAAGGAAGCAAAGAAGATCCCAGAAGCTGAACCGATCGACACCACCTTCCTTTTGAACCAAGACCAAGACCTAAGATCGACGATAGAGGAGCACACAAAACTGATGCTCGAGAGCAACAGGAAGATGGAGGAACTGAAAGACACCCTAGAGAGGCAAAAGGAAACTCTAGAAAGAGCGACACAAGCCACTTACGCGAATGTGACTGCCAACCAAAGCGGAAGATCGCAACCAAAGCGAAGTACGCTACATTCCATGGTAGTCACATCGACGGACGAAACAGAATCGGGAGAAGAGGTTCTTGAAAAGGTCCGGCAAGCTGTGGACGCGAAGGAGGGTTGGGTCAAGGTCGAAAGAGTTAGGAAGGCCAAGGACAGGAAGATCATCATGGGATTTGAAACGAAAGAGGAAAGGAACAAGATTAAGGAAAGGTTAGAAAAGGAAGGAAGGAACCTCGCCGTCGAGGAAATGAAGAACAAGGACCCGCTTCTGATACTCTGGAGCGTCCTGGCAGTGAACACAGACGGAGATGTCACTAAGGCCCTGAGGAATCAGAACAGTGGAGTTTTTCGTGACCTCAACGACGGGGACGACAGGGTGGAGATCAAGTACAGAAGGAGAAGCAGGAACCCACACACGTGCCACATTGTTGTCGCTGTCTCTCCCATCGTCTGGCAGAGGGTGCTCGAAATCGGGAGCGTCCACATAGACCTCCAACGCATAAGGGCAGAAGACCAGTCTCCACTAGTCCAATGCACACGTTGCATGGGCTACGGACACGGAAAACGGTTCTGTACGGAGCCGGCAGACCTATGCAGTCATTGTGGGGGCCCCCATCTGAGAGCAGAGTGTGCCGATTGGATGGCGAACGTACCACCCATATGCCGGAACTGCACAAGGGCAAAACTAGATCACGTAGAGCATAACGCCTTTAGCTCCGATTGCCCAATACGCCGGAAATGGGATGAGCTGGCTCGAACGACGATAGCGTATTGCTAAGGGCGTCCACGGTGACCAAACTCTCTGCAAAATGATACAGGCAAACCTCCAACGAAAAAAGCTAGCAACAAACGAGTTGCTGATAGAGGCGAAAAAGCGCGGAGTCGCTGTGGCACTATTACAAGAGCCATATGTGGGAGGGGCGAAGGAAGTGAGGAGCCACAGGGGCGTTAGAATCTTCCAAAGCACTGATCCAGGAGAAGGGACTGTGAAGGCAGCAATAGCTGTCTTCAACCACGACCTCAACGTCAAACAGTACCCGAAACTTACCACAAACAACATCGTTGTGGTAGGGATCCAGACCAGTGCCTGGGAGGTCACGCTTGTCTCCTTCTACTTCGAGCCAGACCAGCCCACAGAGCCATACCTTAAACACCTAGAAAAGATAGTGCAACAAATCGGGAACACGAAACTTGTCGTTGGAGGCGACGCAAACGCAAAGAGCACATGGTGGGGGAGCCCAACAATTGACCACGAGGGGGAAGAAGTCTCAGGAACACTCGAAGAGCTGGACCTGAACATACTCAATAGAGGGAAAATCCCGACCTTTGACGTAATCCGCGGAGGAAAACGGTACACCAGCTTCGTTGACATAACAGCCTGCTCAACGGACATTCTCGACCTGGTTGAGGACTGGAAGATCGACGAGGGTCTCACGAGTTCGGACCACAACGGCATTGTTTTCAACTTGCGGCTCACAAAATCTAAAGGCACACAAATCATTAGGACAACAAGAAAATTTAATACAAAGAAAGCCAATTGGCCTGAGTTTCGTGAGAAGCTCAGACAATTGATGCAAGAAGATAAATTCAACAAACTAGAAATAGACAAAATAAACTCAATAGACAAATTAGACTTAGCAACCAACACACTCGGAAGAATTATAGACGAAGCCTGCAAATTATCAATGCCAACTAAAAAACTAAATGAAGAACTTACCTTGCCGTGGTGGTCCGAGAAGCTCGCCGAGATGAAGAAGAAAGTCGCAACCATGAAGCGTAGAATCCGATGCGCTGCTCCGGTCCGAAGGTCGAAGGTCATCGAAGAGTACCTAAAACAGAAGGAAGAGTATGAGTCAGAGGCAGCCAAAGCCCAAATCGAGAGCTGGAAGGACTTCTGCCGCAAACAGGATAGGGAGGGGGTCTGGGAGGGGATCTACAGGGTTATAGGAAGAACTACACGCAGGGAGGAGGACATGCCGCTAGAAAAGAACGGGGAGGTGTTGGATGCAAAAGGTTCCGTGAAGCTACTAGCGGAAACGTTCTTCCCGGAAGACCTTACAGATAGTGACAACACCCACCACCAACACATCAGAGTGGAAGCTGAAAAGGTCAACAAAGTCGACCAAGATGGCCCTTGTGACCCACCGTTCACAGCAGCTGAACTCCGACAAGCGAGTATGTCCTTCAACCCAAAAAAGGCCCCAGGCGCCGACGGTTTTACAGCCGACATTTGCTGCCAAGCCATCAAAAGCGACCCCGAGCTTTTCCTGACCTTCCTCAACAAATGCCTTGAACTCCACCACTTTCCCGAAGCTTGGAAAAAGGCAACAGTCGTCGTGTTGAGGAAGCCGGGAAAGGCAAATTACATCACACCTAAATCGTACCGACCAATTGGACTCCTGCCGATATTGGGAAAGATATATGAGAAAATGCTGGTGGCCCGTCTCAAGTTCCACTTGTTGCCAAAGATAAGTACTCGCCAGTACGGATTCATGCCACAAAGGAGTACTGAAGACTCCCTCTATGACTTAATGCAGCACATAAATAACAAGCTGGATCAAAAGAAGATCATAACTCTGGTATCATTGGACATAGAGGGAGCCTTCGACAGTGCCTGGTGGCCAGCCATAAGAGTCCGACTGGCTGAGGAAAAGTGTCCGCTCAACTTGAGAAGGGTCATGGACAGCTATCTCAGGGACAGAAGAGTCACGGTGAGGTACGCCGGGGAAGAATATGAGAAGGGCACGAACAAGGGATGCGTCCAAGGTTCCATTGGGGGTCCAATTCTCTGGAATCTCTTGCTAGACCCTCTGCTTAAAAGTTTGGAAGACAGGGGAGAATACGCCCAGGCGTTTGCGGACGACGTCATCCTGGTCTTCAACGGCGAGACAGCTGGGGAGGTGGAAACGCGTGCCAATGCCACTCTCGCGCATGTTTGGGCGTGGGGTGTCGACAAGAAGCTCAAATTTGCTCCGCATAAAATGAATGCGATGATTATTACTAGGAAACTGAAATACGACACACCACGCCTGAGCATGGGGGGAGTCGACATAGGCATGTCAAAAGAGATAAAACTACTAGGAGTCACCATTGATGAGAAACTGACTTTCAACACCCACGTCTCAAATGTATGTCGGAAGGCAATCGGCGTTCATAAGCAACTGTGCAGAGCGGCAAAGGTTAGCTGGGGGCTTCACCCTGAAGTCATCAGAGTCATTTACGTGGCGACAGTGGAGCCAATTATCTTATATGCTGCTAGTGTTTGGGCGCCGGCTGCAAAGAAGCTAGGAGTCATAAAACAGCTCGCAACAGTACAGCGCGGAATAGCACAGAAAATGTGCAGAGCCTACCGCACGGTCTCCCTGAACTCAGCACTTATTCTGGCTGGATTGCTCCCCCTCGACCTCCGAGTTCGTGAGGTGGCTTCATTATACGAAGCCAAGCGAGGAGTACCTCGGCCAGAGCTGGGGGATAGGGAGATCGAGCTGATGGCTCCAGCAATGGAGGCCCCACACCCCGCCGAGCGTATCGACCTGGAGTTCGTGAGCCTGGTGAACCAAGAGCAAGTAGACCAACACAGTGACCTTGACGTCCGCATCTTCACCGATGGGAGCAAAATAGGAGGCAAAGTCGGTGCCGCACTATCCGAGTGGAGTTGCGAAACCGAGACCAAAGCCCGAAAACTTGCTCTAGCAAACTATTGCACGGTTTACCAGGCCGAGCTACTGGCGATATGCAAGGCAACTAGGACAGTCCTAGAGCACGGAGCGACTTCCTTTGGAATTTTCAGCGACTCAATGGCAGCTCTCCAAACGGTCAAGAACCCCAGTTGCCTCCATCCCCTAGCAGTAGAAGCCAGAAATAACCTAAGAACAATATTTCTCCAGGGCAAAATGTTAACTTTGTTCTGGATAAAGGCCCACGCAGGGCTGGAGGGAAATGAGAGAGCTGACCAACTTGCCAAAGAGGCCGCTGGGAATTCCAAAAGGAAACCGGACTACGACCAGTGCCCGGTTTCGTTCGTCAAGCGAAGCATACGTATGGCAACGCTTGACGAATGGAATCGGAGATACGTGACGGGAGAGACCGCGGCAATCACGAAGATTTTCTTTCCGGATGCTGTGACGGCTTACCGGATAGTAAGGAAATTAGAAACAAGTAGCGAAAGGACACAGATCATGACAGGGCACGGTGGGTTCTCACAATACTTGAACCGCTTCAAGTGTAAGGAGAGCCCATCGTGCATCTGTGAACCTGACGCCGAAGAGTCGGTCCCACACGTATTGTTCGATTGCCCCGTGCATGCAGCAGCGCGCCTAAACATTGAGCAGGAAATTGATTTTAAAATATGTCCCGATAATGTAACAGATATAATGAAAAGCAAAAGTAGAGAAAGGTTTATAGAGTACTGTGAGCAAATAGCAATGATAGTAATAAAAAGAAATAAAACTGTGTAAAAAATATGTTATCATAATATATTGATATATATTATAGTCTAGCATATAAAACTTAAGATGTAAAATATTGAAATAGAAATAAGAATGTAAACAGTAGTTTGTAAGCCAAATAGTATATGAAACTATGATATCATAATACAGTGTATGTATTAGTGATGGGCATAGAAAAATAGATAAAAATGTAAAAAATTAGGTTAAGTATATTGTATAAACAAAATGTTATTATCTGTAAGAAATAAAATAAGAATATGGGCATAAGGCTAAAAACTGTAAAATAAAAATAGACTTGTTGTGTTTTTTATTGAAATAAAGATATAAAAAAGAAAGAAATAAAAAGATAAATGTAGAGTAGCATAGTTATAGTTAGAGGGAAACCCCACCCGGAAAGGTATAGAAAGATGATGGATACAAGAAAGACAAAGTATGTAGAATAAAAGTACGAGAGGCATAAATGATAGAACTGGAATGAAAGATTAGATAGTAAGAACAGGCTCCGATCATGTTGGAGGTAGGAGAAAAAAAAAAAAAAAAAAAAAAAAAAAAAAAAAAAAAAAAAAAAAAAACCTGAGCAAACCTAACCTGAGCAAACCTAACCTGAGCAAACCTAACCTGAGCAAACCTAACCTGAGCAAACCTAACCTGAGCAAACCTAACCTGAGCAAACCTAACCTGAGCAAACCTAACCTGAGCAAACCTAACCTGAGCAAACCTAACCTGAGCAAACCTAACCTGAGCAAACCTAACCTGAGCAAACCTAACCTGAGCAAACCTAACCTGAGCAAACCTAACCTGAGCAAACCTAACCTGAGCAAACCTAACCTGAGCAAACCTAACCTGAGCAAACCTAACCTGAGCAAACCTAACCTGAGCAAACCTAACCTGAGCAAACCTAACCTGAGCAAACCTAACCTGAGCAAACCTAACCTGAGCAAACCTAACCTGAGCAAACCTAACCTGAGCAAACCTAACCTGAGCAAACCTAACCTGAGCAAACCTAACCTGAGCAAACCTAACCTGAGCAAACCTAACCTGAGCAAACCTAACCTGAGCAAACCTAACCTGAGCAAACCTAACCTGAGCAAACCTAACCTGAGCAAACCTAACCTGAGCAAACCTAACCTGAGCAAACCTAACCTGAGCAAACCTAACCTGAGCAAACCTAACCTGAGCAAACCTAACCTGAGCAAACCTAACCTGAGCAAACCTAACCTGAGCAAACCTAACCTGAGCAAACCTAACCTGAGCAAACCTAACCTGAGCAAACCTAACCTGAGCAAACCTAACCTGAGCAAACCTAACCTGAGCAAACCTAACCTGAGCAAACCTAACCTGAGCAAACCTTTTTTTTTTTTTTTTTTTTTTTTTTTTTCGCAGGGGAATGCATTACGCATACCGTCCTGCCTGGGGGTCGGTGGGACGGTTATGTGGGACTCCCTCGCGGTATACCCACTAAACCCCTGCGGCGGCCTTCCTCTGCAGTGCGAGGATCTCCGGGAACGCATCAGCTAAGCTCCGGAGATCCCCTCTGCGTTTCCCCCCTGTGGGGAGGGGGGAACTATCCCGGGGGTGGTCGAATCCACCCCCCGGGGGCGAACAGTGTCACGCCTCATACCGCGTAAAGTGCGGCATGAGGCGCGGCAGTGTCACCCCTCTCGACGACACTCCCCGGCCGCACCGGGAGTGTCATCCTCTCCCGGGTCGCGTCCCACGGTCACATCGCCCCAAGATGTGGCCGCGCGCGACCCTATTGCGGCGCCTGAGGGCGGCGTGTGTTTCCGCCGCCCTGGCGCCGCCGTCTTCGAGCGGGATCGGCCCTCTCCCGATCCCGCTCGGCGGCCTCCTTCTGGAGCATTACTGCATCGCAGAAGGAGACCGCTGCCCTCCAACCATCCTCGCTCGCCAGCATAGCCGCGACTAATGCTGGCGGGGACAGATCTCGTCCGATCCGGTCGACCAGGTCTCGACGCTCGGACCGCCACGCAGGGCAGTCCTCCAGCGTGTGCTGGGCGGAGTCCAGGTCGGACGCGCAGTGGTGGCATCGTGCCGTTTCCTCCCTTGCGATTCGATTCAGATACTCACCGAAGCACCCGTGCGCGGTGAGTATCTGAGTCAATCTGTAGGTGACGCAGCCTTTCCTCCCAACCCATGCTTCGAAGTTCGGCAGAACAGCACCGACAGCGCGTTGGCTCGCACAGCCCTGTAACACGAGCTGTGCGCGCCATTTGCGCATTACACGTCGGTGTGCGTTCCGCCGCAGCATTTCAGGCTCTTGGGCTGGCGCTTCCCCATCGGCATCCCGGCCAACGGCGCGCATTTGGTCGTAGACCAATGCGTCCATGTCGGCCAGGATGTCGAAGGGGGGGTATCGCGCCAGAACCGTCGCCGCCTCGTACGAAATTGTTCGGTATCCTCGTACGATACGCATGGCAACCAACCGCTGCAGGCTCCTCAACAGAGCCCTGCAGCGGGAGGAACCCGCCTCTTTGGACCAGACGGGTGCCCCGTAGAGTGCCATGGATCGTACGACGCCACCGTAGAGGCGGCGAACCTCCTCCCGCGGTCCCCCGAGATTTGGTAGCAGGCGCTGCAAGGCACCCGCCACCTTACGGATTCGGGGGACGAGTCGCCTGAAATGCTCTTCGAAGCGCCATCGGCTGTCCAGTACGAGGCCCAGGTAGCGTATGTGCTTCCCCACCTGGACCTCGACGTCACCTACACGGATTCGCGAGCTGGGTGGTTCATGGCCTAATCTCAGACCATGAAACCATAGCGCCTCGGTTTTGTGAGGCGCCACCTCAAGGCCGAGCTCGCGTATCCTCCCCACGACACATGCCACGCCCAATTCGGCGAGCCCCTGAACATCCTGGAAGTCTGACCCCCTGGCTATCACTAGGGTGTCATCTGCATAGCAGATGACATCCACTCCAGGGGGGAGACCGGTGCGAAGGACCGCGTCGTACGCGAGGTTCCACAACAGGGGTCCCAGAACGGAACCCTGGGGTACCCCGCAGCAAATCTCCCTCCGTACTTCCACCCCATCCCGACCGATATACTGCACCGTTCTGTCGCGCAGGTAGGCCCCGATTACGGCCCGCAGGTAGGGAGGCATGTCATGATATTCGAGTGCCTCCCTGATCGCCTGCCAGGGGATGGTGTTAAACGCGTTGACGATGTCGAGGCTCACCGCCAACACCACCCCCCCCTCTTGGACTGCCTGTTCCGACAGGGAACGGACGCGCTTAATGGCGTCCACCGTCGAACGTCCCCGTCGGAATCCAAACTGACAGTCCGACAGATCGGGTCCCACTCGCGACAGGTGCCCGCTGATACGGGCGGAGATTATCCTCTCGAAGAGTTTCCCCGCCTCGTCCAGCAGGCATATCGGTCGGAATGCGGAGGGAGAGTCTGCGGTCCTACCTTCCTTCTTCAGGAGCACCAGTCTCGCTTCCTTCCAGCCGAGGGGGAACACGCCGAGGCGGAGACAGTCGGTGAAAAGCCGCCTCAGCCTGTTCCCTAGCACCGACAGAGCCACCACTAGCGCCTTACCTGGAACACCGTCGGGTCCAGGCGCTGTGTTGCGAGAGGCCAGCCGCCGCACTGCCCGGTCTAGCTCATCCTCCGTCACCTCATATTCGTCGGACCAGAATTGCCGGTCCGACAGTGACGGGGGGTTAGAGGGACTACCCTGGATCCTTGGGAAGAGCGTGTTTACCACTCTTCCCACGAATTCGGGTTCCAGGGTTTCCGTCATTGGAGGGACCCACGGTTTGAGCTTGCCCAGTACCATTTTGTACGGGCGCCCCCATGGATCCCTGTTCAGTCCCTCCAGGAGCTCTCTCCAGCACCGGGCCTTGCTCTCAGCGATGGCGTGGCTGAGAGCCTTTACGGCGGCTCCGTACACCTGACGCGCTCTGTCTCTTTCCTCGGCTGGGGCTCGCCTTCTTCTTCCGGCTCGGAGGTACGGGCGGCGCAATCTCGCGACCTCATCGCGAAGTCGCGAGATCTCCTCGCTCCACCAGTATACCGAGCCTCCTCGGGCCGGCCTGACCCGGGGCATCGATGCGTCGCATATCGACGTCATCGTGTCCCGGAACCAGGCCGCCTGCGCTTCCGGGTCGGACGAGATCTCTTCTTCCGTCCAGTCCGCGACGTGGGCTGCGGCGACGACCATTTCTCGGTCGAGCCGCTTGAGGGACCAACGTCGCGGAGGGCTGCCCTCCTGGCTTGTGCGGCTGGGGCGGCGGAGCGATACATCGAATACGATGTATCGGTGGTCGGATCTAGTGACCATCTCCTCCGCCACCCTCCATCCTGACACCATGCGTATCGCAGAGGGAGTCGCCCATGATAGGTCCACGACCGACTCACCCTGCCACCGCACACAGGTGCTAGCTGAACCTTGGTTTAATAGACCAAGGTCCAGCCCTGCCGCCCACTCCAGGAGTGTCTCTCCTTTTGTATCGTCCCGGGTGTCACCCCACTCACTTGAGTGGGCGTTAAAGTCACCCAGGACGATGACTGGTCGGGGGGCGCAACCGCGAATGCAGTTGGCCAGCCTGTCCAGGTAGGCCTCGTACACTGGAAGGCCTACATTGTTGGGAGAGATGTAACAGCTAACGACGGCCGTAGAACCCCACTCTACGGCCACGTAGCCCAACCCCCTCCCCAGGAGAGAGCAATGGAGGCCATCCTTTCCCGCCCAGTATATGGCGGCAGAGCCATCGGCCGCCCCGAACCAGCGAGGATGGTCCGGGACGGAGAGTGGCTCCGCAACAACTGCCAGATCAACCGACCACTCCGCGATCGTCTGGAACATGAGATTCTGGGCGTCGCGGCAGTGGTTCAGGTTGATCTGGAGTATTTTCGCTGGAGGCACTAGGCCTGTTGAGCCTCCATGGCCTCCTCGTCCGGTCGTCGGACCGGCTGGCCGTCTCCCTCTCTGGCTGAGGCGGGGGTCGGGCGGACTACCGTCCCCTTCTTCTTCTTCTTCGGCGGGGAGCATTTTTTGCTCCCCAGACGGTGGTTGGAGGGTAGCCCGTAATCGGAGCACACCGGGCATTTCGGAGCGTCCGCTTCGCACTCCCGGGCCTTGTGGCCCGGGTCTCCGCATACATAGCAGCGGGCGCTCCTGTCCACGTTGTCGGGGCACGTGTCCCTGACGTGCCCCATTTCGAGGCACCGGTGGCACTGGAGGGGACGTGCCGCCAGGACCTCTACCCGCGCCGACGACCACCCAACCAGAATACGTCGGGCCTCTGCCGCCTTCCTCACAGCAGATAGTGGGGCGCGGACCCATGCCGACCCAAGCCTGTAGGGCCCGCTGCGGATCTCCCCGACCCTTACGTCGGCCTGGGAGCACCCACCTACAGTCGCCACGGCCGCCGCTACCTCGGTAGGGGTGATGGACTCATCCAGGTCCATCACCCTCAGCTCCGCCGTCTTGCACGGACGCGTGAAGCGGACGTCCGCTTCGCTCATGCGGAGCTTTTCCCGCAGGCTCTCCGCCAAGGCGTCGGCCTTGGCGGCGCTCTCCGGTCCGGGGACCTCCAGCAAAAGGCCCCCGTTGGCGGCTTTGCGCTGGCGGAGCCCGCCGGTGATGCCAAGGTGCGAAAGCTTGATAAGTAGCTTGGCATCCTCCATTATTTGGTGCAATGAGTACCGCGATCCCGGTGGTACGGAAACCAGCACGGCCGCCGCCGCAGGTTGTCGCGGCAGCTTGGGTTGCGGCCGTCTCGGGGTCACCACCGTCCGGGGTGAGACGGGTGGTGCTGCTGCCCTTCTGGCAGCTGCTCTTGCCTTTCGGCCCACCACTTGGGACCACGGGGTTTCCCCCTGTCCCGCAGCCGACCCCGAAGGAGGTAGGGCAGTTGCCTGGGTGGTGGGCACTGCAGGAGCTTCGGTGGACCCCTGTGCCACCCTCTTCTTCCTCTTTTTCTTCCCCTTCCTCTTCTCCCCCCCTACAGGAGTTGAAGAAAGAGTGGAAGTAGGCACGTCCGGGTTCTTTGTCCCCGTATGAGTAGCCCCCGCAGCCGCTTCTCTTCTTTTCAAGGGTGGACGAGCCCCTCTCTCCGGGAAATACCGGTCCATGATCGTGGACTGGAACCGTGCGAAATCGCGCTCCATTTGGACCGCGATTTGGTCCCAGTCCATGCCAGCAGCCTTCTCCTGAGGACCCTGCTCTGCTCCAGCCGGGCCCTTTTTGGCATTCGGTATTAGCTGCCCAGCCTGAGGACCGGATTTCGCCCCACCGCGGCGCAGCTCCTCCACTTCACCCGCCAGCTCCTGCACGCGAGTCATCAGGGCAGCGACGTGAGCTCGGAACCGCTCGTTCTCGCCGTCACGCCGCTCGGCCCTGATACAGAGCTCCTTCGTGCCTTCCTGAAGGGCTCCACAAGCCTCTCGGAAGGCAGCAGCCATCTCTGCCTTCGTTGACTTGGGTCGGGAGAAGGTTTCCTCCGCGGTAGAAAGGCTGCGGAGCATCTCCGCGCCTATCTCCGAGGAGGGTCTCCCCGCTTCCAGACCCACAAGTTCGGCGCTGTGAGGGCGCTTCGCCCGCGCCTGCTCTCCTTCGGCCGGGTCCTGCGGTCTACGCTTTCGCGTCCGCACGACTCGGCTCTGGGATGAGAGCGACGTCTGCGATATGGCAGAGCCGTCGGTCTCATCCCCACTGACGCTTAGCACGTCCGGAATCGGGGTGGGAGGTCTGGTGGCTTGTCCACTCCTCCCGAAAATGAGTTTTACCGGTCCCGATCGGGGCCGCGTTCTCACCTCTTCCTTCTCTGGTCTGCCGGTTAATAAACCAGCTTCCACTTCTTTATCATTATTATTATTTGAGTCCATTTTGAATCCCACGAGTATGGGGGAAATAAATGTCCACCCGGGCAGTGCCCCCTGTACCCGGGTAACCCTAATACCACTGGGAGATCAGGAGGTATCCCAGGGTTGGCCGTTAGTGACTGATGAACTCCCCAGCCGCTCTTGCGAGCATCCCGACGCCACGTGCCGCAACGCCGAGAGTTGAGGATTTATTATAGAGGTTTACTCCTCGCGGTCCGGCCGATTAAGGCAAGACCCTCGGTCCTAGCACTGAGCCGCGAGACATATCCACGACACTCAGTATACGCTAGGGTTACGAGACAGCGACGGTGGCAAGAAGAGGAAAGTCCTCCACTCGCCTGCTCTGCGGCAGGGTGAGTGCGCGCAGGGCCCGCCCATACTCCTCCACTATGCCCTCTGCGAATCAGAGGGACACGTGGAGAAACGAACAACGCGGTCGGGTCAAGCTGACCCGCCGCCCTCCTGTGGCCACATCTCCGTGATGTGACCACCCCACCTTAGGGTTGGTTCGCGCCGGCAAGCCGGTACCCCCCATATCTGGGGGGCATTCCCCTATCCACCACCCGGGGACGCGCCCGATAGCAGACCCACCTGCCACGGGAACCTGAGCAAACCTAACCTGAGCAAACCTAACCTGAGCAAACCTAACCTGAGCAAACCTAACCTGAGCAAACCTAACCTGAGCAAACCTAACCTGAGAAAACCTGCCTGAGTTTTGACGAAAAAGACGATTTCGATTGCTTTCTACATGCCCTAAGACAGGATGATTAGGTAATGCACTCTCATTCTCCACCAGGAAGGTGGCATAGGTACTGATGATATTCACAATCATTGCACCTACTCATTATTAAAACAAAATACTTATTATAATTTTAAAATGATGAACGACCATTAATTTAAATAACCTCCAAGAGATGTGACTGGAGCGGCAGTTTGTGTTATTGTCTAATGTCTGCTAAACAACATGTGACACGGCCTAACTCTTGAACGAAAATGTAGTAACGTATTAGCCATAGACTGGACAAACTTCATCGATATCGCTAAACAGACAAACTGGACCACATTCCTAGACCAATTTTGTGTTGTCTATAGTAATAGACATCCAAATGTCATGGCGCGGTTTCTATTACTTTAGGTTCAATTGTTCAATTTCTTTGTGCATGACGCTGTTGCTCTCAGTTTAATATGTCGGCGTCCTAACATGATGGCGTTTTAAGAGAAAATGTGACTGCAGC
This sequence comes from Agonopterix alstromeriana, assembly GCA_963924505.1. NCBI lineage: Eukaryota > Metazoa > Arthropoda > Insecta > Lepidoptera > Depressariidae > Agonopterix > Agonopterix alstromeriana. The sequence goes on along the minus strand of OZ004689.1, from coordinate 8,726,417 downwards.
GCCAAAACGGAATTGTCGGAACTAAAGCTGTCATAGAGCTTGCTATTAATCTGTTGGGACGTATTCTTAAACATTTGTGATCTGTGGTCAGTGTTGCCAGACGTGCTATAATTGTCATAGATCCGCGATATTTTTGAGTGGCATGTGATTGAAATTAAAAGTCGGGTAGTAGTTTGCTTGGCGCTATTGCTCTTGCTGTGTTTCGTCGTATTTGAAATTCGTAAAAAAATTGTTTTAGTGATATTTGTGACATAATTTCGTGCGTATTGTGTACCAAACAGTTGCGTAAAACGACCGACGTAACAGGAATCTCAAATAATTACGATAACAGAAAATTTAAAGTTTTGGTTCAATGTTCAAATCTCGTTCAAATGGTCATTTTGGCAGCAACGCGCGAGCTTACGAAATCGACCACAGATTCATCGTCATCTATCATCTCAACACCAAAATAAAGAAAAATTAACGAATGGCTCAACAGGACTAGTATCCAGAGCCGTTAAAAAAAAGAAAAAGAAAAAAAAGAAGTTGGTTTGTCGTTTAACAGACATTGTTTGTTTGTTAATTTGCGCGGTATTCTGTCCGTGCTTTATTACTAAGGAATATATCACCTTCATTACAATTAGTTTATAGTTAGTTTATGTTGTGTTCGTGAGTGTGAGCGTATGTCGTCGGTATGGTGGAGTTTAAGATGTACTACGGCGGGCGGTGGGTGCGGATAGAGCCGGGCGAGGCGGCGCGGTATACGTGGGTGTGCCGCAGCGGGGCCGGGTTCCGCTTGGTGCGGAGCGGCGCGGTGCGGCGCGGGCTGGTCGCGCTGCGCGAGGGCGCGCGCGGCTGCCTGCGCCGCGGCGACCCCCTGCCGCTGCCGGCGCCGGCGCCGGTGCAGAGGTAACTGATACGATATTACCGTTGTGTTGGCGCGCCGGCTCCACTGTACTATACGTACCGTCGTGTTCGCGTCTCATTTTTTCCTTACATAAAGATCCAGTATACTCCATCTGCAAGGTCAAGTCTTCGTCCGCACCTGGTTTTAGATCGTATATCAGATACGATCTAAAACCAGGTGCGGACGAAGTGAGCTCCAGATTTTAGTAAAATATTTATTCCATGGGCGTAGCAATTATTGTTTCCCAACGGAGGCCAGGCCCTGCAACAAAACTTAGAACCTGTACGTCTATAATGATTTCTCTACTTGTGCGCGACTCTGCTTTTTCCCATACTACAAGTCACGGCAAGCGCAGCTTTCGCTCTCTTAAAAGCACAGGAACAGGTTATTTTCTATGCAGTGAAGGCGCATCACACTCATATAGAGAAATCATACTAGAGGTGCTGGTGCGAGCTCGAGTTTTTACTTCCTAAAGTCTGGAAGATTGAAATCGTGGTATGAGCGAAGCAAGCTCGAGTTTTTTACGACCGAAAATCTGATCTGAACTAAATATGAACGAGTTACGCATGTAATTCTACTAACAAACTTTTATGACACTTTTTGCGGAGGGTGATGTAGAATGATTTTGATTGTTAAATATAGTCTCATGTGAACCCTGAACGCGACAAGTAAAATTGTATGCATATGATCAATTGATCTTGTAATGTGGCAGAGGGGAAATGCAAGGCTTGTCCCTAGTTATATGGTCTAAGGCAGTATGTGATGTGGTCTCCCGCAGGAGCCCCGCGCAGGCGTCCCTGTGCGAGCACCGGCAATCACTCGCACTGCGCGCCATACAAAAGGTTTTTACATTACTTACTCTTCATTATACTGGTTCTTATCCCTTCACCTGATGGGCCGCGCCGAGTTTGATATGCGATTCAAGACAGCGCCGCGCCGCGAGTTAAGTGTGCTAATTTATTAGTTTTTATGGCCTTCCGGTTTATAAATACCACACATTTTTTTATATCATTGGATTTCTAGACAAATTATCTACAATATTAAAGTACTTTAATTAAAAAATATGGTAATATGAACGAACTGTATGCATGTGACAAAAAAAAAACAAAAATGGTTACTTCTGACTTTCCTATAAAATTTTTGTATTCTAAATTACAGGTATGAAAACGTACAGAAACTATAACAAAAATAAAAAAATTACTTACCATCTGGATATCTACATTTCCTGTAAACTTGTGAAAAAATTCAATAATAACATTGGCGTAAACTCTGAGACCGGCACCTCACCGCGGACAGTACATGCAAAATCAAAATAACGTTTGTTTTTTTATGAGGAACTCTCGTTTTCATTAACTAATTTGCAAGTAGACAGCCAGTGCTACCAACCTAACCACACCAGAGACCACAAAAGACCTCAGAGAGGTAGAAAACCGACTTGAAATACGGGCGCGCAATCTGCTATTACATGGTCGGTTATCAAAGATCGGTGTACACTTTGGTGCTATATTATGGCAGCCCATCAGGTGAAGAGTTATTTAGTGTCTCAGGCTAGCCCCATTTCACCCCCTGACACCTTTAAAATGCTAATAGCGAACCTTGCTACAACTGCACACCAAAAAATGTAGTTGTAGTTGTAGCCAAGCTTCTGACCCGCCCCGAAATGGATTGTGGTGGTGGGTTTATGTATGTATGTTCTTAATTATACTATTATTATTCAATTAAATTGCATATAGGTAGATGACACGATTGTATCGAGACTTCCGCTTCTAAATACCTAGTAGACAAAGTTGTATTACGTTATGCAATACAACCTGCCCACCAAATAATTTCTATTCATTTGAGTAGAAATTATTTGGTATACAAATAATACTAGATTTTTATTCTAAAATTTTATTTAGGGACTTTTGTACCTATTGTACATGTTAGTTCCATCGTACCTTAACCTTCAATACTTGATATATGACAAATAAGGAATCATTGCATCGGCAGGTACAGTGATGGCCGTCGCCCGCCCGCGCCCCCCCGCCCACACCGCGACGCGAGCGTGCAGACAGACACACAGACACGCTGTCCCCTGCGACCCAACAACAACAACAAACAACTCACTAACAATGTTACGAACAACAAACAAGCTTCCAACAATGTTACGAGCAACAAACTGATCTCATCAGATAGGTCTACTGACGCAGACATTCCTTTAAAACTTATCACCTTGAATAATACAAAATTAACGTCTCCTAAAATAAGACGACAAATAATAAGCAACGATGCGGACACGTCAGACGAGAACATTCCTTCGAGACGTATCACCTTGGATGCATCTCGTAAAATGAGACGAAAGATGACCACTGATAGATATTCATTATACAACAACGAAAATATTCCTTCGAGACGTATCGCTTGCAGCACTGCAACAAAATTAGAAAAAAAATTGTCTCCTAAACGACGAAGAATAATATGCAACGATACGGACACATCGACCGATGAGAATATTACTTTGAAACGGACCGTACAAAATGGAACGACCGACAAAAGACCGCTAACCGATGTGAATCTTTCTCCAAAAAAGAATATGACAGTTCAAGTTCTCAGTTCGGAGTCTGACAACAATACAAATGCGAGGAAAAATCTAAGCGATGTAGAATTATCTCAGGTGATATTTGAAAGAAAAGGACCACAGACAAACGTCTCAAAAGAAAAGTTCAAAGAGTTAATCATAGACGAAGGTGATGTCTTGATTATTCGCAATTTCATAGAGAAAAACTGTCCGTCCCTCGACTTGTATCAATTTGACTGCAATGATGAATTCAAACAGGAAATATTTTACAAGATCAACCCAGTGGTGAAACTAGAGCAGTGCAGACGTATAGAGAAGATGATACGCGAGAGACAAAGACGGCTATTCGCAGAACAGCTAGGGCTGCGATCTGTTTGCAGCAGCGACGGTGAAGACAAGAGACCACGGAAGTTGCGTAGGAATAACAAGGATGGAGCTAGTGAGAGACTGCATAGTGACAAGGATAGCATTACTGAGAGGAAGAGGAAAGACAAAGATGGCGATAGTAACAGAGTAGAGAAGAAACAGAAGAAGACTAGTGAAAGAGTGCAGAGTGACAGGGATAGCACTGCTGAGAGGACAAAGCGGAAAGAGAAGGATGGAGATAGTGAGAGAACGAAACAGAAGAAGCCTAGGCCATTAGTGGTTTTCAAACGGTATATAATTGTATTGTATTTTCTGGTGTTGGTGGAATTTGAATTTTTTTAGGGTTCGTACCCAAATGGTAAAAACGGGACCCTTTTACTAAGCCTACACTGTCTGTCTGTCTCTCTGTCTTAACTATTTAGGTCAGTAACTTTTGAACCAAAATAGCTAGACAATTGACATTTTCACAGAATGTGCGATATTACAGCGGATTTTCTAACAAATAATAAAAATGTCAAAAGGTTAAAAATTCAAGGGGGGTCCTCGTACAAGAAGCTAGTTTTTATCAACGATTAATCTTCTCGCTCTATCGTAAAAACGGTAATACATACAATCATCAAACTTGGTGTGATTATAGAGCATACTCTACAGTATAACAACAAATAATAAAAAGTGTGAGTTTTTAAGATGATGATCAGACCATGAAATTGAACAACTTTCTCTATGGGACCAATGTCGAAATCGCGAAAAAAAAAATCTGCTGTTCCATACTTAACTGAAATTTTACTGGACCCAATTTTATGGGAATGCAGATTTTTTTTTCGCGTTTTCGACATTGGTCCCATAGAGAAAGTTGTTCAGTTTGATGGTCTCATCATCCTCTTAAAAAACTGTCAGCATATTAAGTTGGACCCTGTATTATGTGGTGTTGTGGTACGGAACCCTCGGTGCGAGAGTAGCCCGACTTGCACTTGCCGGGTTTTTGTTTGTGCACGCATTATTTGGTTGACTCTCAGAAATTCCCCAGAAAGTGTGAGGTGAGGTGAGGTATCTGAAGTCAGGGGGGCGGGGAGTGGCCGTTCTGTATGTAGAACTTAAACTATTACCTATTCTGTGAGCTAGTATAACGTCGGCGTAACTGTTTTGTATCATAGACAAACTTTTTTTTTTAAGTTTATGAGCGGAGAGACGTTGCCACCAATGTTGTTACAAGTTTATAAGTACATAAATTATTTCCTTTCGACCCGTGTTTTACTGGGCAATTTGTACCTCAGTGTAAAAGGATGCTAATGATATAAATGTCAGCGTGTAGTTGTCAGTAGTATCAGATGTTCAGAGCAGTCACGTGGTCTGTGGTCCGTGGTCCGCAGGTCGTCGGTGCGGGCGGGGCGGGAGTACAGCGCGCTGGAGGACCACAGCATCGTCGCGTGGGTCAGCACGGACCCGCGGCGGGAGCGCGCCGTCAACGGCAACAGGATGTGGAGACTGCTACAGGACCAGTATACGGCCATTACTGGACAACGTGAGTACTATACGCTCCTTATTAACTCCTTATTATGCTTACACTTTTTTAAGGGGATGATCGGACCGTCAAACTGAACGACTTTCCCTATGGCACCAACATTGAAACCACGAAATAAAAAAATCTGCTGTCCCATAAATTTGACTCGAGTAGGCTTGTAGTTTTGTATGGAACAGCATATTATGCCGTTTTAATGCTAGGATTAATTAAAGATTTGTATGGAAATCAGGCACTGTAACTTTAAAACAATACATATTAACGAAAATCTGGCTTCATACAAGCATAGAGATTAGTTTCTAGATTGTTTCTGAAAAATTGTCACTGACTTTAATTAGTTAGTATTGAAAATATCACCAGACTTCGTTTGTATGCAGCGCGCATTTACGCATTCTGCATAAACTTCTCTTAATCTATGGTTCAAACACCTATTAAGGTATGGTTTGGATTGTAACCGCTCTAAGTTGGAGCTTCTTGCTCTTTCTTTGTCGGCGTATAATACGATGACTCGTGTACGGTACCCGGCGGTAAATATTGCACTTCGGCGACGACTAATGAGAGCGACAAAACATAACATAATATACTGAGTGATGTAGACGACGCGACGCTCTACGAAGCCGATCCTAGAAGATGTGCAATATTTACGTGTTAATGAATTGATGCAAAACTAGAAAGTCGTTTGTTTGGAATCGAGAGCAGAATCGAATTATCATAGTAATTTTTATCAAAATATTAAGTAATTTGTTTGTAAAATTTACTGAACTCGATCTCAACCCACCGCTCGGGCATACTCACCCTACTTACTACCAAAACAAGATTCTTAAAATGTATACATGAGCACGATACCGCTGTCATGCTGAAATGATAACAAATCATTTTTGCCTAAAAACTTAAAACTTTAAATTTTAACTATCAAATCTAATTATTATGTTATAAATAGTTGGAGTGTATGAGGTTTTGCGATTATTCATTAACACGTTGTAAAAAGGATTTGAAACGAGTTGCGAGCCATATTTTGAAATATTTTTAATTAAGTATTGAAAATTTATATTAGGTACTAATAATGAAATATTACTTGTAGTAATTTCTTTATCTACATATGTTTTATTGTTTTCTATATGAAAAAAAATCTGTCAACATTGGAAATTAAAATTAATATTAGCGTAATTTTTCTGAAGATTTATATATATATTTTTTAATAAGTTAATAAAAGATATGGCGCATATAATAAGGACAGCAGCTACTTTAGACATCCATGTCGCACGGCGTCTAGACCTGTACTGAGAACCCGAGAATGTAGTGAGTGTTCATTATTCACGTGGGTTCTCGCCAAGAAGTTCTCGCGAGAGTGCAGTGCCTGCTATACTGAGAACCCGAGAATGTAGTGAGTGTTCATTATTCACGTGGGTTCTCGCCAAGAAGTTCTCGCGAGAGTGCAGTGCCTGCTATACTGAGAACCCGAGAATGTAGTGAGTGTTCATTATTCACGTGGGTTCTCGCCAAGAAGTTCTCGCGAGAGTGCAGTGCCTGCTATACTGAGAACCCGAGAATGTAGTGAGTGTTCATTATTCACGTGGGTTCTCGCCAAGAAGTTCTCGCGAGAGTGCAGTGCCTGCTATACTGAGAACCCGAGAATGTAGTGAGTGTTCATTATTCACGTGGGTTCTCGCCAAGAAGTTCTCGCGAGAGTGCAGTGCCTGCTATACTGAGAACCCGAGAATGTAGTGAGTGTTCATTATTCACGTGGGTTCTCGCCAAGAAGTTCTCGCGAGAGTGCAGTGCCTGCTATACTGAGAACCCGAGAATGTAGTGAGTGTTCATTATTCACGTGGGTTCTCGCCAAGAAGTTCTCGCGAGAGTGCAGTGCCTGCTATACTGAGAACCCGAGAATGTAGTGAGTGTTCATTATTCACGTGGGTTCTCGCCAAGAAGTTCTCGCGAGAGTGAAGTGCCTGCTATACTGAGAACCAGATAATGTAGTGAGTGTTCATTATTCACGTGGGTTCTCGCCAAGAAGTTCTCGCGAGAGTGCAGTGCCTGCTTTAAAGTACCAGGCGGTAAATATTGCACATCTTCTAGGTTCGGCTTCGTAGAGCGTCGTCTACATCACTCAGTATATTATGTTATGTTTTGTCGCTCTCATTAGTCGTCGCCGAAGTGCAATATTTACCGCCGGGTACCGTACACGAGTCATCGTATTATACGCCGACAAAGAAAGAGGAAGAAGCTCCAACTTAGAGCCGTTACAAACCAAACCAGCGACAGTGTTTAGCCATAGATTAAGTTGTATATTCTTAAGTATCTATTACGGATGCACACACCATTCCCTAAACGTAAATCATGTTAAATCAAGTCACACGGCCATGACCTCTAGCTACTACGTTTCGTAACACACTGTCAAAATGCGAGAATGTGGATGCCTTCTCGGTTCTCGTCCGAGAACCCTCTGTCTCGTGCACAAAATACCGCCACCGACCCGAGAACGAGGCGAGAATTCCACGAGAACAATGAAGGGCATCCACACTCTCGTTCTTGAGAACCCCTTCTCGTCAGTTATCGTCGAGAATGTAGTGCCAGATTTATATACTGTGTAACGTCTCCCCCCGCCCCGCAGGTCGCACGTGGCACTCCCTGCGCAACAGGTACCTGCGCTACATCCTGCCCTCGCTCGGGCACCTGGCGTTGCCCGCGGGGCAGGCCGCCAGGCTCAGGGCCGCCGCGGCCACCGGTATGTATACACTCCTGCGCAACAGGTACCTGCGCTACATCCTGCCCTCGCTCGGGCACCTGGCGTTGCCCGCGGGGCAGGCCGCCAGGCTCAGGGCCGCCGCGGCCACCGGTATGTATACACTCCTGCGCAACAGGTACCTGCGCTACATCCTGCCCTCGCTCGGGCACCTGGCGTTGCCCGCGGGGCAGGCCGCCAGGCTCAGGGCCGCCGCGGCCACCGGTATGTATACACTCCTGCGCAACAGGTACCTGCGCTACATCCTGCCCTCGCTCGGGCACCTGGCGTTGCCCGCGGGGCAGGCCGCCAGGCTCAGGGCCGCCGCGGCCACCGGTATGTATACACTCCTGCGCAACAGGTACCTGCGCTACATCCTGCCCTCGCTCGGGCACCTGGCGTTGCCCGCGGGGCAGGCCGCCAGGCTCAGGGCCGCCGCGGCCACCGGTATGTATACACTCCTGCGCAACAGGTACCTGCGCTACATCCTGCCCTCGCTCGGGCACCTGGCGTTGCCCGCGGGGCAGGCCGCCAGGCTCAGGGCCGCCGCGGCCACCGGTATGTATACACTCCTGCGCAACAGGTACCTGCGCTACATCCTGCCCTCGCTCGGGCACCTGGCGTTGCCCGCGGGGCAGGCCGCCAGGCTCAGGGCCGCCGCGGCCACCGGTATGTATACACTCCTGCGCAACAGGTACCTGCGCTACATCCTGCCCTCGCTCGGGCACCTGGCGTTGCCCGCGGGGCAGGCCGCCAGGCTCAGGGCCGCCGCGGCCACCGGTATGTATACACTCCTGCGCAACAGGTACCTGCGCTACATCCTGCCCTCGCTCGGGCACCTGGCGTTGCCCGCGGGGCAGGCCGCCAGGCTCAGGGCCGCCGCGGCCACCGGTATGTATACACTCCTGCGCAACAGGTACCTGCGCTACATCCTGCCCTCGCTCGGGCACCTGGCGTTGCCCGCGGGGCAGGCCGCCAGGCTCAGGGCCGCCGCGGCCACCGGTATGTATACACTCCTGCGCAACAGGTACCTGCGCTACATCCTGCCCTCGCTCGGGCACCTGGCGTTGCCCGCGGGGCAGGCCGCCAGGCTCAGGGCCGCCGCGGCCACCGGTATGTATACACTCCTGCGCAACAGGTACCTGCGCTACATCCTGCCCTCGCTCGGGCACCTGGCGTTGCCCGCGGGGCAGGCCGCCAGGCTCAGGGCCGCCGCGGCCACCGGTATGTATACACTCCTGCGCAACAGGTACCTGCGCTACATCCTGCCCTCGCTCGGGCACCTGGCGTTGCCCGCGGGGCAGGCCGCCAGGCTCAGGGCCGCCGCGGCCACCGGTATGTATACACTCCTGCGCAACAGGTACCTGCGCTACATCCTGCCCTCGCTCGGGCACCTGGCGTTGCCCGCGGGGCAGGCCGCCAGGCTCAGGGCCGCCGCGGCCACCGGTATGTATACACTCCTGCGCAACAGGTACCTGCGCTACATCCTGCCCTCGCTCGGGCACCTGGCGTTGCCCGCGGGGCAGGCCGCCAGGCTCAGGGCCGCCGCGGCCACCGGTATGTATACACTCCTGCGCAACAGGTACCTGCGCTACATCCTGCCCTCGCTCGGGCACCTGGCGTTGCCCGCGGGGCAGGCCGCCAGGCTCAGGGCCGCCGCGGCCACCGGTATGTATACACTCCTGCGCAACAGGTACCTGCGCTACATCCTGCCCTCATAGTACAAAATTAACTTTTTATCTACTAAATAAAATGATTTTTCATCCCCCCCATCTCGGAAAGAGTATTTTTGCTCTTTGATATCTGAGTGCAAAAGTCGTTTTTATCCGCTAGAGGATAAAGCAAATTGAATTTAGAACATCGTGTGCATTAAGTTTGTGAATTCATAACATCATAACTATTTACTTCTCCCTCCATGGTGTCCAATTTATCAAATAACCCTTTTATTTGCAATTAGTCATTTCCTCGCTGAGGTGGGATGAAAAGTTACATGTTGCACTCGAGTGCAAAGATTTTTCACTTCGTGCTCTTTTGAATCACTCGCTGCGCTCGTAATTCAATTTTAGAATCCTTCGCTTGCTCGGTCATCAAAATTGAGCACGCGGTTAATGAGCAACTTTGCACTCTTGTATAACAAATAACTATTTTAGTATTATTTTCTTCACAAGTGTGTTGAAAAACGTCGTATGATACACGTGTGTATCGATGATTACCGTCCTCGGCTCTCTTGAGACCCTCGCCCGACGGCTCGAGTCTCAAAGGCGCGTCAGCGGTGATAACGATCATTGCACACTAGTACCATAACGTAGTACTGTTAGTTGGTAATATAGTATAATGTGTGTACAGGGGAGCTCAAGGCTCGCGCGTGCGCGTCGTCGCGGCGCGCGTCCATACTGCGCACGCTGCCCGTGCGCAGCGCCGCCGCCGCCTCGCGCCGCCCACACCCACACCCGCACCCCCGCGCAGGTATATAACATTTTGTTTATTGTGATCCTTGTGTCCTCTCTGGATTTGTGAGATAGTGTTTGCTAGATTTAACTGCATTTTTACCTCAAAAGCCCATTAATTGACCGCTTCCGTCGTAATTTTCCTAGATTTCATAAATAGAACACTTAACGATAACTTCCGCTTGTCACCTTCCCGCCATTCGCCAACGTGCTCATTCGCGATCAATTAATGGGCTTTTCAGGCAAAAATGCAGCAAAATTCAGTAAACACTATCTCACAAACCGAGAGAGGACTTCAGGATCACAATATTGATTTTATTGTAAGGTAAAATCTTTCTATAGTGCATAGTGATGAACGACACCTTCCTACCGTGTCGATATCGACTCCTCTCTCTCTAATGCAATCCCACTTCGAGAGGCAGCCGCATTACCGACAGTTTGGATTCGACGAGGGTCGCTCGAGCTTATATGAAAACCATTCCAGTATTCAGCGCGGCGTAGCGCGTAGTTTAGACCATCAAACTGAACAACTTTTAGTATGAGACCAATATCGAAATGGAGAAAAAAAATCTAATGTTCAATCCTAAACTGCAAATTTACTTGAGCTAATTGTATGGGACAGCTGATTTTTTTCGCGATTTCAATGTTGGTTCCGTAGTGAAAGTTGTTCAGATTGATGGTCTTAAACCACTCTCTTAAAAGTTTCAAATGTTTATTTTACTTTATATGCTTATCTGCAGATTTTTATTTACTGCTCTTGGACGTCTGCGTTTCAGTTAAAAATATAATGTAGTTAATCGATCGATACATATTTAGTAACAACCTCTACCAGGCCTATCTCACTCCACAGCTCGTCTCACTTGACGGCCGATCCCCACAGAGCGGTAAATGGCAATAGGTTAGGTATACCGTGTTAACTTCTTAGTTAAATATCATTAGACTTGCCGACATTTTGTAAGTAGTCAAAGCGAAACTTGAAAACCCTAGTGATGTCACGCTGCCAGCACGTGAAAGAAGAAGACTATGTAAAGGAAGCTTTCATGTCTAATGACTCGGTTTATTGTTGTTTGCACGCGCGTCGTTGTGACGGTTGATAGGTTATTCGCGAATTGGGTATTTCACTACATACTTACAATTTATTTTATTTTTCATAAAAAAAAAGGTTAGAAAATAACGCTAGACTCCCATTTTCATTTAGTTTTTAGCTTGAATACTATTAATAACAAGATAAACTTTAAAAAGTAATGCAATGTTGATGACGTCACAACTCAGAATTGAGTACAAATTTCATACAAAGCGCACGTTTTGACGTCCAATAAAGAGTAGCTGATTTGACTAATTGTCGAGTACCCTATTGTACGATAGGATGGGTGGGAATAACTTTGCACCTTATCGCCGTGCCGAGAGAGTCGCTATTTATTTAAATGTGTTTTGTAAGTGATCCAGTACCGGTAGTGAGTAGGGACTACTATTTATTGAGTGCCTCCACCCCGCAGAGTGCAGCCCCCCGCCGCCCCCCGCCCCCGCGCCCCGCACGCTGCGCTCGTCCGGAGCCCGCCCCCCCTCTCCCGCTCCTGCTCCTGCGCAGGCGCAGTTACAGTCACAGTCGCGGCGCTCGCCGCGCTACTCGGAGGTGACGCGTCGCTTCGCGCTGCGACACGCGTCAACACCCACAGACACCGACACCGGCAACGCCAAGCACGATAAAGGTTACCATTATGTATTATTCTAAGAGGAAGGATCTCTCTTTAAGACTAGAGTGAGCCATACCAATTGTAAAGTGTCCACTTTTTTTGACGTTTAGGTTTGAGTGTGTGGTGTCAAGTAGTATGGACAAAAGGCACCAAGTGACATATGGCCTTATGTTTACGTGCACTTTTCACACACACTAGCTTAAAAAAAAGTGGACAGCCGCATAAACAAATATCTATAGTTCCATCTCCTTCTACTATTAAAGGTACGTCATAAGACAAAAGAGACCAACTACAATCGTAAATTTATGCGGACTCTATGGAGATCCTTCCTCTTAGGTATTTATTACACAGGCTCCTTCTTAATATGCTGACAATTTTTTAAGGGCATGATCAGACCATCAAACTGTACAACTTTCTCAATGGCACCAACATTGAAATCACGAAAAAAGAATCTACTCTTCCATACAAAACTGCAAACTTACTCGAGCCAAATGTACGAGACAGCAACATTTTTTTTCACGATTTCGATGTTGGTCCAATTGAGAAAGTTGTTCAGTTTGATGGGCTCATCATCGTCTTAAAAAAGTGTCAGCATATTAAGAAGGACCCTGTATAACTGATCAAATTAAACATTAAAAAATTAAGTCTCGGGCGAGACTCGAACCCGCACTCTTCCAAACCGGGGAATTGCGTTTATCCAATTTCGCCACCGAGCCCGCTGCCCAGAGAACCACGTCCCCTTAAGACGCAATAGATTGAAAATTTCCTTCAGTTCTTATACAACGTATTAATGAATAAGCGCAAAACCTCGTACACCCCAACTTATTTATAACATAATAACTAGATTAAACCAATCATTTCATTATTTTGATAGTTAAAATTTTAAGTTATTCGCATTTCAAGTTTTAACGTGCTCATGAATACATTTTAAGAATCTTGTTTTGGTAGTAAGTAGTGCGAGAGTGCCCGAGCGGTGGGTTGAGATCGAGTTCAGTCAATTTTAAATTTTACAAACAAATTATGTAATATTTAGAAAAACATTACCTAATTCCAAACAAACTACTTTCTAGTTTTGCGTTAATTCATTAACACGTTGTATAAGTTAGACACATGACATAACCTTAGTGAATACCGAATTGTCAGCTCGCCGATGTTTCAACGACGAATTTAAGGTTGTGACCACAGAACATTATAAGAGGGGTTAGAAATGCAAAGCATTGCTTTTGCTTCGGAGACGGCTGTCACCACTTGTCTTCCCGCTCACGCTGCTACAATTACTCATGTCCTCTCGCTCGCACCACGCCGCGCGCATTATGGTGTTATGCAAATCATTGCATAACCTGTGGCGATACGTTCCACTCCTACTTTGTACTTCTAACCCCTCTTTAAAATGTTCTGTGGTTGTGACGATGTTTTCGCTTAGAGAATTGACAACATTTCATTTTAAGAAAGGTACCAAAATAAGAAAACCATTTGGAGATTATGTGATTCAAAGCTTATATCAAAATTATCAGATTTTTCTATCCATTATTTCTCGAGTTATTTGAAAAATACTGAAAAATATAATAGAGGTTGAATGAGATTTTATTCCTTTGCCTGCTTGGCTTTTCTATTGTATTTGACAGTTTTTATTTTTAATGTTATTGCGGCCAAGGTATCTTAGCCATAAATCCTAAGTTTTTCAAAAGTAAATTAAAAATAGAAATATCGGTCAAAAATGAAATCGGAAAAATACGTATCTCTTATTTTTTAACCTATTTTTCAATTTTTTATTAATAACAGTTGGTTAAAAAAATGTTATGTTGTCAATTGCATTCCTGACGTTGCTTAACTTCGGTGATCGTTTCCAATACCGAAGCTCCACTACGCCAACGATCAATTTTGCATGTAAAAACTAAATGATAAATAATTGTCAACAGCTGCGGCCCCGACGGCGGGGTCCGCGCCGCGCCGCGCTCTAGACGCCTCTACAACCCTGTAGCGCCCTGACCATGCCATGACGTCATCGCCCACACAACAAAACCCTACGTTTCTCTCAGTCGGTTTTGAGCGTCTCCCTTCACTCCGCTCCATATTCTTCTCCTTTCTTATCAGTAAAGAGATAAAAGAAGAGAGAACTCACGGTCTTGTACTCCACCTCCGATGCTTCGGTACAATAAGTATACAGGGTTTAACAAAACACCATAGTGAAACTAAAGGGGGTGCTTGAGACCATCAAACTGAACAACTTTTACTATGGAGCCAACGTCGAGAAAAAAATAATCCACTCTTTCATACAAAATTGCAGTAACGTCTCGACTCAAATGTGTGGGACAGCAGATATTTTTTTCTCGACGTTGGCTCCTGGATAGTGAAAGTTGTTCAGTTTGATGGTCTGAAGCACCCCCTTAAGAGAAGTTATTCCGAAAGCACTAATGTGCGCTGCATACATACGAAGTCTAGTGATATTTTCAATACTAAATAATTAAAGTCAATGAAATTTTTCAAATACAATCTTGAAACTAATCTCAATGCTTGTATGAAGTCAGATTTTCGTTCAAATATACAGTTTTAATGCTAGCATTAATTTAAGATTTGTATGGAAATCTTTGAGGTGCTGTAATTTTAAAACTATACATATTAACGAAAATCTGACTTCATACAAACATAGAGATTAGTTTCTAGATTGTTTTGCAAAATTTCATTGACTTTAATTGGTTGGTATTGAAAATATCACCAGACTCCGTTTGTATGGAGCGCGCTCCGAATTATATTCCCTTAAGTATTACTAGAGTGTTTTGTTTTAAGAGGAAGGATCTCTCTTTAAGACTAGAGTGAGCCATACCAATTGTAAAGTGTCCACTTTTTGTGACGTTTAGGTTTGAGTGTGTGGTGTCAAGTAGTATGGACAAAAGGCACCAAGTGACATATGGCCTTATGTTTACGGTCACTTTTCACACACACTAGCTCAAAAAAAAGTGGACAGCCGCATAAACAAATATCTATAGCTCCATCTCCTTCTACTATTAAAGGTACGTCATAAGACAAAAGAGACCAACAACAATCGTAAATTTATGCGGACTCTATGGAGATCCTTCCTCTTAGGTTTTGTTACACTATGTATACTGTTTTGTATTATATGACAAATTATGTAACAAAGTACTGCAAATCATATGATCTACAGATGATATGATCATATTGGCATCTTCTTATCGTGTGGGCAAACCCTGGTGTCAGAGTTTTTTCAGACCGCCTTACGGCCTCTGACGTGGTTTTTATGTAACGACTACTACCACGAGAGATAACAGCTGGGATCAACGGCTTAACGTGCCATCCGAATCACGGAATCATATTTCTTTTCAGACAATCAGGTGACCTCAGCCTGCAATGTCCTAACCAAATGGGGAGCTTTTAAACTAAGAGTCTACCTCAAACTGAACAACTTTTACTCTGGGAACAAAACGATCGTGGCAATAAAATTCTGCTGTTTCATACGGTTGAGTCGAATAGATATTGCAGTTTAGTATGAAACAGTTGTTTTTTTTTGCAACGAACGGTTTCCTCCCATAGTAAAAGTTGTTCAGTTTGATGGGTAGACTCTTAGTCTAAACGGATGCTAATGATATCAGTTTCACTCTGTATATTCTTTAGGGTCCTTCTTAATATGCTGACACTTTTTAAGGGGATGATCAGACCGTCAAACTGAACAACTTTCTCTATGGGACCAATGTCGAAATCGCGAAAAAAAAACAGCTGTTCCATAGATTTTTTTATCTCAGGTCTGATCATCCACTTAAAAAAAGTGTCAGCATATTATTAAGAACGACCCTGTGTGTTATTGTCTATTGTTTACGATGTCTAAAGACTATTTGTAGTAGACACTGACCTCTATAAGATGTCTATGGTAGTCTTTGACTATTTATATGAGGACTGGTTACGTGGTAATTCTACTAACAAACATTTCTGCCACTTTTTGCGGGGGGCGAGGTAACATGAAATCCGCAACTTTGGATTTTATTCCCCATAACTTTAGATTCTAATTTTGAATGTTAAAAATCATGAAAAGTAGTCTCGTGTGAACCCCAAACGTTCTAAGTTCGAAGTTATTATTTCGTAATTATAGGCTGTCTCGTTTAGTGATAAGGTGTAAAATTGAATGTAAATGCACAAGATCAATTGTGCTTATACCGTGGCAGAGGGGAAATGCTACCGCAAGGCTAGTCCTTATAATAATTAGTCAAAGATGGTAATAGATCTACTAATTATGGACGAAACAATGTAAAAACAATTATGTTTTATGTTGAAGTTGCATGCACTAGGCTAGCTGATATTGTGAATAACATAATTATGTTATGTTATTTATTGTTTTTTTTTTCTTTTAAGGGTTTGAACATTTTGGCGTAATGGTAACCAAAATTTTGCAGGAATTTCGGTTATTTTTCAAAAATGCGGCGCATTACAAAACCTATGTATCCTGATAGAGGATCTATAGACGAACAAAAAATAACATGCAATAGGGTCGAGTAAGATTTCAATTTACTATGGAACAGCAGATTTTTTTTCGCGACTTCGGCATTGGTCCCATAGAGAAAGTTGTTCAGTTTGATGGTCTGATCATCAGCTTAAAAAGGTGTCAGCATATTAAGAAGGACCCTATATAGTCTTATAGCCGTGGTGGTCCAGTGGCGAGTAACCTTGCCTGCCGTGCAGGAGGCGATGGTTCGATCCCCGTCCAGACCGACTCGTACCAATGAGTTTTTCGGAATTTATGTACGATTTGTAACACCACTGGCTTTTCGGTGAAGGAAAACATCGTGAGGAAACCTGCATGCTTCAATTTCGAGGCATGTATTGTACCCACTGTCCATTATAAGTGGCGACGGGCTCCCCGTCACACTGGACAGAGTTTCGGTACTACTGGTGAAACGTGGATGTTCTGAGGTTTCAGAATATCTCTGACTACCCCCTCGGGGAATATAGTCGTGAGTATATGCCTATGCTTATTAACATAATGTATTTCGAAAATGTTATCTTTAGATTGTTTTTGAATGAAATTGTAATTTTTTGTTTGCCTATATACCCTCTATCTAATCTCTATAAAATTATGGTTAGCACTATGCCAGCCTCCCATACAAAGAGGATCTAACCCCTTCGGTTTGAAGTAGAATAAGTTAATGTTAGAGAAGAGTAAAGTTGATTTTAATTAATATTTTGTTATTAAAACATAATATGGTTATTAAAAATGTATGTGTTTTATTTATAACTAGCTTTGCCCGCGATTTCGTGTGAGTTAAAAAAAACCCGACTTCATGGATAAAATTTTAACTGAAAAGAGAAAAAGAAGCTCTACAAGGTGTTACAAAAATGAAAATTTTAGGGGGTGGTTTAGACCATCAAACTGAACAACTTTCACTATAAAGACCAATATCGAAATCGCGAAAAAAAAATACAAATGCTACTCGAGCTAAATGTATGGGACAGCAGATTTTTTTTCTCGATTTCGATGTTGGTCCCATAGTGAAAGTTGTTCAGTTTGATGGTCTAAACTACCCGCTTAGTAAGTAAGTAACTAAGTTATAGCCTGTAGAATCCCAATACACAGGGCAAAGACCACCTCTCACGAATAAGGGTGAGAGGGAGTGGGCCATACTCCACCACGCGGGCCCAGTGAGTGTTGGTGGAGTCAAGTTAGTGGTCAACTTGCCGTCAGAGAATTTTCAAGCCGCCTTTATATGCCTCTGACCTGGCTTAACGAATAGTTACAACGCCATCTGACGGAACTATCCGAGACCAACTGCTTAGCGTGCCTTCCGAAGCACGGAAACGCTCGACGTGAAATACCACTAAACGGTCACCCATCCAAAGTCTGACCGGACCTGACGTTGCTTAACTTCGGTGATGTTTCCAATACCGAAGCTCCACTACGCCAACGAGCGCTTCGAACCCGCTTAAAAGTTATAAATGTTTAATTTTACTTTTGTAACACATAGCATAGCATATGATCACGACTATATTCCCCAAGGGGGTAGTCAGAGATATTCTGAAACCACAGAACATCCACGTTTCACCAGTAGTAGAGTAGTACCGAAACTCTGTCCAGTGTGACGGGGGGTGAGCCCGTCGCCACTACTTACTACGCGTCCCGTACTTTTGTAACACCTTGTATAATAAATAATCAGCTATTCCAACTTTGTGCAAATATAATTTGAATTTAATTAGGTAGGTATCGCAAACGTGGACAAAGAAAAGTTACAAAACATACCTATTTGTTGGTTATTGGTTTGTCTCCGCCTCCAATGCCTATACTCCATTCAAAATAGCAACGAAATTTTAAGGCTATTTTGAATTACAGAAACAGAGTTTTGAAACACTTCCTCTCACTTATTCTTAGAACAGCTTTAGTAACGTCCAAGATATATCGGATAGTATACAGGGTCCTTAATATGCTGACACTTTTTTAAGGGGATGATCAGACCATCAAACTGAACAACTTTCTCTAGTGGACCAACATCGAAAGCGCGAAAAAAAAATCTGCTGTCCCATACCTTTGCAGTTTTGTATGGAAGATCAGATATTTTTTTTGCGTTTTTGATGTTGGTGCCATAGAGAAAGTTGCTTAGTTTGTCGGTCTGATCATCCCCTTAAAAAAGTGTCAGCATATTAAGTAGGACCCTGTATGTATCCAATAAATTAATTACATTTGGTAATCAGAATTGACCAGAAAGCTAAATAGGAATCGGAAAATCTCGTCGTCCTTATTTGGAATGAAGTATAGGTACCTAATAACATTCCAATTATATTTGCACAAACAAAGTTGTTATAGCTGATTAATTATTATAGAGCTTGTTTTTCTCTTTTCAGTTAACATTTTTTTCATGCAGTCGGGTTTTTTAGCATATGCTCACGACTATGTCCCCCCGAGGGGGTAGTGTGGCTAAAGAGGCAGGGTAAATAAAACATCAAGTATACAAAAGGGACCTTGTATTGACTATCACTATACACATGACCGCGCGAGGCGAGTGTCACCTCCCGTCACACAACGAGGCGAGTGTCAGCTCCCGTCACACAACGAGGCGAGTGTCACCTCCCGTCACACAACGAGGCGAGTGTCACCTCCCGTCACACAACGAGGCGAGTGTCACCTCCCGTCACACAACGAGGCGAGTGTCACCTCCCGTCACACAACGAGGCGAGTGTCACCTCCCGTCACACAACGAGGCGAGTGTCACCTCCCGTCACACAACGAGGCGAGTGTCACCTCCCGTCACACAACGAGGCGAGTGTCACCTCCCGTCACAACACGATACATGATAGCACTGTATCTACGGGACTTTTTAATTACCAAAAACATTACCGATTGCCGTTTATATTTTGTTGTAAGGTACGAAATTACTGATATAATTGTTTTTTTTTCTATACTGTCATGTTCTTCCTTTGACTAATTATTATAAGGACTAGCCTTGCGGTAGCATTTCCCCTCTGCCACGGTATAAGCACAATTGATCTTGTGCATTTACATTCAATTTTACACCTTATCACTAAACGAGACAGCCTATAATTGCGAAATAATAACTTCGAACTTAGAACGTTTGGGGTTCACACGAGACTACTTTTCATGATTTTTAACATTCAAAATTAGATTCTAAAGTTATGGGGAATAAAATCCAAAGTTGCGGATTTCATGTTACCTCGCCCCCCGCAAAAAGTGGCAGAAATGTTTGTTAGTAGAATTACACGCGTAATCAGTTCATATATAAATAGTCAGTGTTCTTCACCTTAGTTCAATACCCATATGTAATAGTAAGACTGTCTACAGTTGCCATACAAAGCTATAAGACCGATCAAAATTTACTTTTTCATCTGGTCTTATAGCTTTGTATGGCAACTTAAGACTGTCTTACTATTACGTATGGGTATTGAACTAAGGTGAAGAACATGACAGTATAGAAAAAAAACGGTAATCTCAAAATGTAAAAAATTCAGTTTTTTTTTTGTTAGGGGGCGTCCATTAATTACGTGAGGTGTTTAGGGGAAGGAAATCTCACCCAATCTCACGTGGCACGGTGGACTGAAAATCGACTTTCATAGACATAGAAATAAAAAAAAATATGTGTCGTTTTTTTCATGGATATGGGTTTGGTTTATCATTTCTATGCTCAAATATTCACAAAAGGTTGATTTAGCATATAAATGGATGACTTATAATTTTTTTACGAAAAATTTGTATGGAGTTCGTGTGAAAAATCCGATTATCTTTGGAACAGCAAGTTAAACCGTAATATCCTTACAGGGGGTTTTAGAACTTATTATTTATGATTTATTGACATACCGCGTATGACATTTACTGCTGCAGAAATTAAGTAAAAAAATAAAGAAATATTTTATTTTTTATAATTCTATAACGACTCATTTTAAAGCATCTTTTCAAAAACCAAGTATTAATTAGCTAATAAACCTAAATAAGCGATATTTAATTATTATTATTTAGTACCATGACCATCATGCGACAACACAAAACAATAACTATTGATTGTGATTAGGAGTTCTAGATGAAGATTTTCAAGAACTTCAGCCAATGCATCTTTAATGAGCGTAGTTAGCAAAGGGAAATCTCTAATGAGGGTAGATTAACAAAAAGTAAATTTGCTAATCACTATAGTTTTAATGATCAGTGGAAAGCAATAAATAAGCTAAATTTGACTTTAATAATTTAGTGTATTCCAAACTTTTGAACTACATACGTATTCTGTGACCGTAAAATATTATTATAATGGAAAGTCTAACCACCAACTTAGACTTGTTTGTTTTTCTAAGAAGTGGGAGTACTTCATTTGATCATGAAGTATTGTTCAGTGCAGTGGTAGCTCGTCTAGGTGATCGCTTCTCTGACGAAGACCGTGTAACACTCAAGGAATTTTGTCGAAGATTTACAAGAGCTGCTTCACAGAGGTGGCAGAAATCTCACCGTATCCTTGATACATTCAGAAAGCAGTACGAAAATTGGCTTCAGGCTAATGTCGATTGGCCAAGTTGTGTGCCAACCGGTTTTGTCATCCAAGAATCAAATGATGAGAGACCTAGCGCACATTTAATCTCTCCAGAACCGTCAACATCGTCGTCTATTGGTACTATGACAAAAAGACCTCGAAAGTCATTCGAAGATCTGGGAAGCAAACAGAAGAAGAGAAGGTCTGAAGATCATAAATGCGAAGATCCAAACGAATTGGCCAGTTCAGCTGCATTACATTTAGAAGAAGATGGTCGTGAGGATACCGCATTTGTTATCAAATATATGCTGAAAAATCCAGAAGCAGCTGCAAAAATTAGAGAAATGCTTAAGAAACCAGTTCAAACTTGTTTATTTACACCAGAAAAATCACTAGGGTTGCTCCTTTCATTGAAACTCTCTAAGTGGCAATACATCACGTTGCGAGAGACGGCCATTCGGGAAGGTGCTAAGGATATTTACCCGTCTTACTACAAAGTGCAACAAGCAAAACTACAATGCTATCCTCCGAAACAATCAGTCACTGTAATGGATTCTTCAGCTAGGATTACACTTCAAGCATTACTTGATATCACGGTGAAGAGGATCATTGAAAGTCTTTCTGAAAATGTGCAAAATAAGGATTTGAAGCTAGTATCTAAGTGGGGATTTGATGGTGCTTCCAACCAAAGCCGATACAAACAGAAAATGGAGGGGCAACAAGATGATTCCAGTATATTTATGACCTCGTTAGTGCCACTCAAGCTGACTGCTGGAGATGATACTTTATGGACGAATCCAAAGCCATGCTCAGCCTTATATTGTCGTCCAGTGCAGTTCACTTTTATAAAGGAGAGCGAAGAAGTGGTCATCAGTCACAAAAGGCAAATGGATAATGAAATTAAGGATCTTATCCCTACTGAGTGCGGTAGTAATAAGGTGAGTCATCAACTTATGATGACAATGATCGATGCTAAAATTTGTACATATCTTTCTGAAGCTAGATCAAACGCATCGTGCTACCTGTGCTTAGCCAAACCTACAGAAATGAACCGTTTAGATGTTGTAACATCAAAGACTGTGTCAACTGGCGTATATGAATTTGGCTTGTCATCACTGCACGCTCGTATAAATTCTATGGAATGTCTTTTGCATATTTCATACCGACTCGACTTCAAAAAGTGGGCTGCAAGAGGCAATGAGTACAAGGCATTGTTAGAGGCAAGAAAAAAAAGTATCCAGGATAAATTTAAAGACGAGCTCAATCTTTTGATTGACATCGTAAAACAAGGCTCAGGAACAACTAATGACGGGAATACGGCAAGAAGGTTTTTCGAGTTTCCTGATAAAACTGCAGCCATTACTGGATTGGATGAAGAGCTTGTTCGAAGATTTGCCGTGATTCTGCAAGCAATAACATCTGGGGAGCAAATCGATGTCATCAAATTTAAAGATTATGCCCGCAAAACAGCAGAAAAGTACGTGGAGCTATACGACTGGTACCACATGTCTTCAACCGTCCATAAGCTTTTGATACACGGTGCAGACATAATCGCCAATAACGATATTGTGCCAATCGGAAGCCTTTCAGAAGAAGCCTCGGAGGCACGCAATAAAGATTTTAGAAGGTTCCGGGAACATCATTTGCGGAAAAAAAGCAGGCAAGCTTCCAATGAGGATATCCTCAATATGCTTGTTCTTTCGTCTGATCCTTTGATTAGTGCACGAAGACCTAAGTTAGATACTAAGAAAAGCCAGGATCTCTTTGCTGAAACTAAAGAACTAATCAAGTGCCAGGAAACTCAGTTCGAGTTTTTGGATGTATCTAATTTGGATCCTGATTCCGAATTGGAATCCGACGATAGTGATGTTGAATATTAATAATTATGTTTTATATATTTTTTTTAAATAAGTTATTAAGTTATTTTTAATATTATTTAAGCTTTTTTATTATTATTTAAGTTTTTTAAGAATTACGCAAATACTAATATTTAATATATTTTAATACAAATATCAAAAGAATTTTTTTTTATTTTGGTTTGGTGCATTAAAACGAGTCGTAAAAGAATTTAAAAATACAATATTTAATACTTTTATTAATCACTGTAAGTGATTAGCAAATTTACTTTTTGTTAATTACCCTCATTAGAGATTTCCCTTTGCTAACTACGCTCATTTAAGATGCATTGGCTGAAGTTCTTGAAAATCTTCACCTAGAACTCCTAATCACAATCAATAGTTATTGTTTTGTGTTGTGTTGTCGCATGATAGTCATGGACTCATGGTACTAAATAATAATAATTAAATATCACTTATTTAGGTTTATTAGCTAATTAATACTTGGTATTTTGACTAGACGCTTTAAAAAGATTCGTGAAAGAATTTAAAAAAATTATTATATTTCTTTATTTTTTTACTTAGTTTCTGCAGCAGTAACCGTATGACGCGGTATGTCAATAAATCATAAATAATAAGTTCTAAAACCCCCTGTAAGGATATTACGGTTTCACTTGCTGTTCCAAAGATAATCGGATTTTTCACACGAACTCCATACAAACTTTTCGTAAAAAAATTATAAGTCATCCATTTATATGCTAAATCAACCTTTTGTGAATATTTGAGCATAGAAATGATAAACAAAACCCATATCCATGAAAAAAACGACACATATTTTTTTTTATCCCTATGTCTATGAAAGTCGATTTTCAGCCCACCGTGCGTGGGGGAGAGGGGGGGTCTCGGTAAATATCACGTAATTTTTATTCAGCAAGGTACAAAGTAAAATTGCGAGAAAAGTTTAAGTAAGTAAAACATGTTTCTACACTGAAAATTTTAAATTTTAACGCAATCAAACACAGATTAACGCATTTACACTAAAAATACGCATTTTGAAAAATATCACGTGAGATTTGGAGGGGGCGGGGAGGGGGTCGAGCTAAATCTCACGAAATCTCGCCAAGGGGGGAAGGGAGGTCGAAAAATCACAAAAATAACCTCACGTCATTAATGGACGCCCCCTTACAGCGTATTGTGATCTGTAAGACTAAGGGCCTGTTTCACCACTTCCGAATAAGTTCTTGTTAGCTTATCCGACAGCTCATTTAGGTTTTTATATCAGTAATTTCGTATCTTACAACAACATCTAAACGGCAATCGGTAATCTTTTTGGTAATTAATAGGCCGAGATTCAGAGAAGATTTTTAAGTCAGTTCGAACCCCCGTGTGTCAAAATCCATACATTTTCGCCCTACTTAGCTCGAGCTAAGACTAAAACAATCGTCTCTGAATCTCAGCCTAAGTCCCGGGGCTACAGTACTATAAGGTGTAATAACTTTACGGTGCGGCCCACAGAACATTATAAGAGGGGTTAGAAATGCAAAGTAGCGCTTTTGCTTCGGAGACGGCTATCACCACTTGTCTTCCCGCTCACACTGCTACAATTACTCATGTCCTCTCGCTCGCACCACGCCGCGCGCCTTATGGTGTTATGCAAATCATTGCATAACCTGTGGCGACACGTTCCACGCCTACTTTGCACTTCTAGTCCCTCTTATAATGTTCTGTGGTGCGACCTCACCGAGATATCTACTCATGTGCTGTCACTGCACGACTACTGTTTCTTCTCATTATACATTCACTATACACAGTTTTAATATATTTTATTCTTTTGGACACATACTATTAATATCAGAGTATAATACAATAAGGGTCGAGTTTCATCTGCCAGCAAGGAAGCGAATTTTTTTGCGCTCTATCCTTTTCTGCCGTTCAAGAACGTCATTTGCAAGAGCGAGAAAGATAGCGGGAATGCGACAGCACGGCAGCTCCGTTAAGCTGGACTTCCGATGCTAGCGACCGATGCGTTACTATGAAAACGTATGGCGTCGCTTCCGATGCCAGCGACTGACGCGTGCGGCAGACGCGCGCGGCCGATGCGATAGACATATGGCATATGACAGAACCACGCGTCAGACTCGCGCGTCAGTCGCATCGGCCGCTGGCATCGGAAGTCCACCTTTAGTGCTGCGAACTTTTTCACTCTAGCAAAGGACAGTGCAAATGCGATTCCTTGCTGCCGGATCAGGCTCAACTCTAACGGGGCTTGTTAAGAGGACAGTGAAGCCAACATTCTCCATACAGTGTGCGATAGAAAGTATACAATAATAACAATTAAAAAAATTAGACGAATATTTACAAAACAAGCAATATTTACTTATAAATAATATCTTAAAATTAACTTTAACGTGGAGGTGGTGTAGTTTGAGGATTTGTTTTTCGTAAGGTCTGTCTACGACCACTAATAAAAAAATACATTCACGATCAACGCTCCGCTCATATAGGTAGGTACTTATCGTCGACTGAAGTGTCAGACATCGTAACTCCATTAGATCAAATTTTACAGGAGGCACAAAAAACTTCACCACGAAAAATGGCAGCCCAGAATTATATGGTTTTCTATTTATCATTTTAAATTGTAACGGCTTTTTAAAAGGATTTAAGGCCGAGATTCAGAGACGATTTTTAAGTCATAGTTCGAACTTCCGTATGTCAAAATCCATACATTTTCGCCACGCTTAGCTCGAGCTAAGACTAAAAAAATCGTTTCTGAATCTCGGCCTAAGAGTTGTGCCATGGATGCATTCAGAAATTAGTAATAACATTGTATAAAAGTAATTTGAAAAATAAAATGTAGTTACGAGGTTTGACACTTAAGCCAACGTATTGTATGTACCACCCATTCTATGTATAGCTGTAAGCTTATCTATACAATATTATACAATCTTAAGAACATAAGCGGGTTAATATTATTGCTCTATACAACGACGACGCTTGCAAATAAACTCAAAAACAATTCGGAGGTACAGTAGACAGTGGAAAACAATCAGTGTCCGATAGACTTTAGTCGTCCGATAAACTGACGAATAAAGTCTAGTCGTCTGATAAACTGACGAATAAAATATAGTCGTCTGATAAACTGACGAATAAAATAAAATCTAGTAGTCTTCTCTTCTCGCAAATCTAACCGCCCGGGTTAGATCTGGGGTCTAAAAACTCATAACCGGTCAAAACCACTTTTGAATGATATTATCCGTTTATCAAACGACTAGAGTGTATTTTACTCGTCTGTTTATCGGACGAATTGACACTTCGAAACAAAATAACAAATACAACGTGTTAATGAATAAGCGCAAAACCTCATACACCCCAAATGATTTGTAACAAAATAATTAGATTGAAACAATAATATCATTATTTTGATACTTAAAATTTCAAGTTAGTCGCATTTTAAGTTTTGAGGCAAAAATGATTTGTTATCATTTCAGCAATGAATGTAAGCGCTAACGAGCTCATGTATACATTTTAAGAATCTTGTTTTGGTAGTAAGTAGGGTGAGAGAGCCCGAGCGATGAGTTGAGATCGAGTTCAGTAAATATTAAATTTTACAAACAAATTAATTATTATTTTGAAAAAAAATTCCCATGTTGAAACCATGATAATTCGATTCTGCTCTCGATTCTAAACAAACTACTTTCTAGTTTTGCGTTAATTCATTAACACGGTGTATATCAGTTTTCAACTGTCTCTCGCTTTAAGCCACGGTTTATACAGAAGAGACTTGTGGCGGTGGCGGATAATCTACGTAACACAATATAAACCTTATAGTACATAGATCCTACATTTACATGCTGTCAATTACCCTATTGCAAATTTTATCGACGCATTCGTAGCTTCGACTGTCTATCTTGACATATCAAAGACAAAAATATTTTCTTTACAAAGATGCTGAACAAATCAACACTAATTTTAATTTATAATATTTCCTATAGTTTTAGAACATGTTTGGCAATGTCAAGTTTGTGGTATTAGATTGGCACTTTATCTCTCTAGCTGTTTCCGCGACTTCGTACACGCAGAACAATGAACACGAATTATACCACCTTGTTGTTTGGTGAACGAAATGTGATTTAAGGGAATAGAATTCGGAGCGCGTTCCATACAAACGAAGTCTGGTGATATTTTCAATACTAACAAATTAAATTCAATGATATTTTTTAGAAACAATCTAGAAACTAATCTCTATGCTTGTATGAAGCCAGATTTTCGTTAACAAGCATAGTTTTAAAGTTACAGTGCTACAAAGATTTCCATACAAATCTTAAATTAGTTCTAGCATTAAAACTGTATATTTTAACAAAAATCTGACTTCATACAAGCATAGAGATTAGATTCTAGATTGTTTCTGCAAAATATAATTGGCTTTAATTGGTTAGTATTGAAAATAACACCAGACTACGTTTGTATGCAGCGCGCATTTACGCATTCTGAATAAACTTCTCTTAAGTGAAAGTTTATACAGAGGTTCATACAACGTCGCCGGGTTGCCGCTAAATCTTGCCGCAAGTGCCTTAACCATGATGATTTATGGCACCATTTTTGCCACCGACCTGTTTGGGAAGTAATTGAGGTGCCATCTGAAGGAGACCAATCTAAGCATATGCTCACGACTATATTCCCCGAGGTGGTAGTCAGAGATATTGTGAAACCTCAGAACATCCACGTTTTACCAGTAGTACCGAAACTCTGTCCAGTGTGACGGGGAGTGAGCCCGTCGCCACTTATAATGGACAGTGGGTACAATACATGCCTCGAAATTGAAGCATGCAGGTTTCCTCACGATGTTTTCCTTCACCGAAAAGAGAGTGGTGTTACAAATCGTACATAAATTCCGATAAACTCATTGGTACGAGTCGGCCTGGACGGGGATCGAACCATCGCCTCCTGCACGGCAGGCAAGGTTACTCGCCACTGGACCACCACGGCTGTTTTAATCTAAAGTACTGGAAACAATAGGGTTGCCACCTCTCAGTCTGTTATATTGAAGATATTTACAAAAAAACTTACGATATGGTTTTTAGGTGTCTCTGACCCCAAATCAACCTTTTATAGAATTTTTGTCTGTCTATTTGTTTGTGCAAGCATCACACGAAAACTACTAAACCGATTTTGATGAAACTTTAAATAACTTAAAATCTACTTAAAATCTGGTGTATAATTTGTGCGGACGAAGTCGCGGGTTAACTCTATAAGTTATAATAATGTATATTTAAGGAACACAGCGGTTAAGGGTCCGTGCACACGCGCTGCCGACGAGCGGGAGAGGGCACCTTAAGACTAATTGTAATTTTTTTTCGGAAGATTGTATCACTTATAAGACGACTAAAGCACAAGTTTTCTTTTGCAATAATTATACTTGAGTGAAAGTTTAACAACTTGAGATACAGGGTGTTAGAGTAAACAGTTGCATTACTTTAAGGGATCTTCTTCTTACGGCCTCTGACGTCGTTTTTATGTAACGACTACTACCACCAGAGATAGTAGCCGGGACCAACGGCTTAACGTGCCATCCGAAGCACGGAATCATCTTTCTTTCAGACAATCAATTCGGCCTGCAATGTCCTAACCAACTGGGGTTAAAACGCACAAAGTGACATATCACTAGGTGTCCCCCGTGGGAATCGAACCCACGACCTCCGTGTCAAGACTGAACAACTTTCTTAAAGAAACAAAAAATTCGCAAAAAAAATGCGACTTTTCATACAAAGGTTCCATCAGCTGATTACATTTAGTATGGAGAGTCCAAAAAATTGATTGCGAATTTCCTACAGATTTCTTAGGGAAAAGTTGTTCAGTATTATGGGTACAATCACCCCTTAAAGTAATGCAACTGTGTACCCTAACATCCTATATAGTTTTTAAGAGCTTTGCGGTTAAAATTTAACCGAAAACGTAAAATTTTAGATTAACTTGAGATATTTTAAAATGTTAATAGAGATAAAAATATGTTATTTCAGAAAATAGTTCGATTTTGTATTGAAGAAAATATAGTTTATTCACAAAGAAGAATTCTTTCTATATTTTTTGAGCAAATATAATTTTCACTATTGTGATACTGTCTCTATCTGTAATTATTTATTTCCATACAACATTGATCCATACACAGACATATGTATACAGAATGTAAGGAAAAGTATCATTAACCTTTAAACCACATACTTTACCCATCAAACTGAACAACTTTCACCATGGGAGCAAACCGATCAGATAAAAAAAAATCTGCTCTCTCATATATTTGAGTCGTGTAGGCGTCGCAGTTTAGTATGGAACAGCAAATTATTTTTGTTTCGATCGATTTGCTCCCTTAGTAAAAATTGTTTAGTTTGATGGGTAGAGTCTTAGTTTAAAAGGATTTTAATGATAACAATTTCACCCTGTATAGGGTCCTTCTTAATATGCAGTTTTTTAAAAGGATGATCACACCATCAAACTGAACAACTTTATCTATGGCACAAACATAGAAATTGCGATAAAAAAATCAGCTCTTCCATGCAAACCTACTAGAGCCAAATGTATGGGACAGGTGATTTTTTTTCGCGATTTCGTTGTTAGTCCCATAGAGAAAGTTGTTCAGTTTGACGGTCTGATTAACCCCTTAAAATAGTGTCAGCATATTAAGTTGGACCCTATATTGGTAATTTCAGATCCACCCGTTGGGACTGGAACGACCCAGACCAGAGACATGGACTTGATACTGTTTTACTATCAAATACTTCGTTCATAGTTAAAATTCTCTGAGCTTAATTTTAATGTTTAAAATCTTAATAGTTATTGCATTTTAAAATTCACATAATTCATAAGTACCCGCTATTTATTATATCTTACTAATCTTCATATAATTGTCTCGCTCACACTTCTAAAAAATACACATTGCTGGAGCAAGATAGGTGATCAACTTCAAAACCACTGACGTAAATGTGAGGGGAAAGAAGGGGGGCAAGAAGATGACAGAGAGAGAGAGATAAAAAGATAGTAAAAACTATACGCGCGAAAAAGACAACAAAATATGTTATCAACTTGACGAACTTTGCATAGTTTCGTGCATACCAAAGAGATTATACCGAATAGAGTGAGCCATACCAATTGTAAAGTGTCCACTTTTTTGACGTTTAGGTTTGAGTGTGTGGTGTCAAGTAGTATGGACAAAAGGCACCAAGTGACATATGGCCTTATGTTTACGGTCACTTTTCACACACACTAGCTCAAAAAAAAGTGGACAGCCGCATAAACAAATATCTATAGTTCCATCTCCTTCTACTATTAAAGGTACGTCATAAGACAAAAGAGACTAATTACAATCGTAAATTTGTGCGGACTCTATGGAGATCCTTCCTCTGAGGTGCATACTATTGTCTTCTCTTTTACTGCGTATAGGTTTGTCCTTGTTTGCTTGCTTAATATATTTTTCAAGGGCGGGAAAAAAATATTGTTCAAATAATATTTAAAAATGTTTTTTAATAATTAATTCATCTTGCTTACCTATGAACAGTTATTCCTTTACATTTCCTTACATTTCTGCAATTGTTTGTGCAGTATCTCAGTGCTAGAGATCGGATAATTGAATGCATATTTACCTAAAGGTGAGATGTTGGCTATTATGGAGTGCACTTTTGTAATTTACATTTAATTTTAATTTTTCATTTAATAATTTTAAGAAGTCGCTTCCATACTATGCATCCAAGTAGTTATGCGTTCCCAAACTTCAAGACATCGCGGGATTTATTTTACCGAAAAACATAATAATAATAATAATAGCCCGCAGGGCAGCTTGTGGCGAGTTGTTGGTGAGTGGCGACACCACGGACCCGATTCTCCAGAGGGCCCGAATTGATTTGGCCCTCGCCTCCTGTCTTGCCTTAACCGGCCGACCAGGAGTGGAGTTGCAAGAGCGGAACCTATACTCCAGGGTGGAAGTGTAAAATGTCATAACGCCGGGACCTGCTGACTGGTGCGCTTAGCACCGGGAACCGGCGCCCGCAGACTCACCTCTCTACAACCTTAGCCGCTCAGTACATGTTGTCGCCTTGTCACTCCTTGCGAGCGGCCTTTTTGGGGGGCCCGTTCAATGAGTTGGCAAGTCACCGCCTGCTAGATTTTAAATTTGTGAGATATTTAACTAGAGCAGGCGTCCGTTATCTCACTCCATAGCCCAGTTATCCAGTACACAGAATCCCATCCCCATAGCCCAGACAAATTTATCCCTTCCTAGAAATAGTTCAGCATCTGTCGGGAATTATCTTCTAGTGCATCTCCATGGTGTATTTAGGGATAGGCCTCGATAAGTGCATGCCATCTCACATTTAGAATAAATGGTACCAAAAAAGGCCTCTTCGTGTTGGCTTCGGCCCCATGTATGCCTCCCAAAGGACCGGGTCCCAGTGTACCCGTGCATCTTTTTATGTACCAACATAATAATAATAATCATTTATTCATTTATTTTTTCATATTTTGCTCTTTTTAAATTAAACAGTTTTATGAAGTCGCGTCCACACTATACATCAGATTTAGTTATGTATTGCCGGATTTCCTGGTATATTTATATAAAACGAAAATTTTAACAAGCCGCTTCCATAAAATCTTAGCCAAAAATGAAATTTAGGTAAATATGTATCCGAATATCCGATCTCTTCAGTACACACCACCGCATGCATTTTTTTGTAGATTTTTTTAAATCAAACTGTTGCAGGTGACCGTTGTGAGAGAGTGTACTATAGGGTCCTTCTTAATATGCTGACACTTTTTTAAGGAGATGATCAGACCGTCAAACTGATCAATCTCTATGGGACCAACATCGAAAACGCAAAAAAAAAATCAGCTGTCCCATACAAAACTGTTAACCTACTCGAGCCAAATGTATGGGACAACTGATTTTTTGGATATCGTTGTTGGTCCCATAGAGAAAGTCGTTAAGTTTGATGGTCTAATCATCCCCTTAAAAAAAGTCAGATTATTTATACTTCATTCCAAATAAGAACGAAGAGATTTTTCGATTCCTATATCGCTTTCTGGCCAATTCTGGTTAGCAAATATACTTTATTTATGAGAAAGATATACTATCCGACATATCTTGAACGTTACTAAAGCTGTTCTAAGAATAAGTGAGAGGCATTGTTTCAAATCTCTGTTTCTGTAATTCAAAATAGACTTTAAATTTCGTTGCTATTTGGAATGGAGTATAAAAGGATCTTATATATCGCCGAAGTAGAATGGGACGTCATGAAGCGCGATGTTCACTTTACAGGGTGTAACAAAACACCCTAGTAATACTTAAGGAGGTGCTTCAGACCATCAAACTGAACAACTTTCACTATGGAGCCCAAATCGAATTCGTGAAAAAAAAAATCAACTGTTTCATACAAAACTTAAGTACCGACTTAACTCGAATGTATCGAACAGTTGATATTTTTTTCCGTCCTACTGTCCTATTCCACCTCCATAATATATTTCTTTATTTACATACAAAATGGTAGCATCTCGTTTAGATGTTACCTCCACTATTCACAGTTTAAACAAAACATCAACGACTTCTCCTCCAAAACAGAGTTGTCAATTTCATACAAAAGTTTGACGCATACGCGTAGACGGTATTAATAACAGTAATATTTTATATATAGGGTTCTTCTTAATATGCTGACACTTTTTTAAGGGGATGATCAGACCGTCAAACTGAACAACTTTCTCAATGGCACCAACATCGATATCGCGAAAAAAAATCAGCTGTTCTATACAAAACTGCAAACCTACTCGAGCCAACTGTATGGGACACCTGATTTTTTTTCGCGATTTCAATGTTGGTCCCATAGAGAAAGTTGTTATGATGGTCTGGTCATCCCCTTAAAAAGTGTCAGCATATTAAGAAGGACCCTGTATGGAAAAATAGTGTAGAAAATCTAGATGCCGCGTATCAAATAATATTTGCAATTTATAATATAATTACGAAGATATAAAGCTTTGAAATTTTCTATGGATAAGTTCAAAGCTTTATATCTTCATAATTAAATTATGAATTGCAAATATTATTTGATACGCGGCATCTATATTTTCTAAATTAATTTCCATATATAAAATATTACTTTTAATTGTACCGTCTACGCGTATTATGCGTCAAACTTTTGTATGAAATTGACAACTCTGCAACCACCTTAACAGTCGTCATCTACCTCTCTCGAAATCGCATAATATATAACCGTTATTTACACACTGCTAACTTATTTATTGTTACATAGTTCCTCGACTGTTCAGATCACAACTAAGTAGCTCTAATTTACGCCCCACCAACTAGTGCTGCCGAACTATCGATAGTTTTCGTCTAAAGACAGCCATAGTAATACTGTCGGTATTATCGAATTTCTGAAAAACAATACAATCTTTGTCGATTGTCTTACTATCGTCAGCTATCGCTAGAAAATCAGTATATTATAGATTGTCACCTGTCAATCGGCAACACTACCACCAACATGAATAGTCACCGTCCACCTCACCAACAACACGATCAGCCGCCATCCATCAGCTGTGGGGGAGCACAACATGACGAGCCGTCGTCCGCTTCACACGAGTTCGAGTACTTTGATAGTCCCCTGGCTGTTGGCGGCGAGGAGGATTTGCTGGTCCTGCGACTTCCTCCAGCACACCGCCGACACGAACTCTGAGGGCTCCTCGTCCCTCCGCTCCCTCTCGAGGAAGCCCCGCACTGCGTCGAACCTGTCGGTAGGGTTGACAACCGTAATTAAATACGAGTATTACATTACCATGAATACGGACGGCCCTATAGCACAGTCTGTAGTGAACGTGCCCGCTGTGCCGAGGGTCGCGGGTTCGAATCCCGTAAGGGACAAATATTTGTATGATGAATATTAATATTTGTACCCGAGTCATGGATGTTTGTATCTACTATACTGGCACTTTTAAGGGGATGATCAGACCGTCAAATTGAACAACTTTCTCTATTGCACCAACATCGAAATCGCGAAAAGAAATCGGCCCTTCCATTCAAAACTGCGAACCTACTCGCTATTTTTGTTCGCGATTTCGATGTTGGTCCCATAGAGAAAGTTGTTCAGTTTGATAGTCTGGTCATTTCTTTAAAAAAGTGTCAGTATATTAAGAAGGACACTGTATACAGGGTGTAACAAAACACCCTAGTAATACTAAAGGGGGTGCTTCAGACCACCAAAATGATCAACTTTCACTGTGGAGCCAACATCGAGAAAAAAAATAAATAAATCTTCTGTCCCATACAGTTGAGTCGAGACGGTACTACAGTTTTGTATGAAAGAGCGGATTTTTTTTCGCGATTTCGATGTTGGCGATAGTCTGCAGCACCCGTCCAGGCTAGTTTCTGGTACTTAAAATGTGACTATACTTCATTCCAAATAGCAACGAAATTTTATGGCTATCTTGAATTACAGAAACAGAGATTTGAAAAACTTGTTCTTCCTTATTCTTAGAACAGCTTTAGTAACGTCCAAAATATGTCGGATATTATATCTTTCTGATAAATACTTGCTAATCAGGATCGGCCAGTAATCTAAATAGGAATCGGAAAATCTTTTCTTCCTTATTTGGAATGAAGTATAGATAATTTGTGTGACAATGTCCAAGATATTTATTTATTTAATAGTGTTGTATTATTACGAGATGTGTGACTTAAGTAGCCCACTACTGCACGTGAAGTTAGCGCCCGAGCGTAGCTAGGGAGCAAAACACCGTGCATTAATATACTTAAGTCACGAGTATCGTATTTATATAAGGACCACAGTTGACTTTAAAAGTATCGGAAATATATCGCAATCACACAATCACACACGTCACGTCGCAGGTAGAGCATTCGAAAAAGCACGCGAATAACAAAATATAGGTTAACGTTTCGTATAAATTTGCGATGTCACTTTTTCTACAGCATAAAACTGTTTTTAAGCGAAATGCTAATCTCCCCGTTTTTACATTTGTCTACTGTGGATTTCTAAGTGTATTGTTCACATTTTCAGTAATTCTTTAGCTCAAATAATATTTTTTATCAGAACGAACAACATAAAGTATCGAAATGTAGATGACGTTAACGGTCTTTCAACCCTACACGCAATGTCATGGACAGTTTGCACAAAGTGCGCATTTGCAGACGCCATTTCGAAAATCAAAAACGTTCAATAGAGTGCCGGACCTGTGGCGTGACATAAGTGTGGGTTTAGGTCACACAGAACAATACATTTTAATAACGTGTACTTTTTATTGATATGTACTTTTATTTACAATCCCTGTTACTGTCTGTAACACCGACCCGTTCTTTGTTATATTTCCTCTCCCTAAGGTTGTTTGGAAGAAATCGCTTTTTGGCGATAATACCGCATTATTTGTACCTTAATCAGTTTTTGTTTCCTGTGCAATTTATTTTATGTTTGGTGTAAATAAAGTATATTTCATTCATTCATTCATTAGCAAAAAAAAACTATCAAACTAAGGTAAACTTTAAAGGTAAATTTCAAATTAGCTAAAAAAACAATGTACCCATACCTGTAAGCTAGCAGCGGTCGAGAGAGTCCCGAGTAGTAGACATAGAGGGCGTTGTTCTCGGAGCCGCAGGCGACGTATTTGCCATCGGTCGCCAGCCCCACGAAGTTCTTCTCGTTGGCGTGTCCCGTGAAGGACCTGACGCAGCGCGGAGACTCCACGCGCCACAGCTTCAGCTGAGAGTCTGTGGACGCGGAGACCAGCGTGCGCGCGTCCAGGAACTTGACGTACGAGACCGCCTTGCGGTGGTCCTGTGTCGGGTAGGGTTTGTTAGATAGTTGTACGAGTAGCTACACAGACTCCACTGTCCACAGCACAGCTTCAGCTGAGAGTCTGTGGACGCGGAGACCAGCGTGCGCGCGTCCAGGAACTTGACGTACGAGACCGCCTTGCGGTGGTCCTGTGTCGGGTAGGGTTTGTTAGATAGTTGTACGAGTAGCTACACAGACTCCACTGTCCACAGCACAGCTTCAGCTGAGAGTCTGTGGACGCGGAGACCAGCGTGCGCGCGTCCAGGAACTTGACGTACGAGACCGCCTTGCGGTGGTCCTGTGTCGGGTAGGGTTTGTTAGATAGTTGTACGAGTAGCTACACAGACTCCACTGTCCACAGCACAGCTTCAGCTGAGAGTCTGTGGACGCGGAGACCAGCGTGCGCGCGTCCAGGAACTTGACGTACGAGACCGCCTTGCGGTGGTCCTGTGTCGGGTAGGGTTTGTTAGATAGTTGTACGAGTAGCTACACAGACTCCACTGTCCACAGCACAGCTTCAGCTGAGAGTCTGTGGACGCGGAGACCAGCGTGCGCGCGTCCAGGAACTTGACGTACGAGACCGCCTTGCGGTGGTCCTGTGTCGGGTAGGGTTTGTTAGATAGTTGTACGAGTAGCTACACAGACTCCACTGTCCACAGCACAGCTTCAGCTGAGAGTCTGTGGACGCGGAGACCAGCGTGCGCGCGTCCAGGAACTTGACGTACGAGACCGCCTTGCGGTGGTCCTGTGTCGGGTAGGGTTTGTTAGATAGTTGTACGAGTAGCTACACAGACTCCACTGTCCACAGCACAGCTTCAGCTGAGAGTCTGTGGACGCGGAGACCAGCGTGCGCGCGTCCAGGAACTTGACGTACGAGACCGCCTTGCGGTGGTCCTGTGTCGGGTAGGGTTTGTTAGATAGTTGTACGAGTAGCTACACAGACTCCACTGTCCACAGCACAGCTTCAGCTGAGAGTCTGTGGACGCGGAGACCAGCGTGCGCGCGTCCAGGAACTTGACGTACGAGACCGCCTTGCGGTGGTCCTGTGTCGGGTAGGGTTTGTTAGATAGTTGTACGAGTAGCTACACAGACTCCACTGTCCACAGCACAGCTTCAGCTGAGAGTCTGTGGACGCGGAGACCAGCGTGCGCGCGTCCAGGAACTTGACGTACGAGACCGCCTTGCGGTGGTCCTGTGTCGGGTAGGGTTTGTTAGATAGTTGTACGAGTAGCTACACAGACTCCACTGTCCACAGCACAGCTTCAGCTGAGAGTCTGTGGACGCGGAGACCAGCGTGCGCGCGTCCAGGAACTTGACGTACGAGACCGCCTTGCGGTGGTCCTGTGTCGGGTAGGGTTTGTTAGATAGTTGTACGAGTAGCTACACAGACTCCACTGTCCACAGCACAGCTTCAGCTGAGAGTCTGTGGACGCGGAGACCAGCGTGCGCGCGTCCAGGAACTTGACGTACGAGACCGCCTTGCGGTGGTCCTGTGTCGGGTAGGGTTTGTTAGATAGTTGTACGAGTAGCTACACAGACTCCACTGTCCACAGCACAGCTTCAGCTGAGAGTCTGTGGACGCGGAGACCAGCGTGCGCGCGTCCAGGAACTTGACGTACGAGACCGCCTTGCGGTGGTCCTGTGTCGGGTAGGGTTTGTTAGATAGTTGTACGAGTAGCTACACAGACTCCACTGTCCACAGCACAGCTTCAGCTGAGAGTCTGTGGACGCGGAGACCAGCGTGCGCGCGTCCAGGAACTTGACGTACGAGACCGCCTTGCGGTGGTCCTGTGTCGGGTAGGGTTTGTTAGATAGTTGTAGCTACACAGACTCCACTGTCCACAGCACAGCTTCAGCTGAGAGTCTGTGGACGCGGAGACCAGCGTGCGCGCGTCCAGGAACTTGACGTACGAGACCGCCTTGCGGTGGTCCTGTGTCGGGTAGGGTTTGTTAGATAGTTGTAGCTACACAGACTCCACTGTCCACAGCACAGCTTCAGCTGAGAGTCTGTGGACGCGGAGACCAGCGTGCGCGCGTCCAGGAACTTGACGTACGAGACCGCCTTGCGGTGGTCCTGTGTCGGGTAGGGTTTGTTAGATAGTTGTACGAGTAGCTACACAGACTCCACTGTCCACAGCACAGCTTCAGCTGAGAGTCTGTGGACGCGGAGACCAGCGTGCGCGCGTCCAGGAACTTGACGTACGAGACCGCCTTGCGGTGGTCCTGTGTCGGGTAGGGTTTGTTAGATAGTTGTACGAGTAGCTACACAGACTCCACTGTCCACAGCACAGCTTCAGCTGAGAGTCTGTGGACGCGGAGACCAGCGTGCGCGCGTCCAGGAACTTGACGTACGAGACCGCCTTGCGGTGGTCCTGTGTCGGGTAGGGTTTGTTAGATAGTTGTACGAGTAGCTACACAGACTCCACTGTCCACAGCACAGCTTCAGCTGAGAGTCTGTGGACGCGGAGACCAGCGTGCGCGCGTCCAGGAACTTGACGTACGAGACCGCCTTGCGGTGGTCCTGTGTCGGGTAGGGTTTGTTAGATAGTTGTACGAGTAGCTACACAGACTCCACTGTCCACAGCACAGCTTCAGCTGAGAGTCTGTGGACGCGGAGACCAGCGTGCGCGCGTCCAGGAACTTGACGTACGAGACCGCCTTGCGGTGGTCCTGTGTCGGGTAGGGTTTGTTAGATAGTTGTACGAGTAGCTACACAGACTCCACTGTCCACAGCACAGCTTCAGCTGAGAGTCTGTGGACGCGGAGACCAGCGTGCGCGCGTCCAGGAACTTGACGTACGAGACCGCCTTGCGGTGGTCCTGTGTCGGGTAGGGTTTGTTAGATAGTTGTAGCTACACAGACTCCACTGTCCACAGCACAGCTTCAGCTGAGAGTCTGTGGACGCGGAGACCAGCGTGCGCGCGTCCAGGAACTTGACGTACGAGACCGCCTTGCGGTGGTCCTGTGTCGGGTAGGGTTTGTTAGATAGTTGTAGCTACACAGACTCCACTGTCCACAGCACAGCTTCAGCTGAGAGTCTGTGGACGCGGAGACCAGCGTGCGCGCGTCCAGGAACTTGACGTACGAGACCGCCTTGCGGTGGTCCTGTGTCGGGTAGGGTTTGTTAGATAGTTGTACGAGTAGCTACACAGACTCCACTGTCCACAGCACAGCTTCAGCTGAGAGTCTGTGGACGCGGAGACCAGCGTGCGCGCGTCCAGGAACTTGACGTACGAGACCGCCTTGCGGTGGTCCTGTGTCGGGTAGGGTTTGTTAGATAGTTGTACGAGTAGCTACACAGACTCCACTGTCCACAGCACAGCTTCAGCTGAGAGTCTGTGGACGCGGAGACCAGCGTGCGCGCGTCCAGGAACTTGACGTACGAGACCGCCTTGCGGTGGTCCTGTGTCGGGTAGGGTTTGTTAGATAGTTGTACGAGTAGCTACACAGACTCCACTGTCCACAGCACAGCTTCAGCTGAGAGTCTGTGGACGCGGAGACCAGCGTGCGCGCGTCCAGGAACTTGACGTACGAGACCGCCTTGCGGTGGTCCTGTGTCGGGTAGGGTTTGTTAGATAGTTGTACGAGTAGCTACACAGACTCCACTGTCCACAGCACAGCTTCAGCTGAGAGTCTGTGGACGCGGAGACCAGCGTGCGCGCGTCCAGGAACTTGACGTACGAGACCGCCTTGCGGTGGTCCTGTGTCGGGTAGGGTTTGTTAGATAGTTGTACGAGTAGCTACACAGACTCCACTGTCCACAGCACAGCTTCAGCTGAGAGTCTGTGGACGCGGAGACCAGCGTGCGCGCGTCCAGGAACTTGACGTACGAGACCGCCTTGCGGTGGTCCTGTGTCGGGTAGGGTTTGTTAGATAGTTGTACGAGTAGCTACACAGACTCCACTGTCCACAGCACAGCTTCAGCTGAGAGTCTGTGGACGCGGAGACCAGCGTGCGCGCGTCCAGGAACTTGACGTACGAGACCGCCTTGCGGTGGTCCTGTGTCGGGTAGGGTTTGTTAGATAGTTGTAGCTACACAGACTCCACTGTCCACAGCACAGCTTCAGCTGAGAGTCTGTGGACGCGGAGACCAGCGTGCGCGCGTCCAGGAACTTGACGTACGAGACCGCCTTGCGGTGGTCCTGTGTCGGGTAGGGTTTGTTAGATAGTTGTACGAGTAGCTACACAGACTCCACTGTCCACAGCACAGCTTCAGCTGAGAGTCTGTGGACGCGGAGACCAGCGTGCGCGCGTCCAGGAACTTGACGTACGAGACCGCCTTGCGGTGGTCCTGTGTCGGGTAGGGTTTGTTAGATAGTTGTACGAGTAGCTACACAGACTCCACTGTCCACAGCACAGCTTCAGCTGAGAGTCTGTGGACGCGGAGACCAGCGTGCGCGCGTCCAGGAACTTGACGTACGAGACCGCCTTGCGGTGGTCCTGTGTCGGGTAGGGTTTGTTAGATAGTTGTACGAGTAGCTACACAGACTCCACTGTCCACAGCACAGCTTCAGCTGAGAGTCTGTGGACGCGGAGACCAGCGTGCGCGCGTCCAGGAACTTGACGTACGAGACCGCCTTGCGGTGGTCCTGTGTCGGGTAGGGTTTGTTAGATAGTTGTACGAGTAGCTACACAGACTCCACTGTCCACAGCACAGCTTCAGCTGAGAGTCTGTGGACGCGGAGACCAGCGTGCGCGCGTCCAGGAACTTGACGTACGAGACCGCCTTGCGGTGGTCCTGTGTCGGGTAGGGTTTGTTAGATAGTTGTACGAGTAGCTACACAGACTCCACTGTCCACAGCACAGCTTCAGCTGAGAGTCTGTGGACGCGGAGACCAGCGTGCGCGCGTCCAGGAACTTGACGTACGAGACCGCCTTGCGGTGGTCCTGTGTCGGGTAGGGTTTGTTAGATAGTTGTAGCTACACAGACTCCACTGTCCACAGCACAGCTTCAGCTGAGAGTCTGTGGACGCGGAGACCAGCGTGCGCGCGTCCAGGAACTTGACGTACGAGACCGCCTTGCGGTGGTCCTGTGTCGGGTAGGGTTTGTTAGATAGTTGTACGAGTAGCTACACAGACTCCACTGTCCACAGCACAGCTTCAGCTGAGAGTCTGTGGACGCGGAGACCAGCGTGCGCGCGTCCAGGAACTTGACGTACGAGACCGCCTTGCGGTGGTCCTGTGTCGGGTAGGGTTTGTTAGATAGTTGTACGAGTAGCTACACAGACTCCACTGTCCACAGCACAGCTTCAGCTGAGAGTCTGTGGACGCGGAGACCAGCGTGCGCGCGTCCAGGAACTTGACGTACGAGACCGCCTTGCGGTGGTCCTGTGTCGGGTAGGGTTTGTTAGATAGTTGTACGAGTAGCTACACAGACTCCACTGTCCACAGCACAGCTTCAGCTGAGTGAAAGTGTGTAAGTGTATGGGTGTGTGGGTGTGCCTGGGCGCGCGCAGATCGTAGTAGTGCACGCAGTGGTCCGCGCTGTGTGTGTGTGTGTAGGTGTGTGTGTGTGTGTAGGTGTGTGTGTGTAGGTGTGTGTGTAGGTGTGTGTGTGTGTGTGTAGGTGTGTGTGTGTGTGTAGGTGTGTGTGTGTGTGTGTGTGTGTGTGTGTGTGTGTGTGTGTGTAGGTGTGCAGTAGGTAGGAGATAGTAACCTTGAAGACGGCGAGGGGGTGCCTGGGCGCGCGCAGGTCGTAGTAGTGCACGCAGTGGTCTGCACTGTGTGTGTGTGTGCGTGTGTGTGTGTGTATGTGTGTAGGTGTGTGTGTGTGTGTGTAGGTGTGTGTGTGTGTGTGTGTGTGTGTGTGTGCAGTAGGTAGCAGATAGTAACCTTGAAGACGGCGAGGGGGTGCCTGGGCGCGCGCAGGTCGTAGTAGTGCACGCAGTGGTCTGCACTGTGTGTGTGTGTGCGTGTGTGTGTGTGTATGTGTGTAGGTGTGTGTGTGTGTGTGTAGGTGTGTGTGTGTGTGCGTGTGTGTGTGTGCAGTAGGTAGCAGATAGTAACCTTGAAGACGGCGAGGGGGTGCCTGGGCGCGCGCAGGTCGTAGTAGTGCACGCAGTGGTCTGCACTGTGTGTGTGTGTGCGTGTGTGTGTGTGTATGTGTGTGTGTATGTGTGTAGGTGTGTGTGTGTGTGTAGGTGTGTGTGTGTGTGTGTGTGTGTGTGTGTAGGTGTGCAGCAGGTAGCAGATAGTAACCTTGAAGACGGCGAGGGGGTGCCTGGGCGCGCGCAGGTCGTAGTAGTGCACGCAGTGTGTGTGTGTGTGTAGGTGTGTGTGTGTGTGTGTGTGTGTGTGTGTAGGTGTGCAGCAGGTAGCAGATAGTAACCTTGAAGACGGCGAGGGGGTGCCTGGGCGCGCGCAGGTCGTAGTAGTGCACGCAGTGTGTGTGTGTGTGTAGGTGTGTGTGTGTGTGTGTGTGTGTGTGTGTAGGTGTGCAGCAGGTAGCAGATAGTAACCTTGAAGACGGCGAGGGGGTGCCTGGGCGCGCGCAGGTCGTAGTAGTGCACGCAGTGGTCTGCACTGTGTGTGTGTGTGCGTGTGTGTGTGTGTATGTGTGTGTGTATGTGTGTAGGTGTGTGTGTGTGTGTAGGTGTGTGTGTGTGTGTGTGTGTGTGTGTGTAGGTGTGCAGCAGGTAGCAGATAGTAACCTTGAAGACGGCGAGGGGGTGCCTGGGCGCGCGCAGGTCGTAGTAGTGCACGCAGTGTGTGTGTGTGTGTAGGTGTGTGTGTGTGTGTGTGTGTGTGTGTGTAGGTGTGCAGCAGGTAGCAGATAGTAACCTTGAAGACGGCGAGGGGGTGCCTGGGCGCGCGCAGGTCGTAGTAGTGCACGCAGTGTGTGTGTGTGTGTAGGTGTGTGTGTGTGTGTGTGTGTGTGTGTGTAGGTGTGCAGCAGGTAGCAGATAGTAACCTTGAAGACGGCGAGGGGGTGCCTGGGCGCGCGCAGGTCGTAGTAGTGCACGCAGTGTGTGTGTGTGTGTAGGTGTGTGTGTGTGTGTGTGTGTGTGTGTGTGTAGGTGTGCAGCAGGTAGCAGATAGTAACCTTGAAGACGGCGAGGGGGTGCCTGGGCGCGCGCAGGTCGTAGTAGTGCACGCAGTGTGTGTGTGTGTGTAGGTGTGTGTGTGTGTGTGTGTGTGTGTGTGTGTAGGTGTGCAGCAGGTAGCAGATAGTAACCTTGAAGACGGCGAGGGGGTGCCTGGGCGCGCGCAGGTCGTAGTAGTGCACGCAGTGTGTGTGTGTGTGTAGGTGTGTGTGTGTGTGTGTGTGTGTGTGTGTAGGTGTGCAGCAGGTAGCAGATAGTAACCTTGAAGACGGCGAGGGGGTGCCTGGGCGCGCGCAGGTCGTAGTAGTGCACGCAGTGTGTGTGTGTGTGTAGGTGTGTGTGTGTGTGTGTGTGTGTGTGTGTGTAGGTGTGCAGTAGGTAGCAGATAGTAACCTTGAAGACGGCGAGGGGGTGCCTGGGCGCGCGCAGGTCGTAGTAGTGCACGCAGTGTGTGTGTGTGTGTAGGTGTGTGTGTGTGTGTGTGTGTGTGTGTGTAGGTGTGCAGTAGGTAGCAGATAGTAACCTTGAAGACGGCGAGGGGGTGCCTGGGCGCGCGCAGGTCGTAGTAGTGCACGCAGTGTGTGTGTGTGTGTGTGTGTGTGTGTGTGTGTGTGTGTGTAGGTGTGCAGTAGGTAGCAGATAGTAACCTTGAAGACGGCGAGGGGGTGCCTGGGCGCGCGCAGGTCGTAGTAGTGCACGCAGTGTGTGTGTGTGTGTGTGTGTGTGTGTGTGTGTGTGTGTGTGTAGGTGTGCAGTAGGTAGCAGATAGTAACCTTGAAGACGGCGAGGGGGTGCCTGGGCGCGCGCAGGTCGTAGTAGTGCACGCAGTGTGTGTGTGTGTGTGTGTGTGTGTGTGTGTGTGTGTGTGTGTAGGTGTGCAGTAGGTAGCAGATAGTAACCTTGAAGACGGCGAGGGGGTGCCTGGGCGCGCGCAGGTCGTAGTAGTGCACGCAGTGTGTGTGTGTGTGTGTGTGTGTGTGTGTGTGTGTGTGTGTAGGTGTGCAGTAGGTAGCAGATAGTAACCTTGAAGACGGCGAGGGGGTGCCTGGGCGCGCGCAGGTCGTAGTAGTGCACGCAGTGTGTGTGTGTGTGTGTGTGTGTGTGTGTGTGTGTGTGTAGGTGTGCAGTAGGTAGCAGATAGTAACCTTGAAGACGGCGAGGGGGTGCCTGGGCGCGCGCAGGTCGTAGTAGTGCACGCAGTGTGTGTGTGTGTGTGTGTGTGTGTGTGTGTGTGTGTGTGTAGGTGTGCAGTAGGTAGCAGATAGTAACCTTGAAGACGGCGAGGGGGTGCCTGGGCGCGCGCAGGTCGTAGTAGTGCACGCAGTGTGTGTGTGTGTGTGTGTGTGTGTGTGTGTGTGTGTGTAGGTGTGCAGTAGGTAGCAGATAGTAACCTTGAAGACGGCGAGGGGGTGCCTGGGCGCGCGCAGGTCGTAGTAGTGCACGCAGTGTGTGTGTGTGTGTGTGTGTGTGTGTGTGTGTGTGTGTGTAGGTGTGCAGTAGGTAGCAGATAGTAACCTTGAAGACGGCGAGGGGGTGCCTGGGCGCGCGCAGGTCGTAGTAGTGCACGCAGTGTGTGTGTGTGTGTGTGTGTGTGTGTGTGTGTGTGTGTGTAGGTGTGCAGTAGGTAGCAGATAGTAACCTTGAAGACGGCGAGGGGGTGCCTGGGCGCGCGCAGGTCGTAGTAGTGCACGCAGTGTGTGTGTGTGTGTGTGTGTGTGTGTGTGTGTGTGTGTGTAGGTGTGCAGTAGGTAGCAGATAGTAACCTTGAAGACGGCGAGGGGGTGCCTGGGCGCGCGCAGGTCGTAGTAGTGCACGCAGTGTGTGTG
Organism: Agonopterix alstromeriana; assembly: GCA_963924505.1. NCBI lineage: Eukaryota > Metazoa > Arthropoda > Insecta > Lepidoptera > Depressariidae > Agonopterix > Agonopterix alstromeriana. The sequence continues at coordinate 8,681,735 of OZ004689.1, read as the reverse complement.
TGTGTGTGTGTGTGTGTGTGTGTGTGTGTGTGTAGGTGTGCAGTAGGTAGCAGATAGTAACCTTGAAGACGGCGAGGGGGTGCCTGGGCGCGCGCAGGTCGTAGTAGTGCACGCAGTGGTCTGCGCTGCCGAACGCGAGGTGCGCCGAAGAGCAGGGGTTGAACCTGCAACGATATACAGGGTGTTACATAATTAACCAAAAAAAATAAAATCCTTCATCGAAGCCATTTACTAAAAAATCCCAACTCTAGTGATCAGCTGATAAGGTCATTCAATCTGAAGTTGACCTCTGAAACATAGACTTTTTTTTTTCAGAAGGGTAATGTTTGTACGTCATTTGTACCTAAATTTCAGTAAGAGCCGAAGATACTTTTTTGCCGAAAAAAGAAATTGTAAGAAGCTTAAATTATCTAACATGAAGACAAATATGAATATTTTTTTGAAATTATTCTTTATTGTTTATTTTTGTAACAATAATTTAACATTTTTGAAAATCTGTTATTTATTGTTTTATGGGCTTAATATTCAAGTTAGTTTAGTATTAAAGATAACTTCGAGAATAATTAATTATCTTTTAAGTTAAGCACTTACAAGATAGTGGTTAGTAGTGGAGACAACGCAGTGACTTTACGACGTATCTGCTGCCGTTTAGTCTTTGAACTACCAGGCAGCCAGAATTTTGGCGCCATTTGCTAAAAATAATTATGCGGGTTCCGCACGTGTAATTTTTTAAATTAAAAATTTTGCGTACGTTGTCGTGCGTCTTCATAGAATACAGTGGCCGGCAAACAATGGATGAGCAAAATTAAAATAAACATCCATTTTACAGCTGAGATCCCCATGATCTTCGAATCGGCTGACCTGATCTTCATGAAAATCATCACTGTTAAACTAGCTTTCTAATAAAACCGATAAAAAACGCCGTCGCCGCGATAGCGCCCAAATGTTCTGTACCATATGGCCGGTTAGTTACACCCTGGCGATAAGAACGGGTTCGATTCTTACGCTACACAATTTCAAGAGAAAAAGATAAAAAGTTTACTGGTTTGTAGATAAAGTCTTCTTCTTATCGTGTGGGCAGCAAGCCCTGATGTCAGAGTTTTTCAGACCGCCTTACGGCCTCTGACGTGGATTTTATGACTACCACCAGAGAAAATGGCCCGTACCAACGGCTTAATGTGCCATCCGAAGCACGGATTCGTCTTTATTTTCAGACAATCAAGTGATTCAACCTGCAATGCCCTAACCAACTGGGGAAAAACGCACAGTAACATATCACTAGGTGTCCCCCGTGGAAATCGGACCCACGACCTCCGTGTCAAGAGCCCAATGCTCTTAACCATTAGACCACGGAGGCAGTTGTTGACAAAGTGAAACTACGTTAGTAGTGTGTAAACTACTAGTACTAGGAGAGTAGAGGAGAGGAGAGATACAGGGATTTCAAGCTTCATATTTGTTTGTGACGGGACCCTAATTGTAAGACAAAGATAGGTGATCATTTCTCTATGTGACATTGATGCACAACATTTTTTGAAAATGTTGTTTTTAATTCTCGTTCCAAAAAACCGGCACATTATGACTGCAAGATTATCACTAAGTATCTATTAATTATTCGTAAAAGTCTTGCAAGTACCTACGTAAAAAGACAATAATCAGTAATTATTTTTTAACCATTATTAACCATATCAGTGCGAGCTAGCTGCCGGCGCGGCTGTTTTGGATGCCAGCACTAGCAGAATCCTACAAGCCCCCCGTCAGCGGCCGCCATTTTTGGTGCCGGCCGTGGCAGCCGTTGTTTAAAATCTTGGCTGCCGGCAGTATTACCTATCGCTTGTTCCCAATGGCGTTATTTTTGGTTGCCAGCGCTCCAACAGCGGAGGCACTCCCTATTTTTTAATATTTCTTTCAACAAATACCTACCTACCTATTATCAATAATGGGTAACATAAAAAAGGACTGCAGAAAAATAAAACTAATGCACTTAATTGGAAATCTATGATGTAGGTATTTACCGACTGATTTGCCGAATATGTGCAAATAATGTAATGAAAAAAAAATAAGACGGCGCCTGCGACGACACAGGGTGAAATGGTTGCCAACCCCGGGACTACGATGGTAGTTCCTTTGGCGCGCAAACCGCGGGCGACTTCCTACGCTCTTATTGGCTGATTGATGACCAATATGGCTACCGCTACCGATATACCTACCTTTAGATATCGCCGCGCCGCCTTGCCGGGGTTTCTTTGAAATTTGCACTCAGTGTTGCCGGATTGGGGATTTTTCCACAATTTTGGGGAATAATTCCGTTCTATGAATAGAATCACTGGGAAAAATTTAATCACAATGGGTAAATTTAGGGACATTATTTGGACAAATACAATACAGTACAACTATTCTTTACGTAATACCAGTTACCAAGTTAGTGTCGTACTGATCCGGGGAGTGTAATAGGGTATATCACGTGTAGATAAATCTTTAGGTAGCTGTCATTTTGTGTAATATTAAATTCGGGTTTGAATTTTTTCTTTTACCTATTTATTTGTGTATTTCCGATAAATAAACCTTAGGGAACAAAACGTATCATCCTAGAGGAAAAAAAAATGAGGAAACGTAAGAAATAGTATTTGGCAACCCTAGTTGCACTTTCATATCAATCAGTCGATCATTAATCTTTCGCTTGATTGTTTTGTTTTGATTTGATTGATGCTTTGTCGTAATTTGAGAAAATGGCTCAGTAGGTATTCTAACATGGAATATTACGATATGATACTATGTGTAGGCCATGAGGATAGTAATTTAAATCGTGCCCGCGAACTGTATCGTCAACGGTTTATCGATGGCAGGCCACCTGCTGAACAGCGACGGTTACCATCATACCAATGCTTCCTGGATACGGCAAGACGCTTGCATTCTACCGGATCATTTCATCGATCCAGTGGCAGTGGACGCCCGAGCACTGTCGAACCCGGGCAGGTCGAGGAGGTGTTAGAGCAAGTAAGGTGTAGGCAGTTTGAATAAAACTCTAACACCAGGGCTTGCTGCCCACACGATAAGAAGAAGAAAAGTTGGTTGTGTAAAATGTGAAGTTGTGTGTGTGTGTGTTAATAAAGTGTTAATAGAGTTAAGTAAAGAATAAGTGGTGAGTAGATTGATGCTAGAATGTTACCTATTTGATTGAGTTGTGATATTTTAAAAATTAAATTATGGCAGCTAAAATATGGTACTAGCCTGGTAGTACCAGGAGATAGGAAAGGGAGGTAACATTTTTAGTAGGAGGTAGCGGGTAATTACTCCTGGTAAGGTTAATGAACTTAAAATAGTGCTGCGCTTCTACGATGCCGATTTAATTTTTTTATTATCGATAGTTAATTTTTCGATAAATAATTATCTTGCACTACGGTTGTCATACATTGTCAATAGACTCTTTACAAGGGACCCTTCAACACCTTTTTTTCTTTAGGGGTATTTTTGTAACACCCTGTATAGGGTCCAGTCTTACAGGTGATTAAACCATCAAACTGAACAACTTGGGACTAAGGTCGAAATAGCGAAAAGTGTAGTACAGTACAGTGCACACTCTCCTGACGCAGCACACGTTGAACTTGGCCTCGAGCGTGGCCACGGAGCGCTCCGCGTTGAGCGCCCACAGCTTGACCCTCGCGTGTACAGTACAGTACAGTACAGTGCACACTCACCTGACGCAGCACACGTTGAACTTGGCCTCGAGCGTGGCCACGGAGCGCTCCGCGTTGAGCGCCCACAGCTTGACCCTCGCGTGTACAGTACAGTACAGTACAGTGCACACTCACCTGACGCAGCACACGTTGAACTTGGCCTCGAGCGTGGCCACGGAGCGCTCCGCGTTGAGCGCCCACAGCTTGACCCTCGCGTGTACAGTACAGTACAGTACAGTGCACACTCACCTGACGCAGCACACGTTGAACTTGGCCTCGAGCGTGGCCACGGAGCGCTCCGCGTTGAGCGCCCACAGCTTGACCCTCGCGTGTACAGTACAGTACAGTACAGTACAGTGCACACTCACCTGACGCAGCACACGTTGAACTTGGCCTCGAGCGTGGCCACGGAGCGCTCCGCGTTGAGCGCCCACAGCTTGACCCTCGCGTGTACAGTACAGTACAGTACAGTACAGTGCACACTCACCTGACGCAGCACACGTTGAACTTGGCCTCGAGCGTGGCCACGGAGCGCTCCGCGTTGAGCGCCCACAGCTTGACCCTCGCGTGTACAGTACAGTACAGTACAGTGCACACTCACCTGACGCAGCACACGTTGAACTTGGCCTCGAGCGTGGCCACGGAGCGCTCCGCGTTGAGCGCCCACAGCTTGACCCTCGCGTGTACAGTACAGTACAGTACAGTGCACACTCACCTGACGCAGCACACGTTGAACTTGGCCTCGAGCGTGGCCACGGAGCGCTCCGCGTTGAGCGCCCACAGCTTGACCCTCGCGTGTACAGTACAGTACAGTACAGTGCACACTCACCTGACGCAGCACACGTTGAACTTGGCCTCGAGCGTGGCCACGGAGCGCTCCGCGTTGAGCGCCCACAGCTTGACCCTCGCGTGTACAGTACAGTACAGTACAGTACAGTACAGTACAGTACAGTACAGTGCACACTCACCTGACGCAGCACACGTTGAACTTGGCCTCGAGCGTGGCCACGGAGCGCTCCGCGTTGAGCGCCCACAGCTTGACCCTCGCGTGTACAGTACAGTACAGTACAGTACAGTGCACACTCACCTGACGCAGCACACGTTGAACTTGGCCTCGAGCGTGGCCACGGAGCGCTCCGCGTTGAGCGCCCACAGCTTGACCCTCGCGTGTACAGTACAGTACAGTACAGTACAGTGCACACTCACCTGACGCAGCACACGTTGAACTTGGCCTCGAGCGTGGCCACGGAGCGCTCCGCGTTGAGCGCCCACAGCTTGACCCTCGCGTGTACAGTACAGTACAGTACAGTACAGTGCACACTCACCTGACGCAGCACACGTTGAACTTGGCCTCGAGCGTGGCCACGGAGCGCTCCGCGTTGAGCGCCCACAGCTTGACCCTCGCGTGTACAGTACAGTACAGTACAGTGCACACTCACCTGACGCAGCACACGTTGAACTTGGCCTCGAGCGTGGCCACGGAGCGCTCCGCGTTGAGCGCCCACAGCTTGACCCTCGCGTGTACAGTACAGTACAGTACAGTACAGTGCACACTCACCTGACGCAGCACACGTTGAACTTGGCCTCGAGCGTGGCCACGGAGCGCTCCGCGTTGAGCGCCCACAGCTTGACCCTCGCGTGTACAGTACAGTACAGTACAGTGCACACTCACCTGACGCAGCACACGTTGAACTTGGCCTCGAGCGTGGCCACGGAGCGCTCCGCGTTGAGCGCCCACAGCTTGACCCTCGCGTGTACAGTACAGTACAGTACAGTGCACACTCACCTGACGCAGCACACGTTGAACTTGGCCTCGAGCGTGGCCACGGAGCGCTCCGCGTTGAGCGCCCACAGCTTGACCCTCGCGTGTACAGTACAGTACAGTACAGTGCACACTCACCTGACGCAGCACACGTTGAACTTGGCCTCGAGCGTGGCCACGGAGCGCTCCGCGTTGAGCGCCCACAGCTTGACCCTCGCGTGTACAGTACAGTACAGTACAGTACAGTACAGTGCACACTCACCTGACGCAGCACACGTTGAACTTGGCCTCGAGCGTGGCCACGGAGCGCTCCGCGTTGAGCGCCCACAGCTTGACCCTCGCGTGTACAGTACAGTACAGTACAGTGCACACTCACCTGACGCAGCACACGTTGAACTTGGCCTCGAGCGTGGCCACGGAGCGCTCCGCGTTGAGCGCCCACAGCTTGACCCTCGCGTGTACAGTACAGTACAGTACAGTGCACACTCACCTGACGCAGCACACGTTGAACTTGGCCTCGAGCGTGGCCACGGAGCGCTCCGCGTTGAGCGCCCACAGCTTGACCCTCGCGTGTACAGTACAGTACAGTACAGTGCACACTCACCTGACGCAGCACACGTTGAACTTGGCCTCGAGCGTGGCCACGGAGCGCTCCGCGTTGAGCGCCCACAGCTTGACCCTCGCGTGTACAGTACAGTACAGTACAGTGCACACTCACCTGACGCAGCACACGTTGAACTTGGCCTCGAGCGTGGCCACGGAGCGCTCCGCGTTGAGCGCCCACAGCTTGACCCTCGCGTGTACAGTACAGTACAGTACAGTGCACACTCACCTGACGCAGCACACGTTGAACTTGGCCTCGAGCGTGGCCACGGAGCGCTCCGCGTTGAGCGCCCACAGCTTGACCCTCGCGTGTACAGTACAGTACAGTACAGTGCACACTCACCTGACGCAGCACACGTTGAACTTGGCCTCGAGCGTGGCCACGGAGCGCTCCGCGTTGAGCGCCCACAGCTTGACCCTCGCGTGTACAGTACAGTACAGTACAGTACAGTACAGTACAGTGCACACTCACCTGACGCAGCACACGTTGAACTTGGCCTCGAGCGTGGCCACGGAGCGCTCCGCGTTGAGCGCCCACAGCTTGACCCTCGCGTGTACAGTACAGTACAGTACAGTGCACACTCACCTGACGCAGCACACGTTGAACTTGGCCTCGAGCGTGGCCACGGAGCGCTCCGCGTTGAGCGCCCACAGCTTGACCCTCGCGTGTACAGTACAGTACAGTACAGTGCACACTCACCTGACGCAGCACACGTTGAACTTGGCCTCGAGCGTGGCCACGGAGCGCTCCGCGTTGAGCGCCCACAGCTTGACCCTCGCGTGTACAGTACAGTACAGTACAGTGCACACTCACCTGACGCAGCACACGTTGAACTTGGCCTCGAGCGTGGCCACGGAGCGCTCCGCGTTGAGCGCCCACAGCTTGACCCTCGCGTGTACAGTACAGTACAGTACAGTGCACACTCACCTGACGCAGCACACGTTGAACTTGGCCTCGAGCGTGGCCACGGAGCGCTCCGCGTTGAGCGCCCACAGCTTGACCCTCGCGTGTACAGTACAGTACAGTACAGTGCACACTCACCTGACGCAGCACACGTTGAACTTGGCCTCGAGCGTGGCCACGGAGCGCTCCGCGTTGAGCGCCCACAGCTTGACCCTCGCGTGTACAGTACAGTACAGTACAGTACAGTACAGTGCACACTCACCTGACGCAGCACACGTTGAACTTGGCCTCGAGCGTGGCCACGGAGCGCTCCGCGTTGAGCGCCCACAGCTTGACCCTCGCGTGTACAGTACAGTACAGTACAGTGCACACTCACCTGACGCAGCACACGTTGAACTTGGCCTCGAGCGTGGCCACGGAGCGCTCCGCGTTGAGCGCCCACAGCTTGACCCTCGCGTGTACAGTACAGTACAGTACAGTACAGTACAGTACAGTGCACACTCACCTGACGCAGCACACGTTGAACTTGGCCTCGAGCGTGGCCACGGAGCGCTCCGCGTTGAGCGCCCACAGCTTGACCCTCGCGTGTACAGTACAGTACAGTACAGTGCACACTCACCTGACGCAGCACACGTTGAACTTGGCCTCGAGCGTGGCCACGGAGCGCTCCGCGTTGAGCGCCCACAGCTTGACCCTCGCGTGTACAGTACAGTACAGTACAGTGCACACTCACCTGACGCAGCACACGTTGAACTTGGCCTCGAGCGTGGCCACGGAGCGCTCCGCGTTGAGCGCCCACAGCTTGACCCTCGCGTGTACAGTACAGTACAGTACAGTGCACACTCACCTGACGCAGCACACGTTGAACTTGGCCTCGAGCGTGGCCACGGAGCGCTCCGCGTTGAGCGCCCACAGCTTGACCCTCGCGTGTACAGTACAGTACAGTACAGTGCACACTCACCTGACGCAGCACACGTTGAACTTGGCCTCGAGCGTGGCCACGGAGCGCTCCGCGTTGAGCGCCCACAGCTTGACCCTCGCGTGTACAGTACAGTACAGTACAGTGCACACTCACCTGACGCAGCACACGTTGAACTTGGCCTCGAGCGTGGCCACGGAGCGCTCCGCGTTGAGCGCCCACAGCTTGACCCTCGCGTGTACAGTACAGTACAGTACAGTACAGTGCACACTCACCTGACGCAGCACACGTTGAACTTGGCCTCGAGCGTGGCCACGGAGCGCTCCGCGTTGAGCGCCCACAGCTTGACCCTGGCGTCGTCGGAGCCCGAGGCCAGCAGGCGCACGTCGCTGCGGTTGAAGTGCACCGACCAGCAACGCTTGTCGTGCTCCTGTATACGCGATACAGCGCGGGTTATATAGGGTCCAACTTAATATGCTGACACTTTTTTAAGGGGATAATCAGACCGTCAAACTGAACAACTTTCTCTATGGGACCCACATCGAAATCGGGAATAAAAACCCGTTCCTCCATCCTCCGAGTCGCGATTTCGATGTGGATCCCATAGTCAGTTTGATGGTCTGGTCAACCTCTTAAAAATTGTCAGCATATTAAGGACCATGTATAAATATAGATACTTATAAAAGAAAGCATTGTTAAAACGTGCGGCTTGAGGTTACCGGGCAGTGTGACAAGTCTTCAAACCTGAAGCCTCGCCCTGAAGAGTTCATAAGTGCGGTTTGGGGGACACCGGGCAACATGATAGCCTTTACAGTCCGAGGGTGCCTTGATTCTTTGCTAGCGTAGCTTGGGGAATACCGGGCAGCGCGGTCAGTGTTTTAAGTTTGAGGACCTCCCCTGAAGGATTATCAGCGCGGCTTGGAGACACCGGGCAGTGCGTGATCTCTTAGGCGAGAGGCCTTGCCACAGATTATTTAATAGTTAGTAGTACCTGCAACTGTATTTTTTTTAATGTCTTTAAAGGCTCTGGATACTATTCCTTTTGAGACATTCGTTTTTTTTTCTTAATATTCTTTATTTTGATGATGGGATGATAGATGACGATGAATCTGTGGTCGATTTCGTCAGCTCACGCGTTGCCGCCAAAATGACCATGTACGAGTTAACTTGAACCAAAACTTATGTTCTGTTATCGTATTTATTTGAGATTCCTGTTACGTCGGTCGCTTTACGCAACTGTTTGGTAAACAATCCGCACGAAATTATGTCACAAATATCACTAAAACCAATTTTTTACAAATTTCAAATACGACTAAATACAGCAAGAGCAATGGCGCTCTCCCTGCAACTATAATGTTAACTGTAGTGTTTCCAGTGATGAGATATGGAACAGAGACGTGGTCGCTCACTTAAAGCCTCATAAAAGGCTGACAGTCACCCAAAGGGTATTGGCTCGTTTCCCTGCGACATCGAATTAGAAATGAAGAGATCCGCAGAAGAATCAAGAATTGCTAAACTAAAGTGGCAGTCGGCGGGGCGCATTGCACGCAGAACCGATGGCCGATGGGGCCGAAGAGTTCTCGAGTGGCGACCGCGTACCGGAAAGCGCAGCGTGGGTAGGCAGTGAGCCCCCACAAGGTGGACCGACGATCAGCACGTCTAGCATGATTTCTCTACTTGCGCGCGAATTTCGGCTCTCGGCTTTTTCCCATACTACAAGTCGCGGCAAGCGCGGGAACAGATTATTTTCTATGCAGCGAAGACGCACCGCGCGCGTGAAATCATACTGGATGTGCTGGTGAAGGCGGCGGGAACCCGTCGTATGAGGGCAGCGCAGGAAGGCCTACGTCCACCTGGCGAGATGAGGATGAGGATGAGGAGGAGGATGAGGATGAGTACCTGCAGCGCCCTCGTCCTCTGGCCGGTGGCGGCGTCCCAGACGGAGACGGTGCCCTCGTAGTCGGAGGAGGCGAGCACGTTCTTGTGGTAGTTGTTCCAGGACACGCAGGAGATCTTGTGCGAGCACTGCATCTCCGCGCACGGGTAGTGCACGTCCACTGCGTCCCGCACCACGCCCGCGAACTCGAACACCTACGGGACGTGTAACGGTCATATTGTAGTGTGTGCATAGCCCCCCACACACATAGCCATAAGTTAGTTATAAGTGGTTGTTCGCTCCATAGAGAGTCCATTATACATTTGAACATCAAACATATCTTTCATTTATTGAGATCATAACGCACAACACCGCAATATCACCGTGGGTAACTCTGGAGTGCAATGCAGTACCAGACAGTAGCTTCATTTTTTAATATGACTTTTCACACCACTCACTCGAAAATTGACAATAGGGGAGCGGACTGCATAAAATATATTTTAGTTTTATCTTCTTTTTGTTTTGAGTACATGCATTACATTTCGACAAATATACGTTTTTAAGAACTCAACATTTTACGAATTACATTATTTAATAACTCAGTGAGGTGATGATGATGATGATGATACGGACCTTGATCCGCTTGGTGACGCCGGCGATGGCGAAGAACTCGTCGTCCTTGTCGAACTCGATGGTGGAGACGATAGTAGAGTAGTTGATGGCGTCGCTGCAGTAGGAGAGCGTGGCTCTGGGGCGCAGGGCGCGGTAGCGCGTGAAGGCGGCGAGGTCCTCGCGGAACTGCTCGAGGCCGGAGGAGGAGACGGTCACGCCGCCCTCGAGCTGGCGCGCCTCCGTGGTGGTGCGAGGAGAACTGTCCGCCTCGGGCAGGCGCTGGTCGCCGTCTGGGAGCGTCGGATACCACTATACTTCATTCCAAATAAGGACGACGACATTTTCCGATTCCTATTTAGCTTTCTGGCCAATTCTGATCAGCAAATATACTTTATTTATCTGAAAGATATACTATCTAACATTTCTTGGACGGTACTAGAGCTGTTCTTAGAATAAGTGAGTGTTTGAAATCTGTTTCCGATATTCAAAACAGACTTAAGAATTTCGTTGCTATTTGGAATGCAGTATACGTTATAAAGAGTAGGACCGAGACTAGTGCCCTGTGGGACTGCAAACGGTACGTGTAAATGCTAGTAAATTTAAATCATTTGTAACGGTATTTTTTGGTCTACCGATTGATTAGAGGTACATAATAACTTAGGGAGAGAATGGTGTTACAAAATAAGCGTTCATTTTGTTGATCGGACCTGATGCAACTTATCGAATGCCTCGCTGAAATCACTGTAATAGAGTAATCTGTATTTTTCTAGGGGATTGCTAGAAAATGCTGCAGTTTTTGCGGGATTTAATGCAAAATGCTCAGATTATATTTTCATAAAATATAGTAAGAAAAAATGCAAACTTTTCTTTAAATAAGAATTACGGCGAATTGAGCAATTCGATTGGTTGTAATCTCCGCTCTGCTCTGCTTCAGTGAAAACGTATCCTAATTCAATACATAGTGCTTCAATCTAGATTTCGGAAGCTGTCTATAGAAAATTAGCGTTCTGTACACCGTGTTCCTGAGGATATGCATTAACTTTGGCCTGTTGTTCAGGCCAAAGACCATTCATTTGGACATTTTTCACTATGGGACTAACATTGAAATCCCAAAAAAATAATTAAAGAGTCCTTCTTTATATGCTGACGGTTTTTGAAGAGGATGATCAGACCATCAAACTGAACAACTTTCTGTATGGGACCAAAACTGAAATCGCAAAAAAAAAGTGTTGTTCCATACATTTGGTTCGAGTACCTGCGTTTGCAGATTTGTATAGAGCAGCAGATTTTTTTTGCGATTTCTAAGTTGGTCCCATGGAGAAAGTTATAAAGTTTGATGGTCTGATCATCCTCTTCCAAAACCGTCAGCATATTAAGAAGGGCCCTATAATATTTTTTTCGTGATTTGAATGTTGGTCCCATAGTGAAAAATGCCCAATTGAATGGTCTGAACAACAGGCCAAAGTTAATGCATGTCCTCAGGAACACGGTGTATAGTTTGTTGTACTAAGATAACATAGCACGGAGGAGCAACATAATCTGTCAAGTTATCAGGGAAGTAATGTAACGTGAACTCACCTATGGAGTGTTGAGCGACGATAGTGTTGTGCTGCCCCAGCGACTGCGGCACGTCGCGGCAGTCGGAGCCCTGCGCGGGCGCGCGGGGGCCGTGGGGGGCGTGGGGGGTGTGGGGCGCGTGGGGCGCGGGGGGCCCGCGGGGGGTCGGCGTGGGCGCCGGGCTCGTCTCCGAGGAGCCGGGGAAGTAGAGCTCGTCCGCGCGGTGCTGGAAGTAGCACTGCGGCCCACAACACAACACATCACTACTAAACCGTTGTAAAACTGTATATGTATATACCATTGAATATATACTAGTACTACCCGTACAGAAGAATCACTTCGAAAACTGATTTAAATGAATAGCTGCATGCCAATAAGGTGCAAAGTTATTCGCGCCCGTCATATCGTACAATTCGCGAATCAACTACCAACCGTCACAACGGCGCGCGTGCAAATAAAAATGACCGACCGAAAACCGAGGGCATTAGACATGAAAGCTTCCTTTACATAGTCTCCCTCTTTCATTCTTTCACGTGCTGGCAGCGTGACATCGCTAGGGTTTTCAAGTCTCGCATTGAAAACTCACAAAATGGCGGCAAGCCAACTACCCAGAGAAAGAAATTTTCAAACTATCGTGTCTCTGATCAAAAATTTCGTTCTCTGGGTAGTTGGCTCGGTGGCGAAATTGGATAACGCAATTCCCCGGTTTGGAAGAGTGGTGGTTCAAGTACCACCCTACACTTAATTTTTCAATTTGATGACGAAGGTTGTTAATTCAGGCAACAAGACGGCTTTTGTTACACGTTATTTTGAAAAACGTTTCATCTAATTCAAATAAAGCGTAGAAGGAGTGTTCATACCTGCACGAAGTCATCGAAGTGTGAAGCTAGCCTCCTCCACCTAGCGGCCAGCCCGTCCCCGGACCCGGAAGTGCCCCCCGCGAAGCTCTCCTCCTCGTTGTTGCCCAACTCCTCGCTTCCTGAGGGAGGATGATTACTGCACGTTAGAAACGTTTCGCTATTGGAAACTATCACCATCTTATCAAGTCAGTAAAAAATGATGGATATTCCATATTAAGGGCCTATGTCGAAAAATAATTGAAGCGAAATGGGCGTGTGATAGCTTATATTACTGCCTAATGCGAGAGAAAGAGACAGGGCGGCGCGCGCGCCTGAAACGACGCAAGCGTAAAACAAACTTTATTGAATTGTAATTGTACTATTTATGTATGTTCAATTCTGCTCTAATCAAAATTTATAAAAAACTATCTCTTTTTTTTAAATCAAGCCTCTTGTATCTAATATTCACCGTTTAGCACTTCCAAGCGTTTATCGATAAAGACGGAGGCTACTTTGGCTTGTTTTTCTATCGAGAAAATGTGTCTGAATCGTGTTTTGGCTCTAATCAAAACTTCAATTATATGTTCAATTTACACATATCCGCAAATCATACTCCTACTGTTAGTACTTCATGAGATATGATGCTTTGAAGAATCCTATTTTTTTCACATAGCCTCTTAAATGCAAAACGAGACAGGCTTATACGATAATTGCATTGAGTGAGCAAGAGAAAATTGATGTTGTTTGTCCCTAACCGGAAGCGTATTGCGGTATTTTTAGTGACTAAGTTGAAATTGCTTACAAAATCTTGCAACAGTGCATGTCGCTGCTAAATTTTGCATACATTTTTGTCATATCTCCATGCCTTTCTAGTATTCGCGCTCAGCAAATATATAAAATACTAGAGTTTATCAGCGTCTTTATCCGTACAAATTATATACCAGATTTTAAGTCGGATCATAAGCTATCAAACAAAAAGTTTCATCAAAATAGGTTCAGTAGTTTTCGCGTCGCGTGATGCCCGCACAAACACCCACGCAAAAAGACGGAAAAATATTCTGAAAAAAGGTTGATTTGGAGTCAGGGATACCTAAAAACCATATCGTCATCTTTTTTTTTTAATATCTTTAATGTACAGACACACTTCTGTTACAGTTCAGTTCTTGTCAGCTTATCCGACAGATAGTTACATATTTTGTATGAAAGATATGTTTTTTTTTTTTTTTATCTTCGACAATGTCACACAAATTATCTAGTCACATTTAAAGTACCAGAATCTAGCCTGGACTTGTGTTATGATGACTAGACAACGATATAGAATACATATATAGATACAAACATCCATGACTCGAGTACAAATATTCATATTCATCATACAAATATTTGTCCCTTGCGGGATTCGAACCCGCGACCCTCGGCACAGCAGGCAGGTTCACTACAGACTGTGCTATCGGGCCGTCAAATATGTCCAAATATCTGTCGGATAAGCTACTAACTTACTAAGGAGTGGTGAAACGCCTTAAATGAACGATCCTGACAGATAAAAAAAAAAATAAGAAAAAAAAATAACCGGTGTGGGTGACATCCATGGTATCCTCACCGGCTAGCGGGGGTAGGGGCGGGTCGCCTACGCCGGGGGTGGGGGTGGGGGCGGGGGTGTTGGTGGCTACGCTCGTAGCGTGCGTAGCGCTCGTAGCGAGCTCGTCGGGCGCTCGTAGCCACGCCGTGTCCGCGCGCAGGCCGCGTAGCACCGTCTCCACGTGCGACATGTCCTGGAGAGTGATCATATGGTCACTATGTCTATACTCCATACAAAATAGCAACGACATTTTAAGGCTATTTTGAATTAGAGAAACAGAGATTTGAAACACTTCCTCTCACTTATTCTTAGAACAGCTTTAGTAACGTCCAAGATATGTCGGATAGTATATGTATCCAATAAATTAATTACATTTGGTAATCAGAACTGGCCAGGAAGCTAAATAGGAATCGGAAAATCTCGTCGTCCTTATTTGGAATGAAGAATAAGTCAGAGAAAAGGTCAAAGAAAGATGATTCCGTGCTTCGGATGGCACGTTAAGTGCACGATCTTCCAAATCGACCTATTTTTGGTTGAGTTTTAAGGCATGAATAGTAACAATGCCGTGGTGGTCCAGTGGCGAGTAACCTTGCCTGCCGTGCAGGAGGCGATGGTTCGATCCCCGTCCAGGCCGACTCGTACCAATGAGTTTTTCGGAATTTATGTACGATTTGTAACACCACTGGCTTTTCGGTGAAGGAAAACATCGTGAGGAAACCTGCATGCTTCAATTTCGAGGCATGTATTGTACCCACTGTCCATTGTAAGTGGCGACGGGCTCACCCCCCGTCACACTGGACAGAGTTTCGGTACTACTGGTGAAACGTGGATGTTCTGAGGTTTCAGAATATCTGACTACCCCCTCGGGGAATATAGTCGTGAGCATATGCTTATAGTCGTTGTTTTAATCCAGAACAATTATATGGTGTTGTTCATGAACTGTTCTTGATTATTCTGTGGCTCAAAACATAATAGTTATTACTTCTCTCGATCATAAAAGCATGCAAAGATAGGTAAGTTTATTACTATTTTTCAAGTTTTACTTGAAAATAATTAACACTATAAATAAACAAAATACACTGAAAAATAGGAAATGACATTGTGTAAATTACTCTCAGACTAGTTTGCACACATTGCCTATAGGTTTCTTAGGGAAATTTGGTCAGTATCATGGGAACAATCACCCCTTAAAGCAGTGCAACTGTTTACCACCCTGTATAAGTGGTAGTCATCCATGCCATCATCATCATCACTACACTATACCTTCTGGACGAGCGCCGCCTCCCTGGTCAGCTGGTGCAACTGTGAACATACTGCGCATCATCATCATCACTACACTATACCTTCTGGACGAGCGCCGCCTCCCTGGTCAGCTGGTGCAACTGTGAACATACTGCGCATCATCATCATCACTACACTATACCTTCTGGACGAGCGCCGCCTCCCTGGTCAGCTGGTGCAACTGTGAACATACTGCGCATCATCATCATCACTACACTATACCTTCTGGACGAGCGCCGCCTCCCTGGTCAGCTGGTGCAACTGTGAACATACTGCGCATCATCATCATCACTACACTATACCTTCTGGACGAGCGCCGCCTCCCTGGTCAGCTGGTGCAACTGTGAACATACTGCGCATCATCATCATCACTACACTATACCTTCTGGACGAGCGCCGCCTCCCTGGTCAGCTGGTGCAACTGGTGCTGGCGATGCTTGTGCAGCTGAGAGAGAAACTCGTACAGTAGCCGGTGCTGCGCCGCCGCAGACTCCGCCTGTTGAAGTAAACACTATCATCATCGCCACTCGTACATAAACACACTTTTTTTTAAATACATAAAATAGTGAGATATCCGCAAAGAAATATCGCGCGAAGACTATACCTCTAGCAGACGCTTCCTTCTGGAGAGCAGGTCTAGCATGGTGTGGACGTCGGGCAGGTCGAGGTGGCGCGACTCCGCCTGCAGCAGCAGTCTGAGCCGCTCCCCCTCGCTGGTGCCGCCCCCACCCGCCCCCGCCCCCGCCCCCGTCCCCGTCCCCGCCCCCGTCCCCCCCGACGAGGAGCTCGTCGTCTGACACGACCGGAGTCGCCGTTTTGCCACCTGCAATGTTCACACCGTAGATAATGTTAACCTATTATCCGCCGGGTAAGGAACGTGGTATACTACCACAGAGTAAATACTAGTACTAACCGTACAGATCAATCACTTCGAAAAGAGATTTAAATAAATAGCGACTCTCTGCACGGCAATAAGGTGCAAAGTTATTCGCAAAGTCAAAATTTGAAAACTTTTTGATGTCATGTTTTTGAATCTACCACCGCGTCGGAAGGTGTTTCGTTGTAGAGAAGATGCGGCCAGAAACCGTCGTATCGTACAATTCGCGAATATCCTATCACGGCGCGCGTGCAAACAAAAATGAACCGAGTCATTAGACATGAAAGCTTCCTTTACATAGTCTCCCTCTTTCACGAGCTGGTAGCGTGATGGGTATATAAACCGGCGAGTATGTGGCCACAGGGCAATACTGAGTTTAAAGCAGGCACTACACTCTAGTGAGAACTTTTCGGCGAGAATTCTCGGCAAGATCTTCCAAGGAAAATTCCTACGGTTCATGATTCCACGAGAACAAAGGCAAACAAAGGGCATTCACACTCTTGTTCTCGGCCCTTTTCGTCTGTTCTCGGCGAGAATGTAATGCCTGCTTATCAGTGAAAAGTGCAAGTTAGAAGCAAAAAGGAAGAAGAGAAAAAGTGAGAAGTGAATAGTCAAGTGTCAGTGTAGTGCCGTGACGTCATAGTTGTGACGTGTCGTGACGTCATAGTTGTGACGTGTCGTGACGTCATAGTAGTGCCGTAGTGAATAATGTAAATGTGGTGTAAGAGGAACCCCTGTGAGGAGGACTGTGTGTAAGATAAACCCAATAAACTCTGTAAACTTGGACTTGGTTTTTCACTATAATCCCGGAACACGTAGTTTGTAACAGTAAATTCCTTGCTTATTCTTAGTTTATTCTTGGTATAACATTTTATACCACATTTATTTGTACCACAGGTAATGGTCATAAAATTATATGTTTTTGTAGATAAAATAACTCATCCATATATAAAGAAAATGATATCTTAACAGTTAAAATTAATAAATAAAGGACTATTCTTACCAACTCATTTAGCAAGAAGTTAGGAAATATATGGTCTCTGGAGGCCAAGGCGGCGCCGCACTTGGGGCACCTGCGGTGCAGCTCCACGGACTTGGCGATGCAGGAGTAGCAGAAGGAGTGTCCGCAGCGCGTCACGTACGCCTCCTCGATCAGCTCGAAGCAGACGGGGCACAGCAGGTCGCAGTCCTTGTCCTCGAGCGAGCCCCCGAGCCCGCCCAGCGCCGCCGCCCCGCCGCCGCCGCCGCCGCCGGTCGTGCTGACGCCGCCGGCACCGGCGCCCGACGCGCCCGCCAACGTGCCCGACATGACGCACGATCTACACACAATAGTCATTCGTTATACAAGAGTGCAACATTGATTTTTAAGCTCAATTTTGATGACCAAGCAAGCGAAGGATTCTAAAATTGAATCCTGAGCGTTAGCGAGGGAATCAAAAGAGCACGAGGTGAAAAATCTTTGCACTCGAATGCAACACATAACTTTTCATCCCACCTCAGCGAGGAAATGACTAAAGACAAAAAAAAAACAAATGTTGTATGATAAATTCGGCACCATAGAGGGAGAAATAAATACGTTTAATGATGTTTTGAATTCACTAAACACTCTCACAAGATCTTCTAGGAGGTACAGTACCACAGTACGACCAAGAAAATAATTGACCTCATCAATAGTTGTTTGCGCAGTCCCCCAACAAAACCCAAAGTCGTTTAGTAATCAAAAGGGTGCAAAAGTAGGATAGCAGCAAAAAGAGCGCGTAAACAATTAGCCAATCGTGGCAAGAGAATGAAGGTGGCACATTATGTAAATGGATTAGTAAATATAATTTTAAGCAGTATTAAAATTTGTGCAACTGTGCCAAATGTGCAGGTACTACAGGTTGACTTACCACGCATCGTATGAACATCATCTACACTTCGTTACTTTTTATTGTTCGTTTTGTTATTTATTTTTTATAGTATTTATAATATTTGAACTAAAGAATTGCTGAAAATGAGAATTTAGCGTTATTTTTCAACGTTTTTTATGCACTGAAAAGACTCAATTTTATGTAGTCAAATACTAATACGGGTGCGCGCGCTTGACTGCATTCTCTTGCTAGGCTTCCCTCAAGTTTCCCAGAAAGTGTGAGGTGAGGTGGGGTATCTGAAGTCAGAGGGGGGCGGGGAGTGGCCGTTCTGTATGTAGTAGTAACTATATACTATTTCCTATTCTGTGGTAAAGTTGAGTTTTAAAACTTTGTTTACAATAATAAAATTATAAACACATTATAAGAGTGTATTCTTAGTAAGTAGATAAAATATGAACTAAAACTTTAACAAGCAAAGTGGTACGCTTTCAGTATTTATTTTTAGCAGCAATCAATAATGTCGATTGCAAAAATAAGCGGGAATTAGACCGTGCATTCAGCTGGGACGGTCTGACTACCGATGTATCTACCTGTTCCGTTTCATTGCTTACGTTCGGCTGTGGGTGCGAGCGAGACCGTCAGCGGAGGAGCATGTTCATTGAAGACACTGAAGATTGAAGATCGACTTCTTGATGTGCTGATTCCAAGTCACAAGCCACCGCCCATAAGAAACGACAATTTTATAACACACCACGCAGTTTTCTCACTGGCAACAGAGCGCGATAGAAGAGTTTCTCTCACAAAACACTTTTTTCCATCAAAACCCATTGTCTAAACACAAATCCCAGCACATTTTCGTGATTTTGCTAATCGAGCGCCGCATCTTCACGATTTGACTTTTGGGAAACAATGTTGCCACTGTGTAAAAACAATTTTTTCTGTCAATCTATCAATCGTTTTCAATCATATTTAGCGTATTTAGCGATTTGTTTTAAATAAAAACGCTGATCAAATCGAGATGAAACTTATCTCAAAGTACAATACAATACAATACAATAACTAGACAAACTAGACTAAACTTTAGGAAAACGGCAGTGGGAATCCTAGTGTTATTTCCAGAAATCTTCAAAAAATACATTTGTTTCAGGATAAAAAGTCTAGTATCCAAGCCATTTACTGTGGGACGATTTTAGTGCCACCTATGAGAACATAGCTGAACTGCTTGGTGACTACTTGACCGACAGCGCACATCTGTCCGCGAGACTGTTTTATCAACAGAACATACGCCATTTTGCTATTATTACAGAAGGTTGCATTTATCGTTGGTCAACAATGTGAAAAGTGAAATGTTTGCTCGTATTTAACAGTGTTTGTAACGTGTAATGTGATATTTAGTGGACGAAATAAAATCTGGAACTATGGAGGAATCCAACGAGGAGCTCAATGTCGTTCCAGGTGAGTCCAGTGCTTCAAAATATGATTGTAAAGATGCGAGTATCGTATGTGCGAGGTCGTGTAATGGTAGCTTTCCCGGTTTCAGAGCTCTACTTTCTGATCGCGAAATTCCTTTCCGGTGGACCCCTGAAAGAAACTGCAAAGGTAAATTGGCTCGAAATATATCTGAATAATATTTATCTAACGAAGTTTTACCTAAATAATGGTCCTTTTTTTTGCAGACTTTGCTAAAAGAGTTGGAGAGTGTAGAGGTAAGTTAAAGCTTTTCTAGTGCCGGGTTTAGAGCTTGAATGTTGTTTTGGTAGGAAACGCACGTGGTTAGCTGTCAAAGTTCCTGAAACTTTACTGAAAAGTTAAACTATGGGCGGAAATGTTGCAGGTACTGCCGCGGCGACTGGACTGGGAGGGCGGCGACCATCCGCAATCCTATCAAGAATTGGTGAGTTTTCACACATTTTTCAGCTGAAAACATTGTTTATTTACGTTCTGCAACAAGATTTGCGACGGGAAAACACGAAATTGTGATGAAACTACAAAATTGCTTATTTTGTGATATGCGCGGATTTGATCGTGAAAATACGGTGGATGATCGTGAAAAATATTTTGGTGGAGTTTCTGTGAAAAATTACAAGTTTTTTGATATTTTGTGTAAATTTTGTTTTATCATGCAATGGACGGACGGAATGGTGTCGTAATTAGAGATAGCGTTGTCTTCGTCACTCGTGGGGCATTCCCATTAATGCACATGCGTCACCCTGCTCTATCGCACGAAGGTGATCGCAGTGGCTCGTGATTGGCCCACGGTCGGCGGCGTCGCCCGAAATGTTACGAAGTTGAACGCGCGCCAATATTTGACGGAGGTTGCAATACGCTAAAAATAGTATATTGGTATTATGATGAAAACTTGTGAAACATTTCTCAATGACCGAAATAGTGAAACTAAATATTATTATAAAACTTTATTATACACAATAACACACAGGCACACTGATAAAAAATAGAATAGACGTGTATACACAGCGACACAACAACCTACGCAAAACCAAAATAAGCTGGCCGCGCGTAGGTAGAGTAATGGATAACGTCGCGCGGCCAGCTTATGTTGGTTTTGCGTAGCTTGATGTTTCGCCGTGTGTACAAAGGATGATATTTTAAGGGTCCAACTTAATATGCTGACAGTTTTTAAGAGGATGATCAGACCATCAAACTGCAACAACTTTATCTATGTGACCAACATCGAAATCGCGAAAAAAAAAACAGCTGTCCCATACATATGGCTCGAGTAGGTTTGCAGTTTTGTATGCAACAGCGGATTTTTTTTTCGTGATTTCGACGTTGGTGCCATAGAGAAAGTTGTTCAGTTTGACGGTCTGATCATCCCCTTAATAAAGTGTCAGCATAATGGGTCCTATATTAAATATACAGGGTGTCCCAAAACTCAACGTCAAGTCGAAAACATTAGATAGGCCAGTCAATAACTGTTCAGGGACAAATAAAAAAAAAAATTGAACATAGATCGTTTTCGAGATATTGTAATTTTTTTTAACATTGTGAAAATCGCCACCTTGCTTTGAACTTTTAGATGTGACAACAAATTACTATTATTTTTGCATGTAAATACTTTATACGCAATCCTGAATAACCCTGCCAGTGGTCCCAATGCAAAATAAAAGCCATAGTGGCATACTTTTTGTAGAAATCACCATCTTCGAAAAATTTTAGTAAAATTTTTTCTTTTCTACTTTAACACTGTATAAAAATTTATGGCGCTAACCTGGCAAATTATGTCAAAAGGTGGCCCATTTTCAAAATGGTATTCCCACGCGGCCAGAAACTCGCCTAAACCCGTTACTGAACTGAATTAAGAGAAGTTTATTCCGAATGCGTAAATGCACGTTCCATACAAACGAAGTCTGGTGTTATTTTCAATACAAACCAATTAAACTCAATGAAATTTTGCAGAAACAATCTAGAAACAAATCTCTGCTTGCATCGTGTCCGATTTTCGTTAAAATATACAATTCCAATGCTAGGATTAATTTAAGATTTGTATGGAAATCTTTGAGGCACTGTAACTTTAAAATATGTAAGTATAATAATTAAGTACATTGTAAGGAAAATCCGGCACGATACAAGCATAGAGATTTGTTTCTAGATTGTTTCTGCAAAATGTCATTGAGTTTAATAGGTTAGTATTTAAAATATCACCAGACTTCGTTTGTATGGAGCGCGCCAACAGTAATATACCCTTAAGCGGACACCACCCCGCAGGACTCACAATACTCGGACGTATCATGGACGCGGCTCGCGTCCGTCTGCGAGCGAGCCCTCAAGCTCGCCCGCCTCGCCCCCTCCACCGCAACCTCACTCCCCGCGCTGCTGCCATCCAACCAGTCGGGCAACCAGTCGGAGCAGGCCTTGAGGCTGACGGCGCGACTGTCGCTGCTGAGCGACTCGCTCGTCAGGCCCAAGCCCAAGTACTCAGTATACAAGCAGGATCACACTCTCGGTGAGTATACTTGTTTGTCTACTAACCAGTCGTGCAGCCAGTCGAGTAACTAGTCGGAGCAGGCCTTGAAGCTTTCACTGCTGAGTGAATCGCTCGTCAGGCCCAAGCCTAAGTACACAGTTTACAAGCAGGATCACACTCTCGGTGAGTATATTTGTTAGCATACCTACCAGTCGACCAACCTGTCGGAGCAGGCCTCGAGGCTGAAGGCTCTTCTGTCGCTGTTGACTCGCTCAACAGGCCCAAGCCCAAGTACTTTGTGGTGAGTATATTTGTTAGCCTACCAACCAGACCACCGGTTGGTGGACGTTGGGTAGCCAGTTGGAGCAGGACTTATGGCTGACGACTCGATAGCTCAGTCTGTAGTGAACATGCCTGCTGGTGCTGAGCCGAGGATCGCGGGTTCGAAAACCCGGAAGGTAAATATTGATGAATATGGCTGTTTGTACCCAAATGATAGATGTTTTGTTTCTATGTAAAATGTTTTACTTATACTTTATAATACAAGTCATCTGGTATCTGGTCGCATCTTCTCCACAGCGATATGTTCCGACGGTAGCTTCAAAAAAAGATTTGACGTTTAATAAGTGTGCTTCAAGCTCCTATATTGAATAAATTCTGTTGACTTTGGTCCCAAATCGGGACCAGATAATCTGTGTGACAAATTAATTCAAAAGTCCGGGTACAGGGCCTGACATGCGTCACTTCTGCCCTTTCATAAATGTCATAATGTGTTTCCGGGCTTAGTGCGGCGGCTGATATCGCGGGAGCAGGGCACGTCGGCGGCGTGGGTGGCCGGGGGGCGCGGCGGGCAGGCGGTGTTCCCGGCGCGGCAGCTGTCCGGCCTGCAGCTGCAGCGCCGCACGCTGGGGCACCTCTCCGCCGTCTACTGCCTCGTGTTCGACTGCAGCGGCCGCTACGTCATCACCGTGAGTCTACTCTGCTTTTATTTTTTACTCCTCAGCCACATAATAAATACTGGCACCAGGCCTGTCTCACTCCACAGGTCAGGTACGCTTGACGTTGATCTCCATCGAGTAGTGAATGGCAATAGGTCAGGTATACCGTGTCAACTTCTTGGTCAAATCTCATTAGACTTTCTGCTATTTTGTGAGTAGTCGATGCGAGACCAGCACGTGAAAAAATGAAAGGGAGACTATCAAAAGGAAGGAAGGAATCTGTTTTCGAAGTGATTCTTCTGTACGGGTAGTATTATAGCACATTATAAATACTAGTACCTACCGTTACAGAAGAATCACTTATACCGACTCTCTCTGCACAGCTATAAGGTGTAAAGTTATTCGCATCCGTCCTATCGTACAACCTACCAACCGTCACAACGACGCGCGTGCAAACAAAAATGAACCGAGTCATTAGACATGAAAGCTTTCTTTACATAGTTTCCCTCTTTTTTTTTTTGGTGTGCTGGCAGCGTGACATCGATAGGGTTTTTAAATCTTGCATTAACTACTTTAATCATACGTATCCATCATTATTATAATTAAGTAAAAAAAAGATACAAAGGAGATAAGCTATAAATTTTGGCGGTCCATGTTTCGACCTTTCGTGGTCCACCAGTTGCCGACCGCTGCCCTAAAGGCTACAACAGGGTTTTTTTAGAGCCTGTATATTGAACTGTTGCAGGGCGCGGACGACCTCCTGGTGAAGGTGTGGAGCGCGACGGAGGGGAGACTGCTGGGGACCCTGCGCGGCGCCGGCGCTGAGATCACAGACGCCTGCGTGTCCAGCGACGCGGCATTATTAGCTGTAGGCTCTGTGGAGCGGCTCGTGAGAGTGTGGTGCCTCAGGTGAGATCATCATCATCACATTAATATATCGCCACGGAGCTGGAGGGGAGACTGCTGGGGACCCTGCGCGGCGCCGGCGCTGAGATCACAGACGCCTGCGTGTCCAGCGACGCGGCATTATTAGCTGTAGGCTCTGTGGAGCGGCTCGTGAGAGTGTGGTGCCTCAGGTGAGATCATCATCATCATCATCACATTAATATATCGCCACGGAGCTGGAGGGGAGACTGCTGGGGACCCTGCGCGGCGCCGGCGCTGAGATCACAGACGCCTGCGTGTCCAGCGACGCGGCATTATTAGCTGTAGGCTCTGTGGAGCGGCTCGTGAGAGTGTGGTGCCTCAGGTGAGATCATCATCATCATCATCACATTAATATATCGCCACGGAGCTGGAGGGGAGACTGCTGGGGACCCTGCGCGGCGCCGGCGCTGAGATCACAGACGCCTGCGTGTCCAGCGACGCGGCATTATTAGCTGTAGGCTCTGTGGAGCGGCTCGTGAGAGTGTGGTGCCTCAGGTGAGATCATCATCATCACATTAATATATCGCCACGGAGCTGGAGGGGAGACTGCTGGGGACCCTGCGCGGCGCCGGCGCTGAGATCACAGACGCCTGCGTGTCCAGCGACGCGGCATTATTAGCTGTAGGCTCTGTGGAGCGGCTCGTGAGAGTGTGGTGCCTCAGGTGAGATCATCATCATCATCATCACATTAATATATCGCCACGGAGCTGGAGGGGAGACTGCTGGGGACCCTGCGCGGCGCCGGCGCTGAGATCACAGACGCCTGCGTGTCCAGCGACGCGGCATTATTAGCTGTAGGCTCTGTGGAGCGGCTCGTGAGAGTGTGGTGCCTCAGGTGAGATCATCATCATCATCATCACATTAATATATCGCCACGGAGCTGGAGGGGAGACTGCTGGGGACCCTGCGCGGCGCCGGCGCTGAGATCACAGACGCCTGCGTGTCCAGCGACGCGGCATTATTAGCTGTAGGCTCTGTGGAGCGGCTCGTGAGAGTGTGGTGCCTCAGGTGAGATCATCATCATCATCATCACATTAATATATCGCCACGGAGCTGGAGGGGAGACTGCTGGGGACCCTGCGCGGCGCCGGCGCTGAGATCACAGACGCCTGCGTGTCCAGCGACGCGGCATTATTAGCTGTAGGCTCTGTGGAGCGGCTCGTGAGAGTGTGGTGCCTCAGGTGAGATCATCATCATCATCATCACATTAATATATCGCCACGGAGCTGGAGGGGAGACTGCTGGGGACCCTGCGCGGCGCCGGCGCTGAGATCACAGACGCCTGCGTGTCCAGCGACGCGGCATTATTAGCTGTAGGCTCTGTGGAGCGGCTCGTGAGAGTGTGGTGCCTCAGGTGAGATCATCATCATCATCATCACATTAATATATCGCCACGGAGCTGGAGGGGAGACTGCTGGGGACCCTGCGCGGCGCCGGCGCTGAGATCACAGACGCCTGCGTGTCCAGCGACGCGGCATTATTAGCTGTAGGCTCTGTGGAGCGGCTCGTGAGAGTGTGGTGCCTCAGGTGAGATCATCATCATCACATTAATATATCGCCACGGAGCTGGAGGGGAGACTGCTGGGGACCCTGCGCGGCGCCGGCGCTGAGATCACAGACGCCTGCGTGTCCAGCGACGCGGCATTATTAGCTGTAGGCTCTGTGGAGCGGCTCGTGAGAGTGTGGTGCCTCAGGTGAGATCATCATCATCACATTAATATATCGCCACGGAGCTGGAGGGGAGACTGCTGGGGACCCTGCGCGGCGCCGGCGCTGAGATCACAGACGCCTGCGTGTCCAGCGACGCGGCATTATTAGCTGTAGGCTCTGTGGAGCGGCTCGTGAGAGTGTGGTGCCTCAGGTGAGATCATCATCATCACATTAATATATCGCCACGGAGCTGGAGGGGAGACTGCTGGGGACCCTGCGCGGCGCCGGCGCTGAGATCACAGACGCCTGCGTGTCCAGCGACGCGGCATTATTAGCTGTAGGCTCTGTGGAGCGGCTCGTGAGAGTGTGGTGCCTCAGGTGAGATCATCATCATCACATTAATATATCGCCACGGAGCTGGAGGGGAGACTGCTGGGGACCCTGCGCGGCGCCGGCGCTGAGATCACAGACGCCTGCGTGTCCAGCGACGCGGCATTATTAGCTGTAGGCTCTGTGGAGCGGCTCGTGAGAGTGTGGTGCCTCAGGTGAGATCATCATCATCACATTAATATATCGCCACGGAGCTGGAGGGGAGACTGCTGGGGACCCTGCGCGGCGCCGGCGCTGAGATCACAGACGCCTGCGTGTCCAGCGACGCGGCATTATTAGCTGTAGGCTCTGTGGAGCGGCTCGTGAGAGTGTGGTGCCTCAGGTGAGATCATCATCATCACATTAATATATCGCCACGGAGCTGGAGGGGAGACTGCTGGGGACCCTGCGCGGCGCCGGCGCTGAGATCACAGACGCCTGCGTGTCCAGCGACGCGGCATTATTAGCTGTAGGCTCTGTGGAGCGGCTCGTGAGAGTGTGGTGCCTCAGGTGAGATCATCATCATCACATTAATATATCGCCACGGAGCTGGAGGGGAGACTGCTGGGGACCCTGCGCGGCGCCGGCGCTGAGATCACAGACGCCTGCGTGTCCAGCGACGCGGCATTATTAGCTGTAGGCTCTGTGGAGCGGCTCGTGAGAGTGTGGTGCCTCAGGTGAGATCATCATCATCACATTAATATATCGCCACGGAGCTGGAGGGGAGACTGCTGGGGACCCTGCGCGGCGCCGGCGCTGAGATCACAGACGCCTGCGTGTCCAGCGACGCGGCATTATTAGCTGTAGGCTCTGTGGAGCGGCTCGTGAGAGTGTGGTGCCTCAGGTGAGATCATCATCATCATCATCACATTAATATATCGCCACGGAGCTGGAGGGGAGACTGCTGGGGACCCTGCGCGGCGCCGGCGCTGAGATCACAGACGCCTGCGTGTCCAGCGACGCGGCATTATTAGCTGTAGGCTCTGTGGAGCGGCTCGTGAGAGTGTGGTGCCTCAGGTGAGATCATCATCATCATCATCACATTAATATATCGCCACGGAGCTGGAGGGGAGACTGCTGGGGACCCTGCGCGGCGCCGGCGCTGAGATCACAGACGCCTGCGTGTCCAGCGACGCGGCATTATTAGCTGTAGGCTCTGTGGAGCGGCTCGTGAGAGTGTGGTGCCTCAGGTGAGATCATCATCATCATCATCACATTAATATATCGCCACGGAGCTGGAGGGGAGACTGCTGGGGACCCTGCGCGGCGCCGGCGCTGAGATCACAGACGCCTGCGTGTCCAGCGACGCGGCATTATTAGCTGTAGGCTCTGTGGAGCGGCTCGTGAGAGTGTGGTGCCTCAGGTGAGATCATCATCATCATCATCACATTAATATATCGCCACGGAGCTGGAGGGGAGACTGCTGGGGACCCTGCGCGGCGCCGGCGCTGAGATCACAGACGCCTGCGTGTCCAGCGACGCGGCATTATTAGCTGTAGGCTCTGTGGAGCGGCTCGTGAGAGTGTGGTGCCTCAGGTGAGATCATCATCATCATCATCATTATCTTTCCTTTGATTAATTATTATAAGGACTAGCCTTGCGGTAGCATTTCCCCTCTGCCACGGTATAAGCACAATTGATCTTGTGCATTTACATTCAATTTTACAACTTATCACTAAACGAGACAGTTTATAATTGCGAAATAATAACTTCGAACGTTCAAAATTAGAATCTAAAGTTATGCATTTCTTGTTACCTCGCCCCCCGCAAAAAGTGGCAGAAATGTTTGTTAGTAGAATTACACGCGTAACCAGTCCACATATAAATAGTCAAAGTATCTTTCATACAAAATATGTCAAAGTGTCTGTCGGATAAGCTAACAAGAACTTACTCAGAAGTAGTAAAACGGGCCCTTAGTCTCTTAAGATCGTTTTCTTGTAGATATAATGCTTCTGGTAGCTACCCTTTGTGCCCCATCTCAACTTTCCACTCCGTATAATGAGTGCGGAGGAAGTCGTGGGTAATCTTGAGTATAGTATATTGTATTGTGTAACAGGACGGGAGCGGAGCGGGCAGTATTACACGCACATGCTGGCACCATCACCTCCGTGCACTGGGCACCCCCGGCACGCACCGACGTCAGGTGGTGAGTACTGGACACCGATTGCGATCATATAAACCATATAAGTCCTTCTCATCGATACCAGCTACCCAATCCGCCGCGTAGCCCCAGCAACGTCCTATGAAGAGGTCCGTACCCCTCTGGGGTGCCCCTAGGTCCGTTGCTTAAGTTCATTCAATTGTCATTTCATGTCATTTCAAAACAAACAAAAAAACGCATAAGCATAGCATATGCTCACGACTATATTCCCCGAGGGGGTAGTCAGAGATATTCTGAAACCTCAGAACATCCACGTTTCACCATTAGTACCGAAAATCTGTCCAGTGTGACAGGGAGTGACGTCGCCACTTATAATGGACAGTGGGTACAATACATGTCTCGAAATTGAAGCATGTAGGTTTCCTCACGATGTTTTCCTTCACCGAAAAGCCAGTGGTGTTACAAATCGTACATAAATTCCGAAAAACTCATTGGTACGAGTCGGTCTGGACGGGGATCGAACCATCGCCTCCTGCACGGCAGGCAAGGTTACTCGCCACTGGACCACCACGGCTTTTTAAAAAAAAACGAATTTCTTGATTACGAGCGTGTTGTGCTATTTCGAATCAAATTAGTCTCGGGCGTCCCCTTAAGCCGCTATAGATTGAATAATTTCGTTCTCTGGCTAGTTGGCTCGGTGGCGAAATTGGATAACGCAATTCCCCGGTTTGGAAGAGTGCGGGTTCAAGTCCCGCCCGAGACTTAATTTTTCAATCTCTAAATTGATTCATCTAAGTTTTATTGTTATCCAATTTCAGTTTTAATCACATTGTAATTCAATTACTATTCAACTGTGCTGAATTCCGCATCGCGCTGAACTCTATGTATCTAACAGCCTTTAACGTCTAAGCGATCTGTCAACACAACTCTTACGGCTGTCATGAGCTGTATCGCGATTAGCGCAATGGTTCGTACGTAGTCCACTCGCGGTTCAATCACCGAATATTTACCGCGATTGCAGCCCTTGACACACACCGACTACCTGTTGTAGTTGACACATGCACCGGGAGACGAGTAAGAGAGGATCATTGACTCTTGTAACGGGCAGAGTTGACCTCGTCGCAATAACCAGGCGACACGAGGGATCGAGGAGACGCGGGGTGGATGCCATAGCACCTTTGACTAATTATTATAAGGACTAGCCTTGCGGTAGCATTTCCCCTCTGCCACGTTAAAAGCACAATTGATCTTGTGTATTTACATTTAATTTTACACCTTATCACTAAACGAGACAGCCTATAATTGCGAAATAATAACTTCGAACTTAGAACGTTTGGGGTTCACACGAGACTACTTTTCATGATTTTTAACATTCAAAATTAGAATCTAAAGTTATGGGGAATAAAATCTAAAGTTACGGATTTCATGTTACCTCGCCCCCCCCAAAAAGTGGCTGAAATGTTTGTTAGTAGAATTACACGCGTAACCAGTCCACATATAAATAGTCAAAGCATAGCACGCCTCCAGGTCGTACGTGAAAAACTCAGTACGGACACAAACGTTGTCACTTCGGGAGCGCTCTCTGGGTGCAAACGGAGGGGACTTGAAGATTTCGAGAAGCGCACTTCTCACTTATAGGAGCAAATTCTGAGTGTCGATCTTTTCGCCTCCCCTCGTTCTACTGTCGGATTACTGGTTCGGCTCGAAGTGATCGGGAAGCCTGATGATAACCTCGCAGCATAAAAACCCTTAAAGCGTTTACCAGCGCGGCTCGGGGAACACCGGTGGATAGCAGAAACCGGCGTCACTTATACAACGTGTTAATGAATAAGCGCAAAACCTGATACACCCCAACTGATTTATAACAAAATAATTTGATTAAAACAATAATTTCATTATTTTGATACCTAAAATATAGAGTTATTCACATTTTAAGTTTTGAGGCAAAAATGATTTTTTATCATTTTAGCAATGAATGAAAACGCTAACGTGCTCATAGATACGTTTTAAGAATCTTGTTTTTGTAGTAAGTAGGTGAGAGTGCCCGAGCGGTGGGTTGACATCGAGTTCAGCAAATTTTAAATTTTACAAACACTTTATTTAATATTTTGAAAAAAAAACCCGTGTTGAAAACATGATAATTCGATCCTGCTCTCGATTCCAAACAAACTACTTTCTAGTTTAGCGTTAATTCATTAACACGTCGTATACGCACTTATTGTCTCGCCCTCAGGCTCGCGTCGACGTCGACGGACGGATCGGTCGCGTTCTGGACGTGCACTCCGGACGGGCAGTTCCTGTCGCGGCCCGTGCAGTACGTGGAGCGCATGCGCCCCGGCGCCTGCCACATGATATGCTCCGCCTGGAGCGCCGGCGGAGCCTTCCTCGCCGCCGGCAGCGCCGACCTGCACGTCAGGGTCTACAGGCTCGACCTGCAGCAGCAGGCCCCGCGCAGGGTCCTCGAGGTGAGCGTGAGCCCCACCGATGATCACACCGACAGACGGACCACTCAAACATTTGAATAAGGAGTGAGTGACGTAGTGACTGATGTCTGACGTAGGAGAGGTCAAATGTGGTGGCCCACTTCCTTTGGTATAACTTCGTAAAATGTCTCCAACTTGAGATATTCACGGTTCAAATACATTATGATTTAAATGAACTAAGTTGATCATTACACTCGAGGCTAAATTGCAGCACGAGCTGCAGGAGAGGGCGTAATTGGGCCGAGAATGTAATGACCAATGCTCACTCGTTTCAAACGACGGTTTTCAACACACGCGGTTTTCGCCAAAATTTTAAACAGGGCGCTTCAAACCATCAAACTGAACAACTTTCAATATGGAGCCCGCATCGAAATAGCAAAAAAAAATATCAGCTGTCCTATTCAATTTGGGTCGAGTTGCCATTGACGTTTTCTATGGAACATCAGATTTTTGCTCGCGATTTCGATGTTGGTTCCTTAGGTATTCTGAAGCATCTCTTCGGAATTTAACGCATATAATTAGACACCGTGTATAATAGAGTCCCCCCCCGCTAGGTTGCGGTGCACGAGGACGCAGTAGACAGCATCGCGTGGGCTCACAGCGGGCTCAGGTTCGTGTCGGGCTCCAAGGACGGCACCGCCGCGCTGTGGACGCTCCACGCCACCCAGTGGCGCCACCACCTGCTGCGCTGCAACACCACCACCACCACCACCACCACGGAGCCGAGGAGACTCAA
Source organism: Agonopterix alstromeriana (assembly GCA_963924505.1). Taxonomy (NCBI): domain Eukaryota; kingdom Metazoa; phylum Arthropoda; class Insecta; order Lepidoptera; family Depressariidae; genus Agonopterix; species Agonopterix alstromeriana. Next base: position 8,650,273 of record OZ004689.1, on the reverse strand, counting down.
GGTATGCTATACACATACTGGGGCGCGTTCAGAGCCTACGCCCAGAGTGCACTCTGGCTGCAACTTTTCGCACTAACGCCGTTCAGAGCCTCTGAAAAAACGCTCTTTGCAACTCGGTTGTCACAACTGAACCGTTCCGTACCTCTGACGGGTTGCAACTTTTAACCATCAAATTAGATGGTTAAAAAATACTCTGACGTTTTGATTATCTGTGGTTACTTGACTTTTTGCTCATTTTGAATAAAAGTTTGTTTTGTTCAAATTATTTGTATGCACTTTTTGATTCTCTAGCATGGAAGATGAGTTTTTATTGTATTTGGAAATGACGGAAGCCCTGGAAGCCCATATTACTGTCAATGTCAAAATTTGAGGTTATAAAACAACCGGGATCGTTCCGTACCTTTTGGCGATTTTAAAAACAACTGTTCGTTCCGTACCTTCGATTGTAAAACAACCAAACAACCGCACCCGTAGGTTCTGAACGCAGCCCTGCTGTTTACTTGAAAAGTGGTCTACGGGAGTCTCGTAGACTGTCTGTACGATGCACGTACAAGTACATCAATTATCTGGGTAAATCACTAGATGGTAATTCGGTAACATAGCAACGGTTTTAGACATTGGATTGGACGCAGTGGACTCTGACTCCGCGCCGCCCCAATAAAAGTGCAACGAACGTAGAGCCCTCAACATTACCTTATAAGTACAATTAACTAAAGTCCGGCCGCTGAAATATTGCGTTTGACAGTTACCATAAAATTGTAAAAAACTGAATGAAAATATTGTTTACCTGTGCTCACTCTAGTACACAGGGCACTAGCTGCCCTTTTAAGTTCAAAAAGCTACTAAATAATGATCGGCATTTATAGTTTTCATTCAGTTTTTACAATTTTATGGTAACTGTCAAACGCAATCTTTCAGCTTTTCAGCTGGACTTTAATTAACTTTAGTGTTAGAATATACGTGGATACGACCATTACTCTCAGCAGTTTCATTCCTTCGGCCGTATCCTACTTCAGCACTCAGTAACCCGGCAAATCATAAGGATATCATTATCCAAAGCATATCTTCATACTAGCATTCACATTAATGTCGACGCCCTGACACTTGCTCGTGTTTTTAATCCAGAAAGTGCTTTAGCTTCAGACCCTCAAACTAAACAAGTTTCACTATGGCACCGATAATGACATCACAAAAAAATTACGTTTCTAATTTCCATAGATTTGTGTCGAGTAATCATTTATGTTCTATACACCGTGTTCCTGAGGATATGCATTAACTTTGGCCTGTTGTTCAGACCATTAAATAGAAAATTTTTCACTATGGGACCAACATAGAAAACCCGTAAAAAAAACTGTAGGGCCCTTAATATTCTGACGGTTTTTGAAGAGTGATCATCGTCTTCAAAAACCGTCAGAATATTAAGGACGCTACAGTTTTTTTTTCGGTTCGGGTTGTTCAGTTTGACGGTCTGATCATCAAAGTCAAAGTCAATATAATTTATTCAATATAGGAGCTTGCAGCACACTTATCAAACGTCAAATCTTTTTTAAAGCTACCACCGCGTCGGAACGTGTTGTCGCTGTAGAGAAGATGCGGCCAGAAACTCTACAACATAACACGACTTAATGACTATTACAATATAAATTCATAAGCTAAAGTTATGTATACAATAATACATAGTCTATTTAATAAAATAATAAAGTAAATAAACTATAAGCTAGTGACCTCAGACCCAAGCATTTTGATCATTTAAATAATCATCCAGTTTATAATATGCTTTCTTACAGAGGACTTTTTTGATTTGAGTTTTAAACATGTTTTCGGAAAGATTCAAAATGGTCTCGGGGATTTTATTATAACATCTCCTTAAAAATTGTCAGCATATTAAGAAGGAGCCTGTATAATATTGTGTCCTATGTGTATACGTGCAGGTGACGATGGTGTGCTGGGACTGTAGCGACGCGTACGTCATCACCGCTGTATCTGATAACACTGTCAGAGTGAGTATTTAATCTTATTATGTCAGTTATTAAACAAAGACGAACAGTTTTTTACCTTCAAATAGACAGGTCTTTTCGAATTTAATTACGCCATCTACATATTTTTCGTTTTATTATTCTTGTTTACACGTCTGATACAGTAAATAAATAAATATCTTGGACATTGTCACACAAATTATCTCGTCACATTTAAAGTACCAGAATCTAGCCTGGACTTGTATTATGATGACCAGACAACGATATAGAATTGTCAAATTGTCAATCGCGTGAACCCATCTCTACACTAGGCATTTGTATCGATTCTAACTCGTGATTGTAGCAATGCACACGCATGTTTGTACCGATACAGATTGCTGTATCGCGTTTGCATCGATAATGCACACGCATGTTTGTAAGGATACAGATTGCTGTATCGCGTTTGCATCGATAATGCATACGCGCGTTTGCATTGATGCTGTATCGCGACTGAATCGATGCAGAAGCGCTGCAAAAAGTCGCAGAGTGTAAAGGGCTCTAATGCAATTACCCCAGTGCTGCTTACTATAAAATCTTATTTCCTTATTTGCCATCAGATTCTGGTCGACTTATATCGCGAAATATCGCTCTACTATCATACTTGAAGTAACGTACCCCAAATATTCGTATGTACCCGTAGGTGTGGTGCAGTAGGACGTGCCAGCAGGTCCGCGTGCTGTCGGGGCACCGCGACGAGGCATACGTGCTGGAGGCCCACCCCTTCCTGCCGGGAGTCATACTATCCGCCGGGCACGACGGTCAGCTGTTCGTATGGCACGCGCGAGACGGAGAGGTGAGTCATCATCGCCACTACACTACTCTCTACTGCCGGGCGTCATACACCCCTATTATTTTCTTTTTAATTATGAATAACTCTAACTTATCTGTATTAATTAATGACCCTGCAGGTGCTGGCTCACTTTCACAACCAGATCGAGGGTCAGGGGGACGGGGCCATATTCGACGCGAAGTGGGGCTCCGGGGCCACGGTGGCCGCGTCCGACTCGCACGGCCACCTGCTGCTGCTGGGCCTCGGGCAGGGCCACCGCCTGCTGTCCCTGCTGCCCACCGAGCTGTTCTTCCACACCGACTACCGGCCGCTGGGTGAGTGTCATCATCAGCCTCCACCTGCTGCTGCTGGGCCTCGGGCAGGGCCACCGCCTGCTGTCCCTGCTGCCCACCGAGCTGTTCTTCCACACCGACTACCGGCCGCTGGGTGAGTGTCATCATCAGCCTCCACCTGCTGCTGCTGGGCCTCGGGCAGGGCCACCGCCTGCTGTCCCTGCTGCCCACCGAGCTGTTCTTCCACACCGACTACCGGCCGCTGGGTGAGTGTCATCATCAGCCTCCACCTGCTGCTGCTGGGCCTCGGGCAGGGCCACCGCCTGCTGTCCCTGCTGCCCACCGAGCTGTTCTTCCACACCGACTACCGGCCGCTGGGTGAGTGTCATCATCAGCCTCCACCTGCTGCTGCTGGGCCTCGGGCAGGGCCACCGCCTGCTGTCCCTGCTGCCCACCGAGCTGTTCTTCCACACCGACTACCGGCCGCTGGGTGAGTGTCATCATCAGCCTCCACCTGCTGCTGCTGGGCCTCGGGCAGGGCCACCGCCTGCTGTCCCTGCTGCCCACCGAGCTGTTCTTCCACACCGACTACCGGCCGCTGGGTGAGTGTCATCATCAGCCTCCACCTGCTGCTGCTGGGCCTCGGGCAGGGCCACCGCCTGCTGTCCCTGCTGCCCACCGAGCTGTTCTTCCACACCGACTACCGGCCGCTGGGTGAGTGTCATCATCAGCCTCCACCTGCTGCTGCTGGGCCTCGGGCAGGGCCACCGCCTGCTGTCCCTGCTGCCCACCGAGCTGTTCTTCCACACCGACTACCGGCCGCTGGGTGAGTGTCATCATCAGCCTCCACCTGCTGCTGCTGGGCCTCGGGCAGGGCCACCGCCTGCTGTCCCTGCTGCCCACCGAGCTGTTCTTCCACACCGACTACCGGCCGCTGGGTGAGTGTCATCATCAGCCTCCACCTGCTGCTGCTGGGCCTCGGGCAGGGCCACCGCCTGCTGTCCCTGCTGCCCACCGAGCTGTTCTTCCACACCGACTACCGGCCGCTGGGTGAGTGTCATCATCAGCCTCCACCTGCTGCTGCTGGGCCTCGGGCAGGGCCACCGCCTGCTGTCCCTGCTGCCCACCGAGCTGTTCTTCCACACCGACTACCGGCCGCTGGGTGAGTGTCATCATCAGCCTCCACCTGCTGCTGCTGGGCCTCGGGCAGGGCCACCGCCTGCTGTCCCTGCTGCCCACCGAGCTGTTCTTCCACACCGACTACCGGCCGCTGGGTGAGTGTCATCATCAGCCTCCACCTGCTGCTGCTGGGCCTCGGGCAGGGCCACCGCCTGCTGTCCCTGCTGCCCACCGAGCTGTTCTTCCACACCGACTACCGGCCGCTGGGTGAGTGTCATCATCAGCCTCCACCTGCTGCTGCTGGGCCTCGGGCAGGGCCACCGCCTGCTGTCCCTGCTGCCCACCGAGCTGTTCTTCCACACCGACTACCGGCCGCTGGGTGAGTGTCATCATCAGCCTCCACCTGCTGCTGCTGGGCCTCGGGCAGGGCCACCGCCTGCTGTCCCTGCTGCCCACCGAGCTGTTCTTCCACACCGACTACCGGCCGCTGGGTGAGTGTCATCATCAGCCTCCACCTGCTGCGCTGTCTATCGGCAAGAAAATTAAACTAAATTTGATGTACAGATATCTTATTTTTTTTGATAATTCTCCTTACGTACTTATTCTAACAAATATCGTTTCCTCCCACAGTACGTGACGCGCTTGGCTCGGCGCTGGACGAGCAGACGGAGCTGCCCCCCCACCTCATGGCGCCCCCCTTCCTGGTGGACGTGGAGGGGCTCCCCCACGCGCCAGCGCTGCAGAGACTAGTGCCCGGGAGGGAGAACCTGCTGCCCAGCCAGCTGGTGCCCAGCGCCGCCGACGGGGCCCGGAGCAGGCTCGACGTGAGTACACTGTGTGGGGGGACATACTGCCCCACGCGGGGGAACCTGCTGCCCAGCCAGCTGGTGCCCAGCGCCGCCGACGGGGCCCGGAGCAGGCTCGACGTGAGTACACTGTGTGGGGGGACATACTGCCCCACGCGGGAGAACCTGCTGCCCAGCCAGCTGGTGCCCAGCGCCGCCGACGGGGCCCGGAGCAGGCTCGACGTGAGTACACTGTGTGGGGGGACATACTGCCCCACGCGGGAGAACCTGCTGCCCAGCCAGCTGGTGCCCAGCGCCGCCGACGGGGCCCGGAGCAGGCTCGACGTGAGTACACTGTGTGGGGGGACATACTGCCCCACGCGGGAGAACCTGCTGCCCAGCCAGCTGGTGCCCAGCGCCGCCGACGGGGCCCGGAGCAGGCTCGACGTGAGTACACTGTGTGGGGGGGACATACTGCCCCACGCGGGAGAACCTGCTGCCCAGCCAGCTGGTGCCCAGCGCCGCCGACGGGGCCCGGAGCAGGCTCGACGTGAGTACACTGTGTGGGGGGACATACTGCCCCACGCGGGAGAACCTGCTGCCCAGCCAGCTGGTGCCCAGCGCCGCCGACGGGGCCCGGAGCAGGCTCGACGTGAGTACACTGTGTGGGGGGACATACTGCCCCACGCGGGAGAACCTGCTGCCCAGCCAGCTGGTGCCCAGCGCCGCCGACGGGGCCCGGAGCAGGCTCGACGTGAGTACACTGTGTGGGGGGACATACTGCCCCACGCGGGGGAACCTGCTGCCCAGCCAGCTGGTGCCCAGCGCCGCCGACGGGGCCCGGAGCAGGCTCGACGTGAGTACACTGTGTGGGGGGACATACTGCCCCACGCGGGGGAACCTGCTGCCCAGCCAGCTGGTGCCCAGCGACCAGTTAATATGTGCGTTTTACTGCGATTTCCAATCCGTCTATTTAGAATGGGGATTACCTATATACGGGTGGTTACCTATCTGGTATATAGGAGGCCCTGCGGTGGGATTTATTATGAGCTGATGATGATGATCACGCATGTATACTATGAGTATGGCAATTTAACACTTAATTAAACAAATTCTTTTATTTGTTGGATTTACTAGAAAATATTGTTTTTAAGTACTTCGGCCGTCATAATTATGATACTACTGAGCTAAGTTGTTCTGAATCGCAAGCTCGAGCCGTAGGCGAGGGCTTCAAACGAGTCGAGACCGTAACGACCAACGCTCATATTTTTCATGCTATATTTTTGAAAACTTCCAAGGAAAAATGAAAATAGACTCGTTACTCTCTCCCCCCACAGCTGATGATAGAGGCGCTGGCGGCGGAGCGGACCCCCCCGGGCTCCCCGCACTCGGACTCGTCGCTGCCGGCGCGCGGCGGGGGGCCGTGGCGCGGGCAGGGCGTGCGGCACACGGGGGGCTCGTGGCAGGCCGGCGAGCCCTGCGCGCCCGCCGAGCGCCCGCTCGTGCAGAGCCTGCCCGCCGCCGCCGCCGCACAGCTGGAGGCCGCCTCGTGAGTACACCTACTGATCGCTTTGTTATACTGTGCTCACTTGCATACACACTCTAACTTATTATGCTGACTGTGTTTTAAGAGGATGATCAGACCATCAAACTGAACAATTCTCTCTATGGAAATATCGTAATCGGGAAAAAATAATCTGCTGTTCCATACATTTGGCTCGAGTAGGTTTGCACTTTTGTATGGAACAGCAGATTTTAACGAATGTCTGACTTCATACAAACAGAGATAAGATTTTAGATTGTTTCTGAAAATTTTCATTGACTTCAATTGTATGTATTGAAAATATCACCAGACTTCGTTTGTATGGAGCGCGCTTCTAATTATATTCCTATAACATTGCAGTGCGGAACTGAACGCGTTGGAACAGAGCTGGTATAGACGCGAGATGCGAAGGCGTCCAGTGATGATCACGACGGCTATAGACGGCGGGCCTCGTCGCAAGCCCGGCCGTAGACCCGTCGCGTCGGCGCGAGCAGTCAGAGTGCAGCCTCAGGTGAGCGACGTCTATACACGCGTGATGATGATGATATAGCCTCGTCGCAAGCCCGGCCGTAGACCCGTCGCGTCGGCGCGAGCAGTCAGAGTGCAGCCTCAGGTGAGCGACGTCTATACACGCGTGATGATGATGATATAGCCTCGTCGCAAGCCCGGCCGTAGACCCGTCGCGTCGGCGCGAGCAGTCAGAGTGCAGCCTCAGGTGAGCGACGTCTATACACGCGTGATGATGATGATATAGCCTCGTCGCAAGCCCGGCCGTAGACCCGTCGCGTCGGCGCGAGCAGTCAGAGTGCAGCCTCAGGTGAGCGACGTCTATACACGCGTGATGATGATGATATAGCCTCGTCGCAAGCCCGGCCGTAGACCCGTCGCGTCGGCGCGAGCAGTCAGAGTGCAGCCTCAGGTGAGCGACGTCTATACACGCGTGATGATGATGATATAGCCTCGTCGCAAGCCCGGCCGTAGACCCGTCGCGTCGGCGCGAGCAGTCAGAGTGCAGCCTCAGGTGAGCGACGTCTATACACGCGTGATGATGATGATATAGCCTCGTCGCAAGCCCGGCCGTAGACCCGTCGCGTCGGCGCGAGCAGTCAGAGTGCAGCCTCAGGTGAGCGACGTCTATACACGCGTGATGATGATGATATAGCCTCGTCGCAAGCCCGGCCGTAGACCCGTCGCGTCGGCGCGAGCAGTCAGAGTGCAGCCTCAGGTGAGCGACGTCTATACACGCGTGATGATGATGATATAGCCTCGTCGCAAGCCCGGCCGTAGACCCGTCGCGTCGGCGCGAGCAGTCAGAGTGCAGCCTCAGGTGAGCGACGTCTATACACGCGTGATGATGATGATATAGCCTCGTCGCAAGCCCGGCCGTAGACCCGTCGCGTCGGCGCGAGCAGTCAGAGTGCAGCCTCAGGTGAGCGACGTCTATACACGCGTGATGATGATGATATAGCCTCGTCGCAAGCCCGGCCGTAGACCCGTCGCGTCGGCGCGAGCAGTCAGAGTGCAGCCTCAGGTGAGCGACGTCTATACACGCGTGATGATGATGATATAGCCTCGTCGCAAGCCCGGCCGTAGACCCGTCGCGTCGGCGCGAGCAGTCAGAGTGCAGCCTCAGGTGAGCGACGTCTATACACGCGTGATGATGATGATATAGCCTCGTCGCAAGCCCGGCCGTAGACCCGTCGCGTCGGCGCGAGCAGTCAGAGTTCAGCCTCAGGTGAGCGATGTCTATACACGCGTGATGATGATGATATAGCCTCGGCGCAAGCCCGGCCGTAGACCCGTCGCGTCGGCGCGAGCAGTCAGAGTGCAGCCTCAGGTGAGCGACGTCTATACACGCGTGATGATGATGATCACGACGGCTATAGACGGCAACAGTCGTCTGCTCGTGTGGTTTTGTCGTCCCTACACTATTTTATTTGCCTACACAACATAGGAATTAGAATAATTTTATTGTTAGAACCTTTGATTAAATTAAAACAGAAAGATAGGTGATTGGCCAATAGCGCATGGAACGCGTAAATTGAGCCCCCGTCGCCTAATTTCCTTAGTCGCAATACGAGTGGCATTGCGTGATTGAGATACTTTTTTTTATTTAGGCGGTATTAAGGTACCACAATCCCTTCGTGTGCTTTTACAATTTATACAAATCATTCAAAAAGAAAACCCAAATTACACAGCATTATTTTTCACTCGTAACAGACATGAAAAGCCGGTCCATTTTTCGATTACGTAATGCAAGAACGTAACCTATCTTCCTATTGTAATTTAATCAAAGGTTAGAAACACTAACATCTCCCACGCAGGTTTTTCTTTCACTGGCTCTACATTTACCACCATTTCGCGAGTGCTATGCCACGGAGAAGAAAATCCGAACCTTAATAATAATAATAAATAATAAATAAATATCTTGGACATTTTCACACAAATTATCTAGTCACATTTAAAGTACCAGAATCTAGCTTGGACTTGTGTTATGATTACTAGAAAACGATATAGAATACATATATAGATACAAACATCCATGACTCGGGTACAAATATTAATATTCATCATACAAATATTTGTCCCTTACGGGATTAGAACCCGCGCCCCTCGGCACAGCAGGCAGGTTCACTACAGACTGTGCTATCGGGCCGTCGAATCGGCCGTTAATAATCAATGTTAACCTTAAGGGCCTATGTCAAAAAATAATTGTAGCGAAATGGGCGTGTGATAGCTTATATTACTGCCTGATGCGAGAGAAAGAGATGGGAAACGACGCAAGCGTAAAACAAAATTTATTTAATTGTGATTGTACTATTTATGTAAGTTCATTTCTGCTCTAATCAAACTTTATCTAATATCAATCTTTTTTTAAATCAAGTCTCGTGTTTCTATTATTCACCGTTTAGCAGTTCCAAGCGTTTATCGATGAAGACGGAGGCTACTTTGACTTGTTTTTCTATCGAGAAAATGTGTCTTAATCGTGTTTTGGCTCTAATCAAAACTTCAATTATATGTTCAATTTACACATATCCGCAAATCATACTCCTACTGTTAGTACTTCATGATAAATGATGCTTTGAAGAATCCTTTTTTTTCACATAGTAATAGTAAATGTATGTGTATAATATGGCAGCCGGCGCGAGCGTCGCCCGAGCCGGAGGAGAGTGTGACGTCAGACACGTCGGACTCGTCGGTGCGGCTCTCGGGCTCGGACCGGTCGGACCGCAGCGAGCGGTCGGACCGAAGCCGCTTGGAGCGGCGTGACCGCGCGGCGACCGCACGCGTGCGGACCGCGCCGCGGGCCCGCCCCCGCGCGCGGAGGGACCGCGTCGAGCGCGACCGCTCTACGGACTCAGAGTCATCCATGTACGTATACATTCTGTGTTGTTTCTGTTAGTTTACGATATAATAGTACTGCCACAGAATAGCTAATAGTATTGTTACGAGCGACGGGTTCCGAGATTGGAGTGAAACGCTAAGTCCAAATTTACAGAGTTTATTTGGGTTTATCTTACTCACGGTCCTCCTCGCAGGGATTTCCCTTACACCACTTTTCACTGTTCACTAATCACTGTTACTTTTCTTCCTTTTGTTTCGCACTTTTCACTGTTATACTCAATACTGTCAAGAGGCCGCAAACTCGCCGGTTTATATACCCCTTAGAAAGTTCTAGACAATTTTAATTTCGATCGTCTTTTCGTTGTTTCTTTATTCCCCCCTTCCAAACGTTTCTACTCCCTTCTCGAACATTCCTGAACACGACTGTCTTTTCGTTATTTTCTGTTTCTTTCTAAATATTCCTTCTCCCTCTTTCTTTTAGAACATTCCTAAACAACATTAAAATCTAAAAATGTTTTTATCGGGGTGAGGTCTCGAACCCAGGACTTCTGGATTTAAGGGACCGAACATTACCGGTTGTGCCATGGAGACTGTTAATAAACCGTCTGAATTTTTGAATGCCTTTTTACGTTCGACGTTTGGCAGCATCCGTGACAGTACATAGTTGTATATACAGAACAGCCACTCCCCGCCCCCCTCTGACTTCAGATACCCCACCTCACCTCACACTTTCTGGGAAACTTGAGGGAAGCCGAGCAAAGTCAAAGTCAATTACTCTAAAACTATTTAATAACATACTACAACAATAACAGCTACAGATGTTGAGTCTGTCTTTATCCTTCAAAAGCGGGCAATTCGAGCCATTTATAATCTGCGTTGTCGAGATTCACTACGAGATCTTTTCAAAGATATCAATATTCTGACTTTCTACAGTCAATATATTTACGAAAATATTTTATACGTTCGCAAAAATTTGTCTCTCTTTCCCAAAAACAGTGACGTTCATAATTATAACACAAGAAATAAAAATAAATTAGTATTCCCACATTTTCGACTTAGTAAGGTCAACACATCTTTCATGGGGCACTGTATACGATATTATAATAAGATATCAGAGAATATTCTTAACTTGACGGACAAAAAGTTTAAGTCCCATGTTAAACAAGTCCTCTGTAAAAAAGGTTACTAGAACTCGATGATTAATTTGAATGACCAAAATGTCTGGTCTTGACAATGTTACACTATGTAATTTAATATTGAATTTATGTAATTGTACTTTGTATATTTTGTTTTGTTTAAAAGAAGTGTGTTGTAGAGTTTCTGGCCGCATCTTCTCTACAACGGAACACCTTTTGACGCGGTGGTAGATTCAAAAACATGATGTCAAATAGTTATCTATGTGATATTATTTGAATAACAAATTTTGACTTTGATTTTGACATACAAAATATTTGTCTGTTTTCAGATCGTACTCGGATACTAAAACGGTTGAAAGGTACGTGAGCGCATGTTTACATGCTTTTATTTGTTTGTTATTATTATGTTATTGCAATAATTAAACCAAATAAAGGGTCCTTCTTAAAATGCTGACAATTTTCTAAGGGGACGATCAGACCGTCAAACTGATAAACTTTCTCTATGGCACCAACATCGAAATCGCGAAAAAAAAACAGCTCTTCCATACAAAACTGCGAACCTACTCGAGCCAAATTTTTTTTTTCGCGATTTCGCTTTTGGTTCCATAGAGAAAGTTGTTCAGTTTGATGGTCTGATTATCCCCTTAAAAAAGTGTCAGCATATTAAGAAGGACCCTGTATAATAAATTGGGATTGTAAAATAGCATCAATCATCAACATCAGCCTATACACAGCGTCCTTCTTTATATGTTATCTGTTTTCAAAGGGATGATCAGGCCATCGGACTCAACTCATCAGACAGATCTCATTTCTGATCCGCAATAAATGATACAAGTGAGCAAAGTTGGTCATTACAGACGAGATGGGAATACAATGCAATTTAAGAGCCGAGTCTGTAATGACCAACGCTCACGGGCGTTGATATAATCATTTTCGCACGCGTGTTCTAACGGTGCAATAAGAGCCACTTTGCGAGCAGGAATGTTGAAAAGATATTTATTTATAATGTTGTGTATTCGTCAGCTCGTCCTCGTCCCAGTACTCGGACTGGGAAGCGGGGGCCGCGCTGGCGCCGCCGGCCAGGGCCCGCCGGAGACCCGTCCCTACTGCCAGGTATGTACTCACACTTACACTGCGCGACATTACCTATTGGCTATGTGCGAAGTGGTGATGGGAACTGACAGATCGATCGCAGCGCCCGGGGTGGCAGAAATGTGCACTTTTGTCGGACAAGCTGTGTAAAATATGCTTGAATCTATGCAAATCCACACACTAACTCAACACGAAATCTCCAAAACTGTATAGACTACAAACTTAAAATTTGGCTTGCAAGTTTCTATTGGCATCTAGGTGCTCACTAAAAAGGGTTTTTTGAAATTGTATCTCCAAACGTGTGAAAACCGGGGATACAAGTTTGTACGGAAATTGGCACTGCAAATATCGTGGATTCAACAAATAGGTATTTTAAAATGTTTAATATCGATAATGTTGCTAATTTCTTTAGTTTTTACATTATTTTATTATTAAAATAACAAACGTTTAACTAACATGTTACTTGAAATAATTCACGGCGGTCCGACACCGCTAGGGGGCGCTAGTGTCGTCCACATAGCCAATACCACACCCCGGATACTGCCTGTAAAGAACAGGAAGTGACATGATGACTTCAGCACATGAAACACTGAGCTTCGGGCTGCAAGAACTATGGTTGCGTATCACCCGTACTATAACTAGCTAAATGTAATTCCAGTTCTTTGTTTGGAAATTCTCATACAAACTTTCACCCCATTTTCACACCTTTGGGGGTTGAATTGCGAAAAATCTTTTTGGTAAACATCTAGATGACAATAAAAACATATCTGCCAAATTTTAAGTTGGTAGTCTTTGAGTGTTCAGATTTGCATAGATTCCAGTAAATCTGACACAGCTTGGCCGAACAAAGTTCAAATTTCTGCCACATCGTGCGCTGCGATCGACTTGACAGTTCCCCCACTACACACATAGCCAATAGTATATTAATAATCTACAGTAAGCGAGTATACCGTTTCAACTCCCCCCCCACAGATACAGCCCGAGCGTGACCCCCTCGAAGAGACCCCCCGGGGGCGGCGCGAGTGCCCCCCGCGCCGCCCCCGGGCCCCCCCGCGACCTGCCCGAGGCCTACCGGCCCGGCGAGTGGCTCTGCGCCGTCTCCCCCCGCAAGGCGCCCTACCACCCGCAGATGGGCGACCACTGCCTCTACTTCCGTCTGGTGAGTGTCACTACTGGCACAACTGCCCCCGCCTCTATACTATACAACGTGTTAATGAATAAGCGCAAAACCTCATACACCCCAACTGATTTACAATAAAATAATTAGATTGAAACAATAATTTCATTATTTTGATAGTCAAAATTTAAAGTTATTAGCATTTTAAGTTTAGAGTCATAATTGATTCGTTATCATTTCAGCAATGAATGAAAGCGCTAACGTGCTCTTGGATACATTTTAAGAATCTTGTTTTGGTAGTAAGTAGGGTGAGTGTAGCCGTGCGGTGGGTTGAGATCGACTTCAGTAAATTTAAAATTTTACAAGCAAATTATTTAATATTTTGCAAAAAATTACCTATGTTGAAAACATGATAATTCGATTCTGCTCTCGATTCTAAATAAACTAATATCTAGTTTTGCGTTAATTCATTAACACGTTGTATAGTAGACTACTGATTGTCAAAACTTGTTTTAATATACATTGGGCATTGATTGTATTAATCTAAGGGGTGATTCTACTCATGATACTGAACAACTTTCCCTAAGAAACCTATAGGAAATTCGAGAAAAAAAATCGCTGATTGCATTTAGTATGGAAAGTCCGAAATTTTTAATGCGAATTTCCTGTAGGTTTCTAAAGGAAAGTTGTTCAGTATCATGGGTACAATCACTCCTTAAAGCAATGCAACTGTTTACCCTAACACCCTGTAGAGTCGACAAGTAGTAACGCGTGTATGTGGATACCTGCAGGGTCACCAGCGGTACTTCGAGGCGGTGGCGGAGAAGGACCTGTACAAAGTGAACGTTCGCGACAAGCCGTGGGACCGAACACACATATACGTGAGTTGTATACCTTTTTTATCATCAGTGGTCGGTGTACGAGCAATGCACGTACAATAGGTATCATATCTGGTAATAGGTATCATCATCATCACTTTACCTTACTAACCTAATTAGTAGCACGCTTCAGTTCGCATTCCGCTAGCAAGACAGCCGCGCGTGCAAGCATCCATTCATAAATCATATTTCATCATCAAGTTTATTAGTAGTTTTTGGAAATAAATCAGTTATCAGAATCAAAGTTGTGTCTTATCATTCATCATATCAAACTATTACGGCTAATACCCGAACAGTCGGATTCTGCCGATGCCTATTAGAAATAATAATGTGACAAAGAATGAAAGACAAAAACCTGATCTCCTTGGCATCAAATCTCTATGAAAACTAGCAAATAAACCTTCTATCTCTTTCGCAATCAATTTAGTACAAAGAAAAATTTTACTAAAGACCACGGCTGTAAGGGCTAGTTCCCATTGCCTTTCCGAACGGATAAACTACTAAAAAAATATGAGGGATTTATGACTTAAGATAATTAAATATTATATCCGATTGACAGCCCAATTTACGGCAATTAATTTCAAACATTGTTTTAATTATGTTTATGCAAGCACCTTAGTTTAGTCCGGCAACAATTAAAAAGTCTCTCCAGGACTATTGTTATTCTAACATCCACTACTGTTCGCATTCACATTTTTAAATAAAATAAGATCCATGTCAACATAAAAACAATGCCGCTCTGGAATAACCGGCAAAATCCGATCTCTGGTTACCATATACAACGTGTTAATGAATAAGCGCAAAACCTCATACACCCCAACTGATTTATAACAAAATAATTAGACTAAAACAATAATTTCATTAATTTGATAGTTAAAATTTAAAGTTATTCGCATTTTAAGTTTTGTGGCAAAAATAATTTATTATCATTTCAGTAATGAATGAAAGCGCTAGTGTGCTCATGGATACATTTTCAGAATCTTGTTTTGGTAGTAAGTAGGGTGAGTACCTGTGCGGTGGGTTGAAATCGAGTTCAGTAAATTTTTTATTTTACAAACAAATTATATATTATTTTGAAAAAAATTACCTATGTTGAAACCATGATAATTCGATTCTGCTCTCAATTCTGAACAAAATACTTTCTAGTGTTGCGTTAATTCATTAACACGTTGTATACAATTGTTCAGAAGCACGCCGTAAAATATGCAACGCATTAAAATTAACCTGTATGTTAACATTGTACACAACAGGAGTGCGAGCAGGTGAAGGTGGTCGGTATAAAGTACGTGATAAAGCCGCCGCGCGTGGTCTGCCTCCGCCTGGCCGCCACCACGGAGTCCACCAGGGTCCGGACCTTCACTGTCCGCTACCACGACATGGCAGACGTGATAGACTTCCTGGTGCTGCAGCAGCAGTACGACGCGGCTACAGGCAGGCACTGGGGGCAGGGGGACAGGTGAGCTCACACCTTTATCAACTACCCCAATATATCCTTTCACGTATAGGAGACAGGTATTGGGGGCAGCTGTGTCAATGTAGGAAAGGGGGAGTGCGTCAATAGAAACGGTCTATCTGGAGAATGGGGGCTGCTATGTCAATCTAGAAAAGGGGTTTAATTTGAGAAAGGGGATCGTCAGTTTAGGAGAGCAGTTAGTGCTAATAATAGGGTGATGGTTATTATTTTAGAAAGGGTAGTGTTAGTGTAACATAGGGGATTGTGAGTTGGGGGAATGTTGTCAGTTGCAGTAGGGGGAGTTGTATCATTTGGGTGAGGGGGTAACAAGTGATTATAGAATGGTGGGGAGGATGGACAATAGATTCAGTGGAAAGCGAACGAGCGTCACGGTTTTAGAATATAATTGGGTATTTGAATAAAAAAAGAGCATTTTACAATACGGTGAAATTTATATCATTAGCATCCTTTTAAACTAAGAGTCTACCCATCAAACTGAATAACTTTTACTATTGGAGCAAAAAAAAATCAGCTGTTCCATACGAATTTCAACTATTATTGATTATAAACATGTTACAGCCATGTTGTACCATTTCGAATCAAATTAAACATTGAAAAATTAGTCTCGGGCGGGAATTGAACCCGCACTCTTCCAAACCGGGGAAGTGCGTCATCCAATTTCGCTACCGAGTCCACTAGCCACTTAAGACTCAATAGATTGAAAATTTTGATCTCTGGTTAGTGGACTCGGTAGCGAAATTGGATGACGCACTTCCCCGGTTTGGAAGAGTGCGGGTTCAAATCCCGCCGGAGACAAATTTTTCAATCTTTAATTTGTTCCATACTAAACTGCAACGGCCTACTCGACTCAAATGTATGCAACAGCCGATTTTATTTTGCTCCGTTCGGTTTGCTCCTATAGTAAAAGTTGGTCAGTTTCTAGTTTTGTCTCGCGTGGCTAACTTTACTCCCACCGAAATGAGATAAGGTTCAGGTTAGTGTGAAATTAAGTATAGGAAAAATCATAGTTTTGTAACCTTGGGGCCTAGACAAAATGCACACTTATTCTACAAACGTCAACGCCGCAGCGTTATTGACGATACAAAATTGACAGAATGCTAGACAATGTCACAGATTATTGACGATTGCTTATTAGAGAAAAAAAAGCTAAATCTGCTCTATGATTAGCGTTCAGTTCACTCAATCATTCATTCTTTTTCCTTTTTTATATGCTGGATCGTGTTCGATTTACAAAAGAATTTGAAAATTTGAAATTGCTGCCAAATTTTTCGTCCGCCATTTTCTAGCGTTATCTACAAGGTCTTGTTGATCGACAAGAGGCGTTCAAAACGAAACGCTCACTGTCGAAAGCAACTGTCAAAAGCTGCATGTTGTCTAGGCCTTTTCTATTCGTTTTCGTTCTTTTTTACAGTCGCATATATTTTTTTTTATGTTTTTACTGTCGTTATCGCTTCGAATAGTTATTTGTTATACAAGAATGCAAAGTTGCTTTTTATCCGCGTGCTTAATTTTGATGACCGAGCAAGCGAAGGATTCTAAAATCCTGAGCATTAGTGAGGGAATCAAAAGAGCACGAGGTGAAAAATCTTTGCACTCGAGTGCAACACGTAACTTTTCATCCCACCTCAGCGAGGAAATGACTAAATGCAAAAAAAAAAAAGTTGGATGATAAATTGGGCACCATGGAGGGAGAAGTAAACAGGTTAAATGATGTTTTGAATTCACAAACTTAGTGCACACGATGTTCTAAATTCAATTTACTTTATCCTCAAGCGGATAAAAACGGCTTTTGCACTCAGCTATTGAAGAGCAAAAATATTCTTTCCGAGATGGTGGGATGAAAAGGTACTTTGTCTAGGCCCCCTTATAACACATCGTTCACCTCCCGTCAGGTTTCGATGTATGATAGACGACTCGTGGTGGACGGGTATAGTGCTGGAGCGCACGGGCACCGCGGTGGGCACCGGCACGAGCCCCGGCGCGGGCCCAGTGGGCACCGCGGAGGCGGCGGCGTGGGCCGCACAGGCGGCGGCCCACTTCCTCAGCCTGCGCGTGCGCTGGGACAACGGCGAGGTGGAGCGGCTCAGCCCCTGGGACCTCGAGCCCCTCGATCCTGAGAGGTAATCTACGAGTATATCTAGGACATTGTCACACTAATTATCTACTCATATTTAAAGTACCAGAATCTAGACTGGACTTGGATAATGATGACTAGACAATGAGACAGAATACATATACAACGTGTTAATGAATAAGCGCAAAACCTCATACACCCAACTGATTTATGACAAAATAATTAGATTGTAACAATAATTTTATTATTTTGATAGTTAAAATTTAAAGTTATTCGCATTTTAAGTTTTGAGGCAAAAATGATTTGTTATCATTTCAGCAATGAATGAAAACGTGGTCATGGATATATTTTAAGAATCTTGTTTTGGTACTAAGTAGGATGAGAGTGCCGGAGCGGTGGGTTGAGACCAAGTTCAGTAAATTTTTAATTTTACAAACAAATTATTTAATAATTAGAAAAAAAATTACTCATGTTGAAACCATAATAATTCGGTACTGTACGACTAGCATGATTTCTCTACACGCGCGCAACGTGCCTTCACTGCATAAAAAAAAACCTGTTGCCGCGCTTTTTGGAGAGCGTTACGACGAGTAGTATGGGAAAAAGCCGCGTCGCGCGCAAGTAGAGAAATCATGCTAGACATGCTGCTCTCGATTCCAAACAAACTACTTTCTAGTTTTGCATTAATACATTAACACATTGCAGTGTTCATTACTATACTTCATTCAAAATAGCAACGAAATTTGAAGGCTATTTTGCATTTCAGAAACAGATTTGAAACACTTCCTCTCACTTATTCTTAAAACAGCTTTAGTAACGTCCAAGATATGTCGTATAGTAAATGTGTATCCAATAAATTAATTACATTTGATAATCAGAATTAGCCAGAAAGCTAAATAGGAATCGGAAAATCTTGTCGTCCTTATTTGGAATGAAGTATGTTGATATAACATATGTTGTCTTTCCGCAGACTGCCATCGTCTCCGTCGGCGAGTGTGCCCGTACTGCCCCACGAGCTGGAGGCGGTCCTGTACCGAGCCTCCCCCGCCGAGTGGCCCCCCCGGGGGGACCGCGCCGCCGCCTGCAGGGCCATCGCGCACCACATCGGAGCCGTGAGTATCATCGTCAGCCTGTCTACCGTACCGTACCGTACTGCCCCGCGAGCTGGAGGCGGTCCTGTACCGAGCCTCCCCCATAACAGTCCAGCACGGGCCCAATCGTTGTCTTAGGTCAGTGAGCTCCCAGGATGTTCATACCTTGCAATCTTATGAACAATCGTGGGCGACCATCCTCTTTCTCCGAGCGTTTCCGTGCTTCGGAAGGCACGTTAAGCAGTTGGTCTCGGATAGTTCCGTCAGATGGCGTTGTAACTATTCGTTAAGCCAGGTCAGAGGCCTATTAAGGCGGTGGAAAATTCTCTGACAGCAAGTTGTCCACTAACTTGCCTCCACCAACACTCACTGGGCCCGTGTGGTGGAGTATAGCCCACTCCTTCTTACCCTTATTCGTGAGTGAAGGTTTGCCCTGCAGTGGAATTCTACAAGCTATAACTTACTTTTTAGGGTTCCGTACCCAAAGGGTGAAAACGGGACTCTATTACTAAGCCGACGTCGACGTTGTCCGTCCGTCCGTCCTACCTATTTAGATCTGTAACTTTTGAACCGTAATAGCTAGACAGTTGAATTTTTCACAGAATATGAGTTATTACGGCGGATTTGTTACCAAATAATAAAAATATTTAAAAGTATAAATTCCTCCTCGGGGGGTCCTCATACAAGAAACTAGTTTTTATCAACGTTTTTTCTTCTCGCTCTAACGTAAAAACGGTAATACATACAAGCGTCAAACTTAGTGTGATTATAGAGCAAACTCTACAGTATACCAACAAATAATAAAAACCGGCCAAGTGTGAGTCGGTCTCGTGTTAAAGCTCCCAAGACAAAAAACAATTTTTTTAGTTCTTATTTTGTGTGGTGATATGGTACTTAACCCTCGGTGCGCGGGTAGCCCGACTCGCACTTGACCAGTTTTATTTTCATATCTCACACTGGGGTAGACAGAGACAACTGATACGTTTTGCTAAATGTTACAAACTGTAAAATCGGCAGGTGATGTCGCTGTCTGCCGCGGAGCCGTTCGTGGCGCCCGTCGATCTGCAGCAGTACCCCTCCTACGCGATGCTGGTGCCCTACCCGATCGACCTGGCGACCATACGAGCCAGGTTCGACAACCTGGTGAGTACATTATGATATACATAGTCTAACAGCCCGTCTAGTATGGATTCTCCTGTAGAATGTAACAAAACAAACTAGTAATACTTAAGAGGGTGTTTCAGACCATCAAACTGAACAACTTTCACTATGGGGCCGACTTCGAAATCGCGTAAAATAAATCAGCTGGTCCATACAAAACTGCAGTAGCGACTCGACTATAACATATGGGACAGCAGATTTTTTTTGGCTCCATTGTAAAAGTTGTTCAGTTTGATGGGTAGACTCTTAGTTTAAAAGGATGCTAATGATATCAATTTCTCCCTGTTCATACCTACTAGAGCACCGCCGTAGCATTTGTCCCTTTAAATAGTTCTTCCATATGGAAGAAATCGCTTTCAGTGATAAGAGCTCCCTCTGAACTTTTCTTATTCTTGTTATAAATTGTATTTGTCTATTCTTAGTGTGCAAAGAATATTGATGATATAAGAGTATGATGATGATTGCAGTTCTACCGACGCACTGCGGCGGCACAATTCGACGTGCGGTACTTAGCGAGCAACGCGGAGCAGTTCAACGAGCTGCACTCCCCCATCGTGCGGCAAGCCAGGCTGGTCACCGACCTGCTGCTCTGCATCATCAGGTCACTGTCAACACACTCCCCCCACTCCCACATAGTCACCCCCCACTGTTACTCATGTAAACCTCTACCATGCCTATCTCACTCCACAGGTCAGGTATCCTAACCGAGGTATACCGTGTTAAATTCTTAGGTCAAATCTCATTAGACTTGCCGACATTTTGTGAGTAGTCAATGTGAGACTTAAAAAACCATAGCGATGTCACGCTGCCAGCACGTGAAAGAATGAAAGAGGGAAACTAAAGGAAACATTCATGTCTAATGACTCGGTTCATTTTTGTTTGCACGCGCGTCGTTGTGACGGTTGGTAGGCTATTCGCGAATTGTACGATAGGACGGGTGCGAATAACTTTGCACCTTATTGCGGTGTAGAGAGAGTCGCTGTTTATTTAAATGTGATTCTTCTGTACCGGTAGGTACTAGTATTTATTCTGTGACAGTATCAACAGCGACCATTAACAACATATGAAAATTTACCACGGTTTCGCGAGTTAAACTACGATGGAGAAGAAACAGCAAGAAACTCTACAGCTGAAATCTAAATGTGATTGTAGGTGGCCTGTGCACTCAGCGACGTTCTCTACAAAGAGAATGTAACTCACTACAGTCAGGACTTCCATACTAAAAACTGGTCGTGACCGATCTTAGACAATACTAGAGTTAACCCGCGACCTCGTCCGCACAAATTATATACCAGATTTTAAGTGAGATCATAAGCTATCAAAAACCATATCGTAATCTTTTTCATGTAATTATCTTCAATGTACAGACACGCTTCTGTTACAGTTTTATAATAGAAAGATTTTACCTTACAATAAAATCAATATTGTGATCGTAAAGTCCTCTCTGGGCCTATTACAAACCTAGAGAGGACGCAAGGAATCACAATAGTTAAGAGGATATAATTCGGAGCACGCTCCATACAAACGTGGTGATATGGTGATATTTTCAATACTAACCAATTAAACACAATGAAATTTTTCAGAATCAATCTAAAAACAAATTTCTATGCTTGTATAGAGTTAGATTGTCGTTACAATGTATAGTTTTAAAGTTACAGTACCTCAAATATTTCCATACAAATTTTAAAATAATCCTAGCATTGAAACTGTATATTTTAACGAAAATCGGACACGATACAAGCATAGATATTTGTTTCAAGATTGTTTCAGCAAAATTTCATTGAATATAATTGGTTAGTATTGAAAATATCACCATAGTACGTTTGTATGGAGCGCGCTCCGAATTATATCCCCTTAAGATATAACATTGTATTGCAGCAACTGGCGCGACGTGGACGTGGTGGGCAAGTACCACGAGCTGGCCGCCAGCTACAGGTCCTCGGACGATGAGCCGCTCGCCTCCTCCGCTACCATCGTACGTATACCTATACACCTGGTCGAGTGACCTCACTCCACCTACATCGCGGGAACACGCTCCGTACGGACGGATGGACGGATTTATAATATACTAGAGTTAATCCGCGATTTCGTTAGATCATAAGCTATCAAACAAAAAAAGTTTCATCAAAATCAGTTAATTAGTTATGGCGTAATGCTCGGACAAACAAACACACAAACAGACGGACAAGAAAAAGACTATTCAGGAACACTATGAGCCTGTATGGACCTAGCGTCAGTTGTCCACGGAACGAATCCCGTTTTTTTTCCAAAATCATAAGTTTTTTTGGTCTCGCCTTGGATAATCCGTAGCCAATCTATCGTAGTTAATGCTAAATTTACGGTTACGGTCATTGACGTAGAATACTATGGACGTCGGGTCTAATACAAAATTCTCGAAAAAAGTGTCCGAGACTAAACTACACAAACCTAAGTACGTGTAGTAATATAAACCAACTAAAAACATTGAAAATGTTGAAATTCTTTTCCATCCCACTCCCCCGTCGCGGTACGGTGCGCTAGTCGACCGATCAAATGAAGACTGTCGCGTATTTGGTTCTCTTTTTACGTTTTGGTGCTCTTTAGGTTCGGACACTTTTGAGCGCGGACCCTGTTCGCAACACCAACAAAAAATTTAGTAATTCAAAAAGTTGTATTTCCGTTTTCGTTTTCCATATTGGTACGGTGCTTGTGCGTGTAACTAACTCTGGTGTAAAAATCACTAAAATAAACCTCCAGTGCTGCAAACAAGACTTTCCTTTACATGGAACCACTCCTGCCACCAGAAAAACTACAGTCCACTTAAGGGCCTATGTCGAAAAATAATTGAAGCGAAATGGGCGTGAGATAGCTTATATTACAGCCTGATGCGAGGGAAAGAGATAGGGCGGCGCGCGCGCCTGAAACGACGCAAGCATAAAACAAACTTTATTTAATTGTAATTGTACTATTTATGTAAGTTCAATTCTGCTCTAATCAAAATTTATAAAAATCAATCTCTTTTTTTTAAATCAAGCCTCTTGTTTCTATTATTCACCGTTTAGCAGTTCTAAGCGTTTATCGATAAAGACGGAGGCTACTTTGGCTTGTTTTTCTATCTAGAAAATATGTCTTAATCGTGTTTTGGCTCTAATCAAAACTTCAATTATATGATCAATTTACACATATCCGCAAATCATACTCCTACTGTTAGTACTTCATGAGATATGATGCTTTGAAGAATCCTATTTTTTTCACATAGCCTCTTAAACCTCTCCAGCGGAGCCGAGTTAAACACTACCGGTGTTAAAGTCCGGCAGCTGAAAGATTGCGTTTGACAGTTACCATAAAATTGTAAAAAACTGAATGAAAACTATAAATGCCGATCATTATTTAGTAGCTTTTTGAACTTAAAAGGGCAGCTAGTGCCCTGTGTACTAGAGTGAGCACAGGTAAACAATATTTTCATTCAGTTTTTTACAATTTTATGGTAACTGTCAAACGCAATCTTTCAGCGGCCGGACTTTAGTAGGTCACGTTCCCTACAGACCCTACGTCCAGTAGTTGGTAAGTCAATGGTAACAGTATAGTGTTTGGGTCGGCAGTCTCGCGGCGGCGGCGGCGGAGTATCGCGCAGGCGCGGCTCGACGCTGTGGAGGACGGTATGCGCGCGCGCACTGCGGCAGCTGGTCACCTCGCCCGACGCCGAGCCCTTCCAGAGACCCGTCGCCGTGGACCAGGCGCCCGGTGAGTAATACCTCTCACCAAAGTCAAAGTCAATATAATATATTCAATATAGGAGCTTACAGCACACTTATCAAACGCCAAATCTTTTTAAAGCTACCACCGCGTCGGAACGTGTTGTCGCTGTAGAGAAGATGCGGCCAGAAACTCTACAACATAACACGACTTAATAACTATTACAATATAAATTCTTAAGCTAAAGTTATGTATACAATAATACGTAGTCTATTTAATAAAATAATTGATACTATACAGTAAAGTACATAAATAAACTACCCCCAGCATACTTCCTTCAAAATAAGGACGACCAGATTTTCCGATTCCTATTTAGCTTTCTGGCCATCATTTTCTTCATCATCATCAGCCTATCATCGTCCACTGCCTTTGAATATTTATATGTGGACTGGTTACGCGTGTAATTCTACTAACAAACATTTCTGCCACTTTGCGGGGGGCGAGGTAACATGAAATCCGCAACTTTGGATTTTATTCCCTATAACTTTAGATTCTAATTTTGAATGTTAAAAATCATGAAAAGTAGTTTCGTGTGAACCCCAAACGTTCTAAGTTCGAAGTTATTATTTCGCAATTATAGGCTTTCTCGTTTAGTGACAACGTGTAAACTAGCTTATAAATTTTTTTAAATACAGAGATTACAGAGAGAATGTTTACTTAGCAACGCCCTCTGGCGGCAATTCATTAACACGTTGTATAATTCGTCTAAGTTCCGTATAGACTTCAATCAAATGAAATCAGCCCACATCAACCCATTGCTGGGCATAGGCCTCCTTTTTACTGCGCCACTCCTCACGGTCCTGTGCCAACCTGATCCATGTACGACCCACAACCCTTACAATGTCGTCTTACCATCGCATCGGTGGTCTACCCACGGACCTCCTTCCTTCTCTTGGCCACCATTCCGATATTGCCTTGGTCCACCGGCCATCTTCCCTTCTAGTCAAATGTCCCGCCCATCTCCACTTCAACTTTGTAATCCGGTCTCCAACGTCGTCGACCTTAGTTCTTCGACGGATTTCTACGTTGGGTACGCGGTCCAAAAGCGATATTCCCAGCATGGCTCTTTGTGCGACTTTTATTTTGTGCATGTTTTGCCTGGTAAGTAAGTATGGGCAGAACACATTGGTTGTACACCTTGGTCTTTAGGCATTGTGGGAGTTTAGAGTTATAACGGCTGTATGGAACCTCTGCCCCGCAGACTACCACGTGGTGGTATCGTCTCCGATGGACCTCGGCACGGTGCAGCAGCGGCTGGACGCCGGGCACTACAGCTCCGCGCGGCAGTTCGCCGCCGACGTGCGCCTCGTCTTCACCAACAGCCGCCTCTACAACACCAACAAGCGCAGCCGGGTGAGTGATCTAATCTTATTTAGTCTTCCTAACAAATGGGTCATTATTTTATTTAGGGTACCCTAAGAGGAAGGATCTCTCTTTAAGACTAGAGTGAGCCATACCAATTGTAAAGTGTCCATTTTGTTTGACGTTTAGGTTTGAGTGTGTGGTGTCAAGTAGTATGGACAAAAGGCACCAAGTGACATATGGCCTTATGTTTACGGTCACTTTTCAGACACAGCCGCATAAACAAATATCTATAGTTCCATCTCCTTCTACTATTAAAGGTACGTCATAAGACAAAAGAGACCAACTACAATCGTAAATTTATGCGGACTCTATGGAGATCCTTCCTCTTAGAGGGTACCATAATGCGGTACCCTTCAAAGGCAACGGAACATGTGCGATTTTGTTAGTAAATTAGGTAAATTTCAAAATAAAACTGTTATTGGTAGCTACCGAAAAAGCCGTGGTGGTCCAGTGTCGAGTAACCTTGCCTTCCGTGCAGGAGGCGATGGTTCGATCCCCGTACAGACCGACTCGTACCTAAAAGCTGTTCTAAAAATAATTGAGAGAAAGTGTTTCAAATCTCTGTTTCTGTAATTCAAAAGAGCTATATAATTTCGGTGCTATTTGAAATGAAGTAGGTATAACTGAAACACGAATCAAACTCCTTTTATGTAATAAAATTAGGTGGGTGGTACTTATAATAAAATCATGATTTTAGGGGTCCGTAAAATGGTAAGCACGTATCCAGACTTTTGTTTCGGGGAGAAATATTCATTGAAAAACAATGAAATAGAGATTAACTATGTGAGGTCCAAACATTTTAATCCGTTTTTCGACACAATGTTTCTTAGGGAATGTTGTCTAGTTTCAATGTCTCTAAATACACGTGCCGTGGTGGTTCAGTGGCGAGTAACCTTACCTGCTGTGCAGGAGGCGATGGTTCGATCCCCGTCCAGACCGACTCGTACCAATGAGTTTTTCGCAATTTATGTACGATTTGTAACACCACTGGCTTTTCGGTGAAGGAAAACATCGTGAGGAAACCTGCATGCTTCAATTTCGAGGCATGTATTGTACCCACTGTCCATTACAAGTGGCGACGGGCTCACCCCCCGTCACATTGGACAGAGTTTCGGTACTACTGGTGAAACGTGGATGTTCTGAGGTTTCAGAATATCTCTGATTACCCCCTCGGGGAATATAGTCGTGAGCATATGCTTATGCATGCCGAATAAGAAACCAGTCGAAATTCCGTACCAAATTCAATAAGCTGATCGAACGTAACTTCAGTACGAACTTAAATGTTTGTTTTTGGCGTTGGAAGTTTTTTAAATTTGTAATATAGTTTGAGGTTAGTTTTATCAGCATGTGTGTGTAGTAGTGCACGAAGTGTCGTATATATGTATATGTATAATAATGTGTGTGTATGTTTGTTTGTTGCACCGCTCGCACGCGCCTGCCGTCACAGGACACGGCCAAGGTAACTATTGCACGCCGACAAACGTTTTCATATATCTGTTAGTTTATTTATACAACGTGTTCATGAATAAGCGCAAAATCTCATACACCCCAACTGATTTATAACAAAATAATTAGATTGAAATAATAATTTCATTATTTTGATAGTTATTAGCATTTTAAGTTTTCAGGGATAAATGATTTGTTATCATTTCAGCATTGAATGAAAGCGCAAGCGTGCTCATGGATACATTTTTAGAATATTGTTTCGGTAGAAAGTAGGGTGAGTGTGCCTGTGCGGTTGAGATCGAGTTTAGTAAAGTTTAAATTTTAAAAATTAATTACAGAGATTCGGTACTACTAGTGAAACGTGGATGTTCTGAGATTTCAGAATATCTCTGACTACCCCCTCGGGGAATATAGTCGTGAGCATATGCTTATGCTAAAAATTAATTATACTTAATATTTTGAAAAAAATTACCTATGTTGAAAACATGATAATTGGATTCTGCTCTCGATTCTAAACTAAACTACTTTCTAGTTTTGCGTTAATTCATTAACACGTTGTATATCAGCTGTCGCTGTCCCAATGTTGGGCAAAGGCCTCACTTCGTTCTCTCCATGCGTCTCGGTTTTGCGCTTCGTTAGGCAAGTTCTGCAGGAAGCCATCGATATCGTCTCGCCACCTTCTTCTAGGACTGCCTCGATGCTGATTTTGTTTTACTGAGGACCAGTTGGTAGTAGTTTTGGCCCACAGGTCCCCTGGCATGCAGACACGTCCAGCCCTTTGACTATTTAAATGAGGACGAGTTACGCGCGTAACTCTACTAACAAACTTTTCTGCCATTTTTTGCATGGGGCGAGGTAGCACGAGATACGCAACTTTGAATTTTATTCCATTAATTTAATTTATTTATTTAATAGGTACACCAACAGCATAACGTATTTTGCATTTCAAATAAAATGTACATATAAATCTAGTCGCTAATACATAGGCCAATTAAAGGTATACACAACATTCAAAAATCACATGGTATTGCAATCATGATCAACTCTAGAATTAGAAAAGAACTATTTAGAAAACGACAACATTAGTTTAGATTCTAATTTTGATTGTTAAAAAGTTTGACTATTTATATGTGGACTGGTTGCGCGTGTAATTCTACTAACAAACATATCTGCCACTTTTTGCGGGGGGCGAGGTAACATGAAGTCCACAACTTTGGATTTTATTCCCCATAACTTTAGATTCTAATTTTGAATGTTAAAAATCATGAAAAGTAGTCTCGTGTGAACCCCAAACGTTCTAAGTTCGAAGTTATTATTTCGCAATTATAGGCTGTCTCGTTTAGTGATAAGGTGTAAAATTGAATGTAAATGCACAAGATCCATTGTGCTTATACCGTGGTAGAGGGGAAATGCTACCGCAAGGCTAGTCCTTATAATAATTAGTCAAAGGTCGGATCCGACCGGATTGAAAATCGCACTGGATTGCAATCCCTAATTGTATCATGTGTATTAACTTACTCTTTTTGTTAATAAAGATATTTGTAAAGAAAATTTGTCTGTCCCTCAGATCTACTCGATGACGGTGCGTCTGTCGTCGCTGTTCGAGTCGGTGTGGTCGCGCGTGGAGCCCTCCCCCTCCCCCTCCCCCTCCCCCTCGCCGCGCCCCGAGCTCTCCCCCTCTCCCGGCGCCTCGCGAGCC
Source organism: Agonopterix alstromeriana (assembly GCA_963924505.1). NCBI lineage: Eukaryota > Metazoa > Arthropoda > Insecta > Lepidoptera > Depressariidae > Agonopterix > Agonopterix alstromeriana. The sequence goes on along the minus strand of OZ004689.1, from coordinate 8,622,136 downwards.
GCGCGCCGTACTCGACGAGCCGCTCGCCAGGCTCGCCGCGCCGTTCGCCATGGTATGTACCATCAAGTATATATAGAGGTCCTTCCCCTCGCCTTGACGGTGTTCTTCTTATCGTGTGGGCAGCAAGCCCTGCCTCCCTAGACAAAGTGACAATCTATTGGCGTTGACGCTCTTAGACTATTTATATGAGGACAAGTTTCCGAGATTCTTTATCTGTATTCAAATGTATGTTCTGTTTTGGTGTGCAATAAAGTATAATTGAATTGAATTGAATTGACAAGTTACGCGTGTTAGTAGAAACTAACAAACTTTTCTGCCACTTTTTGCGGGGGGCGAGGTAGCACGAGATACTCAACTTTGGATTTTATTCCATTAGTTTAGATTCTAATTTTGAATGTTAAAAATCATGAAAAGTAGTCTCGTGTGAACCCCAAACGTGATAAGTTCGAAATTATTGTTCCGCAATTATAGGCTGTCGCGTTTAGTGATAAGGTATAACATTGTATGTAAATGCGTAAGATCTTTTGATCTTGCACGTTGGCAGAGTGGAAATGCTAAGGCAAGGCGGGTTCGTATAAAATCGTCTAAGGTAAACATTGTATAACAGCGGCGGCGACTATATCGGCCCCGGCGGAGGTGCCCAGCGGCAGCTCCGACTCGGAGACCCTCGCGGCCACCTCGCGCCGAGTGCACGCACACTCCGACGACTACACGCCGGCGCCCGGCAGGTCCCACAGGAAGGGTATGTGCTGGTCATTATAGGGTACACACTTACTGGACAGTCAGGGATGATGGGGAGATCATCTGGGGAAAATCAGGGATATTGAGGGGATCATCTGGGAAAGTCATGGATATTGAGGAGATCATCTGGGGAAAGTTACGGATATTGAGGAAATCATCTGGGGAAAGTCACGGATATTGAGGAGATCATCTGGGGGAAAGTCAGGGATATTGAGGAGATTTTCTGGGAAAGTTAAGGATATTGAGGAAATCTCTGCAATATACCAGAAATATTGAGGAGATTATTTGGGAAAGCAGGGATGACGAGATCTGAAATGATTGAGATATTTTGGAGATAAATTAGAAAGACGTAGTAATAAAATGATCGTAAAACAATGTTCAATATTTAACCATTTTTAACCATTACGAAAATTCATTTGAAAAGGGAGCGAGTCATCCATTTTGATTCGTGGAGGCAAGTTAGTAGACCACTAACTTGCCTCCACTTGTTTGTCAGGGCATTTTCAAGCAGATTGTGGTCTGTGACATTAAATATATTGCTATCCTGCAGGTAAAGGTGTCGGTAAGAAGAGTAAGAGCAGCAGCAACAGCGCCGAGCCGGCCCCCTCCACCAGCAGGCAGACACACGGTACTAGCTTGTTTATAACTGTTCAGGGAAAATATAAAAAACCGCGTGTCGGACTTGCCCATGATAGGGTTCCGTAGCCATTGCATAAGTAGAATAAGAAAAAAGGTGTAAAATCGATTATCGTACTTAAAAGAAAATTTTATACCTATCGATAGTGTGATTATAAAATATATTTATGTTACAGGTTTTTTCAGAAACTGAGTGGGTTACGGCATCCGTAATAATTTTCTTAGAAAGTACTTACCGAAAGCTATATTTTGTAATATTTCTAGATTTTTTTACTCTAGTATTTTAGAAGTTACCGGGGAGGGGGTACGCCCTATTTTTGAATTTGAGAGCAGATATCTTGAGACATTATAACGATTTAGTTTCTATAGGAGTTTTGTTCCATTGTCCAACGACACCACTCGATTTATTAAAAAACTATTTTTTTTCCAACTCCTCTTTCGTTGTTTGGGATCAAAAATTTATGTTTTTGGGTTACTGTTCTCTGTCTTGTTGTCAAATTTCGATTCAATGTGTGCAAAAATGAGCGAGTTATTGTGGCGGGGCATACATACAGACAGGCAGACAGACAGAATGGACGAAAGTATAATGGTTTGACCACGGAATCCTAAAAAAAAAATCTAACTTTGATACTTTTCGAGGTTGTGTAATTTTTTTTTATGTTGGAAAAATCGCCACCCAGCGCCGAACTTTTAGATGTAGTTACTACAAGTTTGTAAATTATTTCATAGAAGAACTTGTTATGCAATCCTGAATAATCTTTCCAATGGATCCAATTCAAAAGTAAAGTATTGGGTATTTGACTACATAACATATATTTTATTTTTATCTTTTAAATAAAAAAAGGTTAGAAAATAACGCTAAACTCCCATTTTCATTGAATTTTTAGCTTGAATCAAAAGTAATGAAATGTTGATGACGTCACAACTCAGAATTGAGTACAAATTTCATACAAAGCGCACGTTTTGACGTCCAATAAAGAGTAGCTGATTTGACTAGTTGTCAAGTAGCCTAATAGTGCCATACTTTTTGAGAAAATACGATCTTCAGTCAGACTTCGGTAAAATTTTGTGCCGATCTCCTGTTTTCGGTTTGACGTTGAGCCGCACTTTTTTCACTTCAAAACATTTGGCAGAGTTCGTAGCTGGAGGCATCTACTATAATTCTTTACTTTAAATTTCGAACCAGAAACCTACATCCCTCCATCAAACGGTCTCCCATCGGAGTCCGAGCCCGACCTCGACGTGGAGCAACACCTGGAGATAGAGACAGGGGGAGGGATGGAGCCGGGAGGGGGAGAGGGAGGGGGAGGGGGGAGCGACGAGTCCAGCGAGTACTGCGACATATCAGTGGTGGAGCAGGAGCTGGTCGAGGAGGAGGTGCAGCTGGAGTACAGCGACGGCCAGCAGGTCGGTGGAGTTTGATTACTTGTGTTGCGAAGGTGGAGCCTGGAGGATTAAAGCGGGGAAGGGGAAAATAATTTACAAATTAAAATTATTTGAGAAGTGTTTAAAATGTAGTTTATTTATTTACGTGATATTTTAGTTACTCAAAACCCACATTTTTGAATGTAGTCTGCCGAAAGGTATCGGTTCACAGAATTTTATTCATTACTCTAGTCTTGTATCCTTTTTCTCAAATTTTAACAAGTTTGTGGGATCGGCTATCGCCGTAGAAGTGGATATCCGATTATGACTCTTTAAATTTAGTTGTAGATATTACAATAATTTAATAAAGTACTACGGCTTTAATTATAACAGACGATGAACTTGAACTTTCAAACATGACAGGTATTCAGAGTTAGAGTCCCTTTACATCTTTGTACCATTAGCAGTGGAAACGTCGGGTGTTTGGGGTTGTGAGGCCAAGACTTTTGTGCGAGAGCTGGGCAGGAGGCTTTTTGAGAGCGGGAACGATCCCCGCTCGGGTTCTTATCTGGTCCAAAGGATTTCTCTAGCCATTCAACGTGGTAATGCTGCTAGTGTGATGAGTTCCTTTGAGCCAGGTGGGTTCCGAGAGGCGGAGAGCATTTAAACCTGTTTTTGTTGTATTACTGACGAAGCGTGAGGTGGATTTAGGTTAGGTAAGTTGACGAAGCATGTTGCGGATCTCTATCTGTTTATTTAAGGTTTTGACGAAGCATGTTGCTGATTACCGGCTGTTGTATTATTATTGACGAAGCTTGTGCTGACTACTTATTTTGTGTAGACATTAACGAATTAGTTGGTTCGTAAATATATTATATTCTATCAAAGACAGCGCTCACTGTCTTTTTACCAGACTGCCCCAGAAAGAAGGGAATGTTTTTCAAAGGATTTCGAATGCATTTGTATGGAAATGTTCACTGTAATTTTGAGATTAGTTCTGCTCGTTTAATGTATGGATGTAAACATTGCAGAGCATGGTGTCTCGGTCGCACAAGCGGCCGCGCGCGTCTCACAGCAGCGACTCGGACGCGCGCGCGCGGCGCCGCCGCAGGAGGAGAGCCAAGCGCAGGCGCAGGCACGGCACTCCCCCCCTACCCACCAAGCGGTATATACTTATTGTTTAGAGTTATTATGTTGTTTCATTGTCGTAATGATCAATTTTTAGAATAAATAAAATGTTTCCGTGATTTTTTGGGTTATCCCCAAAATATCCCGACCTTTCCAGATCTCAATATCCTATAATTTTCCCCCCAGACGATATTATCAATATTCCTGACTCCTCAAGTGATCTCCTCAATATTCTTGACTTTCCCCAGATGATCTCCTCAATATCCTTGACTTTCTTCCATATTATCTCTTCAATATTCCAGACTTTCTCCCAGATGACTTCAATATCCCCGACTTTCCTTTAAAGGATCTCCTCAATACCCCAGAATTTCCAAGATTCGAATGTCAATTCTGATTATTTTCTTTAATTTAGTAAGAATGTGACTCATAAATATGATGGCCAGTGAATCATATATCGCAACTGTTGGCAGGACACGGGAGAGGTTCACGGAGGGATCATCATCATCACACTCGAGCGGCTCCGAGGCGAGCCCGTGCTCTGCGCGACACTACGAGTCAGACCGCAGCTACCGGCCGCGCTACTCCACCGACGACGACAAGCCGCTCCACCTATACAGGTAACCGCGCTCCACTCCACCCCACTTCGAGGAGGAGCGAGCCACTACGAGTCAGACCGCAGCTACCGGCCGCGCTACTCCACCGACGACGACAAGCCGCTCCACCTATACAGGTAACCGCGCTCCACTCCACCCCACTTCGAGGAGGAGCGAGCCACTACGAGTTAGTCTACAGAAATGTCTCATTGTTACGGATTATGTAAAAAAAAAAATTTATAATGATAACTAATTAGTATACAACGTGTTGCAGACAGCGGCACCAGGGTGGTGGCGATGATGATCAGGCCGGTCCTTCCAGCAGACGTCACAACGGTCACGCGCGGGTGAGTCCTTTATGAATGAATATCACACCTCTAGTACACTTACAATCAGTTGCAGAAACGATCAATAGAGTTAATCCTCCATTAAATCTCTTGCTAGCTTTTACTACGTCAACAAGACAAAAGTGACAGCAAGAGATTTAATGGAGGATTAACTTTAATGAGCGTTTCTGCAACTGACGGTAAGAGAATATAATTCGGAGCGCGCTTCATACAAATGGAGTCTGGTATCCAAAATATACCTTATACAGGGTCCTTTTTAATATGCAGACTCTTTTTATTAAGGGAATGATCAGACAGTCAAACTGAACAACTTTCTCTATGGCACCGACATCGAAATCGCGAAAAAAAAACAGCTGTCCCATACATTTGGCTCAAGTAGGTTTGCAGTTTTGTATGGAACGGGTGATTTTTTTTCGATTTCGTTGTTGGTGCATAGAGAAAGTTGTTCAGTTTTTCAGTCTGATCATCCCCTTAAAAAAGTGTCAGCATATTAAGAAGGAATCAATAGTGGTCCGAGATCCGACCGTAAAATGCACCTTATGTGTATTTACGTTCGGATCTCGGTATATTGGCTATGTGCAGGATACTAGCGCCCCTAGCGGTGTCGGACCGCCGTGAATTATTTCAAGTAAAAGTTTGTTACAATAATGTAAAAACTAAAGAAATTAGCCACATTATCGATATTAAAAAAAATTATAGCACAGTGTGACCTAAACCCGCACTTTACGCACGCTTTTCCGGGACCTAAGTTGTCTATTTCTGCACGGTGCGTAAATGAATCGACTACCTTCACATATGTAAAAAAAATGAAACAAAACCTTTTGAAATGTCGTTTGAAGCTTGGAAATGCACAGGAAACAAATGACAAGGGGATAGGTTAGCGATTCTCCTGCAAGAACCTTCCTGTTGTAGAAAAAGTGACAGCGACGAAATCAAAGAAAAACGCTGACTTAGTTCGTTTCGCGAAAATTGTATCTTTCGAGCAGCAATGGGCTGTTCGAGCAGTGAATTTAGCGACGATGAGAACACCGAAATTGTTCCGGACGCGATCAAAGAAATGGCGAAAACGGTGACACTGAATTTGTTGCCCACAAAATCAAAAAATTTCAGTTCATTTTCATTTTCATTTTCATTTTAGGTATCAAAAAATCATTTCAATGTTTCTTTTAAAATAGCAATCTAAACACTCGTATCGTAATGTACTATTAAATACCTATTTGCTAAACGATATTTGCAGTGACAATTTCTGTACAAACTTGTATCCCCGGTTTTACACCTTTGGAGACAACATTTCAAAAAACCCTTTTTAGTGAGCACCTAGATGCCAATAGAAACTTCCATGCCAAATTTTAAGTTTGTACTCTTTACAATTTTGGAGATTTCGTGTTGAGTTAGTGTGTGGATTTGCATAGATTCAAGCATATTTTACACAGCTTGACCAACAAAAGTACACATTTCTGCCACCCCGGGCGCTGCGATCTATCTGACGGTTCCCATCACCACTTCGCACATAGCCAATAGTGATATCTAAATGTTCCTCACATTTGAATGAATCTGTAACGTGTGAACTAAATGAGCACGTTTGATGATGGCCGCAGGGCGCTAGAGTGCGGCTGCGCGCGCGTAGTCCACGGCGCTACAACGAGGACAGCGAGGAGGACTCCGTCGCGGCCATCAGCAAGCGACTACCTCCCTCACACCCCGCCGCGAGGCACCCTCGCCCACTACAGGTAATATTAATGAATAAGCGCAAAACCTCATACACCCCAACTGATTTATAATAAAATAATTAGATTGAAACATTAATTTCATTATTTTGATAGTTAAAATTTTAAGTTTTGATGCAAAAATGATTTGTTATCATTTCAGCACTGAATGAAAGCACTAACGTGCTCATGGGATACATTTTAAGAATGTTCTTTTGGTAGTAAGTAGGGTGAGAGTGCCCGAGCGGTGCGCTAAGATAGAGTTCAGTAAATTTTACAAACAAATTATTATAAGACAATTGTTACTAACACAATTTGGATGAATAATCTGAAATAAATGATTTTTAATTTAATTTAATATTTTGAAAAAATTACCTATGTTGAAACCATGATAATTCGATTCTGCTCTCAATTCTAAACAAACTACTTTCTAGTTATGCGTTAATTCACTAACACTTTGTATATTTGTAACCGCATTTTATAAAACGGTTCGGTTTTGGATACAATTTTCAGAGCAAAAAATCGATCTAAATTAGTCTTATTTTCGGAAAATCTCGTTTTCGAGTTATAGTATTGCGACGTCGAGCAAAACTCAGTCCGCCCAGATACTCTGTTATAACATGGGTATGTCTGCCGTGTGCTCAGATGGAGAGTCGTGGCCACGCGTCGCACTCGCGCCACAACGACGACCACAACTACTTCAACGGCCACAACCACAACCATGGCCACAATCATGGCCACAGCCACGGCCACAGCGCAGGCCCACACGCCAGCACGACCAACAACAATACTACTAATGGTGAGTCCTTTGCTTTATGTTATGGTTAAAAATTTATGTAAATGAAATGAATAGGAAATTATTTATTCATAAGATTTCGATTTTTTTCCGTACATCTTAACTATGTTGATGTTCTGAGGTTTCAGAATATCTCTGACTACCCCCTCGGGGAATATAGTCGTGAGCATATGCTATGCTTGAAACGGGTTCTAAGTACATTATTTGTATAAAACAGGTACCAGAGAGTCGGAGAGCACTGCTCCGGTGTCCATATCGTCGCGCGGACGCATTAGGAAACTGACCGCCAAGGCGCGCGGTCTACTCCGCGAGTAACCACACTACACTACACACTGCGGGATAAACAGGTTCCTCTGATAGTGACTACACTACACTACACGCTGCGGGACATACAGATTCCTCTGGTGGTGACCACACTACACTACACGCTGCGGGACATACAGATTCCTCTGGTGGTGACCACACTACACTACACGCTACGGGACAGACATACGCGTCAGGAAACTGACCGCCAAGGCGCGCGGTCTGCTGAGAGAGTAACCACACTACACTACACAGTCATACGCGTCAGCCCCCCTTAGACAAAGTGACATTCTATTGGCGTTGACGCTAATAGAAAATGACAGAATGTATGGACTTGACATTAGCGATCGAAACATTTTGACGTTTGCTTTCGTCACCATACGTCAAGTCCATACATTTTTATGTTTTCTACTGTCGTTAACGCTAATCGAAAGATACTTTGTCTATAGGCCCAGGAAACTGACCGCCAAGGTGCGCGGTCTACTGAGAGAGTAACCACACTACACTACACGCTGCAGGACACACGTGACTCTGGTGGTGACCACACTGTCTACACTACACCGACCGGATATATGTGTACAGTATTTCAACAACGAGCAAATAGAAAGTATCGACCAATGTTATACAACGTGTTAATGAATAAGCGCAATACTTCATACACCCCAACTGATTTATAACAAAATAATTAGATTGAAACAATAATTTTCATTATTTTTATAGATAAAATTTAAAGTTATTCGCATTTTATGTTTTGAGGCAAAAATGATTTGTTATCATTTCAGCAATTAATGAAAGCGCTAACATGCTCATGGATACATTTTAAAAATCTTGTTTTGGTAGTAAGTAGGGTGAGAGTGCCCGAGCGGTGGGTTAAGATCGAGTTCAGTAAATTTTAAATTTTAAAAATAAATTATATAATATTTTGAAAAAAAATTCCTATGTTGAAAACATGATAATTGGATTCTGTTCTCGATTCTAAACAAACTACTTTCTAGTTTTGCGTTAATTCAGTAACACGTTGTATACGAGTCAGAGCTAACCAACCTACTGCCATCTCTTTTACACTTAACTGGCTGCGCCTGCGACTTCGTTCGCTTTTACTTTTTTGTAACCACATTTCGTTGTAACAAATAAAAGGGAATTGTTTTAGAAACTTCGCTAACATTCGTTTCGTTTCTAGTCACCAGAAAACATATGGTGGTCGTAATTTCATTTCTTAAGGGAAGTTTATTCCGAATGCGTAAATGCGCGCTGCATACAAACGTAGTCTGGTGATATTTTCAATACTAACCAATGAAAGTCAATGAAATTTTTCTGAAACAGTCTTGAAACAAATATCTATGCTTGTATGGAGTCAGATTTTCGTTAAAATATACAGTTTCAATGCTAGGATTAATTTAAGATTTGTATGGAAATCTTTGAGGCACTGTAACTTTAAAACTATACATTGTTTGTTTTCACTGACTTTAATTGGTTAGTATGAAAATATAACCAGACCTCGTTTGTATGGAGCACACCAGCAGTAATATACCCTTAAAGCAACACGACGTCCGTCACCCCCAGGGGGGGGGGGACGCCATACGCATACTTTCCCCTCTGCCAAAGTGCAAGCCCCGATTTTCCACTGCCACAGATTAATAATAAGTTACTTAGTACTACGACAAATCTGACTGATTCGCCAAGTGAATGCATAGGGATGTTCCATCAATGCAGATCTTATCGATAAAATTGTACGTCAATTATAACGTGTATGTTCTGAGGTTTCAGAATATCTCTGTCTACCCCCTCGGGGAATATAGTCGTGAGCATATGCTATGCTATGTTATGCTAATTATTACCGACTACTTTTTTGTGATAAATTATCAATACATTTCTACCTATCGGTAACAAAATAATTTGCACCTAAATTCTTTTCGTGGAGTCGTAATTATTACTACTCTTTGCGGCTGTGTTAGGTTTAGACTAAAAGTGTAGTAGTAGAGTTCACATTAAATAAATAATAAATATAAATATCTAGGACATTGTCACACAAATTATCTAGTCACACTTAAAGTACCAGAATCTAGCCTGGACTTGTGTTATGATGACTAGACAACGATATAGAATACATATATAGATACAAACATCCATGACTAGGGTACAAATATTCATATTCATCATCAAATATTTGTCCTTTACGGGATTCGAACCCGCGACCCTCGGCACAGCAGGCAGGTTCACTACAAACTGTGCTATCGGGCCGTCATTACGACTTTAAATCGGTAAAAGTAAAAATCGGGTTTTCAAGCGATTGAAGCAATGGGCCAGCTGGTTAAATCTTGAAATATACATCTTTTTAAATAAAGACTGACTCACCAATGTATACAGGGTCCTTCTTAATATGCTGACAGTTTTTTAAGGGGATGATCAGACCATCAAACTGAACAACTTTCTCTATGGGACCAACATCGAAATCGCGGAAAAAAAATCACATATCCCATACAAAAGTGCAAACATACTTGAGCCAAATGACCATCCCGGGGACGGTCAGACCATCAAACTGACCAACTTTCTCTATGGCACCAACATCGAAATCCATACATTTGGCTCAAGTAGGTTTGTAGTTTTGTTACGGAACAGCTGTTTTTTTCGCGTTTTCGATGTTGGTCCCATAGAGAAAGTTGTACAGTTTGACGGTCTGATCATTCCCTTAAAAAGTGTCAGCATATTAAGAAGGACTAGGGTCCTTCACTACACTAAAATTTTTCTTGACAAATGTCATACATGGTCGTACAAATGAAAAGGGACCTGATAGCGGACGTCACGAGCACGAATTGTTTTAACGATTATGTTAATCTTGTACCTTTGACTATTTATATGTGGACTGGTTACGCGTGTAATTCTACTAACAAACATTTCTGCCACTTTTTGCGGGGGGCGAGGTAACATGAAATCCGCAACTTTGGATTTTATTCCCCATAACTTTAGATTCTAATTTTGAATATTAAAAATCATGAAAAGTAGTCTCGTGTGAACCCCAAAAGTTCTAAGTTCGAAGTTATTATTTCGCAATTATAGGCTGTCTCGTTCAGTGATAAGGTGTAAAATTGAATGTAAATGCACAAGATCAAATGTGCTTATACCGTGGCAGAGGGGAAATGCTACCGCAAGGCTAGTCCTTATAATAATTAGTCAAAGTCTTGTACAGAAGCACCTAAAATGTCGCACAGATACGACCGCATTTAGGTACCTTTTTGATAAAGCCACAATTTACTTTTAAGAATTTAGTGAAATTTGTATATAAATAGACTTAAGTACTTACGCACAAATATTGTGTTATTTTTTTCTTAATTTAATATTTTCTTTGCCTAGGAAAAGGTACCTAATTGTCGATCGGTTTTTCGACTACGAAATTTTTCGACCTCATACTTCTAATTATCCCGTAGTAACAATTAGGTCCCTTTTCGTTTAGTTATAATAAACCTAATTTATAGCGAAATAAAGTCCACTTTTGTATGTGAAAGACAATTATTCCATCCCGTACTTAGTGTATCATACTTTAAAATCAATTTTGTATGAAACTGTTTAGTTCTTAGGTAATTTTGAATGTATGGTTGTATGTACCTGGTTTTTGTATTGTATGTATTGAAAATGAACCCACAAACTGAAAATCGTTTGTAAATAATGATAATTCGGTATGTCAAGTTTTTTTTTCTTTTTTTCTTTTTTTTTTTGCGAATAGAAGACATTTTAAGAAACTAATTTCATTTTTTTCTGCATTTCATTGAGTTTATCCACAGAACATTATAAGAGTGGTTAGAAGTGCAAAGTAGGTGTGGAACGTGTCGCCACAGGTTAGGCAATGATTTGCATAACACTATAAGGCGCGCGGCGTGGTGCGAGCGAGAGGGCATGAGTAAATGTAGCAGCGTGAGCGGGAAGACAAGTGGCGACAGCCGTCTCCGAAGCAAAAGCGCTAATTTGCATTTCTAAACCCTCTTATAATGTTCTGTGAGTTTATCAATATAAATTTAATTTTTAAATTATTTTCATCTGTAAAAAATGCAAAAATGTTGGAGAGAAAATAATTCGAACTCCATGGAGAAAAAATACTGCTTTACTAAAAAAAAAATAACCTGCCTCCTCTTTCTAACTCTATGCTGGAAACAGAAACGGCAATATCAAATGTCAAATTCTGACATTGTTAATGCATTTTTTTCTTTATGGCCAGTTATTTTTTGTAGATTTTTAGTCTACCAAGGAGTTTACAGGTCCTGCTAGTGACGTCACTCGTAGGACCGAAAATCGACATTATTTTATTAAAAATATCTTTAATCCTTTCATTTTGAAATCTGACATAGAAAATATTGTTATTGAGACAATTATCTCGAAATGGTTTTCGATTCAGCCCTCCAAAAAAAACTTGACATACCGAATTGAACAACATTTGATATGTACTGACATACAAACATAAACTCACGACTATGATATCTTTCGACGTGGTCAGTAACATTGCTACAACCACCAACTGTATTGCATGCAGTTGTAGCAGGGCTCTCATTTACCATATTGAATGTTTCAAGAATAAATTATGTCTCAAGTGGTGTCAGGTGGCTAGCCTCAAATTGCGCTAAGTTAAAATATTGAAGTTCTATTCTTATCCAATTTCAGTTCTAATCACATTGCAATCTAATATTCAACTGTGCTGAATTCCGCATCGCGCTAAACTCTATGTAACTGACAGCCTTTAACGTTTGAGTGATCTGTCAAAACGGCTCTATCGGCTGTCATGAGCTGTACCGCGATTAGCGCAATACCAAATGTGTCAAAAGTTATGGTTCGTACGTAGTCCAATCACGGTTCAATCATTGAATATTTACCGCGATTACAGCCCTTATCCCTTAGTCGTGACGTACGGCACCCACAGGTAGTAATAGGGAGATACACTCGATCGAACAATGGACACGAATTTGCTAATTTCATAAATAGTGGAGTCAAATTAGGGTTTTACCACAGAATAAATACTAGTACTACCAGTACAGAAGAATCACTTCGAAAACAGATTTCAATAAATAGCGACTCTCTCTGCACGGCAATAAGGTGCAAAGTTATTCGCATCCGTCCTATCGTAAAATTCTCGAATCACCTACCCAACCGTCACAACGACGCGCGTGCAAACAAAAATGAACCGAGTCATTAGACATGAAAGCTTCCTTTACGAGCTTTTCCTAGAACCTATGTCTCCTAGAACTCCCTACTACCTCTCCGGCTACTATATTTCGTGGTAGTAGTCGTTACATAAAAACCACGTCAGAGGCCGTAAGGCGATCTGAAAAAACTCTGACACCAGGGCTTACCCACACGATAAGAAGATAGTCTCCCTCTTTCATTCTTTCACGTGCTGGCAGCGTGACATCGCTAGGGTTTTCAAGTCTCGCATTGACTACTCACAAAATTTCAGCAAGTCTAATAAGATTTGAGCAAGAAGTTAACACGGTGTACCTAACCTATTGCCATTCACCCCTCGGTGGGGATCGGCCGTCAAGCGTACCTGAGCTGTGGAGACAGGTCTGATACAACTGCAAGGAAGACAGCTGCTGTAGTGGTCGTGAGTATACAGGGTCCAACTTAATATGCTGATAGTTTTTAAGAAGATGATCAGACCATCAAACTGAACAACTTTCTCTATGGGACCAACATCGAAATCGCTGTCCCATGTAGTTGGCTAGAGTAGATTTGCAGTTTTGTTTTAAAGAGCTGATTTTTTTTTCGTGATTTCGATGTTGGTGGCATAGAGAAAGTTGGTCAGTTTGATGGTCTGATCATCCCCTTAAAAAGTGTCAGCATATTAAGATGGTTGCAGAGTTATCAATTTCATACAAAAGTTCGACGCGTAATACGCGTTGACGGTACAATTAAAAGTAATAATTTATATATGGAAAAATAGTGTAGAAAATGCCGCGTATCAAAGATAAGATATAAAGATAATAATAATAGATAAGAAAAGATAGAATATATAAAGCTTTGAACTTATCCATAGAAAATTTCAAAGCTTCATATCTTCGTAATTATATTATAAATTGCAAATGTTATTTGATACGCGGGATCTAGATTTTCTACACTATTTTTCCATATATAAAATATTACTTTTAATTGTACCGTCAACGCGTATTACGCGTCGAACTTTTGTATGAAATTGACAACTCTGCAACCATCTTAAGAGGATATAATTCGGATTGCGCTCCATATAAACGTACTATGGTGATATTTTCAATACTAACCAATTAAACTCAATGAAATTTTTCAGAATCCATCTAAAACCAAATTTCTATGCTTGTATAGAGTCAGATTTTCGTAAAAATGTTTAGTTTTAAAGTTACAGTGCCTCAAAGATTTCCATACAAATCTTAAATTAATCCTAGCATTGAAACTGTATATTTTAACGAAAATCTGACTCCATACAAGCATAGATATTTGTTTCAAGATTGTTTCAGCAAAATTTAATTGACTTTAATTGGTTAGTATTGAAAATATCACCATAGTACGTTTGTATGGAGCGCGCTCCGAATTATATCCTCTTAAGAAGGACACTGTATGTATGTCAGTGTTCGTGTGTTAAATAATTTAGTTTAGGTTACAATAAGTGTAAGTCAATGAAAAAATAAATTGTGATATATCTGTTATTTGATTAAAAACTGCCACTAAACATGTTTAGTATGTTCAACCGTCGACCGATAGATGGCGCCACGGACACGAGATATATACAGGGTGTCTAGCTTAAGGGTATATTACTGTTGGCGCGCTCCATACAAACGAAGTCTGGTGATATTTTCAATACAAACTCAATAAAATTTTGCAGGAATAATCTAGAAACAAATCTCTATGCTTGTATCTTGTCAGATTTTCCTTAAAATGTATAGTTTTAAAGTTACAGTGAATCAAAAATTTCCACTAAACAAGCATGCATTATACTCATATCTATGTCCAATTCTGGTAACTCTCGTTCAAGTGGCGCCATCTACCGCTCATGATGGCAACCCTGCCAGCTTCAACAACCGCCGTCTCCCTCGCACGCGCAAGGATCGCTTCAAGTGCGAGGGGGACCGCGAGTGTATATTGGGCACCAACAACGAACCAAATTAGATCTTAAAGTATTGTACTTATTTAATTTAGTATTTTTATCATCCTGTATATAATGTTATGAATGTAGTTTATGAATAAAAAGGTACCTAATGGCGACTATGATTTAAAACTAAAAGAAAACTTTATGAGATAACTACACGGTCCTTCTTAATATGCTGACACTTTTTAAGGGGATGATCAGACCATCAAACTGAACAAATTTCTCTATGGCGCCAACATCCAAATCGAGAAAAATTTTTGCTTTTCCATCAAAAACTTCAGACCTACTTGAGTCAAATGTATGGGACAACAGATTGTACTTACATTGTAACTGGAACATATAGAAAGTTGTTCAGTTTGACGGTCTGATCATCCTCTTAAAAAAGTGTCAGCGTATTAAGAAGGACCCGATAAAGCTAGTTTTCCCGCGACTTCGTCTGCACGGGTTCCTGCCATCGTAGCGAGATTACTGATATACCAGATTTTAAGTCTGATCATAAGCTGTCCAACACAAAAAGTTTATTCAAAACCAGTCTAGTAGTTTTAAAAAAAAAACAGAAAATATTTCCAAATTTGGTGTTTTACAGTCAGGGACACCTATAAACCATATTTTTTGTAAGGACCTGTTTCACCACTTTTGGATAAGTTCCTGTTAGCTTATCTGACAGCAGTCGAAATAAGCTATCTAGAACTTATACAGAAGTGGTGAAACACAGACGATATTGAACATAGCTGTCATTATTTTAATGTAATAAGTGATACGCAATGAGGTACCTTTTCTAGATTGAACTGTCAAATAAACTGTAAAATAAAATAATGGTTGTAAAATGATCATTTTTGTAGTTAAGGGGGGTCGTTTCCAGTCATGCTCCATACAAACATTAAACGGCCATCCATGATGCTCGAATATTTAAAAAATCTATGATTTGTAGTCAGTGTGCCTAATCTTGCAAGCACGGAATCGAATTTTTTCATGCTCTATCCTTTTCTGTCGCTCAGGAACGTCATTTGCTAGAACGAGAAAAGTCGTAGTCGCGTGCTATCGCATTCCTGCTATCTTTCTCACTCTAGCAAATGATAGAAAACGATAGAGCGTGATAAAATGCGATTCCGTGCTGCCAGATGAGGTTCAAGCCCTAAACACCATGTTGTAACTTTTTTTTGTAAAATATCTTTAATGTTGAAGCACAATTCTGTTACAGTTTTTATAAAGGGTGTAAGTGACAGCCTAGCAAATACTGAAACGGTGAACTCAGACCATCAAACTGAACAACGTTCACTATCGAGCCTACCTCAGGAAACGCGAAAGAAAATCGACTGTCCCATACATTTGAGTCTGGTACGTACAGCAGTTTTGTATGGGACAGCAGATTTTTTTTTTGCGTTTCCTGAGGTAGGTTCCATAGTGAAAGTGTTCAGTTTGATGGTCTGAGTTCACCGTTTCAGTATTTGCTAGGCTGTCACTTACACCCTGTATAATAGTGTAGATATCTTTGGGTGGTCAATGATATTCTATTTGTCAGAGAAACAACCACATAAAACTTTCATACAACAATAATACTTATGATTTATGGAGAACGAAATGTGACGATCCACCTTAAGAATAAGTTTTGATTTATAATAATGGTTTGTGAAATTAATAAGATCTCAAACGATTTCGTTAGTTAAATATACAGATTTTGAATTATTGTAAATTCTGTCATGAAGCGGAAACTCTGTTTTGTCGTTATGTTAGATTTACTCTAGTTTAGGGCGTGTCTCCTGCTACAAAGGAAACAAAACACACCTTCACTTATTATTTGCCGCCATCTTGTTTTAAAACACTATTGTATGAGGCGACGCCATTTTGTTTCATGTTTTTTGACGCCATTTTGTTTCATGTGTTTGTTAAAAAAAACATGAGCCGGAGTCACGGCTAAGCCGAAAAAAGTGAAGCTATGTTTTATTTTCTTTGTAGCAGCACGTCTAGCATGATTTCTCAACTTACGCGCGACTCGGCTTTTACCCATACTACGAGTCGCGGCAAGCGCGGCTTTCGCTCTCTGAAAAGCGCGGGAACAGCACGTCTAGTATGATTTCTAAACACGCGCGAGATGCGCCTTCGCTGTATTGAAAAAAACCTGTTCCCGCGCTTTTCGGAGAGCGAAAGCCGCGCTTGCCGCGACTTGTAGTATGGGAAAAAGCCGAGTCGCGCGCAAGTAGAGAAATCATGGAGACAATCTCTTAGTTACGAAGTCCCGTCGATCAAGCCGTTATCGCACTTACGGCGTGGACGCAAGTGTTATGTGAGGGGACTGGTGTATGTACATGAGATGTATGTATTGTATGATATTGGTGTAATTATAATATAAGTGACGATTGGGTCGTGATAGTAAGCTAAACCAAAACGAATAAATGATTATTTTGGAATATGCACTGTTTTTTTACATAAACCTTGCCTGCCGTGCAGGAGGCGATGGTTCGATCCCCGTCCAGGCTGACTCGTACCAATGAGTTTTTCGGAATTTATGTACGATTTGTAACACCACTGGCTTTTCGGTGAAGGAAAACATCGTGAGGAAACCTGCATGCTTCAATTTCGAGGCATGTATTTACCCACTTTTCATTAAAAGTGGCGACGGGCTCACTCCCCGTCACACTGGACAGGGTTTCGGTATCTAGTGAAATGTGGATGTTCTGTGGTTTCAGAATATATTTGATTCCCCTCGGGGAATATAGTCGCGATCATATGCATGTATGCACATACATAAACTCACGATCGTAATCCATTTCGAGGTGGTCAGAAACATGACTACAACTACCAACTTTCTGTTTAAGAATGTAGTTGTAGCAATCGATGCTCACATTTAGCAATTTAGGTTTCAGGATCATTGACTACCAATTACTGGACGTAAGGTCCGCTACTGTTCAGTTTATACTTATTTATTTAGTTTTTAGGGTTCCGTAGTCAACAATGAACCCTTATAGTTTCGCCATGTCCGTCCTTCTGTCCGCGGCTTTGCTCGGAGACTCTTAGTACTAGAAAGCTGTAATTTGACATGGGTATACATATTAATCAGGCCAAATCATTGTGGGTGTGGGAAAACCATTTTTTCGATTTAGGGATCCGTTAGCGAAATACAATTCTTTCAAGTGTCGTCTTCCCTGCCAGCTAAATGATTGTTTCTGGATTCGTGAAAAAATTCATGGCAGTAGTGTATATTAACGGATTTAAAAGGAAAACTATCACCGCTAAGTAGGCTTTATAAGTTAACGAGTAATAGTCAACCAACTTGTAAAATGTACTTTTTTGACTTTATGAGCCGTTAAAGCGTAGTATAAAACAAAAAGCCCCGTTCTAAGTCCGTATATGGAGACGGGCAACTACGGAACCCTACCCTACGCGTGGCTCAACACGAATTTGGCCTGTTTTTTATTTATATTTTTATTATAATATTTTTTATTTCTTTTTCCACATGAGTAACAATATTCTGCGAAAAGGCCATAATGCCATACGATACTTCTGAATATAAACTTTTTGGAATACGATTGATCTGCCATAGATGACTTTGCGTTATGAATTTATGAATGGATGCTAAACATTAGTATGCCAAGTGAGTTTATGCCATTAGTCATTTATGCCTATAGTGATCATGCATTACAAAATTATGCGACAATAGGGAGAACCTGTGTGGTAGTTTGGTACGGAAACCAAGGCGCGCGAGTAGCCCGACTCGCACTTAACCGGATTTTTTTAAATCTTGCTGTTGCGTTATCCAGGAAGGTGGCATAGGTACGTTAGGTACCTATTGATGTCGTTAGCACTACATATTTGCCAGTTTCAAATGGTTTCAAGGATTGTTTTTGAGTAAAAACGGAGCCCCGTCAAATGTTAACCGCGCGAACACCACGTGAAAGACAAGTGCTCGCGGCAAAACCTGCAACGTGATTCGTTTTTTCATTTGATGAGTGCGTGTATCCGAAATTCCGAACACTTTGTTGACAGCTGTCAATCAAGGCGTGTTTTTAATGCTGCAATAAAAGCGTAGATGAATAACATCAATGCTACACTACCACCTTTTCGTATGTCTGTAGTAAATTTTACTAAAAATCTAGCGGCGTTGTAGTAGCAACTTTACATGTTCTGGTGCAAAATGCAGTAAAAAAAGCACAAATTTCTCAAAATTCCAAAGAACACGTCAGTGATAAATTCTAGAAATTTGATAAATAACACCAAAATAAAAGGTAAATAGAACAGATTTAATACATATTCCATTCATAATTAACATACTAAACAGCGTTGTCATTCGTTTTGTTCGGGAACTGACGATTTCGCAACGATTCTTTGCAGGAAGTTGTAAGATAGCGAAATCTGTTGTTTCACAATATATCGGCGGATTCAACCAGTTTAGTGAAATGGAGCCTGTGCACGAGGAACAACAACAACAACAGACGACCATGTTCAACCCTTTCGGTTACGGTAAGTACATATTACAATATTTACCACTAGCTTTTTGGTGAAGGAAAACATCGTAAGGGTGCTTCAATTTCGAGGCATGAATTGTACACATAAAGTTACTAATAGAGTGACTCACAGCTGAGAGAGCGAGATGTATCTAGCGGCACCACTGTATGATAGAAAGAGATACGTGACGCGAGGCAATAGAACTGTTTTTGGGGATCTTAACGCAGGGTAAAAGTTTGGTTTCTGTCAAACATGTACACATCACAATTTCTTCAGCGTATGCAGGTAGTCTCACGATGTTTGCCTTCACCGTTTTAGAGCAGTCGGTATAACATACATAAGTTAGAAAAACTCATTGGTACATTGCGTGTGGTACATGCGGATTCATACCCGAAACCACATGATTGAATGTGGTATATACCTCTCTGCAATGCTCCACTGATGCTCTTTATTCTCTCAAAGCTATTGCCTCCTTCATTGACCATGTATTTGAAGGGTGAAGAAAGCGAGAAGTATTGGGGCTAACACAAAAGATCACACTGGATCGAAGTGTTGCTGGTTTGCCAGCCCCCACAACAAGATAAGATAAGATGATCTTAAGAGAAGTTTATTCCGAATGCGTAAATGCGTTCTGCATACAAACAAAGTCTGGTGATATTTTCAATACTAACCAATTAAACTCAATGAGATTTTTCAGAAACAATCTAGAAACTAATCTCTGTCTGTATGAAGTCAGATTTTCGTTAAAATATACAGTTTTAGTGCCAGGACTAATTTAAGATTTGTATGGAAATCTTTGAGGCTCTGTAACTTTAAAACTATAAATTTTAACGGATACCTGACTTCATACAAACATAGAGATTAGTTTCTAGATTGTTTCTGAAAAATTTCATTGACGTTTGTTGGTTAGTATTGAAAATATCACCAGACTTTGTTTGTATGGAGCGCGCTCTAAATTATATTCCCTTAATGTTATAATATAATTCCCGCAGTGCTGCAGTTCCTGGCGCTGTACGGATGGCCACTAGTGGGCTCCGCGGCGGTGGTGCTCTACATCCTACACCGGCTGCGGCCGAGGCTGGACGCGTGGCGGCAAGCGAGGGAGGATGCCGAATACCATAAAGGTTCGTCTATCTCTCGGTTCAAATTGATAATCTGTTAAATGGACCATTATTTTATTTAGGGCACCATAATCCTGTCCTCTGCAAAGAAGAAGGACCCTATATATAAATTAAATTTTTAAATTACTGTGATCTGTAATCTATAAATGCAAAAATGGTGGAGAGAAAATAATTCGAACTCCATGGAGAAAAATTACTGCTTTATTAAAAAACAAAAAATTTCCTGCCTTCTCTTTCTAACTCTATACTGGAAACAGAAACGGCAACATCAAATGTCAAATTCTGACATTGTTAATGTATTTTTTTCCTTAATGGTCAGTTACTTTGAATGGATTATAAGTTTACCAAGGAGTTCACAGGTTTTCCAGTGACGAAAAACGACGTTATTTTATTTAAAAATATCTCTAATCCTTTCATTTTAAAATCTCTGACATATAAATAGTTATTTGTTATACAAGAGTGCAAAGTTGTTTTTTAACCGCGTGCTCAATATTGATGACCAAGCTAGCAAAGGATTCTAAAATTAGAATCTTTGCACTCGAGTGCAACACGTAACTTTTCATCCCACCTCAGCGAGGAAATGACTGAAAAAAAAATTTTTTAAAATAGATGTGATAAATTCGGCACCATGGACGGAAAAGCAAATAATTATTGCACACGATGTTCTAAATTCAATTTACTTTATCCTCTAGTGGATAAAAACGGCTTTGGCACTCAGATATCGAAGAGCAAAACTACTCTTTCTGAGATGGGGGGATGAAAATATTATTATTGACTCAATAATTTTGATTGAATTGAAACCCATTTCGAGATAATTGTCTCAATATTATTGACGGAAACACAGGTTGTTTTCTTAAGCATTATACACCCTTCAAACGCGGAGCAAATATTTTTGTCTACTTAGAAAGCTTTGAAAAATATTAGTATTTTCTAGTGAATAGGTAACTAATTTTTTATTTCGATGGCTATATTATTGCCCAAAAGTCATTTATATTGTATAATCTAATTAAAATTTGTGCATTGGTATTAATATTTGATTTCTATGTTGCGTAGCATAAAATTGGCAAAATGGAACACTTATGGAATCACCTCGGTGTCGATCCGTCCGTCCGGTCGTTCGTCCGTCACAGGCATTTTTCTTGGAGACAGGAAGCTGAAAGTACAGTTATTTTTAATAAGTATTCAGATAGTCTTTTCGTCACTAAATAGTTCCCGTTACAGTTTAAAAGTCCCGACCCCTCCTAACGAAACTCAGTAAAATGACTGGGCTATACCCCTAGACCCACAGATAAGAAGTAATATCAACATAGCTTTGACTATTTATTATATGGACTGGTTACGCGTGTAATTCTACTAACAAACATTTCTGCCACTTTTTGCGGGGGGCGAGGTAACATGAAATCCACAACTTTGGATTTTATTCCCCATAACTTTAGATTCTAATTTTGAATGTTAAAAATCATGAATAGTAGTCTCGTGTGAACCCCAAACGTTCTAAGTTCGAAGTTATTATTTCGCAATTATAGGCTGTCTCGTTTAGTGATAAGGTGTAAAATTGAATGTAAATGCACAAGATCAATTGTGCTTATACCGTGGCAGAGGGGAAATGCTACCGCAAGGCTAGTCCTTATAAGAATTGGTCAAAGGTGTTACTCAATGATTTTTTTATAATTTCTTTAACGGCTTACTAGTCCTTTTGAGCCATTCGTTATTTTTTTACCCGACTGCGCCAGAAGGAGGGTTATGTTTTTCGAGCGTATGTAGGTATGTATGTATGTATGTTTGTATGTCTATTTCTTTGGCACGGCCTACAGCCTAAACGGCTTGATGGATTTTAACGTATGACATGTCATTAGATTCGTAAAAATTGTGAGAGTGACATAGGCTATATAATTTTAATATGGCGTCTGCAAAATAAAAAAGAGGGGGGAATAAATAATTTTTTTTGTTAAAAATTACAATATGGGTATCAAATGAAAGCTAGTGAACAGACGATTCCAAAAATATATATATTTTAGTACTTTTATGTATTCCTTATAATAATTAGTCAAAGCAACATAGCAAGTAAAAATAACATTGTTTAGAGCGTACTGCACATCTATGTACACCTGTAGTCTGTGGACTGCATATCGCCAGGCATCTCTAGGGGCCCTGCGCACCCAATATAACAATGCCTTTAGAATGCTGTTGGGGCTGCCGCGCTTTTGCAGTGCGTCTGGCATGTTCGCGGACGCTCATGTCGATGGGTCTCCCACCACGCTCCGCAAACGTTGTGCTGCCGCACTGCAGAGGGTTCGCGCCAGCACCAATAGCATTCTGAACATGGTAGCCAGTAGATACTGTGACAGTAGCGTTATTAGGCGCTGGATCAGTTTACACTTAAGTGTTTGTACTAACATAGTTATTTAAGTGTGTTACTAATCAAAATGGATGTAATGTCTGAAATAAAGATTTTTTTTTATTTTTATTTTATTTAATATCATAATGTTATGTTTACCCACAGACCCAGACAAGGCGCTAGCTCGTATGGAGGCGATCCAGCGCGCACGAGAGCTTCAGCAACAGAGGTTACTGGAAGCATCCCAGCGAGCAGCCGAGCTGCAGAGAGAGGTACATATACACCATGCATAAACCATAAAGTTACTAATAGAGTGACTAACTGCTGAGAGAGTGAGATGTATCTAGCGGCAACACTGTATGATAGAAAGAGATACTTGACGCGAGGCAATAGAACCGTTTTTGGGGATCTTATCGCAGGGTAAAAATTCGGTTTCTGTGAATCTAAAGTGAAATCGTAGATAATTTTTAATCAAAGTAAAAGAGTATTGCATTAAACTATCCACGATTTCTCGTTAGATTCAGAATTATACACATAACTCGAATTTTTACCTGCCGGTAATCTCCTGAGAACCTCCAAAAATGGTTTCATTTGACAACTCATGTCAGTTACTCTACTCCTGTAAGGTATAATAACTTTATGGTATAAACAAACCATAATCCCTTACGGAATCGCTAGATACCTATCATCATCTAATTTAAGAGCTTCGCTCTTGTCGGTGGGGTATTCGCCAATCACTGTATCTTTTCCGCTAGTGTCTTGAGTTCTTGATACGACTCGACATCAACCTTTTCCTTCACTTGGGATAGATACCTATAGCACAGAATAAATACTAGTACCTACCGGTACAGAAGAATCACTTGGTAAACAGATTTAAATAAATAGCGACTCTCTGCACGGCAATAAGGTGCAAAGTTATTCGCACCCGTCCTATCGCAATTCGCGAATAACTCTCCGCAACGCGCCACCGACGCTCTTGCTCACCGACGTGGGTTGCTTCTAACGGTGCGTTCCGATTCATAAAAACCGTGCTGTGAGCGATTACAGCGCTAACACCCGTTCCATTTGCGTCAGCGCGCCGACAGCGCTGATAGCGTTCTACCAATTCGGAACGCTAGATATCGCGCTCACACCGTTCACACCACAACATTCAAATATTCCAATTATTTTCTTCATCACTAATCTTTATTAAACTTTTATTCGTCTTTTTTAGAACATAATCAAACCCAATACTACTAAAGAAACCTAAATCGAGACCTAAACAAACCAAAAAGATACGACAGCAAAACTGTTAAGCGTCACTCATAATCATAATCATTTATTGCTTTCACATGTTTCACTTTTGAAAATTCGCTAAAAAAATTACTAGAACCAAACTGTCAAACGTCACTTTTGCCAACTCGCTCACAGTGCTAACGCTACTAGCCGTGGGCACTGTTATTGCAAGATGGCGTCGGTAGTGACGTCATGAATCACGTCACGTTTTCGATTGTGGACGCGCTCACGTCAAATCGGAACGACATTTATCGCGCTCACAGCACTGTCGGCGTAATTCGGGACGCACAGTAAATGAGGAGTTAATGTGTTGCAGCGCGAGGAGAAGAAGCGGCAGGAGGCGGTCGAGCGACTGGAGAAGTACGGGACCGTCGCCGCCGGCAGGAGGCTCGGTACCGCAGACGATACAGGTGCGTTACACACATACCTGTAGGGAGCGTGGCCTACCGGTGTTTTATTCGGCTCCGCTGGAGAGGTTTTAGTGGACTAGTTTTTCTGGTGGTAGGAGTGGTTCGATGTAAAGGAAAGTGTGTTTGCAGCACTGGAGGTTTTTTGAGATTTTACACCAGAGTTAGTTACACGCACAAGCACCGTACCAATATGGAAGACGGAAACGGAAATACAACTTTTTTAATTACTACATTTTTTTTTATAATGTCTTTAACGGTTCTGGATACTAGTCCTTTTGAGCCATTCGTTATTTTTTTTCTTTATATTCTTTATTTTGATGAAGGGATGCTAGATGAAGATGAATCTGTGGTCGATTTCGTAAGCTCGCGCGTTGCCGCCAAAAAGACCATGTAACTCGTACATGGTCTTTTTGGCGGCAACTTGAACCAAAACTTATGTTCTGTTATCGTATTTATTTAAGATTCCTGTTACGTCGGTCGCTTTACGCAACTGTTTGGTACACAATCCGCACGAAATTATGTCACAAATATCACTAAAACAAATTTTTTACGAATTTCAAATACGACTAAACACTGCAACAGCAATGGCGCCAAGCAAACTCCTAATAAGCCAAGATAACTACATTTTATGTTGGTGTTGCCAACAATACCATCATAGCGTCTACAGCAGGACTTCCCAACCAGTGGGAACCAGTGGCCCCCCAAGGGGGGAGTAGCGATATCGTATGGGAGGCGCCATGCGTTTTGTATTTTGAAAAGAAAAATTCAGTTAACGATGTAAATTCCACTCATTAATTCATTTTATCAATTGACTCTTTCATTCTGTTACTAATTCACCCATTAGTTCGTTGTTACCGACACATTTCCAGGCTCAGCAGGTCTCAAATAGCACCGTTCCATCCGCGCTTTTCGTTAAAATTTCTATTATAATATAGGAGGGGGAAGGGGAGGGGGGGGGGGGGGGCGCAAAAAAGTTTGGTAAACCCTGGTCGAAAGTTTCATCCAAATTGGTGCAGTATTTTTCGTGTGATGCTTGTACAAACACACAAACAGACACACAAAAATTCTAAAAACTGTTGGTTTGGAGTCAGGGACACCTAAAAACCATATCGTCATCTTTTTCATGTAAATATTTTCAATGTACAGACACACTTCTGTTACAGTTTTATAATAGTTGAGAGGATAATTATGTGAAAAAATAGGATTCTTCAAAGCATCATATATCATGAAGTACTAACAGTAGGAGTATGATTTGCGGATATGTGTAAATTGAACATATAATTGAAGTTTTGATTAGAGCCAAAACACGATTAAGACACATTTTCTCGATAGAAAAATAAGCCAAAGTAGCCTCCGTCTTTATCGATAAACGCTTGGAACTGCTAAACGGTGAATAATAGAAACACGAGACTTGATTTAAAAAATAGAGATTGATATTTTGTAAAGTTTGATTAGAGCAGAAATGAACTTACATAAATAGTACAATCACAATTAAATAAAGTTTGTTTTACGCTTGCGTCGTTTCAGGCGCGCGCGTCGCCCCATCTCTTTCTCTCGCATCACTGACACTTTTTTAAGGATATGATCAGACCGTCAAACTGAACAACTTTCTCTATGGCACCAACATCAAAATCGCGAAAAAAAAATCATCTCTACCATACAAAACTGCAAACCTACTTGAGCCAAATGTATGGGACAGCAGATTTTTTTTTCGCGATATCTATGTTGGTCCCAAAGAGAAAGTTGTTCAGTTTGATGGTCTGATCATCACCTTAAAAAAGTGTCAGCATATTAAGTTGGACCCTATACAACGTGTTAATCAATTAACGCAAAACTAGAAAGTAGTTTGTTTAGAATCGAGAGCAGAATCGAATTATCATGTTTTCAACATAGGTAATTTTTTTCAAAATCTTAAATAATTTGTTTGTAAAATTTTATATTTACTGAACTCGATCTCAACCCACCGCACAGGTACAGTCACCCTACTTACTACCAAAACAAGATTCTTAAAATGTATCCATGAGCACGTTAGCGCTTTCATTCATTGCTGAAATGATAACCAATCATTTTTGCCTGAAAACTTAAAATGCGAATAACTTTAAATGTTAACTATCAAAATAATGAAATTATAATTTTAATCTAATTATTTTGTTATAAATCAGTTTAGTCTAGGAAAAATAAGGTTTGAGATTGCATTAAAGACACTTTAGTAAATTGTGTTTGAAATAATATTACTGTTAGTTTATAACATTTTGTCGAGATTTCGTGGTTATATAGGCTCAGGAACCTGAGAAATACCTTAAAATCGATATTAATGTACAAATGGCAAGCTTATTTCTAAAAATATTTCGACCAGCATACCAGCAATAGAGACAGTTAATTATCAAAAGGCAAATTTAATGTTTAAAAACAAACAGTAAATAATTTAGTTTTGAGGTTATAATTTTTGAAGACTTACATAATTGAAATATCTACCCAAATTAACGATATTAACCGTGGATTATTATTGTTATAAGTAAAACGTATTGAATGAAGCCATCCTGTACAAAATCACCAGTTTTCCATTTTTTGTTCATACCTAAATTTAATGTTTTGTAAATGTCTTAATTATTCAATAATAAAGCATAAAAAATGGGGGATTATTGAGAATTAATGTTTTTCAGGTATGTATCTACTATATTCCAAATTTTCACCAAAAGTGCAATTAATGCAACCTACTCCATACAAAAATCCGTAGATTTCCCCGACTAGTTGGGGTGTATAAGGTTTTGCGCTTATTCATTAACACGTGGTCATAAGCTATCACACGCCCATTTCGCTACAATTATTTTCAACATAGGCCCTTAAGAGAAGTTTATTCCGAATGCGTAAATGCGCGCTGCATACAAACGAAGTCTGGTGATATTTTCAATACTAACCAATTAAACTCAATGAAATTTTGCAATAACAATCTAGGAACAAATATCTATGCTTGTATCGTGTCCAATTTTCGTTAAAATATAAGTTTCAATGTCAGGATTTATTTAAGATTTGTATGGAAATCTTTGAGGCACTGTAACTTTAAAACTGTACATTTTAAGGAAAATCTGACACGATACAAGCATAGATTCTTTCTGCAAAATTTCATTGAGTTTAATCGGTTGGTATTGAAAATATCACCAGCCTTCGTTTGTATGGAGCGCACCAACAGTAATATACCCTTAAGATAAGATTTGCCATCAGATTCTGTTCAACCTATAATAACAAATCAATGTAACATTTTGACAGACTATATGCCGCTGGCTGGAGGCGCGTCGACCTCCTCATACAGACCACCGAAGAGAAGCGCGTGCGGGGGCGGCGGCTGCGGCAAATAGACTGTCTGCCTGTCCGTCCGTCCGTCCGTCTACTGTCTAGTGTCTCTGCGGGGACGGGGAGGTGCTACTATTTGTGACTGGTGTTATAACATTCTTATAATGAAGTTCGCAGGCTCCATACAAAATACATTCTCACTTAGTTGAAAAAGCGAAAACGTTTTTGTACCTGTTTTTACCCTTAAACATTAACGAATTTAAATTAAATTAAAGATTGAAAAATGAAGTCTCGGGCGGGACTTGAAGCCGCACTCTTCCAAACCGGGGAATTGCGTTTATCCAATGTCGCCACCCAGAGAACGAAATTTTCAATCTATTGCGTCGTAAAGGGACGTGAGCGCCATCTCAAAAAAACTCGCAATAGATTGAAAATTTCGTTCTCTGGGTAGTGGGCTCGGTGGCGAAATTGTATAACGCAATTCCCCGGTTTGAAAGAGTGCGGGTTCAAGTCCCGCTCGAGACTTCATTTTTCAATCTTTATTTTTATAATGTCTTGCTTAGATTATCCGCCACCGTCACACGTCTCTTCTGTATAAACCGTGGCTTAGATCAGTTTAATAAAATATAAGTAAGAAATTTAATTTGTCAAAATTGTATCGATCTGTTGAATTCTGGTGTGATATTTGTGTTAAAGTGCATTATGTTTTATAAATTAATATACTAATATAGTTAACTACTTATTTGTTTTTTTTATACAACGTGTTAATGAATTAACGCAAAACTAGAAAGTAGTTTGTTTAGAATCGAGCGCAGATTCGAATTATCAGGGTTTCAACATCGATAGTTTTTTTCAAAATATCAAATAATTTGTTTGTAAAATTTAATATTTACTGAACTCGATCTCAACCCACGGCTCGGGCACTTTCACCCTACTTAATACCTAAACAAGATTCTTAAAATGTATACTTGAGCACGTTAGCGCTTTCATTCATTGCTGAAATGATAACAAATCATTTTTGCCTCAAAACTTAAAATGCTAATAACTATCAAAATAATGAAATTATTGTTTCAATCGAATTATTTTATTATAAATCAGTTGGGGTGTATGAAGATTTGCGCTTATTCATTAACAGGTATATAGACCGCTGTCTACCACCATACATGCTATTTTTGATTTTTGAGATTCAAAATCATCGTCGAATGATGCATAATATTCATAGTAATTTTGGCCTTAACCTTGCCTGCCGTGCAGGAGGCAATGGTTCGATCCCCGTCCAGGCCGACTCGTACCAATGAGTTTATCGGAATTTACGTACGATTTGTAACACCACTGGCTTTTCGGTGAAGGAAAACATCGTGAGGAAACCTGCATGCTTCAATTTCGAGGCATGTATTGTACCCACTGTCCATTATGTGGCGACGGGCTCACCCCCTGTCACACTGCACAGAGTTTCGGTACTACTGGTGAAACGTGTATGTTCTGAGGTTTCCGAATATATCTGACTACCCCCTCGGGGAATATAGTCGTGATCATATGCATACTTTTGACGTTTTCTACTGCTGATGTGAATCACTTTCCAAATTGTCAGGGTTGGTTTTATACCATCAAACTGAGCAACTTGGGAGCAAATCAATCTGAGCAAAAAATTTATCAGCTGTTCCATACTTAACTGCAATGCCTACTCAACTCAATTGTATGCAACAGCAGATTTTTTTTGCTCCGGTCAGTTTGGTCCCATAGTAAAAGTTGTTCAGTTTGATGGGTAGACTATTAGTTTAAAGGATGCTAATGACATCAATTTCACCCAGTTTTGTATGGAACAGCTGATTTTATCGCATTTTCGATGTTGATGCCGTAGAGAAAGTTGTTCAGTTTGATGGTTTGATCATCCCCTAAAAAAATTGTCAGCATATAAAGAAGGTCCCAATGAATGAAATATTCTTTATTTACACCAAAAGCAAAATATAATGCACAATAGGAAATAAAACTGGTTATGGTACAAATAAAGCGGTCTTATAGCTAGAAAGCGATTTCTTCCAGACAACCTTAGGGTAGAGGAAATATAACAAAGAACGGGCCTATACCAGATGTTACAAAAATACAAATAAATATTTAAGGGGGTGGTTAAGACCATCAAACTGAACAACTTTCACTATGGGTAGGTAACTATTGCAGTTTAGTATGGGACAGCAGATATTTTTTTGTTCTTATCGGTTTCATCCCATAGTAAAAGTTGTTCAGTTTGATAGGTAGAGTTTGTGGTTTTAAGGTGCACTTCCGATGCCAGCGGCCGATGCGACTGACGCACGCGTCAGTCGCTGGCCTCGGAAGCGGTGCCATACGTTTTCATAGTAACTATACTTCATTCCAAATAAGGACGACGAGATTTTCCGATTCCTATTTAGCTTTCTGGCCAATTCTGATTACCAAATGTAATTAGTTTATTGGATACATATACTATCCGACATATCTTGGACGGTACGAAAGCTGTTCTAAGAATAATTGAGAGGAAGTGTTTCAAATGTCTGTTTCTGTAATGCAAAATAGCCTTAAATTTTGTTGCTTTTTGAACGGAGTACCTATAGTATTATCGCATCGGCCGTCGGCCGCTAGCCGCGCGCGTAAGACGCATCGGCCGCTGACATCGGAAGTGCACCTTAAGAGAAGTTTATTCCGAATCTTTGACTAATTATTATAAGGACTAGCCTTGCGGTAGTATTTCCCCTCTGCTACGGTGTAAGCACAATTGATCTTGTGCATTTACATTCAATTTTACACCTTATCACTAAACGAGACAGCCTATAATTGCGAAATAACATTCAAAATTAGAATCTAAAGTTATGGGGAATAAAATCCAAAGTTGCGGATTTCATGTTACCTCGCCTCCCGCAAAAAGTGGCAGAAATGTTTGTTAGTAGAATTACATGCGTAACCAGTCCACATATAAATAGTCAAAGTTCCGAATGCGTAAATGTGAGCTGCATACAAACAAAGTCTGGTGATATTTTCAATACTAATCAATTAAACTCAATGAAGTTTTGCAGAAACAATCTAGAAACTAATCTCTATGCTTATATCGTGTCAGATTTTCGTTAAAATATACAGTTTAAATGCGAGGATTAATTTAAGATTTGTATGGAAATTGTTGAGGCACTGTAACTTTAAAACTATACACATTAAGGAAAATCTGACAAGATACAAGCATAGAGATTTGATTCTAGAATGTTACTGCAAAATTTTATTGAGTTTAATTGGTTAGTATTAAAAATATCACCAGACTTCGTTTGTATGGAGCGCGCCAACAGTAATATACGCTTAAAGGTTGATGATACTTTTCCTTACACCTGTATTAGTCTAGGAAAAATAAGGTTTGAGATTGCATTAAAGACACTTTAGTAAATTGTGTTTGAAATAATATTACTGTTAGTTTATAACACTTTTGTCGAGATTTCGTGGTTATATAGGCTTAGGAAGCTGAGAAATACCTTAAAATCGATATTAATGTACAAATGGCAAGCTTATTTCTAAAGATATTTCGACCAGTATACCAGCAATAGAGACAGTTAATTATCAAAAGGCAAATTTAATGTGTAAAAACAAACAGTAAATAATTTAGTTTTGAGGTTATAATTCTTGAAGACTTACAAAATATTAAATATCTACCCAAATTAACGATATTAACCGTGGATTATTATTGTTATAAGTAAAACGTATTGAATGAAGCCATCCTGTACAAAATCACCAGTTTTCCATTTTTTGTTCATACCTACCTAAATTTAATGTTTTGTAAATGTCTTAATTATTCAATAATAAAGCATAAAAAATCGGGGATTATTGAGAATTTATGTTTTTCAGGTATGTATCTACTATATTCCAAATTTTCACCAAAAGTGCAATTAATGCAAACTACTCCATACAAAAATCCGTAGATTTCCCCGACTATATGGTCTTGACGGGCTACAGTGGTGTGTGGCACTACTGTTGTTACATAACCTTCCCTTCTATTCAATATTTCAGCTACTCGGCACGTTCAGCGGTTTTTATCAATCAATTGTCAATCGATTCGATCGAGAAAGCGAATCGGTCACCAATTTGTCGGCACTGCTCAGCTTCAGTCATCATGTCTTATAACGTTGCTCTTATCTTTATAGACGTAAATGTTAATTTGGTTTGATTTATGAGTCTAAAAGACATTAACTGACCGAATCATAATACTGGTAGGGCTGACACGTTTTGAAAATAGGGTATTTGACAGGTTTTAAAACTGTTCTACGTTAATCACCGATGTCTAAGGCCGAGATTCAGAGACGTTTTTAAGTCATAGTTCTAACTCCCGTATGTCAAAATCCATACATTTTCGCCCTACTTAGTTCGAAATACGACTAAAAAAATCGTGTTACAAACTACATAATTAATAAGCTGTGTCCGTAAATCTTAATCTGTTTAATTGTTGTTAGTTTGTTAAATCATAAATATAAATCAATAATGTAGATAATAATTATTATAATCAAAACACAGGTTATTAATTATAGTAAATGGTTATAACAATATTTTAATTATTTACTTAATATTAGATAAAAGGGTAACTGTTTTGATGTCAGCGGTTGTTTACCTTTTTCACGATTTTAAAAAAAAAAGCGCTCGGAAGTAACAGTGAACAGTTGTAAATTTAAAATCTGTGTCAGTTATCGGATAAAACTAATAAAAAGTGTATCAAAGTGTTTGAATAACGCCGTGCAATCCTATTTCAACTATTCGGTGGAGTTCAGTTTGAGGTATCTTCACATCGTCTCTGAATCTCGGCCTAAGGACTCTAAAGAAAATTTATATTTTACGTTCCATTATATACAGAGTCTTTCTTAATACGCTGAGACTTTTTAATGGGATGATCAGACCGTCAAACTGAACAACTTTCTCTATGGCACCAACATCTAAATCGCGAAATAAAAATCAGCAGTTCCATACAAAACTGCAAACCTACTCGAGCCAAATGTATGGGACAGATGACATTTTTTTCGCGATTTCGATATTGGCCCCATAGTTAATGTTGTTCAGTTTGATGGTCGGAAGCACCCCATTAAGTATTACTAGGGTGTTTTGTTACACCCTGTATAATTACTCGGTGTATTACTGTTGGCGTTTTTTTGGCCTACTGACCTGTTTTTCGAGGAGATTTCAAAATACATGAAAAAACGTCACATTCACTGCTAGGCTGCATCGGAGCTGTGCTATTAAGGTACAAATAACTTGTAAGGTTGTATGGGAGAAATCGCTTTTTAACGCTAAGACCTCCTTGTTTTGTATCTTCTGTATTATGCTGAGTAGGTAATATAATATGTTTCGATTGATTGATTGAAGGTAAGTGCCGTGGTGGTCCAGTGGCGAGTAACCTTGCCTGCCGTGCAGGAGGCGATGTTTCGATCCCCGTCCAGACCAACTCGTACCAATGAGTTTTTCGGAATTTATGTACGATTTGTAACACCACTGGCTTTTCGGTGAAGGAAAACATCGTGAGGAAACCTGCATGCTTCAATTTCGAGGCATGTATTGTACCCGCTGTCCATTATAAGTGGCGACGGGCTCACCCCCCATCACACTGGACAGAGTTTCGGTACTACTGGTGAAACGTGGATGTTCTGAGGTTTCAGAATATCTCTGACTACCCCCTCGGGGAATATAGTCGTGAGCATATGCTTATGCTTATGTAATTGATTGAAAAGAGTTGATTCTTGGGCCGAGATTCAGAGACGATTTTTAGTCTTAGCTCGAGCTAAGCGTGGCGATAATGTATGGATTTTGACATACGGGAGTTCGAACTATGACTTACAAATCGTCTCTGAATCTCGACGTTAATGGCTTTGGTTACTTTTTCATGAACCTTTAGAGTCAAATATCTCAGCTCCGATTTAGTTTATTACAATATTTTTGTTTTTCATCACTACATAGTATAAAACAAAGTCGCTTCCCTCTGTCTGTATGTATGTATGTATGCTTAAATCTTTAAAACTACGTAACGGATTTTGATGCGGTTTTTTTTAATAGATAGGGTGATTCAGGAGGAAGGTTTATATGTATAATATATGCATAATATAGTGGTGAATCACTGATAATTTTAGAGGTTTCTAAGTAAAGTCGTAAATAAACACATTTTTTTGCGCTTACATTGCAAACGCTGGCTGAACCCTACGAGATGGATCAAAATAATGTTCTACAGTATTGTACACCTTAAAAAGGTCTACAAAAAAGCTCGCGATGGTATATGTCTATCTAGTAGGGATAACCCACAATAACCATTTTTTATTCTTTACTTTTTACGAGAAATAATGGCTTATTTACGTAGTTATTTTAAGCAGTACAGCATTAATCCTTATCCAATTAAGTACCTTAGATATATTGCGCATTTAATATAGATCAATATGGCCCCTTGCAATATGTCGTTTAAGGGGATATAATTCGGAGCGCGCTCCATACAAACGTACTATGGTGATATTTTTAATACTAACCAATTAAAGTCAATGAAATTTTGCTGAAACAATTTTGAAACAAATATCTATGCTTGTATGGCGTGAGATTTTCGTTAAAATATACAGTTTCAATGCTAGGATTAATTTAAGATTTGTATGGAAATCTTTGAGGCACTGTAACTTTAAAACTAAACATTTTTACGAAAATCTGACTCTATGCAAGCATAGAAATTTGTTTTTAGATTGATTCTGAAAAATGTCATTGAGTTTAATTGGTTAGTATTGAAAATATCACCATAGTACGTTTGTATGGAGCGCGCTCCGAATTACATACCCTTAAACCCGTTGTCGTCGGTGGCAGCCCTGACTAGCAACTGCAACAGGCAGGCAGGTAGATAGGTAGTAAGTAACAATCAGTGAAACTCGAGTGCAATCGATTTCTTGCTTATTTTGGTTTCGACGTAATTCACTGAATCGCTTCAATGGTTTATGAAATACCTAATTACTCTTTCGATCGATGGTAGTAAATAGGTACCTATAGGGTACAATACCTTTGTACATAATACCTAATGTTAATAATGTAAATGTTAATATAAATAATATATACAACGTGTTAATGAATAAGCGCAAAACCTCATACACCCCAACTGATTTATAACAAAATAATTAGAATGAAACAATAATTTTTATTATTTTGATACTAAAAATTTTAAGTTAATCGCGTTTTAAGTTTTCAGTCAAAAATGTTTTGTTATCATTTCAGCAATGAATGAAAGCGCTTTCGTGCTCATGGATACATTTTAAGAATCATGTTTTGGTAGTAAGTAGGGTGAGAGTGCCCGTGCAGTGAGTTGAGATCGAGTTCAGTAAATTTAAAATTTTACAAATAAATTATAAGAATCAGATAATATTTACGTCCTTATTTGAAATGAAGTACAGATTTGGCTAATGTACCTACCTACCTAGCTGCGTTTTTAGTTACTACAAAGCCGGGGTGTCCAGTGGCGAGTAACCTTGCCGGCCGTGCAGGAGGCGATGGTTCGATCCCCGTCCAGACCGACTCGTACCAATAAGTTTTTCGGAATTTATGTACGATTTGTAACACCACTGGCTTTTCGGTGAAGGAAAACATCGTGAGGAAACCTGCATGCTTCAATTTCGAGGCATGTATTGTACCCACTGTCCATTATAAGTAGCGACGGGCTCACTCCCCGTCACACTGGACAGAGTTTCGGTACTACTAGTGAAACGTGGATGCAGAGTTTTCAGAATATCTCTGACTACCCCCTCGGTGAATTTAGTCGTGAGCATATGCATGCATGCATGCATAAATCATAATAATTATAAATATAATTGGAGTTACAATAAAAGTAATTATATTTTAAAATAAAATTTGGGGTAAATGTCCTAATTTCGGACTTAACCGAGTATCCAAGCGAAATAAATTAATTTTGATTTACTGTATAAAATTTTAGTATTTTAAAATTGTACGTAATAAATTAGGGTAAAGGGTAAATGTACCATTAACATACCTTTCATGACCTTTGTTAAATAATTTTAGTAAGGCATATTTTTTATGTTAAGTAGTTACGTAAAAAATAGTTAAGTATACCTAGTATTATACTATAATAGTTTCTGCTCACCCTTAAACAGCAGCATGGTAGCTTGCAACTACTAAGCTATTTTTGTATAGATTTCGTTTTGTCTAAACTATTATAAAACTGTAACAGAAGTGTACATTGAAGATATTTACAAGAAAAAGATTATGATATGGTTTTAATAGTCCCTGACTCCAAAGCAACCTTTTTTTAGAATGTTTGTTTTTTCGAGCATCACGCAAAAACTACTGATCCGATTTTGATGAAACTTTTTTTGTTCGATAGCTTATGCTTTGACCTAAAATCTGGTATATAATTTATGTAAACTAGTTATTTCTAAAAATAAAAAACTTAACTCTTAATTAGTTATGTATTAAAAATTACCTATTTAAGTCACATGCTCACTTCAATCTTCCCTATTAAGGAAATTTTTCCAAACTGTGTATTAACATAAAGGGTCCTTCTTTATATGCTGACACTTTTTAAGGGGATGGTCAGACCATCAAACTGACCAACTGTCTCTATGGGACCTGCTGGGGAAAATCTGCTGTCCCATACATTTGGCTCGAGTAGGTCCGCAGTTTTGTATGGGACGGCTGATTTATTTTTCGCGATTTCGATGTTGACCCATACCGAAATACCGACCATAGAGAAAGTTGTTCAATTTGATGGTCTGATCATCCCCTTAAAAAACTGTCAGCATTTTAAGAAGGACCCTATATGTAGTTAAAAATCTACTAACAGTCTAATATTAAAGGAAAAAAACGAATTAATTTGATGAATAGTGCCTACACCACGAACTTTTACTTAAACTAAGCCGATTCAGACCGCCACCGAAGCCCTACGACGGAAAATACAAGCGAGGGGCTGATCGCGACACCGTGTCGCTGCCTTCATCCCTCGTCCTTGTCGGTGCGAGGGCGTGCGAGGGGGACGGAGCAAATAACTTGACAGCAAAGAGCTCCCAGAGTCCGCGGAACTAGCGCTGTGACGTCACAGGGTGAGGGGCGATGCGGCGTGGGGCGGCGGGGCGGCGGGGCGGGGGGCAGCAGACGGGAGGGGGAGGTCTCCCCGCGGCGCCGCGCCGGCCGCCAGTGTCCCGCCGGCTGCCACACCGCGCGGTTTAGTGCACGATGCGCGCGCGGTGAAAACACAATCGCGATGCTGTTCGAGAGTCCCAACGCGAAATTGTTCCCGGCCTTCAACATCCCGCCGCCCGTCAGGCTCAGGTGAGCTCAGAGCCTACCGACCGCCTTTTCCAAACATCCCTTCCATCCTTCATAATCCTTACTATCCGAGTGTATATATCTGAAAGTGTCAGTGTACAGCGTTCGTCCATTACATCTGAAGCCGTAAAAAAGCCGATACAAAGTGATATTGCAACGGTTCAGCGGGCCCAAGCCGCGACAGTGCGGCTGGCTCGCGTCGCCCGAACAAAACGTCAATACGAGATCACCGCTCGCTTTTTTCACTACATTCAAAGTGGTAACCGCTCGACACGAGTCACTCGAGCCTGTATGAATCGAAGCAAGTATAAACATAAACATCCATCATCGGAATCCATTTGGAATCTAGAATGCGACCAACACAGTTTTTCATGTGAATTATCTGTGTTTAAACAGGAATTCTAGTTAGATTGAATGTATACGTCCTGTGAATTCGCATGGGAACTAAATGTGGAGACATTCAGAGAGTGCATAAAATGGTAGATAGTTGGGACGATGAAAGGATTCGTGGAACTCTGCGCCGAAGGCCTGGCGACCGACGACGCACACCGGCGCAGAGTAAACAAATCGAGGACTTGTTTCCAGTGTTGCTATTGTTCGGGATACAGCTTTTATTTCATGAACTGACACTGCAGTTAGCTGGATGTTTTTGCATTGGATTTGCGTATAAAACGGCTATTTTATTGAAGGCCTTTCTCTGAATAAGGTTCAAGCTGATATAGGATTGAATCTAAAAGATTTGTCTTTGTCAGTCTCCATCTATTATAGATAGTTTTGTCTGCAATGAGATCTTACTATAACTTAACTTACTGTCTTCATGAGGGATACTGAAGATTAGAAATATGTATACTACTAAGTTTTATTGTGAAAGTTTGTGACGATGTTTGGATGTTTGCAACTCAATCACGCATAAAAGGCTGAACGGATTTGGATAGAATTTGTTCCGTGGAAATTTATGATACGTGTTTATAGTAAACTGCTTCCGTGGTCTAATGGTTAAGAGCACTGGGTTCTTGACACGCAGGTCGTGGATTCGATTCCCACGGGGGACACCTAGTGATATGTCACTTTGTTCGATTTTCCCCAGTTGGTTAGGACATTGCAGGAATCACCTGATTGTCTGAAAAGAAAGATGATTTCGGGCTTCAGATCGAACGTTTAGCCGTTGGTCCCGGCTACTATCTCTCGTGGTAGAAGTCGATATATAAAAACCACGTCAGAGGCCGTAAGGCGGTCTGAAAAAACTCTGACACCAGGACTTGCCCACACGATAAGAAGATAGTAAACACAGACCAAGTCTACGATCAATAGAAACCCAGTTTCTTTAAATTAAAACGTTTGAACATGAAGCACAGATATCAATGATGCCCATAAGCAAACAGAGCTATTTATAATTTGAAATTAAACATCAAAATATAAAACGTTGCCAACGTTATTTCAACCGCTGATATTAAATCAATTACATTTGATTGGTTTCCGAGTGTTATAATACGTAACGTTTAAGTTTTGATTGTAACAAGTCCGACTATTCAGGGTTTTCATTTCAATAATACTATTACTCACGCTCAATGCCCCTAATAGTGAGAGGAAATCGACAGGACACCAAAACAGAAAAGGAAAAAAACCTCGTTTTTATTTAAAAAAATGTTTATTGGAGCTAGTTTCCTGTATCTTGTAACATCAAAAAAATCATGTATCATACCGAAAGTTGTCATGTTAAACGAAGTCCGGTTATACAGGGTCCTTCTTAATATGCTGACACTTTTTAAGGGGATGATCAGACCGTCAAACGGAACAACTTTCTCTATGGCACCAACATTGCAATCGCGAAAAAAAATTCAGCTGTTCCATACAAAACTGCAAACATGCTCGAGCCAAATGAATGAGACAGCTGATTATTGTTTCGGGATTTCGATGTTGGTGCCATAGAGAAAGTTGTTCAGTTTGACGGTCTGATCATCCTCTTAAAAAAGTGTCAGCATATTAAGAAGGTCCCTGTATTCTGAGTTCTTTTATAACATTATTAGCATAAGCATAAGCATAGCATATGCTCACGACTATATTCCCCGAGGGGGTAGTCAGAGATATTCTGAAACCTCAGAACATCACACATTTAACATTATTATCTATAATTAATGGACTTATTGCTTGTGCGTTAGCACTGCATTTCCGCCAGTGTCAAGTAGTTTGTGGGAGTATCTATCCCAAGGATTGCTTTTGCTCAAAAACAAGAAGAGATTGCGGAGCCTCGTGGCAAGCAAAAGTGCGAAACGCGCGAACAACACGCGAAAAACAAGTGCTCGTGTCAGAGCTTGCAACGTGACTCCTATTATTAACATAGCAGTCCCTGAAGTAACGGAAAAATCTTGCAACTCCTCTATTCAGCAAAAGCCTTTTTGATGCGGAAAAACTGTATAAATACCTGATGTTTACTTCTGTAATGACATGGCATAGCATAGCATAGCATATGCTCACAACTATATTCCCCGAGGGGGTAGTCAGAGATATTCTAATCAGAGAGAATCAGAGATGTTCAGGTGTGTTTTTTAAATGATTTTGGTCTCAATGAGGCGATTTAATTTAAAAAAAAAAATAGTTTAAAGACACTGGAAGGATGGCGTTACAGGCGTGCTCATTTAGCTGTCAGAAAGTGTTCAGTGTTTTTCTCGATTCCCTATTTTAAGGGAGAAATTTGTTGATTTATTAATAAGATTAAGAAGTTTTTAATATGAAAGACGTTGTGATGCTTTTAATTCATCTAGTTTTTGTACAGTGAATGTTCATTTATGTTTAACAAACTAATGTTATTGCGTATTTATTGTTAGTGAACAATTTCTCCACTAGCAACACCACCTGTCAGACATTATGCAAACCATGGACAATCTTACTTAGTTTAACTTTGTACTTTTTACTGTCAATGTGACAGAATTTTCTGAACTTTTATTACTGCCATCTAGTGATTTTTCGTATTACTAGTCTTGGAAAAAGCCTCATTAAAAGCCAAAGCAACTCCCTCAAGTTTTCCGAAACGGTCAGTGAAGTACTTTTTCAACAATGAGTCATAACCTATTATGGTTGTAGGGTCAATATTTCAACACAGATCGTAATCGCGAAACGTGTTTGACTAGAACTG
The DNA here is from genome assembly GCA_963924505.1 of Agonopterix alstromeriana. Classification (NCBI taxonomy): domain Eukaryota; kingdom Metazoa; phylum Arthropoda; class Insecta; order Lepidoptera; family Depressariidae; genus Agonopterix; species Agonopterix alstromeriana. Next base: position 8,582,117 of record OZ004689.1, on the reverse strand, counting down.
TTTTAAACTAAGATTATTTTAATATTATGTTGAAACAACAATTGAATTGAGCTTGTTTATAAATGATAAATTAGGAAAATAAATCATTATTAACTGAATTGTGAATGGCGGTAAAAAATAGGATATATTGTAATAGTTATTAAGTCGTGTTATGTTGTAGAGTTTCTGGCCGCATCTTCTCTACAGCGACAACACGTTCCGACGCGGTGGTAGCTTTAAAAAGATTTGACGTTTGATAAGTGTGCTTCAAGCTCCTATATTGAATAAATTATATTGATTGAATGATCGGATTTAGTGGAAAGATCGTTTTTTTGTGTATCGCTAACTGCGCTATTTGTAATTACTTCGAGTTGTCATAATATTACTTTGAATATTTTGTAACACAAAACTATTTTATTTGGGGCTATTTTTGCAATTGGATTGTATTTCTATCATATATCATGAAGTACTAACAGTAGGAGTATGATTTGCGGATATGTATAAATTGAACATATAATTGAAGTTTTGATTAGAGCCAAAACACGATTAAGATAAATTTTCTCGATAGAAATATAAGCCAAAGTAGCCTCCGTCTTTATCGATAAACGCTTAGAACTGCTAAACGGTGAATAATAGAAACACGAGACTTGATTAAAAAAAAGAGATTGATATTTTATAAAGTTTGATTAGAGCAGAAATGAACTTACATAAATAGTACAATCACAATTAAATAAAGTTTGTTTTACGCTTGCGTCGTTTCAGGCGCGCGCGCCGCCCCATCTCTTTCTCTCGCATCACGCAGTAATATAAGCTATCACACGCCCATTTCGCTTCAATTATTTTTCGATTAAGGCCCTTATAATGCGTATAGCAAAGCTATCACATGCATATCACAATATAGCCGAACGGCCCATACATGGACGCAAGTTGTCATTTTGATACAGAAACCAAGCAGATTAAAACACCTATTCTCCATTCAAAATAGCAACGAAATTTTAAGGCTATTTTGCATTATAGAAACAGAGATTTGAAACACTTCCTCTCACTTATTCTTAAAACAGCTTTAGTAACGTCTAAGATATGTCGGATAGTATATGCATCCAATAAATTAATTATATTTGGTAATCAGAATTTTAGCCAGAAAGCTAAATAGGAATCGGAAAATCGCGTCGTCCTTATTTGGAATGAAGTATAGAGTTGTCTTAAAGATAAAAATTTGCACTTATCAAAACACGAATTCTTTCGTAAGAATTATTTACAATGCCTACTACCCAAGAATATTCTATTACTACCAGATAATGACGTACAATTTTTTTTACGTTTCTTGAACATACGTATACATAAAGAAAAAACTGTGATTGTAAAAACAGATTTGATTTATAATTTACATAGAATATAAATGATGAAAATGAAACAGTCAAGCTAGAAAAAATTTAGGTTTTTAATTTTTTAAACACTTGCTCGCGTTGTTAGATACATTTGTTACAAATAACTACCATTTCAATTACAAGCTTCAGTTATAGCCTAAGAGGAAGGATCTCCATAGATTCCGCATAAATTTACGATTGTAGTTGGTCTCTTTTGTCTTATGATGTACCTTTAATAGTAGAAGGAGATGGAACTATAGATATTTGTTTAAGCGGCTGTCCACTTTTTTTTGAGCTAGTGTGTGTGAAAAGTGACCGTAAACATAAGGCCATATGTCACTTGGTGCCTTTTGTCCATACTACTTGACACCACACACTCAAACCTAAACGTCAAAAAAAGTGGACACTTTACAATTGGTATGGATCACTCTAGTCTTAAAGAGAGATCCTTCCTCTTAGGTTATAGCACGAGTCATAGGGAATAGAATCCGCGAGTTTTCAACTAGTCAAATTAACAACTCTTTATCAAACGTCAAAACGCGTGCTTTGTATGAAATATTGTACTAAAAATGTAATAGTGACGTCATCGTTTTTCGTCGTCGTTTTGATACTTTTTATAGTTTATCCAATTATTAAAATATTATTCAAGCAACAGCATTACTGAAAACTTGTGCACTTTTTGACATAGACCGGCTACTCACCACGGAACAAATTGTAGTGGTACATTCCGAGAAATACACAACAAGATAAATAATGATTATTTAGATAAAGATCATTTGCCAAATTCCAACGAATATGTTAAATAATAAGCAAGTGTCGTGGGAATATAAAAAAACCGCAGTATACGAGGAGAAATATTATGTTTCTAAAAAACGGCAGCTCGATAATGTTTAATAATTCATGTAGTTATAAAAATATTGCGGTAACGAACGTATGGAATAGACCGGTCGATCCCAAGTGGGCACCGCGAGGCCCGTCCGCTGTGTTGCTAGCGGTAAATTTTCAATCTACACGTTTCCAAGAAAACCTGTCAAATTATTGCCATACATACAGGGTCGTTCTTAATATGCTGACAGTTTTTTAAGAGGATGATCAGACCACACACCGAAAAAGCAAACCTACTTGAGCCAAATGTATGGAATAGAAGAATTTTTTTCGCGATTTATATGTTAGTCCCATAGAGAAAGTTGTTCAGTTTGATGGTCTGATCATCCCCTTAAAAAAGTGTCCAGTACAGTTGTCCAGTTGACAACTTTCTCTATGGGACCTACATCGAAATCGCGAAAAAAATATCAGCAATTCAGTTTTAGTGATATTAGTGACATAATTTTGCGGATTGTGTACCAAACAGTTGCGTAAAGCGACCGACGTAATAGGTATCTCAAATAAATACGATAACAGAACATAAGTTTTGGTTCAAGTTAACTCGTACATGGTCATTTTGGCGGCAACGCGAGACCTTACGAAATCGACCACAGATTCATCGTCATCTATCATCAAAATAAAGAATATAAAGAAAAAAAAATTACGAATGGCTCAAAAGGACTAGTATCCAGAGCCGTTAAAGACCTAAAAAAAAAGAGAAAACGAACAAAGTAAACGGCCGCTGACTTCCACGCGCACCCTACCTGTAGAGTCGAGGCAATTCTCGTACAGATTAGGTAACTATAGTAACTCTCTTCAAGGATCCCTTTGTTTAGGACCTGTTTACCGTTGACCTGTTTATTAGATTCTGTTATATGGTTTTTTACTCAACTAAGGATAAAGTAAACATTAAAGAAAAGTCACACCGTCTTCACCATAAGGGCAAACGGGGCCCGTGCCCAGGGCCCCCATTCTCAGGGGGCCCCGAAGGACCGATAATTTCTCTCGCACATTTATTCTCAAAACATTTTTGTCGGGCACATTACACTTTTTCCACAAATCGGTAATCTTATCAGAAGCTATTTACAAGGCATATACTACGCCATAATATCGATAACCGCGCCTATTCCTACTGTACTAAAGTCCGGCCGCTGAAAGATTGCGTTTGACAGTTACCATAAAAATTGTAAAAAACTGAATGAAAACTATAAATTCCGATCATTATTTAGTAGCTTTTTGAACTTAAAAGGGCAGCTAGTGCCCTGTGTACAAGAGTGAACACAGGTAAACAATATTTTCATTCAGTTTTTTACAATTTTACGGTAACTGTCAAACGCAATCTTTCAGCGGCCGGACTTTAGTTTAAGACGGCCTTGAGGAAGGTAATGATTTAATGCCGTCGCGTCGGTCTATGGAATGAACAACGACTATCTGTTAGACAAGCTCCCTCACTATCTATCTTTAAAAAACTGCTGAAAAACGACTATCTTTCGCTTTGACAATCTTCGCTTAAATTTGGTACCTACATTTTGAAAAGTTTTACTTACTACTTTTTTATTTATTTTATAAGGTACCTAATTCTACAATTATTTTGTTATATTGAGTATGTATGTATTTATGTATACAGGGTCCTTATTAATATGCTGACACTGAACAACTTTCTCTATGGCACCAACATCGAAACCGCGAAAAAAAATCTGCTCTTCCATACAAAACTACTTACTACTTGAGCTAAATGTATGGGACAGCTGCTTTTTTTTCCGCGATTCCGATGTTGGTCCCATAGAGAAAGTTGTTCAGTTTGATGGTCTGATCACCCCCTTAAAAAAGTCTCAGCATATTAAGTTGGACCCATAGTTGAAGTTGGAGTTCATATTATAAGACCTTTAATACTGTACATGAAAGCAATAAATGAATTGAATTGAATTGAATTGAATTGACCCTATATATTTATACTTTGTGTAAATTATAATATTATGTATCAACTAGTACACCACCATAGCATGAATCTCATGTAAGACTTCTTCCATCCACTGGTTGTATGGAAGAAATCACTTTTAGTGATAAAGCCGTCCTCTATACCCTTCTTGTTCGTATATATTGTTGTTGTTTAATTTGTGTATTAGCATATGCTCAAGACTATATTCCCCGAGGGGGTAGTCAGAGATATTCTGAAACCTCAGAACATCCACGTTTCACCAGTAGTACCGAAACTCTGTCCAATGTGACGGGGGGTGAGCTCGTCGCCACTTGTAATGGACAGTGGGTACAATACATGCCTCGAAGTTGAAGCATGCAGGTTTCCTCACGATGTTTTCCTTCACCGAAAAGCCAGTGGTGTTACAAATCGTACATAAATTCCAAAAAACTCTTTGGTACGAGTCGGCCTGGACGGGGAACGAACCATCGCCTCCTACACGGCAGGCAAGGTTATTCGCACTGGACCACCACGGCTGTAAAAAATCTATAAAAAGTTTAAAACAAATTGTCCTCAAAACAATTTACATTAAAATTCTCAACAAAGAACATTGCAAAAAATCTTGAAGAATCGTTTGTATCGGAGAGCACGTCCGTCCGTTCGGCCGTCTGTCACTTAAAGGGTCAAATTGAACATTTACCTCAAGTCAAGTTGACATTGTCCCCAAGGACCGAATTCGTTTAACATTAAATAATATACAAAATGGCTGACCTGGCAATAAACTAGTCATTTTATTATCTTTTCTAATCCCTGGTCGCGAGAAAATACTGAACAACATTTTTCTGCAACCACTTTTTTGAACGAGGCTTGAATATTCGCTGTCGGTGTGGAGTATTCTACGAAATAATTCGAAGCCCTCTCCTAACAAACGTACTATGGTGATATTTTACAGTTTTATACAGTTTCAATGCTAGGATTAATTTAAGATTTGTATGGAAATCTTTGAGGCACTGTAACTTTAAAACTATACATTTTAACGAAAATCTGACTCTATACAAGCATAGAAATTTGTTTTTAGATTGATTCTGAAAAATTTCATTGGTTTTAATTGGTTAGTATTGAAAATATCACCATAGTACGTTTGTATGGAGCACGCTCCGAATTATATCCTCTTAACTGCTCAGTAAATAAACCGTTTGAAATAACGCTAAACTCAAATTTTCAGTAATACTGTTGCTTGAATACTATTTTTAATAACTGGATAAACTATAAAAAGTATCAAAACGACGACGAAAAACAATGACGTCACTATTAAATTTTTAGTACAATATTTCATACAAAGCACGCGTTTTGACGTTTGATAAAGAGTTGTTAAGAGATGTTTATTTCAAATGCTTAAATGCGCGCTGCATACAAACGAAGTCTGGCGATATTTTCAATACTAACCAATTAAACTCAATAATATTTTGCAGAAACAATCTAGGAACAAATCTCTATGCTTGTATCGTGTCCGATTTTCGTTAAAATATACAGTTTTAGTGCTAGGATTAATTTATGATTTGTATGGAAATCATTGAGGCACTGTAACTTTAAAACTACACATTTTAAGGAAAATCTGACACGATACAAGCACAGAGATTTGTTTTTAGATTGTTTCTGCAAAATTTCATTGAGTTTATTCGGTTAGTATTGAAAATATCACCAGACTTCGTTTGTATGGAGCTCGCCAACAGTAATATACCCTTAATTTGACTAGTTGGAAACTCGGGGATTAAAAATACCCGGGGCTACAGTCCTAAAAGAAATTAATTAGAAAGGTACACAACTGCAACACACACCCTCTCTGTAGGGACATCTGTCGATGTTGCCGCTCCGTGCGCGGGAGTTTACGAACCACGGCAACGTCGCAAGATCCTGTTTCAACTGTCCACTAAACACCTTAACAAAGCTCTTAAACAACCTCACTATAAGAATGAAAATAGGTTAAATAATAGGACTTTAAAGAATGGAGTGAGATTCGCGATGTAATCAAAGAATGTAACGTTTTTTTTTGCAAAAAATATACGGCGTTTTTACTATGGAATTTTACTAACGAGATGCAAGTCTTGTAAGCTTATACTCCATTCAAAATTGCAACGAAATTTTAAGGCTATTTGGAATTACAGAAACAGAGATTTGAAACACTTCCACTTGTTCTTAGAACAAATTTAGTAACGTCCAAGATATGTCGGATAGTATTCAGGGTCCAACTTAATATGCTGATAGTTTTGTAAGAGGATGATCAGACCATCAAACTGAACAACTTTCTCTATTGGACCAACATAAAAATAAAAAAATAAAAATTACTGCTCCATACAAAACTGCAAACCTACTTTAGCCAATATGGGACAGCTGTTTTTTTTCGCGATTTCGATGTTGATCCCATAGAGAAAGTTGTTCAATTTGATGGTCTGATCATCCCCTTAAAAACGTGTCAGCATATTAAGGAGGACCCTGTATAGTCTCGTTTTTCCATTTAGGTACGAAATCCTAAAAACTCTTGAAACTCGCTCTTTCAACACTGTAATTAGAGAAATAATTAAAATTGCAAAAATCACGAAAAGAGACTATTTTCAAACAAAAATAATTAACTAAACGAAGGAGGCAGTGAAACCGTGTCAGCGGCTGCAAACAATGCTGTCGAAAAACAACCCTTTGCCGACTTAATAGTGATGTTTTTGTGCGATGTTTCGGATATGGATATGTGGGGACTTACCACAGACGTCACCCACAAGTTATAGCAACGAAGCTAACAGATGGCGCTACGGTCGCACTCGCAAATGTGTACGTAAGACAACTTGCGACGTCACATTGGTAACCCGTTAGCCGATACACATAAGGTTCACAATCGTATACAAGACATGAATCGCGCAAGAGAAATAATCACAGAGATTCGATGTATATAAAGTAAAACTGAGATCTGTTGGACCACGGCCGGTCCCCAGGCTTCACACCTAGCCTGGTGGATGATCTTCCCTTTTCACCATAGGAACCATCCACAGTAGTTCCTCCACAGATACGTAAAAACTCCATACAAACGAAGTCTGGTGATATTTTCAATACTAACCAATTACACTCAATCACATTTTGCAGAAACAATCTAGAAACAAATCTCTATGCTTGTATCTTGTCAGATTTTCCTTAAAATGTACAGTTTTAAAGTAACAGTGCCTCAAAGATTTCCATACAAATCTTAAATTAATCCTAGCATTGAAACTGTATATTTTAACGAAAATCGGTCACGATACAAGCATAGAGATTTGTTTCTAGATTGTTCCTGCAAAATGTCATTGAGTGTAATTGGTTAGTATTGAAAATATCACCAGACTTCGTTTGTATGCAGCGCGCATTTACGCATCCAGAATAAACTTCTCTTAATTTAAAAAAATCCGTGGTGGTCCAGTAGCGAGTAACCTTGCCTGCCGTGCAGGAGGCGATGGTTGGATCCCCATCCAGGCAGACTCAAACCAATGAGTTTTTCGGAATTTATGTGCGATTTGTAACACCACTGGCTTTTCGGTGAAGGAAAACATCGTGAGGAAACCTGCATGCTTCAATTTCGAGGCATGTATTGTACGCACTGTTCATTACAAGTGGCGACGGGCTCACTCCCCGTCACACTGGACAGAAGTTTCGGTACTACTAGTGAAACGTGGATTTCTGAGGTTTCAGAATATCTTTGACTACCCCCACGGGGAATATAGTCGTGAGCATATGGTATGCTATGCTATGTTAAAAACTTAAATTAAAATCTTCTGGATTCTGAAGCCTGTTTTGCCTGGTCAATGTGCAGCGCATCAGACCAAAAGCGATTTTCGCGATTTAGATGTTGGTCCCATAGAGAAAGTTGTTCAGTTTGACGGTCTGATCATCCCCTTAAAAAAGTGTCAGCATATTAAGAAGGATCCTGAATATGAATACAAAAATTTATATTGTAATAGTTATTAAGTCGTGTTATGTTGTAGAGTTTTTGGCCGCATCTTCTCTACAGCGACAACACGTTCCGACGCGGTGGTAGATTTAAAAAAGATTTGACTTTTGATAAGTGTGCTATAAGCTCCTATATTGAATAAATTATATTGACTATATAAATAAAATCCATACATCAAGATTTTTTTCAAAGAAAATGCCTTAACCACATAATCGGATACGGTTTCGTTTCCGGATATCCGTTTTAATGGAAACAGAATATTACAAGTAACAACACTAGAACAAACAAAAATAAAAGTTAAGAAACACTATAAAACAAGAATAATAAGTGCCCAAGCGCGCTCCCTGCGGTACTCCCGAGATTATCCATCCTTTTCACGCATTGACGGAGCCATTGTGTCCGGGGCGAGATTGAGAGAGATGGCAGATGATTAAAAACTAAATTAAACAATTGATCGTGGGAATTGTAGTTGTGTTTCTTATAGATAAGATATGATGTAAGTGATCTAATGCCTATTAAAAAACCCTGTAATTAATAAGAACATAAACTCACGACTATTGTCCCTTTGGAGCGGTCAGAAACCCCGCTACAACTACCTACCAATTTAGGAATGGAATGACTTGTCATGTTGCAAGTCTGTTACTGAGCGGACGACTGCTCTCCGGCTTGCCACGGGATTCTGTCAATTTATCTTGGATAAAATGTGTTTTTAGATAGATAGATAACTCATTTATTTCATCAGAACAATACAGGATAAACAGTGACAGACAAAGGCAGTATAACACTATGGAGTCCGTATAAGGAGGTCCGTGCGAAGCTGGGGCGCGTTCAGAACCTACGCCCAGAGTGCACTCCGGGTGCAACTTTTCGCACTAACGCCGTTCCGAGCCTCGGTGAAAAAACGCTCTTTGCAACTCGGTTGTCATAACTCAACCGTTCCGAACCTCTGACAGGTTGCAACTTTTAACCATCAAATTCGACGGTTAAAAAACACTCTGACGTTTTGATTATCTGTGGTTACTTGACTTTTTGCTCATTTTGAATAAAAGTTAGTTTTTTATAATTATTTTTATTCAATCTTTGATTCTCTAGCATGGAAGATAAGTTTATATTGTATTTGGAAATGACGGAAGCCCTGGAAGCCCATATTACTGTCAATGTCAAAATTTGAGGTTATAAAACAACCGGGATCGTTCCGTACCTTATTGCGAGTTGAAAAACAACTGTTCGTTCCGTACCTTAGATTGAAAAACAACCAAACAACCGCACCCGTAGGTTCTGAACGCAGCCCTGCAACAGCAACAGGGAGCTCCCACGACGGACCGGTCAATAACAAACACGATAATGTAGGTATTGGTGTTGGAATATGACACCGTGCGACCTGTATTGCGCCGATGAAAAAGGTTTTTATGCTGAAGAAATAGCTGCAGCTTTTGTATATAAAATAAATACCCTTGAGGTCACCAAATACCTATTATTTACCCGACTGCGCCAGAAGGAGGGTTATGTTTTTCGAGCGTATGTATGTTTGCATGTCTATTTCTTTGGCACGGCCTACAGCCTAAACGGCTTGATGGATTTTAACGTATGAGGTGCCATTAGATTCGTATAAATTGTGAGAGTGACATAGGCTATATTATTTTAATATGGCGTCTGAGAAATAAAAAAGAGAGGGGCGTAAATTTTTTTTTTGTTAAAAATTACAATATGGGTATCAAATGAAAGCTAGTGATTAGACAATTCCAAATATTAATTTATATTATAGTACTTTTATGTTACCGTTTCGACACAAGACTAAAAAGTATGAAATAAACGAAATTATTAAGATAAACAAAAAACCCGACTGCCTACAAAAACCTATTAACTGAAAAGTGAAAAACAAGCTCTATAATCACTAATCAGCTATAACAGCTTTATTTGAGCTAATATAATTTATTATTTAACTTTTGGCGCCCGGGACTACGTACACGCGGACCACTGACTTTAAATCATCATAACTTTTGATTGAGTGAACCGATTGCGATGAAAAAAAGCCTATATGTTAATCCATGCTTATGCGTTCGGAAGGCACGTTAAGCAGTTGGTCTCGGATAGTTCCTATTCGTTAAGTCAGGTCAGAGGCCTATTAAGGCGGCTTGAAATTTATCTGACAGAAGGTTGTCCACTAACTTGCCTCCACCAACACGCACTGGGCCCGCGTGGTGGAGTATGTCCCACTCCCTCTCACCCTTATTCGTGAGAGGAGGCCTTAAAAATATAAATATGTTTATTTGCGTATCAAAAACATTACTAGTATTAATATTACACTTTGAGTGGGGCAAACATCTATAGGCTAGAACTAATTATACAAAATATTATATAAGGATTGCAAGGTATCGGAGAAGGTAAGAGGAAGGATCTCCATAGAGTCCGCATAAATTTACGATTGTAGTTGGTCTCTTTTGTCTTATGACGTACCTATAATAGTAGAAGGAGATGAAACTATAGATATTTGTTTATGCCGCTGTCCACTCTTTTTTGAGCTAGTGTGTGTGAAAAGTGCACGTAAACATAAGGCCATATGTCACTTGGTGCCTTTTGTCCATACTACTTGACACCACACACTCAAACCTAAACGTCAAAAAAAGTGGACACTTTACAATTGGTATGGCTCACTCTAGTCTTAAGAGGATATGTGAAAAAAATAGGATTCTTCAAAGCATCAGATATCATGAAGTACTAACAGTAGGAGTATGATTTCAGGATATGTGTAAATTGAACATATTATTAAAATTTTGATTGCCGCCAAAACACGATTAAGACAAATTTTCTCGATAGAAAAACAAGCCAAAGTAGCCTCCGTCTTTATCTATAAACGCTTGGAACTGCTAAACGGTGAATAATAGAAACACGAGACTTGATTTAAAAAATAGAGATTGATATTTTATAAATTTTGATTGCAGCAGAAATTAACTTACATAAATAGTAAAAACACAACTAAATAAAGTTTGTTTTGGCGCTTACGTCGTTTTATTTAGTCAGACGCGCGCGCCGCCCCATCTCTTTCTCTCGCGTCAGGCAGTAATATAAGCTATCACAATCTATTAAAAAGCTCAGTCGGCTGTGGCCTTTGCCCGCGTCAGACCTGCGTTCGCATGCCCAATTTCCGAATTACGATTAATTATCCAGCTTACGTGTAAATATTATAGTGTAATATATTAAATACAATCTAAAATGAATTCGAGGCCATAGCAGCTTCACATTTAAGAGAATATAATTCGGAGCGCGCTCCATACAAACGAAGTCTGGTGATATTTTCAATAGTAACCAATTAAAGTCAATGAAATTTTTCAGAAAAAATCTAAAAACTAATCTCTATGCTTGTATGAAGTCAGATTTTCGTTAAAATGTATAGTTTTAAAGTTACAATACCTCTAAGATTTCCATACAAATCTAAAATAATTCCAGCATTAAAACTGTATATTTTAACGAAAATCTGACTTCATACAAGCATAGAGATTAGTTTCTAGATTGTTTCTGCAAATTTTTCATTTACTGATTGGTTAGTATTGAAAATATCACCAGACTTCGTTTGTATGCAGCGCGCATTTACGCATTCGGAATAAACTTCTCTTAAGTATATTTCTCACTCAAATATGTATAGCAGTTTTTTTGGACTTCATAGACCAAGAGCTAGCTGTTATTATCTTTAAGTTGTCGTAATTTTCGGTTTTACTATCTTGTTTTTCAATTTCTTCAAATAATTAAATTTATTTGTCATAATGGAATCTGGTTATAAACGTATTTATGAACCGTTGTCAGTATTTTTACCGAGTTGAAGGATTCTATTGCTCCGGAACATCTTGCCTGGTATGAGAGTTTGAAAACTCTGTGGCCCTTAATTGTATGGGTAGTCAGTATGGTGAGCCAGGCTGAAGGGCAGGGTAGGGAAGGCGAGTGGTCGCAGAGAGTTTCTTCTTCCAAGTTGTTTCTTTCTTGAGTGCTGGATCCGGAATGAATATATGCCGATTTGGCGCCATTTTATATCATTTTCAAGCGACCACCCCTCCTTACCCCGCACTCTTGCCCTGAATACAAATCTCTTTATTTCTCATACAATCTTAATTTCTACGCTTACAAACCAATATAATTATATAGTTAAGATACTTATTTTCTTATTCTAAAAATAGCAGGTGCATCATCCGCCGGTGCATAACAGAGTGCAGAACGAAAAGGAAAGGTACAATATGTATATAATAATAATAATAATAATAAATTTGTTTATTTGCATTTCATTTAGCCTACTTACATACATTACACACATTGTTTGTTTATTATACAAGCAAGCATACAAGTAATACAAGAGGCAGATACACTTATTGTTTGAAACTCTGACCCCGGCCCCCGCTTCCTCATAACACAGGTTCCGGACGCCGGGGCCCCCCTCGCTCGCCTGTATGCGCTGACAGAGATGGAGCGTTCTGTCTCTTTCTAACAATTATTTCTAATAGGATTCTACCCCTTCTAATGAGGTAGTGAAGCTTATTGGCATAACTTCTAATTGGAATTTATAAGTTCTAACTCGATTTTTAATTATTTTATTTACTTGTGCTATGCGTTAATTTTATTGGGGAAGTGTACCTAATCTAATCTGGGGTAGAAATCACTAGAGAAATCAAATAAGAATCATATTAGAACTACTTACATAACTTATGTGCTAAGCCCTAATTCTAATAAGAAAATTTTATTTATTGAAATGAACACTTAACCTAAACTTATCCTACTAGTATAAAAGGGTATATAAAACGAAATAAACAAAGTAATGTAAAAAACTATGTACAAAGGTCAATTCAGGTTCTGTCGTGCACATTTTTCCCGCCGTCGCAGCTCTGCGATCCAACCTGTAGCACGACGATCCTCTTGGTCGGTCTCCGGAGGACATGCCCGTTGCTGGTTATGACGTCCACGATCCTCACCTCGCCGTCTCGCCCTGGGGACCGCGACGATCCTTCTTGTCGGCCATGTGTTGCGGGGCAGGGTGGGGTCGCAGACGAGTACCAGGTCGCCGATAGCGTGCGCTGGTCGTGTGAGGCTCCCGCCGGTGTTGGAGTAGAGGCTGGTACTCTTTGACCTGGCTCCAGAAGACGTCCGCCATCGTTGAGCGCGCTGCGCTTGCGCGCGGTGAGGTCGTTTGGGTCCCAACAGGATGTGGTTGGGTGTAAGCGCCTCCGGTTCTTCTGGGGTCACCGCCACGTGTGTGAGTGGGTGGGAGTTGACGGTGTTCTCCGCCTCGGCGAGCAGGGTGAGCAGTGTCTCGTCGCTAGGGTACTGCTCGTGGAGTTTGACGCGCAGTGCCTCCTTCACGGTGCGTACCATGCGCTCCCACGCGCTGTCCATGAAGGGGGAGGCCGGGGGTACGTAGCGGCAGGTGATGCGCCGCGCCGTCGCCTCCTCGCTGACCGCCGCCAGCGCGGCCTTGGCGAGCTCCTTCTCCGCAGCCTTGAAGCACGTCGCGTTGTCACTCCATAGCTGCTTAGGCACTCCTCTTCGTGCCACGAACCTCCTCAGGTCGCCGGTCGCCGGTCGCCAGAAAAGTAGGCTTCGCTCTTCGTATCTTGCATAGTTGACAGTGTTTGATGACGTTCACGCACCGTCGGTCGTATCTTCAGTACCCATAGTCGCTGCTGTAGCTCATTCACGACGGTTTCGATACCGCCATGTAGTCGCTCGTGTACGTGTTGTATGTACAGTCGCGTGAAGTAGTGTTTCCCGTCAAGTACGGTCGGGCTCGCAGTGTCTTCAACGATGTCAGGTGCTACGTGGATTCTTCCTTTGAGCCATCTTCGCCGACGACCACTGATAGCGCCGACAGCTTGTCTCCCGGCTGAGGCGCCGCGCCGTTCCTTACTCGACGTAAATCTTCGGAAAGACAATCTTCTTGTACAGGTTTCCACCATAGTTTCTCAGCGCGAATGAGATAGTGCGTTTGGATACCGATGGTGTTGCTATCTCATTTCTTCACGTACGGTGTCTCGTTCTTGCGTGTTTTCTTATCAATCTTTGAATCAGAGTCGTTTTTATTGTTTTCTTTCGTTCGTTTGCGCTTCGTAGCCAATACTGTTTCATTTTTCTTCTTTCGACATAAATTGACGAACTGTAGCATGCGCACCGTAGCTCGTAGCAAAAGTGGGAACGACGAAAATCGCTCGATTCGAGGTAGGTGAGCGTGGTCAGGTCGCTGGTGGGTGACGTGACAAGTCCCCTCTCTTCTCCTGTCTTCGGTGCTTCTGTCTTCGTCTCTTGTGGCCATTCTCGTTCGTCGTTTCGTAGGAAGCTCGGCCCGTTGTACCATCGGACCTCGCTCCCGCCGATAGAGACTGTGGCGCCGCCCGAGTTGGCGGAAAACTGCTGTACTACTGAATTTGTATTGGACACCCATCCGCATAGCTCGAAGCCGGCTTGCCGATGAATGTAGTCGACTGATTTCGATACTTCTTTGGCTTCTTTTTCGGTCGGAAAACTTGTTATGTAGTCGTCCATGTAGTGGTTCTTTTCAATGGCTCGCGCGGCTGCAGGATACTTTTCTTTGAAGTCTGAAGCATTTCTATTCTTCACGTATAGCGCGGTGCATGGTGATGACATCGCGCCGAAGATCACTGAAGTCATGCGGTACTCTCGCGGTCACTGGTTCCCTCTCTCGTCGCCCCGCTATAGAAATCGTAGTGCCTCTCTGTCGTCCTCTTGAACTTATATTTGCATAAACATTAATTCCTTTATGTCAGCTGACACGGCGTGTTGGTGTTGACGAACACGCATTACAACTCCCGGCAGAGATTGCAGCAAGTCTGGACCGCAGAGTAGCATATCGTTCAAGCTGCGTCCGGCTGTCTTCGCTGTGGCGTTGTGTACTACTCTTATCTTCGGTTTCGTGGGGTTAATGACCGCGAAGTGGGGTAGGTACCATGTTTTATTTGGCACCGGCGGTGTGGTAGCTTCCTCGGCGTAGCCCAAAGTGAAGAGGGTTTGCATTCTTTCTTCATATTTCTTTTTCAGGTCTTCATCTCGGTCTAGTTTCTTCTCTAGGTTGTGCAGCCGTTTGAGTGAGTTTTTGTAGTTGTTCGGAATCTTCATGTCGTCTTCTTTCCATATAAGTATTGTTTTGAAGCGTCTGTCGGGCAGGCGTTGACTGGTTTCATTCAATATCTTCAATGCGCGCTGCTCAGGGTCACTATTCTGTACTCGTTTTTCTATCCCGATTGATTCAAACTCGAAATAATTCTTCATCATCTTCTTTCGTGTATAGTTATTGAAATTATGTATTTTCATTAATAACGCCAAATAATATTATACAGGGTGTAAGGAAAAGTATCATTTTACTATAGGAGCAAACCGTTATGGGAGTTACAACTCTTTGCGTTCTACCTATCTATCTCAAGAACGGTTAACTATTATAAATGACCAAATTTGAAGAAAATTTAAAGTTCTACAATTTTTTTTAAAACTTCAAAGGTCATTTAGAGCATAGAAAAGAAGATATTTCCTAAAGACCTGTTTTTTGACATTTTACCTTGAATCTTTTGACCTGCATAAACGAGATTTTATGTGACATTTGACCTAACGTATTGGATGTCATAACGATGATTTAAAGAAGTTTGTAGCTTATTATCTCTCAATCCGAGGTTGACCCTTTTTTTCACCTAATTTTCCTGGGGTACTAGGAGAAACAGTGATAATGAAAAATAAAACGGAACAAAACATTAAATTTGAAACGTAGGCAGGAACATACCAGAAGTATGAGAGAAAAGAAAAGGTAATAAGTTGTAAATAATTTTCCAGCACTCTGTGACCTAAACCTGCATATATGTTTAGCACCCTTGCTTGTGCTCGGGTGCTAACTTCACGCTGTGCAATAATGAACTACTTAAGTCACACTTATCGTAATGTACTAATGTAAATAAATGTTGATTTTAGGTCGTAAGATAAATATTATTAGTGATTTTGTAAATAAATGTTGATTTACCATTTTAAAATTCATTCATACCTGTTATAATATCCTGCACCATCCTCATCCTTCAATGCTATGCCATGCATCTGAGGGATGCGAGGTATTTTAGAATTACCTATGGATTTTCAAAATAGGTTTATGAGTGTTACACAATTTCTCAACCTGAAAGTTCTTGTGGTATCGAGAATAACTGAGATTATTGCAGTATTACGAAACTTATTTTTTCACTTTCTTCTTACATTTTTGTTGACGGCGTAAAATAACTTCCAGGTTTCATCTAGATAGTCGGTATGTTTTGACCATAGAATGTTTTGACTTGTATTATATCAATTACAAGTACAAAATAAGAAGTTGAATTGATTTGATTACGGGACCTAAAGACGTAAAGCCTAACCAAGAACCGAACCGAAGACCAACAGGTAGCTCTCGTACTATAAAGTAAAACAAAATCCTGTAATGATAGTTTTTTTCCTTCTAGATAGGTACAGTGATTTTCGGTATGATATTAATGAGTTTTAAGTTTTTTAAGTGAAATCAATTAAAGAGTATCGTTAGTTAGGTATTGTTTCTATCTATAAATTGGTTGTCCGTAATTGATCCTGTAACAAATTAATAATTGATCAAGGAGGATAAATAGAACGATACTTAATTATAATATATTGTGTTTTTTCATACGACAAAAGGTACTAATAATATATTAACAGCGAAGCGTCTTCTACGCATTTTGAGTGATTTGATTTTCGCGGGCTAGTGCGCGACGATGTTCGGTAGCGGGGCGCGGGGCGCTTGCTGCGCTAAGCCACGCCCATTTCGCTTCAATTATTTTTCGACATAGGCCCTTAAAGAGAGATCCTTCCTCTTAGGGATCGAGCTTGTAGGACAAGTACCAGCGCCACCTCCACAGTCCTGCATTAGGTACTAAGCAAATTGACAAAGAACGAACTGCACGTCTAGCATGATTTCTCTACACGCGCGCGACGCGCCTTCGCTGCATAGAAAATAACCTGTTTCCGAGCTTTTCGGAGAGCGAAAGCCGCGCTTGCCGCGACTTGTAGTATGGGAAAAGGCCGAGTCGCGCGCAAGTAGAGAAATCATGCTAGAGGGTCTGCTTTAGTTACGGCCTTTGCCCAGCAGTGGGATTCTACAGGCTATAACTTACAACAGCATATGCTCACGACTATATTCCCCGAGGGGGTAGTCAGAGATATTCTGAAACCTCAGAACATCCACGTTTCACCAGTAGTACCGAAACTCTGTCCAGTGTGATGGGGGGTGAGCCCGTCGCCACTTATAATGGACAGTGGGTACAATACATGCCTCGAAATTGAAGCATGCAGGTTTCCTCACGATGTTTTCCTTCACCGAAAAGCCAGTGGTGTTACAAATCGTACATAAATTCCGAAAAACTCATTGGTACAAGTCGGCCTGGACGGGGATCGAACCATCGCCTCCTGCACGGCAGGCAAGGTTACTCGCCACTGGACCACCACGGCACTTCTGGACCACCACGGCACTTACAACAGCCATGGTAAGAAATGAGGTGGTCCATTCTGAACTAGTACCACAAAGCGAACTGTCAGTATTTCCCGTTGGCAACAAATCGTTGTCAATGTGAAGAGAATATTAAATCTTTGTAGTGAACCCTCATTATTCACGCCCGGCTCGCGTTCGGCCGCTTCGCTAGATGTCTGCTGAACCCCATTTCTGGGTCAGGTCATGGCCGTTCACTTTAAGGGTATATTACTGTTGGCGCGCTCCATACAAACGAAGTCTGGTGATATTTTCAATACTAACCAATTAAAGTCAGTGAAATTTTTCGGAAACAATCTAGAAACTAATCTCTATGCTTGTATCTTGTCAGATTTTTATTAAAATGTATAGTTTTAATGTTACAGTGCCTCAAAGATTTCCATACAAATCTTAAATTAATCCTAGCACTAAAACTGTATATTTTAACGAAAATCTGACAAGATACAAGCATAGAGATTAGTTTCTAGATTTTTTTGCAAAATTTCACAGACTTTAATTGGTTAGTATTGAAAATATCACCAGACTTCGTTTGTATGGAGCGCGCCAACGGTAATATACAAGGTGTTACAAAACTACAAATAAACATTTTTGGGGGTGAAGGTTTAGACCATCAAACTGAACAACTTTCACTATGGGACCAATATTGAAATCGCGAAAAAAAAAAGATGTTCCATACTAAACTACAAATCTACTCGAGCTAAATGTATGGGACAGATTTTTTTTCGCGATTTCTATGTTGGTCCCATTTTGAAAGTTGTTCAGTTTGATGGTCTAAACAACCCTCTTAAATGTTTATTTTTACTTCTGTAACATCTTAAAAAACTGTCAGCAAATTAAGAAAAACCTTGTATTTGCCGTCCATTTTGTAAGTTTAATGTATGAAACAACAACACACATCGGTTCCACATAAAATAATGTGCCAACAACATCGTTTCATGGCATTTAAACTAAGTTTAAACGTAACTAATTCATACCACGCCGTATTTTATAATTATGGGACGCTTTCCAAGGTTGGAGTGGAAATAATCAATAGATGGCGTTAGTAGCCGACACAAATGAATTTTCATCCCCCCCATCTCGGAAAGAGTATTTTTGCTCTTCGATATCTGAGTGTAAAAGCCGTTTTTATCCACTAGAGGATAAAGTAAATTGGATTTAGAACACCGTTTGCACTAAGTTTGTGAATTCAAAACATCATTAAACCTGTTTACTTCTCCCTCCATGGTGCCCAATTTATCATACAAACTTTTTTTTTTAACATTGAGTCATTTCCTCGCTGAGGTGGGATGAAAAGTTACGTGTTGCACTCGAGTGCAAAGATTTTTCACCTCGTGCTCTTTTGATTCCCTCGCTAGCGCTCAGGATTCTAATTTTTGAATCACTCGCTGCGCTCGTAATTCAATTTTAGAATCCTTCGCTTGCTCGGTCATCAAAATTGAGCACGCGGTTAAAAAGCAACTTTGCACTCTTATATAACCAATAACTATTGTCAAAGACGAACTTGAATTGAAATGCTTAAAAATATTTTAAGATATGTTTTGAGGCACTGTAACTTTACAACTATACATTTTAACGAAAATCTGACTTCATACAAACATAGAGATTACTTTCTAGATTGTTTTTGCAAAATTTCATTTACTTTAATTGGTTAGTATTGAAAATATCACCAGACTTCGATTGTATGGAGCGCGCTCCGAATTATATTCCCTTAAGAATAACCTAAGTATATTTGAGCCGAGTAAAGCTGGGCTGCAATCGCGGTAAATATTCGGTGATTGAACCGTGATTGGACTATGTACGAACCATAACTTTTGACACTTTGGTATTGCGCCAATCGCGGTATTGCTCTTGACAGCCGTTAGAGCCGTTTTGATAGATCGCTCAAACGTTAAAGGCTGTCAGTCACATAGAGTTTAACGCGATGCGGAATTCAGCACAGTTGAATAGTAATTGGATTGCAATGTGATTAGAACTGATATTGGATAAGAATAGAACTTCGATGTTTTGAATTACCGCAATCGGTCTCCTGATGGGTATGAATACCATACTACTATAGGTTTCTTAGGGAAAGTTGTTCAGTATTATGGATACAATCATCCCTTAAAGTAATGCAACTGTTTACCCTAACACTCTGTATAGAAACAGCGACGATCTGAAGGATGTTCAATTCAATTCAATTTTTGTTTAGTGGCATCCGATGTGTTATCACAATTCAGCCAATGTCTCGTTATGTGGAGAGTATACGAAGGAAAATGATCAGTAGTATTAATTAAGTCTAGCGTGGCAGTTTTGCCAATGTAAGTAGTTTATAATCTCAAGTGATTGTTTTAAGGTTAAAACACAAAAGAGTTCACAAAATGGCGACTCCTGAAGGATGTTACATATTTTGTAAGCGATGTTTTTGACAGCGATATGACGCTATTGGCTATGTGCACGACACTAGCGCCCCTAGCGGTGTCGGACCGCCGTGAATTATTTCTAGTAACATGTTAGTTAAAAGTTTGTTATTTTTATAATAAAATAATGAAAAACTAAATAAATTAGAAAGATTATCGATATTAAAAATTTTAAAATATCTAATCCACGATATTTGCAGTGCCAATTTCCAATTGATAAGAATAGAACTTCGATGTGTTAACTTAGCGAAATCGGGGGCTGTTCAGTTTGATGGTCTGAAGCTGCTCTGAAATAATATGTAACACATTTATGTTGAAACTAGCAGCCCGTCCCGGCTTCGCACGGGGTAGACAATTATTTATTTTTGGAAATTTGGATATAAAACACTTTTTTTCACAAATATTTTTTTATTTTCAAATTTTACCAAGGATCCCTAATTTTTTTCAAATTGAAATGTAGCCTATGTCAAATTGGAAGAATGTAGCATTCTATTGGTGAAAGAATTTTTTAAATCGGCCCAGTACTTTTTGAGCCTATTCATTACAAACATACAAACATACAAAAATAGGTACAAATCTTTCCTCTTTATAATATTAGTGTAGATATAAACATTTAAGGTTACACCCTGTATACGAGTAGTTAGTTATTCTTATTTCAAAGCCTTTGGTAAGAGATTTTATTCAAAAACCCCTACTTTCCAACCCGAAAATCGCTTAGACAAAAAACCAACTGAAATTATCATAATTGTATTTACGAATAATCCCGCTCGGAGTCCGGGACCGAGTCGTAATCCCGGGGACAAGTTATAACGAGTCCCGGCCCCGGAACTTTAAGTCCCGTTATATTGAACTGAACTCTTTGAAACTAATATTAAGACGCTCCCATAGGTGAATGGGCCGAGCCATATTTTGCTGGTTTTTACCCGACTGCGCCAGAAGGAGGGTTATGTTTTTCGAGCATATGTATGTATGTATGTATGTATGTATGTATGTATGTATGTTTGTAGAAATTTTGTAAAAATTGTGAGAGTGACATAGGCTATATAGTTTTAATATGGCGTCTGCGAAATAAAAAAGAGGGGGGGAATAAAGAATTTTTTTTGTTAAAAATTACAATATGGGTATCAAATGAAAGCTAGTGAACAGACGATTCCAAAAATATATATATTATAATACTTTTATCTTACCGTTTCGACACAAGACTAAAAAGTATGAAATAAATTAAATTATTAAGTAAAACAAAAAACCCGACTGCATAAAAAAACTATTAACTGAAAAGAGAAAAACAAGCTCTATAATCACTAATCAGCTATACTTAACAGCTTTATTTGAGCTAATATAATTTGAATGTTATTAGGTAGGTATTGCAGGCGGGGACAAACTAACAACGAACCAAAAATCTTCTTTGTCCACGTTTGCGATACCTACCAAATAACATTCAAATTATATTATCTCAAATAAAGCTGTTATAGCTGATTAGTGATTATAGAGCTTGTTTTTCTCTTTTCAGTTAATAGGTTTTTTATTAGAAGCTATCGTTATTTGAAAGACATACAATAATGAAAAATTTATCAATGGTCTTCAACATCAGGAGTGCGATTTTTTAAACTCACACGTTCAAATCAGCAGTTGAAATTGTCAAAATTACTATGGAGATTAATCTTTCTACTGCTATTTTGTCTTTCGAAAATCATACTTCAGGAGTGCGATTTTTGAAAGTCAAATCAGCAGTAGAAAGATGCAAATCTCCATAATAATATTGAAATTTTCTACTGCTGAGTTCAAAGTATGAGTTTCAAAAATCGCACTCCAGGGCTTTATTTGCTAAGAAGAATTTATTTCTTATTTCTGTAATAAAATAAAATTTATTAAATTCAAAAATTATAGAAAAAATACAATATGCGTATCCACAACAGGCTTTTTCAAAGGTAATACAATACTCACATCCGCAACAGGCTTCGTCAAAGGAAATACACCACTCTGATCCACGTTTCGTCAATAAATACACCCGTATATCTGCAACAAGCTTCGTCAAATTCCTACACAAACAAACAAAAAAGGGGGTAGGGGGGACCTACAACCTGTAAACCTCCTCCAAAGCCTCTCCCCGAGGGACGGTTCCATGAACGCTGGCAGCATTCCCCCTCTGAATCGCCAAGCTTATGCGCTGACGTAGGTAACTGCCAGCCCTCTTATCACCAGTGGTCTCTAAAAGGCGTCTCTAAAGATAAGTTGAAGTCTCTTTTACTTGCGAAACAAACCATTGTGTAGACAATAAATTAAGATCTATAAATGCTATGAAGTCAAATTTTTCAAGAACTATATTTAATGAGTTAATTAGATAAGTGTCTTTGGTGCGATTTTTTATGATTTTAGAATTTGTTTTCATTGGATTAGCATAAGCATATGCTCACGACTATATTCCCCGAGGGGGTAGTCAGAGATATTCTGAAACCTCAGAACATCCACGTTTCACCAGTAGTACCGAAACTCTGTCCAGAGTGACGGGGGATGAGCCCGTCGCCACTTGTAATGGACAGTGGGTAGAACACCACGTGGTGGGTTCATTGGATTACAGGGCACCAAAGTGACATAATGAAGGACAAGCCAGTCGAAAATAGCCCACTAAAATGATGTAGTTTAGCAGAGGTGAGGCGGCTCTGAAAGGGTCAAGGTCGTTCGGTCGGGGATACCTCTTAAGTGGACGAGAATGGATACAAATATAAAACTTTGAAAGCTACATTTTTTTTAGGGTTCCGTACCCAAAGGTTGAAAACGGGACCGTATTTCTAAGCCCGCTGTCGTCTGTCCGTCCGTCCTAACCAAATATTTGTTGAACCGCAACAGATATCAGGTTGAAATTTTTACAAAACTAACTACTGTGTCACCACTTCTGAGTAAGTTCTTGTTATATTATCCGACAGATAGTTTGACATACAGGGTCCTTCTTAATATGCTGACACTTTTTAAGTGGATGATCAGATCATAAAAAAAAACCATGGTGGTCCAGTGGCGAGTAACCTTGCCTGCCGTGCAGGAGGCGATGGTTCAATCCCCGTCCAGACCGACTCGTACCAATGAGTTTTCGGAATTTATGTACGATTTGTAACACCATTGGCTTTTCGGTGAAGGAAAACATCGTGAGGAAACCTGCATGCTTCAATTTCGAGGCATATATTGTACCCACTGTCCATTATAAGTGGCGACGGGCTCATCCCCCGTCACACTGGACAGAAGTTTCGGTACTACTGGTGAATTGTGGATGTTCTGAGTTTTCTGAATATCTCTGACTACCCCCTCGGGGAATATAGTCGTGAGCATATGCTTATACAGGCGCGAGAACACAATTATTATAATAGATTAAATAGCTAGAAAATTTAATACAAGGGTAACCATGCGAGCGGGAGTTGATGGGATTAAAAATATCCGGTTTTCCGGACATGTGGATAAATGAAAAATATCACCGATTTTCGGACAATTTTATCGATATTTGGGTGGAATTTTATCGGTATTCTGGATATTTTTCGGATTTACGTGAAAATTTTACACTTCTTTATTCAATTATGTATACACGGCGACAGATCAACCTACCCATAGTTGAGCTCTATGTACATGGACATAGAGTTCAACTATGGGTAGGTTGATCTGTCGCCGTCTTTGACTAATTATTATAAGGACTAGCCTTGCGGTAGCATTTTCCCTCTGCCACGGTATAAGCACAATTGATCTTGTGCATTTACATTCAATTTTACACCTTATCACTAAACGAGACAGCCTATAATTGCGAAATAATAACTTCGAACTTAGAACGTTTGGGGTTCACACGAGACCACTTTTCATTATTTTTAACTTTCAAAATTAGAATCTAAAGTTATGGGGAATAAAATCCAAAGTTGCGGATTTCATGTTACCTCGCCCCCCGCAAAATGTGGCAGAAATGTTTGTTAGAAGAATTACACGCGTAACCAGTCCACATATAAATAGTCAAAGGTCGCCGTGTATACTCACATGACGTCAGAATGTTATCTATGTCTTATTTTGAATAACAAATTTTGATTTTGATACTTGAAACTTAAATAAAATTAATTAAAAATAAAAACCTACTGATAAAAGTAAATCAAACAGGAAAAAATAAAAGGAAACTAAGAAAATTTAATGAAAAGCAGAAAATGTTTGTTATAAAGCGTTTTCCATTTTCCTTATTTGTGTAAGAAAATGAAGTTCCAATGTCATAGAAAATTATATTGCTTTTAGAAAATACTGTGTAGTTCCTGAAAATGATTTTACGGAGTTCTGTTATGCGGGATTGGAAGTAATTTTGAATGGTGGTCCGTAACGGCCTTTGACTTTTTATATGTGTACTGGTTACGCGTGTAATTCTACTAAACAAACTTTTCTGTCACTTTTTGCGGGGGGCGAGGTAACATGAAATCCGCAACTTTGGATTTTATTCCCCATAACTTTAGATTCTAATTTTGAATGTTAAAAATCATGAAAAGTAGTCTCGTGTGAACCCCAAACGTTCTAAGTTCGAAGTTATTATTTCGCAATTATAGGCTGTCTCGTTTAGTGATAAGGTGTAAAATTGAATGTAATTGCACAAGATAAATTGTGCTTATACCGTGGCAGAGGGGAAATGCTACCGCAAGGCTAGTCCTTATAATAATTAGTCAAAGGTAACAGCACCATTTAGTGACAAAAAGAGTATCTAAAAAAATATTTCAATAAATTCACTACGCAACATAGAAATCCAAATTGTACCTCCCTTGAAGGCTTTTAACTTAAAATTTTTCATACCAATGCACTCATTTTAATTAGATTTAACAATATACATGGTGTAAGTGACAGCCTTGTAATAATACTGAAATGGTGACCTCAGACCATCAAATTGAACAACAAAGTAATAAAAAGCCTATTAGATTACATTTGGGATTATAACAATAAAAAAATATTTGTTTCAGGAAACAAAGTCATACACAAGCATTACATAGGTAGTTGGTCAGAAAATTGAAAATCGTATAAGTTGTAGACTTTGACTAATTATTATAAGGACTAGCCTTGCGGTACCATTTCTCCTCTGCCACGGTATAAGCACAATTGATCTTGTGTATTTACATTCAATTTTACGCTTTATCACTAAACGAGACAGCCTATAATTGCGAAATAATAACTTCGAACTTAGAACGTTTGGGGTTCACACGAGACTAATTTTCATGATTTTTAACATTCATAATTAGAATCTAAAGTTATGGGGAATAAAATCCAAAGTTGCGGATTTCATGTTACCTCGCCCCCCGCA
Organism: Agonopterix alstromeriana; assembly: GCA_963924505.1. NCBI lineage: Eukaryota > Metazoa > Arthropoda > Insecta > Lepidoptera > Depressariidae > Agonopterix > Agonopterix alstromeriana. The sequence goes on along the minus strand of OZ004689.1, from coordinate 8,556,810 downwards.
AAAAGTGGCAGAAATGTTTGTTAGTAGAATTACACGCGTAACCAGTCCACATATAAATAGTCAAAGGTATGAATCTGTGAGCTTATAAATTGTGCCCACCCAGTTAATATAGGTATGTAGATAACTTAATAATTTATTGTCTACGTGAATAATCTTAGTTCGATGAAGCAGATAACAATAGAATCTCAGCGAGAGTGAAAGAGAAAGTCATAGTCACTTTCCACGTAACGTTCTGAGCTCTTAACTAGAACCAGCCGGTTAGTTAAACTTAATAGTTAACTGTGATTTATTGACGTTCTTAACTGCTCAGACTCTCTACTAGTTTCTCGGCGAAAGAGCTAAATGAATCGACCACTCGAAATATTTCATATATAGGGTCCAACTTAATATGCTGAAACTGAACAACTTTCTCTATGGGACAAACATCGAAATCGCGAAAAAAATCACCTCTTCCATACAAAACTGCAAACCTACTTTAGCCAAATGTATATGTACAACGTGTTAATGAATAAGCGCAAAACCTTATACACCCCAACTGATTTATAACAAAACAATTAGATTGTAACAGTAATTTATTTATTTTTATAGTTAAAATTTAAAGTTATTCACATTTTAAGTTTTCAGGCAAAATGATTTGTTATCATTTCAGCAATGAATGAAAGCGCTAACATGCTCATGGATACATTTTAAGAATCTTGTTTTGGTAGTAAGTAGGGTGAGTGTGCCTGTGCGGTGGGTTGAGACCGAGTTCAGTAAATTTTAAATTATACAAACAAAATAATGAATATTTTGAAAAAAATTACCTATGTTGAAAACATGATAATTGGATTCTGCTCTCGATTCTAAACAAACTACTTTCTAGTTTTGCGTTAATTCATTAACACGTTGTATATAGGGTTCTTCTTAATATGCTGACACTTTTTAAAGGGATGATCAGACCGTCAAACTGAACAACTTTCTCTATGGGACCAACATCGAAATCGCGAAAAAAAAATCAACTGCTCCATACAAAACTGCAAACCTACTTTAGTCAATTGTATGGGACAGCAGATTTTTTTTTTCAACGAAATCGCGAAAAAAAAATTAGCTGTCCCATACATTTGTCTCCAGTTGGTTTGCAGTTTTGTATGGAAGAGCTGATTTTTTCGTTATTTCGTAGTTGGTCCTATAGAGCAAGATCTTCAGTTTGATGATCTGAACCACAGAAAAAGTTGTTCAGTTTGCAGATATTCAGAGCGCGCTCCATACAAACGTAGTCTGGTGATATTTTCAATGCTAACCAATCAAAGTCAATGAAATTTTTCTGAAACAATCTAGAAACGAATTCTATGCTTGTATGAAGTCCGAAATTCGATAAAATAGTTTTAAAGTTACAGTGCCTCAAAGATTTCTATACAAATCTTAAATTAATCCTAGCATTAAAACTGTATATTTTAACTACAATCTGACTTCATACAAGCATAGAGATTAGTTTCTAGATAGTTTCTGAAAAATTTCATTGACTTTAATTGGTTAGTATTGAAAATATCACCAGACTTCGTTTGTATGCAGCGCGCATTTACGCATTCAGAATAAACTTCTCTTCATGTTCTAACCTTCCTACTCCATAAAGCGAAGTTCATAAAAATAAAAGTCGTATAATCTATCAACGCATAGCAAGTATACCGTATAGTTTACGTTTCCACTAACCAAAACAAACAACCGCGTTGTTTACAGTTCATTCTATGAAGACTCCTCGATCAAACTATTTACAATCTCAATGCTTTGGTACAAGGGTTATTAGAGGAGGCTTGTTGTGTTGTATATTTCTCGTAGGTATGCGTGTAACGTTATTCATTCAGGATTTTATGTGATTAAAATATGCATTGATTTAATAGCATATTATCCCACGACTATATTTCCCGAAGGGCAGTCAGAGATATTCTGAAAACTCAGAACTTCCACGTTTCACTAGTAGTACCGAATCTCTGTCCAGTGTGACGGGGAGTGAGCCCGTCGCCACTTGTAATGGACAGTGGGTACAAGACATGCCTCGAAATTGAAGCATGCAAGTTTCCTCACGATGTTTTCCTTCACCGAAAAGCCAGTGGTGTTACAAATTGTACATAAATACCGAAAAACTAATTGGTACGAGTCGGCCTGGACGGGGATCGAACCATCGCCTCCTACACGGCAGGCAAGGTTACTCGCCACTCGACCACCACGGCTTGATTGGTTTGATGCAGGGTTTAAAATTAAATTGGTTACACAGTTAGCGAGGAAAAGTATCATTTATCTTAAAACCACATACTCTACCCATCAAACTGAACAACTTTTACTATGGGAGCAAATCTGTCAAAACAAAAAAAAATATCGGCTGTCATTTGTCAACAGCAGACGTCTTTTCAGCGCTGACAGGTTTGTTTCCATATTGAACGTTGTTCAGTTTGATGGGTAGAATATGTGGACTAAAGGCGGTTAATGATACTTTTCCTTACACCCTGTATACTGAAGGGGGTGCTTGAGACCATAAAACTAAAAATCTTTCACTGTAGGACCAGCATAGAAATCGCGAAAAAAAAATCTGCTGTTCCATAGAAAACTGCAAACCTACTCGAGCCAATTCAATACTAACCAATTAAAGTCAATGAAATTTTTCAGAAACAATCTAGAAACTAATCTGTATGTTCGTATAAGTCAGATTTTCGTTAAAATATACCTACAGTTTTAGTGCTAGGATTAATTTAGGATTTGTATGGAAATCTTTGAGGCACTGTAACTTTAAAATATAGAGTCCTTCTTAATATGCTGACACTTTTTTAAGAATTAAAGGCCCTTAAAATAAGTCGCATGCAACTTTCCTCGCAATGTTTTCCTTCACTGTTTGAAAGCAGTCGGTATTACGTACGTACAACGTGTTAATGTTAATGAATAAGAGATCAGGAAATTGTAAATTTTACAAACATATTATTTAATATTTTGAAAAAAATTACCTATGTTGAAAACATGATAATTCGATTCTGCTCTCGATTCTAAACAAACTGCTTTTTAATTTTGCGTTAATTCATTAACACGTTGTATAAGTTTGAGTTTGACTATAGAGTTAATGTATGTATGTGTGTGTGAATAATCACAAAGATAGTTTCGTTTGATAGCACAAGCAATAGTGCATATCGTATTAAGTGGTTACATACAAATTAACCGCCGTGAAAGTGAAATAATTATCGTGCATTTCAGCATTCATTATGCATATTAATTATTATAAGTTATGCCACTAATTCGTATGATTTGTATTAAGGGTATATTACTGTTGACGCGCTCCATACAAACGAAGTCTGGTTATATTTGCAATACTAACCAATTAAAGTCAGTGAAATTTTTCAGAAACAATCTAGAAACTAATCTCTATGCTTGTATCTTGTCAGATTTTCATTAAATATTACTTCATAATAAAATCTTAAAAATATAATCAAGTCTTTGACTAATTATTATAAGGACTAGCCTTGCCGTTGCATTTCCCCTCTGCCACGGTATAAGCACAATTGAGTATTTACATTCAATTTTACACCTTATCACTAAACGAGACAGCCTATAATTGCGAAATAATAACTTCGAACTTAGAACGTTTGGGGTTCACACGAGACTACTTTTCATGATTTTTAACATTCAAAATTAAAATCTAAAGTTATGGGGAATAATATCCAAAGTTGCGGATTTCATGTAACCTCGCCCCCCGCAAAAAGTGGCAGAAATGTTAGTTAGTAGAATTACGCGCGTAAAACAGATTTTTTTCTAAAGTAGATGCACATAATACATATTTTTTTTGCAATATTTAGAATTTCCATTGAACACAGGTTTCATATGGATTTTATAGAAAAATAAGAAATATGCTTCATAGCAAATAAAGCCGAGATGTTGAAGATCATTGCAATATTTTTCATTAATGTGTATGTCTTTCAAATAACGAGAAGCTTCTAAAAACCAAGCAAAATATAGCCCGGCCCTGCGATTACGTATGGGGAGCGTAGGAGGTTGCAGAGTTGTAACTTTCATACAAAACTTTGACGCAGTATACGCCTAGACGGTATTAATAACAGTAATATTTTATAGGAAAAATAGTTAAGAAAATCTAGACGCCGCGTCACAAATAAAATTTGCAATTAATTTTCTACGAATAATTTCAAAGCTTTAAATCAATCCTATTTTTAAACACAATCTATATTCCATTCAAAATAGCAACGAAATGTTAAGGCTATTTCGCATTACAATTTCAATTTCACAGAAAGAGAGATTTGAAACACTTCCTCTCACTTATTCTAAGAACAGCTTTAGTAACGTCCAATATATGTCGGATAGAATATGTATTCAATAAATTAATTACATTTGGTAATCAGAATTGGCCAGAAAGCGAAATAGGAATCGGAAAATCTCTTCGTCCTTATTTGGAATGAAGTATAGATACTAATCTATGTGCAAATTGTCTGTATTTCAGTTAAAAAATATAGTTTCAATGATAGGACACGAATTATTTAATAGTTACGCTTGGATTAATGTAAGACTTGTATGGAAGCCTTTAACTGTCACAATTACTATAACCTTTTTTGGGTATATGGATAGATAATCATGAATAGATAATAATAGTACACTATAGAAGCGAAACTATGGTTAAACCAACACGAGATTGATAGGCGTATCTTGACATTTGTAGGCGAATTTTGACATTTAACGCGGGAGTTTCGTTTCTATAATGTACTATTATTATCTATTCATCCTAGAGGAAGGATCTCTCTTTAAGACTAGAGTGAGCCATACCAATTGTAAAGTGTCCACTTTTTTTGACGTTTAGGTTTGAGTGTGTGGTGTCAAGTAGTATGGACAAAAGGCACCGAGTGACATATGGCCTTATGTTTACGTGCACTTTTCACACACTCTAGCTCAAAAAAAAGTGGACAGCCGCATAAACAAATATCTATAGTTCCATCTCCTTCTACTATTAAAGGCTTCTACGTCATAAGACAAAAGAGACCAACTACAATCGTAAATTTATGCGGACTCTAGTCTTAAAGAGAGATCCTTCCTCTTAGCTATTCATATGATTTGGGTGTCAGGAATTCAATTCTATAAGCGCAAACATCGTCACATCCTTAAATTCATCGTTGAAACATCGGCGAGCTGTCAATTCGGTATTCTCTAAAGTTATGTCATGTGTCAAACTTAATATAAAAACTTCGATTGTGAACTCATCGTTGTTTTTGACAGCGACGTGATTCTTAGAGAATTGCACTCCTGTCAAGATAACCTCTAAATTTAGTCTAGAATCTATATAAAATCGAGGTCGTAAGAGAAATGAAGGCTATTTCAGAAACAGATAGTGTTACAGAAAGGGTTGCTTCGTGAATAGGTAATGCGAAGTCCGGATATGTAGGGTGGCCTACCTACCTGCCGACCGGACGGGACAGTCCGAGATCCGGTCTGGAATCGTGGGTCATTATTTCTTTATGTGAATAGGGTGACTAACCTAATGGGTGGGTAACAAGGTAACATACGTCGTTTATTATTCTTCCACCAAAACTTAATCAATCAAAATATTAAAAATGCATTTGAAAAACTTTTTTTTTTAATTAGGTACTATCATCGGTGTAGAAAGCCTTACCCTGTTGGAATATGTATTCTATGTTCGTGTCTGTCTATAGATCAAGATACAAGTCTAGAATTGTTTCTGTTACTTTCAATTGGGACTAGATATCTACTAATCTGTGTGACAATGTCCAAGATATTTTACTAGTCCATAATCCACGGTACAGATTTTAAAAAAAGATTCAGAAAAGTGAAGAATTTTAGTACTAATTTTAGGTCGGTTTTGCCTGGTTATGCGTGATTTTGACTTTATTCCAAAGAAAGTGGAGCACCTCAATTTTTGCCTACTGAAACCTTAGAACATCCACGTTTCACTAGTACCGAAACTCTGTCCAGTTTGACGGGGATTGAGCCCGTCGCCACTTGTAATGGTCATTAGGCATAATACATGCTTCAAAATTGAAGCATGCAGGTTTCCTCACGATGTTTTCCTTCCCCGAAAAGCCAGTGGTACATAAATTCCGAAAAACTCATTGGTACTAGTTGGCCTGGACGAGTACCGCACTATCGTGTCCTGCACGGCAGGCAAAGCTACTCGCCACTGGACCACCACGGCCTTTAGATTTTATTAAAAATAACCTAAAAGTAGGTATGTAGTGATAATTAATAATTCGACTGTCCGAATCAACCAGTGTTTTCAAATCTAGCAACGAAGCTGTTTGATATAAAAGCTTGTAGATTTTTCCGAATCCTTCTTCCGCTATGTATTCATGGTCACCTCCTCACACCTGCGGAATATAACATTTCACTGACGGAGCAGTTCTGTAGGGACTCGCACCTCTCTGTTATCATAACTCACGCCTGAGTAAATTGAATGCTATTTATATTACGTTTTAGGTTTATTTTTGGTTGTTTTCGATGGGCATTCTTTTACTCTATGTGTATTTTATAATGACTTATAGTAAATACAAGGTGTTACAAAAATACAAATAAACATTTACGGGGGTGGTTTAGATCATCAAACTGAACAACTTTCATTATAGGACCAATATCGACATCGCGAAAAAAAATTCGGACATTCCAGACTAAACTACTAATCTACTCGAGCTAAATGTATGGGACAGCAGATTTTTTTTATCGCGATTTTGATGTTGGTTCCATAGTGAAAGTTGTTCAGTTTGATGGTCTAAACAACCCCCTTTAAATTTTTTAAATATTTATTTTTACTTTTGTAACACCTTGTATAGGGTTCAACTTAAATGCTGACACTTTTTTTAAGAGGATGTTCAGACCATCAAACTGAACAACTTTCTCTATGGGACCAACATCGAATGGCGAAAAAAAATTCTGCTGTTCCATACATTTGGCTCGTATGTATCCTTGTATGTTGGGTTGTTCGATATTAACACCTGTAGGCCTAGTATGCCACTACGCCTGAGAAAATTACAAAATCGAGACGCACCTCTGGGCTGCAATCGCTGTAAATATTCGGTGATTGAACCGTGACTGGACTACTTACGAACCATAACTTTTAACACATTTGGTATTGCGCTAATCGCGGTACTGCTCTTGACAGGCGTTAGAGCCGTTTTGACAGATCGCTGAGACGTTAAGAGGATATAATTCGGAGCGCGCTCCATACAAACGTACTATGGTGATATTTTTAATACTAACCAATTCAACTCAATGAAATTTTTCAGAATCAATCTAAAAACAAATTTCTATGCTTCTATAGAGTCCGATTTTCGTTAAAATGTATAGTTTTAAAGTTACAGTGCCTCAAAGATTTCCATATAAATCTTAAATTAATTCTAGCATTGAAACTGTATATTTTAACGAAAATCTGACTCCATAAAAGCATAGATATTTGTTTCAAGATTGTTTCAGAAAAATTTCATTGACTTTCATTGGTTAGTATTGAAAATAACACCATAGTACGTTTGTATGGAGCGCGCTCCGAATTATATCCCCTTAAGGGCTGTCAGTTATATAGAGTTTAGCGCGATGCCGAATTCAGCACAGTTGAATAATAATTGGATTGCAATGCGATTAGAACTGAAATTGGATAAGAATAAGAATAGAACTTATATGTTTTAAATTTGCGCAATCGGTCTCCTCCTTAACACCCATAGCTGTTGGATATACAACGTGTTAATGAAATAGCCCAAAACCTCATACACCCCAACTGATTTATAACAAAATAATTAGATTGAAACAATAATTTCATTATTATGATAGTTAAAATTCAAAGTTATTCTCATTTTAAGTTGTCAGGCAAAAATTATTTGGTATCATTTCAGCAATGAATGAGAGCGCTAGTGTGCTCATGGATACATTTTAAGAATCTTGTTTTGGTAGTAATTGCGGTGGGTTGAGATCGAGTTCAGTAAATTTCAAATTTTACAACAAATTATTTAATATTTTGTAAAACAATGACCTATGTTGAAACCATGATAATTCGATTCTGCTCTCGATTCTAAACAAACTACTTTCTAGTTTTGCGTTAATTCATTAACACGTTGTATAATAAAATAACAAAAAATATATAGGTAGGTACTTAATCTACTTAACTATTCTGCTGATCTCTGCCGGCTTCATCCGATTACCGTCACGTTGGGGAATTTGGCTTAGGGCGGTTAAGCGTAATCGTTCTTAGTTAATTGTCTAATAGTTACTACCTACTAGTTAACCCAGTTGGTTCAGTTGTCTGTCGTGGTGTCCTAACCGCTTTAATTTGGCTGGGCATAGGTGAGGTCGTCCGCCAAACAGTTTTTCGAATTACATTCGACCTAACGAACGTTTGGTCGACCAACCAGTTGACCGATTATAATTTATCAATGTCATGCAAAGTCTGATAGTTCTACAAATCGATTGACGAGTACCTATCTGAAAGAGAAATTCATTTATCTTTTTAAGGTTCCGTAGCCAAAGGGTGAAACTAGTACTATACTAAGCCTACGTTGTCCGTCCGTTCGTCCGTCTGTCCTACCTATTTCGGGCTGTAACTTTTGAACCGTAATAGCTAGACAGTTTAAATTTTCATAGAATGTGTTATGTGTTATGGCGGATTTGCTAACAATTCCCGTCAGGGCTCCCTCCGTTCTCTCCATGCGTCCCGGTTTTGCGCTTCGTTAGGCCAGTTTTTCAGGAAGCCATCGATATCATCCCGCCTCCTTCTTCTAGGTCTGCCCCGAAGCCGATTTTGTTTTACTGGGGACCAGTTGGTAGTGGTCATCTGGCTTGCGGCAGACACGTCCAGCCCAATCACTTTAGATTGGCAGCGGTGGTGGCGACGTCTGTCACTTGGGTTCTGGCGCGAATGACCTCGTTTCTGACCCGGTCGATCAGTTTTAAGCCAAGGATGCTGCGCTTCAAGCCCTTTAACAAACCTTGAGGTCTGACTTTTGGTCCTTTGTCAAAGACCACGTTTGAGCACCGTCGGTGAGAATGGGAAGTATGCACATGTTCGTGAGCTTGCTTTTGAGTGGCAATGTGAGATCTCCTTTTATGTGTTCTTTCATGGACCAAAACCTCTTCCAGGCATTTTCGGTGCGACTTGCAACTTCTTTCTTCTTAAAATTAATTAGGTCAATTATGAACATATAAACTACCCCTCTTTCTAAACCTTCCCTTTGCATATCTGCACAATCCCTCACATCTATCTCTAGAGGACAAGTCCTCTACATCTTCGCTATGAATCACTCGCAACTGGACCGCTGTCCATGACCTATAAACGTTTTTCTCTTCAAGTCTCCAGACGTGATTCTTATTTCTGCGACGTTAGAACCGAATCGGTTTGACTCTTGAGACTTTGTATTTGTTGACCGTAACGTGAGGTGTTACACCGATGCGAATTACTAATCTCTTTGTTCGGCAATCTTCGTTTGCGCAGAGCAGACCCAAGTCCCCGTCAAAACCCGAAGGCATTTATAGTCGGGGAAATCTACGGATTTTTGTATGGAGAAGGTTGCATTAATTGCACTTTTGGTGATAATTTGGAATATAGTAGATAAATACCTGAAAAACATACATTCTCAATAATCCCCGATTTTTTATGGTGTATTATTGAAAAATTAAGACATTTACAAAACATTAAATTTAGGTATGAACAAAAAATGGAAAATTGGTGATTTTGTACAGGATGGCTTCATTCAATACGTTTTACTTATAACAATAATAATCCTCGGGTAATATCGTAAATTTGAGTAGATATTTAATATTTTGTAAGTCTTCAAAAATTATAATCTCCAAACTAAATTATTTACTGTTTGTTTGTACACATTAAATTTGCCTTGAGATAATTAACTGTCTCTTTTGCTAGTATGCTGGTAGAAATATCTTCGAAATAAGCTTGCCCTTTGTACATTTATAGCGATTTTAAGGTATTTCTACGATTCCTGAGCCTATTTAACAACGAAATTTCGACAAAAGTGTTATAAACTAACAGTTATATTATTTCAAACACAATTTACTAAAGTGTCTTTAATGCAATCTCAAACCTTATTTTTCCTAGACTATTAGTAATCAAATGGTCCAAAGTCGGATAGCAGCGAACAGGACGAAAAAAGACTAGACGTAGGGTCCGCGCTCAAAAGTGTCCGAACCAAAAGAGCACCAAAACGTAAAAAGAGAACCAATTACGCGACAGTCTTCGTTTGATCGGCTGACTACGAGCACGCGCGCACCGTGCCGCGATGGAAAAGAATTTCAGCATTTTCAATGTTTTAAGTTGGTTTATACTACTCGTACACACGGTGACACATCAAGCTACGCAAAACAATAAGCTGGCCGCGCGACGTTATACAATACTCTACCTACGCGCGGCCAGATTATTTTGGTTTTGCGTAGCTTGATGTGTCGCCGTGTGTACTTCGGTTTCTTTAGTTTAGTCTCGGACACTTTTTTCAAGAATTTTGTACTAGACCCGGCGTCCATAGTATTCTACGTCAATGATAACAATAAACAAAACAGTACGGTGTGAGTGACGGCTCGTTTGTATGGGATCAACTTTAAGCGGCTGTCGGTTATGTCGGTCGTCTCGGGAGTAGATCCGAATCAATTCACTTTGAAGTCTGTATCAATTAGTTGATGCTTTAAATAAACTTGGTCGATGAGGTCATGGTGGATGGAAATTAATGGAATTCCCTTAATGTGATAGCTATAGTATGTAGTCATGATCGTATTCCTAGAGAGGATTGTCATAGATGCATGCATGCATGCATATGCTCACGACTATTTACTTTTCTGTATAGTATCAATTATTTTATTAAATAGACTATGTATTATTGTATACATAACATTAGCTTAAGAATTTATATTGTAATAGTTATTAAGTCGTTTTATGTTGTAGAGTTTCTGGCCGCATCTTCTCTACAGCGACAACACGTTTCGATGGGGTGGTAGCTTTAAAAAAAGATTTGACGTTTGATAAGTGTGCTGCAAGCTCCTATATTGATAAAATTATATTGACTTTGACTTTGGTAGTCAAACCACAGAACATCCACGTTTCACTAGTACCGAAACTCTGTCCAGTGTGACGAGGGCTGAGCCCGTCGCCACTTGTAATGGACAGTGGGTACAAAACATGCCACGAAATTGAAGCACGCAGGTTTCCTCACGATGTTTTCCTTCACCGAAAAGCCAGTGGTGTTACAAATCGTACATAAATTTCGAAAAACTCATTGGTACGAGTCGGCCTGGACGGGGATCGAACCATCGCCTCCTGCACGGCAGGCAAGGTTACTCGCCACTGGACCACCACGGCTGATTCTTTAATAGCCCTTAATGTAATAGCGATAGTATACAGGGTGTAAAAAACCCTGTTCGAGCCTTTAGGGGGTGCTTTAGACCATCAAACTGAACAACTTTCACAATGGAGCCAACATCGAAATTTCGAAAACACCGTCTCGCCGGACACTTTCTTCGCTTTATATTAAATAAATATCTTGGACATTGTCACACAAATTATCTAGTCACATTTAAAGTACCAGAATTTAGCCTGGACTTGTAATATGATGACTAGACAACGATATAGAATATACATTTAGATACAAACATCCATGACTCGGGTACAAATATTAATATTCATCATACAAATATTTGTACCTTATGGAATTCGAATCCGCGACCCTCGGCACAGCAGGCAGGTTCACTACAGACTGCTCTATCGGGCTATTATAATAACATTTTCTTCGCTTAATTATACCTTTAATACATGGATGGAACCCTCAGACACCCTGGTGCGAAGGCCTTGTATCCTACGTCTCATTGATTACAATTTACTTACGTCGTGAGGACTCGAGGCTTTTCCAACAAAGAGATATTATTATCTACTTCGTTTGCGCTGTCATATGACCATCTTTACTATGGTTTTTAGGAATTAGAACAAAATTTTTTTGTTTTTATATAAAATAACAGGGATGCAAACTTTCGAAAAAAACATTTTTTAGTGCTCTTAAATCCTCTGTAGAAAATAAGCAAAAGCATAGCATATGCTCACGACTATATTCCCCGAGGGGGTAGTAAGAGATATTCTGAAAACTCAGAACATCCACGTTTCGCTAGTAGTACCGAAACTCTGTCCAGTGTGATGGGGAGTGAGCCCGTCGCCACTTGTAATGGACAGTGGGTATATGGGTGGGTTTTCTGTAGAAAATGTATCCAAAATTTCTTGTTTCTATCTAGGGCCGTTTCAAAAATTACGAAAGACGATTTGGGGGTGGAGGGGGTCCGGTCAAGTCTTATTTTTGCGACTTTTTCTTTGAAATTTTGGTTCATAATTACTTACGTAAGGGGGTTTAGAAAGTGTTTAAAATCGGCTTAAGTAATTTACGAAAGTCCCTCTTCAGTGTTTTAGGCTGTCTGTTGTCTGTCAGTCAGTCACAGTTCTGTATCAATCTAAAATTAATGTCAAAATAATTTTCTTACATATCAATATTCATTATCTTGTAAAATTCTTAAACTATGATAGCCTATTTAAATATTTTTTAAATCCAAACACCCACATCCGTCCGGCTTTCCGGAAATTCCCAATATCCTAATATCATAACTTGAAACTGGGTCACCCTAATCTCACCTACAATATTACATTTTGGTTTCCATTTTCTTCTCGATCTCATTTCGTATTTATTTCAGCTCATATTCTGGAGTAGGGATGTAATGCAGCTACGTATCCGTAACCGTTTTTATATCCATAACAAAAAGTGCTGATGAATTTTAAGGAAATACAAGGTGTAAGAGACAGCCTAGCAAATACTGAAACGATGAATTCAGACCATCAAACTGAACAACTTTCACTATGGAGCCTACCTTTTATCGCGTTTCATGAGGTAGGGTCCATAGTAAAAGTTGCTCAGTTTGATGGTCTGAGTTCACCGTTTCAGTATTTGCTAGGCATTCACATACACCATGTATATCAATAAATAATAAGTAAATATTAAATTCGTTTTATACCATAAAAGTGTTACAAATTAAATGTTTCGCGGACCCCGCACAAGGCAGCAAAGGCCCGATTAATATTTAACTACGAACGCTTCGGCGAAACACGATTCGCCGATAGCACGGATCGTCAACACTGATCATCGAATCGTCATTTTGACCAGCCTGTCACTGTTCACACGGCCTTTTTTTGACAGCGCCTGAGATTCGTATTACCCGAATGAAAAATCCGATAATTATAATTTTCGTCTCCCTACGTCCGCTTTCATATATTTTGTTTTTAAATACGAATGAATATAATTTGACACGAGCATGTTAGCGAACAAAAAGGTACGAAATTGAATACAATTTCAGACGTACGATATTTCAGGAGACAATTTTATTGGCTTCGTCATTATAATATGTACCTATAGGGTCCTTCTTAATATGCTAACACTTTTTTAAAGGGATGATCAGACCATCAAACTGAACAACTTTCTCTATGGCACCGACATCGAAATCGCGAAAAAAAAATCTGCTGTTCTATACAAAACTGTGAACCTACACGAGCCAAATGTATGGGACAGCTGATTTTTTTTTCGCGATTTTTATGTTGGTCCCATTGAGAAAGTTGTTCAGTTTGATGGTCTGAACATCCCTTTAAAAAAGCGTCAGCATATTATGTTGGACCCTGTATAAAAGAATAAATTAAAATGGAGGGAATTTATGTACGATTTGTAACACCACTGGTTTTTCGGTGAAGGAAAACATTGTAAGGAAACCTGCATGCTTCAATTTCGAGGCATGTATTGTACCCACTGTCCATTATAAGTGGCGACGGGCTCACTCCCCGTCACACTGGACAGAGTTTCAGTACAACGAGTGAAACGTGGATGTTCAGAGTTTTCAGAATATGAGCATAATGCTATGAATTCAGATAATAAAACCAAACAAACTTTTGGGCTGGCAAAAGATAAGGGTTAAAAGCATAGCATAGCATATGCTCACGACTATATTCCCCGACGGGGTAGTCAGAGATTTCTGAAACCTCAGAACATCCACGTTTCACCAGTAGTACCGAAACTCCGTCCAGTGTGACTGGGGGTGAGTCCGTCGCCACTTGTAATGGACAGTGGGTACAATACATGCCTCGAAATTGAAGCATGCAGGTTTCCTCACGATGTTTTCCTTCACCGAAAAGCCAGTGGTGTTACAAATCGTAAATAAATTCCGAAAAACTCATTGGTACGAGTCGGTCTGGACGGGGACCGAACCATCGCCTCCTGCACGGCAGGCAAGGTTACTAGCCACTGGACCACCACGGCTTACGTTGTATGTCTTTCAAATAACGAGAAGATAGCTTCTAAAAACCAAAAAAATATGGCTCGGTCCTGCGTTTGTCTATGGGAGCGTCTTAATTATGACGCGCTATGACGCGCTATGACAGATTCATCTTCTGTATTTTCACCCTCAGACTAACTCTGGCGAATTTTATGTTCAATTACAAACAAAAATAATGCAACCTTTTCCATTCCTTTGCCATTTCCAAATTCCGAACATAGATTTTCGAAATCCTTTTAGAATCCTGAAAAAAAATATTTTTATTAACGGAATATTTATTTTGTTTCAGGTAAAAGAAATATCAGAGTACAGGCAACATCGGGAAATATTTCATCGAGCAGGAGTTTGCTTGACGCCATTGCTCTTGCTGTGTTTCGTCGTATTTGAAATTCGTAAAAAATAGGTTTTAGTGATATTTGTGACATAATTTCGTGCGGATTGTGTACCAAACTGTTGCGTAAAGCGACCGACGTAACAGGAATCTCAAATAAATACGATAACAGAACATAAGTTTTGGTTCAAGTTAACTCGTACATTTTGGCGTCAACGCGCGAGCTTACGAAATCGACCACAGATTCATCGTCATCTATCATCCCATCATCAAAATAAAGAATATAAAGAAAAAAATAACGAATGGCTCAAAAGGACTAGTATCCAGAGCCGTTAAAGAAATTATAAAAAATCATTGAGTAACACCTTTGACTAATTATTATAAGGACTTGCCTTGCGGTAGCATTTCCCCTCTGCCACGGTATAAGCACAATTGATCTTGTGCATTTACATTCAATTTTACACCTTATAACTAATCGAGACAGCCTATAATTGCAAAAAAATAACTTCGAACTTAGAACGTTTGGGGTTCACACGAGACTACTTTTCATGATTTTAACATTCAAAATTAGAATCTAAAGTTATGGAGAATAAAATCCAAAGTTGCGGATTTCATGTTACCTCGCCCCCCGCAAAAAGTGGCAGAAATGTTTGTTAGTAGAACTACACGCGTAACCAGTCCACATATAAATAGTCAAAGAGGAACACTGACCGAGAATTTTTCTTTTACGCTCGATTCATAGAGATAGGAAGTACCCTCTATAACGTCTCCATTGCAGAAGACACCATAGACTTCAAGATCACGGTGCGTGTGTATGTATACAACGTGTTAATGAATAAGCGCAAAACCTCATACACCCCAACTGATTTATAACAAAATAATTAGAATGAAACAATAATTTCATTATTTTGATAGTTAAATTTTAAAGTTATTCGCATTTTAAGTTTGAGGCAAAAATGATTTGTTATCATATCAGCAATTAAAAGCGCTAATGTGCTCATGGATACATTTTAAGAATCTTGTTTTGGTAGTAAGTAGGGTGAGAGTGCCCGAGCAGTGGGTTGAGATAAAGTTCAGAAAATTTTAAATTTTAGATACAAATTATTTCATATTTTGAAAAAAATTACCTATGTTGAAAACATGATAATTCAATTCTGCTCTCGATTCTAAACAAACTATTTTCTAGTTTTGCGTTAATTCATTAACACGTTGTATAGACAATACCTATTCCAACTTCCTGATGTACATAGACAGTGGCGTAGCGTGGGTATCTGCCGCCCGGGGCACAGATAATTTGCCGCCCCTTATCTTACCTGCACAAAAATAACGGAGCGAGCGAAGCGACCTCGAAATTTTTTTCCACATCGATACGGGTTGTGGTCAGACATCTTTTGGTTTATCTATGCAAAAATGTGCAAAGTAACCTAACTAAAAGCGAAGCAATCGAGTGAAGCAAGCTCGAAATTTTTAGCACCACGTCTTAGCTGCGGTCAGGATTATGAGTTGGCACAATAATTAAAACAGGCACTTAGGCCGAGATTCAGAGACGATTTTTTTAGTCTTAGCTCGAGCTAAGCGTGGCAAAAATGTATGGATTTTGACATACGGGAGTTCGAGCTAAGACTTAAAAATCGTCTCTTAATCTCAGCCTTAGTGATATATGGTCAGTAGGTCCTATAAAGTTTTCTGTGCCTTTAGCGCAATCTAGTGTTCATCAGCACGTCTAGCATGATTTCTGTACTGGCGCGACTCTGCTTTTGTCCATACTACATGCCTTAGAGCGAGCGAAGAGAGCTCGTTTTTTGTCTGCTCTACGAATTGATCGGTGGTTGGTTTGGGGAATATAGTCGTGAGCTCTACGAATTGGTTATATACGGAGCTCAGTCAATCTATATTTTACCCGAATTTGCCGCCCCTAGTAAAGTGCCGCCCGGGGCATTTGCCCCCCCTTCTACCCCCCCCCCCTCACTACGCTACTGTACATATACATACACAATGCGGATTGGTACACTTCACACACGCATCCGAATTTATTCTTCAGCGTATGCAGGTTACTATGTTAATATTGAGATGGATGTGTGGTGTTACTACAACGTGTTAATGAATAAACGCAAAACCTCATACACCCCAACTGATTTATAACAAAATAATTAGATTGAAACAATATTTTCATTATTTTGATAGTTAAAATTTAAAGTTATTCGCATTTTAAGTTTTCAGGGGAAAATGATTTGTTATCATTTCATCAATGAATGAAAGCACTAGCGTTCTCATGGATACATTTTAAGAACCTTGTTTTGGTAGTAAGTAGGGTGAGTGTGCCTGTGCAGTGAGTTGAGATCGAGTTCAGTAAATTTTAAATTTTACATACAAATTAATTAATATTTTGAAAAAAATTACCTATGTTGAAAACATGATAATTCGATTCTGCTCTCGATTCTAAACAAACTACTTTCTAGTTTTGCGTTAATTCATTAACACGCTGTATAATGGACAGGATTAGGAATAAGTATATTGGATAAGGGGACAACCCCGGATCTAGGTGGGGGATAAATCCCACCTATCCCCCTGGATTCGTACTTGGTTACAAGTTCATAAAAATTTGTTAGAGTAGTCACATATCAACATAAATAAACCAACGCGACTTCAAACGCTCTAATCAAATTACAACATCAAAAACTTCACATCCCGGTAGTAAAATGAATTTCACGGTTTAAACAGTCAAGTCCCACGATTCAGACCATAATAACACTTATATTAAACACTCAAAGGGTTACAGAGGAGACTGGATGTATGTAAAAGCAGTAATATACCTAAGGAACGGAAGCCGCGCCTAGTGCATGACTGCATGCTTCAGCCACTGTGTCGGCGCGGGCGCAGCGTGACGGTTGAACGAACAATACTATGTAATGAATGTTGTTCATAATGTATAATGTTGATACATACATACATACATATACTCACGCCTGTGTCCCATTGGGGTAGGCAGAGACAATTGATCGCCATCGGCTACGATCCTGACATACCTCTTTTGCCTCTTCCACAGTCATAAGTCGTTTCATGCACGCTCGTCGGTTTCGGGTACATTTGATCTGACCCTTCTTAAGTAGGCTGTAAATTTGGTCTGCATACTTACGTCTAGGGCGACCCCTTTCGACTGTTCCATTCTAGGCATGTATTGTACCCACTGTCCATTACAAGTGGCGACGGGCTCACTTCCCGTCACACTGGACAGAGTTTCGGTACTACTGGTGAAACGTGGATGTTCTGTGGTTTGCTATGCTAAGCTTGACTAGGAAAAAGGCGCTCAGAATGAAATGTCAGTTTTAATTTTTTTTTTTATTTGGAGCTTTTAACCCTGAGGTTATGCCAGCCCTTTATTTGGGTTAATTTAGAAGATGTTTTTTGGAAATCAAATTTTCACTGGAAGCGCCACGATTGTATAAAAGATGCAATATAATATAAGAAATATTTATTACAACATACACACATACCAATAGTCTCGGATTCACACTCGAATGAAAACAATGGAGACAAAAACGGCGGCAAAAAAGCAGCGAGGTCAAGTACGCTTGGATGTGGAAATACTTTGAGGTTATATTATGGCGGATTTTAAACACGCTAATGACAAAATTATTAGTCCAACGATATCACACTATGTATGTATGTATATGCTCACGACTATATTCCCCGAGGGGGTAGTCAGATATGTTCTGAAACCTCAGAACTTCCACGTTTCACCAGTAGTACCGAATCTCTGTCCAGTGTGAACGGGGGTGAGCCCGTCGCCACTTATAATGGACAGTGGGTACAATACATGCCTCGAAATTGAAGCATGCAGGTTTCCTCACGATGTTTTCCTTCACCGAAAAGCCAGTGGTGTTACAAATCGTACATAAATTCTGAATAACTCATTGGTACGAGTCGGCCTGGACGGGGATTGAACCATCGCCTCCTACACGGCAGGCAAGGTTACTCGCCACTGGACCACCACGGCAAATCACACATGTTACACTATAATGGTTCAATAAGTTTTAACAATCAACGGGGAAACTGAAAACTGTTTGTAGAATACTTCGTATTTTTGTAACTACTCTTCCTAAAAATTGACCATATGTCGTTTTTCGTGTTTGCGAATATAGGGTATTTGACAGCATGTCAAATAAAGGATCTATTGATGGCATCCGTATTGAATACGAATTTTGAAAACCAATATTTAGTCAGTTAAGAAAAATACTTGATAATTTAAGAGAAAATAGACAAAGAAAATTTTTTTTTTTCTACTTTAGTCACGTGATCGTCAACGACTGTGATTGGCCGAATGGTGGATGACGTCAACTGCTTGTAAACAGTTGCGTGTAGAGTGTGTGTCGTACAAAGTTTACGTCATCGTGACGTCACCTGCTTGTAGCCACGTATTATTGTCAGGAAAAGCGTTTTCGCGGGATATTTAAATAAAAATTTTTGTTTTCGTTTTTTCTTGCAATATATGTATCTATTTCTATAGAGTCCTTAGACATCAGTGATTAACGTAGGACAGTTTATAAAAACCTGTCAAATACCCTATTGTAGACCAAATTGTAAACCAAGTCCCATTATAGAAAATATACCAGAGGCCGTAGCATAATGCGCGTGAAAGGCTATCATCATCATCATCAACTCAACCGATGGACATCCACTGCTGGACATAGGCCTCCCCCAAGGATCGCCACAACGACCGGTCCTGTGCCGCCCTCATCCAACGGGTTCCCGCCGCCTTCACCAGGTCATCGGTCCACCTTGTGGGGGCCTACCCACGCTGCGCTTTCCGCGTCACCACTCGAGAACTTTTCGGCCCCATCGGCCATCGGTTCTGCGAGCAATGTGCCCCGCCCACTGCCACTTTAGTTTAGCTTCTTTGGGCTATGTCAGCCACTCTGGCTCTTCTGCGGATCTCATCTTTTTTGATTCGATCTCCGAAGGAAACTCCGAGCATAGCCCTTTCCTTTGCCCTTTGGGTGACATTCAGCCTTTTTATGAGTGAATACCTTGTGTGATAGGCCATATTCTTTTATGTGGACTGGTTACGCGTGTAATTCTACTAACAAACAATTCTGCCACTTTTTGCGGGGGGCGAGGTAACATGAAATCCGCAACTTTGGATTTTATTCCCCATAACTTTAGATTCTAATTTTGAATGTTAAAAATTATGAAAAGTAGTCTCGTGTGAACCCCAAACGTTCTAAGTTCGAAGTTATTATTTCGCAATTATAGGCTGTCTCGTTTAGTGATAAGGTGTAAAATTGAATGTAAATGCACAAGATCAATTGTGCTTATACCGTGGCAGAGGGGAAATGCTACCGCAAGGCTAGTCCTTATTATAATTAGTCAAAGGCCATATCACGTCTTCTGCCTTGTTCGTGTAAAGAGAGCGAAGCCAAATTGTTGGAGAATTACCTCTCACCATTTGAAATGATCTTAAAACTAGATCCAATATCTATTACACTATTCTTCCGCACTCGATCAAAGACGTACTCTAGATTGATAACACAGATCTATCTAAAGCCAGACGGACGGACAGTACATTAATTATAATATTACGCTTAGAATACGTCACAGTATCGCCTGGCATTTGGCACAAAGACAAAAGAGATTTGTTATGAGATAGAAAATATTTAAGTACAATAGAACTGTCGTGGCTTTTATTATCTTGTCTAGGGAATTTTACTCTTGATTTGATTTTATGAGGGTTCCCTACATTAAAACTATCTTTATTATTAGCATAAGCATATGCTCACGTCTATATTCCCCGAGGCGGTAGTCAGAGATATTCTGAAGCCTCAGAACATCCACGTTTCACCAGTAGTACCGAAACTCTGTCCAGTGTGACGGGGGGTGAGCCCGTCGCCACTTATCATGAACAGTGGGTACAATACATGCCTCGAAATTGTAGCATGCAGGTTTCCTCACGATGTTTTCCTTCACCGAAAAGCCAGTGGTGTTACAAATCGCACATAAATTCCGAAAAACTCATTGGTACGAGTCGGCCTGGACGGGGATCGAACCATCGCCTCCTGCATGGCAGGCAAGGCTACTCGCTACTGGACCACCACGGCTTTCTTTATTATTATTGGACTGATTAATCGACTGCCTCCGTGGTCTAGTGGTTAAGAGCAGGACTTCCGAACCAGTGGGGCGCGCCCCCCTTGGGGGGCGTAGTGATATCCTAAGGGGGGCACAATGCGTTTGCATTTTGTAAAGAAAAATCCAGTTGAGGATATGTGAAAAAAATAGGATTCTTCAAAGCATCATATCGCTGGGTGAATACAACAACGGCACAAGTCAAAAAAGTTGATTTTGAGATAAATGACATTAAAGTTGGCGCCAGAGAGTGCGCGCGAACAAATTCGTCTGTAGTTACTACACAGTAAGGGTTAGATTGTTGATGTTTGCCTTTTGTATATCTGTGTTATATCAGTAATCTATAACAGTTGAGAATTTTATTGATATACTTCAATATTTTTATTTATAGGGCCATAAATATGGGGGTTCCGAGTTATGCCAGTTTTGCATTAACTTTTTGGTACGATTTAGATTTATGTCAGATAATTATTGAGAAAACATGAAGAAATGTGATAGTAATTAGTACCCAAAATAAAACACAATTATGGCATTAGAGAAGAGACTGAAGAAATGGGAATTTACAAAGCAATGAGGAAAAGGAAATTTGATCTGTTACTGAATTGGCGGAAGTTGTCTGATGAGATCCTATCATATCAGATACACAACGCATAAGCATATGCTCACGACTATATTCCCCGAGGGGGAGTCAGAGATATTCTGAAACCTCAGAACATCCACGTTTCACCAGTAGTACCGAAACTCGGACAGAGTTTCGGGACAGATACACAACGAGTTCGATGATAAGAGCCAGACCAAGAAATTACTGGTGAGCCCAATCACATGTTGATCTCAATAGATCTTTTAGTACTGCTTAAATCAAGAACGATGTGTAAAACAGTTATCAATCTCTATCTTCGGTCTTCTTACCAGCAACCCATTTTACGTAATCAGGCCAGTTGGCCGGTGGTCGTCCCATACTATTTAATTATAAAATAACCACGCTAGTTTGTAGCTTCTGTTCTAGAACACATATATCATGAAGTACTAACAGTAGGAGTATGATTGCCGGATATGTGTAAATTGAACATATAATTGAAGTTTTGATTAGAGCCAAAACACGATTAAGAGACATTTTCTCGATAGAAAAATAAGCCAAAGTAGCCTCCGTCTTTATCGATAAATGCTTGGAACTGCTAAACGGTGAATAATAGAAACACGAGACTTGATTTAAAAAAAAAAGAGATTGATATTATATAAAGTTTGATTAGATCAGAAATGAACTTACATAAATAGTATAATCATTTTTAAATAAATTTTTCATCCCCCCATCTCGGAAAGAATATTTTTGCTCTTCGATATCTGAGTGCCAAAGCCGTTTTTATCCACTAGAGGATAAAGTAAATTGAATTTAGAACATCGTGTGCACTATGTTTGTGAATTCAAAACATCGTTAAATCTATTTGCTTTTCCCTCCATGGTTCCGAATTTATCAATGAAATATATCAAGCAAAGGTGAGCGGAAGTGTTGGGAGAGGCCGTCCGAGGAAAACGTACCATGATCAAATCAATGATCTTTTCCGAAAAGGACAAGTGCGTAGCACCCTCAATCGACGGAAGTGCATGAAAAGATGTAAGAATGTGAATGAGGCTAAAGAGGTGTGCCAGAGTCGTAGCGTGTGGCGGTCCGTGGTCTCTGCCTACCCCCATGGGACAATGGCGTGAGCTTATGTATGTATGTATGTATGTATGTTTTTTTTTTCATTTAGTCATTTCCTCGCTGAGGTGGGATGAAAAGTTACGTGTTGCACTCGAGTGCAAAGATTTTTCAGCTCGTGCTCTTTTGATTCCCTCGCTAACGCTCAGGATTCTAATTTTTGAAACACTCGCTGCGCTCGTGATTCAATTTTAGAATCCTTCGCTTGCTCGGTCATCAAAATTGAGCACGCGGTTAAAAAGCAACTTTACACTCTTGTATAACAAATAACTACGGGCGGGCAAAAAAGGTTGGGAAACTCTGGTTAAGTTCATTGGGCTCTTGACACAGAGGTCGTGGGTTCCATTCCCACGGGGGACACCTAGTGATATGTCACTTTGTGCGTTTTTCCCCAGTTGGTTAGGATATTGCAGGCTGAATCACCTGATTGTCTGAAAAGAAAGATGATTCCGTGCTTCGGATGCCACTTTAAGCCGTTGGTTCCGGATACTATCTCTGGTGGTGGTAGTCGTTACATGCAAACCACGTCAGAGGCCGTAAGGCGGTCTGAAAAAACTCTGACACCAGCACGTCTAGCATGATTTCTTTTCTTGCGCGCGACTCGGCTTTATTCCATACTACTTGTCGCGGTAAGCGCGACTTTCGCTCTCCGAAAAGCGCGGGAACAGGTCATTTTCTATGGAGCAAAGGCGCGTCGCGCGCGTGTGTAGAAATCATACTAGACGTGCAGGGCTTGCTGCCCACACGGTAAGAAGAAGAATATGATAAAAGTCACCCTTGCTACAAATGCATACTTTGAGACATAGTTGCTAGTTGTAGCGAAGCTTCTGTTCACCCCAAAAGTAGTTTGTGTATTGTATTAAAAACGACATGTCGCATTGCGTAAAAGTTTTCTTTTTTCGGTCGTTTAAATTATTTTATTTGCACCTCCAAAGAGAAACTTTGTATACAGCGACCGCAACGACCCGCAGCGAACCGCCCCGGCCCGCAGACGCGGCGCCTTCGTTCAACTTACAAAGTCCCTCACATCAAGCTATTTTGTTCATTATGACATTGATATAAGAACTACGTTAGGTGCATTTAATATGCAACATTTTACGTACAGAGTCCTCCTAAGAGGAAGGATCTCCATAGAGTCCGCATAAATTTGCGATTGTAGTTGGTCTCTTTTGTCTTATGACGTACCTTTAATAGTAGAAGGAGATGGAACTATAGATATTTGTTTATGCGGCTGTCCACTTTTTTTTGAGCTAGTGTGTGTGAAAAGTGACCGTAAACATAAGGCCATATGTCACTTGGTGCCTTTTGTCCATACTACTTGACACCACACACTCAAACCTAAACGTCAAAAAAAGTGGACACTTTACAATTGGTATGGCTCACTCTAGTCTTAAAGAGAAATCCTTCCTCTTAGGAGTCCTCCAAGCCATTTTGATCCTTATGGCATTGAAACAAGAGCTAAATTAACGGACTCTTCTGTGTACGTTGACAATGATTTTGAGTTAATTTGGACAAGGCCGGATTATGCTGTAATCCGGAAAGTATTTTACCGGGTTTACGGGATAGTTTGTTCTTATAATTAGTGTACATAAATAAACTCGAAGCCTTTTAAGGCCGTCACAGACGGCCGCTATAATGTGTTGCTGTACTCTTCTAACGCACGCAAGTTACTAATCTGTTGTTGCATACATTTGAGTCGAGTAGGCATTTCAGTTTAGTATCCATTTCACCCTATTAGGGGTCCTTCTTAATAAGGCTGACACTTTTTTAAGGGGATGATCAGACCGTCAAACTGAACAACTTTCTCTATGCCACCAACATCGAAATCACCAAAAACAAAATCTGTTCCATACAAAACTTCAAACCAACTTGAGCCAAATTTAAGGGACAGCAAATTTTTTTTCACGATTTCGATGTTGGTCCCATAGCGAAAGTTGTTTAGTTTGATGGTCTGATCATCCCCTCAAAAAAGTGTCAGCATATTAAAAAGTACCCTGTATAGGAATAAGTGGCGCCCATTATAAGTGGCGACGCGACGGGCTCACTCCCCGTCACACTGGACAGAGTTTCGGTACTACTAGCGAAACGTGGATGTTCTGAGGTTTCAGAATATCTCTGACTACCCCCTCGGGGAATATAGTCGTGAGCATATGCTTATGCTTATGCAGTATAGTAATCAGAAAATCTTTTCGTCCTTATTTGAAATGAAGAATAGATATTCGTTACTGATTTTTTTCCCGTGTAGAGTGACACTAACTGTCCGTTGCAGAAACGCTCATTAGAGTTAATCCTCCATTAAATCTCTTGCTAGCTTTTACTACGTCAACAAGACAAAAAGTGACAGCAAGAGATTTAATGGAGGATTAACTTTAATGCCTTGCCTGCCGTGCAGGAGGCGATGGTTCGATCCCCGTCCACACCGACTCGTATCAATGAGTTTTTCGGAATTTATGTACGATTTGTAACACCACTGGCTTTTCGGTGAAGGAAAACATCGTGAGGAAACCTGCATGCTTCAATTTCGAGGCATGTATTGTACCCACTGTCCATTATGTGGCGACGGGCTCACCCCCCGTCACACTGGACAGAGTTTCGGTACTACTGGTGAAACGTGGATGTTCTGAGGTTTCAGAATATCTCTGACTACCCCCTCGGGGAATATAGTCGTGAGCATATGCTATGCTTAAGTTTAATGAGCGTTTCTGCAACTGAGTGTAAATGTCCCAGCTGTTACGTTTTTAACTCCAAAGTAACAGTAACGGCGCGGTGGTACAAAACAGTAACCCTGAATATTGCATCAAGCGCGTTGCGGATAGGTACCGAAGTTTACGTTACCTACGTTATGTTACGTTACTTTACGTTTAGCGACTTTGTTTTTGTTTAAAATTTAACGTGCTATTACGTGTTTATGATTGTTTGAGAAGACTAAGCGATATCTCTGCTTTGTGCCTACCTGTCATTATAAGAGTTAGCCTTTGACTAATTATTATAAGGACTAGCCTTGCGGTAGCATTTCCCCTCTGCCACGGTATAAGCACAATTGATCTTGTGCATTTACATTCAATTTTACACCTTATCACTAAACGAGACAGCCTAGAATTGCGAAATAATAACTTCGAACTTAGAACGTTTGGGGTTCACACGAGACTACTTTTCATGATTTTTAACATTCGAAATTAGAATCTAAAGTTATGGGGAATAAAATCCAAAGTTGCGGATTTCGTTGTTACCTCGCCCCCCGCAAAAAGTGACAGAAATGTTTGTTAGTAGAATTACACGCGTAACCAGTCCACATATAAATAGTCAAAGGATGAAGGCGTCTATTTACCTAGATATTGTACCTTTTTTTAACATTGAAAATATTTTTTGTTTCCATTCAGCCATTCAGCAAAAGTTCGAAATCGACCTAGAGTGCGATTTATGAAACTCATACTTAGAACTAAGCAGTTGAAAATGTAATATTACTATGGAGATATGCATCTTTCTACTGCTGATTTGACTTTCAAAAATCATTCAGGATGCATATCTCCATAGCAATTTTGTCTCTCACCGATCCCAGCTACTTCTCACCGATCCCAGCTACCCAATCCGCCGCGTAGCCCCAGCAACGTCATATTCCGAGGTCCGTACCTAGTCGGGGAAATCTACGGATTTTTGTATGGAGAAGGTTGCATTAATTGCACTTTTGGTGATAATTTGGAATATAGTAGATATAGTGGAATACCTGAAAAACATAAATTCTCAATAATCCCCGATTTTTTATTGTTTATTATTGAATAATTAAGACATTTACTAAACATTAAATTTAGGTAAGAACAAAAAATTGAAAACTGGTGATTTTGTACATGATGGCTTCATTCAATACGTTTTATTTATAACAATAATAATCCCCGGTTAATATTCGTAAATTTGAGTAGATATTTAATATTTTGTAAGTTTTCAAAAATTATAACCTCAAAACCAAATTATTTACTGTTTGTTTGTACACATTAAATTTGCCTTGTTTTATTTAACTGTCTATTTTGCTAGTATGCTGGAAGAAATATCTTTCGAAAAAAGCTTGCTCTTTGTACATTTATATCGATTTTAAGGAATTTCTCAGGTTCCTGAGCCAATATAACCACGAAATCTCGACAAAAGTGTTATAAACTAACAGTAATATTATATCAAACACAATTTAATAAAGTGTCTTTAATGCAATCTCAAACCTTATTTTTCCTAGACTAACCCCTCAGGGTGCCCCTAGGTCGGTTGCTTAAGTTCATTCATTTGGCTCGGTAGACCCTTCGTGGTCCCTCCAATAGCCAACAGTAAAAAGCAGTAACTGCTCCCTGAGCAACACTGTATTCATTCAGTCATTTCAAAAAAAAAAAAAAGGTATTTTGTAATTTTCAAAAATCGCACTCCAGGCTGACTCGTACCAATGAGTTTTAAGGAATGTACATATGTACGATTTTTAACACCAATGGCTTTTCGGTGAAGGAAATCATCGCGAGGAAACCTGCATGCTTCAATTTCGAGGCATCTATTGTACCCACTGTCCATTATAAGTGGCGACGGGCTCACTCCCCGTCACACTGGACAGAGTTTCGGTACTACTAGTGAAACGTGGATTATTTGAGTTTTTAATCTCCGACTTCTCAGGGAATAAAGTCGTCAAAGCTTAAAACGTGAGCTTTTGTTAGTATTGTAAATAGTTGCAAGTACCAGGCTGACATAGCCCGCAAGGATATCTCGTACAACAGAGCACAAATACCGGTCGACCGTGAAGTGGGGTCGACGGCCGCGCGACGGAGAGCGCGGGTTCATTACCTGTCTGTGTCAAGGTAGCGAGGCTGTGCTGCTGGGAGATTTATTTAGGTTTATGTGCAATTAGATCTAGGAGGGAAGTGTAGCTTATGGTAACGATAGTACCTACGTGGGTAGTCAGATACATTCTGGAGTACATACATCTACAACGTGTTAATGAATAAACGCAAAACTAGAAAGTAGTTTGTTTAAAATCGAGAGCAGAATCGAATTATCATGGTTTCAGAATAGGTATTTTTGTTTCAAAATATTAAATAATTTGTTTGTAAAATTTACTGAACTCAATGTCAACCCACCAGCACGGGCACACTCACCCTACTTACTACCAAAACAAGATTCTTAAAATGTATCCATGAGCATGCTAGCGCTTTCATTCATTGCTGAAATGATAACAAATCATTTTTGCCCGTATACTTAAAATGTGAATAACTTTAAACATTAATTATAAAAATAATGACATTATTGTTTCATTCAAATGATTTTGTTAGAAATCAGTTGGGGTTTTTGACTAATTATTATAAGGACTAGCCTTGCAGTAGCATTTCCCCTCTGCCACGGTATAAGTACAATTGATTTTGTGCATTTATATTCAATTTTACACCTTATCACTAAACGAGACAGCCTATAATTGCGAAATAATAACTTCGAACTTAGAACGTTTGGGGTTCACACGAGACTACTTTTCATGATTTTTAACATTCAAAATTATAATCTAAAGTTATGGGGAATAAAATCCAAAGTTGCGGATTTCATGTTACCTCGCCCCCCGCAAAAAGTGGCAGCAATGTTTGTTAGTAGAATTACACGCGTATTCATTAACTCGTTGTAAACAGGGTGAAATTGGTAATCTTAGCATTCGTTGAAACTAAAAGTCTACACATCAAACTGAACAACTTTTACAATGGGAGCAAACAAACCACTAAATATAGAAACATGAAATATACTCATTTTGAATAATATAATATACGTCCTTAGGGTCTTCTTAATATACTGACAGTTTTTTGGAGGATAATCAGACCATGAAACTGTACAACTTTGTCTATGGGACCAACACATCGAAATCGCGAAAAAAAATCTGCTGTTCCATATAGATTTGGATCGAGTAGGTTTGCAGTGTTTTTCGGAAAAACTGTTTTTTTCGCATATCCTTCTTATTATGCTGACACTTTATTAAGGGGATGATCAGACGGTCAAACTGAACAACTTTCTCTATCGCACCAACATCGAAATCGGGAAAAAAATCAGCTATTCCATACAAAACCGCATACCTACTCGAGCCAAATGTATGGGACAGTTGTTTTTTTCGTGATGGTGCTATAGAAAAAGTTGTTCAGTTTGATGGTTTGGTCCTGTCCTTAAAAATGTGTCAGCATATTAAGAAGGAAGCTATATAGGCTAATGATGGCAAATCGGTAGTTGTCTTCTGACCACCTCGACAGGGATACAGTCGTGATCTTATTATGCATATAATTTATGCATATGGCCGTGGTGGTCCAGAGGCGAGTAACCTTGCCTGTCGTGCAGGAGGCGATGGTTCGATCCCCGTCCAGGCCGACTCGTACCTATGAGTTTTTCGGAATTTATGTACGATTTGTAACATCACTGGCTTTTCGGTGAAGGAAAACATCGTGAGGAAACCTGCATGCTTCAATTTCGACGCCATTACAAGTGGCCAGTGTGACGGGCTCACCCCCCGTCACACTGGACAGAGTTTCGGTACTACTGGTGAAACGTGGATGTTCTGAGGTTTCAGAATATCTCTGACTACCCCCTCGGGAATATAGTCGTGAGCATATGCTTATGCATGCATGCATGCATGCTATAGAATTTTACAAACTAAACAGACATCCATCAACAAAAGACCAAAAATCCAACGCTGTTTCCACCATACAATACAAAATGTCAAACACGCCAGGTCGCTGACCTCTCAATACAATCCGCACATACATACAAACATACATTATAATATATAGAGGTCACGGCTGTTTGAATGACAATGACATTTACCAGACTGTAATGTCGACAAAAAAACATAAATCTGTCACCACAGCCTACAAAGTTAATTAACTTTATCACCTCTGTTTGTATGGGAATAAGGTTCAAAACTGTTCTTCAGTCGATTCGATGGCGTTTCATATACAACGTGTTAATGAATAAGCCCAAAACCTCATACACCCCAACTGATTTATAACAAAATAATTAGATTGAAACAATAATTTCTTAATTTTTATAGTTAAAATTTAAAGTTATTCGCAATTTAAGTTTTGATGCAAATATGATTTGTTATCATTTCAGCAATGAATGAAAGCGCTAATGTACTCATGGATACATTATATGAATCTTGTTTTGGTAGTAAGTAGGGAGTGAGAGTGCCCGAGCGGTGGGTTGAGATCGAGTTCAGTAAATTTTAAATTTTACAAACAAATAATTTAATATTTTGAAAAAAAAAACTATGTTGAAACCATAAAAATTCGATTCTGTTCTCGATTCTAAACAAACTACTTTCTAGTTTTGCGTTAATTCATTAACACTTTGGGTCCTTCTTAATTTGCTGACACTTTTTTAAGGGGATGTTCAGACCGTCAAATTAAACAACTTTCTCTATAGCAACATTGAAATCGCGAAAAAAAAATCTGCTGTTGCTTACAAAACTACACTGTCCATTACAATTAGCGACGGGCTCACTCCCCGTCACCCTGGACACAGTTTGCACACTGCTAGTGAAATGTGAATATTCACAGATTCTGAAAGCCAATGAGGCCGTGAGTTTTTGCGAATTATTTTACTTAGGTATAATTAAAACTTTCACAAAACAAAACAAAAAAGTGTAAAAGAACAGAAATCTAAAAATCGAAACCAGCAATATTCAATCAAGTCAACAATAGACACAAACTGACTGACCGACAAATAGACAACACTGTAATATTGTACAGTGTCGTGGACGTTTCACACGATCGATGGAAAACGCGGCGGTAAATAAACACCGGCGTTTTTTAAATCGTCAACATCGATTCTATAATTGTTTATTCTGCAGTATTGCGTTAGTCCAAAGGAACGACTAGAAAATTCGCCAGTCGTTCCCATACCACCATACCGCTAGGTCAATAATGTAGTACAGATTAAGTGCACTTAAATAAATATGTAGATCAAGAACTCTTTTCTATCATCTCACCGATCCCATATTGAATAAATTATATTGACTTTGACTTTGACTTTGACCCCCTCGGGGAATATAGTCGTGAGCATATACATACATACTTTGACTTTGACTTTGAGTTACTGCTTTTTACTGCGGACTATTGGAGGGACCACGAAGGGTCTACCGAGCCAAATGAATGAATGTTATTTTTTTCAAAATACCAAAAAACACCATGATACCGATTGAATTGGGTAGTTACACAATCAGACCTCTGGAGACCGATTGCGCTAATTTAAAACATTGATGTTCTATTCTTATCCAATACCAGTTCTAACCACATTGCAATCCAATTACCATTCAACTGTACTGAATTCCGGATCTCGCTGCTGTAATGAGCTGTACCGCGATTACCGCAATACCAAATGTGTCAAAAGTTATGGTTCGTACGTAGTCCAAGAACGGTTCAATCACCGAATATTTACCGTGATTGCAGCCCTGATCGTGTTTGTTTCCCGTTTCATCGTTATTGAGGTAGGGTAAGGATGAGAGAGTGTGTATTTAGCATAGCATATGTTTACAACTATATTCCCCGAGAAGGTAGTCAGAGATATTCTGAAACCTCGGAACATCCACGTTTCACCAGTAGTACCGAAACTCTGTCCAGTGTGACGGGGGGTGAGCCCGTCACAGTGGGTACAATACATGCCTCGAAATTGAAGCACGCAGGCACGCATTGTGTATTTAGCGCACACATTAATATCCTGACTGCTTTTATAAAAGCAGTAGCAATTTCATTTCATGAAATATAATAACGTGAATGAAAGTGACTGCGTGCTGTCGCGTTGCAACCGCGGCGTTAAAGTCGCTCGTGTGACACTGCTCTTACGAGGCGTCAAAAAAACGTGATTTAAAAACCGTTGCGTTTTCAGACGTCACTGTAAAAGCTATTAGATCAGCATACTTTCTATTTCTTGTGGAGTCGGCGGCGCATGCGCCGGTAAACGCGTGACCAATCGTCACAGTCCGATGGCCCAACCGATAACTGCCAAGCGCGAGTCGGATATTGGTTCATAGATAAGAAGTGAATTGAAAACTGTATTTTTTAGTTCTTTTGTACGCCATAGTAGCGCTCGTTGACGTAGTGGAGCCTCGGTATTGGAAACGATCGCCGAAGTTAAACAACGTCAGGTCCGGTCAGTCATTGGATGGGTGACCGTTTAGTAGTATTTCATCTCAAGCGTTTCCTTCGTAAGGCACGATGAGCAGTTATTCTCAGATAGTCTGGCGTTGTAACTATTCGTTAAGCCAGGTCAGGGCCTATTAAGGCGGATTGAAAGTTCTCTGACAGCAAGTTGAAAACTAACTTGCCTCCACCAACACGCACTGGGCCCGCGTGGTGGAGTATGGCCCACTCCCTCTTACCCTTATTCGTGAGAGGAGGCCTTTGCGTTGCAGTGGGATTCTACAGACTATAACTTAGTTACCTCAGAGGAAGGATCTCCATAGAGTCCGCATAAATTTACGATTGTAGTTGGTCTCTTTTGTCTTATGACGTACCTTTAATAGTAGAAGGAGATGGAACTATAGATGTTTGTTTATGCGGCTGTCCACTTTTTTTGAGCTAGTGTGTGTGAAAAGTGACCGTAAACATAAGGCCATATGTCACTTGGTGCCTTTTGTCCATACTACTTGACACCACACACCTTTGACTATTTATATGTGGACTGGTTACGCGTGTAATTCTACTAACAAACATTTCTGCCACTTTTTGCGGGGGGCGAGGTAACAACAAATCCGCAAATTTGGATTTTATTCCCCATAACTTTAGATTCTAATTTTGAATGTTAAAAATCATGAAAAGTAGTCTCGTGTGAACCCCAAACGTTCTAAGTTCGAAGTTATTATTTCGCAATTATAGGCTGTCTCGTTTAGTGATAAGGTGTAAAATTGAATGTAAATGCACAAGATCAATTGTGCTTATACCGTGGCAGAGGGGAAATGCTACCGCAAGGCTAGTCCTTATAATAATTAGTCAAAGCCACACACTCAAATCTAAACGTCAAAACTGGACACTTTACAATTGGTATGGCTCACTCTATTAGGTATAATCTCTTTATTACTCACTTGCTCCATAGTTTGTTCGGCCATTTTACTTAATATGTATCTAACTAATCTTGCCAGCCAGCATCTAACTAGTCAGCGACGCGTATTTAGAGGGTGCTTCAGACCACCAAATTGAACAACTTTGATTATGGAGCCAACTTAGAAATCGCGAAAAAAAATATCAGCTGTCTCATACATTTGAGTCGAGATTTCGATGTTGGCTTCATAGTGAAAGTTGTTCAGTTTGATGTTCTGAAGCACCCTTTACAGTATGAAAGTTGACACTCCGTATTATCAAAAACTTCTAACACATTTTCAAGCACAATGTCTAGGTAAGTAGGTACAATAATCAAACCCCACGGTATAAGTCAAGTCGGTTAATTATAAACTCGTTACAGTTATCGTGTGACGATTAAATAAATAATCAGAGTATGAAAAACAACTATTAACTACAATGTAGGGCTTATATAGTCATCATCAGCCTCTATAGTCCCCAATCAGGAGTGCACTGTTGGCTATGTGCGAAGTGGTGGGAACTGACAAATCGATCGCAGCGCCGGGGTGGCAGAAATGTGTACTTTTGTTGGTCAAGCTGTGTAAAATATGCTTGAATCTATGCAAATCCACACACTAACTCAACACGAAATCTCCAAAACTGTAAAGAGTACAAACTTAAAATTTGGCATCGAAGTTTCTATTGGCATCTAGGTGCTCACTAAAAAGGGTTTTTTGAAATTTTATCTCCAAAGGTGTGAAAACCGGGGATACAAGTTTGTACGGAAATTGGCACTGCAAGTATCGTGGATTAGATATTTTAATATCGATAATCTTTCTAATTTCTTTAGTTTTTACATTATTTTATTATAAAAATAACAAACTTTTAACTAACATGTTACTTGAAACACACGAAAAAAACACAGAAAAAGAGGAAAACATTGTGAGGAAACCTGCATGCTTCAATTTCGAGGCATGTATTGTGCCCACTGTCCATTATAAGTGGCGACGGGCTCATCCCCCGTCACACTGGACCGAGTTTCGGTACTACTGGTGAAACGTGGATGTTCTGAGGTTTCAGAATATCTCTGACTACCCCCTCGGGGAATATAGTCGTGAGCTTATGCTTATGTTACTTGAAAAAATTCACGGCGGTCCGACACCGCTAGGGGCGCTAGTGTCGTGCTCATAGCCAATAGCGTCATATCGCTGTCAAAAACATCGCTTATAACATCCTTCAGATCGTCGCTGTTTGTATACAGAGTGTTAGGGTAAACAGTTGCTTTACTTTAAGGGATGATTGTATCCATAATTCTGAACAACTTTCCCTAAGAAACCTATAGTAATCGGTATTCATACCCATCAGGAGACCGATTCCATCGAAGTTCTATTCTTATCCAATTTTAGTTCTAATCACATTGCAATCCAATTACTATTCAACTGTGCTGAATTCCGCATCGCGTTAAACTCTATGTGACAGCCTTTAACGTTTGAGCGATCTGTCAACACGGCTCTAACGGCTGTCATGAGCTGTACCGCGATTAGCGCAATACCAAATGTGTCAAAAGTTATAGTTCGTACGTGGTCCAGTCACCGTTCAATATCACCGAATATTAACCGCAATTGTAGCCCTGAATATCTTAATTTCCTCACGAGAAACGAAGGTAAGAGAAGTGCCAGAATCGTAGCAAATCTACTTGACACAAAATAGTTTCTTTTTCCTTGAGTTCGCTTTTAGTACCATAGAGAAAATTTTTCAGTTTGATGCTAAGAGGAAGGATCTCCATAGAGTCCGCATAAATTTACGATTGTAGTTGGTCTCTTTTGTCTTATGACGTACCTTTAATAGTAGAAGGAGATGGAACTATAGATATTTGTTTATGCGGCTGTCCACTTTTTTTTGAGCTAGTGTGTGTGAAAAGTGACCGTTTCAGTTCAGTTGTGTTCTTTCTCAAAAACAATCCTCGAGATTGGATAGATACTCCCTCAAACCACTTGACACTGGCGGAAAAGCAAGAAGTCCATTTTTTTTTTTAAAACAGTGTGCTTTAGTGCATCAAACCTAAGAGGAAGGATCTCTCTTTAAGACTAGAGTGAGCCATACCAATTGTAAAGTGTCCACTTTTTTTGACGTTTAGGTTTGAGTGTGTGGTGTCAAGTAGTATGGACAAAAGGCACCAAGTGACATATGGCCTTATGTTTACGGTCACTTTTCACACACACTAGCTCAAAAAAAAGTGGACAGCCGCATATACAAATATCTATAGTTCCTCCATCTCCTTCTACTATTAAAGGTACGTCATAAGACAAAAGAGACCAACTACAATCGTAAATTTATGCGGACTCTATGGAGATCCTTCCTCTTAGGGGTAAACCCTGCAACGTGATTCCACCCTGTTCTATGTAACACCAAAAAGCTGTCAGTGCCCTATATACATAGGTAATCAAAATAAAATAAATTCGTTCACACATTGCCTCTTGACCTCTGAGGGACCGGAGGGTCTGAAACGTTGATTGGTTTCTGGAGAGCTTTGCGTGTTTATATCTATGAGTTTTGTATGTAGTCCCTCGACCGACGAAAACGACCTATTTTCGACGATAGTATTTACTTTAATGAGGCATTTATACAGGGTGTCAAAGTCAAAATAATTTATTCCATATAGGAGCTTGCAGCACACTTATTAAAAGTCAATTCTTTTTTTAAGCTACCACCGCGTCGGAACGTGTTGTCGCTGTAGAGAAGATACGGCCAGAAACTCTACAACAGAAGTTTATTCCGAATGTGTAAGTGCGCGCTGCATACAAACGAAGTCTGGTGATATTTTCAAAACTAACCAATTAAAGTCAATGAAATTTTGCAGAAACAATCAAGAAACAAATCTCTATGCTTGTGTCTTGTCAGATTTTCGTTAAAATATACAGTTTCAATGCTAGGATTAATTTAAGATTAGTATGGAAATCTTTTAGGCACTGTTACTTTAAAACTGTACATTTTAAGGAAAATCTGGCACGATACAAGCATAGATATTTGTTTCTAGATTGTTTCTGCAAAATTTCATTGAGTTTAATTGGCTAGTATTGAAAATATCACCAGACTTCGTTTGTATGGAGCGCGCCAACAGTAATATACCGTTAATAACTATTACAATATACCTAAATTCTTAAGCTAAGGTTATGTAAACAGTAATACATAGTCTATTTAATTAAATAAATGATACTATACAGTAAACTATAAGTTAGTGACACTCAGACCCAAGAATTATCAGCTGTCCCATACTAAACTGCAATACCTACTCGATTCAAACGTATGGAACAGCTGATAAATTTTTATTCTGACAGGTTATGCTCCCATAGTAAAAGTTGTTCAGTTTGATGAGTAGAGTATGTGGTTTAAAGGTTAATTATACTTTTCCTTACACCCTGTATAATCACCCGTGAAGCCGTGGTGGTCCAGTGGCGAGTAACCTTGCCTGCCGTGCAGGAGGCGATGGTTCGATCCCCGTCCAGGCCGACTCGTACCAATGAGTATTTCGGAATTTATGTACGATTTGTAACACCACTGGCTTTTCGGTGAAGGAAAACATCGTGAGGAAACCTGCATGCTTCAATTTCGAGGCATGTATTGTACCCACTGTCCATTATAAGTGGCGACGGGCTCATACTGGACAGAGTTTCGGTACTACTGGTGAAACGTGGATGCTCTGAGATTTCAGAACATCTCTGACTACCCCCTCGGGGAATATAGTCGTGAGCATATACATACATACTGTATAATTACCTCCGCAGAGGCCGTCCGAGGAAAACATACCATGATCAAATCAATTATCTTTTCCGAAAAGGACAAGTGCGTAGCATCCTCAATCGACGGAAGTGCATGAAAAGATGTATGAATGTGAATGAGGCTAAAGAGGTGTGTCAGAGTCGTAGCGTGTGGCGGTCCGTGGTCTCTGCCTACCCCCATGGGACAATGGCGTGAGCTTATGGATGGATGGCTGTATAATCACTCTGGAATGGCAATATTGCAACGGATTCTAAATAATAGTAAAAGCGACGGTAATGATTTTGCACCGCCTTGTAACACACTGCTTAGTCAGCTCTCTCCTTACACTTTTTAATCTAACCGTCTCCACCCCTTACAAGACAACCCCTAAATCTAACACCCTCGCGCCCGACGACATGAACTAATCTAGTACTGCGACGTCAGGGGAAGTTTGTCAGGTTAAAGGTTATCTTCTTTTAATTAAACTGGATTGTGTGTGGATAGTCAGGAAATAGATGATAGTGAAAAAATCTACCT
This sequence comes from Agonopterix alstromeriana, assembly GCA_963924505.1. Lineage (NCBI taxonomy): Eukaryota > Metazoa > Arthropoda > Insecta > Lepidoptera > Depressariidae > Agonopterix > Agonopterix alstromeriana. The sequence continues at coordinate 8,520,008 of OZ004689.1, read as the reverse complement.
ACCTACCTACCTACCTTATAATATACCAAAATCCGACCGCAAAATTATGCATCTATACAACGTGGTAATGAATTAACGCAAAACTAGAAAGTAGTTTGTTTGGAATCGAGAGCAGAATCGAATTGACAACATTACATTTTTTTAACCACCTGTTTTTAATAAAAAATATAAAAAAATTTTAAGAAATAAGGGATATGTATTTTACCGATATCGTTTTTGACCGATATTTCTATTTTTAATTTACTTTTGAATTTTCTGCAAAACGCAGGATTTATGGCTAAGATACCTTGGCCGCAATAACATTAAAAATAAAAACTGTCAAATGCAATAGAAAAGCCAAGCAGGCCAAGGAATAAAATCTCATTCAACCTCTATTGTATTTTTCAGTATTTTTCAAATAACTCGAGAAATAATGGATAACAAAATCTGATAATTTTCCACGAGTACGTTAGCGCTTTCATTAATTGCTAAAAAGATAACAAATCATTTTTTTGATTCGATGTTGGTCCCATAGAGAAAGTGGTTCAGTTTGACGGTCTGATCATCCCCTTAAAAAAGTGTCAGCATATTAAGTTGGACCCTATATAATCAATGACCATGACCGAATCGGGATTCGAACCCAGGTGCCTACTGGTTTGAATGGTGTCCGGAATGGTAACCATTACGCCAACCGGATCAGATAATGTAAAAGCCTATAGCTCGGCTAGGCATTGCTGTAGGTCGGAATTGAGCCGGTATAACCGGTCCACTGTCCTAACCCTTTCTCTACAATACTTGTTTACTATACTTGACATTGTTCCCGATCGTGGCGGAGCTTCGGTGTTGGAAACGATCACGAGAGTTAAGCATACCCCGGCTGAGGGATATAGTCGGTAATCTACGCAAATAAATCGCAAATCGATGTACAGGATAGCCGTTTGGTGGACATGTACTTTAGGTTAGAATATTAAATATTTTTCTGAAACCTGTCGTGTGGGTTGTCAAATGAAAAGGCTTCATAAGCCGGTTCTAAAATTGTACACCATTACCAAAGTATATTAATATGTAGTGATCATAATATCTACCTAGGTATTTTTTTTTATGAACTATTATTTACGTTTTTAATTCAATGTTTTGTAAGAAAAATACATTATTTTTCAATTAATAACATGTATTATGTACAAAAACAATTATGTAGCGTAGCTTACCTATTTATAGTATTACCTGCAGTTTCAAACGGTATCTCCAGTAAAAACAACAAAGTTTCAAATCTCGTTAAAAATGTTTCAAACCACTTTATTTCCAACAAATCTTTATTTTGATTCAATGTGGAATCACACCCGTACACAATACAACCAGTTCGAACCATTGTGGTACGTGCGCGTTCGCAAGTATAAATGTTGACATTCCAAGTCTCTGTTGAGTTAGGGTACCGCCCGCAGGCAGAGCGGGCCGAGACGCGCTCCTCCCGCGCCCCGCACCCCGCGCACGATAGACCCGAGCGACCCGAGAGCGCGCTCACTATTTATTAAAATAATGAAATTATTATTTCAATCTAATCATTTTATTGTAAATCAGTTGGGGTGTATGAGGTTTTGCGCTTATTCATTAACACGTTGTATAGTGTATGGGCAGTAGCGTAGCGAGGGTTTCGGCCGCCCGTGGCACAGACCGATTTAGCCGCCCCCTAATCACTACAAGAAGACTTACACAAAAAATAAGGGAGCGAGCGAAGCGAGATCGAAATTTTTTTGTACACCTAATCGAGTATGGACAGAAATCTTTTGGTAAAATAGAAACTTAGAGCGAGCGAAATGAGCTCGACTTTTCTCCTCAATACGAATCGGTTAGAGTTAGAGCGTTTTACGTTCAAAACATGTGCAAAGTAACCAAAGTAAAAGCTATGGATTGAGCGAAGCAAGACATTTTTAGCACCACAGGTCTTAGCTGGTGATCAGAACTCTTTAGGATTATGTGTAGGCACAGTAATTAAAATAGAAACTTAGAGAGAGCGAAGCGAGCTCGATTTTTCTCTGCTCTACGAATGGTTATAGACAGAGCTCAATCAATAAATAAAATATAAATAAATATCTTGGACATTGTCACACAAATTATTTAGTCACATTTAAAGTACCAGAATCTAGCCTGGACTTGTATTATGATGACTAGACAACGATATAGAATACATATATAGATACAAACATCCATGACTCGGGTACAAATATTAATATTCATCATACAAATATTTGTCCTTTACGGGATTCGAACCCTCGGCACAGCAGGCAGGTTCACTACAGACTGTGCTATCGAGCCGTCAATAGATGTTTTTTCCCAATTTGCCGCCCCTATTAAAGTGCCGCCCGGGCCCCCCTTGCCTTCCCTCGCTACGCTACTGTGTATGGGCGCCAGTCCACCACACAATGCGGATTGGTAGATTTCACATACGCATCAAAATTTCTTCATCAACGTATGTAGGTTTCACCTCGTTTTCCTGTTCCGTTTGAGAGGAGTCTAAAAAATTATCCTGTAAAAGCTGATGATGACATACTTTTACGTCGTTGTTTGAAAACCTTTAATTCGAGACCGGATACGGAAGTAGGACAGTTATTAAAACTTACTGACCCGAAAGCGTTAGTGAAACAAACACGCTTTGTGGAAATAGAGGTGATAGCAAATGCTACATGCATACCAATAAACATTTAAGGGGGGGTTTGGACCATCAAACTGAACAACGTTTACTATGGGAACAATATTGAAATCGCGAAAAAAAAACTAATGTTACATACTAAAATACAAATCTACTCGAGCTAAATGTATGGGATAGATGGTTTTGTATGAGAGGTCCAAAAAAATATCTCGTTTTTCGAAGGGAAAGTTATTATAGTTTCATGTTCTGAATACACCCTTAAAATGTTGTTAGTGTATAAAGACCACGAAAAAATAGTCTTGAGAAAGTTACAACGCTGTTTTTTGTTTGTAGTCCAGGAAAAATAAGGTTTGAGATTGCATTAAAGACACTTTAGTAAATTGTGTTTGAAATAATATTACTGTTATTTTTAAAACACTTTTGTCGAGATTTCGTGGTTATATTGGCTCAGGAACCTGAGAAATACCTTAAAATCGATATAAATGTACACAGGACAAGCTTATTTCGAATGATATTTCTTCCAGCATACTAGCAAAAGAGACAGTTAATTATCACAAGGCATATTAAATGTGTACAAACAGTCAGTAAATAATTTAGTTTTGAGGTTATAATTTTTAGACTTACAAAATGTTAAATATCTACTCAAATTTACGATATTAACCGGGTATTATTATTGTTATAAGTAAAACGTATCGAAGGAAGCCATCCTATAGAAAATCACCAGTTTTCCATTTTTTGTTCAAACCTAAATTTAATGTTTTGTAAATGTCTTAATTATTCAATAATACACAATAAAAAAATTTGGATTATTGAGAATTTATGTTTTTCAGGTATTTATCCACTATATTCCAAATTATCACCAAAAGTACAATTAATGCAACCTTCTCCATACAAAAATCCGTAGATTTCCCCGACTATTGTTGGGAGTAGTATTGAGACATCGTGAGATAATTGTATGAAGGGTGTGACACTGCATAATATACCTTAATAATAGCTTCACCTACTGAACGCTTTGACTAATTATTATAAGGACTAGCCTTGCGGTAGCATTTCCCCTCTGCCACGGTATAAGCACAATTGATCTTGTGCATTTACATTCAATTTTACACCTTATCACTAAACGAGACAGCCTATAATTGCGAAATAATAACTTCGAACTTAGAACGTTTGGGGTTCACACGAGACAACTTTTCATGATTTTTTACATTCAAAATTAGAATCTAAAGTTATGGGGAATAAAATCCAAAGTTGCGGATTTCATGTTACCTCGCACCCCGCAAAAATTGGCAGAAAATTTTTGTTAGTAGAATTACAAGCGTAACCAGTCCACATATAAATAGTCAAAGACTGAACGATATAAGGTGGCCACACAACAAATAACCCTCCTTCTAGCGCAGTCGGGAAAAAGTAACCACAAAATGGTCGCTCTATTTTCAATATAGAGTGACAATACACTCCCTACATTCCGGCTTACATTCAAGCTAGCCCAGACTTTACTCCGAGCTAGATCTAGGCTCAGTGAAAGCGATGGAAGCACTAGATGCTAAGGTAGAGGTGGTGTTGACGAGAGGTAGCGATTTTGTTAACCGCTTGTGTTGTCGCTTTTTGTTCTCGCATTGCGGTGAGCGTTTTTTGCAGTGAATTTTCATGAGAATCGCTAGATGGCGCTGTAGGTCCCAATCTACGTCGAACATCCTAAATGTTGTTTCACAAGGCTGTATTGTGGTCTCCATACCTTTGCCCTTTGCCCATAGTTTTGTTTGACAGTGACAGTTACGAGCGTTGCAAATTTCTCACGAGCGGTTAACGAACATTTGAGCTTGGGAGTCGCGCTGCAATTCTGGCGGAGTACGGACGCGTGCGTATCGGCGCGGTGGGATTGCACGTGGCTCCACCATTTTGTGAACTCTTTTGTGTTTTAACCTTAAAACAATCACTTGAGATTATAAACTTACTTACATTGGCAAAACTGCCACGCTAGACTTAATAAATATTACTGATCATTTTCCTTCGTATACTCTCCACATAACGAGACATTGGCTGAATTGTGATAACACATCGGATGCCACTAAACAAAAATTGAATTGAATTGAACATTTGAGCTTGCAGCGAGGCTCCGTCATTTTGTCACAAATGTTTTGGTCCTTTTCACGTCGTTTTAGAATGTTTTCTTTTTCTTTTCAAGACAATTTCTGAGTAGGTCACGTTCTAATATAGGCATTAGTTCATTACGCTTTTGGTACAGTTGCTATTGTGTGTAGTAATGCTGCAGTGAAAGAATGTACGATACTCTCAAAATTCACTCGACATCGATTAGACACAAGCAAATGGCTATTAATAAATTAAAATCTCACTATGTTTGGATTATTTATGTTTTGATGTTTGTCATTCAATCTCGCATAAACTGCTAAAAGGATTTAGATGAAATTTGACTCGCAGATAGAATATGTTTTGGATTAACACATATGATAATTTTTTAAGATAAGATAAGATAAGATAAATATTCTTTATTTGCACACGAAGAATAGAAGAATACAATTTAAAACAAGAATGAGAAGGGTACAAAGGGCGGTCTTATCACTAAAAGCGATTTCTTCCAGACAACCATTGGATGGAAGAACTATTTACAGAGACAAATGCTACGGCGGTGCACTATTAGGTACCTATGTACCTGTCTACATATATATAGTAAATATAATTTATACATACATACACACAAATATATATATATTCATACATATACATACATATATAATTATGATGTTAAATATAAAATACAAATATAATAGTCAAAAAGGACACATTGTAGTCAGAGAGAGAGATAGTGATCTTTGAGCAGTCTTTTAAATACAGGTAGGGAAGGAGCTTTTCTAATAGACAGAGGTAGTTCACTCCATAAGCGTACAGACTGAACTGAAAAAGACTTGTCATAGAAGGACATTTAAGGTCTACACAGACGGAACGGGCAAAAGCTAGTAGGTAAATGAAAAAGAGTTTTGTATGGAGTGAATTAACAATGCCTTCTGTTATTAGAAAAGTCAAATAAAGATAATTCGTTACCATTGTTCTTTATATGCTGCCGGTTTTTTAAAAGGAATGATCAGACCATCAAACTGAACAACTTTCTCTATGGGACCAAGGTGGAAATTGGGAAAAAAAATCTGCTGTTTCCTTTGACTAATTATTATAAGGACTAGCCTTGCGGTAGCATTTCCCCTCTGCCACAGTATAAGCACAATTAATTTACATTCAATTTTACACCTTATCACTAAACGAGACAGCCTATAATAGCGAAATAATAACTTCGAGCTTAGAACGTTTGGGGTTCACACGAGACTACTTTTCATGATTTTTAACATTCAAAATTAGAATCTAAAGTTATGGGGAATAAAATCCAAAGTTGCGGATTTCATGTTACCTCGCCCCCCGCAAAAAGTGGCAGAAATGTTTGTTAGTAGAATTACACGAGTAACCACTCCACATATAAATAGTCAAAGGCTGTTTCATACAAAACCGCAATATTACTCTACCCAAATGTATGCGAGATGGTCTTATCAAAAACCGTCAGGATATTCATTTGAACCCTATACAATTTTTCCCCGCTACCCGCTCCTCCTGACACCGTAACCTCACCTCTCAGAGGATATAAAAGTACTCTGTAAGTACCTACGACGCGCTTTCCAAGTCTACTCGTGTCTTGTACCTTGTTAGAACATGTTCCATTTTCTACTTTATTTATAGTCTTGTGTATATTCCGCCATTTATTTTTGGTCATTAGGCGTTTCACACTACGTGTGTTTGGTCCATGATGTGAATCGCCCAAGGGGCCTTCTATGGAGACTTTTGGACCACTGATGTCAAAGGTTTAAAATAGTTAAACAGGTCAAGTGCGAGTCGGGCTAGTCGCACACCGAGGGTTCCGTCACACCACCAAACAACATTACTAACTTTGAAAAAGGTTTCGTTTTCTCCGGGATCTTTAGCGCGAGACCGACTCACACTTGGCTGGTTATTATTATTTGTTGTGATACTGTAGAGTTTGCTCTATAATCACACCAAGTTTGACGCTTGTATGTATTACCGTTTTTACGATAGAGCGAGATGAAAAAACGTTGACGAAAACTAGTTTCTTGTATGAGGACCAACCTTAATTTTTAACTTTTTGTCATTTTTATTATTTGTTAACAAATCCGCCGTAATAACGCATATTCTGTGAAAATTTCAATTGTCTAGCTATTATGGTTCAGAAGTTACAGCCCTAAATAGTAGGACAGACAGACAGCTGAAATTATAACAAATAATTTTTGCCTGAAAACTTAATAACTTTAAATTTTAACTATCATAATAATGAAATTATTGTTTCAATCTAATTATTTTGTTATAAATCATTAGATTGAAACAATACAACGTGTTAATGAAATAACGCAAAACTAGAAAGCAGTTTGTTTAGAATCGAGAGCAGAATCGAATTATCATGTTTTCAAGACAGGTAATTTTTTTCTAAATATAAAGTAATTTGTTTGTAAATTTTAAAATTTACTGAACTCGATTAAAACCCACCATATGAGCACACTCATCACACTTACTACCAAAATAAGATTCTTAAAATATATCCACAAGCATGTTAGAGCTTTCATTCATTGCTGAAATGATAAAAAATAATTTTGGCCTGAAAACTTAAAATGTGAATAACTTTAAATTTTATATATCAAAATAGTGAAATTATTGTTTCAATCTAATTATTTTGTTATAAATCAGTTGGGGTGTATGAGGTTTTGCGCTTATTCATTAACACGTTGTATATAGGGTGCTTCTTAATACGCTGACACTTTTTAAGGAGATGATCAGACCGTCAAACTGAACCACTTTCTCTATGGCATCAACATCGAAATCGCGAAAAAAAAAATCAGCTTTTCTATACAAAACTGTAAACCTACTCGAGCCAAATGTATGGGACAGCTGATTTTTTTCGCGATTTCGATGTTGGTCGTATAGAGAAACTTGTTCCCCATAAAAAGTGTCAGCAAATTGAGATACCCTGTATTCATTAACACGTTGTATAATACTCGTGTATCTATGTTTTGAATAGTTCACACGAAAATGAACTATTTCAGTTTTCAACGAAAGCCAATAAACATTAAAACTATTTTACAATTTGACACCGTGAGAGAGATAGTAGGCAGGAAGTTATGGCGTCGCTTCCGGCGGAACCGGAAGCGTCATTTTTCATCTCAAAAGCGCCATCTAGGTACGAGAGGGTGGGTACAGACGTCCTACTTAGAGTAAAGTGGCACTTCGTTTGTTTTTAGGGTTCCGTACTCAAACGGTGAAAACGGGAACCTATTACTAAGCCTCCGTTGTCCGTCCGTCTGTCCGTCCTACCTACCTATTTAGGGCTGTAACTTTTGAACCGTTATAGCTAGACAGTTGAAATTTTCACAGAGTATGCTTTATTACGGCGGATTTGTTCAAAAATAATAAAATGAGAAAAAGTTAGAAGTTAAGGGGGGTCCTCATACAAGAAACTAGTTGTCATCAACGTTTTTTCTTCTCGCTCTATCGTAAAAACGGTAATACATACAAGCGTCAAACTTGGTGTGATTATAGAGCAAACTCTACAGTATAAAAACAAATAATAAAAACCGGCCAAGTATGAGTCGGTCTCGTGTTAAAGGTCCAGGACAAAAAAGAGTTTTTTTAGTTTTGATGTTGTGTGGCGGTGTTGTACGGAACCCTCGACTCACACTTGACCGGTTTTTTGTACTAACAGACAGTAAACATGCCACTAAGTTTATGAATCAAAAACAACATATTCGTGCCACCCAACAGCATGCATACTTGATTTGTGTGGGTTATGTGTCAGAGTCGGACAAAAAGCTAAGAGAGACTTGGAGTCTATAGTATTTATGTCAATGTATGTATGTATGTATATGCTCACGACTATATTCCCCGAGGGGGTAGTCAAAGATGTTCTGAAATCTCAGAGCATCCACGTTTCACCAGTAGTACCGAAACTCTGTACAGTGTGACGGGGGGTGAGCCCGTCGCCACTTATAATGGACAGTGGGTACAATACATGCCTCGAAATTGAAGCATGCAGGTTTCCTCTCGATGTTTTCCTTCACCGAAAAGCCAGTGGTGTTACAAATCGTACATAAATTCCGAAAAACTCATTGGTACGAGTCGGCCTGGACGGGGATCGAACTATCGCCTCCTGCACGGCAGGCAAGGTTACTCGCCACTGGACCACCACGGCTTTATGTCACGGCTTTTTTAGTATTTATGTCAATGGTAAAATCACGTAAAATTAATAAACCTTTTTTGTTTTTGTTTCAGGTAACTATATTATTTGAAAAGTCAACTGAAAACCCAAGGATTTTGGTCTACAATCTCTACATCAAATACTATAAAGTAAGTCATAGATTCAAGCATATTTTAAACAGCATGACTAACAACTAAGTCCTCTGTAAAAAAGCATATTATAAACTGGATGATTATTTAAATGATCAAAATGCTTGGGTCTGAGGTCACTAGCTTATAGTTTATATACTTTACTGTATAGTATCAATTATTTTATTAAATAGACTATGTATTATTGTATACATAACTTTAGCTTAAGAATTTATATTGTAATAGTTACTAAGTCGTGTTATGTTGTAGAGTTTCTGGCCGCATCTTCTCTACAGCGACAACACGTTCCGACGCGGTGGTAGCTTTAAAAAAGATTTGACGTTTGATAAGTGTGCTGCAAGCTCCTATATTGAATAAATTATATTGACTTTGACAAAAGTGCACATTTCTGCCACCCCGGGCGCTGCGATCGATTTGTCCGTTCCAATCACCACTTCGCACATAGCCAATAACGTATTTAATTTTCACCCTGTATAATATAAAATATACTGCAGCGCCCGCGGCATGATGGCGCGATAAAACTCTATCGAGCCCTAGCTCCCTTTCTTTTAGTTAGCAGGCGCGATAAAACGTTTATCGAGGCGCCATGCCGCGGGCGCGGATCTGCAGTACGATTTTAGAAACTCACACGTTCAAATCAGCACGTCTAGTATGATGTCTCTACACGCGCGCGACGCGCCTTCGCTGCATAGAAAATAAGCCGCGCTTGCCGCGACTTGTAGTATGGGAAAAAGCCGAATCGCGCGCAAGTAGAGAAATCATGCTAGACGTGCTGCAGTAGAAAATGTCAAAATTACTATGGAGATATGCACCTTTGTACTGCTGATTTGACTTTCAAAAATCGCACTCCTGAAGTATGATTTTTGAAAGTCAAGTCAGCAGTACAGCAAATCTCATACCTAAGAGGAAGGATCTCTCAAGAGAGATTGAGAACTGATTTATAATAAAATAATTCGATTATTTAGTTAAATTTTTAGGCAAAAATGATTTGTTATCATTTCAGCAATCGAGTTCAGTAAATTTAAAATATAAAAAGAAAACATTTAATATCCTGAATAAAAAATTACCTCTAACTATTTTCTAGTTTTGCGTTAATTCATTAACACGCTGTATTTAACTTCATTTTTAATTTAATAATAATAGTGGATTATAAATGAAATGTCCATTAAAATTTAATTTACCGCATAGTATCACTGATTTTATCATTATATGTATTTCATAATCATAACTAAGTTAACATCATCATCAGCCCACTGCCCTTATCCTCGCATGTTCACGCTAATTTAACAAACACAATCTCATACAAATCTTAAACGACGTACTATATCGTAACAAAACACGACTCGTGACCGTGAAATAATAAAAAAAAACCAAAAAAAAAGTAACATAATCGTCTACTAATTCATGTAATATCTTACATCAATCAACTCTGTTACAAAATATGTTGGCGTCCTTGTTCAACTAATGCACGTTTTGTATTAGAGCGATAGAGAGATACGTTTTGGTGGAACGGTGGAGGTATTCTGGTTTGAGTTGATTTTTCGAAGCGATTTTGATACAATACTGTTTTGGTCAGTTTTACTTGTTAAGTTTGTCCGAACTACATAAATAGATACTCCATTCTCTACTGTTAATTGGATTTAAAATTGGAACAGTAGTCACGGTAGCCTAAATAGTAAACTCCCCGCCGCAAGACATACTTATTTCAATTAATAAATCAAATATAGGAACTTTATAACCAAAAACATTAGCAGGAAAAAAAAAACATAGAAAATAAACGAGGCACACAACAACACGGTCTTATAGCTAAGAAACGATTTCTTCGAGAGGAGGCTGTAATATTTTGTACAACTTGAGTGAAAACCTGAAACTTTTTCCAATAACTGAACAACATTCAATACAGCAGCATTTTGAAAATAATTACAAAATGTATACCATCAATTCTTAATCGTCTTTTCATACAAATTCAAAAACAGGACTGACCAGTTTGTAAGTAGGTACTATGAAAAATACGTTTAATTATTTCTCATTTCGGAAATGTACTTTGCAAATATGAAAATTAATTCATATTTGCAAAGTACATTTGAACAAAATGGTTTCTGCTTTCAGAAAAGCGCTGCAAAAGCGCAAAACAAAAATAACTTCAAAACCACATCGCTTCACCAACCAGAATAACACCAAACAAATTACGCACGCATCTGATCATTAAATTCCATCTCATTCCAACTCCTAACAATAGAAAGAGACGCAAGACACGTGCGCGCGAGTCTAATAATAGTTTAGGATCTAAAGTAAAGATCAATGATCTATAAAATCAGGCGGGCGATAGATCCACGGCTGACGGATGTTATGAAGGAAATAAAATGGCGGCCATAAATAAGATGGCGGTGCTATTTTTGGCGGGAATCATATTTTATTATGCAAACTCAAACTCAAACTCAATATAATTTATTCAATATAGGAGCTTGCAGCACACTTATCAAACGTCAAGTCTTTTTTAAAGCTACCACCGCGTCGGAACGTGTTGTCGCTGTAGAGAAGATGCGGCCAGAAACTCTACAACATAACACGACTTAATAACTATTACAATATAAATTCTTAAGCTAAAGTTATGTATACAATAATACATAGTCTATTTAATAAAATAATTGATACATATAATTTATATGCAATGAACGGGTCTGAATTTTCGATCAATCTATGGATGGTTTTCGATGACGCGTGGCCAGAGCATGCCTAGGACAGAGATGATTGGAGGATTAAGAGGATATAATTCGGAGCACGCTTCATACAAACGTACTATGGTGATATTTTTAATACTAACCAATTAAACTCAATGAAATTTTTCAGAATCAATCTAAAACAAATTTCTATGCTTGTATAGAGTCAGATTTTCGTTAAAATGTACAGTTTTAAAGTTACAGTGCCTTAAAGATTTCCAGACAAATCTTAAATTAATCCTAGCATTGAAACTGTATATTTTAACGAAAATCTGACTCCATACAAGCATAGATATTTGTTTCAAGATTGTTTCAGCAAAATTTCATTGACTTTAATTGGTTAGTATTGAAAATATGACCATAGTACGTTTGTATGGAGCGCACTCCGAATTATATCCCCTTAAAGGGGAGGCCTTTGCCCAACGGTGGGATGAAATGGGCTAAGAAAAAAAATGGCTATACGCGCAGCGTGGCTAGGTAGTGAGCCCCCCTCAAGGAGGGACCGACGACCTGGTGAAGGCGGCGGGAACCCGTTGGATGAGGGCGGCGCAACGTTTTTCGGCTGAAATGATGATGATGATGACTGGATATACAACGTGTTAATGAATAAGCGCAACTGATTTAAAACAAAATAATTTGATTGAAACAATAATTTCATTATTTTGATAATTTCAATTTAAAGTTATTCGCATTTTAAGTTTTGAGGCAAAAATGATTTGTTATCATTTCAGCAATGAATGAAAGCGCTAGCGTGCTCATGGATACATTTCAAGAATCTTGTTTTGGTAGTAAGTAGGGTGAGAGTGCCCGAACGGAGGGTTGAGATCGAGTTCAGTAAATTTTAAATTATACAAACAATTTATTTAATATTTTGAAAAAAATTACCCGTGTTGAAATTATGATAGTCCGATTCTGCTCTCGATTCTAAACAAACTACTTTCTAGTTTTGCGTTAATTCATCAACACGTTGTATAGGGTCCAACTTAATATGCTGACTCTTTTTTAAGGGATAATCAGACCGTCAAATTGAACAACTATCGCTATGGGACCACAGCGAAATCACGAAAAAAAAATCTGCTCTTCCATACAAAACTGCAAAATTATTCGAGCCAAATGTATGGGACAGCAGATTTTCTTTTCGCGAATTCGACTTTGGTCTCATAGAGAAAGTTGTTCAGTTTGATGGTCTGATCATCTCCTTAAAAAAGTGTCAGCATATTAAGTTGGACCCTGACCTTTGAGGGCCTTATTCTTTATGTTGACGAAGCGTGTTGTAGATTTAGAATGTATAGGATTAAGATTTTGACGAAGCGTGTTGCAGTAACGCAGGAATAGTCTAGGAAAAATAAGGTTTCAGATTGCATTAAAGACACTTTTGTAAATTGTGTTTGAAATAATATTACTGTTAGTTTATAACACTTTTGTCGAGATTTCGTGGTTATATAGGCTCAGGAACCTGAGAAATACCTTAAAATCTATATTAATGTACAAATGGCAAGCTTATTTCTAAAAATATTTCGACCAGCATACCAGCAATAGAGACAATTAATTATCAAAAGGCAAATTTAATGTGTAAAAACAAACAGTAAATAATTTAGTTTTGAGGTTATAATTTTTGAAGACTTACAAAATATTAAATATCTACCGAAATTAACGATATTAACCGTGGATTATTATTGTTATAAGTAAAATGTATTGAACGAAGCCATACTGTACAAAATCACCAGTTTTCCATTTTTTGTTCATACCTAAATTTTAATGTTTTGTAAATGTCTTAATTATTCAATAATACAACATAAAAAATCGGGGATTATTGAGAATTTATGTTTTTCAGGTATGTATCTACTACATTCCAAATTTTCACCAAAAGTGCAATTAATGCAACCTACTCCATACAAAAATCCGTAGATTTCCCCGACTAGAAATATGGAAGTAGGTATAGTGTTCGCTAAACACCGATGCACTCTCGTCCTTGACTTTCTCAAACGCTTGTCAACAATACAGGTAAAAACTACTCGACAATAGTATGCAAGAAGCATTTGCTTGGCTATTTCAAACACAGAACAAAGCTGGATATTTCCGATCGTTGAAAGGTAAGAGTTGGCACGACGCCCTCTCGAAGCACTCCGTGGAGGATCACTTCCACAGAGTGCTGGAGGAACAATGAGTGCGACGGAGCGGATATCTGAACCTGCGTCTTAGTAGCTTTGGGTATAATGCTGCTTTCGGTTCCCGGACCCGCCTCGCCTTAGCATTTCCCCTCTGCCAACGTGCAAGATCAAAATATCTTACGCATTTATATACAATTTTATATCTTATCACTAAACGCGACAGCCTATAATTGCGGAACAATAATTTCGAACTTATGACGTTTGGGGTTCACACGACACTGTTTTTCATGATTTTTAACATTCAAAATTACAATCTAAACTAATGGTATAAAGTTCAATGTTGCGTATCTCGTGCTACCTCGCCCCCCGCAAAAAGTGGCAGAAAAGTTTGTTAGTAGAAGTGGTCCAGTGGCGAGTAACCTTGCCTACCGTGTAGGAGGCGATGTTTCGAGCCCTTTCCAGGCCGACTCGTACCAATGAGTTTTTCGGAATTTATGTACGATTTGTAACACCACTGGCTTTTCGGTGAAGGAAAACATCGTGAGGAAACCTGCATGCTTCAATTTCGAGGCATGTATTGTACCCACTGTCCATTACAAGTGGCGACGGGCTCACCACCCGACACTGGACAGAGTTTCGGTACTAGTGAAACGTGGATATTCTGAGGTTTCAGAATATCTCTGACTACCCCCTCGGGGATGCTACAATCAGCATAAGCATATGCTCATGACTATATTCCCCGAGGGGGTAGTAAGATATTCTGAAACCTCAGAACATCCACGTTTCACTAGTACCGAAACTCTGTCCAGTGTGAGTGAGCCCATCGCCACTTATAATGGACAGCGAGTACAATACATGCCTACAATTGTGTCTACAACAAACGCGTTCAGAGTTGTAGTGCAATTTGAAGATATTTTTGGGCTCAAATGTCTTCAAAAAGGAACAAAATGTGAAGACAGTACTGTTTTTTCATTCAGTCTTTATGTGGTCGAAAGGCTAGCCACCACTCACCACTTGACACGTCATTCCATCCTGAAACTTAAATTGCTAAATGTGAGCATTGCTACAACTACATTCTTAAACAGAAAGTTGGTAGTTGTAGCTATGTTTCTGATCACCCCGAAAGGGATTACGGTCGTGAGTTTATGTATGTATGTATGTACTGTTTTTTCCTCAAACTCGGTCAGCTACGACCCTACGCCATATGAAAAGAAAGACTATAGGTACTTTACTTGTGTTATAATTCTCACACGTAATATTAGCGCATTGTTGTGTTGTCTCGTGTAAAGTAAAATTACTACAAATTGTGTTTTCGCACGACTCGACCTGACTTTCTTGACCTGTGACTTGACTGCTTATATAATTCGTGCGTTTATGTCATTTTGTTGATAATTTAATATACCTTTAAGTTTCCTATTTAAGAAATAATTAGTTTTTCTTATATGAGAGGAAGCGCTCGTTGGCGTAGTGGAGCTTCGGTATTGGAAATGATCACCGAAGTTAAGCAACGCCAGGTCCGGTCAGTCTTTGGATGGGTGACCGTTTATTGGTATTTCATCTCGAGCGTTTCCAGGCACGTTAAGCAGTTCCGTCAGATTGCGTTGTAACTATTCGTTAAGCCAAGTCAGAGGCCTATTAAGGCGGCTTGAAAATTATCTGACAGCAAGTTGACCACTAACTTGCCTCCACTAACACGCACTGGTTCCGCGAGGTGGAGTGGCTCTGACAGCCCACTCCCTCTCACCCTTATTGTGAGAGGAGGCCTTTGCCCTGCAGTGGGAATCGACATGCTATAACCTACTATAACTTACTATATGAGAAGAAAACTATGAATAGAATAAGCCGTGAGCCGTGGTGGTCCAGTGGCGAGTAACCTTGCCTGCCGTGCAGGAGGCGATGGTACGATCCCCTTCCAGGGCTGCAACCGCGGTAAATATTCGGTGATTGAAACGTGACTGGACTACGTACGAACCATAACTTTTGACACTTTTGGTATTGCGCTAATCGCGGTACTGCTCATGACAGCCGTTAGAGCCGTTTTGACAGATCGCTCAGACGTTAAAGGCTGTCAGTTACATAGAGTTTAACGAGATGCGGAATTCAGCACAGTTGAGTAGTAATTGGATTGCAATGTGATTAGAACTGAAATTGGATACGAATAGAACTTCGATGTTTTAAATTAGCGCAATCGGGCTCCAGATCTTGGAACTAAAATCATAGAATTACAAAGTAAGCTCTTCATCTATATCTCTATGACTTCTAATCTATATCTATACCGGTCTCACATGCGCGTGAGTTTGTGTGTCTTTTTATTATGTTTGTGTGCGTCCGGCGCTCGTCACATTGAATGATTTACTAGTTGAATTAAAGCACTAGGGTTGGCACGAGGTTAAATATTAAATACTTAAAAAAAATTAATTTTAATTTAATTAAAAATTTTTTTTTCATCGTGAGGAAACCTACATGCTTCATTGTACCCACTGTCCATTATAAGTGGCGACGGGCTCACCCCCCATCACACTGGACAGAGTTTACTACTGGTGAAACGTGGATGTTCTGAGGTTTCAGAATATCTCTGACTACCCCCTCGGGGAATATAGTCGTGAGCATATGCATATGCTATGCATGCTTAAAAAAATTTAACTGCTTGAAATTACGCTGATAAGTTGTGACATTCACGAGAATTGCCCACATTTTGTCATAAGTGTTTTCGGTGTATACATCAGCGGCCGTAGTATGGCAGCGTGATATGCCGCTATCACGCCTTAGCTCTCTCTCTATTTTGAACGCGAACAAACGAGATAAAAGGCGCGATACAGCCGTATAGTGCGCATCATTCTATGGCCACTGGTTTCGACTTCAGGGGTAGGTAATGTGTGCTTGAATACATGTAGTATTAGTATTGAATATTTAGTTACGTACACAAATACACAAAAATACAGAGAATCAGGGAAAAACTATAATAAGCTAATACAAAAATTACAAATAACTCTTCACTTCACTCAATCACTTTACAAACTTCTACAAAAGGCATAAGCATGCGCCCACGACTATGTTTCCAGAGGGGGTAGTCAGATATTCTGTAAACTCAGAACATCCACGCAAGACAAGGAAAAAACACACAAAACGCAAGACAAGGAATTTGATTCTATCACAAACACAAGATAAGAAGTTTTGCAAAACGTCAAAATGACAACATGCGTCCATGTATGGGCCGCTCGGCTAAATTGTGATATGGAGTCACGTTGCAGGTTCTGACCCGAGAACTTGTCTCGCGTGTTGTCCGCGCGTCGCGTCTTTGCCTGCCACGAGGCTCCGCATTCCTTAATCTCTTCTTGTTCTTTATCAAAAACAATCCCTGAGATTGGGATAGATACTCCCACAAACTACTTGACATTGGCGGAAATGCGGTGCTAACGCACAAGCAAAAAGTCCATTAATTATAAATAAAAAAAAATTGTGATATGCATGTGATAGCTTTGCTATACGCATTATAATGTATACGAATATGATAGAAATACAATCCAATAGTTTTGTGTTTTGAAAGTAGTTTTGTGTTACAAAATATTCAAAGTAATATTATGACAACTCGAAGTAATTACAAATAGCGCAGTTTGCGATACAAAAAAACGATCTTTCCACTAAATACGACCCGATTTTTTTCGCACCATTTTTGCACAATTGGAACAAAAATATCCATCATGATCCAAATCTCGTATGTACGACAAAATATATCGTTGAAACATAAAGTTTTAGCTTTGACTAATTATTATAAGGACTAGCCTTGCGGTAGCATTTCCCCTCTGCCACGGTATAAGCACAATTGATCTTGTGCATTTACATTCAATTTTACACCTTATCACTAAACGAGACAGCATATAATTGCGAAATAATAACTTAGATCGTTTGGGGTTCACACGAGACTACTTTTCATGATTTTTAACATTCAAAATTAGAATCTAAAGTTATAGGGAATAAAATCCAAAGTTGCGGATTTCATGTTACCTCGCCCCCCGCAAGAAGTGGCAGAAATGTTTGTTAGTAGAATTACACGCGTAACCAGTCCACATATAAATAGTCAAAGAGTTTTAAGGGATATGTTTATGCAAACTATTATTACCATATTTTACGACGCCGTACTTAAGATTCGGCAGTACAAAAGTGGCCCGTTTTGGAGTTTGTCTTTTAAGAGCGACATCCCTAACGTAAAATCTTCAAATAAAATTATGATTTACGCCGCTACATTAATTGCTCTGGGCATAAACATAAATTACTCATTCCACGAAGTCCTCTGTACCAAACAATTTTGATATTTACCCACTGGATTATAAGGGTTGTTTCAGGGGATTCTTTAGGTTGAATGAACTTGGGTATATAATATATAGAAATGTAGGTTAGGGACTAGTATGTTTGTTAATTGATTGAAATGGAATTTCAGGGAATGTGATATTTCAACTCGATTTACATAATCCCATATTTGATCAGCATCATAGAAGCGCTCGTTGGTGTAGTGGAGCTTCGGTATTGGAAACGATCACCGAAGTTAAGCAATGTCAAGTCAGGTCAGAGTTTGGATGGGTGACCGTTTTTCATTAATTTTCATAACAAGCTTCTCCGTGAGATTGTGAGAGGAGGCCCTTGTCTTGCAGGCCCTAGCATACCACCATTGAGAAAAAGACAAAAATCGAGACAGAGACAGGGTGTTGTAAGTGACAGCCTAGCAAATACTGAAAGGGGAACTCAAACCATCAAACTGAACAACTTTCACTATGGACTACCTCAGGAAACGCAAAAAAAACTGAGAGGATACAAATAAAATATATTTTATGCAGTCAAATACTAACGGCTTCCCTTGGTCCTTCTTAATATGCGGACTCTTTTATATGGGAATGATCAGACCGTCAAACTGAACAACTTTCTTTATGGGACCAACATCGAAATCGCGAATAAAAAATCAGCTGTCTCATACATTTGGTACGAGTAGGTTTGCAGTTTTGTATTGAACAGTTTTTTTTTCTCGATTTCGATGTTGGTGCCATACAGAGAGTTGTTCAGTTTGACGGTCTGATCATCCCCTTTTTGCTGACACTTTTTAAGGCGATGATCAGAACATCATACTGAAAAACTTTCTCTATGTGACCAAGGTCGAAATCGCCAAAAAATAAATCTGGTGTTCCATACAAATCTGCAATCCTACTCGACCAAAATGTATGGGACAGCAGATTTTTCTTCGCGATTTCGATGTTGGTCCCATAGAGAAAGTTGGTCAGTTTGATGGTCTGATCATCGCCTTAAAAAAGTGTCAGCATATTAAGAAGGACCCTATATAGTTCTACATACAGAACGGCCTCTCCCCGCCCCTCTCTGACTCCAGATACCCCACCCCACTCTTTCTGGGGACACTTTAGGAGAGCCGAGCAAGGGAATGCAGTCAGTCGCGCGCCACAAAGTGTCAGCATAATAAGAAGGATATATACTATTACATATTCTGTGGTATAGGTGAAATTGAAGTCATCATCATCATCATCGTCCACTGCTGAACATAGGCCTCTCCCAAGGCGCGCCACACAACTCTGTCCTCGGCCTTCCTCATCCAATCGCTCCCCGCTACTTTTTTTAGGTCGTCTGTCCAGGGGGCAGCAGGGCGTCCCACACTACGCCTACCAGTTCGCGGTCTCCACTCTAGAACTCTGACACCCCACCGGTTGTCAGTTCTTCGGCAGATATGACCAGCCCATTGCCACTTCAGCTTGCTAATTTTCTGAGCTATGTCAACCACTTTAGTTCTCTGACGTATCACTTCATTTCTGATGTGATCTCTCAGAGAAACACCGAGCATAGCTCCGTAGAAATTGAAGTAGAGTCGCGCTGCAGTCTGGCGGAGTACGGACGCGCGTGCGTATCGGCGCGTTGGGCTTGCACGTGGCTCCACCATTTTGTGAACTTTTTTGTGTTTTAACCTTAAAACAATCACTTGAGATTATAAACTACTTACATTGGCAAAACTGCCACGCTAGACTTAATTAATACTACTGATCATTTTCCTTCGTATACTCTCCACATAACGAGACATTGGCTGAATTGTGATAACACATCGGATGCCACTAAACAAAAATTGAATTGAAATTGAAGTAACTAAAGTCCGGCCGTTGAATGATTGCGTTTGACAGTTACCATAAAATTGTAAAAAACTGAATGAAAATATTGTTTACCTGTGCTCACTCTAGTACACAGGGCACTAGCTGCCCTTTTAAGTTCAAAAAGCTACTAAATAATGATCGGCATTTATAGTTTTCATTCAGTTTTTTACAATTTTATGGTAACTGTCAAACGCAATCTTTCAGCGGCCGGACTTTACTGATCATTTTCCTTCGTATACTCTCCACATAACGAGACATTGGCTGAATTGTGATAACACATCGGATGCCACTAAACAAAAATTGAATTGAAATTGAAGTAACTAGGAACAAAATTAACATTAGGTACCATTATGTAAACAAATTTACGGTTCCAGGACGTAAATAAAGTATTTCTAATTACATATTCTGACAAATATCTAGAATCTAGCCAAGATCCAGGTCATACGAGTTCAGTATTAATGAAGCGGTATGTTTGAACGCAAAACACTAATTTATTTATGTCTGGATAATTATTTACATGCGAAATGCTATTTATCTGATATATTTGCGTTGCGTACGAGCTACGCATTTGATGAATTGCTGAATTTTCACTACCGTATACTATCTTAAGATGTAGATAAATTGGTTTATATTTAAGAGAAGTTTATTCCGAATGCGTAAATCCGCGCTGCATACAAACGAAGTCTGTTGATATTTTTAATACTAACCAATTAAATTCAATCACATTTTTCAGAAACAATCTTGAATCTAATCTCTATGTTTGTATGAAGTCAGATTTTCGTTAAAATATACAGTTTTAGTGATTAATTTAAGATTTGTATGGAAATCTTTGAGGCACTGTAACTTTAAAACTATACATTTTAACTAAAATCTGACTTCATACAAACATACAGACTAGTTTCTAGATTGTTTCTGAAAAATTTCATTGACTTTAATTGGTTAGTATTGAAAATATCATGACACTTCGTTTATATGGAGCGCGCTCCGAATAATCCCTTAACTTTCAAGTGTTAATAGCTCAGAGGAAGGATCTCCATAGAGTCCGCATAAATTTACGATTGTAGTTGGTCTCTTTTGTCTTATGACGTACCTTTAATAGTAGAAGGAGATGGAACTATAGATATTTGTTTATGCGGCTGTCCACTTTTTTTTGAGCTAGTGTGTGTGAAAAGTGACCGTAAACATAAGGCCATATGTCACTTGGTGACTTTTGTCCATACTACTTGACACCACACACTCAAACTTAAACGTCAAAAAAAGTGGACACTTTACTATTGGTATGGCTCACTCTATTAGGTATAATCTCTTTGGTTAATAGTAAACACTTTTACAGTTATTAAAAATACTACGTGCGTAATTGAACCCAAAAGCCATTTCCACAAGCCTACTCCCAAGTAACGTTCAAGCCTATAAATTCAAATTATTACACCTCCCCCCTCCCCCCCACATGCACTATGCAGTATGCAGTTTGCACAAACTATGCGCCATTAATTTACTGCCAGCTCTTTGACTATACTGGCTTACTTGTTTTCGTAAATTTAGATCTTAACACGAGAGATTTAAGGTTGATATTACTAAAGCATGTGATTTCTTTAACTAATGTTGCATGGTTATTTAGACTTTAAAACTTTGAGGTATACAGAGTTCAACTTAATATGCTGACAGTTTTTTAAGAGGATGATCAGGCCATCAAACTGAACA
Organism: Agonopterix alstromeriana; assembly: GCA_963924505.1. Classification (NCBI taxonomy): domain Eukaryota; kingdom Metazoa; phylum Arthropoda; class Insecta; order Lepidoptera; family Depressariidae; genus Agonopterix; species Agonopterix alstromeriana. The sequence goes on along the minus strand of OZ004689.1, from coordinate 8,498,299 downwards.
ACTTTCTCTATGGGACTAATGTCGAAATTGCGAAAAAAAATCAGCTGTCGCATACAATTGGGCCCGGCCAACAATAATAATCCTGAGCCACCACTGGAGCTTCGTTGTAGGCCGGGGATGGGGCAACCGACGACCGACACGCGGCGAGACTCAAAAAAAAAACATATAAAATCACATACTTAGATAGCTTTCTGACGCCATTTTTAGGGTTCCGTAGTCAAACCAGGAACCCTTATACTTTTGTGCACATTCTGTCTGTCTGTATGCCCCGCCTCAATAACTCGCTCATTTTGCACCTATTGAATCGAAATTTGGCATGAAAACAGATAACAGTAACCCAAAAACAGAAATGTAGTTATGAAAAAATCTTATGAAAAGAGGGGTTGATAAAAAAAGTTTTTTTTTAATAAATCGAGTGAGGTGTCTTTGGATAGGTCTTGTCCAATGAAACAAAACTCCCATAGAAACCAAATCGTTCTAATGCTCCTGTGTCGAGATATCTGCGCTCAAAGTCAAAAACTTCTAAAATAATAATAATAATATTTATTCATAAACAGATAACAAAGATCCATGTGTTAGTAACAGTGTTTGACTTAATAACTATATTAGTAAGTACACACATTAAAATAAAATACAGCATATTAAACAGAATATAATAATTAAATCATCACTTTCACGCAGTGTGTGATGATGGGGCAGTCAAACCTGCCCGCTATCATCTCCAAAATGCCGTTGTGGCTTGCACGCAGTCGGCTGACTAGTGAGTAAATAGTGGAGTAAAAAATCTGAAAATTTTGTAAAATATACAACGTGTTAATGAATTAACGCAAAACTAGTAAGTAGTTTGTTTGCAATCGAGAGCTGAATCGAATTATCATGTTTACAACATAGGTAATTTTTAAAAAAAAATATTAATTAATTTGTTTGTCAAATTTTAAATTTACTGAACCCGATCTCAACCCACCGCTCGGGCACTCTTACCCTACTTAATACCAAAACAAGGTTCTTAAAATGTATCCATGAGCCCGCTAGCGCTTTCATTCGTTGCTGAAATGATAACAAATCATTTTTGCATCGAAACTTAAAATGCGAATAAATTTTAATTTGAACTACCTATCAAATTAAAGAAATTGTTGTTTTAATCGAATTATTTTGTTATAAATCAGTTGGTGTGTATGAGGTTTTGCGCTTATTCATTAACACGTTGTATATACATATTCTTTATTTGCACACCAAAAACAAAATAAATAGAACGTAATGGTACAAATGACGTTCTTATCACTAAAAGCGATTGAAAGTTGTTCAGTTTGATTATGGTCCCTCTAAAATATGAACTCATTTTACAGTTTCTGTACGTATAGGGATCACTGTGGTCCTTGAAAATGACATTTCAAAAGCTAGTCTTCAAACTATAATACCTAAATACCCTTAATGCCTTAAGCTCTTGTCACACCGCCTGCGACAACACCCGACACACTCCTGGCATTTCGCCAGCGCTGTCTGGAGAGAACCTAAATTAATAAACTACCTCCGTGGTCTAATGGTTAAGAGCATTGGGCTCTTGACACGGAGGTCGTGGGTTCGATTCCCACGGGGGATATCTAGTGATATGTCACTTTGTGCGATTTTCCCCAGTTAGTTAGGACATTTCAGGCCGTATCACCTGATTGTCTGAAAAGAAAGATGATTCCGTGCTTCGGATAGCACGTTAAGAGAAGTTTATTCCAAATGCGTAAATCCGCGCTACAAACAAACGAAGTGTGGTGATATTTTCAATACTAACCAATTAAAGTCAATGAAATTTTGCAGAAACAATCTAGGAACAAATGTCTATGCTAGGATTAATTTAAGATTTGTATGGAAATCTTTGAGGCACTGTAACTTTAAAACTATACATTTTAACTAAAATCTGACTTCATACAACCATAGAGATTACTTTCTAGATTGTTTCTGAACAATGTCACTGACTTTAATTGGTTAGTATTGAAAATATCACCAGACTTCGTTTGTATGGAGTGCGCCAACAGTAATATATCCTTAAGCCGTTGGTCCCGGCTACTATCTCTGGTGGTAGTAGTCGTTACATAAAAACCACGTCAGAGGCCGTAAGGTGGTCTGAAAAAACTCTGACACCAGGGCTTGCACACACGATAAGAAGAAGAATAATCTAATATAGTACATATAAGTACTTTAATTTCAATGGATTTTAATTGAATTCCTCTAATTCTAGTCTTTGAATGCAAGCCGTTGTGATCCAGTGGCGAGTAACCTTGCCTGCCGTGCAGGAGGCGATGGTTCGATCCCCACCCAGACCGACTCGTACCAATGAGTTTTTCGCAATTTATGTACGATTTGTAACACCACTGGCTTTTCGGTGAAGGAAAACACCGTGAGGAAACCTGCATGCTTCAATTTTGAGGTATTTATTGTACCCACTGTCCATTATAAGGAGGGCGGGCTCACTTCCCGTCACAATGGACAGAGTTTCGGTACTACTAGTGAAACGTGAATGTAATCATTTTTATATTGTTTGGTGATTCAGTTTTAGTGACCCTATAGTATCGTTGTGACTTTATGTTGTCGTGTTAAATTGTAATTAAAATTTAACTAAATTCACAATTCTGCTCACATTTCGCCGTTAAACTAACTAACTTTGGTAATAAAATAATATTTGCAAACTTTGCCAAGAGGCTTCCACTCCGCACATATTAAGTCCCGTAAATCAAGCAAACTTAACACTTAATACGTTGTTTTAAGAGCTGAGTCGGAGGACTTTTAAGTTTAAGCATTTTGGTATTTCGGAGCATGTTAAAATTATATAACTATATTTGTGGTGACATCATCCGCACAAATTTTATTCCTGATTTTAAGTCAAATCATAAGCTATTGAACAAACAAAGTTTCATTAAAATCGGTTCAGTAGTTTTTGCGTGATGCTTGAACAAAAAAACAGACCGATAAAATTTCTAAATAAAAAAAGAATAAAAAAATAAAAATTTTAAAAGATACTGGGCAACTTTGTATGGAGAGTGGCCTATGAACCAATAGAGATGGGAGTGTGGTATATTTGTTGGGAGACCTTTCCTCATTACTCACTGAAAGGCGCATCAAAATCGGCCCCGAGGATTTTGAGAAAATCATGTTTCATAGGCCACTTGCGCCTCTCTTTTAAATTTTCAAACTTTCTTGAAAATTTTACATCTTCGGTAACCGGAAAACATCATGAGGAAACCTGTATTCACAGTAGACAAATTTTAATTATAAAAATACAGGGAGTATGTGACTCTACCCATCAAACTGAACAACTTTTACAATGGGAGCAAACGTGTCAGAATAAAAAAAATATCAGCTTTTCCATACAAAACTGCAATACCTACTCGATTCAAACGTATGGGATAGTTGATATTTTTTTTGTTCAGACAGGTTTTCTCCCATAGTAAAAGTTGTTCAGTTTTCGATGGTTTGAAGCACCTAAAGTGTAAAAGCGAAAAAAATTCAGCTGTCCCATACATTTGGCTCGAGTAAGTATGCAGTTTTGTATGGAAAAGCTGATTTTTTTTCGTGATTTCGATGTTTGTCCAATAGAGAACGTTGTTCAGTTTGATGGTCTGATCATCTCCTTAAAAAACTGTCAGCATATTAAGAAGGACCCTGTATACAGTGTGTAAACTTTAAATTCGTTACACACTTTAGGTGCTTCAAAACCATCGAAATTGATATCATTAGTGTTGGGATGCCACGTTAGTAATAAGTTTAGTTTTGTACTATGGCAACACTCTCAGACAATATACATGGCATTAGGAGTTTGCTTGGCGCCATTGCTCTTGCTGTGTTTCGTCAGTATTTGAAATTCGTAAAAAAATGGTTTTAGTGATATTTGTGACATAATTTCGTGCGGATTGTGTACCAAACTGTTGCGTAAAGCGACCGACGTAACAGGAATCTCAAATAAATACGATAACAGAACATTAGTTTTGGTTCAAGTTAACTCGTACATGGTCATTTTGGCGGCAACGCGCGAGCTTACGAAATCGACCATAGATTCATCGTCATCTATCATCCCATCATCAAAATAAAGAATATAAAGAAAAAAAATAACGAATGGCTCAAAAGGATTAGTATCCAGAGCCGTTAAAGACATTATTAAAAAATACATGGCATTATACAACGTGTTAATGAATAAGCGCAAAACCTCATACACCCCAACTGATTTATTACAAAATAATTAGATTGAGACAATAATTTCATTATTTTGATAGTTAAAAATTTAAAGTTATTCGCATTTTAAGTTTTCAAGCAAAAATGATTTGTTATCATTTCAGCAATAAATGAAAGCGATAACGTGCTCATGTGTACATTTTAAGAATATTGTTTTGGTGTATACAGTAAGTAGGGTGAGAGTGCCCGAGCGGTGGGTTGAGATCGAGTTCAGTAAATTTTAAATTTTACAAACAAATTATTTAATATTTTGAAAAAAAAATCCCTTGTTGAAAACATGATAATTCGATTCTGCTCTCGATTCTGAACAAACTACTTTCTAGTTTTGCGTTAATTCATTAACACGTTGTATATTAAAAAAAAAACATAATTAAAAAATTATTTATTTGCAGACACCATCAACCATTGGGGTTAGTAAAGTGGACGCAGGAAATTCCAAAAATAAATGTAAAACAACGGAAACTGTTTAAATTAACAGTAGAACATAAACCTTGACAAGTTTGTGAGTAAATTGTGCACAACACACGCTTGACCCACTTGTGAAACAATGTGCAGATAAAATGCATCTGTTTATTAAACTTTAACATGACTAAGGGACATGGAATACGTTTTAAATGTGATTGTTTCGCTAAACGGTATTGTACCGTTCTGTTCATATTTCAGGATGATAAATTGATAGATAGAATGTACCCGGAACCGACAATGTAGGTAGAGATGATGACTTTATGGATATACAACGTGTTAATGAATAAGCGCAAAACCTCATACACCCCAATAGATTTATAACAACATAATTAGATTGAAGCAATAGTTGCATTATTTTGATAGTTAAAATTTAAAGTTATTCGCATTTTAAGTTTTCAGGCAAAAATGATTTGTTATCATTTCAGCAATGAATGGAAGCGCTATCGTGCTCATGGATACATTTTAAGAATCTTGTTTTGGTAGTAAGTAGGGTGAGTGTGCCCGTACGGTGGGTTGAGATCGAGTTCAGTGAATTTTAAATTTTACAAACAAATTATTTAATATTTTGAAAAAAATTACCTATGTTGAAAACATGATAATTCGATTCTGCTCTTGATTCTAAACAAACTACTTTCTAGTTTTGCGTTAATTCATTAACACGTTGTATTTGTCATGAATCGCAGAATACCGGGTCCTACTTAATACGCTGACACTTTTTTTAGGGGATGCTCAGACCATCAAATTGAACAACTTTCTCTATATAACCAATATTGAAATCGCGAAAAAAAAATCAGCTGTCCCATACATTTGTCTCGTGTAGGTTTGCTGTTTCGTATGAATTTTTTTTGCTATTTCGTTGTTCGTGCCATAGAGAAAGTTGTTCAGTTTGATGGGTAGATGGTTTAAAAGGATGCTAATGATATCAATTTCACCCTGTATAGCTCGAATGAAGCGTTTTCATTTAAAAAAAAAAGGTTCAAAGACACGGGAAGGATGTCGTTATAATCGTGCCAATTCTATCAGATCGAAAGTGTTATGTGTTTTTTTTGTTTCCCTAATTTTAGGGAGTAATTTGTCTAGATTTTGTTGATAATACAGTGTTTTTGGGAATAACGATTGACTCTAGGCTGCAATGGGGTTCCCACATTGAAACTCTAGCTGGTAGGCTAAGCTCTGCAGCATATGCAGTCAGAAAAATTAAACAACTAACTGATATTGAAACAGCCCGACTCGTATATTTCAGTTACTTTCATAGTATCATGTCCTATGGTATTTTATTGTGGGGTCGTGCTGCAGACATTGAGACAATCTTTATCCTACAGAAACGGGCAGTTCGAGCTATATATGGTCTGCGCTGTCGTGATTCGCTTCGCGACCTTTTTAAGGAAATTAATATTTTAACAGTTTATGGACAGTTTATTTATGAAAACATTTTATATGTAAGAAAAAATTTGTCGTTATTTCCAAAAAATTGTGATGTCCATAATTACAACACTCGAAACAAAAATAAACTGATATCTCCACACTTTCGGCTTAGTAGGGTCAACACGTCTTTCATGGGTCACTGTATACGTTGTTATAATAAAATCCCCGAGACCATTTTGAATCTTTCCGAAAACATGTTTAAAACTCAAATCAAAAAAGTCCTCTGTAAGAAAGCATATTATAAACTGGATGATTATTTAAATGATCAAAATGCTTGGGTCTGAGGTCACTAGCTTATAGTTTATTTACTTTACTGTATAGTATCAATTATTTTATTAAATAGACTATGTATTATTGTATACATAACTTTAGCTTAAGAATTTATATTGTAATAGTTATTAAGTCGTGTTATGTTGTAGAGTTTCTGGCCGCATCTTCTCTACAGCGACAACACGTTCCGACGCGGTGGTAGCTTTAAAAAAGATTTGACGTTTGATAAGTGTGCTGTAAGCTCCTATATTGAATAAAATTATATTGAATTGAATTGAATTGAATTGAATTGAATCCGTTAATAGAATTATGAAGGTTATAATGTGAAAGACATTTTGATACTTTGTATTAATCGACTTTTAGTACAGTTAATGATCATTTTACATTTAACAAACTAACAATTTCGTTGCTATTGCGTATTTATAGGTAGTGAACCTCAGAGGAACGATCTCCATAGAGTCCGCATAAATTTACGATTGTAGTTAGTCTCTTTTGTCTTATGACGTACCTTTAATAGTAGAAGGAGATGGAACTATAGATATTTGTTTATGCGGCGTCCACTTTTTTTTGAGCTAGTGTGTGTGAAAAGTGACCGTAAATATAAGGCCATATGTCACTTGGTGCCTTTTGTCCATACTACTTGACACCACACACTCAAACCTAAACGTCAAAAAAAGTGGACACTTTACAATTGGTATGGCTCACTCTATTAGGTATAATCTCTTTGTAGTGAACATTATCCATTGGCAACACCACCTGTCAAATAATGCAATTGAGTTTGCTTGGCGCCATTGCTCTTGTTGTGTTTCGTGTTATTTGAAATTCGTAAAAAAATGGTTTTACTGATATTTGTGACATAATTTCGTGCGGATTGTGTACCACAGTGTGTTGCGTAAAGCGACCGACGTAACAGGAATCTAAAATAAATACGATAACAGAAAATAAGTTTTGGTTCAAGTTAACTCGTACATGGTCATTTTGGCGGCAACGCGCGAGCTTACGAAATCTAGATTCATCGACATCTATCATCCCCTCATCAAAAAATAAAGATATAAAGAAAAAAATAACGAATGGCTCAAAAGGACTAGTATCCAGATCCGTTAAAGAAATAAAAAAAAATGCCATCCATAGACAAACAGCACTTTTAATGTCAATGAGACAGGTTTATGAGTAATTTATTTTTTTATATTACGATTACTAGTCTTGGAAAACGCTTCATTGGCACACTAGATGCCACAGCGTACAAATTAATGCAGCGATGCAGTGGTCCAAGAAGCCAAATAGGCTTAAATAAATACTGGTTACACGTCAGGGTACCACCTGCGGCTGCTGACTAACGACTGCGCACTCCCTAACGACGCGGCGTGAGCATTCTACGCTATCGTGCAGCATTAATTTATGAGACATGCGTTTGCTCTATTTTGGCACTGATTTTTGTGTTTTTTAGGATGGGAGATAGGTAGGCAATGCAGTGGTCCTAGCATGCCTTCGTCGGTAAAACGAGAAAATCTAGATAGCCTTTTGTTTCTTTATGCATGCCTAAATGAGTTTTTTTTTTCTTATGGCTGTCTCCCGTTTGCAATGGCCCTCCATGAGCATTATTAGCTATGCTCACGATTATATTCCCCGAGGGGGTAGTCAGAGATATTCTGAAACCTCAGAACATCCACGTTTCACCAGTAGCACCGAATCTCTGTCCAGTGTGACGGGTGGTGAGCCCGTCGCCACTTATAATGGACAGTGGGTACAATACATGCCTCGAAATTGAAGCATGCAGGTTTCCTCACGATGTTTTCCTTCACCGAAAAGCCAGTGGTGTTACAAATCGTACATAAATTCCGAAAAACTCATTGGTACGAGTCTGCCTGGACGGGGATCGAACCATCGCCTCCTGCACGGCAGGCAAGGTTACTCGCCACTGGACCACCTCGGCTTCGTTGCCATCGTTGGTAAAATGAGAAAATCTAGATCTGCCTGTCTTTGTTTCTTTATACATGCGTAAATGAGTTTTTTTTCTCTTATTGCTGTCTCCCGTTTGCAATGGAGAGAAGTCAGATATTTCTTTTTCCTACCCTATCTTCTTTGATTAATTCATTGCGGGTTACAACCTATTTTTGACTTTGACCGCAGATATCTCGAAACAGAAGCGTTATAGCGATTTAGTTTCTATGGAAGTTTTGTTCCATTGGACAAGACCTATGTAACGACACCTCCTTCGATCTAACAAAAAACAATTTTTCCTATCTCCTATTCATTGTATGGGAAGGGGGTTGAAAAAAAAATGTTTCTTCTGTTTTTTCCGTTGACTAATTATTATAAGGACTAGCCTTGCGGTAGCATTTCCCCTCTGGCACGGTATAAGCACAATTGATCTTGTGCATTTATATTCAATTTTACACCTTATCACTAAACGAGACAGCCTATAATTGCGAAATAATAACTTCGAACTTAGAACGTTTGGGGTTCACACGAGACTACTTTTCATGATTTTTAACATTCAAAATTAGAATCTATAGTTATGGGGAATAAAATCCAAAGTTGCGGATTTCATGTTACCTCGCCCCCCGCAAAAAGTGGCAGAAATGTTTGTTAGTAGAATTACACGCGTAACCAGTCCATATAATAATTAGTCAAAGGTTTTTTCACACATTACAATACATTTCTGTTTTTGAGTTACTATTATCTGTCTTCATGTCAAATTTCGATTCAATAGGTACAAAAATGAGCGAGTTATTGACGCGAGGCATACAGACAGAGAGAATGGACGAAAGTATAAGGGTTTCCTTGTTTAACTACGGAACCCTAAAAAAGGTCTTATATCTATCTATCATATCGGGAACTCGTTAATCAACCCGTGTCATCAACAGACGCGTCGTGCATCATCAACAACCACTCATCTTTTTATTATTAATTACTGTCTACTTGATCTACATATACTCGATTCCAAATAGCAACGAAATTTAAGGCTATTTTGATTTACAGAAGCAGAAATTTGAAATACTTAGGGCCTGATTCACCACTTCTGGATAATTCATTGATTTATTTGACAGATCGTTTCACATATTTCGTATGAAAGATTTATGTCTGTAAATGTCAATATTACTATGGAGATTATGCATCTTTCTACTGCTGATTTAACTTTCAAAAATCATACTTCATGAGTGCAATTTTTGAAAGTCAAATCAGCAGTAGAAAGATAAACATCTCCCTAAGAGGAAGGATCTCAGAGATCCTTCCTCTTAGATATCTCCATAGTAATTTTGACATTTTCAACTGCTGAGTTCAACAAATGAGTTTCAAAAATCGCACTCCAGTTTGATGGGTAGACTCTTAGTTTAAAATGATGCTAATGATATCAATTTCACTCTGTATAATCTACCAGTGAAAAGTTTTAGTATGGTAGAGTTAAATGTATGCAACAGCAGAGTTTTTTTTTGCTCCGATCGGTTTGTTCCTATAGTAAAAGTTGTTCAGGTTGATGGGTATACTCTTAGCTTAAAAGGATGCAAATGATATCAAATTCACCCTGTATACAGGTTTTTTTTTTAATATGCTAACACTTTTTAAGGGGATGATATGACCGTCAAACTGAACAACTTTCTCTATGGGACCAAAATCGAAATCGCGAAAAAAAACAGCTGTCCCATACATTTGGCTCGAGTAGGTTTGCAATTTTGTATGGAAGAGCTGATTTTTTTTCGCTATTTCGATGTTGATGCCATAGAGAAAGTTTTTCAATTGGATGGTCTGATCATCCCCATAAAAAAGTGTCAGCATATTAAGTTTGACCCTATACAACGTGTTAATGAATTAACGCAAAACTAGAAAGTAGTTTGTTTAGAATCGAGAGCAGAATCGAAATATCATGTTTTCAAAATAGGTAATATTTTTCAAAATAATTATTAATTTGTTTTTAAAATTTAAAGTTTACTGAACTCGATCGCAATCCACCGCACAGGCACACTCACCCTACTTACTACCAAAACAAGATTCTTAAAATGTATCCATGAGCACGCTAGCTGTTTCATTCATTGCTGAAATGATAACAAATCGTTTTGCCTGAAATCTTAAAATGCGAATAACTTGAAATTTTAACTATCAAAATAATGAAATTATTGTTTTAATCGAATTATTTTGGTATAAATCAGTTGGGGTGTATGAGGTTTTGCGCTTATTCATTAACACGGCCTATATGCGAATCAGAATTGGCCAGAAAGCTATAGGTACTTATAGGAATCGTTTTTTTTTTCGTGATTTCGATGTTGGCTCCATATTGTAAGTTGTTCAGTTTGATGGTCTGAAGCACCCCCTAAAGGCTCCAACAGGGTTTATTACACCCTTTATCTACACTAATATTATAAAGAGGAAAGATTTGTACCTATTTTTGTATGTTTGTATGTTTGTAATGAATAGGCTCAAAAAGTACTGGGCCGATTTAAAAAATTCTTTCACCAATAGAATGCTACATTCTTCCAATTTGACATAGGCTACATTTTATTTTGAAAAAAATTAGGGATCCTTGGTAAAATTTGACCGAAGGTGTAGAAAAATGAGTCTTAAAATTTATTTGTCTACCCCGTGCGAAGCCGGGACGGGCTGCTAGTATGAAATAAAACTGAAAATTGTGCAATTACTCGCTTAGTTTAACTTAAAATAAAACATACTAACTTCTAGTTCGTAACGCGATATCAACGATCGTAAAACTCTTATGATTTACGACAAATTCATTGTGAAATTCGTTTCTATTTTATAATTAATTTCTCGCATTTTAGAGTACACACTCACGTTACATACGTTCGTTATTTCACGACTTTACATTTCTTATCAGAGTGGCTAGACATTTTGCTACAACTACAAATCTATTACAGTCGGGACAATTTAAAAAGCCACATTTGACATCTATTGATACTTCATCAATCATAACCTTGTAACGGCGGGCATAGAATAATATAATTTTTTTCGAAGTTAGAACTGTACAATTGCTTTACTTTTTTTTTATTACGATTATATATTTATTGTAATAAAGACCAAAGAAGGTAATTTTACGATTTACTTTCACTAATAAACCATTCTAAACATAATAAAACAATTTCTGTTCCAAAGAACTGAACGTCGTTACAATGTTGCGTCTGTGAACCCTTTTTCTTTTTTAACACTAGGCATGTAACCCAAAAAAATCGATGTAAAACGTAGTTCCAACAAATCGCGATGTTCACATATAATTCGATTCACGTATGTTTGAAATCCGTATCGATTCATTCGCTTTAATCGATGTTTTTAAGCAGGTCACCTCACTATGAAGCTTAAACTGACAAATGTCAAATGTGGCTTATTACACTGTCCCGACTTTAGTTTATCACACAGTATAATATATTACTTTTAAAATGTTTGTTTTTAGCGTTGGGGGTTTTTAATAACAATTAAAACACTACCCCAAATAACTGGGATACCACAACGGCAGTGATTTCAGAAGCCACAATGCGAGCCTTTGTATTGTCTCTGCCAGGTCCCTGTTCGATGATTAATGCTTGCGCATAAATCTGCGTAATGGTTGGAGTCGCGGTTAGGTTAGCATATTAGAATCATATTGGACCTTGCGTTTATCACAAGGGGCAGGCAGACTTTTGGAATGTTCCAATCATACCAATGAATTTTTGTGAATTTATGTACGATTTGTAACACCACTGGCTTTTCGATGAAGGAAAACATCGTGAAATCTGTATGCTTCAATTTCGAGGCATGTATTGTACCCACTGTCCATTATAAGTGGCGACGGGCTCACCCCCCGTCACACTACTGGACTTAGTTTCGGTACTACTAGTGAAACGTAACTATTCGTTAAGCGTATTTTTCCGATTTTATTTTTGACCAATATTTCTATTTTTAATTTACCTTTGAATTTTCTGAAAAACGTAGGATTTATGGCTAAGATACCTTGGCCGCAATAACATTAAAAGTAAAAACTGTCAAATACAATAGAAAAGCCGCTTGGCTTTTTTAGGCAAAGGAATAAAATCTCATTCAACCTCTATTATATTATTCATTATTTTTCAAAAAACTCGAGAAATAATGGATAGAAAAATCTGATAATTTTGATACAAGCTTTGAATCACATAATCTCCAAATGGTTTTCTTATATTTTTTTGGTACCTTTCTTAAAATGAAATGTTGTCAATTTACTAATACTCATTCTTTTCCTATTAGTCGGGGAAATCTACGGATTTTTGTATGGAGTAGGTTGCATTAATTACACTTTTGGTGATAATTTGGAATATAGTAGATACATAAATTCTCAATAATCCCCGATTTTTTATGTTGTATTATAGAATAATTAAGACATTTACAAAACATTAAATTTAGGTACGAACAAAAAATGGAAAACTGGTGATTTTGTACAGGATGGCTTCGTTCAATACGTTTTACTTATAACAATAATAATCCCCGGTTAATATCGTTAATTTGGGTAGATATTTAATATTTTGTAAGTCTTCAAAAATTATAACCTCAAAACAAAATTATTTACTGTTTGTTTTTACACATTAAATTTGGCTTTAGATAATTAAGTGTCTCTATTGCTGGTATGCTGGTCGAAATATTTTTAGAAATAAGCTTGCCATTTGTACATTAATATCGATTTTAAGGTATTTCTCAGGTTCCTGAGCCTATATAACCCCGAAATCTCGACAAAAGTGTTATAAACTAACAGTAATATTATTTCAAACACAATTTACTAAAGTGTCTTTAATGCAATCTCAAACCTTATTTTTCCTAGACTATTAGTAATAACATTTGAAACGTGATATGACTGTGACTAAAGTAATGTTAAATGGCAGACTGATGTAATTAGCTGTAATGCGGACTGATTAAATTTTTCTTCGTCTGTTGCCTTCATTATTCCGTTCACGTAGCAACACTTCATTCTAATTAATTCTTTAGTTTACTGGCTTTATAATAGTTTGCACTTTAATTCTGACTCTTTGACTATTTATATATGGACTGGTTACGCGTGTAATTCTACTAACAAACATTTCTGCCACTTTTTGCGGGGGGCGAGGTAACATGAAATCCGCAACTTTGGATTTTATTCCCCAAACTTTAGATTCTAATTTTGAATGTTAAAAATCATGAAAAGTAGTCTCGTGTGAACCCCAAACGTTCTAAGTTCGAAGTTATTATTTCGCAATTATAGGCTGTCTCGTTTAGTGATAAGGTGTAAAATTGAATGTAAATGCACAAGATCAATTGTGCTTATACCGTGGCAGAGGGGAAATGCTACCGCAAGGCTAGTCCTTATAATAATTAGTCAAAGGAACAATTTCACTGACTTGATTTGGTTGGTATTGAAAATATCACCAGACTTCGTTTGTATGGAGTGCGCCAACAGTAAAGTACCCTTAAAGTAATGCAACTATTTACCATAACTCCCTGAATTATAATTCTAATAAATCATAAAACAAAAGCGTCGAACACACAGTCCTTTACCGTACTTGGAAACCGAAATATTTGCGAGTTTCTGGCAAATAATGTGCAGAAGACAAAGGGTTGGCAATTAATTAGTTTTATTACTGGCCACCCCCCTGTGTCGAGGCGTGATGTATGGCCGCAAATTGTGTTCGATGCGGAGTTTAGCGGTTTGGGCATCGTTTGATTGATTTTATAGGCTTCTTCTTTATGCTGACACTTTTTAAGGGCCTATGTCGAAAAATAATTGAAGCGAAATGGGCGTGGCTTAGCGCAGCAAGCGCCCCGCGCCCCGCTACCGAACATCGTCGCGCACTAGCCCGCGAAAATCAAATCACTCAAAATGCGTAGAAGACGCTTCGCTGTTAATATATTATTAGTACCTTTTGTCGTATGAAAAGACACAATATATTATAATTAAGTATCGTTCTATTTATCCTCCTTGATCAATTATTAATTTGTTACAGGATCAATTACGGACAACCAATTTATAGATAGAAACAATACCTAACTAACGATACTATTTAATTGATTTCACTTAAAAAACTTAAAACTCATTAATATCATACCGAAAATCACTGTACCTATCTAGAAGGAAAAAAACTATCATTACAGGATTTTGTTTTACTTTATAGTACGAGAGCTACCTGTTGGTCTTCGGTTCGGTTCTTGGTTAGGCTTTACGTCTTTAGGACCCGTAATCAAATCAATTCAACTTCTTATTTTGTACTTGTAATTGATATAATACAAGTCAAAACATTCGTTATTATTAATTTTATAACGAAATTAAATTTATTTTATGACGGCGTAAAATAACAAAGTTATTTTACGCCGTCAACAAAAATGTAAGAAGAACGTGAAAAAATAAGTTTACAACTTATTACCTTTTCTTTTCTCTCATACTTCTGGTATGTTCCTGCCTACGTTTCAAATTTAATGTTTTGTTCCGTTTTGTTTTTCATTATCACTGTTTCTCCTAGTACCCCAGGAAAATTAGGTGAAAAAAAGAGTCAACCTCGGAATGAGAGATAATAAGCTACAAACTTCTTTAAATCATCGTTATGACATCCTATACGTTAGGTCAAATGTCACATAAAATCTCGTTTATGCAGGTCAAAAGATTCAAGTTAAAATGTCAAAAAACAGGTCTTTAGGAAATTGACCTTTGAAGTTTTAAAAAAAATTGTAGAAATTTTAAATTTTCTTAATTTTTGGTCATTTATAATATTTAATATAGTTAACCGTTCTTGAGATAGATAGGTAGAACGCAAAGAGTTGTAACTCCAATAACGGTTTGCTCCCATAGTAAAATGATACTTTTCCTTACACCCTGTATAATATTATTTGGCGTTATTAATGAAAATACATAATTTCAATAACTATACACGAAAGAAGATGATGAAGAATTATTTCGAGTTTGAATCAATCGGGATAGAAAAACGAGTACAGAATAGTGACCCTGAGCAGCGCGCATTGAAGATATTGAATGAAACCAGTCACCGCCTGCCCGACAGACGCTTCAAAACAATACTTATATGGAAAGAAGACGACATGAAGATTCCGAACAACTACAAAAACTCACTCAAACGGCTGCACAACCTAGAGAAGAAACTAGACCGAGATGAAGACCTGAAAAAGAAATATGAAGAAAGAATGCAAACCCTCTTCACTTTGGGCTACGCCGAGGAAGCTACCACACCGCCGGTGCCAAATAAAACATGGTACCTACCCCACTTCGCGGTCATTAACCCCGCGAAACCGAAGATAAGAGTAGTACACAACGCCACAGCGAAGACAGCCGGACGCAGCCTGAACGATATGCTACTCTGCGGTCCAGACTTGCTGCAATCTCTGCCGGGAGTTGTAATGCGATTTCGCCAACACCAACACGCCGTGTCAGCTGACATAAAGGAATTCATGTTTATGCAAATAAGAGTTTAAGAGGACGACAGAGAGGCACTACGATTTCTATAGCGGGGCGACGAGAGAGGGAACCAGCGACCGCGAGAGTACCGCATGACGTCGGTGATCTTCGGCACGATGTCATCACCATGCACCGCGCTATACGTGAAGAATAGAAATGCTTCAGACTTCAAAGAAAAGTATCCTGCAGCCGCGCGAGCCATTGAAAAGAACCACTACATGGACGACTACATAACAAGTTTTCCGACCGAAAAAGAAGCCAAAGAAGTATCGAAATCAGTTGACTACATTCATCGGCAAGCCGGCTTCGAGCTATGCGGATGGGTGTCCAATACAAATTCAGTAGTACAGCAGTTTTCCGCCAACTCGGGCGGCGCCACGGTCTCTATCGGCGGGAGCGAGGTCCGATGGTACAACGGGTCGAGCTTCCTACGAAACCACGAACGAGAATGGCCACAAGAGACGAAGACAGAAGCACCGAAGACAGGAGAAGAGATGGGACTTGTCACGTCACCCACCAGCGACCTGACCACGCTCACCTACCTCGAATCGAGCGATTTTCGTTGTTCCGACTTTTGCTACGAGCTACGATGCGCATGCTACAGTTCGTCAATTTATGTCGAAAGAAGAAAAATGAAACAGTATTGGCTACGAAGCGCAAACGAACGAAAGAAAACAATAAAAACTACTCTGATTGAAAGATTGATAAGAAAACACGCAAGAACGAGACACCGGTGGAAACCTGTACAAGAAGATTGTCTTTCCGAAGATTTACGTCGAGTAAGGAGCGGCGCGGCGCCTCAGCCGGGAGACAAGCTGTCGGCGCTATCAGTGGTCGTCGGCGAAGATGGCTCAAAGGAAGAATCCACGTAGCACCTGATATCGTTGAAGACACTGCGAGCCCGACCGTACTCGACGGGAAACACTACTTCACGCGACTGTACATACAACACGTACACGAGCATGGGTTGTCGAAACCGTCGTGAATGAGCTACAGCAGCGACTATGGGTACTGAAGATACGACCGACGGTGCGTGAACGTCATCAAACACTGTCAACTATGCAAGATACGAAGAGCGAAGCCTACGTCTCCAGCGACCGGCGACCTGAGGAGGTTCGTGGCACGAAGAGGAGTGCCTAAGGAGCTATGGAGTGACAACGCGACGTGCTTCAAGGCTGCGGAGAAGGAGCTCGCCAAGGCCGCGCTGGCGGCGGTCAGCGAGGAGGCGACGGCGCGGCGCATCACCTGCCGCTACGTACCCCCGGCCTCCCCCTTGATGGACAGCGCGTGGGAGCGCATGGTACGCACCGTGAAGGAGGCACTGCGCGTCAAACTCCACGAGCAGTACCCTAGCGACGAGACACTGCTCACCCACTCACACACGTGGCGGTGACCCCAGAAGAACCGGAGGCGCTTGCACCCAACCACATCCTGTTGGGACCCAAACGACCTCACCGCGCGCAAGCGCAGCGCGCTCAACGCCTGGCGGACGTCTTCTGTAGCCGCTAGGTCAAAGAGTACCGGCCTTTACTCCAACACCGGCGGGAGCCTCACACGACCAGCGCACGCTATCGGCGACCTGGTACTCGTCTGCGACCCCACCCTGCCCCGCAACACATGGCCGCGGTCTACCCAGGGCGAGACGGCGAGGTGAGGATCGTGGTCGTCGTAAGCAGCAACGGGCATGTCCTCCGGAGACCGACCAAGAGGATCGTCGTGCTACAGGTTGGATCGCAGAGCTGCGACGGCGGGAGAAATGTGCACGACAGAACCTGAATTGACTACCTTTGTACATAGTTTTTTACATTATTTCGTTTTATATACCCTTTTATACTAGTAGGATAAGTTTAGGTTAAGTGTTCATTTCAATAAATATTTTTTTCTTATTAGAATTAAAGCTTAGCACATAAGTTATGTAAATAGTTCTAATAGGATTCTTATTTGATTTCTCTAGTGATTTCTACCCCAGATTAGATTAGGTACACTTCCTTATTAAAATTAACGCATAGCACAAGTAAATAAGACAATTAGAATCGAGTTAGAACTTATAAATTCCAATTAGAAATTACGCCAGTAAGCTTCCCTACCTCATTAGAAGTGGTAGAATCCTATTAGAAATAATTGTTAGAAAGAGACAGAACGCTACATCTCTGTCAGCGCATACAGGCGAGCGAGGGGGGCCCCGGCGTCCGGAACCTGTGTTATGAGGAAGCGGGGGCCGGGGTAATATAAATATTGTACCTTTCCTTTTCGTTCTGCACTCTGTTATGCACCGGCGGATGATGCACATGCTATTTTTAGAATAAGAATATAAGTATCTTAACTATATAATTATATTGGTTTGTAAGCGTAGAAATTAAGATTGTATGAGAAATAAAGAGATTTGTATTCAGGGCAAGAGTGCGGGGTAAGGAGGGGTGGTCGCTTGAAAATGATATAAAATGGCGCCAAATCGACGTAGATTCATTCCGGATCCAGTACTCAAGAAAGAAACAACTTGGAAGAAGAAACTCTCTGCGACCACTCGCCTTCCCTACCCTGCCCTCCAGCCTGGCTCACCATACTGACGACCCATACAATTAAGGGCCACAGAGTTTTCAAACTCTCATACCAGGCAAGATGTTCCGGAGCAATAGAATCCTTCAACTCGGTAAAAATACTGACAACGGTTCATAAATACGTTTACATTCCATTATGATAAATAAATAGTAATACCGAAAATTGATTTCATTACGTGACCGACGACTTAAAGATAATAACAGCTAGCTCTTGGTCTATGAAGTCCAAAAAAACTGCTATACATATTTGAGTGAGAAATATACGTAAGAAAAGTTTATTCCGAATGCGTAAATGCGCGCTGCATACAAACGAAGTCTGGTGATATTTTCAATACTAACCAATCAGTAAATGAAAAATTTGTAGAAACAATCTAGAAACTAATCTCTATGCTTGTATGAAGTCAGATTTTCGTTAAAATATACAGTTTAATGCTAGAATTAATTTAAGATTTGTATGGAAATCTTTGAGGTATTGTAACTTTAAAACTATACATTTTAACGAAAATCTGACTTCATACAAGCATAGAGATTAGTTTTAGATTTTTTCTGAAAAATTTCATTGACTTTAATTGGTTACTATTGAAAATATCACCAGACTTCGTTTGTATGGAGCGCGCTCCGAATTATATTCTCTGAAATGTGAAGCTGCTATGGCCTCGAATTTATTTTAAATTGTATCATTTCATTTATTTATTTACCATAATTTACATGTGTATACAGTGATGGTCTTAGTAAATATTATAGTGTAGTATTTAATATATTACACTATAATATTTACACGTAAGCTGGATAATTAATCGTAATTCGGAAATTGGACATGCGAACGCAGGTCCGACGCGGGCAAAGGCCACAGCCGACTGAGCTTTTTAATAGATTGTGATAGCTTATATTACTGCCTGACGCGAGAGAAAGAGATGGGGCGGAGCGCGCGCCTGACTAAATAAAACGACGTAAGCGCCAAAACAAACTTTATTTAGTTGTGATTTTACTATTTATGTAAGTTAATTTCTGCTGCAATCAAAATTTATAAAATATCAATCTCTTTTTTTTAAATCAAGTCTCGTGTTTCTATTATTCACCGTTTAGCAGTTCCAAGCGTTTATAGATAAAGACGGAGGCTACTTTGGCTTGTTTTTCTATCGAGAAAATTTGTCTTAATCGTGTTTTGGCGGCAATCAAAATTTTAATAATATGTTCAATTTACACATATCCTGAAATCATACTCCTACTGTTAGTACTTCATGATATCTGACGCTTTGAAGAATCCTATTTTTTTCACATATCCTCTTAAGAGGATGCTCAGACCGTCAAACTGAACAACTTTCTCTATGGCACCAATATCGTAATCGCGAGAAAAAAATAACTGTTCCGTACAAAACTGCAAATCTACTTTAGCCAACTGTATGGGACAGCAGATTTTTCGATATTTCGATGTTGGTCCCATAGTGAAAGTTGTTCAGTTCGATGGTCTGATCAGTGTCAGCATATTAAGTTGGACCCTGTATGATGAAACAACAGCAGATTTAAAAAAAAGTTAGCGGTCAATTTCTAATATTAACCGACCGAATTCGGAAGGTCATTGATTTTTTTGCTGATTGAATTGATTTTTCTACTACTAGATCTGATTAAACCACCATCAGACCTAAACAGGCTTATTCTTTAGTCTTTAAAGTAATTCTAAGTATAATCGTCGACCTTCAGATCAAAGTTATAACCACTTCGGAGGTAAACCTTCGCAATTACGCTAAAAATAGGCTTCATATTCAAAGATCAAAAAGCTCAAAATTACAATGATACGGCCGCCATAGATAACGAATTCAATTCACCCGAAACACAATGGAACGGTAATTTATTCCTATTCCCATATTACCAGTGTTCCCTATATTACCGCGAGAGGGCGCTCACTGACAATAGATCGGAATGTTTGCTACGATTTACGACGAGCTTTTCAATTTGGGACTTATATTTTCACTGAGAGGTTAGGTATGGAAACCCATTCGGTGCTTGAGGTCCGGATTCGAATCCGCACGGACTACAAGAGACCGATTGCGCTGATTTAAAACATCGAAGTTCTATTCTAAACAGTTGCGTAATGCGACCGAAGTATTATTTTTTTTTCAATTTATTTATTCGAAATATTATTGTAAACATGGTCCCTGAGATTGTACTATACCTATTTTTAAGACCTGTAATACCTCAAGGATGCAATAAAGATTATGATTTGTAACGTAATAGGAATCTCAAATAAATACGATAACAGAACATAAGTTTTGGATCAAGTTAACTCGTACATGGTCATTATAGCGGCAACGCGCGAGCTTACGAAATTGACCACAGATTCATCGTCATCTATCATCCCATCACCAAAATAAAGAATATAAAGAAAAAAAATAACGAATGGCTCAAAAGGACTAGTATCCAGAGCTGTTAAAGACATTATATAAAAAAAAGCAAAAGCTAGTCTGTCATGAAAAATGTTACTGACATTTTAATGGTATTATTTCGCAGTGCTATTTCCATCGGAGCGAGTGTCCGAGATCGATCGTTAAAATATCGATTGATGAGAAAATAACCACGTCAGGCCCTTATCTTATTAATGGATAATTCGTACTGCATGTTAGATTATAGCGCTGTTGAATATTGTGGGTAGGCAGAGACCATGTGATCGCGATGGTTCAGACAAAATTATCAGCCTGGAGTGCGATTTTTGAAACTCATTCGTTGAACTCAAATCATACTTCAGGAGTGCGATTTTTGAAAGTCAAATCAGCAGTAGAAAGATGCATATCTCCATAGTAAATTTGACATTTTCAACAGCTGAGCTCAGCGAATGAGTTTCAAAAATCGCACTCCTGGCTGATAATGTGTCAGTACCATCGCAATGCATATGGCGATCACATGGTTTCTGCGAACCCACAATATTCTTTTATATAATATTTTGAAAAAAATTACTTATGTTGACACCATGATATTTCGATTCTGGTCTCGATTCTAAACAAACTAATTTCTAGTTTTGCGTTTAATAAGTTGGTTGTAGCGCAAAACCTCATACTCCCCAACTGATTTATAACAAAATAATTAGATTGAAACAATAATTTCATTATTTAGATAGTTAAAATTTAAAGTTATTCGCATTTTAAGTTTTCAGCCAAAAATGATTTCTTATCATTTCAGCAACGAATGAAAGCGCTAACGTGCTCATGGATACATTTTAAGAATCTTGTTTTGGTAGTAAGTAGGGTGAGAGTGCCCGAGCGGTGGGTTGAGATCGAGTTCAGTAAACTTTAAGTTTAACAAACAAATAATTTAATATTTTGAAAAATAAATTACCTATATTGAAACCATGATACTTTCTAGTTGTGCGTTTATTCATTAACACGTTGTATATAAGATATCAATGATATTAAACCTTTTTAACTTTGTTACAGGTACAAAACAACACACCACGTCATGCGACCACATAATTAAATGAAGATATTTATAATAACCTAAATTAATTCGAGAGATATCGATCGACCCGGAGCTTGCCAATATGTCAGTCAGGAATCGAACCTCGTGACGAAGTATGCCGTCTTACGTCAACCGACACAGTCACTGGTATTATTATGAAGAAAAATAAAACCGGTCAAGTGCGAGTCGGGGTACTCGCGCACCAAGAGGGTTCCGTACCACACCACCACACAACAATTATTAACATAGAAAATAGTTTTGTTTTTTCCGGGTTCTTTAGCGCGAGACCGACTCACACTTGGCCAGTTTTTTATTATTTGTTGTTATACTGTAGAGTTTGCTCTATAATCACACTAAGTTTGACGCTTTTATGTATTACCGTTTTTACGATAGAGCGAGAATAAAAAACGTTGATGACAACGAGTTTCTTGTATGAGGACCCCCCTTAACTTCTAACTTTTTCTCATTTTTATTATTTTTGAACAAATCCGCCGTTATAACGCATATTCTGTGAAAATTTCAACTGTCTAGCTATAACGGTTCAAAAGTTACATCCCTAAATAGGTAGGACAGAGGGACAGACGAACGGACAACGTAGGCTTATGAATAAGGGTTCAACCTTTGGGTACGGAACTCTAAAAATCACTATACTAGCCTACAGAACTTCCGTATCGGAACCCTATCACTGACGTGCCCGACACGCTCTTGCCCGTTTTTTTAAGTTGTAGATACGCGTTGCCCTTGGTTTAAATATAACTATAACGGCCGTTACAGACACGCGCTATAACATGTTGCTGTACTCTTCTTACGCACGCAAAATTACATAAGCACGTCTCTTTCCTGCGTGCGAGTTGGAGGAAGCGATTAGTCATTTGCGTGCGTTAGAAGAGTACAGCAACAGATTATAGCGTCCGTCTGTGACGGCCTTAAGGGCCTATGTCGAAAAATAATTGAAGCGAAATGGGCGTGTGATAGCTTATATTACTGCCTGATGCGAGAGAAAGAGATGGGGCGACGCGCGCGCCTGAAACGATGCAAGCGTAAAACAAACTTTATTTAATTGTAATTGTACTATTTATGTAAGTTCAATTCTGCTCTAATCAAACTTTATAAAATATCAATCTCTTTTTTTTTATCAAGTCTCGTGTTTCTATTATTCACCGCTTAGCAGTTCCAAGCGTTTATCGATAAAGACGGAGGCTACTTTGGCTTGTTTTTCTATCGAGAAAATGTGTCTTAATCGTGTTTTGGCTCTAATCAAAACTTCAATTATATGTTCAATTTACACATATCCGCAAATCATACTCCTACTGTTAGTACTTCATGATATATGATGCTTTGAAGAATCCATATTTTTTCACATATCCTCTTAATACTAATAAACAAGTCCGTTATCCAGAGGCGTATCTAGTAATTTATTATTCCGGTTTATCTTTAAAGATACTAATTCGATGACATTCAAATAAATAGTCCCGTCGTTTGAAGTCGCTTCGTCTAGCTGGTTTTAATATTTAGTTAAAAATAATCTGAACTAACTGCCTCCGTGGTCTAATGGTTAAGAGCATTGGGCTCTTGACACGGAGGTCGTGGGTACGATTCCCACGGGGACACCTGTATTCTATTCAAAATAGCAAAAATTTTAAGGCTATTTTGAATTACAGAAACAGAGATTTTATACACTTCCTCATAACAATATCGAAATCGCGTAAAAAAAATCAGCTGTCCCTGACAAAACTGCAAACATAAATGTACTCAAATGTATGGAACAGCTGATTTCTTTTCGTGATTTCGATATTGGTCCCATAGAGAAAGTTGTTCAGTTTGATGGTCTGATCATCCCCTTAAAATAGTTTCAGCTAATTTTGTTAGACCTTATGTAAAATTTAAATGAACTTATAAATATAATGTATTTATTTATTTGATGTGTAAACTGGTATCACGACAACTCGACCCCAACTATTGAACCCCGAACTAAAACCCGTTAACTCACTCAGAAAACTCTACCCCGATAACTAAACTCTATCCACTCGATTCCGACTGCTAAACCTCGTCAATTCGACCCGGACAATAAACCCCGACAACTAAAACTTGACCCCGACAACTAAAACTGGACAACTTAAATAGTTTCAGCTAATATTCAAAGTCAAAGTCAAAGTCAATATAATTTATTCAATATAGGAGCTTGCAGCACACTTATCAAACGTCAAATCTTTTTTAAAGCTACCACCGCGTCGGAACGTGTTGTCGCTGTAGAGAAGATGCGGCCCGAAACTCTACAACATAACACGACTCAATAACTATTACAATATAAATTCTTAAGCTAAAGTTATGTATACAATAATACATAGTCTATTTAATAAAATAATTGATACTATACAGTAAAGTAAATAAACTATAAGCTAGTGACCTCAGACCCAAGCATTTTGATATTTTTGATTTTGATTATTGTTAGAACTTACATAAACGAAATGTCACAGACCTCCCATAACATGATAAATAAATAAATTATCATATCTTAA
This sequence comes from Agonopterix alstromeriana, assembly GCA_963924505.1. NCBI lineage: Eukaryota > Metazoa > Arthropoda > Insecta > Lepidoptera > Depressariidae > Agonopterix > Agonopterix alstromeriana. Next base: position 8,474,009 of record OZ004689.1, on the reverse strand, counting down.
CACTTGTGCATACGACCTCGACTCAGTTATTAATACGCCAGGTCACGGGTTTGATTCCCGACTGATGTTTTGGCAGACTCCCATGCGATCACTATCGAAATTAATGAACTTACTTCTTAAATAATATTATTAATGGACGTATCTATTACGACGTTCCTCCGAACAAGACATTTTGGTACTTATTACGTAGACTTAAGAGTGAAGGAAGGGGACTAGTGTTAAGACGATATAATTCGCAGCGCGCTCCATACAAACGTACTATGGTGAAATTTTCAATAGTAACCAATTAAACTCAATGAAATTTTTCAGAATCAATCTAGAAACAAATTTCTATGCTTGTATGGAGTCAGATTTTCGTTGAAATGTATAGTTTTAAAGTTACAGTGCCTCAAAGATTTCCATACAAATGTTAAATTAATCCTAGCATTGAAACTGTATATTTTAACGAAAATCTGACTCCATACAAGCATAGAGATTTGTTCCTAGATTGATTCTGCAAAATTTCATTGACTTTAATTGGTTAGTATTGAAAATATCACCATAGTACGTTTGTATGGAGCGCGCTCCGAATTATATCCCCTTAACAAAGATGGCGGATGGATAAATGGCGCGTGTCTGGTTTTAAATAGTTGACATACTGTTTTGTCAAGAGTTATTATATAATTGATTCATTTGTAGTAATTTCACGATGACATATCGTATAGTCGGGGAAATCTACGGATTTTTGTATGGAGCAGGTTGCATTAATTACACTTTAGGTGATTCTTTTGGAATATAGTAGATACATACCTGAAAAACATACATTTTCAATAATCCCCGATTTTTTATTGTGTATTATTGAACAATTAAGACATTTACAAAACATGACATTTAGGTATGAACAAAAAATGGACCACTGGTGATTTTGTACAGGATAGCTTCGTTTAATATGTTTTACTTAAAACAATAATAATCCCCAGTTAATATTGTCAATTTAAGTAGATATTTAATATTTTGTAAGTCTGCAAAAATTATAACCTCAAAACTAAATTATTTACTGTTTGTTTGTACACATTAAATTTGCCTTGTGATAATTAACAGTCCCTTTTGCTGGTATGCTGCAAGAAATATCTTTAGAAATAAGCTCGCCCTTTGTACATTTATATCGATTTTAATGTATTTCTCTGGTTCCTGAGCCTGTATAACCAGGAAATCTCGACAAAAGTGTTATAAACTAAAAGCAATATTATTTCAAACACAATTTACTAAAGTGTCTTTAATGCAATCTCAAAACTTATTTTTCCTAGACTAGTAGTACTTTATGGATAAGTGGTTAAATGCGTGTCGGCCACGTCCATGACAGGGTTTCGTACCTAGCCTAATATTTTATGACCTACCAATGAAAATAGATCGGCTAATTTAGATCCGCACTTTTGTATGGAAAGTACACAGTAAAATCTCGTTTTTCGACCCATGTTCGTTAAGTTTTTTATATGGGGGTTTTTAACCCTTAGGTTTTTTTGTTACCTGTCGTGCAGGAGGCGATGGTTCGATCCCCGTCCAGGCCGACTCGTACCAATGAGTTTTTCGGAATTTATGTACGGTTTGTAACACCACTGGCTTTTCGATGAAGGAAAAAATCGTGAGGAAACCTGCATGCTTCAATTTCAAGGCATGAATTGTACCCACTGTCCATTATAAGTCGCGACGGGCTCACTCTCTTCACAGTGGACAGGGTTTCTATACTGGTGAAACGTGGACGTTCTGAGGTTTCAGAATATCTCTGACTACCCCCTCGGGGAATATAGTCTGTGAAGGGGGGATAAATCCCAATCATCACGTATACGTTCTTGAAGAGGTGTAAGTTAGTTTAATCACGTTAACAGTAACAATAACGTCAAGTTGTCACTTTACATCGATGTACCTCGAAGGTAACGCACATTCCCCCTGTGCTACGTAACCTAACGTACTCGTAACATACGAGGTATGTCATTAGGGGCAAGTCAACGTTAATATCTACCGTTCGTCTGGCACTCATTTACATTGTCTGTTAAGAGAAGTTTATTCCGAATGCGTACTATGAGAGGAAACAGATCTGTACAAAAAAAATCTGCTGTTCGACTATTACGAGATGCATTACAGTTTAGTATAGAACAGCAAATTTTTTTCGCTTTGATCTGTTTGATCCCACGATACAAGTTGTTCAGTTTGATGGGTATAGTATGTGGTTTAAAGGTTAATGATACTTTTCCTTACACCCTGTATAATTTGGAGCGCGCTCCATACAAACGAAGTCTGGTGATATTTTCAATACTAACCAATTAAAGTCATTGAAATTTTTCAGAAATAATCTAGAAACTAATCTCTATGTGTGTATGAAGTCAGATTTTCGATAAAATATACAGTTTTAGTGCTAGGATTAATTTAAGATTTGTATGGGTATCTTTGAGGCACTGTAACTTTAAAACTATACATTTTAACGAAAATCGGACTCCATACAAAAATAGAGATTAGTTTCTAGATTGTTTCTCAAAAATTTCATTGACTTTCATTGTTTAGTATTGAAAATATCACTAGACTTCGTTTTTTATGGAGCGCGCTCCGAATTATATTCCCCAAGGTGGTTGCAAAGTTGTTAATTTCATGCAAATGATTGACGCATAATATGCGTAGACGGCATTAATAAAAGTAATATTTTACATATGGAAATATAGTTCAGAAAATCTAGATGCCGCGTAACAAATAACATTTGCAATTTATAATATAATTACAAAGATATGAAGCTTTGAAATTTTCTATGGATAAGCTCGAAGCTTTATATCTTCGTAATTAATTACCTATACGACTGTTAATTAATATGCGCAAAACCTCATACACCCCAACTGATTTATAACTAAGTAATTTTATTAAAACAATAATTTCATTATTTTGATGGTTAAAATTTAAAGTTATTCGCATTTGAAGTTATGAGGCAAAAATGATTTGTTATCATTTCAGCAATGAATGAAAGCGCTAACGTGCTCATTTATTCATTTTCAGAATCTTGTTTTGGTAGTAAGTAGGGTGAGTGTGCCCGTGCGGTGGGTTGAGATCGATTTCAGAAAATTTTAAATTTTACAAACAAATTATTTAATATTTTGAAAAAAATTACCTATGTTGAAATCATGATAATTCGATTCTGCTCTCGATTCTAAACAAACTACTTTCTTGTTTTGCGTTAATTCATTAACACGTTGTATAGCATAAATTGCAAATGCTATTTGATACGCGACATCTAGATTTTCTAAACTATTTTTCAATATATAAAATATTAGCATAAGCATATGCTCACGACTATGTTCCCCGAGGGGGAAGTCAGAGATATTCTGAAACCTCAGAACATCCACGTTTCATCAGTAGTACCGTAACTCTGTTCAGTGTGACGGGGAGTGAGCCCGTCGCCACTTATAATGGACAGTGGGTACAATACATGCCTCGAAATTGAAGCATGCAGGTTTCCTCACGATGTTTTCCTTCACCGAAAAGCCAGTGGTGTTAATATTACTCTTATTAATACCGTCTATGCGTATTATTCGTCAAACTTTTGTATGAAATTGACAACTCTGCAACCACTTCAACGATAGTATATATAATTTAAAGTTCCTAGTTTCCCTCACGATATTTTCCTTCACCGAAAAGTCGTTTCACATCACATCACTAAATGATTAAAATTATACCTAAAAAAACACATTGGTACGTGTCGGCATGGACAGGGATCGAACCGTCTGTCGCCTCCAGCACCGAAGGGGGCTACTCTCTACTAAGCCACTACGAACTTAATAACTTGCTCGACACCTAATAAACTCGTCAAATTATCCTTTCAAACGAAAAGCTTTACATTTAGCGTGTTCTCATTAAGTTCTCACTCCATTCTAGTACTGAAGTGGTACTTCATATTACTCACTTTTAACTCGAATCATTGTCACAAATATAGGGTCCTTCTTAATATTCTGTCATTTTTAAGGGGATGATCAGATCATCAAACTGAACCACTTTCTCTATGGGACCGATGTCGAAATCGCGGAAAAAAATCAGCTGTTCCATAGTAGTGTAAATGCTTGGGTCTGAGGTCACTAGCTTATAGTTTATTTACTTTACTGTATAGTAACAATTATTTTATTAAATAGACTATGTATTATTGTATACATAACTTTAGCTTAAGAATTTATATTGTAATAGTTATTAAGTCGTGTTATGTTGTAGAGTTTCTGGCCGCATCTTCTCTACAGCGACAACACGTTCCGACGCGGTGGTAGCTGTAAAAAAAAGATTTGACGTTTGATAAGTGTGCTGCAAGCTCCTATATTGAATAAATTATATTGACTTTGACTTTGACTTTGAGTAAACTGAAATCTTACTCGACCCAATTGTATGGGACAGTTGATTTTTTCTCGTGATTTCGACATTGGTCCCATAGAGAAAGTTGTTTAGTTTGATGGTCTGATCATCCTCTTAAAAATCTGTCAGCTTATTAAATTGGTACACCTCTAGAAAACATTTAATAATTTCTTCCACACTGAGAAAAAAATGCTACGTACTTACCTATACGTAGGCCGTCGCGGCTTACGTACCACGTAGCTTACGACGCGATACTGATCAGTGTTGCATCAGTGGTCTCGTACTTTACAATGAAGCACGTGAACCTGTCGCCATATAATGGTCAGTGGGTACAATACATGCCTCGAAATTGAAGCATGCAGGTTTCCTCACGATGTTTTCCTTTACCGAAAAGCCAGTGGTGTTACAAATCGTACATAAATTCCGAAAAACTCATTGGTACGAGTCGGCCTGGACCACCACGGCTTTTTACGTTCAGTTCAGGAAAATAAACTCAAGAATACATTCTTACAGTATCCGGCGATGTTAAATTAAAGTGAGTTCGAGATCTCGTAGTAGTGAGCTCAAAGCTCAAATTAAAATGGAATTCTTGTAACATTTAATTATTGAGTCGGAAGAAAAGTAATTTTCTCAATTTATTTGAGTTCATTACATAGGTAGGCACCTACCTACCTCGTTCTAAAGATAGAGGTAGGTAAAGCCTGGGGATTTACCTACCTCTATGTGAGAAAGGCGTTATCTACAGATGAAATTGATATCATTAGCATCGTTTTAAACTAAGAGTCTACTAATTCGAGCCATTTATAATCTGCGTTGTCGAGATTCACTACGAGATCTTTTCAAAGATATCAATATTTTGACTTTCTACAGTCAATACAACGTGTTAATGAATTAACGCAAAACTAGAAAGTAGTTTGTTTAGAATCGAGAGCAGAATCGAATTATCATGTTTTCAACATACGATTTTTTTTTCAAAATATTTAATAATGTGGTTGAAAAATTTAAAATTTACCGAACTCGATCTCAATCCACCGCTCGAGCACTCTCACCCTACTTACTACCAACACAAGATTCTTAAAATGTTTCCACGAGCACGCTAGCGCTTTCATTCATTGCTGAAATGATAACAAATCATTTTTGACTAAAAACTTAAAATGCGAATAACTTTCAAATTTAATTATTAAAATAATGAAATTATTATTTCAATCTAATTATTTTGTTATAAATCAGTTGTGGTGTATGAGGTTTTGCGCTTATTCATTAACACGTTGTATATAAGGTATAACAAAATTAGGTGAAACTATTTTAAGGGGATGATCAGACCATCGAACTGAACAACTTTCTCTAAGGGACCATCGAAATCGCGTAAAAAAAATCTGCGGAACCCATACATCTAGGTCGAGTAGGTTTGTATAGAGCAGCAGTTTTTTTTTCGTGATTTCGATGTTGAGAAAGTTGTTCAGTTTGATGGTCTGATCGTCCCCTTAAAATAGTTTCAGCTAATTTTCTAGACGTTATATGTATTTACGAAAATATTTTATAGGTTCGCAAAAATTGGTCTCTCTTTCCCAAAAACAGTGACGTTCATAATTACAATACAAGAAAAAAAAAAAATTAGTATTGCCACATTTTCGACTTAGTAAAGTCGAAAATGTGGCAATACTAATTTATTACCTTACTAGGTCAACACATCTTTCATGGGGCACTGTATACGTTATTATAATAAGATACCAGAGAATATTCTTAACTTGACGGACAAAAAGTTTAAGTCCCATGTTAAACAAGTCCTCTGTAAAAAAGGTTACTATAAACTCGATGATTATTTGAATGACCAAAATGTCTGGTCTTGACAATGTTACACTATGTAATTTAATGTTGGATTTATGTAATTGTACTTTGTATATTTTGTTTTGTTTAAAAGAAGTGTTTTGTAGAGTTTCTGGCCGCATCTTCTCTACAACGGAACACCTTCCGACGCGGTGGTAGAATCAAAAACATGACGTCAGAAAGTTATCTATGTGATATTATTTTGAATAAACAATTTTGAATTTTGACTCATCAAACTGAACAACTATAGCAAAAAGAAAATTAGCTGTTCCATACTAAACTGGAAAGCCTAGGTACTCGACCCAAATGTATGCAACAGTAGCTGGTTGTTTTTGCTCCGATCGTTTTATTTATATAGTAAAAGTTGTTCAGTTTGATGGGTAGACTCTTAGTTTCAAAGGATACTAATGATATCAATGTCACCCTGTAGAAAACGCGAAATAATATTGTGAGTTTTCAGATAAATTGTTAAATGGCTACTTGACTCAAATGTATGGAACAGCTGATATTATAGTCGCGATTTCATTGTTGGTCCCATAGTAAAAGTTGTTCAGTTTGACGGTCTGAAGCACCCCATAAAGTACGTAATTAAATTGACACTCTGTATAGAGTTCTTTTTAATTATGCTGACGGATTTAGACGAATGATTAGGCCATAAAACTGAACAACTTTCTCGACGAGGCTGACATCAAACGCAAACAGCCTGTATACAGTAGCCCGATTGCAATAATTTAAAACATCGAAGTTCTATTCTTATCCAATTTCAATTCTAATCACATTGCAATTCAATTGTGCAGAATTCTGCATCGCGATAAACTCTATGTAACTGACAGCCTTTAACGTCTGAGCAATCTGTCAAAACGGCTCTAACGGCTGTCATGAGCAATACCGCGATTAGCGCAATACCAAATGTGTCAAAAGTTATTGTTCGTACGTAGTCCAATCACCGAATATTTACCGCGATTGCAGCCCTGGTCAAACATAGTACCTTCCTTTTTATAGTCGGTTAAAAATAAAATCAGTTTAAAGACAGATAAAGCACGTTTAAAGTTAATATTATAAAACGTCATATTTCAGCGTTCCTCACCCCAACACTCGAGGGTTCTGTACTGAAGGGTTCCGTACACTTTAGTCAGCGATTGTAAAGATAGGTGGCGTTCGAGTAGCTTTTGAAAAGTTTTTGAGTTTAGCTGTTTATCTGAAAGGGTGACTAAACGCATTTAAGTTTTCACCCTGTATTGCGTACAGTAAAAAAACTAAAGTTAATCATTTTAGCGGGTTCTTACCGCGTTTTTATAAATAATAACCGCGTAACTCTCAAAAATAGTGTAAAAACTGTTTTTTTTTTACCTAATTTATAAATACTCACTCACTCGATCACTTTTGTATTACTTACTTGCTGATGAATAAATTTATTATTATTATTATTATGTTGGTACATGAAAGATGCACGGGTCCACTGGGACCCGGTCCTTTGGGAGGCATACATGGGGCCGAAGCCAACACGAAGAGGCCTTTTTTGGTACCATTTATTCTAAATGTGAGATGGCATGCACCTATCGAGGCCTATCCCTAAATACACCATGGAGATGCACTAGAAGATAATTCCCGACAGATGATGAACTATTGCCAGGAAGGGATACATTTGTCTGGGCTATGGGGATGGGATTCTGTGTACTGGATAACTGGGCTATGAGATAGCGGACGCCTGCTCTAGTTAAATATCTCACAAATTTAAAATCTAGCAGGCGGTGACTTGCCAACTCATTGAATGGGTCCCCCAAAAAGGCCGCTCGCAAGGAGCGACAAGGCGACAACATGTACTGAGCGGCTAAGGTTGTAGAGAGGTGAGTCTGCGGGCGCCGGTTCCCGGTGCTAAGCGCACCAGTCAGCAGGTCCCGGCGTTATGACATTTTACACTTTCAACCTGGAGCATAGGTTCCGCTCTTGCAACTCCACTCCTGGCCGGCCGGTTATGGCAAGACAGGAGGTGAGGGCCAAGTCAATCCGGGCCCTCTGGAGAATCGGGTCCGTGGTGTCGCCACTCACCAACAGCTCGCCACAAGCTGCCCTGCGGGCTTATTATTATTATTATTAAATAATTGACTTTTTGTTTGTGCGTTAGCACCGCATTTCCGCCCATGTCAAGTAGTTTGTAGGAGTATCTATCCCATTCTCAGGGATTGTTTTTGATGAAGAACAAGAAGAGATTAAGGAATGCGGAGCCTCGTGGCAGGCAAAAACGCGACGCGCGAACAACACGCGAGACAAGTGCTCGGGTCAGAACCTGCAACGTGACTCCAAAAAAAAACTGTTGTTCCATAGAAAGCGTCTACGATATGAAGAAAGTTGTTTAGTATGAAAAAAGAAAAGAAACGGCTGCGTAGCCCAAATTTCATCTGAGGCCCAAATATACAGGGCCCTTCTTAATATTCTGAGATTTTTTAAAGGGATGATCAGACCGTCAAACTGAACAACTTACTCTATGGGACCAAAATTGAAATCGCGAAAGAAAAAATCTGCTGTCCCATACATTTGAATCAAGTTGGTTTGCAGTTTAGTATGGAACAGCAGATTTTTTGTTCGCGATTTTGTTGTTGGTGTCGAGAAAGTTGTTCAGTTTGACGGTTCGACGCGTGTATTGTACCCACTGTCCATTACAAGTGGCGACGGGTTTACCCGCCGTTATACTGGACAGAGTTTCGGTACTACTGGTGAAACGTGGATTTCAGAATATCTCTGACTATACCCTCAGGGAATATAGTCATGAGCATATGCATGCATTATTTGGTTCGCCGCGTTCTTAAGGGAACTAATATTCGTGCCCTTAATGTTGCCCGACGTTACAGCGACATGCTTGATAACGGCCACATTGGCCATGATTTTCTGCAGCAGATTTCCCTCATCTAGGGAACCTGCAGCTCCCAACAACCTAGATGTCGTCGATGAGCCAGGAAGCCTCCTCTTGATTCCGCCATACCTCCTCTTCCATTTCGGCTATTACTGCCCCAGCCTGGACGCGTATCTCCTCGCGTCTAGCTACCCGGGCATTTGTCGAGGTAGCTTGACCAGCAGTTGAAGACCGGCCTCTCCCCTTTCTGGCTGTTGGGATCTTCGCCTTAGGTTGCCACAAAGAGACCCCGTGATCCTCCTCAAGATGCATGCATGCTGAACTCCGTTTAAACTAACTGTCAGTAAACTCCCAAATTATTTACACTTCTTAAAAAAGATCTTCAACGAACAAAGGGAATTTTACGATCAAGTGATTTCCAATGCGACAAGAACTCAATAATCTCTCGTCTCTTTCGCACTTACCTATCTTATCCGCTCATTGTCATTCAATGACACTTATATCTTTTGTATGAAGAGACGGGGGACACTTTAAAATTTGATTTGGTAGCAGAAAATTTCATCGCAGTTCAGATTTAAAAGGCTGAGGTGTGCCATTGTGACACTCCTACCCTGTACTATGTTTACATACCGCATCTCACCCTATACAAACTTATTCGTTTTGTAGTAGTTTTTAGGGTTCCGTAGTCACCAAGGAACTCTTAGTGTTGTAGGAGTTTCTGGCCGCATCTTCTCTACAATGGAACACCTTCCGACGCGGTGGTAGATTCAAAAACATGACGTCGGAGAGATATCTCTGTGATTTTATTTTGAATAAACAATTTTGAAATTTGAATTTTAAAGTTTCGCGATGTCGTCCGTCTGTCCGTCCGTCCGCGGCTTAGCTCAGAGACGCTTAGTACTAGAAAGCTGTAATTTGACATGGTTATACATATTAATCACGCCGACAAAGTGGTACAATAAAATCTTGAAAAATATTTTCTCGGGTACTCCCATGCATTTTTTTTCTCGTCTATACCATGGTGTGGGGTATCCTTGGATAGGTATTTTAAAAATATTCTGTGTGTTGGAAAACCATTTTTCGATTTTGCATTACAAATTTTTGTTAAGAGTCAAAGTGACTTTTCATGCAACGCATATAAAAACGCTGTAAATCGGTACTTACAACAGCTATACTAGAGCAAATTTTGCTCTATAGTGGCTTTTCATTGTACTCTTAAAAAGCAAAAGTGTACTAATGTGGCTCTCAAATCACTAATATACTCGTAATTGCAGCTGTTCGGTGATATACAACGTTTTAATGAATTAACGCAAAACTAGAAAGCAGTTTGTTTAGAATCGAGAGCAGAATCGAATTATCATGGTTTAAACATAGGATTTAAAAAAAAAATAAACAATTTGTTTGTTAAATTTAAAATTTACTGAACTCGATCTCAACCCACCGCAATGACACACTCACCCTACATACTACCAAAACAAGATTCTTAAAATGTATCCATGAGCATGTTAGCGCTTTCATTCATTGCTGAAATGATGACAAATCATTTTTGCCTCAAAACTTAAAATGCGAATAACTTAAAATTTTAACTATCAAAATAATGAAATTATTGTTTCAATCTAATTATTTTGTTGTATATCAGTTGGGGTGTATGAGGTTTTGCGCTTATTCATTAACATGTTGTAGATGTAGGCCATTATGCTTTTCGTTAACACCAGCGCTAAATAATATCTAATTTGAACTTCATTAACACTGAAAAGTTCAAAACATATTGGCATCTTTATCATTTAAACCGACATAACGTAACAGTTATAAACGCGTTGTAAAAACGTTTCGAACATACATATAGGACCAATAATGAACACTAATCAGCATCTTGTAAACGTTTCTGTGACTTATATACAGCTATGGTCTGCTAGTAGTGATCAATTCACACGGGTAGTATCTTTGACTATTTATATGTGGACTGGTTACACTTGTAATTCTACTAACAAACATTTCTGCAACTGTTTGCGGAAGGCGAGGTAACATGAAATCCGCAACTTTGGATTTTATTCCCCATAACTTTAGATTCAAATTTTGAATGTTAAAAATCATGAAAAGTAGTCTTGTGTGAACCCCAAATGTTCTAAGTTCGAAGTTATTATTTCGCAATTATAGACTGTTTAGTGATAAGGTGTAAAATTGAATGTAAATGCACAAGGTCAATTGTGCTTATACCGTGGCAGAAGGAAATGCTACCGCAAGGCTTGTCCTTATAATAATTAGTCAAAGGGTAGTATATATTATATCATTATAAGTAACATAATATAGTGACTGACTTCACTCAATAAAGGACGCATTGGAAAGGTTTCCGGATTATACCAACATGGCTTCTCACAGTTCTACTATATTTAGTTACAGGTTTACTGTTAAGTTGAACCACAGGGTTCCCGTCAACGTAGCAAGTTACATAAATTCCTGTTTTTTCAGTCTAATCGACTCCAGATCAGATACAAGACCTCTCTGTTAATTTCAATTTATTTATTGCACATCATAATGTTACAAAGGTGTTAAAGTGGAAAGCTAACAGTTCATTATGAACCCTGTTTGTAGGGTACGGCAAATTAGGAGAGAGGAGGACCATTATGTATTAATAATATCATTAAATTATTCATTTATACTGTAATAGGATTTGATGAGTAAGAACTGTTTTAATTTTGTAAGAAATTTTTATCTTGTGTTTCGTCTTTTAGTACATTTGGCATTAGTACATTAATAATCTACTGCGATTCTTAACCTCAATAGGGAACTGTAGAAGTGATGGTAATTGTGGCGAGCTGTTGGTGAGTGGCGACACCACGGACTCGATTCTCCAGAGGGCCCGGATTGATTTGGCCCTCACCTCCTGTCTTGCCTTAACCGGCCGGCCAGGAGTGGAGTTGCAAGAGCGGAACCTATTGGAAGTGTAAAATGTCATAACGCCGGGACCTGCTGACTGGTGCGCTTAGCACCGGGAACCGGCGCCCGCAGACTCACCTCTCTACAACCTTAGCCGCTCAGTAGATGTTGCCGCCTTGTCGCTTCTTGCGAGTGGCAATTTTGATAGGCCCATTAATTGAGTTGGCAAGTCACCGTCTGCCATTTTTACACACCAGAGACATTTGTTACGGCAGGCGTCCCGAGTCTCTCCGCAATAACCCAGATTTCCCGGTCCACCCAGTTCACCCCCATAATTCGAGTAGTTTTTATCCATTCTACAATAGTCTCTGCACCGAACGTGGTTTGTCTTCTGGTGCATTTGCATAATGTATTCAGATATAGACCACGGTTGGTGCATCCCCTCACATTTAGATAAAAGTGTCTCAAAGGAGCCTCTACGTGTTGGACCTGTGTCCCCACGCAAGCCTTCCAAAGGTCCGGGCTATCCAGAGATACAGTTATAATAATATGTATGCACTAATACCTATATACAACGTGTTAATGAATTAACGCAAAACTAGAAAGTAGTTTGTTTAGAATCAAGATACCATGGATACGGAACCCTATCATAGGCGAGTCTGACACCCTCTTGGCCGTGTAATATATCTTCCGTATACATACACACTTATGTTACAGTTTTATAATAGTACTAGAGTTTACCCGCGACTTCGTCAGCACAAATTATATACCAGATTTTAAGTCAGATCAGAAGCTATCAAAAAAAAAGTTTCATCAATATTGGTTCAGTAGTTTTTGCGTGATGCTGTTACAAACATACAAACAAACAAAAATTCTAAAAAAGGTTGATTTGGAGTCCGGGATACCTAAAAACCATATCGTAACCTTTTTCATGTAAATATCTTCAATGTACAGACACACTTCTGTTACAGTTTTATAATAGTTAAGATGGATGTAGATATACGACATGTAGATATAAACATAATGTTAAAACATATATATATATACATAACAACGTGTTCATAATGGGGCGTAGCAGATGCGTAGACACGTAGCCGCTACGACGATATGCTACGCCGTAGCATTATACCCACATCAGTTTATTGTGTAGGGCAGTTTGTTTTTGGGTCAAAAAAGTTACTAAAATCACGAAAGGAATTAGTTTTGTGGTGTTCAGAAACTTTAGTATAACTAACGATAATCTTTTTCAACGTAAAGTTATAATAATCTACTATACTATTATAAAAAAACATATTATAAACTGGATGATTATTTAAATGATCAAATGCTTGGGTCTGAGGTCACTAGCTTATAGTTTACTTACTTTACTGTATAGTATCAATTATTTTATTAATAGACTATGTATTATTGTATACATAACTTTAGCTTAAGAATTTATATTGTAATAGTTATTAAGTCGTGTTATGTTGTAGAGTTTCTGGCCGCATCTTCTCTACAGCGACAACACGTTCCGACGCGGTGGTAGCTTTAAAAAAGATTTGACGATTGATTAGTGTTCTACAAGCTCCTATATTGAATAAATTATATTGACTTTGACTTTGACTTTGAATGTTTTTTTGATCGCGCATCACGTGAAAACTACTGGACTGATTTTGATGAAACTTTTTGTGTTTGAAAGCTTATGATTAGAATTAATAAAAAAAAACGGCCAAGTGCGAGTCGGACTTGTACAAAGAGGGTTCCGAATCATACAATATTACCAAATAATTGTGTTTTCTCCGGATAATTAGCTCAAGTCCGACAAACACATGGTTTTTGTAAATTATTATTTTACCACAGAATAGGTAATAACACTCGTATACAGGGTCCTTCTTTATATGCTGACACTTTTTTAAGAGGATGATCAGACCATCAAACTGAACAACTTTCTCACAAAATACACCACTGCTTGCTGTCGTGTACAGGGTGTGATATTGTTGAAATGTATTGTGCTCAGACCGACGTAACCGACGTAAAGGCGTAATTAATACGTCACTGTCACTGCAGCTGGACGCGGTGTGAAGTTATGACGTCATCCGTTATGACGTCACACGCATTATACTATACCATATCTTTAGCACAACTGTTTAGAATGATTGATTAAGGCATCATGGCAATGACAATAGCGTTGTAGTGATTAGCCTTTTTTTTATAATGTCTTTAACGGCTCTGGATACTAGTCCTTTAGAGCCATTCGTTATTTTTTTCTTTATATTCTTTATTTTGATGATGGGATGACGATGAATATGTGGTCGATTCCGTAAGCTCGCGCGTTGCCGCCTAAATACGCCATGTACGAGTTAACTTGAACCAAAACTTATGTTCTGTTATCGTATTTATTTGGGATTCCTGTTACGTCGGTCGCTTTACGCAACTGTTTGGTACACAGTCCGCACGAAATTATGTCACAAATATCAGTATAACTTATTTTTTACAAATTTCAAATACGACGAAACACAGCAAGAGCAATGGCGCCAAGCAAACTCCAGTGATTAGCCTCGCGGCCCAGTGTTGCCAGCCGGATCTTGTCAAAAGTAAATGGAAATAGATAAAAAAGTAACCTTGGGAGTCGCGCTGCAATTCTGGCCGAGTACGGACGCGTGCGTATCGGCGCGTTGGGATTGCACGTGGCTCCACCATTTTGTGAACTCTTTTGTGTTTTAACCTTAAAAACAATCACTTGAGAGTATAAACTACTTACATTGGCAAAACTGCCACTCTAGACTTAATTAATACTACTGATCATTTTCCTTCATATACTATCCACATAACGAGACATTGGCTGAATTGTGATAACACATCGGATGCCACTAAACCAAAATTGAATTGAATTGAAAAAGTAACCTTGCATCCTGTACGATGCACGTACACCAATTATCTGGGTCAACCCAATCGCTAGATGGTAATTCGGCAACATAGCAGCGGTTTTAGACATTGGATTGGACGCAGTGGACTCTGACTCCGCGCCGCCCCAATAAAAGTGCAACGAACGTAGAGCGCTCAACATTACCTTACAAGTACATACATACAATCAATCAAATCAGCCCACATCAACCCAAAGTCAAAGTCAAAGTCAATAAAATTTATTCAATATAGGAGCTTACAGCACACTTATCAAACGTCAAATCTTTTTTAAAGCTACCACCGCGTCGGAACGTGTTGTCGCTGTAGAGAAGATGCGGCCAGAAACTCTACAACATAACACGACTTAATAACTATTACAATATAAATTCTTAAGCTAAAGTTATGTATACAATAATACATAGTCTATTTAATAAAATAATTTATACTATACAGTAAAGTAAAATAAACTATAAGCTAGTGACCTAGTGACCCACTGCTGGGCATAGGCCTCCTTTTTATTGCGCCACTCCTCACGGTCCTGTGCCAATCTGATCCATGTACGACCCACAACCCAATGTCGTCTGACCATCGCATCGGTGGTCTACCCACGGACCTCCTTCCTTCTCTTGGCCACCATTCCCCACATACATACGTACATAAACTCAAGACAGTAATCCCTTTCGCGGTGGTCAGAAACATTACTACAACTACCAGCTTCTTCTATTTAAGTATGTAGTTGTAACAATGCATACCACATAAACACTGCATAAGAAACCTTTAATCCCTTAGTCGCCTCGTACGACACCCACGGGAATCCCTTATAAGTACATTTAACTAATTAACTTTAGTGTTAGAATATACGTGGATACGACCATTACTCTCAGCAGTTTCATTCCTTCGGCCGTATCCTACTTCAGCACTCAGTAACCCAGCAAATCATAAGGATATCATTATCCACAGCATATCTTCTTACTAGCATTCACATTAATATCACAGCATATCGTATTAGCTATCACACATCCTTCAGATCGTCGAAGTTTATTATAGTTTGACACAGGAGTCACGTTGCAGGTTCTGACCCGAGCAATTGTCTCGCGTGTTGTTCGCGCGACGCGATTTTGCCTGCCACGAGGCTCCACCTCTTCTTGTTCTTGATCAAAAACAATCCCTGAGATTGGGATAGATACTCCTATAAACTACTTGACATTGGCGGAAATGCGGTGCTAACGCACAAGCAAAAAATCCATTAACTATTAATACTATTAAATTCAATTCTATTTTTGTTTAGTGGCATCCGATGTGTTATCACAATTCAGCCAATGTCTCGTTATGTGGAGAGTATACGAAGGAAAATGATCAGCAGTAGTATTAATTAAGTCTAGCGTGGCAGTTTTGCCAATGTAAGTAGTTTATAATCTCAAGTGATTGTTTTAAGGTTAAAACACAAAAGATTTCACAAAATGGCGGAGCCACGTGCAAGCCCAACGCGCCGATACGCACGCGTCCGCACTCCGCCAGACTTGCAGCGCGACTCTCCAGTAGAAAGCATAAAAATTTATGGACTTGACGTATGGTGACGAAAACAAACGTCAAAATGTTTCGATCGCTAATGTCAAATCCATACATTTTGTCCGTTTCTACTAGTGTCGACGCCAATAGAATGTCACTTTGTCTAGGGGGGCTGGAATGCAATCCTCTAAGCGCAAACATAGGGAAACATCGGCAAGCTGTCATTTCGGTATTTTCTAAGGTTATTTCTTATATATAACCTTAGAATAGGTAATAACACTCGTATACAGGGTCCTTCTTTATATGCTGACACTTTTTTAAGAGGATGATCAGACCATCAAACTGAACAACTTTCTCACAAAATACACCACTGCTTGCTGTCGTGTACAGGGTGTGATATTGTTGAAATGTATTGTGCTCAGACCGACGTAACCGACGTAAAGGCGTAATTAATACGTCACTGTCACTGCAGCTGGACGCGGTGTGAAGTTATGACGTCATCCGTTATGACGTCACACGCATTATACTATACCATATCTTTAGCACAACTGTTTAGAATGATTGATTAAGGCATCATGGCAATGACAATAGCGTTGTAGTGATTAGCCTTTTTTTTATAATGTCTTTAACGGCTCTGGATACTAGTCCTTTAGAGCCATTCGTTATTTTTTTCTTTATATTCTTTATTTTGATGATGGGATGACGATGAATATGTGGTCGATTCCGTAAGCTCGCGCGTTGCCGCCTAAATACGCCATGTACGAGTTAACTTGAACCAAAACTTATGTTCTGTTATCGTATTTATTTGGGATTCCTGTTACGTCGGTCGCTTTACGCAACTGTTTGGTACACAGTCCGCACGAAATTATGTCACAAATATCAGTATAACTTATTTTTTACAAATTTCAAATACGACGAAACACAGCAAGAGCAATGGCGCCAAGCAAACTCCAGTGATTAGCCTCGCGGCCCAGTGTTGCCAGCCGGATCTTGTCAAAAGTAAATGGAAATAGATAAAAAAGTAACCTTGGGAGTCGCGCTGCAATTCTGGCCGAGTACGGACGCGTGCGTATCGGCGCGTTGGGATTGCACGTGGCTCCACCATTTTGTGAACTCTTTTGTGTTTTAACCTTAAAAACAATCACTTGAGAGTATAAACTACTTACATTGGCAAAACTGCCACTCTAGACTTAATTAATACTACTGATCATTTTCCTTCATATACTATCCACATAACGAGACATTGGCTGAATTGTGATAACACATCGGATGCCACTAAACCAAAATTGAATTGAATTGAAAAAGTAACCTTGCATCCTGTACGATGCACGTACACCAATTATCTGGGTCAACCCAATCGCTAGATGGTAATTCGGCAACATAGCAGCGGTTTTAGACATTGGATTGGACGCAGTGGACTCTGACTCCGCGCCGCCCCAATAAAAGTGCAACGAACGTAGAGCGCTCAACATTACCTTACAAGTACATACATACAATCAATCAAATCAGCCCACATCAACCCAAAGTCAAAGTCAAAGTCAATAAAATTTATTCAATATAGGAGCTTACAGCACACTTATCAAACGTCAAATCTTTTTTAAAGCTACCACCGCGTCGGAACGTGTTGTCGCTGTAGAGAAGATGCGGCCAGAAACTCTACAACATAACACGACTTAATAACTATTACAATATAAATTCTTAAGCTAAAGTTATGTATACAATAATACATAGTCTATTTAATAAAATAATTTATACTATACAGTAAAGTAAAATAAACTATAAGCTAGTGACCTAGTGACCCACTGCTGGGCATAGGCCTCCTTTTTATTGCGCCACTCCTCACGGTCCTGTGCCAATCTGATCCATGTACGACCCACAACCCAATGTCGTCTGACCATCGCATCGGTGGTCTACCCACGGACCTCCTTCCTTCTCTTGGCCACCATTCCCCACATACATACGTACATAAACTCAAGACAGTAATCCCTTTCGCGGTGGTCAGAAACATTACTACAACTACCAGCTTCTTCTATTTAAGTATGTAGTTGTAACAATGCATACCACATAAACACTGCATAAGAAACCTTTAATCCCTTAGTCGCCTCGTACGACACCCACGGGAATCCCTTATAAGTACATTTAACTAATTAACTTTAGTGTTAGAATATACGTGGATACGACCATTACTCTCAGCAGTTTCATTCCTTCGGCCGTATCCTACTTCAGCACTCAGTAACCCAGCAAATCATAAGGATATCATTATCCACAGCATATCTTCTTACTAGCATTCACATTAATATCACAGCATATCGTATTAGCTATCACACATCCTTCAGATCGTCGAAGTTTATTATAGTTTGACACAGGAGTCACGTTGCAGGTTCTGACCCGAGCAATTGTCTCGCGTGTTGTTCGCGCGACGCGATTTTGCCTGCCACGAGGCTCCACCTCTTCTTGTTCTTGATCAAAAACAATCCCTGAGATTGGGATAGATACTCCTATAAACTACTTGACATTGGCGGAAATGCGGTGCTAACGCACAAGCAAAAAATCCATTAACTATTAATACTATTAAATTCAATTCTATTTTTGTTTAGTGGCATCCGATGTGTTATCACAATTCAGCCAATGTCTCGTTATGTGGATAGTATATGAAGGAAAACGATCAGCGCCCGCGGCATGATGGCGCGATAAAACGCTATCGCGCCCTAGCTCCCTTTCTTTTTACGAGTCAGCAGGCGCGATAAAACGTTTATCGAGGTACCATGCCGCGGGCGCAGTAGTATTTATTAAGTCTAGAGTGGCAGTTTTGCCAATGTAAGTAGGTTATAATCTCAAGTGATTGTTTTAAGGTTAAAACACAAAAGAGTTCACAAAATGGTGGAGCCACGTGCAATCCCAACGCGCCGATACGCACGCGTCCGTACTCCGCCAGAATTGCAGCGCGACTCTCATTAATACTATTAATAAAAAAAAAAGTTTGACACATGAAATAACCTTAGAAAATACCGAAATGACAGCTTGCCGATGTTTCCCTATGTTTGCGCTTAGAGGATTGCATTCCAGCCCCCCTAGACAAAGTGACATTCTATTGGCGTCGACACTAGTAGAAACGGACAAAATGTATGGATTTGACATTAGCGATCGAAACATTTTGACGTTTGTTTTCGTCACCATACGTCAAGTCCATAAATTTTTATGCTTTCTACTGGAGAGTCGCGCTGCAAGTCTGGCGGAGTGCGGACGCGTGCGTATCGGCGCGTTGGGCTTGCACGTGGCTCCGCCATTTTGTGAAATCTTTTGTGTTTTAACCTTAAAACAATCACTTGAGATTATAAACTACTTACATTGGCAAAACTGCCACGCTAGACTTAATTAATACTACTGCTGATCATTTTCCTTCGTATACTCTCCACATAACGAGACATTGGCTGAATTGTGATAACACATCGGATGCCACTAAACAAAAATTGAATTGAATTGAATTGCTTTCTACTGTCGTTAACGCTAATCGAAAGTAGTCTAGGGGCCCTGATTGCAAAATGGCTCGTTGCTAAAAACTAGCTAAAACTTGTTGGTCGTCAGTAAAATGAACCACCTCATTTCTTCCCGTGGGTGTCATGCGAGGCGACTAAGGGATAAGGATTTCTTATGATCACCTATTGACACTTCACTACATCTTGAAACCTTCAATAGTTACGACTGCATGCAACCTGGTAGTTGTAGCAATGTTTCTAGCTAACCCGAAAAGGATTATAGTCGTGAGTACATGTATGAATGCATGAATGCATCCTCTTTTGTTAGTCTCTGTCGTCGGTTAGATGCAGCCGACGTATGCAGTGACTTGCGTAACCGAATCGATTTGTTTAGTACAATGTTTAGTGATACAGAACCGAGGGTTCTGCATGTGACAGAGATTGAAGCGACGTTGTTTTTAGGGTTCCGTAGTCAATCGAAACATTAGTTTCTTTGAAATACGTCTGTCATTTTGCATCTATGAAAGCAGTAATAATGAGTTCATGTAAAAGTTTTAGCATAGCATAGCATATGCTCACGACTATATTCCCCGACAGGGTAGTCAGAGATATTCTGAAACCTCAGAACATCCACGTTTCACCAGTAGTGCCGAAACTCTGTCCAGTGTGAAGGGGGGTGAGCCCGTCGCCACTTGTAATGAGTGGGTACAATACATGCCTCGAAATTGAAGCATGCAGGTTTTCTCACGATGTTTTCCTTGTAAAAGTTTCAACCAAAATAAAAATACATTATTTAAAACAGGATATTTTACAGATCACTTTTTAACGTAATCTACCATATCGGAAGTGTTGTCGCTGAAGAGAAGATGCGACCAGAAACTCTACATAAAAGATCTTATAAAATAAACGATACAGTATCAGATACCTTAGGTATAATAAAACAGTTATTATTATATTGTAACCGTGGTGGTCCAGTGGTGAGTAACCTTGCCTGGAGGCGATGGTTCGATCCCCGTCCAGACCGACTCGTACCATTGAGTTTTTCGGAATTTATGTACGATTTGTAACACCACTGGCGACGGCCCGATAGCACAGTCGGTAGTGAACCTGCCTGCTGTGCCGAGGGTCGCGGGTTCGAATCCCGTAAGGGACATAAATTTGTATGATGAATATTATAATTTGTACCCGAGTCATGGACGTTTGTATCTATTTATGTATTCTATATCGTTGTCCAGTCATCATAATACAAGACCAGGCTAGATCCTGGTACTTTAAATGTGACTAGATAATTTGTGTGACAATGTCCAATTGTCCAAGATATTTATTTATTTACTGGCTTTTCAGTGAAGGAAAACATCGTGAGGAAACCTGCTTTCTCATAGAAAATATTCGTCTGAACCAATAGCCCCCTATATTAAATGCATTTTGGTCATTCAAGTCAAATGTCAAATTTACATTTGAACTTAATTTACAAAACACGTCTCAAAACAACGTAATCAGGTACCAGGCAACCAGACCTTGGTAGGAGCATCGAGTTACATCGAGTCTTCATTGTGTCCGTTCATATGATACCCTCACTTGCATACACAGTATGAAATCACCTGTCAAGACTCTTAACCCGACCGCATAAGTGTACAATTTGTTTAATTCACGAGGCTTTATCTATGTAGAAATTAATCTTACGTGTTTCTGTGTGCCTGGTACTTTTTTTAATTAATTTTAGTCAAGTAACTTTAACTGGGACTTAAAATTTAAAGCCAAGTACAAAAAATTTCCATTGATAGATATCCGTTTATGACACGTACTGAATATGGAAGCATATGCTCACGACTATATTCCCCGAGGGGGTAGTCAGAGATATTCTGAAACCTCAGAACATCCATGTTTCACTATACTTCATTCCAAATGAGGAAGACGAGATTTTCCGATTCCTATTTAGCTTTCTGGCCAATTCTGATTACCAAATGTAATTAATTTATTGGATACATATACTATCCGACATATCTTGGACGTTACTAAAGCTGTTTTAAGAATAAGTGACAGGAAGTGTTTCAAAACTCTGTTTCTGTAATGCAAAAAAAACCTTAAAATTTCGCTGCTATTTTGAATGGACTATAGTACCGAAACTCTATCCAGTGTGACGGGGGATGAGCCTGTCGCCACTTATAATGGACAGTGGGTACAATATATGCCTCGAAATTGAATTATGCAGGTTTCCTCACGATGTTTTCCTTCACCGAAAAGCCAGTGGTGTTACAAATCGTACATAAATTCCGAAAAACTCATTGGTACGAGTCGGCCTGGACGGGAATCGCACCATCGCATCGCCTACTGCACGGCAGGCAATGTAACTCGCCACTGGACCGCCGTGTCTAAACTATTATAAATCTGTAATAGAAGTGTGTCTGTACATTGAAAATATTTACAAGAAAAAGATTGCAATATGGTTTTTAGGTATCCCTAACTCCAAATCAACCTTTTTTGTATATCTATTGGCCTGTTTGTTTGTAAAAGCATCACGCAAAAACTACTTAACCGATTTTGATGAAACTTTTTCGTTTGATAGCTTATGATCTGACTTAAAATCTAGTATACAGTGTAAGTGACAGCCTAGCAAATACTGTAACGGTGAACTCAGACCATCAAACTGAACAACTTTCACTATGGAGCCTACCTCAGGAAACACGAAAAAAATCAGCTGTCCCATACAAATATAATTTGTACGGACGAAGTCGCGAGTAAACGCTCTTAAGAGAAGTTTATTCCGAATGCGTAAATGCGCGCTGCATGCAAACGAAGTCTGGTGATATTTTCAATACTAACCAATTAAACTCAATGAAAGTTTGCAGAAACAATCTAGGAACAAATCTCTATGCTTGTATCGTGTCCGAATTTCGTTAAAATATACAGTTTCAATGCTAGGATTAATTTGAGATTTGTATGGTTTGAGGCACTGTATCTTTAAAACTGTACATTTTAAGAAAAATCTGACACGATAAGAGCATAGAGATTTGTTTCTAGATTGTTTCTGCAAAATTTCATAGAGCTTAATCGGTTAGTATTGAAGATATCACCAGACTTCGTTTGTATGGAGCACGCCAACAGTAATACCCTTAACAAATAAATCAATGGAAAAACGCTCACGCTAATGTCCCACTGTGGTAGGCTGAGACGGGTATTGAACCATCGCCTCCTGCACGGCAGGTAAGGTTACTCGCCACTGGACCACCACGGCACACCGCGGCAAAAACGCGTTTTCGTGATAATGATAAAATAATATGGTTGCTAGGCAACGGACATCGTTTTGCTTTGCGAAGGTTGTAAATACACGCAAGACAGAAGGAAGGACAAAATAGTAGACGAAATATTTCTTTTAGAAGATAGGTGACGTTCTTGCATTACGTACTCGAACAATTGATCTGCTTTTCATGTACTTACGTGTGAATAAAAGTAAAAAAAACTTTTTAACTTTGACTATTTATATATGGACTGGTTACGCGTGTAATTCTACTAACAAACATTTCTGCCACTTTTTGCGGGGGGCGAGGTAACATGAAATCCGCAACTTTGGATTTTATTCCCCATAACTTTAGATTCTAATTTTGAATGTTAAAAATCATGAAAAGTAGTCTCGTGTGAACCCCAAACGTTCTAAGTTCGAAGTTATTATTTCGCAATTATAGGCTGTCTCGTTTAGTGATAAGGTGTAAAATTGAATGTAAATGCACAAGATCAACTGTGCTTATACCGTGGCAGAGGGGAAATGCTACCGCAAGGCTAGTCCTTAAAATAATTAGTCAAAGGGAGAGGCATATGTTCAGCAGTGGACGATGATGGGCTGATGATGATGATGATGATATTCCCTTAATTTTTAACTTTTTCAAAATTTCAACTGTCTAGCTATTACGGTTTAAAATTTATAGGTAGGGCACACGGGCGGACGGACGGACAGTGTAGGCTTTTGAATAGGGTCCTGTTTTCACCCTTTGGACACGGAACCCTAAAAAGCAATATTTTCTGGAATAATAAAGCATATCCTCACTACTATATTCCCCGAGGGGGTCGCCAGAGATATTCTAAAACGACAGAACATCCACGTTTCAACAGTAGTAC
Organism: Agonopterix alstromeriana; assembly: GCA_963924505.1. Taxonomy (NCBI): domain Eukaryota; kingdom Metazoa; phylum Arthropoda; class Insecta; order Lepidoptera; family Depressariidae; genus Agonopterix; species Agonopterix alstromeriana. Next base: position 8,450,117 of record OZ004689.1, on the reverse strand, counting down.
CGAAACTCTGTCCAGTGTGACGGGAAGTGAGCCCGTCGCCACTTATATTGGACATTTATTATATTTATTTATTATTGTTTCTAGAATAATAATTAATCAAAAACTCATAATTAAAATGACAAAACTAATCTAATTACTGATAGACATAAAGCTTAAAATCGTTCAAAACAAACCACAATACTCAACGCATGAAAACCCGAAGTTAAAATTAAGTTTTAGGTGTTTTACCGTACCCAGTTAATTAATATAATGACTTAAGTGACTGCTGTGTGCGATAAATAACCTTATTTATTGCACGGCTCTAAGGGTGTTTTCATTTCATGGTTAAATGTTGGAGGAAGTATAAATCACAGTGCCGATACTTTAGTGGGATGTTCCTAGAGAATAAATAAAATGAAGGAACAATATACAACGAGTACCCCATCATATACCCCAACTGATTTACAACAAAATAATTAGATTGAAATAATAATTTCATTATTTTGTTAGTTAACATTTAAAGTTATTCGCATTTTAAGTTTTGAGGCAAAAATGATTTGTTATCATTTCAGCAATGAATGAAAGCGGTAACGTGCTCATGGATAGGTACATTTTAAGAATCTCGTATTGGTAGTAAGTAGGGTGAGAGTGCCCGAGCGGTGGGTTGAGATCGAGTACAGTAAATTTAAACAACTTATTCAATATTTTGAAAAAAATTACCTATGTTGAAACTATGATAATGGGATTCTGCTTTCGATTCTAAACAAACTGCTTTCTAGTTTTGCGTTAATTCATTAACACGTTGTATAGGGTCCTTCTTAATATGCTGACTCTTTTCACCGGGATGATCAGGCCGTCAAACTGAACAACTTTCTCTATTGCACCAACATTGAAATCGCGAAAAAAAAACCTACTCTTCCATACTAAACTGCCGACCTACTCGAGCCAAATGTATGGGACAGCAGATTTTTTTTTCGTAATTTCGATGTTGGTCTCATAGAGAAAGTTGTTCAGTTTGATGGCCTGATCATCCCCTTAAAAAAGTGTCAGCATATTAAGAAGGACCTGTATACTTCAGGTGGTTGCAGAGTTGTCAATTTCATACAAAAGATTGACGCATAATTAACGTAGAAGGTATTAATGAAAGTAATATTTTATATATGCAAAAATAGTTTAGAACATCTAGATGCCGCGTATCAAATAACATTTGCAATTTATAATATAATTACGAAGATATAAAGCTTTGAAATTTTCTATGGATAAGTTCAAAGCTTTATATCCTTATAATTATATTATTAATTGCAAAATGTTATTTGATAGCGGCATGAAGATTTTCTAAACTATTTTTCCATATATAAAATATGACTGTTATTAATACCGTCTACGCGTATTATGCGTAAAACTTTTGTATAAAATGGACAACTCTGCAACTAGCTTAAGAGGATATAATTCGGAGCGCGCTCCATACAAACGTACTATGGTGATATTTTCAATACTAACCAATTAAACTCAAAGAAATTTTTCAGAATAAATCTTAAAACAAATTTCTATGCTTGTATATAGTCAGATTTTCGTTAAAATGTATAGTTTATTTAGTAATTTAAGATTTCCATACAAATCTTAAATTAATCCTAGCATTGAAACTGTAAATTTTAACGAAAATCTGACTCCATACAAGCATTGATATTTGTTTCAAGATTGTTTCAGTAAAATTTCATTGACTTTAATTGGTTAGTATTGAAAATATCACCATAGTACGTTTGTATGGAGCGCGCTCCGAATTATATCCCCTTAACTAGATTTTGCCCGCGAATTTGTCCGCACCGGGCCCGTCATCGTAACGAGACAAAATACAGGGTCTAAGTGACAGCCTAGCAAATACTGAAACGGTGAACTCAGACCATCAAACTGAACAACTTTCACTATGGAGCCTAGCTCAGGAAACGCGAAAAAAATCAACTGTCTCATACAGGACTGCACCTACCCGACTCAAATGTATGGGACACCTGACTTTTTTCGCAGTTCCTGAGGTAGGCTCCATAGTGAAAGTTGTTCAGTTTGATGGTCTGAGTTCTGAGTATTTAAGTCAACTGGGCTGCAATCGCGGTAAATATAATGTGTTTGAACCGTGATTGGACTACGGACGAACCATAACTATTGACACATTTGGTATTGCGCTAATCACGGTACAGCTCATGACAGCCGTTAGAGCCTTTTGACAGATCGCTCAGACGTTAAAGGGCTGTCAGTTACTTAAAGTTTAGCGCGATGCAGAATTCAGCACAGTTGAATAGTAATTGGATTGCAATGTGATTAGAACTGAAATTTGATAAGAATAGAACTTCGATGTTTTAACTTAGCGCAATCGGGCTCTAGTACCCTTCTTTTAGATTCAGCAGTCGGGTAAAAATAGAGCATCCGAATTCCTTCAGTGTCCAAGTAATAAATATCTAACAGATTTCTCCAAATGACCGATATGACCTATTTACTCGTAGATCAAAACGTCAACATTTTAGTGTTGCGCTAAATACTAGCCGATCGATACCGGTAACTAGTACGGAAATATCTGTTATCTACCGACCGCTGGCTTCTCGGAATAGAGATGTCACCCGTTCCGAAATAGATATCGATTTACTGCACGCTTCTAGTATTAACGTTGATTTTTGTGCAAGATTTTCTGTACCTATCTAATATAAGGCTCTCGGTGACAAGATTTTCCGACAAAATACATACATACATAAACTCACGACCGTAATCCCTTTCAGGGTGGAATATAGTTGTAGCAATGCCCACATTTAGCAATTTAAGTTTCAGGATGGGATGACGTGTCAAGTAATTTTGGTATTGGTATTGGTTGAGCGGGTTCGGAATATCTCTGACTACCCCCTCGGGGAATATAGTCGTGAGCATATGCTATGCTATGAGCGGGCTCATTTTCCGCAACTCGACAACTTAGGCGCCTATTTTGCGTGAGGTGGGAATGACTATTCTTACCATCCTAGCTCCTCCAGGAAGCCCACCAGCTTCTTAATGCTGCGGAATGCTTCTGGAAGAGACCCCGGTGATCCGAGGTGTTGTGCCCGATAGTGTACTAGCCCTATTCTAACAACACGTGCACAGCTGTTTCTTCAACCTCCATGCAGACCATGCACAGAGGACTGTTAGTAACACCAATATTAAAAAGATGTTTGTTAAAAGGACAGTGAAGGTCAAGCCTCCAGTCATAATTGAGCTCTCCTGAGACGCAAGAGGCTCCTGGTGAGACGAGGGTTACCCTTGGTAGAGCGCTCCTCGCCTGTTTGCAATCTGTTAGTGCAGTCCAGAGTATGTTCCGTTGTTGACTGGTGCACTTGCGTAGTTGCGAGCGGATCCAGCCTAAAGGTAGCGGAATAATGGACTCGGGTCCTATGGCGTCTGTGCTAGCGTCTCGCCAATTCGTCCGCTGCATCATTTCCATGCGAGTTGCTGTGGCCTTTTATCCATTGCAGGGTGATGTGGTTTCCCTCACATACCTCTGATAGGATTTTGTGTCAAGTATCCTCATAATGTTTTCCTTCACCGTTTAAGAGCAGTCGGTACTACGTACATAAGTTCGAAAAACTTATTGTTGCATGGCATGTCATGCATGCAAACCATGTCATGCATGCAAACCATCTTCATGATTGAGTGCCCATAACCATTCCACAGCTCAGGTACGTTTGACGGCCGATCCCCACCGAGGAGTGAATGGCAATAGGTTAGGTATACCGTATAAACTTCTTGGTCAAATCTCATTAGACATGCCGCCATTTTGTGAGTAGTCAATGCGAGACTTGAAAACCATAGTGATGTCACGCTGCCAGCAAGTGAAAGAATGAAAGAGGGAGACTATGTAAAGGAAGCTTTCATGTCTAATGACTCGGTTCATTTTTGTATGCACGCGCGCCGTTATGACTGTAGGTCATTCGCGAATTGCACGATAGGACGGATGCGAATAACTTTGCACCTTATTGCCGTGTAGAGAGAGTCGCTATTTATTTAAATCTGTTTTCGAAGTGATTCTTCTGCACGGGTAGTACTAGCATTTATTCTGTGCCACAACGCGCCACCGACGCAAAATTATTGGTTAGATAGAAATAATGGATAGTTACTAGACTTACCTTTCTAATGTCAGAATGCTCTTTATTTCCAACAATAAATAATATAGTTGACCATCGCTGCACCTGCTCGATACATTACCAAAGCAGTAGTGTAACACGTCCACCCATTCGAAACTATGTCGGTAGCGAAACCCCAACTTTTAATAAAATGACAGTTCACCCGAACTGCCTCCGTAGTCTATGGTTAAGAGCATTGGGCTCTTGACACTGACACTGAGGTCGTGGGTTCAATTTCCACGCGGGACACCTTATAGTATAAGAGATAAGAGGAATTTTGGTAACCATCAGCTGTAAGGCTGAGTAAGTATTCATATGGTGTAGAGCATCTCTGTGATGGGAATGGACCAGGTCTGCCTGCATAACTCCAGTCGGTTCAGGAGTTACAGCCGTTCAAAGCGCGCGAGTAGAGAAATCATACTAGACGTGCAGTATGCTAGTGCGATCGGTACTGCTAGAAGAGTATAATGCAGCTAGAATATCGACAAACGTCAAAACTATAAAGTGACCTATTTTGTACTTGGAATGGCGAAGTTACTCAGACATGCCTCCCGTTTTGTTTTGTTCTTGTACGGAGGTGAAGCGACGCGTGAAACGGAACGTTAACTTTACTGTATTCTATGGAAAACCGCCATTTTAAAGTAACCAGCCATGTTGAAAAAATGTTCGCCATTTTGTGAACACAAAACAGGTATAGGTCGACCAGAATGTGATGGCAAAATCTTATCTTAACTATTATAAAACTGTAATCTTTGGACTATTTATATGTGGACTGGTTACGTGTGTAATTCTACTAACAAGTATTATTATCTTTGACTAATTATTATAAGGACTAGCCTTGCGGTAGCATATCCCCTCTGCCACGGTATAAGCACAATTGATCTTGTGCATTTACATTCAATTTTACGCTTTATCACTAAACGAGACAGCCTATAATTGCGAAATAATAACTTCGAACTTAGAACGTTTGGGGTTCACACGAGACTACTTTTCATGATTTTTAACATTCAAAATTAGAATCTAAAGTTATGGGGAATAAAATCCAAAGTTGCTGATTTCATGTTACCTCGCCCCCCGCAAAAAGTGACAGAAAATTTTTATAGTAGAATTACACGCGTAACCAGTCCTATACAAGTATTATTATCGATGAAATGCTCTAATGAATTTAGATACGTCTACTATAAAACACCTAAACCCTCTTCGCGCCATTTCGTTGTCAGTTTTATTTTCGATTTTTTCGGCAAAGGTTTACGATATCATACAGCCAATACATAGGTGGAAAATCCTGTTTTATGTTGATAGAACGAGCGAAGCGTGCGGTTTACTCGTTCGGTATTGAATGTTGTGGTTTTCTCTACTTTATAGCGTTGTTTAGTATTGAAATCACGAGGTTTGCCTACTACGGTCGGTTGAGGATCGTAAATCAATCTTGAATTAGAGCTCTTTTGTTTATACAAAATTAAATGTGATAAATGGAACGTTAATTCTCTTGAGACCACAGGCAAAAAATGTGCAAATAAGGAGCAGGATACTAAAATGCAGTTAGATGCTTTACGATTACGAGCTAGGAATAACAGATGGCGTTGTCATTAATACTCAATTTAGTCACTTTCAAGACGCTCTGTGATTATTAAGTGATTAGGACAAAGTAAGACTGTGTTTTTGTTACTTGGGCGTTTCTTGAATATTTAGCATAAATTCGAATATTTTAATTTGTGTTCTTCTCTTCTCTGTCTTTTCGGTGGATCACATCTACGAGGTCTTAGGGTAAACAGTTGCATTACTTTAGGGGGTGATTCTATTCATGATACTGATCAACTTTCTCTAGGAAACCTATAGGAAATTCGCCAAAAATTGTTTGGACTTCCAATACTGAATCAGCTAACGGCCGGTAGCTCAGTCGGTAGCGAACCTGCCTGCTATGCCGAGGGTCGCGGGTTCGAATCCCGAAGGGGACAAATATTTGTATGATGAATATGAATATTTGTACCCGAGTCATGGATGTTTGTATCTATATGTCTATTCATCATAATACAAGTCCGTGCTAGATTCTGGTACTTTAAATGTGACTAGATAATTTGTGTGATAATGTACAAGATATATTTTTACCCTAACACCCTATATAATGTGTCGCACGTGCGTTTTTGTAAACATAATCATCATCATCAGCCCATAAACGTCTCAATGCACTACCATCAAGGAGGTATATGCGTCAGTCCACCACGCGTGCACAATGCGGATTGGTTGACTTCACATACGCATCAGAATGTCTTTTTCAGCGTATGCAGGTTTCCTCATGATGGTTTCCTTCACCGTTTAAGAGCAGTAGGGAATATTTTTTTGTATGTAAACATGCGGCCATAATTTAGTTTCTTCATTTTTAATTATTTGTATATGTAGGTATGGATATGTATTTGTAATATGTTTTATTTTTTATGTATGTATTTTATATTACAGTCTGTTTGTATTTGTATAACTTTATTTGTGTATGTTATGTACCTATATTGTTATTTACACCGCCTATCAATCTTCTTTTACCTTTTCCTCTACCCTAAGGTTGTCTGGAAGAAATCGCTTTTTAACCACCTATTTTTGTACCTTCTGTGTTTCCTGTTTGTTTACTCTCTGTATACTATGTTTTTTGGTGTAAAATAAAGCATAATTGATTGATTGACTATTTTATGAATTGAAGAATTTAATGCGGTGATATTTTAATCCACTAGTTTTTTATTACTAACGTAACTTTATGGGTGTATTCAGACTATGAATCTAAATAACTTTCCCTTGCGATCATGGGTCGAAACATTTAACGAGAAAAACTTTCTATGGGAGGTCCGAAAATTTTTCTCGTTTTTCGACCCCTGTTCCTTATGGAAAGTTGTTTAGATTCATTGTATAGATACATTCAAAATTGTGGTGTATTATACAGGTGTTAGGGTAAACAGTTACATTAACTTAAGCGGTGATTGTGCCCATGAAACTGATCAACTTTCCTTGCGAAAACTAGAAAATTTTGAAAATAAAAACATTGATTTTTCATACGAACGTTTGATCAGCTGATTGCATTTAGTATGGAAAGTGCAAACAATTTTTGGCGAATTTCCTATAGGTTTCCTAGGGAAAGTTGATCAGTATCATGAGAACAATTACCCCTTAAAGTAATGCAACTGTTTACCCTAACACTTTGTAGTCTACTATAACTTACCTATTATGCATAGTTAGTACAATGATGTATTTATGTTGTACACTTTGACTATTTATATGTGGACTGGTTACGCGTGTAATTCTACTAACAAACATTTCTGCGACTTTTTGCGGGGGGCGAGGTAACATGAAATCCGCAACTTTGGATTTCATTCCCCATAACTTTAGATTCTAATTTTGAATGTCAAAAATCATGAAAAGTAGTCTCGTGTGAACCCCAAACGTTCTAAGTTCGAAGTTATTATTTCGCAATTATAGGCTGTCTCGTTTAGTGATAAGGTGTAAATTTGTGCATTTAGCACAAGATCAATTGTGCTTAAACCGTTGCAGAGGGGAAATGCTACCGCAAGGCTAGTCCTTATAATAATTAGTCAAAGGTTGTACATAATAGAACTTAATCGAATTGAACGAAGCCATCACCGCCGCTTCTAGCTTCACGCTGCATAATTTAATTCTTTTCTCTTCAGAACAAGTTTAGATGCTGTGATACACACAGGGTCCTTCTTTATATGCTGACACTTTTTAAGGGAATGATCAAACTATGTAACTGAACAACTTTCTTTATGGGACCAGCATCGAAAGCGCGAAAAAAAATCAGCTGTCACATATATTTGGCTCAAGTAGGTTTGCAGTTTTGCATCGAATAGCAGATTTTTTTTTGCGATTTCGATGTTGGTCCCATAGAGAAAGTTGTTCCCTTTGACGGTCTGGAAGGAACCTGTATACAATTGTCTAAACTACCAACAACCGTATTTTTCTCTATCCTTCTCACTTTGTTTAAAAACCCTTTACAGGCAAAGTTCTTCTTGGAATAAAAGGTTTTTCCTTCTACTAAATTAACAACAAGCTTAAAAAGATCTTAGTAGTTGTAGCAAAGTTGTTGAATATCGATCGTTTAGTATGAAGTTTATACTATATAGGTTTGTAAAACGAAGACATACGAATGAAATATACCAAGCAAAGGTGAGCGAAAGTGTTGGGAAAGGCCGTCCGAGGAAAACATACCATGATCAAATCAATGATCTTTTCCGAAAAGGACAAGTGCGTAGCGTAGCGCCCTCAATCGACGGAAGTGCATGAAAAGATGTATGAATGTGAATGAGGCTAAAGAGGTGTGCCAGAGTCGTAGCGTGTGGCAGTCCGTGGTCTCTGCCTACCCCCATGGGACAATGGCGTGAGCTTATGTATGTATGTATGTATGTAGGTATGTAAAAAAGGCACAAAAAATGCTAAACAACACGCCCCATCTTTAACATAATCCAAACGACTGCAGTATTCGTAAGACGTCGTAACTCCGGACACGCGAGGCGGTGATATCGCCATGACTGGTTACTTGTATTGATTCGATTAGGAGTTACGACCTGCAGGGCTTATTTTAATTATTTGAAGACATCTATTTTTTATTTTTATTTAGTGAATGTTTTTGGGCTCACTTTCACTGCCCAAATTTTTAGTTTAAACGTGTGAAGCTCTGCTTCAAACTCTGAAACGATGTGTTCTTTGTCTGACACCTGGAAATCACAATTGATTAATAACAAAATAATTAGATTGAAACAATAATTTCATTATTTTGTTAGTTAAAATTTAAAGTTATTCGCATTTTAAGTTATCAGGCAAAAATGATTTGTTATCATTTCAGCAATTAATGAAAGCGCTAGCGTGCTCATGGATACACAAGAATCTTGTTTTGGTAGTAAGTAGGGTGAGTGTGCCCGTGCGGTGTGTGGAGATCGAGTTCAGTAAATTTAACTAACTAATTATTTATTATTTTGAATAAAATATCCTAGGTTAAAACCATGATAATTCGATTCTGCTCTCGATTCTAAAAAACTACTTTCTAGTTTTGCGTTTATTCATTAACACGTTGTATACAAACATGTTTGAAGTTGGATCGCATGTTACAAGGTGTGGTTTGAAATAGAGGATCCCACTGCAGGGCAGAGGCGTCGACCACTAAATTTGTCATTCAGATCATGTGTCTTTTTTAAATGTATGTAGACCAATCTCATTTTTTCTTGTGAGTGTCTTAGGCCGAGATAAGAGAAGATTTTAAGTCATAGTTCGAACTCCCGTATGTCAAAATCCATATATTGTCGCCCTACTTAATTCGAACTAAGACTAATAAAATCGTCTCTGAATCTCGGCCTTAGTGATAATTTCATTCCATTGGAGACCTTATTGGAGAATTATGATTGTGTACTAACATAGTTTTAAGTCATAAATTTATTTACTAACAATGCTATGGACATTTGTCTGAAATAAATAGATTTTATTTTTATTTTTATTTTAAATAGTCTATGATAGATCCTTTTTACCACTGTATGCTAAAAAAAGTAAATGGAAATTGTGGAAGGGACATTTTGACTTTTTCTACAATACCGTGACAAATTTTGAATAGCGCTTAGCGCGAGAGATACATAAAAAAACTCCAGAAGCCGTAGCATGTTACACGTGATACGGCTGTATCACGTCTTTTATCTCGTTCGTTCGCGCGCAAATAGAAAGAGAGCGAAGGTGTAATAGCGCTGTATCACGGTGCCATGCTACCTATGCAGTATCTCCATCCTAATAACAAAGTGTATGAAATACTAGCTGTTGCCCGCGACTCCGTCTGCGTAGACCTTAAAAAAGTATCCTATGTGTTTATCCAGATCATATTCTATCTGTGTGCCAAATTTCATTAAAATCCATTCAGTAGTTTTTACGTGAAAGAGTAACAAACATCCATCCAAACTTACAAACTTTCGCGTTTAAAATATTAGTAGAATTTTAATGACATGATTTAAACATACAATATAGGTAATCTAAAGAAGGAGATTTCATCGATTGGATGGACCCAAACAACATTTGGATAAACAATGCTCAGCTCGAAAAATATCCTTCTATTCAAGACATTTTTGTAACCAGAATAAAGGAATACAGGACTTTGACTAAAACCGTGTTATAAAAAGCGTCTTAATAAACATTTTCACAACATCAAACAACTTTCTATCTTAAGAGAAGTCAAATAAAACACAGATTTCTCCGAATCAACAATTCGTACAGATAAAGAAATGGCCGGGAGCGGTAGCCAATCAATAGGCTTGAGACTTTGTGGCGCCATCTTTATTATTATAACCTCGCATAGAAAATAAAGTGTACGAAAGCGAATGTGAAGCAGGAACTAAGAAAAGGGAGGATTTTATGTTTGCCCGGAATAGAGGCCAACTCTAGCCGTTGTTGGACGTATTTTCGTACTCGGAACAATATAATTATACAGGGCATGCATATGAGGGGGTAGTCAGAGATATTCTGAAACCTCAGAACATCCACGTTTCACCAGTAGTACTAAAACTCTGTCCAGTGTGACGGGGAGCCCGTCGCCACTTGTAATGGCCAGTAGGTACAATACATGCCTCGAAATTTAAGCATGCAGGTTTCCTCGCAATGTTTTCCTTCACCGAAAAGCCAGTGGTGTTACAAATCGTACATAAATTCCGGAAAACTCGGTACGAGTCGGCCTGGACGGGGATCGAACCATCGCCTCCTGCACGGCAGGCAATGTTACTCACCAGATTAATTATACAGAGTGTAAACTTAAATCCATTACAATATACTGAAGTTCCGTGTGTACCTAAGAAATTAAATTAAATAGTAGCCACATTAATAAATAAAATAGTTTTTACTAGGTCGCTAACGGTCTCCCTACATCCCTTTTCGCATTAATATAAAGCAGAGAAATCGGAAAAGGTTAGCCGGTTCTCTAGAGGGGAGAAAAAACACTTACTTATAGAAAGGTCACTAGATTCGCGACCGACAATTTAGCTGAAAAGTTGAATATACCAACTACTGGTAAGAGCTATGAGTTATAAAAGGAACAGAATGGTAATCCATCAGGCTGTAATAATAATCTGTGATCTGATCCCAGTAGCGTAGCGAGGGGGGCAAATGCCATGGGCGGCACTTTACTAGGGGCGGTAAATTCGGGAAAAATATAAAGTGTAACAAAATTAGCTGAAACTGTTTTAAGAGGAGTATCAGACCATCAAACTGAACAATTTCTCTATGGGACCAATATCGAAATCGCGAAAAAAAATCTGCTGTCCCATACATTCGGGCCGAGCTAAGTTGAAAGTTTTGTATGGGACAGCGGATTTTTTCTTTCGCGTTTTCGATGTTGGTCCCATAGAGAAAGTTGTTCAGTTTGATGGTCTGATAGTCCCCTTAAAATAGTTTCAGCTAATTTTGTTAGACCTTATATAGATTGACTGAGCTCTGTCTACAACCAATTCGTAGAGCAGAGTAAAGTCGTGCTCGCGTCCCTCGCTCTAAGTTTCTGTTTTAGTTACTGTGCCTACACATAATCCTAAAGAGTTCTGACCACAGCTAAAAAATTCGAGCTTGCTTCGCTCCATCCATAGCTTTTACTTTGGTTACTTTGCACATATTTTGTACGTAAAAACTCTGGCTCTAATCGATTAGAATTGAGGAGAAAAGTCGAGCTCGATTTTCTATTTTTGCATGGATAAACCAAAAGATATTTGACCACAACCGGATTTTAGTGTTTTTTTTTTAGGTACGATTAGGGGGCGGTAAATTCAATCTGTGCCCCGGGCGGCAGCCCCACGCTACATTACTGTCTGATGCTACAAGGAAGAATGGTTAACCACTCAACTGTGTTGTACTGCCACCTTGTGGAACATGACATAATTATATTACTCAATGGGAACCTCCCGGCAAACGAAACAAATTATTTAACGGCTAAGGCTGGCCACTTACATCATTACACATGAATTGAGAACATTACATTTTTTTAACCACATGTTAAAAAAATTAATGTTAAATGTTAAAATATAAATATAGGTTTAAAAATAAGAGATACGTATTTTTCCGATTTTATTTTTGACCAATATTTCTATTTTTAATTTACTTTTGAATTTTCTGAAAAACTTAGGTTTTATGGCTAAGATACCTTGGCCGCAATAACATTAAAAATAAAAACTGTCAAATACAATAGAAAAGCAATTTTTATTTGAGGAAAGCAGGCAAAGGAATAAAATCTCATTCAACCTCTATTATATTTTTCAGTATTTTCCAAAAAATGGATAGAAAAATCAGATAATTTTAATACAACGTGTTAATGAATTAACGCAAAACTTGAAAGTAGTTTGTTTAGAATCGAGAGCAGAATCGAATTATCATGGTTTCAACTCAGTTTTTTTTTTCAAAATATTAAATAATTTGTTTCTAAAATTTATAATTTACTGAAGTCGATCTCAACCCACCGCAAGGGCACACTCACCCTACTTACTACCAAAACAAGATTCTTAAAATGTATCCATGAGCACGATAGCACTTTCATTCATTGCTGAAATGATAGCAAATCATTTTTGCCTCAAAACTTAAAGTGCGAATAACTTAAAATGTTAACTATCAAAATAATGAAATTATTGTTTCAATCTAATTATTTTGTTGTAAATCAGTTGGGGTGTATGAGGTTTTGCGCTTATTCATTAACACGTTGTATAAGCTTTGAATCACATAATCTCCAAATGGTTTTCTTATTTTGGTACCTTTCTTAAAATGAAATGTTGTCAATTCCGGAGCGGAATTAAGGATTATGTATGGATTTTCCACCTCCAGATTTTTTAATTTAGATTAGTCTTTGCAAATCAACCGCCTCCAAAACAAAACATCAATTTAACTGGTAAACCGTAAACTGCTGTAAACAACCAAATCATAAAAGCGATCACATAAACATTGATCGAGTGACCGGCAGATAGCGCCAGCGTCGCTAGCCTCCTGGCAACACTAACATAAATCCGTTTATCTCATTATGCGCGTAGTGTTGCTATTTTGTAAATAGGTACTGTCGTAAATCATGTTCGGTTTGATTTGCATATTAGTTACTATGTTTGTTTTGGGTTATCTAAATTGAATCTAGGTCATTTTATAAAATAATAGTAATATTATTATGAGAGTTCTTTTCCATTCCTGAAACTATAGGGTGTAACAGAATATGTGTGTACAGGGTGTTAGGGTAAACAGTTGCATTACTTTAAAGGGTGATTGTACCCATGATACTGAACAACTTTCCCTAAGAAACCTATAAGAAATTAGCAAAAAAAATTTTGGACTCTCCATACTAAATGCAATCAGCTCATCGAACGTTTGTATGAAAAGTCGTTTTTTTTTCGATTTACATGTAGGTTTCCTAATGGGGGATTGAATTGTTTAGAATCTCAAAATAACAAGGAATTCATAATTATAAATAATTTATCTTCTTGCAAAATACAGATAAGTGAAAATTAAAGAGAGGGCCCCAATATCATCACTAGAGGTCCCCGATTATATCGTTTACAAGATCGATTACGTATTAAATTAAAGATTGAAAAATTATGTCTCGGGCGGGACTTGAACCCGCACTCTTCCAAACCGGGGAATTGCGTTTACCCAATTTCGAAACCGAGCCCACTGCCCAGAGAACCAAATTTTCAATCTATTGCGTCTTAAGGGGATGTGAGCGCCATCTACTGGAAGTTATTACAAACTAACCAACCCGCAAGTCCAGTATTACAACTGGAAATCATACCATTCCAAAAATTATGTACGATTACGTATTATTACTGTACTAGGCAATTTTAAGTAATATTTTATTTCTGTGATCATCATAATCCACTGTCAGAAAGAAATTAACTAAATATTAAGAATCAGAATTGCTAAGAACTGCCAACATTATACTTGATACCGATTGAAATATAATTACACAATAAGACCCCTGGAGTGCAATTCACTAAGCGTCACATCGCTGTCAAAACCATCGATGAGCTCACAAATGTAACATCCTTCTTGCGATCACGATGACGTAATCTTTGTACGACACTCAGGCTGAAATTCAGTGACGTTTTTTAAGTCTTAGTTTGAACTGCCGTATGTCAAAATCTATACAGTTTGAACTAAGACTAAAAAATCGTCTCTGAATCTCGGCCTCACACTCTACACGCAACTTTTTACAAGCAGTTGACGTCATCAACCATTCGGCCAATCACAGTCGATTACGATCACGTGACTAAAGTAGAAGAATATTTTCTTTGTCTATTGTCTCTTAAAATATTGAGTATTTTTCTTAACTAACTATACAAGGTGTTAATGAATAAGCGCAAAACCTCATACACCCCAACTGATTTACAACGAAATAAGTAGATTGTAACAATAATTTCATTATTTTGATGGTTAAAATTAAAAGTTATTCACATTTTAAGTTTTGAGGCAAAAATGATTTGTTATCATTTCAGCAATGAATGAAAGTGCTAGCGTGCTCGGGGATACATTTTAAGAATCTTGTTTTGGTAGTAAGTAGGGTGAGTGTGCCCGTGCGGTGGGTTGAGATCGAGTTCAGAAAATTTCAAATTTCACAAAAAAATTATTTAATATGTTGAAAAAAATTACCTATGTTGAAAACATGATAATTCGATTCTACTCTCGATTCCAAACAAACTACTTTCTAGTTTTGCGTTAATTCATTAACACGTTGTATAGTTGGTTTCCAAAATTCATATTCAATACGAATGCCATCAACAGCTCCTACATTTTACATGCTGTCAAATACCCTATTGCATTCCAGGAATAACCGGCAGATTCAGACCTCTGATAATCATACAAAATTCTATCTCGCAAACCGCATTTAATACGATAATGATAATAGTTACGCTGGTAAACTAGTTAGCAAACTTCCAAGCGACAGCGAGCTAAGTTAAATCGATCTAACTGCGGTCAACCGAACATTTTCATGTCTTTGCCTCCCGGACAAACACGTGTTGATAATACAGGTTAATAACTCATAGTTTTTTGTGAGTTACCACGGATGCAATAACAGATGGCGTAAGATACGCTTCTACAGGTTGAAACTCTTCCGGCGGAAAAAACATCCAGTGCTTTGATCAAAAACCTAGATTTTAGGTTAGGTTTATGATAAAACCGAGTAACTATTTTGTCAATTATGTCTGCTTTTGATCATAACGCCTAGGCTTTTGACAAAAAGCATAAGCTGTCATCATAAGCTTGCATTTCATTTTATAACAGCAATAATTTACCATTCATTAACATTGTTTTTATCTAGAGCGGTTGTTCGAGTAGGTGATGCGGCCTGAATGTCCTAACCAACTTGGGAAAAACGTACAAAGTGACATATCACTAGGTGTCCTCCATGGGAATCGAACCCACGACCTACGTGTAAGAGCCCAATACTCTTAACCATTATATCACGGAGGTAGTTAAGAATGAAAGAATAAAACTATGAATGATAGTATACAGATGGACAGACAGAATAGACGAATGTATGTATAAGGGTTCCTTGTTTGGCTACGGAACCCTAAAAATTATGAACAATTTTCATAAAAATTGGTTACCATAGTCAATCAGTTTTGAATGTGCATAATGCGGTAATGCCTAAAATCGACTAGTAACGTATGAAATGAAAATTAATACACATATTTCCAAAACAGAAAATATCAGTATAAAAACCGGCCAAGAGCAAGTCAGACTCAAAAAAAAAGAAAATAATTCGAAGTCCATAGAGAAAACCTTTGCAAATAAAAAAAAATTGGTCATTTCTCCCAAATCAATATTATTCTCCCAAATACTTGAAGAAGAATGGTGGTCAATGTCCGAAATAAAATGTTGTTTTTACCTTTATATTATTTTGAAAATCTATATTCAGATTTTCAGAACACACGCGATACCGTATAATTTGAGCTAAGCTAACCCTATTTAGCACACGTGCGGCTTTATGGGAAAAATATTCAAATATGACCGTCCGTTCGGATACAGAATGCATTAATCATTTTAAAGATTGCCGGACGTGTGTCGTTACTTTTTGACACCTGACACTGGGGTGCACTTTACTTATGTACTCGTTTACATTAAGTATTGGATATGTGCGAAGTGATGATGGGAACTGATAAATCGATCGCTGTGCCCGGTGTGGCAGAAATGTGTACTTCTGTCGGACAAGCTATGTAAAATATGCTTGAATCTATGCAAATAACGAACTAACTCAACACGAAATCTCCAAAACTGTAAAGACACAGATTAAAAATTTGGCATGGAAGTTTCTATTGGCATCTAGGTGCTCACTAAGAAGGTTTTTTTAAATGTTATCTCCAAAGGTGTGAAAACAGGGATAAAAGTTTGTACGGAAATCGGCACTGCAAATGTCATGGATTCTAGCAAATAGGTATTTAAAATTTTCTTTCTTTAGTTTTTACATTATTTTATTATAAAAATAACAAACTTTTAACTAACACGTTACTTGAAATAATCCACGGCGGTCCGACACCGCTAGAGGCGCTAGTGTCATGCACATAGCCAATACGTTTGGGGTACTTTCATTTGAACCTTCTAGTTTTTAATTCCAGAGGGCGGGATAATCGAAATTTATATTTAAAACACACATCCTTCAAAACGTGTCTCTCCTCTAACGGCTGCCAAGAGCATCGAAGATACACCACAATAACCTTATCGCCACGGCGACATATGCGTTCAATACGCCATAAGCAAAGAGAATATAATCACGCCATCCACCATAAGGTGCAGTAATCGGCTGCTTCAACACGCGCGCACATAAACTGTCTACCAACTATCTATTGGATAACTATCTTATATTGTATGTGTTAGGATGCTATCGTGTTTCCTAGAATAGGATAGATTATATAGGGTCCTTTTTAATATGCTGACACTTTTTAAGGAGATGATCAGACCGTGGTGGTTCTGTGGCGAGTAACCTTGCCTGCCGTGCAGGAGGCGATGGTTCGATCCCCGTCCAGGCCGACTCGTACCAATGAGTTTTTCAGAATTTATGTGCGATTTGTAACACCACTGGCTTTTCGGTGAAGGAAAACATCGTGAGGAAACCTGCATGCTTCAATTTTGAGGCGTGTATTGTACCCACTGTCCATTATAAGTGGCGACGGGCTCACCCCCCGTCACACTGCAAAGAGTTTCGGTACTACTGGTGAAACGTGGATCTTCTGAGGTTTCAGAAAATTTCTTTTTACCCCCTATGCTTATGCCTATGCTTATCTATCTGTTACGTCACGCCTCTTTCCCAGTGTGGTAGGCAGAGACCAGGGCGCTCCATTTACTACGATCCTTACTGTCAACTTTTGCCTCATTCAGATCCATACATCTCTTCATGCATGCACGTTGGTTTCGAGTACGCCGCACCTCCCCTTTTTGTTTGACGCCTATGTCGGTCAGTCTGTTTGTCTGTCTGTCTGTCTGTGGCATCGCAGCTCCTAAACGGGTGGACCGATTTCGATGCGGTTTTTTTTAAATAGAAAGCTAATGCGAGAGTGTTCTTAGCTTTATTTTATGAAAATCGGTTCAATAGTTTTTATGTAACTTTACAAATTATGAATTAACATTAAATTACAAATTAAAAAAACCCTAATGCAAATAGTAAAAATAAATCGGTCATCTATTATGTTTGGTGTAAGCAAATGTATGTTTTACTTCTTAACTTCTTAAGATATTTTAGGTCAATTAATGTGTCGGGGACCGAAACTGATTGTAAAAAAATCAATGGTCATTTCATAGCGGTCCCCTACGCGTTAACTGACCTATAATATTTTAAAGACAGTTAAGAAGTAAAACGTACATTTGCTTACAACAAAAATAATAGGAGACTGAATTATTTTGTACTTTTTAAATGTTTGTTTTTGGCGTTGGGAGCTTTTTTGTAGGACGCAACCGATTTCATCAGAATACGTTAGATATATCACAAATTGAATACCTTCACTCTAATTACCCACATAGTTTCACTGTTATTAATTGTTTTCTAAAACCCTGTGCATGATGAATGACCGCGTCCACTCCCAACTGCCTGGAACCGGCTGAAACCGGCTGGAACAGGCGTGTGACAGACTTGACGAGGGAACGCTAATATGTTTTGGGGTTGGAATGTAATGATATTACCATTGTAAATTATCATTTTACGTTACAGTTATAAGTTACTTGGATTCACATGGTGATTAATACGACTTGATATTACGAGGCTTATCCAACTAGGATAGGCTGCTTTCGGAAAACTCCATCATATATTCTCCTCGGACCTACCACAATGCCTCAAAACAAAGGTTTTCAATCAGTGCGTCCTGCCAGTGATAACCTATGGTGCGGAAACGTGGACTGACGATAGGACTAGTACATCAATTCAAGGTCGCTCAGCGAGCTATGGAGAGAGCTATGATCGGTATTTCTCTGAGGGATCACATCAGAAATGAAGGGATACGTCAGAGAACTAAAGTGGTTGACATAGCTCAGAAAATTAGCAAGCTGAAGTGGCAATGGGCTGGTCATATCTGCCGAAGGACTGACAACCGATGGGGTATCAGAGTTCTGGAATGGAGACTGCGAATTGGCAGGCGTAGTGTGGGACAGACGACCTAAAAAAATAGCGGGGAGCGACTGGAGGAAGGCCGAGGACAGAGTTTCGTGGCGCGCCTTCGGAGAGGTCTATGTTCAGCAGTGGACGATGATAGGCTGATGATGATGAATACGGCTTGATTTAATTATTATAGCCGATTTCGATTACAGCGACCGCTTTATAAGAAAAGCAGTCAGGGTACGTAAACCTACGATATTTTTAAGATAATAAGTGTATGCGATGAACACAGATGCACTCTCTCGTCCCCGTCCAAAATCGACAAACCGATAGGTAACTCACGATCGGTGGGGTCTAATATTCGACCTAAAAATTGGCATTACCGTACCGGATCCGGGTATATGTATTGCATCATTAACCGTAAAATAAGCATAATAAAATAGGATACATTTTAGCTTTTCCGGGAGACGCGGGACAATGTATCCTGTTGTTTATATCAGATGTGGCTGATAAACACAGATAATACAGACGGAAATGCGATGGGAGTCCTAAATAGGATAGCTCTATGTAATTTTATTTGTTCTCAGCTGAAAGCAAATATTATCTAAACATAATGCCATAATGGTGCTTATTGGAAACGACCACTGAAGCATTGTTTATTAATTGCACTGAAGTTCATACTCGTTAGTCTTTGGATAAGTGTATGAAGGAACCAGGTGGAATTTCCCTCCATTGAAAAGGGAATTCATATCTTTCGCCAGGCTGGGTGTGATACCTGGCGGCAGAGTCCAACAGTTGTTAGCCAGAACTCAAAATTAAATCTCTATTTGTAACCTTCGATAGTGCGATGTCAGTTCTGCAATCAATAACACTCCTTAAGGTATTGTAGGTATACGGTTCAGTTTGCGTTCAGTCTTTGATTCTTGTGTGTGAGACAGGTGGTGCCATCTGTGGTAATCATAATATAATAAAAATAAGGTGGTACCGTGTAGTGCCGGTAGACAGCTATGTAATACGTCAAACAGGGGTTCAATTATTAGGATTAACAAAAAACCCGACTGCAAAAAAAACCTATTAACTATTAACCTATTAATTTGAATATTATTAGGTAGGTATCGCAAACGGGGACAAAGATGATTTTTGGTTGGTTATTGGTTGGTCCCCGCCTGCAATACCTACCTAATAATATTCAAATTATATTAGCTCAAATAAAGCTGTTATAGCTGATTAGTGATTATAGAGCTTGTTTTTCTCTTTTCAGTTAATAGGTTTTTTATGCAGTCGGGTTTTTTGTTAATCCTAATAATTTAGTTTATTTCATACTTTTTAGTCTTGTGTCGAAACGGAAACATAAAAGTACTATAATATTTATATATTTGGAATCGTCTGATTACTAGCTTTCATTTCATACCCATATTGTAATTTTTAACAAAAAAAAAAATTTTTATTCCCCCTCTATTTTTTAATTCGTAGACGCCATCTTGAAATAATATACCTTATGTCACTCTCACGATTTTTACGAATCCAATGATACCTCATACGTTCAAATCCATCAAGCCGTTTAGGCTGTAGGCCGTGCTTAAGAAATAGACATACAAACATACATACATACATACGCTCGAAAAACATAACCCTCCTTCTGGCGCAGTCGGGTAAAAAGACTAAGGCCGAGATTCAGAGACGATTTTTAAGTCCTGTTATAGTTCAAACTCCCGTATGTCAAAATCCATACATTTTCGCCCTGCTTAGCTCGAGCTAAGACTAAAAAATCGTCTCTGAATCTCGGCCTTAGTTCGAACTCCCGTATGTCAAAATTCATACGTTTTCGCCCTACATAGTTCGAACTAAGACAAAAAATCGTCTCTGAATCTCGGCCTAATCATAGCTGTTAACATGTTCTTAATATTAATTTTTAAAGTTGTCTGTTTACCTAATCTCATTAAAATAATTTTGGTAAGTATGCATTTTAGTATGTAATTGTGTTGGATTACCTTTGACAATGCATGTACTAACTTTAATAATAAAATAAATAGAAGTAGACTATAAGCATATTGTCACGACTATATTCCCCGAGGGGGTAGTCAGAGATATTCTGAAACCTCAGAACACCCACGTTTCACCAGTAGTACCGAAACTCTGTCCAGTGTGACGGGGGGTGAGCCCGTCGCCACTTATAATGAACAGTGGGTACAACCACATGCCTCGAAATTGAAGCATGCAGGTTTCCTCACGATGTTTTCCTTCACCGTAGACTATAACTTGCCTCTACCAATTCGCATAGCCCGCGTGCTGGATGAAGTATGACCCATTGTCTCTCTCGCCCTTATTCTTGAGGACTTTGCCCAGCAGTGGGACCCTACATGCTTTAAATATCATACCAACTTAAAGTACAATTCCTTACGTGTAGGTACTTATTTCATTTCGTTTCATTTATTCATTCATTCATACAATACAAACCTACCTTTAAAACCGTTTCGTTTCGGCCCATAAAAGTTTTCAAATTAAAAAGGTTTTCAAACTAAAAACTACTCGCAACAAGCGACCGCTTGCCTCTGACCGAAATAAATTGACTGTTCTATTTGACCTCCATTTTTGTCCAGTAAACGGTTACGTTCCCAAACTTTTGTTTCCAAAATGGGTAGCCTGGACGAAATGGGACCTAAAAGTAATTGACCTGACGCCCAGCCCAGCCCAGTTCAGACTTTAAATTATAGAGCTTTGAATGGGCAGTCTCTATTCTGCAATTTGAATACGCTATCATCTTTTCGGTATGAAAACATACGCAAGCACGCAGTCATAAATCATAATTCGTTTCAGAGTGGTTAGAAAATTTCCTGATTCTGATTGTATCAATCCGGTCATACGGTCGGTCGGTCCGGTCGTACTACGTACTTTGTACACCAGTCATTTAACGTGTAAAAATAGACTATATAATTGCTCCTATGTAATGCGAGACTGTGGTTTTCTGTTTCCTACATCCAAACCATTAAACATGGTTTTGTAGGACTATGATTAAAAATTGTATTCCATATTTCCAAACTTATTATTAAATAAATTAAAAAAAAACGCTTTTTTTCTGTAGAGAAGATGCCACTAGAAACTCTATGTTGTAGAGTCATAAAACTTCATAATAACTAATACAATTTAATTCTTAAGTTACGGTTATGTATACAGTTATACGGTCTATTTGATTAAATAAATAATTAGTACTATACAGCGTCCTTCTTAATACGCTGACACTTTTTTTAGGGGATGATCAGACCATCAAACTGAACAACTTTCTCTATACGACTAAAATCTAAATCGCGAAAAAAAATCTGCTGTCCCATATACATATTTGCCTCAATTAGGTTTGCAGTTTTGTGTGGTACAGTAGATTTTTTTCGCGATTTCGATGTTGGTGCCACGGAGAAAGTTGTTTAGTTTGACGGTCTGATCATCCTCTTAACAGTGTCAGCATTATAAAGACAGCCTATACAGTATTGAAGTTAAAGAAACTTGGTCCCATGCATTTTGGTCATTTAAATAATCAGTTTATATTTAATAGGTTTTTTACAGAGGAATATACCTACTGTACGAGATGTTGTAGACTTCATTGTAAAATTTTTGGTGATCAAGATTTTTATGCCTCGTATAAAATTATTTCTGACTGAGCGAGGTACGAGGAGGGTGGAGTTTATGCAGTGTTCTGGAAAAAATCAGGAGTGCGATTTTTTAAACTCATACTCTGAACTCAGCAGTTCAAAATGTCAATATTACTATGGAGATATGCATCTTTCTACTGCTGATTTGACTTTAAAAAATCATACTTCAGTACGTGCAGCATGATTTCTCTACTTGCGCGCGACTCGGCTTTTTCCCATACTACAAGTCGCGGCAAGCTCGGCTTTCGCTCTCCGAAAAGCGCGGGAACAGGTTATTTTCTATGCAGCGAAGTCGCGTTACGCGCGTATAGAGAAATCATACTAGACGTGCTGGAGTGCGATTTTTGAAAGTCAAATCAGCAATAGAAATATGTTTATCTCCATTGTAATTTTGACATTTTCAACTGAGTTCAATGAATGAATTTCAAAAATCGCACTCCACTTGATCACCACCACTTACTTGATCACCACTCACAGATCAAGGCCAAGATCATCAGATCACCACTTGTCACATCATTATATTCTGAAATCTTCAATAATTGAGTCTTGTTATATTTTCCGACGAAGTAGTAGCTTCAAAAAAAGATTTGACATCTAATTGGGCTTCAATAATAATTTAATTACTTAGCCTAAGAGAAAGGATCTGTCTTAAAGAGAGATCCTTTCTCTTAGTTACTTAGTATATGCTTACGAATATACTCCCAGAGGAAGTCAAAGTCAATATAATTTATTCAATATAGGAGCTTGCAACACACTTATCAAACGTCAAATCTTTTTAAAGCTTCCACCGCGTCGGAACGTGTTGTCGCTGTAGAGAAGATGCGGCCAGAAACTCTACAACATAACATGACTTAATAACTATTACAATATAAATTCTAAAGCTAAAGTTATGTATACAATAATACATAGTCTAAAGTCTAATCATAGGTGGTAGAGGTATTCTAAAACCTTACCTATTACCTAAATAAATTATTTTGACTCTGAGTAAGTAGTATATCTTGTGCCTTTTCTATCCTTTTAAATCCAGCTACGTATTCCCTTGATATTATCATTGAACAACGCAATATCAAAATACATACGTAAATGTGGTTAAACTACTTTAAACTCTAACAAACATTGAAGTATCTGAAATTAAAATCTTGTTCAACGTTTTCAATAAAACTTTATTCAAATTTTATCAATCTAATTTACGAAAATTAATTCCCGGAACCTTTCCAAGGAATTTGTTAGAAATAACGATTGAAATCTTCAGTAAAATTTGACAACGTTGACATTTTAACGTTTTGCGTGAACAATTCAGGGCATTTTGCGATCAAAAATTCACCACCCCGCCCCAACAACCCCATTCATTTTAAAGATGAGAATCAAATCAATAATTCCTACTATTTCTTTCAGCTTTTCCTTTAGCGCGCCATCTAGCGTTGGCAGCTAGAACTAGCAAGCGAAGCTCTCAGATTGAAACCATTCGAAGTTTCAGATCTTAAAAATATAGATGGCGCTGTTTGTGGATTTATTTTTCTAACGAATTTTTTTCTTGTTTCAGGTACTCTACCTACCCTACATTAACTCAGGAATATCCTTTTTAGACTTTCTTCAAACTCTACAGTCAAGAATCAAGATGGTGGTGGATTTATTTATGAATCCTAAAATGGTCCAACAAACAGCCTGCGAAAAATTTATTTCATCTATCCGCTTAATAATAGTAATAAACAGTAAACTTTCACGTTTATTGTCGAAACAGAGACCCGTTTTTGTGGAAGACATTAAGTAATCGTATATAACATCGGAAAGTTTATGTTTGTCCTTCGAAACTCCATCCATTGTGGCCGTACTACGTCCCGTTCTCGAATCAAACTCACTTTCAATATTTACTACAAAATTACCTACTAATTTAATACTGATACATTTTAAAAAAGATTGCCGTGAAGCAAGAACAGAAACGTTTATTGGTCATAAATCATCGAGCAATGAAATTTAATTAAAAATTAATTTAGACCCATTAGAAAGAAAAGAATATCGACTTTTCAGAGAGATTGCTTACCATGGTAACATACCGGGTCATGGACATTTTCCCGCCGATTTTCCAGTAATTTTCATGTCCCTTTTTTTATGAAAGGGCAGTTCGGTGATCGAAATGTAATTTTTGATATCATAAAAATCATAACGTCTTTTTAATGTTTTTTTTCAAGCAAATTATGAGTTACAAAGTGATTTATAAAATAAATAGGCTCTAAAAATGAGCGGGAATTTCCAACCTTAAATAAAACTTTCTGCGCAAAACATGACGTTTAAAAAAACATTACGATAGAACGTAACATTGATGCTTCGTTTTCTTTTTATTTTGGTGCCATGACATTGATTTATTCAATTTTCCGCGACTATCCATCTGTGAATTCGGTGTGATCGGCAAATCTGTGGCACTTGAAAGTTGACTGAACAATGTCATAATCCTCGAGTAAACATTCTGGGTCGAAAACCTCTTATAGGTCGTTTCTACGCCATTAAACCGAATATCAAACGCAGACCAAACCGGATAGGGGTGAATATGATATTAATAACACTGTAGGACCTGTCACAGCCGTGGTCATAAAACGCAGAGTCTTTCAATGAGGGTTTATAGACAAAAAGTGCTGAGAGATAATATCTTTTGTCTAGGTTTGTTCGTGACGGGTGAGTGTGAATTATGACTTTCAAGAAACGCCTACGTAGGGGCTTGTTTTAATGGACGCGCTCTTATCATAATCTTTGTTTTATACTGTAATTTGGATACCCTAAGTGAAACAGAAATCAGGAATAATAAAGGAATAATCAGTAATTAATTAAGCTTGCATCAAATAGTCGTGTTATCGTTGATTTTTTTAAAACCCAATGGGATCTGAGTTCGCTCACTGCCGACAGCTCTGCTCTGGGCAGCGTGATAACGCTGCACAGATATTCAATAATTCTAGTAAACCTACCTACTTCTGTTAGTAAAACTATTACATTTAGAATATATCTGACAAACCCCTCGGGGAATATAGTCGTGAACTTAGCTTATGCATGTATTTGCATACATTACACCAGCCGAATTGCATACAATACATGAAACCGTAACTGAAATAAATGCTATTCCTACCAAGTGCCGAATTAAAAAACCTCATGTTCTTATATTTTTTGGCTTGGCTATTGGCTCAATGTTTGAAGTTCCATTCTTAGCATATTTTGGGTTTAATTTAAGTTACCTACTTTACTACAAATATTTCCTCCTATGTACCTTAATAATTAGCTTGCTTACTTAGCTGATCCAAAACAATAAAACGTTCGAAAAGGTGCGTCTTTGCTCATTTTGATGTTATCACACTAAAATATAAGCTATTATTAATAAACTGTGTGGAATAAATTTAGTGAACGGTATAAACGATGGATTAAATTAGCATTGTATTTGGGCAACATGCCCTCCGGCTCAAACTTCGTGCTCCTATTGTTTCTAATGCCTTTGAAAGTTATAAATGGGTCTAGGCTACCTAGACTACTACTTAAGGCTTAGGTAAAATAACGAAGCTATTATAACGATTAAATCCGAACTGATCTTCGTATAAAACGAGTGAATCAAATAATTATATCTACAGTTTTAACTAAGGACCAACTGCTAACGTGCTTCTAAAGAATAGAGGCGCTTGATAGATACTAACATTCAAAGACTGACATGACCGAGCGTTGTTTGGCTAAATATTAAAGAAATTCCGTAAGCTTTGTTTCGTAACTGATTACACTAAAATGGAGAAGAGGAGAGACTTCACTATGCTGGCCTAGTGTTCGTCAAAGGCAATTTACTGACCAACTTGTTGTAAAAATAAGAAATTGTATCTCAATAAAATTGATTTCTACAATCAGTTACAAAAACTGATTACACTAAAATGGAGAAGAGGAGAGACTTCACTATGCTGGCCTAGTGTTCGTCAAAGGCAATTTACTGGCCAACTTGTTGTAAAAATAAGAAATTGTATCTCAATAAAATTGATTTCTACAACAGCCGCAAGAAAAACAAAGAACAAAAAAATTACGCAAACTCAATTGACTAACCGCAATCAATCGCGACGGCAAATTTAGTTCGATACTTCACCGTCAGCGTGAACTTAGCAAAAAGTGAAAAGAGAGATTGCTTACTTCATCGGTTAAAAAAAGACTCGTCACTATAGACCAACTTTAATTTACTATCAGTACAGAGATTTACAAGCTAATCCCGACCTTAAAGGATCGTGATACGGCAGTAAAATGAAATTTCTGACATAATAGACGCTACTTTCAATAGCTTAATGAAGTCGTGTACTGCTAGTGCTCCTTTGGAGCGAAAAGTGAACAAAAAATCCGTGACAACGCCTTTCAGGGACAAAAAATACTATTGGCGTTTCTTCGTAATGAACCTTACGTAAAAAAAACGCTTTCTCATTTTTAGGGGCTATTTGATTCAGGGATATTCGTGCGAAAATAAATCGGAAAATCTAAATGATGATTTCGCTTTTTTCCGGTCATGGTAATAGTTTGATCGGATTACTTAGGCTAAAATTTTTGCTAGCTGTTCATAAATTATTTTGGTATCGGTTATTGAATCAAAATAATTTAGTAACTGCTGGCCAGAATTTGCCACCAAAACCAATGTCAAACCAAATCATTGCCATTTGCCAATTTTCACGTCTAATCTCAATAGAATAGAATAGAATTATTTATTTCATATTATCAAATTCATAATAGATTCGACGTGGAAATTGCAAAAGCGTAACAAATAGATACATAAACGAAATACCCATACTTTTATAAAAATAACACCAGTGGAAGTAATATCTAATATTGATAAGAACGCCGCCGTTGGTGTGAGAAACCCGCTTCATTTTTTGATTTTCATATATTTTCGGTGTGTGTATTCAGAACTTTTTTCAACATCATCAGCCCGAATAAATCTGTTTCCCACTATGTGACACAGGGTTTCCTCTCACAAATAAGCGTGAAAGAAAGCAAGTCAGACTTTACAACAGGCCCAATATTGGTGAAGATAAGGTTCGATATCAACTTAATGTCCGAGTATTTCCAAGCCACCTCAATAGTAGTGTGACACGTAGGTTCAACGCCATCGCCACCCAACTTATTTAAAGGAATGAATCTCAAAGAAAAATATGCTATTAGATTGACTCTCGTGAGGTACTAGAAGGGAAAAGCTTGTCATACGTCGAGCCTTTGACAGCCTTTTCCGAGCGAGTTACAAAGAGAGGGCGGTGCTTTGTTTGCATCGAAAATGGTGTTAAATGATACAATGTCATGAAACTGTGTCATATTTGACATGGGATGTCTTTTCTTTCTTTGAAAACGTAAGAGAGTGTTTACACCTCATTGTGTTTAAATAATTGAATGAAAGGAAATTGTAGGAATTGAATGGTATTTTCAGAAGGAATTTTCTAAGTAAGATAGCTCCACCAAGCTGCCCCAGGCTCGCGTGGAGTGTTCTTTCTTCCTCCAAACTAATTCGTGAATAGAGGCTGCAGAGAGATCGTATAGGCTATGACTTACTAACTTTCTAAAGAAACTATCACAATGAAATTCTGCTCATGACTTTATCCCCAAGGAGGTTGTAAGCAATGTTCTAAATACAAAATATCTGATCTGTTTGAAAGATAGTGAGACCAATGAAAGAAGTAGTTGGTAGTTGTAGCACATTTTCTGACAACCCTTATAGATACGGTGGTGAGTTTAAATGTATGTAAATCTTACAAACTGAAGCTTTTCAAGGTTACCTTTAGTTCTAGGAAATGGAAAGGTCATGAACTCATGCCATACCTACTTTCAGCGGTGATTTATTATACTTAACCATTAGTTACGTAGAACTCTGTGAATTATTAATGATTGTACTAGCTGCTACATCTTAGCAGCTTATCAATACAAACTTACGGGTGGACAATAATGCTAAAACTATCAACCACCTTTTGAAATAAAAATATTTGATTCATACTTAGTTCCGCGGAACTATTGGGAAAAAGTCTCACTAGTTCCGTGTTAGAACTTCCGTCACGGAACTAAATCAAACAGGGAATCAATGCTTTTAAAGGGGTAGTTTTAAGGGTGTGGTTCAAGGTGGTCAGTAGATACAAAATTTTAGTTATTGTAGGAATAGTGAATTATAGAGTCTCAAAGATTTATTTCCCTTTTTGAATCAAAGACTGGGCTATAACTAGCCGTTTGTTATAATCACACTTTTTCTGGTTGAAATGATGTGGTAGATGGGAAGCCTAAAATTATTCAATAATCTACATTTTAAATTGTGGCAGTGTTGGTGGTTAATAGTAGCTTCTGTGTACATTTATCTGTAGGTACACCTGCGGCAACTGAGGCAGCAAACCTATCGGGAATTCGGGAGCATGAGCGTGGATATGTGTATAAAATATTAGCCAGATCAAAAGCGAATATTAATTTCTATGTAACATAAATGACTGAATACTGAGATATTTTATCATCCCTATTAGGTGACGATGGCTGTCCCTAGTTTTAAACATTATTAGTTATGTAGATTTTGAAACTGATTATTATTTCTATTCTATTTACAATTATATTGAATTGAATTGCTGAAAAGTACCTATGTTAAGTTCTTGAAATATAAAAACTCCAAAAATATTCACGACAAAAATCAAAGAAAACTAAACTAAAGTCAAAAAATGGCTAGTACACAATTATTTAAACAAAATAATCAATAAATTGTCCATAGAAAATTTAACCGAAAAGGGCGAGCATTCCCCATAGGATCGTACTATCACCCCAGGAGAAAATGGCGGAGCCTTTCGGATGCAGCCAAAGATGGCGCGCGCATGCGTCGTAAGCCGCTCGATACGTGCACCCTCCGGCGGTCGTAAACCTAATCTCTATTACTTTACCCACCCATCAAACTAAAAAAAACTACATCCCAAACACTGCCACATATGACAAAACAACCACGCACAATCACTTAATCACTTGCAGCTGGCCGCTCCCTTCAAGATGAACCTGCAAGAAATTTACACAGTTATAACGGAATGGATGCTGAAGTCTTGAAGTTTCGGGTCTTCTTTCTTCTTAGTGTTGATAATGCGACACCTCAACCGGTTTGTCCGGACGCAGCAGTAGCCTGGACGTACTGCTGTGACAGGACAATATGGCAGAGGCGCGCGACGTGGCGTCTATGGGGGTCGGCAAGCGTGTGGCAGCGTGGCCGAGAAGCGCCGCGCCCCGCAGCCCGCGCACGCGCTCTGAGAAACCACCCCCGTCACCCACACACCCTCAATGAACACCCTCAATCAACTATCGATTTTCCACTAGAAAAACTTTTAATTCATTATAAGTGAAAGAAATCGCTTTGAAATAATAAGACCATCTTATCTTTATCCACAACATCTATTACTGCCACAAAATTTAACTGCATTTAGAAAATAAATAGTATTTTAAATTTCATATCGTAATTTATTAATTGTTATTTTTATTTTCGTGCCTCGTTTAGACTAAAAAATCAATACTAAAAAAAAATTAGTTTTCAAGCGAATAATGTGTGAAATAGGTTAAAGTTCATTGGCCTCGGAGGGTGAATCTCCCTCCGTCTCACCTATCACGTTGTTCGACGCACAAAATATTTGAGTCTGACTGTAGTCACAGCTTTGATCCGAAAACGGTTCATTTCATAATACATTTCGTACATTCAGCGACAGATTCAAAGATATAAATGTAGCATATTCAAAATATCCACATTGTACTCTCAAACTCTGCCCACACCGCAGATTATTATCATTGTCAGTAGCGGACGCTGTAGCGCAATCAAAAAAAGAATAAGAAATCCCTAATCAAAGTGCGTTAGTTAGTTTTATAGGACAAAGACTAGATCAGAAATAGTTTAACTTTTATACCCTATCATGAACATATTCGACATGCTCTTAACCAGTTTTTCTATCTACCTATAATTTGAAAACCTTACAGTTATCAAGCTTTAGGAGGTTCCGACTCGATCAGGCGCTAAGCGGCTTGAATCAAGCACGTAGATTTTTGCTTGAGTCAAGGGTCTTTAAAGTAGTGCATAATAGTGTGTCAGAATCAGGATCAGAAATAGTCATGATCACCTCAGGACACAGACTTCCCTCCGTTGCAAATGGGAGACAGTAATAAGAAAAAGTATGGCTATTAGAGAGCCAAAATTCCAGAGATCATTTTTAGCAGAGTTGAAGACCCTACCGCAAAAGTACCAAAAAAAAAGATTACAAAAAGATAAGATAAATATTCTTTATTTGCACACCAAGAACAAAAACAAAAGAGGAACTGAAACTACGACTTATCTTACTTCCAGTAATAAGTATGGCAAAAACATCTGAACGCACGGAAGTTATCCCTAGTTGCAACAAGATCCATATAATAAGGGATACACCAGAAAACGGTTCTATTGAGTCAAGCATGATCTGGTGCTCGGCGTACCAAAGCTCACACTCCCAAAGAATATGATGAG
The DNA here is from genome assembly GCA_963924505.1 of Agonopterix alstromeriana. Lineage (NCBI taxonomy): Eukaryota > Metazoa > Arthropoda > Insecta > Lepidoptera > Depressariidae > Agonopterix > Agonopterix alstromeriana. The sequence continues at coordinate 8,419,307 of OZ004689.1, read as the reverse complement.
CATTTGTTCGAACTCGTTACCTTCAACATCGCATCAGGTCAGGATACATTTTTATTGTTTCTGTCTACCCTAATGGGATTTAGCGTGTCGCTGTGTGTGTAATATAAACATAACAAGTTACAATTTAAGTTCAAACCAATTACTCCGTTCAAACTTCATCTAATACAAGGTTTATGCCTTAACGCCGAGCCGAGCTAGCATGTGAAACTTTAACAAGTTTGTAACTTCTGAAAATTATAACTAAACCCACCAATACAAAACTTGAAATCAGGACATTGGACTTATTGAAACGCCCGTCTGTCGGTATTAACCTATTTATGTTAGCTACTATAATCGTCACTACGTAACGATACTGGATCATGATCATGAGGTAACAAATTCCTAAAATATATTAAAAGCTTATGCAAAAGATATTCAAAATGATTATACCCACACGTCACTTGCAGTTCCCAAACTTTACTAAGTGACACAGATCAGCTCCTCTCATCAGTTATGAGGGACAGTAGACATGCCTCGATATTGGAGAATATAGGTTTCCTCGCGATGATTTTAAATCGTACTGTTCCTAAAAACTCATTGGTACAAGTCTGATCTAGGCTGGGATCAAACTTTCGTCACATGCACTCAAGGGGAGACTACTAACCTCTAGACCACTACTGTTTATAAACTAAAATAAAATATGATATCTCTTTATCCTCTTGCGTCGATACTAATGTCTATCCATCGGTGATAGCCCTAATTTGGTACAAGGAAACCTACAAATCGATTAATGGAAATTAGCACATTGGACTGACGCGGCCAAGCCCTTCTTTCTGTGGAAACGAATTGCTTCCACCTCACCTCTGACCTCTAACGAAATAATTTGTCACGCTCAATCTTCACCAGTCACGATCTCGATGAAAACGATTCCTGATTTACGTCTTTTATTTAATTCCAAATCTGACGTCTATTTAAGAGAATTTTCTTGAAAAATATTCTCATAGGCCACGGTGAAATCATCTATCTATGTCAAATATGCTCAAGTCAATTTACAGGATGAAATTGATATCATTAGCAACCTTTTAAACTAAGAGTATACCTACCAAACTGAACAACTTTTACTATGGGAGTAAACCGACCGGAGCAAAAGCTACTGTTCCATACTAAACTGCAATGGCTACTCGATTCAAATGTATGCAACAGCTGATTTTTTTTTGCTCCGTTCGATTTGCTCTCATCGTAAAAGTTGTTCTTTTTGATGAGTAGACTATGTAATTCAATATTGTATTTTGTAAGTGTACTTTGTACATTTTATTTTTTTAAAAGATGAGTGTTGTATAGTTTCTGGCCGCATCTTCTCTACAACGGAACACTTTCCGACGCGGTGGTAGAGTCAAAAATGACGTCAGAAAGCTATCCATGTGATATTATTTTGAATAAAACCTTTTGAGTTTAAGTTTGAGTTTGTCTAAAAGTATGCTAATGATATCAATTTCACCCTGTATATCTTTGGTATTTACTGTTCTGTCTTTTTATATACAGAAAGGGAAATAGTTTAATAATTGGATAGTCGACATTACATTAAATCATACAATAAGATTGTGCAAGCTGATAACGATATGATACTGTACTGCAGCTTTCTTCTTTTGCTTTAAGTGAAATTACAGAAAGAAATTCAAGGAAATGACGGATATTTCAAATTAAGTATAAAATGTTTTAACAGTAATCATAAATTATCATTTAAATATATTTTGTAATCCAATGATTTAAAAAACGTAAATGATTATGATTGGCAAATATAATATGAGATGAATTTCATAAATGGCATACAAAAATATCCCCAGCATTTTAGTAAAGAGCCTTTCTGACGAATAGATCTCCCTGGACTTAGCGATTATGTTCCCCGAAAAGATAAATTGCGTGTGTCCGCCCTGCTTGATTTATAGTTGCTCAAGATTTTTCTCAAAGGAAAAGATTTCGGCTGCAAACATCTATCAAGCAACTTTGCAAAATTAGATTACCTGCTCAACCGCATCTAATCTAAGTATTTTTCATGCAAATTAAGAGCTTAACAGTTTTAAATTGGTATCGTACAATTTTATATTCAATTAAATAAATAACAAAACTTATTGAAAATTCTAAAAATTATATGATGTATTAAACAAAATAGCTCCTTTAATGAAGGTGTGCATAATTCATTAATGTTGACAAACCGAGTCAAATGTTTGAGGGTACAAACCGCGCGCAAATACTAGGAGCCCATGACTGTGAGGAGTCCACCCAACACCCTCTAAATGTGCGAGGGAGAAAATAATAGGGAAAACTCTTTTGTGAAACAAGAACAAGGACATTCGTGAAACGGTACAGCGTAATATTTGTGTCGCGGGAAAACTTATGCGTGTGACAGAGATGGGAACGTTATCCTCCTTGAGATGAAATGCGCAACTCGTAGGAGGGTAATTTCTGTGGAGCAGCTGGATGAAACAGGAATAAGTTCATTTTCAATAAAATAAAAGCTCTTTCCGTCGAGCTATATGTTTCGTATTACATTTGAGCTTCGTGGAGTATGGAAGAGATGTTTCGGAATGTTCTTGGTAAAGCTGGATAAATATGGAGGCGTATTTTGTTTATTTAAAGCAAGTTGTTACAAACTTTACACAAATCTGTCCATAAACATACATTGTTGAATAATCAAAAGGTTTTTCCCTACTATTATTTACTTATTTAGGATTCTTAGGACCACTTTGGAGAGATTTAGTCCTTAATTTAAGACTTTCCTTAAATTTTGAAATAAATTAAATATTTTGTTCATTAATGATCTTTCTCACTAATATCACTCTCTCAGATTTTAGACCTGCCACACATATCCGGAATTCCGAATTAGGATTACGATTTCGCATGGATCTTCCCCCTCTAGTATTTCAAATCCTATACAAAATCACAATTCTGATTTGGAATTCACCTATGTGACAGGCCTTAGACGTGCCACACACATACGGAATTCCGATCAGTATTGTTGTTTTGTATAGGATTTGATCCAGAACGGAATTGTGGAGGGGGAAAATCTATACGAAATCCTGATTCGGAATTCCGTTTGTATTTGGCAGTCTTTAGTGTCACGACAATGTGCAAATCGATCATTTTGAAACTATCCAATTTACATTCTATGTTTATAAAATATTGAATGACGTTTGCGTTTGTTGACATTAGAAAAAAATAAATTTTAAAAAGTAATGGCTACCGCCAATGATTTAGTTTTCTTTGTTTACAACAACATTTCTTCAGAAAATAGCAGCAAAATGATAGCGATATTTGAAATGTAATCAAAACCAATTCTATAAAATTCCCACATAAAGTCTCTTTCATTCACAACAAAATCTAGCTGGCCGTCGCCGTCGTAACGTTCAATTGTTTTAAAAGCAAAAAAAAAGTTTGACAACATTTCCGCCGCTTCTCAATTACAAAGTTGAAAGCGTGAAAATCTAACTTTTAATCCCCAATTAGTCTCGCAAACGAAACTATATCAGTTTTACGTTTATTACGGAAGTTTTAAAGTGTTTTTTGAAGACAGTTTCAACATGATGGGACTTTATTCCAGCGGCGCTCTGGGAGGTGTGGAGGTGCTCGAGGGCGGGTTGGTGGGCCAGGAGCTGACGGCCCATGTCCTGAATGCCCAGGCGGCGGCCCACGCGGCTGCCACGGCTGCCGCAGCAGCACACCAGCAGCAGATAGCAGCTCAACAAATCAGTAAGGAATCCATTTTAAAATTTTATTGATTACTATAATTTACCAGCGATTTATACAAATTAAATACCAGATTTTAAGTTAGATAAGCTATCAAACAAAAAAGTTTCATCAAAATTGGTCCAGTAATTTTTGCGTTATGCTGTTACAAATAAACAAACAAACAAACAGACAAGAATTCTAAAAAAGGTTGATTTGTAGTCAGGGATAGAATTAAAACCATATTGTAATATTCTTCATGTAAATATCTTCAATGTACAGACACACTTCTGTTACAGTTTTATAATAGTTAAGACTATACTTAATTCCAAATAAGGACGAAATGATTTTCCTATTACAATTTTGCTTTCTGGCCAATTCTGATTGTCAAATATAATTGATTTATCAGAAAGATATACAATGCGACAAATCTTGGATGTTACTAAAGCTGTTCTAAGAATGATAAGGTAAGGTAAGTGGTTGAAATCTCTGTTTCTGTAAATCAAAATAGACATATTTCGTTGCTATTTGAAATGGAGTATAGTTTTTAATTATTAACATATATTATTATCATAAGCTATCAAACAAAAATCTGTCCGAAGTTGTATTCTCACACAAACGAACAAACAAACAAACAGACAGACAGACAAAAATTCTAAAAAAAGGTTGATTCAGAGTCCGGGATACCTAAAAACCATATTGTAATATTTTTCATGTAAATATCTTCAATGTACAGACACACTTTTGATACAGTTTTATAATATACATTTAATTAGATTAGCTTCCATATTGCCAAGCCGTAAAGTAGAATATCCAATACATTATGGTGTCATGAGTAGGCCAAGGGTATCACCCCATGACACACCCTTAATATCGCTAACAGTTATGATTAAAAACACAAGGTGTTACAAAATTATAAATAAACATTTTAGGCGGAGGTTTAGAACATCAAACTGAACAACTTTCACTATGGGACCAATATCAAAATAGCAAAAAAAATCCACTCTGCCATACATTTAGCTCGAGTAGATTTGTAGTATGGAACATCAATTTTTTTTTCGTGATTTCGATATTGGTTCCATAGTGAAAGTTGTTCAGTTTGATAGTCTAAACCACCCCCTTAAATGTTTATTTGTAACACCTTGTATATTACCTATATTACTACTGATTTTTTTTCCTGATTTCGATATTGGCTCCATGTTGAACGTTTTTCAGGTTTATGGTCTGAAGTAAGTATTGCTAGGGTGTTTTGTTACACCCTGTATATCATCATCACCACCTATATACGTCCCACTGCAGGGCACAGGCCTACTCTCAGGGAGGTTGTTTGGGCGTTAGTCCACCACGCGTGCACAATGCGAATGCGAATTGGTAGACTTCACACACGCGGAATTTCTTCTTCAGCGTATGCAGGTTTCCTCACGATGTTTTCCTTCACCGTTTGAGAGCAGTCGGTATTACGTACATAAGTTAGAAAAACTCATTGGTACATAGCATGTTGTCCGTGCGGATTCTAACCTGGACCTCAAGATTGAATTTCCATAGCTCTCTGCAACGCGCCACCGACGATAGACACCCTGTATATACTACGGACTAGATAACCTGTGTGATAATATCCAAGATATTTATTATATGCCTACAACAAACATAAACAACTTAATTATAATGAGAAATTATCTTAATAATTCAACAATAATAGTTGTGAATAGAACATTACTGAAAGATTTATTATACAGTTTTGATTTGTACTAAATAATTCAATTATAAGTTACGTGGATTGGAACGTAATTTTAAACACAAATCAGCGCAAATTGATTTGCAACTTGCGTGCGTTAGAAGAGTACGGCAACATATTATAGCGGATGATTTGTGATGAGCTTCACGCGTCATGAAAAGGAGTGACGTCACGTCATAGCAGAGAGCGTTTTGGCGCGGAATTTAGAAGTTTTGATTTGCAATAATTTACCATTTTTGTTTTTGGTATTTTGATGTAAGCCTTAAATCTTTGATACACTGAAAATATTAATCTTTGCAAGAAAAGCCGTGGTGGTCCAGTGGCGAGTAACCTTGCCTGCCGTGCAGGAGGCGATGGTTCGGTCCCCGTCCAGGCCGACTCGTACCAATGAATTTTTCGGAATTTATGTACGGTTTGTAACACCACTGGCTTTTCGGTGAAGAAAAACATCGTGAGGAAACCTGCATGCTTCAGTTTCGAGGCACGTATTGTCAGAATCAGGATCAGGAATAGTCAGGATTACCTCAGGACATCGTCTCCATTGCAAATAGGAGACAGTAATAAGATAAAGTATGGCTATTAGAGGGCCAATTCCAGATATCATTTATAGCAGATGTATGTATGTGTAGATGATGTATGTACCCACTGTCCATTATGTGGCGACGGGCTCACCCCCTGTCACACTGGACAGAGTTTCGGTACTACTAGTGAAACGTGCATATTCTGAGGTTTCAGAATATCTCTGACAGGTAGTCAGGAACATAGTCGTGAGCATATGCTTGTCTGCAAGTTCCTCATTGCAAACATAATTTCACTTCTTCTTTTCCCCCACAGTAACCTTTCACACTTTCTTTTCCCCCCCACAGAAACCTCCCCGTCATCAGGCCGATCAACCCCAGTGACTGCAACAACAGGCACCACATCGCCCTCCCCGAGCAAGCTCTTCGTCGGAGGCCTGAGCTGGCAGACCAGCTCCGAGAAGCTCAGGGAGTACTTCGCTATGTTCGGGCCTGTCACCGACGTGCTGATCATGAAGGATCCTGTGACACAGGTGAGGGTTGGTACGGTGTGGTTCGATCTGTTCTCTGCAGAGTAAAGACCTTGAATAATGGTGAGAGTGTGGACGTGATCCACCGGAGTTTAGTGCAGATTGGTTGAGGAAATACAAATATTGAGAAAAAAATCACATTTTGCTTAATATAGGTAGTAACAATACAGGGTCCTTCTTAATATGCGGACACTTTATTAAGGGGATGATCAGATCATCAAACTGAACAACTTTATCTATGGGACCAACATCGAAATCGCGAAAAAAAAATCAACTGCTCCATACAAAACTCCAAACCTACTTTAGCGATTTCGCTGTTGGTCCTATAGAAAAAGTTGTTCAGTTTGATGGTCTGATCATCCCCTTAAAAGGTGACAGCATAATAAGAAGGACCCTGTATACCCTGTGTAAGTGACAGCCTAGCAAATACTGAAACGGTGAACTCAGACCATCAAATTGAACAACTTTCACTATGGAGCTTACCTCAGGAAACCGTTTCAGTATTTGCTAGGCTGTCACTTACACCCTGTATAATAACGTCGATGGCAAGTGGCGACGGCCACACTCCCCGTCACACTAAACAGAGTTTCGGTCCTACTAGTGAAACGTGGATGTTCTGAGGTTTCAGAATATCTCTGACAACCCTTTCGGAGAATATAGTCGTGAGCATATGCTATGCTTACAATATAATAACAGATATATTTTTGTTCATAAATCATTCCGATTATGATACTCCCAAAACCGTAGACAATATAATTATGGACGAGTTACGCGTATAATTGCGGAGCAATAACTTCAAACTTTTGGGGTTCACACGAGACTGTTTTTAACAATAAATATTAAAATCTAAAGTAATCGTATAAAATTCAAAGTCGCGTATCTCGTGCCTACCCTTAGACGAATTATATACGGACCCGCCTCGCTTTAGCATCTCCCCTCCGCCAACGTGCAAGATCAAAAGATCTTACGCATTTACAAACAATTTTATACCTTATCACTACACGCGTCAGCCTATAATTGCGAAACAATAATTTATCATGTTTGGGGTTCACACGACACTGTTTTTCATTATTTTTAACATTCAAAATCAGAATCTAAACTAATGGAATAAAATTCAAAGTTGAGTATCTCGTGCTACCTCGCCCCCCGCAAAAAGTGGCAGAAAAGTTTGTTAGTAGAATTACACGCGTAACTTGTCCTCATATAAGGAGTCTAAGAGCAAAGTGTGAGACCTAAGTCAATGACAGTTATCAAGATAGTTTTTTCTGGAGAGAATAATCTGTGGTTTTTCTACTTGATATTTGTATTTCGTGTCTGTGTTACTATAGAGAACAGATTCGAATTGATCATTCAAGCTTTCAAATAGTCCTGTACATGATTTTTTAAAATTATCTAGTAAAATGCAAGGTAATGTTGTTATTATTAATATGGATTGGACAAAAATAAATAGAAAAATAATTTAAAATCAAAATAAAGATTGAAAAATTTGTCTCGGGCGGGACTTAAACCGCACTCAAGTGAAGTGCACGCAAGTGGGCTCGGTAGCGAAATTGGATAACGCACTTCCCCGGTTTGGAAGAGTGCGAGTTCGAGTCCCGCCCGAGAAAAACTTCTCAATCTTGAATTTGATTCGAAATAGCTCCACATGGCTGTAAAATGTTAATAATAAATAATAGTTGAAAAATAATTTAATCTCCAACGAAGTGATTTTTTAATTTGCACATCAATATTTTTTATTACCAACAATATTTCAAGACAACAGGGAACATGGGTCTTAAAGTTAATATACAGGAATAGAGGAACTGACAGCTGAGAGAGCGAGATGCACCTAGCGGCACCACTGTTTAATAGAAAGAGATACGCGACGCGAGGCAATAGAACTGTTTTTATCGACACAACCGACAGGGTAAATATTCGAGCTCTCTGTGAATAATTTGTGAATCTAAAGTGAAATCCTAGATTATTTTGTGAAATATAACTAACACTATTTCATTAAATTATCCACTATTTCACGTTAGGTTTACAATTATACACAGAACTCGAATTAAAATATACAAATAAATAAATAATAATATATTTAATATTAATATTAAAAGGTACAAAATTATATTATAAAATAAAAAAAGTCGTTTGTACTTTATTCCAGGATAAATAAATATTTAAAAATGTTATAAAGATTGAAAAAGTCGGGCGGCGAGCGGGATTCGAACCCACGACCTGCCTATCCGGGGATATGCTCCACTCCAACAGAGCAGGCGACGACGAAATTTTCAATCTATATCATCGTCTTTAAGGGACGTCAGCGCCATCTACCCGAGTTTATGCAAACTACTGACTCACAAGTCTAATGTTACAATTAGAATTCATGCGATATAGATGTCTGTATTAAGTTCTTAAATTTTAGTTTAAAAAGATATTTTTGTCCAAATCTTACAAAGTTTAAATCTTAAAAAAACCTTGCATTTTACTAAACAATGTATACCATAAGATAGACCAATCTAAAAAATAATAACTAAAATATTTTTTCTAAGACAGCCTATAGGCATCGACGACGGAATACCAACCTTATTCGGTCAGTGAATAGAGTGTAAAATGTCGAAATGGTTGTTAGGACTTGGATATAGGTAGTTGAGGATATAGGTACTTTACTTAACGAAGTTTTTGTGTGCCATGAACATGAAAATCTTTCTAAATCATTTTTCTTTCCGTGGGTGTCGTACTTTGACTAATTATTATAAGGACTAGCCTTGCGGTAGCATTTCCCCTCTGCCACAATTGATCTTGTGCATTTACATTCAATTTAACACCTTATCACTAAACGAGACAGCCTATAATTGCGAAATAATAACTTCGAACTTAGAACGTTTGGGGTTCACACGAGACTACTTTTCATGATTTTTAACATCCAAAATTTGAATCTAAAGTTATGGGGATAAAAATCCAAAGTTGCGGATTTCATGTTACCTCGCCCCCAAAAAGTGGCAGAAATGTTTGTTAGTAGAATTACACGCGTAACCAGTCCACATATAAATAGTCAAAGGTGTCGTATTATACTAAGATTGTATACCGAAATTGTGCCTATTTGTTTGGTGAACGAAATGTGATTTAAGTTAAAGTTTATACAGAGGTTCATACAATGCCACCGGGTTGCCTAGCAAAGTCTTGCCGCAAGTGTCATTACCTTTACTCAGAGTTCGGTGGCGCGTTGCGGAGAGGTATGGACTCTCAATCTTGAGGTCCGGGTTCGAATCCGCACGGACCACATGCCACGTACCAATGAGTTTTTCAAACTTATGTACGTATTATCGACTACTCTCAAACGGTGAAGGAAAACATCGTAAGGAAACCTGGATATGCTGAAGAAGAAATTCTGATGCGTATGTTAAGTCTACCAATCCGCATTGGGCTCGCCCTCCTAGAGGGTAGGCCTGTGCCCTGCAGTGGGACGTATATAGGCTGATGATGATGATTGAAAATATCACCAGACTTCTTTTGTATGGAGCATGCTCCGAATTATATTCCCTTGACACGTTGTATTACCATAGTTCCATGTAAATTTCTTTAAGTTGTCTTTCTATGTTCATGGCACATAACAGGTAAAAATAGTTGGGCTATGGTTGATCCGATGTATTTAGGTACACCAAAAACAGTATAGAACTACTGGCATGCTAGAGGCACTAACATTCTAGATTTTGTTAGGCATAGACGTATCTTTCTTAGTCCTCTATCTTTGATAAATTCTTTGCGATTACTAAAACATACAATATCTCGTTTAAAATAAGCTATTCATAAAGTCACACTTCTAAATATTCAGATTTTACACTTTACAAGCCCCTGAAATGTCGGTGTTGCTATGAGGATATATTTAAGAGTCACTTTACCGTTCAGTGGCGTCCGCTTATCACAATATTAAAGATTTCTTAATAACGAAAAAGTGCTACTCCATACTTCAAAAGTCTAAAAACGGTTTATAGAATTCCTACTTTTATAGGTTATAAATACTCCTCTTTTATCTTCTAGAATATCAAAATAAATGTAGAAAGGGCAGTTTTTTAAAGAATTTTTAAAAACTATGTTTATTCTATTTTTAATTTTAGGAAAACTTAACGGACTAATTACAGGATGGGTACAGTTTTTAAATCACACTGCCAACTTAAAATTTCCACAGATAAATATACTGTTTACATTCTGTATGTTACGAAACTCTAATGTACATTTAACTAAATATTGTTTCAAAAAAAACTTGGACCTTTTACGACTTCATCATCATCATCTCAGCCGATAGACGTCCACTGCTGAATATAGGCCTACCCCAAGGATCGCCACAACGACCGGACCTGCGCTGCCCTCACCAGGTCGTCAGTCCACATTGTGGTGGGCCTACTCACACTTGCACTTTCTAGTACGCCACTCAAGAACTCTTCAGCCCCATCGGCTATCGGTGCCACTATAGTGTATAAATTAAAAATTTCCCATCTCGAAAAACAACCATCACGAAAAATAATACATAGCAACACCGACAATGTAAACTAAAAATCACTCATTTAGCCTAGCTACTCCACAAAACAATCTACATAGTTAACATAAACCTAACTGAATTAGTAGATACACTAACATTTCGTAGACTAAAGTAATTCTAGTACCAAACTATGAGTGAGTGATAATTTGGTAGTAATTTGAAAGGGTTCATCCGTGCTCGGTTATATAGGTATTTAGACAAAACTAAACCGTTCTATTGGTACTTACTAAAACAATTACTGCTTTAGTTATTTGTCGATACATTTTTCTTAAATCTTAGGTTTTTAAAGCTAGTATTCGCCAGTAAATATAAATGGCGAAATTTATGGTATGGTCAACAAAATAGATTTTCATAATTAAGTAGAAATGTACTGCGTTATGGTCTCGCTAATTAGTACCTATCACCTATAATTACAAATTAATATAGTTTAACAAAGTAACCCTGTAAGAAGCTAATAATATAAATATAAAATAGTTTTGTCGATCTCTTAGTAAGTCTCAGCATGAAAGTACTAACATTTTGTCCCCTGTACGGTATAATAGGACTAAGTATGTAATAGGAGGGTTTTTATTCTAGATTATTTGACATTTTATAAGTATTTCTAGTGTGATTTCTAACAATTTTCCATTTGTTTCCGACTTGTCAACTGCAACTATTATTTCATGTTCTTATTCTATTGAGAACCCAAATAAATTATTCTTTCCTATTTCCTAAGGGTTCTTAATATTGAGATCCCACATAAAATATACAGGGCGTTAGGGTAGACAGTTGCATTACTTCAATGGGAGATTGTAACTCATGATACTAAATAATTTTCCCAAACAAATAGAGATAAAAATCACAACAAACAACAATTTTTTTTTCGAATTTCCTGTTTCTTAGGGAAATTGGTTCAGCATCATGGGTATAATTACCCCTTAAAGTAATAATAATAATAATAATAAATTTGTTTATTTTGTTCTCCACAAATACAGGTAATACTACTTAGAGCTAAATAAATTTAGAGCATTTAGTATTGTATTGTGGAGACTGGTGCCTGACTCAAGATACCTATGAAGGTTCTCGTGCCTCAGGTTACCAGGTCTCCACCCCAAGGACAAAGTAACAGCTTTTACACTATATTTATTGACATGAGTGATAGTAAGACAAAAGGATAGTGCTTACGTTACAAAATAAAAGCAAAACAATAGATACAAGTGCTTACAGAACACATATAAATTAAAATATGTAAAGGGTGTGTTCGTGTGTGTAACTAACTAAAAAAGTAATGCAACTGTTTACCCTAACACCCTGTAACCACCTTCTCAATGTTGAGAACCCAAATAAATTATAAATGTGGTAAGAACCAGATTATATTGTGGTAGATTTTTTTCTTACACATTTTTTAGAGTTCATAATATTGAGATCCTAAATAAATTAAAAGTACTATGAGAACCGGTTTATAATGTGGAAGGTTTCTACCAATTTTTTTTATATTCTTAATAAATTGAGAACCCAAATAAATTACAAATGTGGTACCAGGTTATAATTATCGTGGTAGGTTCTTGCTAATTTTTCTTAAGTTTCTTCTGTAAGCTTCTTCTTTAAGGTTTTATTTGGTAATAACCAATGATAAAATGTTAGTCCCAAAAACGTTGCTATTCAGTTGACAAGTGCAAACAAAATGTTTTGTACGGGAAATGTGCTCTTGATTTCCTGTAATTTTTGAAAGATTTTCTCTGAAAGTAGTTGTAATAATTACAGTTTAGACTATTAGTTTAATATTTCTTGTAGTTAAAAATATGTTTTAGTACAATCAAGAAAGCAATTCCCTTTTTATTAAAGGCTATTTTTCTACAAAAATATAGAAGAACATTTTAAAAATAGGTCATCAATAATCGTGTATTTAAGAAGAAAATCTTGATTTTAACTGAATTGTTCTTCTACGTTTTTTGTTGCTGGCAAATATTTTATACAGTATTAAAAATTGATATGTCTTTGAGATTGTTAATGTACCTACCACATTTTTTTATCTGACAAAAGACGAAACGTGACAGAGTTTATGGTCTACGGAAAATAGATATAACAATACGATGCTAATATAAATACTTCGTTCCAGATATCATTCAAATTTTAAAGCTAGATACAGATTTGAATTAGTCATCTATTCTTAAAATAGATTTAAAAAGGTCAAAAATATGTCGAATAGCATATCTTTCCGAAAAACTAAATCGAATTGCTAATGAAAATTAGTTGGAATGCTATAATATGATTAGGAAAATCTGTCTTATCGATCTTCTTCATATAAACGACGAATCCACTCACGAATTCACTATCTCATCTGTTTAACACCAATTTTGTATCATTATGTAGTATACAGACTTGGAAATTGACATGGCTTCTAGGTGTTCACTAAGAAATAATTTAGCAATTGAACTATAGAAATGAAAATGGGGTGATCGTTTTTGGTAACTTCGGGGAATCCAGCCAGTCTTATATGGAACGAAGTATACGAATTCCTATATTATTCCTTTAGAAATGAGGCTGCGCATTGTCTATCCACAAAATCTCAAAGACATATCCCCAATCAAAACTCCCCACTAACCCAACGCCGCGCAGAGATCGCGCGGCTTCGGCTTCATTACCTTCCAGGAGGCGACGTCAGTCGACAAGGTCCTAGCTGTGCCGGTCCACACCCTCGACGGCAAGAGAATCGACCCCAAACACGCCACGCCCAAATCAGCACCGCGACCAGCAAAAACCAAGAAGATATTCGTCGGCGGCGTCGGACAAGACACGTCGGCTGAAGAGGTCAGAGCTTACTTCTCACAGTTTGGTCTCGTCGAAGACGCTGTCATGTTGATGGATCAGCAGACTAAACGCCATCGAGGCTTCGGTTTCGTCACTTTCCACTCGGAAGAAGCGGTCGAACGCGTCTGTGATATACACTTCCACACTATAAAGAATAAAAAGGTTGAATGCAAGCGTGCTCAGCCTAAGGAAGCCGTGGCCGCCGCGCCGCTCGCTTTAGGCAAGCGTTTAGTATTGCGCCCTGGGAGAGGGCTGGTATATGCTACGGCTGGGGGCGTAGGCGCAGTGCCTACGGTTGGGGCCGCTCATGCCTACCGATACGCGCCATACGCACTGCCGACGGCTGCTACGGCGGCTACGGCCGCTCTCGTAGCGCCCCCTCAACCTCAACCGGCCCCAACTATGCCCCAATTCGGGACCGCGTATTCCCTTGCAGGGGTCGATATGTCTTCGTTCCAAGGAGTCGACTGGGGCGCTATGTACGGCCTCCCCATGTATATCTAAATGCGAGCAATATTTCGAATTTTGAGGAAAACCCCACCCGCCTACCGGAGGATAGGTTGTAACCTGCGTATGCAGCTTTTTTTCTTACAATAGTTCCTATATGTACTTTGTTTTATTTTTTCGTAATTTAGGTTTTTTGTCTTGCCGCGTTCTCGGAGTGGCCACAGAGAGGGAATTATCAGTATTTAAAAAAAAAATTAGCGTTAAGGTACTTATTGGCTCATTAACTTAGGTTAAGTCAATTTTTACTCGAGAAGCAATACTTGGCCCAATGCGGGACCTAATCAAAGAAAACGCATTTCATTTTTTTTAAAGTTAAGGCGAAGATCTCAAATAATTTAGTTTGAAAAAAGAACTAATTTCTTATATTTGTCTTGGATTTGTATTAGTATAGTAGATAGTGCACGATCGTTGGCAATATATAACAATTATTATTTATATACTAAGGATTGTATTTAATGAATCTCATTGCAGCTATTGTATTTTTTATAAAATAGACAAGGGCGCCACGCGACGGTATTTTGCTTCTATACTTTTGGCAAATAGTACTTAATTACACGTTAAATCGAATCAGTATTAGATAATTTAGTGCCATTAGAAATACTAAATTGTGCCAAAACGCGTTATAACTTTGCGTGAAGCGTAAATCACAGGCATACTTTAAACTATTTTTACTCTGCTTTGACACAATATCATCTAATCATATCCCGTGTTACATACAAAATCAATATGACCGTAATTGAAGCTTGGAAAGGTAACAATGTAATCAAAAATCACTAGAGTAAACGTCATTAACACGATCACGAAAAAGCATTTTTCCCACAAAACACCCCCCCAAATTCCACAAAACGAAAGAAACACAATGTAACTGTGTTTTTCAACAAAAAAAGGGGGTATTTTCTTGTCAATTTTGAATGAAAATTCATTTTCGAGATTATAGGAACTTAATTGTTTGCTCAAGTGGTTAGTAATAAATTTTTTTTGTTTCAAACTTCAAGTTATATCATTTTTGTAAAAAAACACGGATCATGATTTTGCATAAAAATATTATATTATTTTAGTCACAATAACGTTATTAATAAACCAATAAATAAATTACGAAAGTATGCTCAGATTTACGTCACGCCTAATCGAATGTTGATGTAGGACAAGACATGACGTCTATAGCCGTCGCTTGGCGTCCGTTTAGCTCACAATACTCTTAAACATATCTAACCTGAGTGGAAGCAATCTCATTTTCATAGTTTATCCTCTATTGATATTATTTACGTAGACCTATTTAGAGAAAACTGACTTTTTGTGGCTTTTGAATTTATTAAAAACAATCTATCGCGGCGGTTTTTTAATAATTCAGTCTTCAGAATGCTATCTTTTACTTTTCACAACCAAGTCCACCCGTGCGGGTACGCGGGACAGAATAATTCTGGTGTAGCATAGTTGGGACAGGTCTGTCCTCACGGTAAGGTAGTATGGGCGTTAGTCTACCACGCAGATTGGTCGACTTCACATACACATCAGAATTTCCATAGTTAAAAATGTCTGAAAATAAGAGCATATAGCCTTTGCTATAGAATCCCAGTGTAAAGCAACAAGCCACCCACAAAAATGGGACAGAGGAACATGTAAAAATGACTTTAAAATGCTATGACAGCAAGTAATTTGTCCTTCATCAATCTGTAATTGAAAACTTCTGTTTTGACAATTCAGAGACTTTGATATGCTACCGAGTTGAACAGAATATCTATCTCTCAAAGACATATTTATTAAAGGCTTGCTGCAGTGCTCTTAAATACCTACACCACCGCGAATCAAGATAGATACAAGCTATCGTGCATTGACAAACGCGCTTAAAGGCTGGGCCACCCAGAGTGCGGCTGCGGATCGGCTGCGGGCCGGCAGTAGTTGTAAACTATGGAATTATATGCGAGTTGTCACACTGCGGCTACCGTTCCGCAGTCGCGCCGGACTGCATCTAGTGTGGCACCTCGCATATAATTCCATAGTTTACAACTACTGTCGGCCCGCAGCCGTTCCGCAGCCGCACTCTGTGTGGCCCAGCCTTTAGTTTGTCATTCGTCACGATTGACGCGCGCGAAATCAGGGGAGTGCAGTATCTGTTACGTAGTAACTATTAAATAATCTGTGCCTTTGCGTTGTAAATTCATTCAACCATATGTCAAAGATATACGCTGTGAGACGGTATTCAAACTTTTAAACATAAAAAATCGTCTATATATGTCTTTAGCTTAGCAGATTGTTTTTATTCAATTCAAAAGCTACAAAAATCCTTATAAAATTAGAGTACTTATATTTGATTATAGTTTAATTATTAAAAGGGAATGCGTACTAACCCGATGTCTCTTGACAATAAGTTAAGTTTAAGCCGCTGTAGTGTTGATGCGTTTGCCGAAATGGCGGTGGAGTTTCAATCGATTTTCGACTTTGTGGTGTCCTATTTATAATGGTAATTTTGAGGAATTCGAAGGAGGTAAAGTTGAAAATTGATTAGTGCTTTGCCGTAGTTTTTTGGGACTGCGTTGACCGATAGAACAACTGCCTTTGCCTGGACACACGTTGGGCGCCAATATGACATTAAAATTAAGAATTTCATAGTTATTTATATTTATTTTTTCCCAGTGAGTAAAAAAAGATTTGCGATTGCAGTTTTTGTAGTGACAAGGATGATTTTAAATTGATTTTTGATACGGAGATAGGTTTTTTTTTCTAAAAAGTACGTACAGAGTACGTTTGGTATCTTATAAAAACAATTCCAATATCTCATTTACGATCACGTACGTACGTTAATTAAAGTTAATCCTCCATTAAATCTCATGCTGTCACTTTTTGTTTCGTTGACATAGTAAAAGCTAGCAAGAGATTTAATGGAGGATTAATTTTAATGAACGTACATGCAACTGGCAAATGTTAAACCTTATTTCATTCGTAAAAAAACATTAGCTTTGCCAAATGTAAGGCGTATAACTTTTAACATACTTAAATAACATAAAAATGTTATTATATTAAAGTAAAATTTGACAAATGTCTGTTTCAACGACTGATAGCCCTTAAGGGATCTTCATAATTTCAAACAACGTTGAGAAAATGAAAAAGACATTTCCAAATAGACAAAAAGCCTACGTGTTGTCCAAAATGAAAAAGACTACATTGTGGGAATTCAACATTTTGGAAGTTCAACATTATAGAAAGTAGACAATATATTCATAATGGTCTACCACCGATTAAACTACCTGCATTCGACTCCGCCTCTGAGGAACGGTCTCCAGATCTTACCAGATACCTACATAATGGTGAAGATATCGGCGTTAGATAGCTTAGATTTTATTGCATCTAATCGACGTTTAAAAATCATATCAAAATCTTCCTTGCTGCTAACTAGAAAACTACAATCTGCAAATATTTTTTAGAGCAAACTGACAACCATATACCTTCGGGATGATAAAATCTGTGCTACAACAGCGGACTACAATAAAGCGTGCAGTTCTGTCTACTTTTAAGTGATTTCAAGCTAAATACTTAACTCCCTCAAATAGACTTAAAAGTACTTAGTAATAGACTTATCGAAAAGCAATACTTAATCTCTGAAATTATGTGATTGAAATTATATATTTATAAATAAAAATAATGAAAAGACGTGAATGGTTGTGTTTGTGCAATTCTTAGCTTTAAGAACTTTCTAGGACCTGGTCCTTAACAGTATTATTAAAGAAATAATTTTAATTCGTATTCGGGTACTTAATCTTGTAGAATGTAGACAAATTGAAATTTAGCTTCAAACTATCTTTAAAAAAAAAACTTTAGTAACTTAAAATAACTTTCAAAATGGCCGTCGTTGCCGCTTACTTTGACAGATGTCAACCGTTAAGAAATCTAGACAGTTAATATTCATACATAAATTGTGAACGCAAAAAATTAATTAATCGTTATTTTAAGAATTTACGAGTTTTCCAAGCTATAAAATATGATATAGTAGTTCACAACCATATTGTAGAGAACTTTTAACAATAGGACGTTAAAGATGTCTTTTTAATCTATAGTTTGTGTTCGGAGAAAAAAAAACTGGCTGAAATTAGGTAGTTTTTATTTCATAGACCATTTTATTTTTATTTTTAATTTAAATCCAGGCAAAGGCAGTTGCCGCGTAGAGCCGAATGCATGCGGTAGCTTTGTCGGCTACATTCCCCCCGCCAAGCCGACTCACCATGTAACCCTGATGTTTGGGACTATTTGTAACCATAGACTATGGTATAATTATTATTTTCCAAGCCAAGTAATAATCCATAGACAAGGGGATTGGCTAAAAACTTAGTAATCCATTTCAAACGTTGATCGTTTTCACTAATTGGATTTTTTATTTTTTTCGTTAATTTTTTTCCATACATCAGGGCTACCGAATGCTGAATCACATGTATACACATACCTATCCTTTATATTATAGCAGTATTGTTAGTGTAAGTAGGTTAGAAAACCTCCTGAGATTATTTTCGTGCGCCGCCATTTTTCGTGTCTCAACCACATTTTGGGGACGTGAAAAGTTTGTTGAAACTTTGGCAATAAAGGGGAGAGGTTATTCGGTAAGTTTTAGAGGGCAACTATTACGAAAGTTTGGTCTAGATCAATTTGTTAAAAAGGCTATAATGGTACTACTTTCTCAGATAAAAATATTGTCTCGTTTTTCGAGTGTTCTGTGTGATTTTGGGCGACTTGAGCCCTTATAATGAATGCTTTGTTAGCAAAGAGTCTTTGTCGATGATCTGATATCTATAAGAAAGATTAAGCTTGGATTATTGCTACTTGAAATATAATCTAGAGTTATTGTTACCGGTGACATCTGACGCTGAAGCAGCTCAGAAAAGAAAATATATGTAGGGTCCTTCTTTATATGCAGACACTTTTTTAAGGGATGATCAGACCGTCAAACTGAACAACTTTCTCTATGGCACCAGCATCGAAATCACGAAAAAAAATCTGCTCTTCCATACAAAACTGCAAACTTACTCGAGTCAGATGTATGGGACAGCTGATTTTGTTTTTCGCGATTTCGATGTTGGTCCAATAAAGTTGTTCAGTTTGATGGTCTGATCATACCCTTAAAAATGTGTCAGCATATTAAGGACCCTGTATAGTGGGGGTTTGAATGTGGCAAACACGAAAAGTCCCGGCGCGCGTTTCACCCGATGTATGACAACACCTTTTGTATATTAGCATTTTTTCCTAAAATTCTCAGTATTAGATGGTTGAAGATGTGATGTCTACGCATAGAGACCCGGTGACCGCTTTATGTCTTGCCAAAATATCGGAATAACGCGGTTGCACTAGTATCGAACTATGTACTTAACTTTTATATTTATTATTGTACCACCATTCATACAGTTATAGCACACGGCGACTTTTTGTGGCGATACAGCAGCGGTAGAATACAGTCGCCAAAAATGCTGCAGCTTCCCAAGCTGTCGTCGGATATACAGCACCAATACAGACTTAATGCACCATCGATACAGTGGCGTGTATCCTCGATACATAGTCGAAGCAGCATTAATACAGTCGTGAACCTCACCTGGCAGAACGGAATCGCATTTTTCGACGCCGCATCCTTTTCTGTCGCTCAGGAACGACATTTGCTAGAGCGAGAAAGATAGGAATCGCACGCGGCAGTACCAGTGCTGCGACCTTTCTCGCTCTAGCCAATGACGTTCCTGAGCGACAGGAAAGGATAGATCGTGAAAAAAATTCCGTGCTCCTAGATGAGGCTAAACCCTAAATATGCTCATTTCCGCCCCGATATCGCCTATACAGTTGCGCTTTTGCTGAATCGATTTAGTGGGACCGCTTTTGTAGCGCGTTGCGATCACAAATCGCTGCACAAAGTCTTCGTGGGCTATCGCCTAAAACCCTCACGCTTTCCAAAAGCGTAAGAGTTTAGAATGGCTTAACAGTATTTATATTTTTTTCTCAAACACTTCCTTGTATTAGTTACACTGGTAACAATGCTGTCGTCCGTTGTTTTGTGATTTTTTGAAGAGATTGTGTTTTTTTGTGCAACGGAGGTTGGCAGTAGGTTAGAAGTAGTTTTGTATTTTAGATGACTTAGATTTTGCCCGTATTTTGTAATGGAGCACTTAGAATTAGCCAATGTGTCATTACATGGATAATATTAGAACAATAAAATGTGTGTTTTATTTCGTATCTGAAGCGTGGGGTAGAACCTTTTTGCTGGGTTATGGTTTTGTTTCCTACACCTTTTTTCTTCATTAGCTTGCACGTTGATTTTGTGACTCGGGGTGCTTACAATTAACTGTAAATTCTGGGCCCATAACCTTTCTTTAGTAATACCTGCTCTTTAGTGATAATTCTGATTGATAGGCTGTCCCTTTCCAGTGATTTTTGCCTAAATACATGCCTTTTTACTGTTTTAGTTACTAAAGAGCTTGTGTTACTGAAGGTTATGGGCCCAGAATTTACAGTTAGTTGCAATAACCCCGGGTGACTTTAAGTAGCATTTTGAGTGTGAATTGGATTTCGCAAAAACGTTTGCCCCACGGCGGGGTTACCCTTGTAAGTATGGGAGGGTGGGGCTTGGACGCTTGCAGTCGTGCGATGCGGTAAGTCGGTTATATGTAGAAGCGATTGAGGCATGAGTACTGTAGAAACAGTCATCATATCGTGACTAACATTAAATTTTTCACAGAATACGATAAGGCATGGTTGGCATGAACTTACATACGTAAATTATAAAAAAATACTATTGAAAATATCTTCCAATTTCACTGTCAATTTTCCAAGGCGTTTGCCACACGTTGGTTGTGAAACGTGCTATTTTAAGTATTTCTTTTAAAGTTGAAAGTTTGGATTTTAATTTTGAAAGGAATATTGATTACGTAGTCACGTAGTATAGACCTTTTAGCTACGCTTTAGGCCTACTGTCTTCCCGATTCAGGAAGAAACTAAAAATTGTTTTGCCAAAAGTACAGGCCAAATTCTTAAGCCAAATCGTGTCATTTTTTGCTCAACGCTATTAATAGATTTTTAGGAAACAGCTTTTAACCGTGGAATTAAAATTGACGCCATTTTGTGTAGGTGTATAAAATGGCGGGTACGCGGGTAGAAGGACTTTTTTTTGCAATGAACGCTATTTTTCGCCAGAATAGCTTAAGGATGTTGACAATAATCTGACGGGATGATGCCAACTAAAGACGCTAAACCTGTATTTAATTCTTCGTTGCCATAAACGACATACATTCCTCTCTAGTCATTTATTAATTAGTCTAAAAAAAACTATTTTTGAATTGTTTTTTTTATTTGGCGGGAAAAAATACTCGAGTCTAATTCTTGCTCAATACTTGTACTTGCCTAGTTGTAGTTCGTTTCAAGTATGCTTGACGCAGTGCAGTAGTGATGTGCCATACACGATCCAGCACGCCATCGATATCGATAATAGTGATGTTTTACCGTGCTTCTTCGCGATTCCAGGTTCTCTGGACCAATGTAAACAACATATAATATATTCTTAATTAAGGTTAATAAGATATACATGGATTAAATATACAATTTTTGGATTGGTATAATTATAATGTTAAATGGATAAAAAATACTTAAATATTATGTTGTGTGTTTTAAATGTACGGCAGATGCTAGAGTAGTGTTGTAGTGTAGAAATTTTGAAGTTTTACATACATAATATTGATAAATATAAGTATGACTAACCGAAAGCAATAACATTATAATATTACAGCACGCGCGCGCTGCGGCTAAATGACACTTGGATCATAAAGTACCTAACTTAATTTAAAAAAGTTAAAAATAAAAAAGCACCTCTTTTCGATAAGTAAAATGAGAAGCACAGCAGCGCGCGCTATTACATGTTAGATTATTATTATACACACATGCATACAATATAAAATATTACAATATTTTTGTATAATAGGATTGGTGTATTCTGTAGCGAGTTGGTATTTGTATTTTAAAAGTTATTAATCGTGATAATTAATGCGAACACTTGTTGATAAGTGAGAGTTTGTGATTTCTTAATTGTTTATTAATCATTTAGGGCGTCGGATACGCCATTTGCTTGAGGGCGTGCGGCCATTTTCCTTTCGCCAATTCTAAAGGTTCCTGGCGGCAAATTTTGAAATATTAATTGACAACATTACATTTTTTTAACAACCTGTTCTTAATAGAAGAGATACGTATTTTTCGGATTTTATTGTTGACCGATATTTCTATTTTTAATTTACTTTTGAATTTACTGAAAAACAAAGGATTTATGGCTAAGATACCTTGACCGCAATAACATTAAAATAAAAACTGTCAAATACAGTATGAAAGCATTTTTTTTTTAGAAAAGTCAAGCAGACAAAGGAATAAAATCTCATTCAACCTCTATTATATTTTTCAGTATTTTTCAAATAACTCGAGAAATAATGGATAGAAAAATATGATAATTTTGATACAAGCTTTGAAGCACATAATCTCCAAATGGTTTTCTTATTTTGGTACCATTCTTAAAATGAAATGTTGTCAATTGAACGATTTTGCTGTAATATCTCAAAATTGAGACGCTGATTGACATTCCATTTGTGTACATTATTTTAGTCGTGACGACTATGCATTTTTATTTATTGTAGTTTTAAAAAAAGTTCTCATCATAGACAAGTTAGAAATGGGCTGAATTTTTAGTTTGTCATATACACCGACTGCTATAGTTATTGTGCAATATTTAATGGATTTACTACGTATTTGTATATGTTGACAGATTGGATACCCGTAGTTAGGGGTGGGTATGGGTACGTAGTGTTGTAGTTCGTATTTTTAAAATGTCAAGTTTAAAAAATCCCTGTGCATAGACAATTGTTTTTTTTAGGACTGTGCGTATGGGATTTAACGCTGTGGTCTGGCTTACTTGCAAATAATTGTACTTAATGAATGTTTATAGTAATTGGGTAACAGATTGTCGATGTAGTTTCTAATTGAAAGCACCCTTTTTTAATGGCAGACTCTTTTTTCTACAAATGTTGATTTTTAATACAGGGTGTAAACGACAGCCTAGCAAACTCTCACCGATCCCAGCTACCCAATCCGCCGCGTAGCCCCAGCAACGTCCTATGCCGAGATCCGTACCCCCCTGGGGTGCCCCTAGGTCGGTTGCTTAATTTCATTCAATTGGCTCGGTGACCCTTCTGGTCCCTCCAATAGTCCGCAGTAAAAAGCAGTAAATGCTCCCTGAGCAACGCTGTATAAGTCATTCAAAAAAAAACTAACAAATACTGAAAGACCATCAAACTGAACAACTTTCACTATGGAGCCTAACTCAGGAAACGCGAAAAAAAAATCAGCTGTCGCTTACATTTGAGTCGGACAGGTAGAGCAGTTTTGTATGGGACAGTAGATTTTTTTTTCGCATTTCCTGAGGTAGGGTGAAAATTTTTCAGTTTGATGGTCTGAGTTCAACGTTTCAGTATTTGCTAGGCTGTCACTTACACCCTGCATATCTATTTTATTTTTACTATCGATAGGTATGGCAAAGATGATTTTGAAATAGCGACGTCGATTTTATTATTAAAATATATATTAAAGGTTAATAATCCACATGGATAAATATCCCTACAGAACGAAAGCTTTATGCAAGCGGCTGCTGTCGGTGCCCTCACACATAGCGCGCCGGACGAATATGCACTTATTCGTACGTCCTCTAACGCGCGCTGTGTGTGAGTGCAATGACAGCGGCCGCTTTCGTTCGTTAAGCCATGTGTCAGAAAAAAGGGTGTTTTAATAGACAATCTATGGTCAATAGTGAACCGGGCTCACTAGCGTCCGGCTTGCTAGAGCTCAGTAGAGCGGGCCGCGCGCCTCTATCAACACCATAAACAAAATATCTATGGTTCATCTTCACTTAGAAATCTTAGAAATAAATGGTAATAAATATAGTTGTTCTTTCATTTCTCGCTTGGTTTATTTATACCTATCTTCGTTAGTTTTTTTAGAAGTAAAAAGATCGATTTTTGAGTAATTTTTTCGGTAGTTACTTAGAGCTTCTGGCCCCAATTTGGGCGTCAAAAAAGATTTTTTTTAGTTAGAATCCCAGTTGTAGATAAATTGTGATAGTTTGGAGATCTGAAACTATGTCGCGACATAGATGCATGGACATTTTGGACCTGTGTAGCGGTGGTGCATGACTGGGTCAACAGATGGCGCTGGCTGCACGTCCTTGAAGACCGAAGAACCCACAGGATTTTTCTTTTCGATTTATAGACTCGGATTCATTCAGTTTCTTGACAAAAATATCTTCAAAGTATTTGACATATGAGCGTATCGTCAAAATACATAATCTAGATCGCTAAAGTCGGGCCAATTTAATAGGTCAATTCAATTCAATTCAATTTTTGTTTTGTGGCAATTTAATAGGTCACATTTGACATCTGTCAGTTTTAGCGTCGTATTGAGGTGACCTGCTTAAAAACATCGATTAAAGTGAATGAATCGATACGGATTTCAAACATACGTGAATCGAATTATATGTGAATATCGCGATTTGTTGGAACTACGTTTTACTTCGATTTTTTTGGGTTACATCCCTAGTGTTAAAAAAGAAAAAGGGTTCACAGACGCAACATTGTAACGAAGTTCAGTTCTTTAGAACAGATTTTTTTGTTATGTTTAGAATGGTTTATTAGTGAAAGTAAATCGTAAAATTACCTTCTTTGGTCATTATTAATAAATATGTAATCGTAATTAAAAAGAGTAAAGCAATTGTGCGGTTCTAACTTCGAAAAAATGAGCTTTATGCCGCCGTTACAAGGTTACGTTTGGTGAAGTATCAATAGATGTCAAATGTGACCTATTAAATTGGCCCGACTTTAGATGGCATTGGCTGCACATTGATACTTTTGTCAATATTTTTAAAAGCAGATCGCTTTTGCAAGGGCAATTTAAGTCCTTCAATACTAAGATAATTTGACAAGAAACTGAATTTAAAAGGGAAAATAAAGGCATGGTTTTTTAATACAATAGCTTAAAACAGATTCCATTAAAAAACAGTTGTGAACTCAGTATTGTCATTACCAGCTGTCTATTAAATGCTTAGTTTTTATTTTTAGTACCCATTTCCAGTACAGTGCATCCCAGTAATTATAGATATTGTAGAATAGAACGGGTTTTGGGTGCCGGGTTTTATGTAGGTTGATTGGCGGCCATTTTGTTACTGTGTTTTTTAATCTTTAAAAATATTTGCAATCCTTAGATTTATTGAAATTTTGATTAGTGTATAACAATTGTATGTTTCTTGTGTTCTTATTTTAATGTATATTTCAGGTCAAAGCAACCAAATTCGATTTAAAGGCAGAATATTTCCTTAGGATTGGAAATGTTTTATTGATTTCTTAATACGCTGGTAAGAAAATGGTTCACCAATTTGACTGTAGTTTTAGTTGAATGGTCGATTCAGTTTTTTTTTCTTTAGATATCAACAAAAAAATGTGATACAAAATCCTTTTTGGGAAATCGCTTAGAAAGAATTTATTTTTTCAATCTCGCGTAGTGTAGTCTCGCGTAGTATGGAATTAGATGGAATTTAAAAAGCATATCAACTGAGAGACCCATGAGGAAGACACAATCATATTGTGCCTTACAATTAGTTCTTTTTAAACAAAAAGGTAGAATTTTTAGACGTAGATTACGGACCAAAGACAAATTAGTTTGAAAAGAAAAAAAAAAACGATATTTTTTACATCTCTAACTTTTCCGTTAACATGTTGTGAAAGACTCACGAGCTAGATTTCTCATGTTATTAGCGTATTTTAGAAAAATAATTGTGATTTGAGGACATATACAATAAACAAATTAACTAACCCCTTTTTGTAGTAGTACAAAGTATTATAAGTATTTTTTAAATGCATTACTTATTGTAAAATCACTTGTTACATTAAACACGTCTTCCTAATTACATTAATAGACTGAATTTAGTCTCCCTGTAACTTAGTATTTATCCCATTACACTGGGATGCACTAGATTTTGTTTTAAACTAATAGAAATTGTGTTAAGCACTTATTTAGATCTTTTCCCGCCGTTTTATATTTCTTGTCTATGACAGTTAACTTTTTAAGCGTAAAGGCATCTTGGAACTGCCTGAATTCGCATATTGTATTTTTCCCGCCGTTTTATATTTCTTGTCTATGACAGTTAACTTTTTAATTCAATTGTAAAGGCATCTTGTTATTCTACCTAAGTTTAAACGTAAAAAGATGGTCTAAAAAAGTGCTTTTTTAAAATGTTTACCTGAAAGACTCTAGAAGTTTGTAGTTTAAAACAGTGTTCAGTAGAAAATAACCCCAGTACAGGAAATTGAAATGTACTCAAGAGTGCCTCGTGTGACAATATGCAAGCACACCTTTGATTTTTTTCTCGAAAGCTTATTCACAGATATTGTCTGACACTTTTAAGACATTTTCTGAATAAGAATTTTAGAAATAGGTGATTTATAATGTAAAGTCTGTATTATACAGGGTCCTGCTTAATATGCTTAGACTTTTTTAAGGGGATGATCAGACCATCTAACTGAACAACTTTCTCTATGGCACCAACATCGAAATCGCGAAAAAAAAATCTCATATCCCATACAAAAAGTGCAAACCTACTCGAGCTAAATGCATGGGACTGCGATTTCGATGTTGGTCCCATAGAGAAAGTTGTTTAGTTGGACGGTCTGATCATCCCCTTAAAAAAGTGTCAGCATATTAAGTTGGACACTGTATAAATGATTTCTATAGGACTGGCATAAAATCGAAACTAATCGGGAATATTATCTTCATTATATGAAAAATTCAATTATAAGTATTTAATTCAAAAATCTTATATGTAGTGAGGTGCCAGCCCTAATGAAATATAAAAACATTTTCTTTTTGGCCTTATTTAAAAATAACAGTAACTTAGTCTAGTCACCCATAAAATTGTTATTTATCGATGTTGATTTCGTAATCTTCTAGCGTAGGAGTTTCTTTTCATTTTGTAATTTATGCGACATATTTTGTCGCTGAAGTACTCGAACAATAGTTGTTTTAACCTTTGTAAATAAATAGATGTAAGAAATTGTTATTAAAATTTAATGTGTGTGTATTTTATCATTATGTACTGAATACTTATTGTATTATAGGATCATATTTAGATCATAGGTAACTCTATATCTTATTTGGTCTTTTTGAAATTTGAAAATAGTTTTTTCTATAAATTTGGAGTAGAAATTCTTAATATTTCAAAAAATAAATACTGGTTATTTAGTTAACTAATTCATTTTGTTTTGGTTTTGCAAAACATATTTTGATTTTTTTTTTAACTTTTTCTGTATTTATTAAGTACAGTTTACACAAATCGAATATACAGGGTCTTAATATGCTGACTCATTTTTAAGGGGATGATCTGACTATGAAACTGAACAACTTTCTCTATGGGACCAATATTGAACTCGCGAAAAATACAGCTGTCCCATACACTTGGCTCGAGTTGGTGTGCAGTTTTGTATGGAAGAGGTGATTTTTTTTCGCTATTTCGATATTGGTGCCATAAAGAACGTTTTTTTTTAGTTTGACGGTCTGATCCCTTAAAAAAGTGTCGGCATATTAAGGAAACTATATTTTTGAAAATAATGCATTTCATTATTTTAATCTCATACTTAAAGGTATCTGAAAACTTAACTAAGATGAAAATGACAGACATTTTTTAAATATTACCTCATTTTAACCATATATTTATCTGTATTTTTGTATTACCATGATTTAGTTGACTAAAAACCAGAAAAGCCTGTTTGAAACTATAAAACGAAAGTGCCCCACGAATTTGTATCACTTAAGATCATTATAATCGAAATTATCGTATTTACATACATAGAAGTAGTGCGTGAATTGTATTTTATCCTTTGGAGGGATTG
This sequence comes from Agonopterix alstromeriana, assembly GCA_963924505.1. Classification (NCBI taxonomy): domain Eukaryota; kingdom Metazoa; phylum Arthropoda; class Insecta; order Lepidoptera; family Depressariidae; genus Agonopterix; species Agonopterix alstromeriana. The sequence continues at coordinate 8,391,075 of OZ004689.1, read as the reverse complement.
TAGATTTTTTACTAGTCATAATTATCTACAAGATAATTTTGTTTGACATGACCATCTCTTGACACAAATGATATTGGGATTCTGGGCTAAAATTTAAATGACATTTAAATTCTGGGCTAACATTTAAATGACATTTAAATTCTGGACTAAAAGTTAAATGACATTTCGATTCTGGGCTAAAAGTTGTATGACATCTAAATTATGAGCTAAATGTTAAATGACACGTGAATTCTTTGGCTGATAATTAAATGACATGAATTCTTTGTTGAAATGAAATTATTAATTTCGGGGTGATAATGAAATGACATGTCCGTGACATGATAATACAAAGAAAAATTATTTCTTGCCTAAAATTATATTACCTTAAGAAGAATTTTGGCCTAAATAATAATGCAGTTCTGACGCAGTATGTCCGATTATCATAAAGTCATACGAGTGCAAAAGGTCCGATTCGCATAATAGTTCGATTCTCAGAAGGTCCTAATCGTAAACAATCCTATTATCAATTGGCCATATTCTCAGAAAGATTCTCAAAAGGTCCGATTCTATACTGACTAATTATATTCTGAAAATAAATGACACATTAATTCTAGGCTGAATAATAAACATCTAAGCTGAAAGCATAAGCATATGCTCACGACTAAATTCTCCAAGGGGGTAGTCAGATATATGATACATTTTGAAAATTCAGAACTCCACGATTTACTTATAGTACTGAAACTCTGTCCAGTGCGACGGGGAGCGAGCTCGTAACCACTTATAATGGACAGTGGGTACTAAACACGCAGGAAAGGATGCGAATATTTGGCCAAATATTAAATAAAATTGCATTATCTAATCAGACTTGATTTACCAACACTTTTTTAAATCTGGAAAGCCGAAAAATTCAAATCCTTGTGTAAAATTAATATCAGTAAATCCATCTTCATATAAATATAACGTGTGTAAAACCCCACTTAGTAATATTTAATGGGGTGGTTAGGACCATCAAACTGAACAACTTTCACAAGAAGCCAACATCGAAATAAAAATCTGCTGTTTCATATAAACTGTAGTACCAACTCGACTGCAATACAGGGTGTTAGGAACCTAAAACAGTGAACTCAGACCATCAAACTGAACAACTTTCACTATGGAGCCTACCTCCGGAAACGCGAAAAAAAATCAGCTGTCCCATACAAAACTACTGTACCTATCAGTCTCAAATGTATGGGACAGGTGTTTTTTTTTTCGCGTTTCCTGAGGTAGGCTCCATAGTGAAAGTTGTTCTGTTTGAGTTCACCGTTTCTGTTTGCGGAGGGCTGTCCCTTACACCCTGTATAATATGGAACAGCAGATTTTTATTTTTTCGTAACGGTGGTGTTCAGTTTGATGGTCTGAAACACCTCCCTTAAAATATTACTAGGGTGTTTTATCACACCTGTCAGATCATTTTGTTAATTTAATAAAACAATTTTTACTTTCTCAGATAAGTTTTTCCCTAGCCTGAATTATTTTGGTAAATAATTCATTTTGAAATGATCATGTCAAACGAACTTATCGTAAATTTGTACTAGTCATTTCGTAGCTTTTTGATTGTGAAAAACTATATTTAATTAAATAACGTAATGAGAGTTAGCTTTGGATATTTATCTACACAATTTATTGCATATTTCCATACGGGAGCCGCCATGGCGGTGGATGGCGCGAGTGATTTGAATTCGACGAAAAGTTATTACAAATAAATGGTTTACAATCGAATGTTTGTTCGTTTTATTGTTATTTTTTCCCTAGTTAGGTTCCTGCAGGTACTGAATACACACACACGCACACGAACACAGTGAATCCACTTGTGTAACCAATTGACAACATTAAATTTTTTTAACCACCTGTTTTTAATAAAAAATATAGAGATAGGTATTTCTCCGATTTTATTTTTGACCGATATTTCTATTTTTAATTTACGTTTGAATTTTCTGAAAAAAAGGATTTATGGCTAAGATACCTTGGCCGCAATAACATTAAAAATAAAAACTGTCAAATACAATAGAAAAGCCAAGCAGGCAAAGGAATAAAATCTCATTCAACCTCTATTATATTTTTCAAATAACTCGAGAAATAATGGATAGAAAAATCAGATAATTTTGATATAAGCTTTGATCACATAATCTCCAAATAGTTTTCTTATTTTGGTACCTTTCTTAGAATGAAATGTTGACAATGTAAAATATAATAGTGGTTTCAAAATGTCCCTTTCCTAAAATGTCCCCCGGTTTCAAAATGTCCCTTTCCCAAAATGCCCCTTCCCCAGAATGGAGTGTGTTTATACTCAGCGAGATCATAATGCTCTTTTGAAATAGGTCTCTCCAAGGAAATTTATCGTCCCGTCCCCAAAATGTCCCTGTCCCAAAACGTCCCCTGCTCAAAGACTTCCCCTTTTTAGGGTTGCGTGTGTCAACATGTAACATAAAAACAAAAACGAAATTTTGAAACTAAGTGGTGTTTCAGCGGGACCCCTTGTTCTAGAACGATGATAATATATCTGGCATTTAGTTCCAAAGTTCTATCGAATCCAATCAGACGCTCGTAACTCTGACCTCCTGAAGTTGAAGTGGCCGCGCCACAACGCAACACACTCGGCCTGCGGCCTCGTTTGGCTGGCAGATTGACCCCGGAGACCAGGTCCACCAGGTTCCAGGGAGGACGATTCGGAGCTTCGCTTCTACGCTTAGCTCGGAATCTTGATTTCTTTCATTCGGTTTGCGAATGACGACGCCCGCGCCGCCGCGCCGGCCGCAGCGTGCGATGCGGGCGGGCCGGCGCGGGTGACGTCACCTGCAGCGGGGAGTTCGGACGCTTCAGGTATTGCGGCAACCACGGCGCGGGTGGGTGTGCGAGGTTGCATAGAACTTCATTTAGAATTCGAGTGCGGTGCGGCCCAATCTGCGCTCACCTTAAAGCTGCCGCGTTCCACACATTTACGCAATGAATTCACTTCTCACTGCACGCATAATGAAAAGTTTTTCTATCTCTCGGTGTGTTCCGATTCATAAAAACAGTGCTGTGATCGATTACAGCGCTAAAACCCGTTTCATTTGCGTTAGCGCGCCGACAGCGCTGATAGCGTTCTACCAATTCGGAACGCTAGATATCGCGCTCACACCGTTCACACCACAACATTCAAATATTCACATTATTTTCTTCATCACTAATCGTTATTAAACTTTTATTCGTCTTTTTTAGAAGATAATCAAACCCAGTACTACTAAAGAAACCTAAATCGAGACCTAAACAAACCAAAAAAATAGGACAGCAAAACTGTCAAGCGTCACTTTTGAAAATTCGCTCAAAAATTTACTAGAATTAAACTATCAAACGTCACTTTTGACAACTCGCTCACAGTGCTAACGCCACGAACCGTGAGCACTGTTATTGCAAGATGGCGTCGGTAGTGACGTCATGAATGACGTCACGTTTTCGATTGTGGACGCGCTCACGTCAAATCGGAACGACATTTATCGCGCTCACAGCGCTGTCGGCGTAATTCGGGACGCAGCGTCTATCAAGCACGGACGCAGTGACAGAAAAAACGCATTTGCGTGTCTGTGAACGCGCCAGTCTAACCAACCTATAACTCCAAATGCAGCGAACGGCCCTAGAAAGACAATCAGTAGGTATACCTACTCTATACTATACTTCATTTCAAATAGCAACGAAATATTAAGGCTATTTTGAACAGAAACAGATTTGAAAACACTTCCTCTCACTTAGAACAGCTTTAGTAACGTCCGAGATATGTGGGATATTAGGAATACAACGTGTTAATGAATAAGCGCAAAACCTCGTACAACCGATTTATAACAAAATAATTAGATTGAAACAATAATTTAATTATTTTGATAGTTAAAATTTAAAGTTATTCGCAGTTTAAGTTTTCAGGCACAAATGGTTTGTTATCATTTCAGCAATGAATGAAAGCTCTAGCGTGCTCGTTGATACATTTTAAGAATCTTGTTTTGATAATAAGTAGGGTGAGTGTGCCCGTGCGGTGGGTTGAGATCGAATTTAGTAAATTTTAAATTTTACTAACCAATTATTTAATATTATGAAAAAAATTACCTATGTTAAAACATGATAATTCGATTCTGCTCTCGATTCTAAACAAACTACTTTCTAGTTTTGCGTTAATTCATTAACACGTTGTATATCTTTCTGATATACCGAGATCCGACCGCAAAATTATAATTATTTGTTTGGTGAACGAAATGTGATTTAAGTGAAAATTTATACAGTGGCGACGGGTTCACTCCCCGTCACACTGGACAGAGTTTCGGTAGTGAAACGTGGATATTCTGTGGTTTAAGAATATCTCTGACTACCCCCTCGGCATGAGCATACGGTATGCCCACCGTGCTCACAACGGTGGATCCTCGCCCGAAATATTGTCAAATATAACGGTCGGCTTCTCTTGTGTAAGGGATTTACAAGATGTAAAAAAACACCCCTAATTAGTAATATTTAAAGGGGTCAAACCAATCAAACTGAACAACTTTCATGGAGACAACGTCGACAAAAATTCAGCTGCGAATCTGCGGGTTAGGTAGGTACAGTCGCCCTCAGATATATCATAGCAAACAAGGTGGTCAAATATTTCTAAGCAGTTCTTATTTTCAATAATTTCTTTACACATAACATAACCTATCAAAAATATCTGAACGCCTAGAACATCAAATAGATTTACGCAGTCAGGGTGATCATAAACATCTGAACAGTTTAGGAAAAAAGACCTTATTCCGTTATTATACATTTCAAATTTAAATAACATTTTAAATAAAAAATACAATGTGCGTATCCACAACAGGCTTCGTCAAAAAGAAAGGGGGGAGGGGGGACCTACAACCTGTAAACCTCCTCCAAAGCCTCTCCCCAAGGGACGGTTCCAAGAACGCTGGCAGCATTCCCCCTCTGAATCGCCAAGCTTATGCGCTGACGTAGGTAACTGCCAGCCCTCTTATCACCAGTGGTCTCTATAAGGCGAGCCGATATCTCCTTTATAAGCTGTTTTGCATCGGGTCCCCATGGTCCCAGGGTCTCAACTATAAAAAGGAACAAACATATACCCCTCTCCAATATCCACATATTTCCGGCGCTTCGATAACTCCGCCGATGCCGCAGCAGAACCCGCACCCGGCGAAGTCCTACTAATATGCGACGCCGCCAATGTGTCCACACAAGTTGCATCCCATACCAAAGACCTTCCCAACTTCCAAGGCCCCACAGTCATGCCATCAGGACGCCTTCCATCAGTACGTCTATTTTTTTTTGTAAATAAATTATTGAAAATAAGCTGTTCAGATATTTCTGATACAATACACGTTTAGATATAATTGGTAACATTTACTGTCATGAATTTATTGAAAATTAGCGCTGCTCAGAAATATTTGACCAACTTGTATGATAGGTACGATATATCTGATGGCGACTGTACCTACCAAAAAGCTTAAATACATACCTAAGAGGAAGGATCTCCATAGAGTCCGCATAAATTTACGATTGTAGTTGGTCTCTTTTGTCTTATGACGTACCTTTAATAGTAGAAGGAGATGGAGCTATAGATATTTGTTTATGCGGCTGTCCACTTTTTTTTGAGCTAGTGTGTGGGAAAAGTGACCGTAAACATAAGGCCATATGTCACTTGGTGCCTTTTGTCCATACTACTTGACACCACACACTCAAACCTAAACGTCAAAAAAAGTGGACACTTTACAATTGGTATGGCTCACTCTAGTCTTAAAGAGAGATCCTTCCTCTTAGATACATACATAAAATTCTTGGTACCTACTGCAGTTTTGTGTGAAACAGCAGATTGATGATTCAAAGTCAAAGTCAATATAATTTATTGAATATAGGAGCTTGCAGCACACTTATCAAACTTCAAATCTTTTTTAAAGCTACCACCGCGTCGGAACGTGTTGTCGCTGTAGAGAAGATGCGGCCAGAAACTCTACAACATAACACGACTTAATAACTATTACAATATAAATTCTTAAGCTAAAGTTATGTATACAATAATACATAGTCTATTTAATAAAATAATTGATACTATACCGTAAAGTAAATAAACTATAAGCTAGTGACCTGACATTTAAATAATCATCCAGTTTATAATATGCTTTTTTACAGAGGACTTTATTGGTTTGAGTTTTAAACATGTTTTCGGAAAGATTCAAAATGGTCTCGGGGATTTTATTATAACAACGTATACAGTGACCCATGAAAGACGTGTTGACCCTACTAAGCCGAAAGTGTGGAAAAATATCGATTGTGGATGATGACTCTACAGGGTGAAACAGATATCATTAGTATGTATACTTTTAAACTATTAGTCTACCCATCAAACTGAACATCATTTACTATCGGAGAAAACCGATCAGAGCAAGAAAAAAATCTGCTGTTGCAAACCTTTGAGTCAATTAAGCAAGGCATTGCAGTTTAGTATGGAATAGCACATTTATTTTGCTCCGAATGATTTGCTCCCATAGTAAAAGTTGTTCAGTTTGATGGGTAGACAAGAGTCTAACCAACTAAACTAAGAAGTTTAAAAGGTATTATGCTATTGATATTAATTTCACCCTCAATAGTGAAAGTTGTTCAGTTTGTCGTCTAACACTAAACCACACCGATACCTATGTCAGCTTCATATACAAACGAAGTCTGGTTACTTATATTTTCAATACTAACCAATTAAAATTTACGTTACAGTGCTTCAAATATTTCCATACAAGTCTTAAATTAATCCTAGCATTGAAACTGCATATTTTAACGAAAATCGGACAAGATACAAGCATAGAGATTAGATTCTAGATTGTTTCTGAAAATGTTCATTGACTTTAATTGGTTAGTATTGCAAATACTTTGACTAATTATTATATGGACTGGTTACGCGTGTAATTCTACTAACAAACATTTCTGCCACTTTTTGCGGGGGGCGAGGTAATATGAAATCAGCAACTTTGGATTTTATTCCCCATAACTTTACATTCTAATTTTGAATGTTAAAATCATGAAAAGTAGTTTCGTGTGAACCCCAAACGTTCTAAGTTCGAAGTTATTATTTCGCAATTATAGGCTGTCTCGTTTAGTGATAAGGTGTAAAATTGAATGTAAATGCACAAGATCAATTGTGCTTATACCGTGGCAGAGGGGAAATGCTACCGCAAGGCTAGTCCTTATAATAATTAGTCAAAGTGCAAATATCACCAGACTTCGTTTGTATGCAGCGCGCATTTACCCGCTCTTGCCAGCTTTTCCTACGTCAACAAGACAAAAAGAGACAGCAAGAGATTTAATGGAGGATTAATTTTAATGAACGTACGTGCAACTGGCAGTAGGGAACTAAAATGCTGTAAAACGATTTCGCAAACCACTCACGTCACACGCAACAGATTTCCGCAATAAACTGTAAATTTTTATTCTATTTCTAAACAACGCGGCCGCCATAATTACTTTCTGAGTGTTTTCGCGCGCTTTTAAATATTTTTTAATGTCCGATGCGGGCACACGTAAACCACGTACGGCTCGTTCGCGTTCCACCACGACTTTTTTGTTATGAAAATACTTATACCTCAGTATGTACACTTTTACGATAGGCTTGTGAACTGCAGTGGAACATAACATTATATTTAACCTTCTTAACTTAATACCTACTGAGGATATGTGAAAATTATTAACTGAAAAGAGAAAAACAAGCTCTATAATCACTAATCAGCTATAAAAACTTTGTTTGAGCTAATATAATTTGATTGTTATAAGGTAGGAATCGCAAACGAGGACAAAGAATATTTTTGGTTGGTTATTGATTAGTGATTATAGAGCTTGTTTTTCTCTTTTCAGTTAGTAAGTTTTTTATGCAGTCGGGTTTTTTGTTTATCTTAATAATTTAGTTTATTTCATACTTTTTAGTCTTGTTTCGAAACGGTAACATAAATGTACTATAATATTTATATATTTGGAATCGTCTGATTAATAGCTTTCATTTGATACCCATATTGTAATCTACATCTACATCTACACTAATATTATAAAGAGGAAAGATTTGTACCTATTTTTGTATGTTTGTATGTTTGTAATGAAGAGGCTCAAAAAGTACTGGGCCGATTTAAAAAATTCTTTCACCAATAGAATGCTACATTCTTCCAATTTGACATAGGCTACATTTCATTTTGAAAAACCGAAGGTGTAGAAAAATGAGTCTTAAAATTTATTTGTCTACCCCGTGCGAAGCCGGGACGGGCTGCTAGTTGAACATATAATTGAAGTTTTGATTAGAGCCAAAACACGATTAAGAGACATTTTCTCGATAGAAAAATAAGCCAAAGTAGCCTCCGTCTTTATCGATAAACGCTTGGAACTGCTAAACTGTGAATAATAGAAACACGAGACTTGATTTAAAAAAAGAGATTGATATTTTATAAAGTTTGATTAGAGCAGAATTGAACTTACATAAAGACTTTATTTAATTGTGATTGTACAATCACAATTAAATAAAGTTTGTTTTACGCTTGCGTCGTTTCAGGCGCGCGCGCCGCCCCATCTCTTTCTCTCGTATCAGGCAGTAATATAAGCTATCTCACGCCCATTTCGCGGCAATTGTTTTTCGACATAGGCCCTTAAGGGGATGGGGGTGATCGACCGTAGTGCCGTGCAAAAGTGCAAGCCGTGGTGGTCCAGTGGCGAGTAACCTTGCCTACCGTGTAGGAGGCGATGGTTCGATTTCCGTCCAGACCGACTCGAGCTAATGAGTTTTTCGGAATTTATGTACGATTTGTAACACCACTGGCTTTTCGGTGAAAGAAAACATCGTGAGGAAACCTGCATGCTTCAATGTTGCGACATGTATTGTACGCACTGTCCATTACAAGTGGCGACGGGCTCACTCCCCGTCACACTGACAGAGTTTCGGTACTACTGAAACATGGATGTTCTGAGGTTTCAGAATATCTCTGACTACCCCCTCGGGAAATATAGTCGTGAGCCTATGCATGGTCAGACCATCAAATTTTCTCTATTGGACCAACATCGAAATCGCGCAAATAAAATCAGCAGATCCATAACCTAAAACTACTTGACTCAAACGTAATGGGATATTGTATGCGTCCTTTGACTAATTATTATAAGGACTAGCCTTGCGGTAGTATTTCCCCTCTGCGACGGTATAAGAACAATTGATCTTGTGCATTTACATTAAATTTTACACCTTATCACTAAACGAGACAGCCTATAATTGCGAAATAATAACTTCGAACTTAGAAAGTTTGGGGTTCACACGAGACTACTTTTCATGATTTTTAACATTCAAAATTCGAATCTAAAGTTATGGGGAATAAAATCCAAAGTTGCGGATTTCATGTTACCTCGCCCCCCGCAAAAAGTGGCAGAAATGTTTGTTACTAGAATTACACGCGTAACCAGTCCACATATATAAATAGTCAAAGTATGCGTCCCATAGAGAAAGTTGTTCAGTTTGATGTTCTGATCATCCCCTTAAAAACTGTCAGCGTATAAGAAGGACCCTTATTCAGCCATGATAATATATAAGCTGACGACGATAGGTAAGGTAGGTAAATACAGAAACTAGAGGTGGTCAAAAACTCTAACTTTGACTATCCAAGGTTCATCCGTTCGAGAGCTATGATGCCACAGACAGACAGACATTGGCGTCAAACTACGTCGGGGTTAAAAATCGTTATGTAATGGAAACATTCCCTTCTCACGGGGACACCGGCAGTAAAATATTTCTTATTTTCGGCGGCAAACCGCGAATTAATAAAAATGGCGCGATTTGAATTATGCTCACGTTCGGAATGCGCGGCATGCTTTCTAGTTGACTTTTTTTTCAAAGGAACGTTCAAAATTTGTCGTCATTGTTTTGAATTTTTTAATATTTTTCGTTGATTATGTTTTGCTTTGTGTCGACCATAGATTACGTTCATGTAATTTGTACCGTTAGGTAACAATAAAATATCATTTTTTTTGCTGGAATCCACGACATTTGCAGTGCCAATTTCCATACAAACTTTTATCCCGGTTTTAACACCATTTCAAAAAACCCTTTTTAGTGAGCACCTAGATGCCAATAGAAACTTACATGCCAAATTTTAAGTTTGTAGCCTTTACAGTTTTGGAGATTTCGTGTTGAGTTAGCGTGTGGATTTGCATAAATTCAAGCATATTTTAAAAAGCTGGACCAACAAAAGTACACATTTCTGCCACCCCAAGCGCTGCGATCGATTTGTCAGTTCCCAATTCCCATCACCACTTCGCACATAGCCAATACAGGGTCCTTCTTAATATGCTGACACTTTTTTAAGGGGATGATCAGACCATCAAACTGAACAACTTTCTCTATGGGACCAGTATCGAAATCGCGAAAAAAATAATCATCTGTTCCATAGTACCTGAACTGAAATCTTACTAGACCCAATTGTATGGGAGAGCTGTTTTTTTCCGCGATTTCGACATTGGTCCCATATAGAAAGTTGTTCAGTTTGATGGTCTGATCATCCTCTTAAAAAACTGTCAGCATATTAAGTTGGGCCGTGTATACAGCTCGAGTAGATTTGTAGTTTAGTATGGAAGATAGTTTTTTTTTCGCGATTTCGATATTGGTCCCATAGTGAAAGTTGTTCAATTTGATGGTCTTAACCACCCCCTTAAATGTTTATTTGCATTTTTGTAACACATTGTATAGTGTTAGGTGTGTGCAGTGTCGCTGTGTGTGAATTCGGTTTCTAATTCACTTAGATCATTTATATTTCAATACATTTATAATTAGGTACTGACCTAAATTTGAAAGGCTCATGGCAGATCACATTGACACTAAAAATCGTCTAATACCATCAACAATTTTTTTCTAAATTTTGAATTTGTATTTTACTCAGAGGAAGGATCTCCATAGAGTCCGCATAAATTTACGATTGTAGTTAGTCTCTTTTGTCTTGTGACGTACCTTTAATAGTAGAAGGAGATGGAACTATAGATATTTGTTTATGCGGCTGTCCACTTTTTTTTGAGCTAGTGTGTGTGAAAAGTGACCGTAAACATAAGGCCATATGTCACTTGGTGCCTTTCGTCCATACTACTTTACACCACATACTCAAACCTAAACGTCAAAAAAGTGGACACTTTACAATTGGTATGGCTCACTCTATTAGGTATAAAGAGGTACTCTTTGGTATTTTGGCTGTACCCACTCTACCAGTGTAAAAACAAAAGAAGTTTTTTTTCCTGCTCACACGCACGATTTACGATATTGCAAGTGACACACCCAACGGACAGCAAACAATTTAGTTTTGGAGGGAAAAATTGCGCAACTGTCAATGGCAGAGTTTTTCATTCGTGCGAGTAGAACGCGGGTCGAGGACAATGAGATTGTATGCAAGGAGTTGACTTGATTCATAGTCTCTGTCAGCTCCATTAGGGCTAAGAGGGATATATGACGCAATAGATAGTTACAATACAAGGAATAATAATAAATTAGAATTCCCACATTTTCGACTCAGTAAAGTCAACACATCTTTCATGGGGCACTGTATACGTTATTATAATAAGATACCAGAGAATATTCTAAACTTGCCAGACTAAAAGTTTAAGTCCCATGTTAAGCAAGTCCTCTGTAAAAAAGGTTACTATAAACTCGATGATTATATGAATGACCAAAATGTCTGGTCTTGACAATGTTACACTATGTAATCAAAGAGTATAGTAATTATACCAAAAGGAATATGTAATTCAATATTGTATTTGTAATTGTACTTTGTATATTTAGTTTTGTTTAAAAGAAGTGTGTTGTAGAGTTTCTGGCCGCATCTTCTCTACAACGGAACACCTTCCGACGCGGTGGTAGAGTCATAAATGACGTCAGAAAGCTATCCATGTGATATTATTTTGAATAAAACATTTTGAGTTTGAGTTTGAGATTTAAAATTTCGTTCTCTAGGTAGTGGGCTCGGTGGCGAAATTGGATAAAGCAATTCCCCTGTTTGGAAGAGCGCGGGTTCGAGACTTAACTTTGCAATCTTTAATTTGATAGTTCGATACCCATTATGTAATAGTAAGACAGTCTAAAGTTGCCATACAAAGCTATAAGACTGATCAAAATTGATTTTTTCATCTGGTCTTATATCTTTGTATGGCAACTTTAGACAGTCTTACTATTACGTATGGGTATTGAACTAAGGTGAAGAACATGACAGTATAGAAAAAAAACAGTAAACTCGAAATTTAAAAATTTCAATAAAAAAAAATTTCTTACGTCGGCGTGTTGTGATTTGCGATTTAGCGATTCGATCGCTAATGTCAAATCCATACAATCTGTCATTTTCTACTAGCGTCAACGACAATAGAATGTCACTTTGTCTAGGGGGGCAAATCACAACACGCCGACGTAAGACTTGGGTTTTAATATCTTTTTGGTAATTAAAAAGTCCCGGAATTACAGTACTATTAGGTACCTACTGTAATGCCATTCTACCTTGATATAAATTGTAAGTTTTGCTAAAAGCACCTACCGAGGCAATGTGCGAAGTAGACGTTTAGCGACCTAGACATTTTGCGTGGACGTTTTGCGCATGAAACTCAAAACCATCAGTAAGTTCACTGAATTTACTATCATTTCTAAAACGCATTCACTTCGCAGTAGCTGCCTATTAAAGTCTATTGCAATATCAATGACGTAATTTGTAGATAAACATTACTGTTAAAAAATAAGAGATACGTATTTTTCCGACCTTATTTTTGACCGATATTTCTATTTTTCATTTACTTTTGAATTTTCTGAAACACGTAGGATTTATGGCTTGGCCGCAATAACATTAAAAATAAAACTGTCAAATACAATAGAAAAGCCAAGCAGGCAAAGGAATAAAATCTCATTCAACCTCTATTATATTTTTCAGTATTTTTCAAATAACTCGAGAAATAATGGATAGAAAAATCTGATGATTTTGATATAGGCTTTGGATCACATAATCTCCAAATGGTTTTCTTATTTTGGTACCTTTCTTAAATGAAATGTTGTCAATTATGTTTGGCTTTTGCCCCACAGTGCGACAAAACAGGTTAAAAAAAGTTTACCCACCTTTCGGTGCAGTCGGATAGAAGTATACTTCACTAATAGGTAAGTACTTATGTGAAAATATTTCGTAAATAGATTCATGTGAGGCGACTACGCTACGGGATATTGATTTCTTTTGCAATAGGTTAGTTCCAGACACCCCCTTCAACATGCTGATAAGTTGTTTGGTAATAAACATTTTTGGGTGATCTCAAGGATTATTTTTATATAAAAACACACACTTGAGCTATTACAAAATAGTGAAGCCTCATGCTTTGATTAAATTAAACCAGGAAGATAGGTGACTGGCCTACAGCGAATGGACCGCATACGAGTTAATTGAGCCCCCGTCGCCTAATTTCCTTATGAGTGGTATTTGCGTGATTGTAATACTTTTATTGATTTCAGGCAGAATAAAGGTATACCACAATGCTTTCGTGTGCTTTTACTCGTTGTACAAATCATTCAAAATGAAAAAAGAAATTACACAGCATTACTTTTCACTCGTAAGAGATATGAAAAGCAGGTCCATTTTTCGAGTACGTAATGCAAGGACGTCACCTATCTTCCTATTCTAATTTAATGCAAGGCCTCATGGCAGGCCGGAGAGCAGGCACCGTCAGACCTGCAATGCGACTCCTCGAATTGTAAGGTTAGTTTTTTGTTTACATCCTAACTCTACCCTATTGCATGTGACTCTACGTGGTGGTATGGTACATAGTTAAAAGCTCGCAGCGAGCGACGCCGAGGGTTTAATGGCGTATAAACTGATAAGACAAGGTTATGAGTCGTCGGATTTATGATCTAGCTGGGTTCGGTACTGTAGCATCGATGTTAGGTATGTGAATCACATTGAAATCAAATAATACGTGATAATACAAAACCTGAAAATTTTGACCTAAGATTCTAAAACTATAGTCCGGCCGTTAAAAGATTGCGTTTGACAGTTACCATAAAATTGTAAAAAACTGAATGAAAATATTGTTTACCTGTGCTCACTCTAGTACACAGGGCACTAGCTGCCCTTTTAAGTTCAAAAAGCTACTAAATAATGATCGGCATTTATAGTTTTCATTCAGTTTTTTACAATTTTATGGTAACTGTCAAACGCAATCTTTCAGCGGCCGGACTTTAAACCCACCGAGTAGAGTGCGAAAGAGACAACTGCAGCTCGGACCTATTTTATTTACATAAAATCGACGAAAACAGCATTTCGAATTCCCCTGTTTCCTCCTCCAAAACTAAACCGATTTTAATAATTCTTTCAAGAATAATATGAGAAAGACTTTGGCTATGTCTGTATGTTTTGCTTTTTTTGTTTATATTCGTCAAATTTGTTTGCTGGATGTCTGAAAACGAGCGGTAAAATTGGCCATTTTCGAAGGTCCCTAGTTCATACAGTAATTAATTAATGCATAAAAGCAAAACATAGGGACATAGCAGAGGTAACATAGATTGTATGGTAAAAAAATGTTTTGCTCTAGTGTCGTTATCCAGGGAGGAAACAGGGGAATACGTTTGTATGGAAGAAACGGTACTCGCCTATCCTCTTAAAATGGTTGCAGAGATTTCAATTTCATACAAAAGTTTGACGCATAATACGCGTAGACGGTACAATTAAAAGTAATATTTTATGTATGGAAAAATAGTTTAGAAAATCTAGATGCCGCGTATCAAATAACATTTGCAATTTTTATATATTTATTAAGATCTAAATCTTTGAACTTATCCATAGAAAATTTCAAAGCTTTTATGTATATTATAATTTTTCTTGTGATATTTTCAATACTAACCAATTAAAGTCAATGAAATTTTGCGCAAACAATCAAGGATCAAATCTCTGCTTGTATCGTGTCCGATTTTCGTTAAAATATACAGTTTCAATGCTAGGATTAATTTAAGATTTGTATGGAAATCTTTGAGGCACTGTAACTTTAAAACTACACATTTAAAAGAAAATCTAACACGATACAAGCATAGAGATTACTTTCTAGATTGTTTCTAAAAAATGTCACTGACTTTAATAGGTTAGTATCTTTGACTAATTATTATAAGGACTAGCCTTGCGGTAGCATTTCCCCTCTGCCACGGTATAAGCACAATTGATCTTGTGCATTTACATTCAATTTTACACCTTATCACTAAACGAGACAGCCTATAATTGCGAAATAATAACTTCGAACTTAGAACGTTTGGGGTTCACACGAGACTACTTTTCATGATTTTTAACATTCAAAATTAAAATCTAAAGTTATGGGGAATAAAATCCATAGTTGAGGATTTCATGTTACCTCGCCCCCTGCAAAAAGTGGCAGAAATGTTTGTTAGTAGAATTACACGCGTAACCAGTCCACATATAAATAGTCAAAGGTTAGTATTAAAAATTTCACCAGACTTCGTTTTTATGGAGCGCGTCAACAGTAATATACCCTTAAGAATTGCGGCGCCCTCATTTGGCTTAGATAATCCAGCCCTACTTAGTATAAAGCTCAGAGTCTCAGGTGTAGGTAACCATCACCCTGACCATTAGTTAGCGAGGATTTACTGCCAGTAGCCAGCAGGTGAGGCGAGATGTTGATGAATTATACTGTACTGTAGGTTACTCGCCTTGATGCTGTGTGTACCTGCTTACAAGAAACAAATGGGGTAAGAATTAAACTTAATGGAATATAAGGTCTAACAAAATTAACTAAGTCTTTGAACTATTATTTTTTAATGAAAATGAAATAGTTGTCTTAAAATTATGTCTTCTATCCGTAAAAAATATAAAAATGAAGACCAAAAAACTCTCGTTTCCCTTTGTATTTTACTGTTTATATTTTGGTGTAAAATATCTAATAGTTATTTGTTATACAGGAGTGCAAAGTTGCTTTTTAACCGCGTGCTCAATTTTGATGACCGAGCAAGCTAAGGATTCTAAAATTGCACGAGATGAGCACGAGGTGAAAAATCTTTGCACTCGAGTGTAACACGTAACTTTTCATCCCACCTCAGCGAGGAAATGACTAAATAAAGAAAAAAAACTATGTTATATTCGGCACTATGGAGGGAAAAGCAAATAGGTTTAATGATGTTTTGAATTCACAAACTTAGTGCACACGATGTTCTAAATTCAATTTACTTTATCCTCTAGTGCAGCTCTAGTGGATAAAAACGGCTTTTACACTCAGATATCGAAGAGCAAAAATACTCTTTCCGAGATGGGGAGATGAAAAGTATATTTGATTGATTGAATAATTGAAAAAAAATTGGACATGTACCGGATTATGCTTTTTGGGACGATCGATATTATCTATGAGGAAGGTGAGTTTTTGGCGGGAATTTGTCAGCTACGTTTGGAGTCCTAATATTTCTTCGAATTTTTATTGTTTATAGTGAGTTTTGGTTCGTAAAATTGGTGTTGTTTTGCGTAACAAAGTGTCGTGCAAGTGAACAATATACAGTTCTGTGAAATATGATGGTGTATGGGTCGTAAACAGGAAAAGTGTTCCGTCATTTGTAGCGCGGCAAAGCGATCGGTTCACCTCTTTCCTGTGGACTTCTCTCCGTTTCCTTCGTCTTTCGGGTGTCTCCAAAAACTCCAAAGAACCGTCAAAACGTTGAACACCAACGTTTTAATTGATATAAATAAGAGAATTTTATTAAAGACATCGGCTGTATGGGATATATAACCCTTTGCCTTGAATTGAACCAAAAAAAAAAATATCTATGAGGAATTCCGACTTCATAAAACTCTACGTCATCTAAATCTAACAAAAAAGCTCTCCCTTCCTCTGTCTAACATTGTAAACAATGATTTCAGCCACGTCATAATCCTTTATGCACCTATATAATAGTACAAATCGTTTAACCCCTGTTGATAAGTGAAACAGAGTCACTGGTTCGAGCCTGGCGATGCCTATGCTAAAGGGTGCGGGAGACACGAGCGGAGCGGGTAGCGGTTTTTCTAAGAGGATATAATTCGGAGCGCGCTCCACACAAACGTACTATGGTGATATTTTCAATACTAACTAATTAAACTCAATGAAATTTGTCAGAATCAATCTAAATACCAATTTCTATGCTTGTATAGAGTTCGATTTTCGTTAAAATGTATAGTTTTAAAGTTACAGTGCTTCAAAGATTTCCATATAAATCTTAATTTAATCCTAGCATTGAAACTGTATATTTTAACGAAAATCGGACTCCATACAAGCATAGATATTTGTTTCAAGATTGTTTCAGCAAAATTTCATTGACTTTAATAGGTTAGTATTGAAAATATCACCATAGTACGTTTGTATGGAGCGCGCTCCGAATTATGTCCCCTTAAGTTTTAACCTAAGAGGAAGGATCTCCATAGAGTCCGCATAAATTTACGATTGTAGTTAGTCTCTTTTGTCTTATGACGTACCTTTAATAGTAGAAGGAGATGGAACTATAGATATTTGTTTATGCGGCTGTCCACTTTTTTTTTAGCTAGTGTGTGTGAAAAGTGACCGTAAACATAAGGCCATATGTCACTTGGTGCCTTTGGTCCATACTACTTGACACCACACACTCAAACCTAAACGTCAAAAAAAGTGGACACTTTACAATTGGTATGGCTCACTCTATTAGGTATAATCTCTTTGGTTTTAACACAGGCACAGAATGATGAGTCTGTGGGAGTATAAAGTCAAAGTCAAAGCCAAAATTGTTTATTCAAAATAATATCACATAGATAACTTTCTGACGTCATGTTTTTGAATCTACCACCGCGTCGGAAGGTGTTCCGTTGTAGAGAAGATGCGGCCAAAAACTCTATAACACACTTCTCTTAAACAAAACAAAATATACAAAGTACGATTACATAAATTAAATATTAAATTACATAGTGTAACATTGTCAAGACCAGACATTTTGGTCATTCAAATAATCATCGAGTTTATAGTTACCTTTTTTACAGGGTGTAAGACAGCCTAGCAAATACTGAAACGGTGAACTCAGACCATCAAACTGAACAACTTTTACTATGGAGCCTACCTTAACATGTCTAGCATGATTTCTCTTCTTGCGCGCGACTCGGCTTTATTCAATTCAATTCAATTATACTTTATTGCACACCAAAACAGAACATACATTTGAATACAGATAAAGAATATTCCATACTACTTGTCGCGGCAAGCGCGGCTTTCGCTCTCCGAAAATCGCGGTAACAGGTTATTTTCCATGGAGCAATGGCGCGTCGCGCGCGTGTAGAGACATCATAACGCAATACGCGAAAAAAAATCAGCTGACATCTGATTTTTTTCGCGTTTCCTGAGGTAGACTCCATGGTGAAAGTTGTTCAGTTTGATGATCTGTGTTCACCGTTTCAGTATTTGCTAGGCTGTCACTTACACCCTGTATAGTTCTAAATACAGAACAGCCACTTCCCCGCTCCACTCTGACTTCAGATACCTCACCTCACCTCACACTTTCTGGGAAAACTTGAGGGGAGCCGAGCAAGGGAATGCAGTCAGGCGCGCGCACCCGATGGATTTAACTACATTAAATATATTTTATTTTTATCCTCTCAGTGAAAATAAACGTTGGAAAATATCGCTAAATTTAAAATACCTACGGCACAGTATATCCTTGATTTCATTGGATAATTTGTTGTATATGAATGGAAACCATACAACAACGGTACAAAAATAACATGCAGGGTGTTAGGGTAAACAGTTGCATTACTTTAAGAGGTGATTTTACCCATGATACTGAACAACTTTTACAACCAAACCTATAAAAAATTCGCAATTTTTTTTCGACTGTCTATACTAAATACAATCGTCTGATCGAACTTATGTATGAAAGTGTCGAAACAAATATCTTGGAGAAAGTTGCTCAGTATTATGAGTACAATCACCCCTTAAAGTAATGCAACTGTTTACCCTAACACCCTGTATAAGACCAGACTGGAATTCGAACCCAGGATCCTGGTTTGGCAGCCCAGCGAGGTAACCATTACACCAAACAATTCGATCTACCAGGGTCCTCCTTAATATACTGATACTATTGCAAGGGGATGATCAGACCACCAAACTTAACAACTTTCTATATGGGACCAACATCAAAATCGCAAAAGAAAACTGCTGTCCCATACATTTCGCGATTTCGATGTTGTTGCCATAGAGAAAGTTGTTCAGTTTGACGGTCTGAGCATCCACTTAAAAAAGTGTCAGTATAATTGTCAAAATATCAGGATTCAGTTTTGGGGGCCTCTTCAGGCCCGGGGCCCCTTGAAACATGTTATGTGACTGGGGGTTAAGGCTGCTTTTCCACCAGAGATGTGCGAGGTGGCGAGGCGGTGAGCGAGGGAAAAATCGGCCAATGAGAGTGCTTCAACTTCCCGATGACGTGATCGAGCGATCGCTCTATTGGCGGATTGTGTCCTCGCTCACCGCCTCGCTGTCTCGCACATCTCTGGTGGAAAAGCAGCCTAAGACGGCCCTACTGTCGTGATACGGTAAAAGGCGGCTAAGTAATATAGAGTATCATGTAACTTAGCCGCCTTTTATCGTATCAATTCAGCCTAGAAATCCGCTACCCGCTCCCGCTATATCCCGCACTGTACCCGCACCCTCCCAGTTATCATGTTCACAGGTCATTTGCCGCGGACATTTTCGCGCGGCAAACACCAAAATGGCGGCGTAATGGAAAACGGCGGGAAAGGACAAAAATGGCGTCATTATAAGTTAATCGTTTTATAGATAAGCTTTTGCGTTTAATAGCTTTATTAGTGGTTTAGGGAGATGGTGCGGTGATGGGGAGGATTATGTGTGTTCGTGTGTTCATTGAAATATTCGCTGTCACTGGCCAAGGACAAGGCGATGGAAAACATTTGGAAAATCTTCAGGTTTAACTAAGTTTCCCCACTAGAGGGCATTGATTGTTTTTTTTAAACCCCCGACGCAAAAACAGGGGTGCTTTAAGTTTGACGCCTAAGGGTGGACCGATTTCGATGCGGTTTTTAATTAGAAAGATAATTTTTGCGAGTGTTCTTAGCTTTGTTTCATGAAAATCGGTTCAGTAGATATCATATTATCATATTATTATCTTAGCATGTTATTTAGTATTTAAGATCACTTTTGTATCTGTACCTATTTACTTGCTGATGAATAAATTTCTTATTATTATTATATTTAAACATTATGGAATAACTTTAAATTGAAAATTAAAAAACCCCCAACGCCAATTTTTTCTTTATTTTATTACACATACATATGCTCACGACTATATTCCCCGAGTAGTAGACTATATAGTCAGAGATATTCTGAAACCTCAGAACATCCACATTACACTAGTAGGTAGTACCGAAACTCTGTCCAGTGTGACGGGTGGTGAGCCCGTCGCCACTATTGTATTATTATTCTGTATCATTATTGTTCTATTGTTTATTTTATTAAATATAGTTAAATACCCAGGTTTTTGTTAGTCTCACTGGCGGAGATTAATTGTTTTTATAAATAAATAAAATAAAATTTAAAATAAGAATCACCAAAATCTGCCCACGCGTTTGTTCTCTACCACAGAACCGGCACTTCAAACAACGTTCTGGATTTGACATGATGGCGTTCGCACATGCGCACTTAGTGCTAATTGTCTTTGACATATGTGTAGGGTTGACTTACCACGCATCGTATGAACATCATCTACATTTCGTTACTTTTTATTGTTTGTTCTGTTATTAAAAATAGTATTTGAGCTAAAGAATTACTGAAAATGTGAATTTAGCGTTATTTTTCAACGTTTATTATGCACTGAAACGACTAAATTTTATGTAGTTAAATCCAACGGGTGCGCGCGGCTGACTGCATTCCCTTGCTCGGCTCCCCTCAAGTTTCCCAGAAAGTGTGAGGTGAGGTGGGGTATCTGAAGTCAGAGGGGGGCGGGAGTGGCCGTTCTGTGTTATACTATTACCTATTATGTGTCTCTACTGTGCCACAAAGGAACAAACTTACATACATACATAGGCTGATAAACACTTTACCCTTCCTTTGCGTCGCACAGTCGGGTAAAATCCAATATGGATGACACCAAATTATTGCTTGTAATTAGAGAAAGACTGAAGGGATTTTGATGCGGTTTTCTCTCAGGGGGTATAAATAAAAGCCCGTTCACTTATTGACATCTTTAATAAGTTCCTTCCGTGCTGGAGAGGGTACACGTCTCAGGTCCTCCAGGGTCATCAGCTGGTATGACAGGTCCTTGTCGGCGGTGCTGTGGTAGACCTCGTAGAGTGGTGGGTCTTGTAGGGTTGATTTACCGCACACTACTATGGTTGGGTAGCCCATTCTGTGGAGGACAATGTCTTTTATTACAGCCTGTCCAATTTACGTCCCTCCCTCGTTTCTTTACACTTAATTAAGCCTATTCCCCACGGTGGGACCCTTTGTTCGGTGGACACGGTATTTCTTAATATGCTGACACGTTTTTAAGGGGATGATCAGACTGTCAAACTGAACAACTTTCTCTTATGGGACCAACAAGAAAATCGCGAAAAAAAAATCTGCTATCCCATCCATTTCGCTCGAGTAGGTTTGCAGTTTTGATTGGAACAGAATATTTTTTATCGCGATTTCGATGTTGGTGCCATAGAGAACGTTGTTCAGTTTGACGGTCCGATCATCCCCTTAAAAAAGTGTCAGCATATTAAGAAGGACCCTATAGAACAGATTCTGGATTTTATTTTAGTCAAAACATACATATATACACATACAGATTACAGCGATAACCAGTTTACATTACAACTTAGATTAGTTTACAGCATGATTAAAACAAGGCATGGTAGAAAACAGAAACTCTGAATAAATACTAGTTATTAGAGTACAGAACAATCACTTCGAAAACAGATTTAAATAAATAGCGACTCTCTGCACGGCAATAAGGTGCAAAGTTATTCGCACCCGTCCTATCGTACAATTCGCGAATAACCTTTGACTAATTATCATTAGGACTAGCCTTGCGGTAGCATTTCCCCTCTGCCACGGTATAAGCACAATTGATCTTGTGCATTTACATTCAATTTTACACCTTATCACTAAACGAGACAGCCTATAATTGCGAAATAATAACTTCGAACTTAGAACGTTTGGGGTTCACACGAGACTACTTTTCATGATTTTTATCATTCAAAATTAGAATCTAAAGTTATGGGGAATATAATCCAAAGTTGCCGATTTCATGTTACCTCGCCCCCCGCAAAAAGTGGCAGAAATGTTTGTTAGTAGAATTACACGCGTAACCAGTCCACATATAAATATTCAAAGCGAATAAGCTACCAACCGTCACAACGGCGCGCGTGAACCGAGTCATTAGACATGAAAGCTTCCTTTACATAGTATCCCTCTTTCATTCTTTCACGTGCTGCGGTTTTCAAGTCCCGCATTGACTAACTTGTACTTGTACTTACAAAATGGCGGCAAGTCTAATGAGATTTGAGCAAGAAGTTAACACGGTATACCTAACCTATTGCCATTCACCCCTCGGTGGGGATCGGCCGTCAAGCGTACCTGAGCTATGGAGTGAGACAGGCCAGCCTATACTTCCGAAAAGTCCCGATGTCTAAAATCTACAAACACGTAATCAAATGTACCGGTCAGCCATCATCATTCGCTTCCCGATGGTGAGGTGATGTCTATCATCTATCAGCACGTCGTCCTGGAGCCCACTGTCGGACAACGCGGCGCCCACGCCCACTATCTTCTCCCACCCGTGGGCGGACCACTCTTTTGAGCCTTCCTGTGAAGAAAACAATATATTAATTCACATCGATTGATCGAAGCGCTCGTTGGCGTAGTGGAGCTTCGGTATTGGAAACGATCACCGAAGTTAAGAGAAGTTTATTCCGAATGCGTAAATGCGCGTTTCATACAAACGAAGTCTGGTCATATTTTCAATACTAACCAATTAAACTCAATGACATTTTGCAGAAACATTCTAGAAACAAATCTCTATGCTTGTATCGTGTCCGATTTTCGTTAAAATATACAGTTTCAATGCTAGAATTAATTTAAGATTTGTATGGAAATCTTTGAGGCACTGTAACTTTAAAACTGTACATTTTAAGGAAAATCTGGCACGATAGAAACATAGAGATTTGTTTCTAGACTGTTTCTGCAAAATTTCATTGAGTTTAATTGGTTAATATTGAAAATATCACCAGACTTCATTTGTATGGAGCGCGCCAACAGTAATATACCCTTAACGCCAGGTCCGGTCAGTCTTTGGTTGGGTGGCCGTTTAGTGATTTTCATCTCGAGCGTTGCCTTCGGAAGGCCCGTTGAGCAGTTGGTCTCGGAGAGTTCCGTCAGATGGCGTTGTAACTATTCGTTAAGCCAGGTCAGAGGCCTATTAAGGCGGCTTGAAAATTCTCTGACAGCAAGTTGACTACTAACTTACCTCCACCGACACGCACTGGGCCCGCGTGGTGGAGTATGGCTCACTCCCTCTCACCCTTATTGTTAATTATAGTGTGTTACACCCCTTACATGACCATAGATATAAGATTTTAGTCCATGAATGATTGTCTTTGACACTCTGTCTGTGTTGTCTTGCTTTACTATAAATCCTAATCTGTATTAATCTCTAGTTATAAACTACGCTACTATAGTCCAAAAAAACCGTGGTGGTCCATTGGCGAGTCACCTCGCCTGCCGTGCAGGAGGCCATGGTTCGATCCCCGTCCAGACCGACTCGTACCAATGAGTTATTCGGAATTTATGTACGATTTGTAACACCACTGGCTTTTCGGTGAAGGAAAACATCGTAAGGAAACCTGCATGCTTCAATTTCGAGGCATGTATTGTACCCACTGTCTATTAAGTGGTGACGGGCTCACCCCCGTTCACACTGGACAGAGTTTCGGTACTACTGGTGAAACGTGGATGTTCTGAGGTTTCAGAATATCTATGACTACCCCCTCGAGGAATATAGTCGTGAGCATATGCATGCTATGCTATAAACTACGCCATTGTGAATTGCTGTGTTTAAGTGCAATATGTACATTCACTGTAAACTGTACAGTTTCATTTCCACCAGCCACAAACCTACTGCGCAGGATCTCTCCTGACACTTATTCGTGAGAGGAGGCCCAGCAGTGGGATTCTACAGGCTTTAACTTACCTTGGGTCCTATAACAATGGCGCTGTATGGGGCGATCGCTCGTGGCCATCTGAGACACTTCTCACTGGAGAGCGCTTCTAGACTAGCCGCTAGTAACCTGCCAATTTAACACAAATAATTAATATCATCATCATCAGCCTATACAACGTGTTAATGAATAACCGCAAAACCTCATACACCACAACTGATTTATAACTAAATAATAAGATTGAAACACACATATATAATTTCATTATTTTGATACTTAAAATTTAAAGTGATTCACATTTTAAGTTTTGAGGCAAAAATTATTTGTAATCATTTCAACAATGAATGAAAGCGCTAACATGCTCATGGATACATTTTAAGAATCTTGTTTTGGTAGTAAGAAGAGTGAGAGTGCCCGAGAGGAGGGTTGAGATCGAGTTCAGTAAATTTTAAATTTTACAAACAAATTACTTAATATTTTGAAAAAATTACCTCGTTGAAACCATGATAATTCGATTCAATTCTCGATTCTAAACAAACTACTTTCTAGTTTTGCGTTTATTCATTAACACGTTGTATACGTCCCACTGCAGGGCACAGGCCTACCCCCAGGGAGGATGTATGGGCGTTAGTCCACCACGTGGCACAATGCGGATTGGTAGACTTAACAAACGCATCGGAATTTCTTCTTCAGCGTATGCAGGTTTCCTCACGATGTTTTCCTTCACCGTTTGAGAGCAGTCGGTATTACGTACATAAGTTAGAAACACTCATTGGTACATGGCATGTGGTCCGTGCGGATTTGAACCTGGACCCCCATAATTGGGTGTCCATAACTCTCCGCAACGCGCCACCGACGCTCTCTAAATAATTAATATTATTTATTTTATTTATTCAGAATTACTAACAAGATTAACACAGATTTGAAATACCACGACACGGTCACCCATTCAAAGACTGACCGGACCTGACGTTGCTTCTCAGTGATCGTTTCCAATACCGAAGCTACACCACAGAATAAATACTAGTACTACCCGTACAGAAGAATCACTTCGAAAACAGATTTAAATAAATAGTGACTCTATCTACACGGCAATAAGGTGTAAAGTTATTCGCACTCGTCCTATCGTACAATTCGCGAATAACCTACCAACCGTCACAACGGCGCGCGTGCAAACAAAAATAAACCGTGTCATTAGACATGAAAGCTTCCTTTACATAGTCTCCCTCTTTCATTCTTTCACGTGCTGGCAGCGTGACTACGGTTTTCAAGTTTCGCATTGACTACTCACAAAATGGCGGCAAGTGTAATGAGATTTGACCAGGAAGTTAACACGGTATACCTAACCTATTGCCATTCACCCCTCGGTGAGGATCGGCCGACAAGCGTACCTGGATTGCGCTAAGTTAAAACATCGAAGTTCTATTCTTATCCAATTTCAGTTCTAATCACATTGCAATCCAATTACTATTCAACTGTGCTGAATTCCGCATCGCGCTAAACTCTATGTAACTGACAGCCCTTAACGTCTGAGCGATCTGTCAAAAGCAGTACCGCGATAAGCGCAATACCAAATGTGTCAAAAGTTATGGTTCGTACGTAGTTCAATCACGGTTCAATCACCGAATATTTACCGCGTTTGCAGCCCTTCTTATCGTGTGGGCAAGCCCTGGTGTCAGAGTTTTTTCAGACCGCCTTACGGCCTCTGACGTGGTTTTTATGTAACGACTACTACCATGAGAGATAGTAGCCGAGACCAACGGCTTAACGTGCCATCCGAAGCACGGAATCATCTTTCTTTCAGACAACCAGGTGATTCGGCCTGCAATGTCCTAACCAACTGGGGAAAACGCACAAAGTGACATATCACTATACTCCATTCAAAATAGCAACGAAATTTTAAGCCTATTTTGCATTACAGAAACAGAGAAACACTTCCTCTCACTTATTCTTAGAACAGCTTTAGTAACGTCCAAGATATGTCGGATAGTATATGTATCCAATAAATTAATTACATATGATAATCAAAATTGGCCAGAAAGCTAAATAGGAATCGGTAAATCTCGTCGTCCTTATTTGGAATGAAGTATAGGTGTCCCCCGTGGGAATCGAACCCACGACCTCCGTGTCAAGAACACAATGCTCTTAACCATTAAGAGGCTATGTGAAAAAAATAGGATTCTTCGAAGCATCATATCTCATGAAGTACTAACAGTAGGAGTATCATTTGCGGATATGTGTAAATTGAACATATAATTGAAGTTTTGATTAGAGCCAAAACACGATTAAGACACATTTTCTCGATAGAAAAACAAGCCAAAGTAGCCTCTGTCTTTATCGATAAACGCTTGGAACTGCTAAACGGTGAATATTAGAAACAAGAGACTTGATTTAAAAAAAAGAGATAGATTTTTTATAAATTTTGATTAGAGCAGAATTGAACTTACATAAATAGTACAATTACAATTAAATAAAGTTTGTTTTTCGCTTTCGTCGTTTCAGGCGCGCGCGCCGCCCCATCTCTTTCTCTCGCATCAAGCAGTAATATAAGCTATCACACGCCCATTTCGCTTCAATTATTTTTCGACATAGGCCCTTAAACCACAGAGGCTTCCATTAGACAACGGAGGCATTGCAGTCCTGAGCTGTGTAGTGAGACAGGCATGGCTACACTGCGAAAACCAGCGGGTCTTTCGCAAATAATAAATAGTAGTAACCTGGTGATGCCTATGCCGAAACAGGACATGATCACGGGCAGCGCGGGCCCGCTGGAGGGTGTGTAGAGAGCCTGCAGCGGCGAGCTGTAGCGAGTGCCCAGCACGAACGTGTGGCCTACCTGCCGATATAATGGACAAACTTCACCATAAAGTAGGGTTCGAAGTGATAATTATCACTATAATTAGCATAACCATATGCTCACGACTATATTCCCCGAGGGGGTAGTCAGAGGTATTCTGAATTCTACAGAACATCCACGTTTCACTAGTACCGAAACTCTGTCTAGTATGACGGGGAGCCCGTCGCCACTTACAATGGACAGTGGGTACAATACATGCCTCGAAATTGAAGCATGCAGGTTTCCTCACGATGTTTTCTTTCACCGAAAAGCCAGTGGTGTTACAAATCGTACATAAATTCCGAAAAACTCATTAGTACGAGTCGGCCTGGACGGGGATCGAACCATCGCCTCCTGCGTCACGCAAATTTATGTGGCATTAGTTAAAAAAAAAGATTTTAAAATTTAAAATTTTTGTACATTGCTACAGATCATCATCATCATCATCATCATCATCAGCCCATCATCGTCCACTGCTGAACATAGGCCTCTCCCAAGGCGCGCCACAAAACTCTGTCCTCGGCCTTCCTCATCCAATCGTTCCCCGTTACTTTTTTTAGGTCGTCTGTCCAGCGGGCAGCAGGGCGTCCCAGATCAACCTACGCATAATTGAACTCTATATCCATGAAAATAGAGTTCAACTATGCAAAGGTTGATCTGTTACCGTGTGTACATACGAGAGGCTGGTTGGCAACCGTGTTGAAACAGTCCCGACCGCATACCGACCAAGGTGACCTTGGTCGGGCCTTGGTTGGCAACCGTGAAGCCACTGCTTAAGACTGTACGTTCTACTCTATTCTGAGCTTTGACTATTTATATGTGGACTGGTTACGCGTGTAATTCTACTAACAAACATTTCTGCCACTTTTTGCGGGGGGCGAGGTAACATGAAATCCGCAACTTTGGATTTTATTCCCCATAACTTTAGATTCTAATTTTGAATGTTAAAAATCATGAAAAGTAGTCTCGTGTGAACCCCAAACGTTCTAAGTTCGAAGTTATTTCGCAATTATAGGCTGTCTCGTTTAGCGATAAGGTGTAAAATTTAATGTAAATGCACAAGATCAATTGTGCTTATACCGTGGCAGAGGGGAAATGCTACCGCAAGGCTAGTTCTTATAATAATTAGTCAAAGATTCTGAGTCATATTCTATTCTCACCTCAATACTATTATTTATCTCCATCTCTTTCCCACACCGCTCGCACTTGTCGCCGTCTTGCCGCGCGAGTGTCGCGTGCGAGCAGGACGCACATACAGCGACGCTGTCCTCTCCCGAGTCGGCACTGAGTTGCCACTCGTGTGATAATGTACCACCCATGTCGCCAGTCGGCGCTTGAACTGCGAAATAAACATAACATAAATGAGCATGCTACCTGGCTGCTATCTCAACATAGATGGCGTTAAGCTAAAGTTAATCATTTTAACGGGTTCTTACCGCGTTATTATTGTTTTTGGAGTTCCCGATATTTCAGCAGTGTTGCAACTGCCATGATCACGGGATGACTGTAGAACTGCAGGTAGATTTTTAAGAGCAAACAAATCTGTCTACCCTCATTCTTCTTCGTTTGCTCCGAACACTATCGGAACTCACTCGAAAGTCATCGAAAACAATAAAAACGCGGTAAGAACCCGTTAAAATGATTAACTTTAACTTAATTAATAACCGCGTAACTCTCAAAAATTGTCATAGATGGCGTTGGAAAAAATTGGGAGAGAATAATTTGTCATCCCCCCATCTCGGAAAGAGTATTTTTGCTCTTCGATATCTGAGTGCAAAAGCCGTTTTTATCCGCTAGAGGATAAAGTAAATTGAATTTAGAACATCGTGTGCACTAAGTTTGTGAATGAATTAAAAACATCATTAAACCTATTTACTTCTTCCTCCATGGTGCCGAATTTATCATACAACCTTTCGCATTTAGTCATTTCCTCAAAAGATGGGGTCAAAAGTTACGTGTTGCACTCGAGTGCAAAGATTTTTCCCCTCGTGCTCTTTTGATTCCCTCGCTGACGCTCAGGATTCTAATTTATGAATCACGAGCGCAGCGAGTTTTAGAATCCTTCGCTTGCAAAGTCATCAAAATTGAGCAAGCGGTTAAAAAGCAACTTTGCACGCTCGTAAAACAAATAACTATTGTTGTGTGAAAATGGATTTTCACAGTTGCTGTGAAACCTATCTTGGTTAACTTGGAAGACGCCGAGCAAAGCTCGATCCACCTTCTTTATTTGCATATGCTCACGACTATAGTCCCCGAGGAGGTAGTCGGATATATTCTGTAACCACATATCATCCACGTTTCACCAGTAGTACCGAAACTCTGTCCAGTGTGACGGGGGGTGAGCCCGTCGCCACTTAACTTGTTCTTTATTTGCACACCAACAAATACAATTTATAAAATGAATTCCTCATTCAGGTTATAAAATGTATTTGTTAGTTGTTGGGTACCAAAATTCGGTCTTATTACAAAAGTGTTTTTTTTATTTATTATGATTGTGTGAATACTGGCTTTTGGTAGCGACTTCATACGCGTGGTTTTCAAAAACCTTCATCACCCCATTGCACACCTTTAAGGGTTGATTTTGGCTCGTAGGACACACAAGGAAACTTCGCTCGTTTGTACACACAAGCGAACTTCGCTCAAGCCACTATAACACTAACCTCTATACACATGAAACTCTAGCTCGTAGAAGAGTTGCCTGTAAGCGTGCGACATTCGCTCGTAGGTCACACAAGCGAACCTCGCTCACGCTACTATGATACTGACTTCTACGAGCAGGCAACTCTAGCTCTTAGAACAGTTGCCTGTAAGCGTGTGAAATTCGCTCGTAGGTCACAAAAGCAAGCTTCGCTTATATGACTATGATACTGACCTCTATGAACAGGCAACTCTAGCTCGTAGAACGGTTGCCTGTAAGCTTGCGACATTTGCTCGTAGGTCACACAAGCGAACCTCGCTCATGCTACTATGATACTGACCTCTACGAGCAGGCAACTCTAGCTCGTAGAACGGTTGCCTGTAAGCTTGCGACATTTGCTCGTAGGTCACACAAGCAAGCTTCGCTTATGTCACTATAATACTGACCTCTATGAACAGGCAACTCTAGCTCATTGAACAGTTGCCTGTAAGCGTGCGACATTTGCTCGTAGGTCGTGGCAGCGCACTCTTCGCTCGCGTGAGCGCTGTAAGCATCGAGCATGAGGAACTCTCGAGCTCGGAGCAACCCGTGCTTAGGTCGATGCTCGTCTCTGTATTTGTTTGATGTCTGTGGATTTAAAAGAACTGTATTAATTGCTGAGTTGGTCCAGTGCTTTCTGGAGTAATACTTGGTAATACCATTCACGTATCGTGAGATTATTTTATTGTAATGTACTATTGGGTTGGAGTGCTATCATGGGCGTAACAATTATGTTTTACTAGGGCAGGTTCAAAACTCAAAAAACTCAAAACGTTTTATTCAAAGTTTCTTAGGGAAAGTTGTTCAGTGTTATGAGTACAATCACCCTTAAAGTAATGCAACTGTTTACCCTAACACCCTGTACATAACGTGTTAATGAATTAACGCAAAACTAGAAAGTAGTTTGTTTAGAATCGAGAGCAGAATCGAATTATCATGGTTTCAGCATAGGTAATTTTTTTCGAATTACTAAATAATTTGTTTGTACGACTTTAAATTTACTGAACTCGATATCAACCCACTGCTCAGACACTCACACTCTCACCCTACTTACTACCAAAACAAAATTCTTAAAATGTATTCATGAGCACGTTAGCGCTTTCATTCATTGCTGAACGATAACAAATCATTTTTGCCTCAAAACTTAAAATGCGAATAACTTTAAATTTTAACTATCAAAATAATGAAATTATTGTTTCAATCTAATTATTTTGCTGTAAATCAGTTGGGGTGTATGAGGTTTTGCGCTTATTCATTAACACATTGTATTTAAATTTGTATGAATTTCCGAATTTCCAAAGAATATTTGATTGATTGAATTTCCAGGACATGAAGCAAGGAATTCACTCTAGTAAGTACACCCGGGGCGACACATCAAGCTACGCAAAACCAAAATAAGCTGGCCACGCGACGATATACGTATTGCAACATCCGCGCGGCCAGCTTATGTTGGTTTTGTGTAGCTTGATGTGTGTACTTGTACATAATTACTCAATGTGTAAAACTCATAAAATGTATGTGGGGACTTGCCACCTTTGACTAATTATTATAAGGACTAGCCTTGCGGTAGCATTTCCCCTCAGCCACGGTATAAGCACAATTGATCTTGGGCATTTACATTCAATTTTACACCTTATCACTAAACGAGACAGCCTATAATTGCGAAATAATAACTTCGAACTTAGAACGTTTGGGGTTCACACGAGACTACTTTTCATGATTTTTGACATTCAAAATTAGAATCTAAAGTTATGGGGAATAAAATCCAAAGTTGCGGATTTCATGTTACCTCGCCCCCCGCAAAAAGTGGCAGAAATGTTTGTTAGTAGAATTACACGCGTAACCAGTCCACATATAAATAGTCAACGCTTGCCACAGATGTCAACACCCACAAGTTATAGCATCGAAGCTAACAGATGGCGCTACGGTCGCACTCGCAAATGTGTACGTAAGACAACTTGCGACGTCACATTGGTAACCCGTTAGCCGCTACACATAAGGTTTACAATCGTATACAAGACATGAATCGCGCAAGAGAAATAATCACAGAGATTCGATATACAGGGTCCTTCTTAATATGCTGACACTTTTTTAAGGGGATGGTCAGACCATCAAACTGAACAACTTTCTCTATGGGACCAACATCGAAATCGTGAAAAAAAATCAGCTGTCCCATACATTTGGCTCAAGTAGGTTTGCAGTTTTGTATGAAACAGTGGATTTTTTTTTCGCGATTTTAGTGCCATAGAGAAAGTGGTTCAGTTTGACGGTCTGATCATCCCCTTAAAAAATTTTCAGCATATTAAGAAGAACCCTATATACAACGTGTTAATGAATAAGTGCAAAACCTCATACACCCCAACTGATTTATAAGAAAATAATTAGATTGAAACAATAATTTCATTATTTTGATAGTTAAAATTTTAAGTTATTCGCTTTTTAAGTTTTGAGACAAAAATGATTTGTTATCATTTCAGCAATGAATGAAAGCGCTAACGTGCTCGTGGATACATTTTAAGAATCTTGTTGTGGTAGTAAGTAAGGCGAAAGTGCCCGAGCGGTGGGTTGAGATCGAGATCAGTAAATTTTAAAATTTACAAACAAATTATTCAATATTTTGAAAAAAATTACCTATGTTGAAAACATGATAATTCGATTCAGCTCTCGATTCTAAACAAACTACTTTCTAGTTTTGCGTTAATTCATTAACACGTTGTATACAAAGTCCAACTAAGATCTATTGGACCACGGCCGGGCCCCAGGCTTCACACCTAGCCTGGCGGAAGATCTTCCCTTTTCACCGGAGGAACCTTCCACAGTAGTTCCTCCACATGTATTATTATCTCTTACCTGGTACAGTATAAATGGTAACTGTTTATAAGACAGTGGTCCAATGTCTGCAATCAAATCTGCTATGGCTTCTTCGTGTGTCTGCAATGAACAAATATTAAGTGTGTCAGTATGAAAGATCACCCCACTGCTAGGCAAAGGCCGCCCCTTTAATAGGGTATTTGACAGGTTTTTAAAAACTGTTCTACGTTGTTCACTGATGTCTAAGGACTCTATAGAAAATGTATATTTTACGTTCCATTACATATAGTGCAAGAAAAAACGAAAACAAAAATTGTTATTTAAATATCCCGCGAAAACGATTTTCCTGAGAATATACGTGGCAACAAGCAGGTGACGTCACGATGACGTAAACTTTGTACGACACTCACACTCTACACGCAACTGTTTACAAGCAGTTGACGTCATCAACTATTCGGCCAATCACAGTCGTTTACGATCACGTGACTAAAGTATACAAAAAAATATTTTCTTGGTCGATTTTCTTTCAAAATATCCAGTATTTTTCTTAACTGACTAAATAGTTGGTTTCCAAAATTCATATTCAATACGGATGCTATCAACAGCTCCTATATTTTACATGCTGTCAAATACCCTATTCTTCTATTCTAGTCTTAAAATTGTGGCTTTTGCCAATGTCTAGTCCACTGGCTTTTCGGTGAAGGAAAACCTGCATGCTACAATTTCGAGGCATGTACCCACTGTCCATTACAAGTGGCGACGGGCTCACCCCCCGTCACACTGGACAGAGTTTCGGTACTAGTGAAACGTGGATGTTCTGAGGTTTCAGAATATCTCTGACAACCCCCTCGGGGAATATAGTCGTGAGCATAATATGGTTATGCTTATTTTTGATAATATTTAATTTATGGTATGCGAGCCGCATCGGGGCGGAGCGGGCTGCATCACAGCGGAAAATACAATTTCACGCACTAAAGCGGGTCGGGACGCAATCGCAACGCTTCGACGGAGTTTTTAGATTGACTTAATACAAGCGGGAGTCGAAAAAATTCCGCTCGGTATGGCAAACTACGAAGGGACGCATCGGGGCGGAGCGGGCTGCATTGCACGGACGGAAATCCGCCGCGCAATAATGCGACCCACTTCGTTTTTGCGCAAATTGTATAGAAGTGATTTGGGTGCATTTTTGCGCTGCGATCCGCCCTGATATGGCCCGCCCGCCGTAATATGCGTTTACCTTAAAAACTCAAAAACAAAATCTGCTCTATACATTAGCAATTGACATTTCCTGTGGAAAACCATTTTTTTTTTCTATGCAACAAGTTTCTTTCTTTCATTTCAATATTGGGCTATAACACCCTGCATACTTACACCCTGTATAATCAACGTGTACTCACAGGAGACAGCACGTACTTCTTGTCGTGTCTGTCCGTCATCATCATCAGCTCGTCGCCCCCGAGCCTGCCCGTTCGCGACCACAGGACCGCACTCGTCAGAGCCGGCAGCGACACTCTCTGTGCCCCTGTCAATTTTACCTAATGTCAATAATATGCTCATTACCGTGGCTGAGGACTACCTCCGTGGCCAAATGGTTAAGAGCATTGGGCTCTTGACACGGAAGTCGTGGGTTCGATTCCCACGGCGGACACCTAGTGATATGTCACTTTGTGCGTTTTCCCCCAGTTGGTTAGGACGTTGCAGGCTGAATCACCTGATTGTCTGAAAAGAAAGATGATTCCGTGCTTCGGATGGCACGTTCCGAGCCGTTGGTCCCGGTTACTATCTCTCGTGGTAGTAGTTGTTACATTAAAACCACGTCAGAGGCCGTAAGGCGGTCTGAAAAAACTCTGACACCAGGGCTTGCACTTTGCAGATTACCGTGGGCATACAAGCATAGAGTATGCTATACTCACAGAACATTAAGAGAGGTTAGAAATGCAAAGCAGCGCTTTTGCTTCGAAGACGGCTGTCACCACTTGTCTTCCCGCTCACGCTGCTACAATTACTCATGCCCTCTCGCTCGCACCACGCCGCGCGCCTTATGGTGTTATGCAAATCATTGCATAACCTGTCGCGACACGTTCCACGCCTACTTTGCACTTCTAACCCCTCTTATAATGTTCTGTGGCTATACTATACAGGGTGTAAGTGACAGCTTAGCAAATACTTAAATGGTGAACTCAGACCATCAAATTGAACAACATTTACTATGGAGTCGACTGCTTACGGCCGATACATGGTGCCTGAGAGGTTAAAGGCACATTTCTGGGAAAAGACTGTAAGACACAATTTCATCAAAATCGGTCCAATAGTTTTTGCATGATGCTCAAACAAACAGACAGTTAAAAAATCCAAAATTAAGTTTTTTGGATTTTAAGTGATTAAACACCATATCGATCGTGACCATATTTTGTAAATAATCTTCAATGTACGGACACACTTCTGTTACAGTTTTATAATAGTGTCGATATGCATTACAATACCTATGGCTTCTATACAAGATCTGACGAGATTCTCTAACTTGTCGAGTGCTCTCCGTGCAAGCGGCAGCAGTGTGAAGAGACCTGTGCTCGTGGGCCGGACCAGGCCACATTCTAGCAGTAGCTGGAATATTTACAGACATTTTGTGAGCGGAATTGTTGGGAGAGGCCGTCCGAAGAAAACATACCATGATCAAATCAATGATCTTTTCTGAAAAGGAGAAGTGCACAGCACCCTCAATCGACGGAAGTGCATGAAAAGATGTATGAATGTGAATGAGGCTAAAGAGGTGGGTCAGAGTTGTAGCGTGTGGCGGTCCGTGGTCTCTGCCTACCCCCATGGGACAATGACGTGAGCTTATGTATGTATGTATGTAAATATCATTATTAAGAGCGTCGGTGACGCGTTGCGGATAGGTATGGACTCAATCATGAGGGTCCGGGTTTGAATCAGTACGGAAGACATACGATGTAACAATGAGTGTTTCTAACTTATGTACGTAATACCGACTGCTCTCAAAAGGTGTAAGAAAACATCGTGAGGAAACCTGATATGCTCAAGATGAAATTACGATGCGTAAGTGAAGTCTCCAATCAACATTGATTTTCTTGAGTTCAATGTTGGTGCCATAGAGAAAGATGTTCAATTCAATTCAATTCAATTTTTGTTTAGTGGCATCCGATGTGTTATCACAATTCAGCCAATGCCTCGTTATGTGGAGAGTATACGAAGGAAAATGATCAGTAGTATTAATTAAGTCTAGCGTGGCAGTTTTGCCAATGTAAGTAGTTTATAATCTCAAGTGATTGTTTTAAGGTTAAAACACAGAAGAGTTCACAAAATGGTGGAGCCACGTGCAATCCCGACGCGCCGATACGCACGCGTCCGTACTCCGCCAGAATTGCAGCGCGACTCGAGAAAGATGTTCAGTTTGACAATCTGATCCTCCTCTTAAAAAGTGTCAGCATACTAAGAAGGATCCTATATCTATTTTTAATCTTATTGCGATTTTTCAGCAACTTCTAAAAATGGGAGTGAAAGTTGGGTGTGGCAGCAGAAGAATGAAAGCAGAATAAATGCAGTGGAAATGAGGGCTTTACGCAAGATGTGTGGTGTGACTATAAGGGATAGAATAAGGAATACTGTAATTAGGGAACGTTGTGGTTTGAATGAAGATGTAGTGGTTAACATAGACAAGGGAATGCTTCGATGGTTTGGACATATTGAAAGGATGAATGAAAGTCGACTTACGAAACAGATATATATGGCGTGTGTGGAAGGAAACATTGGTAGAGGCAGACCTAGGAGAGGATACCTAGACCAGATCAGGGACGTCATTAAAAAATGCCAGGTTAAAAGTTGCCGAAATCGAAGGGAATGTGTGACAAGATGTATGGACTTAGAGGAAGCAATAGAGGTGTGTCAGAACCGCCCAAAGTGGAGATCTATAGTTTCTGCCTACACCTCTGGGAAAAAGGCGTGAATTTATGTATGTATGTGTAAAAAACACTCTGACGATCTTTTCTAGTTTTAGTTTTTCCAAGAACCTGAATTAAGAGAAGTTTATTCCGAATGCGTAAATGCGCGCTGCATACAAACGAAGTCTGGTGATATTTTCAATACTAACCAATTTAAGTCAATGAAAATTTTCAGAAACAATCCAGAAACTTATCTCTATGTTTTTATGAAGTCTGATTTTCGTTAAAATATACAGTTTTAGTGCTAGGATTAATTTAAGATTTGTATGGAATACTTTGAGGCACTGTAACTTTAAAACTATACATTTTAACGAAAATCTCACTTCATAAAAGCATAGAGATAAGTTTCTAGATTGTTTCTGAAAAATTGCATTGACTTTAATTGGTTAGTATTGAAAATATCAGCAGACTTCGTGTGTGTGCAGCGCGCATTTACGCATTCGGAATAAACTTCTTTTAATAGCAAGTCATGTTACGATTGTGAGTTTACGTGTGCATAAATACTAAAGAGAATGTCACTATAATATAATACATTTTCTACGATATAAATGATCCAGTGGCCGTGGTGGTCCAGTGGCGACTAACCTTGCCTGCCGTACAGGAGGCGATGGTTCGATCCCCGTCCAGGCCGACTCGTACCAATGAGTTTTTCGGAATTTATGTACGATTTGTAACACCACTGGCTTTTCGGTGAAGGAAAACATCGTGAGGAAACCTGCATGCTACAATTTCGAGGCATGTATTGTACCCACTGTCCATTATGTGGCGACGGGCTCACCCCCCGTCACACTGGACAGAGTTTCGGTATTACTGGTGAAACGTGGAGGTCCTGAGGTTTCAGAATATCTCTGACTACCCCCTCGGGAATATAGTCGTGAGCATATGCTTATGCTATAAATGATCTTATTCTAAAACGATGTTAGCGTATCTTACCTTTTGACTTTTACATGTAATTTCAGTGTTTTTGATCTTGGCATTCTTTGGTATTGTTAAAATTGGCTGAAATATTTGCGAGAGGTAACGCATCTTCATTATAAATACTTTATTTTATTGTTTTATTCAATTTCTTTAGCGGCTTTTCACTAAGAGGTTATGTTTTAAAAACAGCTGATGAGCTGACTGTCAAGTGCAGGGCAAGCCTATGACAGCTTTAGTTCCGATATAGCCGTTTTGGCGCTGAAGTCACATTTTCCCTCACGAAACGTCATCGTATGTATGTATATGATCACAACTAAATTCCCCGAGGGGGTAGTCAGAGATGTTCTGAAATCTTACAGCATCCACTTTTCACCAGTAGTACCGAAACTCTGTCCAGTTTGACGGGGGTTGAGCCCGTCGCGACTTATAATGGACAGTGGGTACAATACATGCCTCGAAATTGAAGCATGCAGGTTTCCTCACGATGTTTTCATTCACCGAAAAGCCAGTGGTGTTACAAATCGTACATAAATTCCGAAAAACTCATTGGTACGAGTCGGCCTGGACGGGGATTGAACCATCGCCTCCTGCACGATAGGCAAGGTTATTCGCCACTGGACCACCATGGCACCACGAAACGTCATCAATGGACGATAATAGGACGCCATATTGAACTTACAGCAACAGCAGCGTT
Organism: Agonopterix alstromeriana; assembly: GCA_963924505.1. NCBI lineage: Eukaryota > Metazoa > Arthropoda > Insecta > Lepidoptera > Depressariidae > Agonopterix > Agonopterix alstromeriana. The sequence goes on along the minus strand of OZ004689.1, from coordinate 8,352,992 downwards.
CTGCCGTGTTGTTTCCTCAGAAGCTTGTATCTTGTGTTTTTCCTGGTATTTTCGTTTCAGTTGAGAATCCTTGAGAAGCTTTAATTCTTCTCCGTTTTGTGACATAATAATATCGTTGATTACTTTGTTCCTTGGTCAAATATCCCTATTTTTGCATTCCGGAATAACTGTATACATACCTATAACTACAAGTTATACACAAACTAGCTTGACGACAGCAGCGCCAACACGCAAATGTTGGAACTAAGTGTAAATTTCACTGTCACATCTGTAGCTTGCTACATATCAGTAATCTGTGGTCAAGTGTCAAATGCTTTTTTTTTAATTTCTTCTTCCGTTTGGAAAGGCAGTGGGATCTTACAGCTAAAGTATTCAGTAGTTTTTCTTGTTATCTGTGGTCAATCTTGGAAGCTCGCTCTTTGCCACCAAAATCACCATTATGTTATGTTTTGATATTTATTTGAGATCCCCATTATGTTAGTCGATTTACGCAACTTTTTGGTACATAATCTACACGGAAGTACGGAATTACCTCACAAATGTAACTAGAAACCAATGTTTAACGAATTTCAAATAAAACCAACAATAGCGCCAAGCTAACCTCTTACACGACAATTTTTTTCGTCTTTTTGTCCTTTAAGAAGAAGCTAAGATCATAAGACAATACCGCCTTTGTAAAAGTTCATGATAGTCCTTCTTATCTTACACTTTTTTAAGGGGATGATCAGACCGTCAAACTGAACAACTTTCTCTATGGCACCAACATCGAATTCGCGAATGAAAAAACCATTCCATACAAAACTGCAAACCTACTCGAGCCAAATGTATGGACAGCCTTAGGACAGCAGATTTTTTTTTTCGCGATTACGATGTTGGTCTCATAGATAAAGTTGTTCAGTTTGACAGTCTGATCATCCCCATAAGATAATTTTATTCCGAATGCGTAAATGCGCGCTGCATACAATCGAAGTCTGGTGATATCTTCAATACTAACCAATTAAAGCTAATGAAATTTTTCATAAACAATCTAGAAACTAATCTCTATGGTTGTATGAAGTCGGATTTTCGTTTAAACATACAGTTTTAGTGCTTGGATTAATTTTAGATTTGTATGGAAATCTTTGAGGCACTGCAACTTTAAAACTATACATTTTAACGAAAATCTGACACGATACAAGCATAGAGATTACTATCTAAATTGTTTCCGAAAAATGTCACTGACTTTAATTGGTTAGTATTGAAAATAAAACCAGACTTCGTTTGTATGGAGCGCACCAACAGTAATGTACCGAAGTTTATTCCAAATGCGTAAATGCGCGCTGCATACAACCGAAGTCTGGTGATATTTTCAATACTAACTAATTAAAGTCAATGAAATTTTGCAGAAACAATCTAGAAACAAATCTCTATGCTTGTATCTTGTCCGATTTTCGTTAAAATGTATAGTTTATTAACATTGAAATAGCGAAAAAAATATCTGTTGTCCCATACATTTAGCTCGAGTAGGTCTGTAGTTTAGTATGGAACATAAGATTTTTTTTCACGATTTCGTTATTGGTTCCATAGTGAAAGTTGTTCAGTTTGATGGTCTAAACCACCCCCTTAAATGTTTATTTGTATTTTTGTAACACCTTTTTATAAACTGTAGGTACTATCACCTAACTACCTAAGTTACATAGTCAAAGTCAAAGTCAAAGTCAATATAATTTATTTAATATAGGAGCTTGCAGCACACTTATCAAACGTCAAATCTTTTTTTAAAGCTACCACCGCGTCGGAACGTGTTGTCGCTGTAGAGAAGATGCGGCCAGAACTCTTCAACATAACACGACTTAATTACTATTACAATATAAATTCTTAAGCTAAAGTTATGTATACAATAATACATAGTCTATTTAATAAAATATAGTATAAATGTAGTATTTAAAAATACCCGTGTCGTGTGTCGAACTATCATAATCCCATCATCATTAGAAAGCAAGCTGTGGAGAGCATTGTATTTATCACAGAAACACTTCCGGACGAGTCCGGATTCCGGATGTTACGCCCTAGAACGTAACCGGATCACCTGGCTTGCAAAACTAAAACATTATTTTCTATACTTAGGCCGCTTTGACTATTTATATGTGGACTGGTTACGCGTGTAATTCTACTAACAAACATTTCTGCCACTTTTTGCGGGGGGCGAGGTAACATGAAATCCGCAACTTTGGATTTTATTCCCCATAACTTTAGATTCTAATTTTGAATGTCAAAAATCATGAAAAGTAGTCTCGTGTGAACCCCAAACGTTCTAAGTTCGAAGTTATTATTTCGCAATTATAGGCTGTCTCGTTTAGTGATAAGGTGTAAAATTGAATGTAAATGCACAAGATCAATTGTGCTTATACCGTGGCAGAGGGGAAATGCTACCGCAAGGCTAGTCCTTATAATAATTAGTCAAAGTTAGGCCGAGATTCAGAGACGATTTGTAAGTCATAGTTCGGACTCCCGTATGTCAAAATCCATACATTTTCGCCACGCTTAGCTCGAGCTAAGACCAAAAAAATCGTCTCTGAATCTCGGCCTTAAAGTTTATTAGGTATGACCTGGAGACCGATTGCACTAATTTAAAACATCGAAATTCTATTCTGATCCAATTTCAGTTCTAATCACATTGCAATCTAATTACTATTCCTAAACTCTATGTAACTAACCACAACTATTTAACGTCTGAGCGATCTGTCAAAACGGCTCTATCGGCTGTCATGAGCAGAACTGCGATTAGCGCAATACCAAATGACATTTGGTAACTTTTGACACCTTATGTCAAAAGTTATGGTTCGTACGTAGTCCAATCACGGTTCAATCACTGAATATTTACCGCGATTGCAGCCCTGTAAAGATTAGCAGTCGCCATTGTCGAAATCCATCATCATCATCACTTAAACACTGTAGAGACAGTGTATGGTCACTCTGAGACGAGGATTGTCACATGATATCGTAAAATCTTGTTTAAGGACCTAACTGTGGTTGTAGGGTGACCTATCGTTCTATTGTAGGACAGGACAAGACATTCTCTGTTTCTTTTTTTAAAAGGCGTGGTGGTCCAGTAGCGAGTAACCTTGCCTACCGTGCAGGAGGCGATGGTTTGATTCCCGTCCGGGCCGAATCGTACCAATGAGTTTTTTTTGGAATTTATGTACGATTTGTAACATCACTGGCTTTTCGGTGAAGGAAAACATCGTGAGGAAACCTGCATGCTTCAATTTCGAGGCATGTATTGTACCCACTGTCCATTATGTGGCGACGGGCTCACCCCCCATCACATTGGACAAAGTTTCGGTACGACTGGTGAATCGTGGATGTTTTGAGGTTTTAGAATATCTCTGACTACATGTTGGTCCTATAGAGAAAGTTGTTCAGTTTGATGGTCTGATCAACCTCTTAAAAACTGTCAGCATTATTAAGGCAAATTAGCCTAGACAACGTGTTCCAAAAATACAAATAAACATTTAAAGGGGTGGTTTAAACCATCAAACTGAACAACATTCTCTATAGCACCCTGTGACTGCTGTTTTACTTGCTACGAAATACTACGAATACAGTAGCATGCTTTATGTATGGTCACCACGCGTTACGTTAGGCTACAGGGGTGCGTTCAGAACCTACGCCCAGAGTGCACTCTGGGTGCAACTTTTCGCACTAACGCCGTTCCGAGCCTCGATGAAAAAACGCTCTTTGCAACTCGGTTGTCACAACTCAACCGTCCCGAACCTCTGACGGGTTGCAACTTTTAACCATCAAATTCGACGGTTAAAAAACACTCTGACGTTTTGCTTATCTGTGGTTACTTGACTTTTTGCTCATTTTGAATGAAAGTTAGTTTTTTTCAAATTATTTTATTCACTTTTTGATTCTTTAGCATGGAAGATGAGTTTTTATTGTATTTGGAAATGATGGAAGACCATATTACTGTGATTGAAAAAATTTGAGGTTATAAAACAACCGTGGTCGTTCCGTACCTTATGGCGAGTTGAAAAAAAACTGTTCGTTCCGTACGTTAGATTGCAAAACAACCAAACAACCGCATCCATAGGTTCTGAACGCAGCCCAGGAGAGACGTAATCAAGCAGTCAAGTCAGCTGTCTATATCGACACATAGTAGCGAGCCAGATAAAGGTGGTCCCGTTACAAAATGTCCCGTATTGAGCTGCTCTCGTGACCTGTGACTTGCGGCTGTTGTACTCGCTACTATGAATACAGTAGTATAAGGTGACTAATGGATATTAAGAAATAACAACGATCAGTTATGGGCTCATCACTTTCCATAATAACTATTTATGATAACAATGTCCTTCACAAGTGAAGTAGGTACCTGACTACTTACTAAATCGTCACTAAGACTTAACAACTACTTGGAAAGTCTAAAATGATCAATGCACCGATGCACAAACAATACACAGAGGAACACACACGACACGTCACTAGCCCTGAAGGTCCCACGCAAGAGTCCCTCACTGGCCAAGCTAAGTCGCCTTCGACGAGGGATGTTTACATTCCACGCGGGGGAGAGGAGAGGCGTGAGACGGGGACCTCGTCATCATTCTCCTTATAGTAGCATATTTTATGTACGGTCACCACGCGTTACGGTAGGCTACAGGACTGAATTTAATTGAAGTTTCATACAGTGAAACCTTCGCGTCCGTCCGCCGTAATCTGCATAAACATATGCTCACGACTATATTCCCCGAGGGGGTAGTCAGAGATATTCTGAAACCTCAGTACATCCACGTTTCACCAGTAGTACCGAAACTCTGTCCAGTGCCAGTGTCCGTCAATTACTATTTAACTGTGATAAATTCCGCATATATGTAACTGACAGCCTTTAACGTTTGAGCGATCTTCCAAAACGGCTCTAACGGCTGTCAAGAGTAGTACCGCGATTAGCGCAATACCAAATGTGTCAAAAGTTATGGTTCGTACGTAGTCCAATCGCGGTTCAATCACCGAATATTTACCGCGATTGCAGTCCAGTTTTGTGTGGAACAGTAGGTTTATTTAGCGATTTCGATGTTTGGTGCTATAGAGAAAGTTGTTCATCATTCCCTTAAAAAAGTGTCAGGCATATACAGGGTGTTACAAAAGTAAAAATAAACATATCAAACTTTTAAGGGGTTGGGGGGTTGTTTAGACCATCAAACTGAACAACTTTCACTATGAGACCAACATCGAAATCGCGAAAAAAAAAATCTGCTGTCCCATACATTTAGCTCGAGTTGATTTGTAGTTTAGTATGGAACATCCGATTTTTTTTTCGTGAATTAGATATTGGTCCCATAGTGAAAGTTGTTCAGTTTGATGGTCTAAACTATCGCCTTAAATGTTTATTTGTATTTTTGTAACACCTTGTATAGGGTCCTTCTTAATATGTTGACACTTTTTTAAGGGGATGATCAGACCGTCAAACTGAACAATTTTCTCTATGGCACTAACATCGAAATCGCGAAAACGAAATCTGCTGTTCTATGCAAAACTGCAAACCCACTCGAGGCAAATGTATGGGACAGTTTTTTTTTCGCGATTTCGATGTTGGTCCCATAGAGAAAGTTGTTCAGTTTGATGGTCTGGTCATCACCTTAAAAAAGTGTCAGCATATTAAGAAGGACCCTGTATGTTGAAGTACCTAAGTACTACAAAAAATATTGTTTATTCCGAATGGTAAATCGTAACCATTTGTGAATATTGTGAACAAACACTTTCACAAAACAATTTCAATTCTCGATTTCATTTCGGTTTCTCTTTTCATTATATTGTTCTGCTTTATCAACATTTCTGATGGTGTGGTGGCTGACTACTGTTTCTACTTTTTATACAACGTGTTAATGAATTAACGCAAAACTAGAAAGTAGTTTGTTTAGAATCGAGTGCAGAATTGAATAATCGTGGTTTCATCATAGGTAATTTTTTTCAAATTATTAAATAATTTGTTTGTAAAATTAAAAATTTACGGAATTCGATCTCAACTCACCACTCGGGCACTCTCACCCTACTTACTACCAAAACTAGATTCTTAAAATGTATCTATGAGCGCTTTCATTCATTGCTGAAATGATAACAAATCATTTTTGCCTGAAAACTTAAAATGCGAATTTAAATGTTAACTGTCAAAATAATGAAATTATTGTTTCAATCGAATTATTTTGTTATAAATCCGTTGGGGTGTATGAGGTTTTGCGCTTATTCATTAACACGTTGTATTGTGTAATTAACTACCGGTTAGAAGTATTTTAAGGGAATATAATTCGGAGCGCGCTCCATAGAAACGAAGTCTGGTGATATTTTCAATAATAATCAATTAAAGCCAATGAAATTTTTAAGAAACAATCAAGAAACTAATATCTATGCTTGTATGAAGGCAGATTTTCGTTAAAATGTATAGTTTTAAAGTTACAGTGCCTCAAAGATTTCCATACAAATCTTAAATTAATCCTAGCATTGAAACTGTATATTTTATCGAAAATCGAACTCCATACGAGCATAGATAATTGTTTTAAAATTGTTTCAGCAAAATTTCATTGACTTTAATTGGTTAGTATTGAAAATATCACCATAGTACGTTTGTATGGGGCGCGCATTTACGTATTCGTATGTATATTACGAGTCGAGCCGCTATAGGCTACTTCCTATAGGTAAAGGTACTAATCACATTGCAGGTTTTGTCACGAGCCGTTGTATTTCGCATGGTGTTCGCGCGGTTCGCGATTGAACTTGCCACGAGGCTTCTCAGCTGTTTTCACTCCTGTTTTATAAGTTTGAAGCCAATGTCTGTGTGTCTGTCTGTGGAATCGTAGCTCTCGAACGGATGGACCGATTTTGATGCGATTTTTTTATTTTGCTTAAATAAATCCTTGAGATTGGGATAAACTACTTGAAACTAATGGAAATGCAGTGCTAACGCACTTAAGGGGCTATAGGTTCATAGGAATATTTTCTATGAGAAACGCGATTGCCCAGCCCTCCGAAAAGTGCGTGCGTGTGTCGTATTTTCGATTAAAAGAATTTAAAAAAGTACTTTTGATAGATTTTTTTATGATTTCACTAGATAAAGTAATGGTGAATATTTGTGAGTATGAATACCAAACATCCGAAACTATTTTAAGTATTTCTAAAACGAGAAAAATGATTCAAAATACACGAAAATACGTCATCTTTGTGATGATTTTCTATCGAGTGAATGAATTCCAATCGTGTATTCAATTTATGATTTCACTAAGATAAACTATCCAAGAATACTGAGATATGACTTTGGTTTCGGTAAATTGTATAAATCTAGTCGAAAAATGAAAAATAAAAGATGCCTCCAAGGTATTTTGTCCTACTATTGCGCCTTAAGAGAAGTTTATTCCGAATGCGTAAATGCGCGCTGCATACAAAGAAGTCTGGTGATATTTTCAATACTAACCAAATAAAGTCAATGAAATTTTGCAGAAACAATCTAGAAACAAATCTCTATGCTTGTATCTTGTCCGATTTTCGTTAAAATTTACAGTTTCAATACTAGGATTAATTTAAGATTTGTATGGAAATCTTTTTGGCACTGTAACTTTAAAACTATACATTTTATCGAAAATCTGACAAGATACAAGCATAGAGATTTCTTTTTCGATTGTTTCTGGAAAATTTCACTGACTTTAATTTCTTAGTATTGAAAATATAACCAGACTTCGTTTGTATGGAGCGCGCCAACAGTAATATTCCCTTAAGACATGGAAATGGCATTGAATATTATTGCACCAACCCCAAAATAATGAGGAGAATGATTGGAAGCAGGTCAATCCTATTGGAATTCACTGTAAAAGCGATCAAAAGCTAACTATAAGTACATTGAAAACCAGTTGTTACTCAAGTTCTTTTAAATAATTAATCATAAAATGTCTAACTGGACAACATACCTACAGCTTCTGAATAAAACCTTACAAAGTTAAAAGTCTTTATAAATCTTAACTAAAGGCCTGCTAAAGATTACACACATAAATTGGTAAGGTAATACTTAGTTCTTGTGTGCAAAGGTTTTTTTTCGCAGCCAGTCGCCGTTTATTCTGCGTTTAGAGTGCTCGTGTTTAAAAGTTGGATTAAAAAAAAAAGTAAGTGCAGTTTTTTTAATCAAGGTTGTATTTTTTTTAGTCCTTTGTCGTTAATTTTTTTTATTTTAAAAGGAAGGAGAATTTTAAAGGTATTTTATTGGTATGTTTTTATTCTGATGCGTTAAATTTAATGGTGGTCAGCGCGATGTAATGTTGATTAGGTAATTGGCTGGTAATTGTTATTTTTACATAAATTCTTTATTGCTTTTTGCAAACCTTTATTGTTAAAGGACTGGGTTACGATATTTTCGTATTATATTTTGTTATTTACCTACGTAAAAAATTTTTAGTTACCTACGTTAAAAGAAATAAAAATATGAAATAGACAAAGAGAAAAAATTAATTGCAACAGTGTCTTTTTACGGTCATCTTGCTAATAAAAAATTACCTATAATTTTCGTTGCTTTAAATAATATTTCGATTAAAACGAAATATTCTGAATCTTAACTATTATAAAACTGTAACAGAAGTGTCTGTACATTGAAGATATTTACATGAAAAAGATTATGATATGGTTTTTAGGTATCCCGGACTCCAAATTAACCTTTTTTTAGAATTTTTGTCTGTTTGTTTGTTTGTATGTTTCTAACAGCATCACGCAAAAACTACTGAACCGATTATGATGAAACTTTTTTTGTTTGATAGCGTATGATCTGACTTAAAATCTGGTATATTATTTGTGCGGACGAAGTTGCGCGTTAGCTCTAGTCATGTATAAAAACTGGTGATTCTCTAAATGAAATTAAATATTTGTAAATCTTCCGGTCATTGGTCGATAAAAAACTTAATTAGACGACTATAAAGTACGGTAACTTTTTGTAAATGTACCGGATATCCATCGATAAAAAACTTAGGTAATTAAATTAGACGATTGTAAAGTTAGTATTTATAGTTAAAACTCTGTAATATCGAATTGGTTCAATAGGGGAGTTGACTACATAAAATATATTTTAGTTTTAACTGCTCAGTAAATAAACCGTTTGAAAATAACGCTAAATAGTCTAGGAAAAATAAGGTTCGAGGTTGCATTAAAGACACTTTAGTAAATTGTGTTTGAAATAATATTACTGTTAGTTTCTAACACTTTTGTCGAGATTTCGTGGTTATATAGGCTCAGGAACCTGAGAAATACCTTAAAATCGATATTAATGTACAAATGGCAAGCTTATTTCTAAAAATATTTCGACCAGCATACCAGCAATAGAGACAGTTAATTATCAAAAGGCAAATTTAATGTGTAAAAACAAACAGTAAATAATTTAGTTTTGAGGTTATAATTTTTGAAGACTTACAAAATATTAAATATCTACCCAAATTAACGATATTAACCGTGGATTATTATTGTTATAAGTAAAACGTATTGAACGAAGCCATCCTGTACAAAATCACCAGTTTTCCATTTTTTGTTCATACCTAAATTTAATGTTTTGTAAATGTCTTAATTATTCAATAATAAAACATAAAAAATCGGGGATTATTGAAAATTTATGTTTTTCAGGTATGTATCTACTATACAACGTGTTAATGACTAAGCGCAAAACCTCATACACCCCAACTGGTTTGTAACAATATAATTAGATTGAAACAATAATTTAATTATTTTGATAGTTAAAATTTAAAGTTATTCGCATTTTAAGTTTTGAGGCAAAAATGATTTGTTATCATTTCAGCAATGAATGAAAGCGCTAACTGGCTCATATATACATTTTAAGAATCTAGTTTTGGTAGTAAGCAGGGTGAAGTGCCCGAGCGTTGGGTTGAAATCTAGTTCAGTAAATTTTATCTTTTACAAACAAATTATTTAATATTTTGAAAAAAATTACCTATGTTGAAAACATGATAATTCGATCCTGCTCTCGATTCCAAACAAACTACTTTCTAGTTTTGCGTTAATTCATTAACACGTTGTATTCCAAATTTTCACCAAAAGTGCAATTAATGCAACCTACTCCATACAAAAATCCGTAGATTTCCCCGACTAAACTTCACATTTTTGTTGTTGAATGTTGTTTGTTGCTTGAATACTATTAAAATTTACTTATAAAATTAGTTGACAGGATGTGGGTAGTTTTTAGGGTTCCGAAGTTAACAAGGAACCCTTATAGTTTCGCCATGTCCGTCCGTCTGTCCGTCTTAGTACTAGAAAGCTGTAATTTGACATGGGTATACATATTTATCACGCCGAAAAAGTGGTAAAATAAAATCTAGAAAAATTTTTTTTAGGGTACCGCCTACACGAAAAGTGGGGTGACATTTTTTTTCTCGTCTATCCCATGGTGTGGGGTATCGTTGGATAGGTCTTTAAAAAATATTGTGGGTGTGGGAAAACCATTTTTCGATTTAGGGATCCGTTAGCGAAATATTAAACTAGATTAAGCTTTAAAGTGAAAATGTTTGTTAGAGTCAAGTATCGTCGTCGTTGTAATATGGAACCCTCGGTGCGCGAGAAGCCCGACTCGCACTTCACCGGTTTTATTATTTAGCTTGCCATAAAAAATGGGCCTCCTTTTCCTGTATGGAACCTCAATAGTAGAACAAATCCCTAAAAGTTTGTGGAAATTTTTAGATTTCACTCTGTGTATGAATGAGTCAGTTTAAAGAGGAAATTAGTTGTTATTGTCACTAGAAGTGTAAAATGGTTTTAACTGGGAATTACCGTGGATTATACTATACTTACCTACATTCGTATTCATGTAATTATATAACTATGGTCGGGCCGCTGAAAGATTGCGTTTGACAGTTACCATAAAATTGTAAAAAACTGAATGAAAATATTGTTTACCTGTGCTCACTCTAGTACACAGGGCACTAGCTGCCCTTTTAAGTTCAAAAAGCTACTAAATAATGATCGGCATTTATAGTTTTCATTCAGTTTTTTACAATTTTATGGTAACTGTCAAACGCAATCTTTCAGCGGCCGGACTTTCGGCTCTTTCTTAAGGGTATATTACTGTTGGCGCGCTGCATACAAACGAAGTCTGGTGATATTTGCAATACTTACCGATAAAACTCAATGGAATTTTGCAGAAACAATCTAGAAACAAATCTCTATGCTTGTATCGTGTCAGATTTTCCTTAAAATGTACAGTTTTAAAGTTACAGTGCCTCAAAGATTTCCATACAAATCTTAAATTAATCCTAGCATTGAAACTGTATATTTTAACGAAAATCTGACTCCATACAAGCATAGATATTTGTTTCAAGATTGTTTCAGCAAAATTTCATTGACTTTAATTGGTTAGTATTGAAAATATCACCATAGTACGTTTGTATGGAGCGCACTCCGAATTATATCCCCTTAAAATGTATCCATGAGCACATTTTAACAAAAAACCGACTCTACGCAAGCATAGAAATTTGTTTTTAGATTGATTCTGAAAAATTTCAGAGAGTTTAATTGGTTAGTATTGAAAATATCACCATAGTACGTTTGTATGGAGCGCGCTCCGAATTATATCCTCTTAAGAATCTTGTTTTGGTAGTAAGTAGGTTGTGTGTGCCCGTGCGGTGGGTTGAGATCGAGTTCAGTAAATTTTAAATTTTACATACAAATTATTTAATATTTTGAAAAAAATACCTATATTGAAACCATGATAATTCGATTCTGCTCTCGATTCTAAACAAACTATTTTCTAGTTTTGCGTTAATTCAGTAACACGTTGTATACAGGGTGTAACAAATCACCCTAGTAATACGCGCAAAACCTCATACACCCCAACTGATTTATAATAAAATAATTAGATTCAAACAATAATTTCATTATTTTGAACTACATCCATACTTAACGGGGTGCTTCAGACCATCAAACTGAACTGAGCCTACCTCAGGAAACGCGAAAAAAAATCTGCTGTCCCATACATTTTCGAGTCGGGTATAAAAATCAAACTGAACTTTCTCTATGGGACTCGCGAAAGCGCGTAAAAAATATCTGCTGTCCCATACGTACATTCGGGTCGAGTAGGATTGTAGTTTTGTATGAAACAGCAATTTTTTTTGTGCGGTTTTTAAATAATGTCCTCGCTAATCTTTTTTGTTGTAACCATTACCACCCATTCAAATCAAACCTGTATTTTTAATCTGAGATGGTAAAAAATAATGAATTAGGTATGCGATTTTTCAATTAACTTCGCTCTGAATATGAATTTATGGTTTTTATAGCTTGATAAACAATATTTTAGCCAATACTAAGGATACAATTATAGCAATATAAATACAACGTTTTAATGAATTAACGCGAAACTAGAAAGAAGTTTGTTTAGAATCGAGAGCAGAATCGAATTATCATGGTTTTAACGAAGGTAATTTTTTTCAAAATTTTATATTTACTGAACTCGATCTCAACCCACCGCTCGAGCACTCTCACCCTACTTACTACCAAAACAAGATTTTTAAAATGTATCCATGAGCACGTTAGCGCTTTCATTCATTGCTGAAATGATAACAAATAATTTTTGCCTCAAAACTGAAAATGCGAATAACTTTAAATTTTAACCATCAAAAGAATGAAATTATTGTTTCAATCAAATTTTTTTGTTACAAATCAGTTGGGGTGTATGAGGTTTTGCGCTTATTCATTAACACGTTGTATATACGCGTCGACTTGAGAACCTCCTTCGTTTTTTTTTCGTCGGTTATAAAGGCGCCGTTATCTATTATATTGGCCGTTATCATAATTTGTATAATAGGTATTGAATTATTATTTCCAGTTATTTTTATATCTTCATAACTGTTCAATAAACTAAATGGTGGATATTACAATTTGTTATCGACAATTAAGAGAAGTTTATTTCGAATGCGCGCTGCATACAAACGAAGCCTGGTGATATTTTCTATACTAACCTAATTTTCTGAAAAACGTAGGATTTATGGCTAAGATACCTTGGCCGCAAAAACATTAAAAATATAAAATACAATAGAAAAGCCAAGCAGGCAAAGGAATAAATCTCATTCAACCTCTATTACATTTTTCAGTATTTTTCAAATAACTTGAGAAATAATGGATAGAAAAATCGGATAATTTTGATATAAGCTTTGAATCACATAATCTCCAAATGGTTTTCTTCTTTTGGTACCTTTCTTAAAATGAAATGTTTTCACGTGCTCCATACAAACGAGGTCTGGTGATATTTTCAATACTAACCAATTAAAGTCAATGAAATTTTTCAGAATCAATCTAGAAACTAATCTCTATGCTTGTATGATGTCAGATTTTCGTTAAGTAATACAGTTAATGAGAGGATTAATTTAAGATTTGAATGGAAATCTTTAAGGCACTGTAACTTTAAAACTATACATTTTAACGAAAATCTGACTTCATACAAGCACTGAGATTAGTTTCTAGATTGTTTCAGGAAAATTTTATTAACTTGAATTAGGTAGTATTGAAAGTATCACCATACTTCGTTTGTATGGAGCACGTGAAAACATTTCATTTTAAGAAAGGTACCAAAATAAGAAAACCATTTGGAGATTATGTGATTCAAAGCTTATATCAAAATTATCCGATTTTTCTATCCATTATTTCTCAAGTTATTTGAAAAATACTGAAAAATGTAATAGAGGTTGAATGAGATTTATTCCTTTTATGCTTGGCTTTTCTATTGTATTTGACAGTTTTTATTTTTTATGTTATTGCGGCCAAGGTATCTTAGCCATAAATCCTACGTTTTTCAGAAAATTCAAAAGTAAATTAAAAATAGAAATATCGGTCAAAAATAAAATCGAAAAATACATATCTCTTATTTTTTAACCTATTTTTATATTTGTTATTATAAACAGGTGGTTAAAAAATGTAATGTTGTCAATTATCTTGAGAACAAGTAATCTGTGACTAGAGGTCTTAGGTTATCAACAACAACAGTGGAATGACTTGAGATAAAACTATTTCTTCATACACTTTATCACAAGATTTCTTTGTTTACGTAGAAAATATAACTTGACGAGAATACTTTTCCAACCTAATATGCTGACAGTTTTTTAGGATCAGACTATCATACTGAACAACTTTCTCTATGGGACCAATATCGAAATCGTCGAAAAAAATATCAGCTGTCCCATACAATTGGGTCGAGTAAGATTTCAGTTTAGTACGGAACCGATGATTTTTTTTCTTGGTTTCGACTTTGGTCCAATAGAGAAAGTTGTTCAGTTTGATGGTCTGATCATCCCCTTAAAAAAGTGTCAGCATATTAAGAAGGACCCTATATAAAGAATTTTTATAATTTTTTTTTTTAATTTTTTTTTTTTTTTTATAAGTCTAATAACAATCTTTTGCGGGGGACGAGGTGGCATGAAATACGCAATTTTGGATTTTATTCCATTATAATACAGGGTGTGAGTTACAGCCTAGCAAATACTGAAACGGTGAACTCAGACCATCAAACTGAACAACTTTCACTATGGAGCATACCTCAGCAAACGCAAAAAAAATCAGCTGTCCCATACAAAACTGTTACACTTTGATGATCTCTTCCCCTTAAAAAAACCGGCCAAGAGCGTGTCGGACTCGCCCATGATAATTATAGGATCGGTTTGCTCCCATAGTCAAAGTTGTTCAGTTTGATGGGTAGACTCTTAGTTTAAAAGGATGCTAATGATATCAATTTCACCCTGTACAGCATATGCTCACGACTATATTCCCTGAGGGGGTAGTCAGAGATATTCTGAAACCTCAGAACATCCACGTTTCACTAGTAGTACCGAAACTGTCCAATGTGACGGGGGGTGAGCCCGTCGCCACTTGTAATGGACAGTGGGTACAATACATGCCTCGAAATTGAAGCATGCAGGTTTCCTCACGATGTTTTCCTTCACCGAAAAGCCAGTGGTGTTACAAATGATACAAACGTACCATGGTGTTATTTTCAATACTAACCAATTAAACGCAATGAAATTTTTCACAATCTATCTAAAAACAAATTTCTATGCTTGTATAGAGTCAGATTTTCGTTAAAATGTATAGTTTTAAAGTTACAGTGCCTCAAAGATTTCCATACAAATCTTAAATTAATCCTAGCATTGAAATTGTACATTTTAACGAAAATCTGACTCCATACAAGCATAGATATTTGTTTCAAGATTGTTTCAGCAAAATTTCATTGACTTTAATTGGTTAGTATTGAAAATATCACCATAGTACGTTTGTATGGAGCGCGCTCCGAATTATATCCCCTCTTTCCCTAGCACCCTGCATAGGCTGATCAACTCAATTACTCTTCCTTTGCGTCGCGCAGTCAGGTAAAAAAATAGCCATATTTTCGATAGATTCTTTGTCATCTCGCAACAAGCATCGTATATAATTGTAAAGTTATCTACAGAGGTCCGTCTGGTCGGAACTATTACGGACCAGATCGTCGGCCGGCCGCTAAGAGAATTGACCCTCCGATGTGGGACAATAACCGTCGAAGGTCTTGACTCTATCAATCACTGTCGTGTATTTAAGGTGTACAATAAAGCTTGTTAGGGTTGCCACCTGTCCGTTCTATAGGTATAAATAAACTTTGACTGCTCATAATAAAATTAGGGTATTTGCCATGTTTTTAAAAACCGTTACAAAACTACGCTAATCACGATGTCTAAGGACTCTATAGAAAATATATATTTTACGATCCATTACATACAACGTGTTAATGAATAAGCGCAAAACCTCATACACCCAAACTGATTTATAACAAAATAATTAGATTGAAACAATAATTTCATTATTTTTTTAGTTAAAATTTAAAGTTAATAGCATTTTAAGTTTTCAGGCAAAAATGATTTGTTATCATTTCAGCAATGAATGAAAGCGTTAACGTGCTCATGGATACATTTTATGAATCTTGTTTTGGTAGTAAGTAGGGTGAGAGTGCCCAAGCGGTGGGTTGAGATCGAATTCAGTCAATTTTAAATTTTACAAACAAATTATTTAATATTTTGAAAAAAATACCTATGTTGAAACCATGATAATTCGATTCTGCTCTCGATTCTAAACAAACTACTTTCTAGTTTTGCGTTAATTCATTAACACGTTGTATAGGTATAAATAAACTTTGACTGCTCATAATAAAATTAGGGTATTTGACATGTTTTTAAAAACCGTTTGTAACACCACTGGCTTTTCGGTGAAGGAAAACATCGTGAGGAAACCTGCATGCTTCAATTTCGAGGCATGTATTGTACCCACTGTCCATTACAAGTGGCGACGGGCTCACTCCCCGTCACACTGGACAGAGTTTCGGTACTACTGGTGAAAAATTAATTCGTAAACAGACATTGAAATGTCGCTACTGTTTAATAACTCTACTGAGACTTAATTTCGACGTCAGCAAGTCATATCTGACTTGCTTGAACTTAAGTCAGCATTTATGTTTTTTTTATAAACAGGTCATGTTCATTTCATTACAGTGTTGGTTAAATACTTGTGATGAAATGTGTGATACTCTTTTCCTTTGTGTTTTTTTTTTATTATTTTTTTATCGAGAGCGTAAAGGTTTTTACTATACTTCCAAGTGAAAGTGATGCGTAAACTATTTTTTGGTATTTTCAAGTTAATTCTCAAGGTAAGATAGACCTTTTTATTTTACGTTATTTATGCACCTTATTTTACCTACAAAAAAAACGTCCAAGAGCGTGTCGAAATCGCCCCAAAAAGAAGAACAGTTTTTAACCTGTTAAATCTTACGAAAAGTCAAAATTGTTTTTTCAAAATAATATCACATAGATAACTTTTTGACGTCATGTTTTTGAATCTACCACCGCGTCGGAAGGTGTTCCGTTGTAGAGAAGATGCGGCCAGAAACTCTACAACACACTCCTTTTAAACAAAACAAAATATACAAAGTACAATTACATAAATACAATATTAAATTACATAGTGTAACATTGTGAAGACCAGACATTTTGGTCATTCAAATAATCATCGAGTTTATAGTAACCTTTTTTACAGAGGACTTGTTTAACATGGGACTTAAACTTTTTGTCCGTCAAGTTAAGAATATTCTCTGGTATCTTATTATAATAACGTATACAGTGCCCCATGAAAGATGTGTTGACCTTACTAAGTCGAAAATGTGGGAATACCTAAGAGAAATTTTACGCCATCTAGTTTTTCATTAGAGAACTAATTTACTGTTTTTTTTTCGAAACTAATATAATTTTCATTTCAGTTTTTATTTTTTTCCATTGAACAAGATCTATCCAACGACACCTCCACTCGATTTAAAAAAAAACAATGTTTTTCCAACTCCTCTTTCGTTGTATGGGAAAATCTAAAAAAATGATTTCTTCATAACTCTACTAAATTTCTGTTTTTGGGTTACTGTTATCCGTCTTCAATTCATGCCATCGATTCAATATGTGCAAAAATGAGCGAGTTATTGCGGCGGGGCATACAGACAGACAGACAGAATGGACGAAAGTATACGGGTTCCTTGTTTGACTACGGAACCCTAAAAAGATTTTTGTTTATCTATCCTATCGCTAACTTCACGACTCTATTCCAGTAAGGTAGGCAGAAACTAATAGGGCACCGCACTTTCAAAAGTCCATACATACGCTCTACATGCCCGTCAGTTTCAGGGTTGCCAGATTGGGGGTTTTTTTCCCCGATTTTGTTGAAAAAAAATTCTAAGTGGGGAATAATGAGGTTTTTTTCAAAAATATTTTATTAATCATAAAAACATTACATAAAATTTAATAGCCGTGGTGGTCCAGTGGCGAGTAACCTTGCCTGCCGTGCAGGAGTTCCTGTGCCGTGGTTCGATCCCCGTCCGGACCGACTCGTACCAATAAGTTTTTCGGAATTTATGTACGATTTGTAACACCACTGGCTTTTCGGTGAAGGAAAACATCGTAAGGAAACCTGCATGCTTCAATTTCGAGGCATGTATTTTACCCACTGTCCATTATGTGGCGACGGGCTCACCCCCCGTCGGTATCACTGGTGAAACGTGGATGTTCTGTGGTTTCAGAATATCTCTAACTACCCCCTTGGGGAATAAAGTCGTGAGTTTATGCTTATGCTTATGCGATATAAAACAACAGGTTTAAACAATTTTGCAAGTTGATTGAATTCCAAGTAGCCATGTTGAAACTGATCTGTCGATATATCGTATTTCTTAACTACTTGTAAATATACCTCGGAGTGTGACGGGGAGTGAGCCCGTCGCTTTTATTCGAATATCTTAACTAAGTACTTATTATAAAACTGTAAAAAAGGTGTGTCTGTACATTGAAGATTGAGGTATTTACAAAAAAACGACGATATGGTTTTTCGGTGTCCCTGCCTGACTCCAAATCAACCTTTTTTGGAATTTTAGTCTGTCTGTTTGTGTGTTTGTTTGTGCTAGCATCACGCGAAAACTACTGAACCGATTTTGATGTTTTTTTATTGGTTTTGTTTGATAGCTTATGATCTGACTTACAATCTGGTATATAGGGTCCAACTTAAAATGCTGACGCTTTTATAAGGGGATGATCAGACCGTCAAACTGAACAACTTTCTCTATGGGACCAACATCGAAATCGCAAAAAAAAATCTACTGGCCCATACATTTGGCTCATTTGAGATTTGCAGTTTTGTATGGAAGAGCTGATTTTTTGTCGCAATTTCTTGGTTGGTCCCATAGAGAAAGTTGTTCAGTTACACCGTCTGACCATATTAAGAAGGGGGGGGGGGGGGGGGGCTTATGTATGCTACACATACACATCAGAATTTCTTCTTCAGTCTACCATCATATGGTAGCTTCACTGGTGAACTTCACAAATTAATATAGGGTCCTTCTTAATATGCTGACACTTTTAAGGGGATGATCAGACCGTCAAACTGAACAGCTTTCTCAATGGGACCAACATCAAAACAGCTGTTCCATACTAAACTGCAAACCTACTCGTATGGGACAGCAGATTTTTTTTTCGTGATTTCTATGTTCATCCCATAGAGAAAGTTGTTCAGTTTGACCGTCTGATCATCCCCTTAAAAAGTGTCAGCATTTTAAGAAGGACTCTGTATATTTAATGCATACTGCGTAAATAAAAATAAATAAATAAAATAAATATCTTGGACATTTTCACACAAATTATCTAGTCACATTTAAAGTACCAGAATCTAGCCTGGACTTGTGTTATGATGACTAGACAACGATATAGAATACATATATAGATACAAACATCCATGACTCGGGTACAAATATTCATATTCATCATACAAATATTTGCCCCTTACGGGATTCGAACGCGCGACCCTCGGCACAGCAGGCAGGTTCACTACCGACTGTGCTTCGAATCGAAATCGAATGACCTTATCAAAAACTGACTAAAAAAAATCTCAAACCTTCCCGTCAGAGGTCGCCACCCGTAGGTTGAGTGACCTCTTTATTATAATTCGGACTTATCCGCTTTTACCATAATGCCCGATAGTACGTTGTAAGTCTCACAAATTGAATCAATTTGGACCTTATTACGTCGGTGTAAGATTTATAGCAGGTGTTATGTTGTTTGAACTGCAAATTAAGGTCAAGAATTCAACTATAATATACATAGATAGGTACTTAAAAGGATATTCTATTCTAGCGCACTCCATACAAACGAAGTTTTATCAGGTATATTTTGGATATTATCTTCAAAATTCTCCATAGAAAATTTCCAAGCCTTATAATCTTCTTAAAAAATTATATTATAAATTGTAAATGTTATTTGATAAGCGGCATCAAGATTTTCTAAACTATTTATCCATACATAAAATATTACTGTTATTAATACCGTCTACGCGTATTATGCGTAAAACTTTTGTATGAAAATGACAACTCTGCAAAGACCTTAACGAAAATCTGACTTCATTCATACAAGCATAGAGATTAGTTTCTAGATTGATTCTGAAAAATTTCATTGACTTTAATTGGTTAGTATTGAAAATATCACCAGACTTCGTTTGTATGGAGCGCGCTCCGAATTATTTCCCTAATCTATCTACCTCATATCTACCTATACTTCATTCCAAATAAGGACGAAAAGATTTTCCGATTCCTATTTAGCTTTCTGGCCAATTCTGATTACCAAATGTAATTAATTTATTGGATACATATACTATCCGACATATATTGGACGTTACTAAAGCTGTTCTAAGAATAAGTGAGAGGAAGTGTTTCAAATCTCTGTTTCTGTAATGCAAAATAGCCTTAAAATTTCGTTGCTATTTTGAAAGGAGTAAAATGCTCATTGATTTGAATTGGTTATTATTGAAAATAGGATATAACATCGTTTGTTTCCTCTTAATTGTAGATTAAACAGCAAATTTCAAGCTAAAAACAGTTATTTATAGCCACGTTCATTTCGCATTAACTGTTGACCGAGTCATAGTGAAACCTGTGTGGTGTTGGTACAAGTTATGTGCTAAAAGGGAAATGTGCGAAACCTATTGATATCCTATTAAAGAACAAGATGCACAGTCTCATATAAAATCTTAGCTTATTTTTGTCCGAATTGACACATACCTTTGACTATTTATATGTGGACTGGTTACGCGTGTAATTCTACTAACAAACATTTCTGCCACTTTTTGCGGGGGGCGGGGTAACATGAAATCCGCACCTTTGGATTTTATTCCCCATAACTTTCGATTCTAATTTTGAATGTCAATGAAAAATCATGAAAAGTAGTCTCGTGTGAACCCCAAACGTTCTAAGTTCGAAGTTATTATTTCGCAATTATAGGCTGTCTCGTTTAGTGATAAGGTGTAAAATTGAATGTAAATGCACAAGATCAATTGTGCTTATACCGTGGCAGAGGGGAAATGCTACCGCAAGGCCAGTCCTTATAATAATTAGTCAAAGACACATACTTTTTAAACTTTTCCAAAGAGATCAGTGCCGTAAATAGCCTTCTACGCGCCCGGTGCGAGCTTCTACTTATGCGCCCTCTAAAATGTTTCGTAAGGGCCTATTTCGAAAAATAATTGAAGCGAAATGGGCGTGTGATAGCTTATATTACTGCCTGATGCGAGAGAAAGAGAAGGGGCGGCGCGCGCGCCTGAAACGACACAAGCGAAAAACAAACTTTATTTAATTGTAATTGTACTATTTATGTAAGTTCAATTCTGCTCTAATCAAAATTTATAAAAAATCAATCTCTTTTTTTTTAAATCAATCCTCGTGTTTCTAATATTCACCGTTTAGCACTTCCAAGCGTTTATCGATAAAGACGGAAGCTACTTTGGCTTGTTTTTCTATCGAGAAAATGTATCTTAATCGTATTGGCTCTAATCAAAACTTCAATTATATGTTCAATTTACACATATCCGCAAATCATACTCCTACTGTTAGTACTTCATGAGATATGATGCTTTGAAGAATCCATTTTTTTTCACGTAGCCTCTTAAACTGTATCCTACCGTAAGCTCTTAGTTTAAAGGGATGCTAATGATATCAATTTCACCCTGTATACGTACCTACTTACTGACAAAACATACCTACTCATAAAGTAGGTAGATTCCTATTCATATTTCACTAGTCTGTACTCTGTAAAAGATGTTCATTGCAAACAATCCACTTTCTATTCCCCATCTCTCGTCACTTGCACCGGTCGGGGTCACGAGGTCGTACTGACCTGCTCGTTGCATATTGCATGTATGTACCTACCTACCTAACAACAGTGACTGTATGGCCGAGGGCCGTGTACGGTTGAGTATAATAGTAGGTAATTAGTATTTGCTTAGATGGTGTGGTACTTATGAAACCAGTATTTATGTTGAGTGTAAGAAAAACGAGGCATGCTGCAGTTGTTAAAAACCCGACTGCGTAAAAAACCTATTAACTGAAAAGAGAAAAACAAGCTCTATAATCACTAGCTATACCAATTTTGTTTGAGCAAATATAAATTTAATGTTATTAGGTAGGGATCTCAAACGGGGTCAAAAATATGTTGGTTGGTTATTGGTTTGTAATACCTACCTAATAACATTCTAATATTAGCTCAAATAAAGCTGTTATAGCTGATTAGTGATTATAGAGCTTGTTTTTCTCAAACGAACGATCAGCTGCAAGGCTGATCATAGGATATTATTATAATATGCACTGTAGCTCTGTGAACAGTACAAAAACTGTAATGTTTTGTCAGTTGGTTTAGGAGATACAGCGATTCAAAGTTCCGACCTTTGAACTGCTGTATCTCCTAAACAGACTGATATACCATGTCAGTTTTTGTGCTGTTCGCATAGCTACAGTACATATTACAATAATACCTACATATTCATGCATATTCATTTTTAGCTACCATACCAGACCTTTGAACGGCTGTAACTCCTAAAGCGACTGGAGTTATGCAGGAAGACCTGGTCCATCCTCATCACAGAGATGCTCTAGACCCTATGAGTATTGAATCAGCCTTGCAGCTGATGGTTACCAAAATTCCTCTTATCTCTTATACTATAAAGGGTTCGGGGCCTATGAAGTGGTTTTCTGTCCCCCTTCTGGCCAATTTGTCCGCACTTGCGTTCCCTTCTATGTCTGAGTGTCCTGGTACCCATTGTAGCATCAGCTGATTGTGGTTGCCCACAGCATTAAGCTGAGCTACGCAGTCCTGTACTAGCTTGGACTTTATTTTTGGTAAGTCCAAGGCTAGTAGAGCTGCTCGGCTATCAGAGTTTATAGTCGGGGAAATCTACGGATTTTTGTATGGAGAAGGTTGCATAGTAGATAAATACCTGAAAAACGTAAATTCTCAATAATCCCCGATTTTTTATTGTGTATTATTGAATAATTAAGACATTTACAAAACATTAAATTTAGGTATGAAAAAAAAATGGAAAACTGGTGATTTTGTACAGGATGGCTTCATTTAATACGTTTTACTTATTTACTTACTGTTTTACTTACTTTAACAAAAATAATCCCCGGTTAATATCGTAAATTTGAGTAGATATATAATATTTTGTAAGTCTTCAATAATTATAACCTCAAAACTAAATTATTTACTGTTTGTTTTTACACATTAAATTTGCCTTGTAATAATTAACTGTCTCTTTTGCTAGTATGCTGGAAGAAATATCTTTCGAAATAAGCTTGCCCTTTGTACATTAATATCGATTTTAAGGTATTTCTCCGGTTCCTGAGCCAATATAACCACGAAATCTTGACAAAAATGTTATAAACTAACAGTCATATTATTTCAAACAAAATTTACTAAAGTGTCTTTAATGCAATCTCAAACCTTATTTTTCCTAGACTATTATTATGATGCGTTTGTTAACGTAGCTTTTGCGCAGATTTAATTCAGCACAGGCT
The DNA here is from genome assembly GCA_963924505.1 of Agonopterix alstromeriana. NCBI lineage: Eukaryota > Metazoa > Arthropoda > Insecta > Lepidoptera > Depressariidae > Agonopterix > Agonopterix alstromeriana. The sequence continues at coordinate 8,329,609 of OZ004689.1, read as the reverse complement.
GTGATGGCGTAGACCTCCGCTTGAAAAATGGAGGCGGAGTTTCCAAGATTTTGGCACGCTTCGATGCTTGGTCTATGGCCATAAATTTCGCAGCCGACGTCATTGCCTGTCTTGGATGATTTATGTATTGTTCAATACCAAAAATGGCCCGTTACTTTACTGTTCCTAACTCACGGTAAAATTAAATTAGAAAATACCGGTCCTGCACAATCGTGCCCAATGTTAACTCTCTCTTCACTTTCACGCACGTTCATGTAAATGTACATACATACTGACAGACATACAGTTATATAGATGCGTTGTTTGAATGTTAATAGTAAGCCCAACGTTACAAGACTATCGTAAAACAAGTTGTATCTACGTAGCATTTTGTTTTATTTTCGAACTACAAGGGGATATAATTCGGAGCGCGCTCCATACAAACTTACTATGGTGATATTTTCAATACTAACCAATTAAAGTCAATGAAATTTTGCTGAAACAATCTTGAAACAAATATCTATGCTTGTATGGAGTCAGATTTTCGTTACAATATACAGTTTCAATGCTAGGATTAATTTGTGATTTGTATGGAAATCTTTGAGGCACTGTAACTTTAAAACTATACATTTTAACGAAAATCTGACTCTATACAAGCATAGAAATTTGTTTTTAGATTGATTCTGAAAAATGTCATTGACTTTAATTGGTTAGTATTGAAAATATCACCATAGTACGTTTGTATGGAGCGCGCTCCGAATTATATCCTCTTAACATCTAGGCCGAGATTCAGAGACTTTTTTAGTCTTAGTTCGAACTAAGTAGGGGGAAAATGTATGGATTTTGACATACGGGAGTTCGAACTATGGCTTAAAAAACGTCTCTGAATCTTAGCGACCATCAAATTGAACAACTTTCTCTACGGGACAAACATTGAAATCGCGAAAAAAAATCTGCCATTTGGGTCAAGTAGTTATGATTGCAGCTTTTTAGGGTTCCGTATCCAAAGTGTGGAAACGAAACCCTATTACTAGCCTACGTTGTCCGTCCGTCTGTCTGTCTGTCCTAAATATTTAGGGCTGTAACTTTTAAACCGTAATAGCTAGACACAGATAAAATATTCACAGAATGTGAATTATTATGGCGGATTTACTAACAAATAATAAAAAATGACAAAAAGTTACAAATTAAGACTCGGCTCTCTTAAGGTGGTTGCAGACTTGTCAATTTCATACAAAAGTTCGACGCGTAATACGCGTTGACAGTACAATTAAAAGTAATCTACATCTACATTTACACTAATATTATAAAGAGGAAAGATTTGTACCTATTTTTGTATGTTTGTATGTTTGTAATGAATAGGCTCAAAAAGTACTGGGCCGATTTAAAAAATTCTTTCACCAATAGAATGCTACATTCTTCCAATTTGACATAGGCTACATTTCATTTTGAAAAAAATTATGGATCCTTGGTAAAATTTGAACAATGTAACCGAAGGTGTAGAAAAATGAGTCTTAAAATTTATTTGTCTACCCCGTGCGAAGCCGGGACGGGCTGCTAGTATTTTATAAATAGAAAAATAGTTTAGAAAATCTAGATGCCTAATCTCTTATCCATAGAAAATTTCAAAGCTTTATATCTCCGTAATCATTTTATAAATTGCAAATATTATTTGATACGCGGCATTTAGATTTTCTAAACTATTTTTCCATATATAAAATATTACTTTTAATTGTACCGTCAACGCGTATTACGCGTCGAACTTTTGTATGAAATTGACAACTCTGCAACCACCTTAAGACCCTCAATGGCGCCTCAGCGGTAATCACCAACATTACACACTTGTACCATAATGTACTATTATTATGTGTTTATTAAATAAATATTACTTATCACAAGTACCAAGTACTTGACTGCTTTTTGAAGAGCTGTCCTCGTCGAAATCGACTCGGAAAGGACTTCCTTATCATAATATGAAAAATGATTTCCAGTGGCGTAGCGTGGGTTTCTGCCGCCCGGGGCACAGACCGATTTCGCCGCCCCCTTACCTTACCTAAAAAAAAGGGCCGAAAAAATTGTTTTGCACATCTAGTGTTGTAAGTAGGTTCATCATAGGCCTCCTCTCACGAATAAGGGTGAGAGGGAGTGGGCTATACTCCACCACGCGGGCCCAGTGCGTCTACCCATGCAAGCATCAGTGCATCTTTTGGTTTTATCAATGCAATAATACAGGGTCCTTCTTTAGGTATACAGGGTGAACTTGATATCATTAGCATCCTTTTAAACTAAGAGTCTACTCATCAAACTGAACAACTTTTATTATGGGAGCAAACCGATCGGAGCAAAAAAGAAAATCTGCTGTTCCATACTAAATAGCTATGCCTACTTGACTCAAATGTATGCAACAGCAGATTTTGTTTTTGCTCCAATCGGTTCACTCCCATAGTAAAAGTTGTTCAGTTTGATGGGTAGACTCTTAGTTTAAAAGGATACTAATGATATCAATTTCACCCTGTATGCTGACACTTTTTATGGGGATGATCAGACCGTCAAACTGAACAACTTTCTCTATGGCACCATATCAAAATAACTAAAAAAAATCAGCTATTCCATACAAAGCTGCAAACCTACTTAATCCAAATGTAGGGGACAGCAGATTTTTTTTCGCGATTTGGATGTTGGTGCCGTAGAGAAAGTTGTTCAGTTTGACGGTGTGATCATCCCCATAAAAAGTGTCAGCATAATAAGAAGGACCCTAGTACATATAAATTTAGAGCGAGCTCAACTTTTCTCCTCAATACGAATCGGTTATAGCCAGAGCTTTTTACGTTCAAAACATGTGCAGAGTAACCGAAGTAAAAGCTATTGATGGAGCGAAGCAAGCTCGAAATTTAGAGCTCCACGTCTTAGTTGTGGTCAGAACTCTTTAGGATTATGCACAGTAACTAAAACACAAACTTAGAGCGAGCGAGGCGAGCTCGATTTTTCTCTGCTCTACGAATTGGTTATAGACAGAACTCAATCAATCTATATTTTTCCCGAATTAAGGGGATATAATTCGGAGCGCCCTCCATACAAACGTACTATGGTGATATTTTCAATACTAACCAATTAAACTCAATGAAATTTTGCTGAAACAATCTTGAAACAAATATCTATGCTTGTATGGATTTAGATTTTCGTTAAAATATACAGTTTCAATGCTAGGATTATTTAAAGATTTGTATGGAAATCTTTGAGGCACTGTAACTTTAAAACTATACATTTTAAGGAAAATCTGACTCTATACAAGCATAGAAATTTGTTTTTAGATTGATTCTGAAAAATTTCATTGAGTTTAATTGGTTAGTATTGAAAATATCACCATAGTACGTTTGTATGGAGCGCGCTCCAAATTATATCCTCTTAAAGTGCCGCCCGGGGCATTTACCCCCCTCGCTACGCTACTGGTGATTTCGTACTTATGCCTAATTGCCTAGACGCATGCAAAGCACCTATTTCCAGATATACTGCACTCATTGTGAAGTAGGTAGGCACAGACTAGTAAATAAATCTGACATGTGCATTCATTTAAATATATTATAGGTACCTAAAGCCGATGAATGGATTGAAACGCATTATATTTTGTCCTTGCAATCGTAGGTAGTGTAGATCACATTAATACAATGGATCATTAATAAAGTGATGTGTTTTCAAAGTCAAAGTCAATATAATTTATTCAATATAGGAGCTTACAGCACACTTATCAAACATCAAATCTTTTTTAAAGCTACCACCGCGTCGGAACGTGTTGTCGCTGTAGAGAAGATGCGGCCAGAAACTCTACAACATAACACGACTTAATAACTATTACAATATAAATTCTTTAGCTAAAGTTATGTTTTGAAGAGCACAATTTAGTACGCGCAGACGCCCTTCATTCGAAATAAGGAAGAAAAGATTTTCCGATTCCTATTTAGCATTCTGGCCAATTTTGACGAGCAAATATTATAAGTGGCGAGTAACCTTGCCTGCCGTGCAGGAGGCGATGGTTCGATCCCCGTCCAGGCCGACTCGTACCAATGAGTTTTTCGGAATTTATGTACGATTTGTAACACCACTGGCTTTTCGGTGAAGGAAAACATCGTGAGGAAACCTACATGCTTCAATTTCGAGGCATGTATTGTACCCACTGTCCATTATAAGTGGCGACGGGCTCACTCCCCGAACAGAGTTTCGGTACTACTGGTGGATGTTCTGAGGTTTCAGAATATCTCTGACTACCCCCTCGGGGAATATAGTCGTGAGCATATGCTATATAGTTCCTATCGTAACAATTTCGTTGCTATTTGAAATGGAGTATAGTCACAGGTCCGGCACTTCTAAATGTTTAGATATGACATGACGAGGTTCGCATTATGAGCACTTTGCGCTAATTGTGCATGACATAATATGTGTAGGGTTGACTTACCACGCATCGTATGGACATTATTATAAATTTCGTTACTTTTGGTAGGTAGTAGGTACAATAGGTAGTTCATTTTGTTTTAAAAACAGTATTTACGCTAAAGAATCACTGAAAATATGACTTTAGCGTTATTTTCCAACGTTTATTTTTACTGAGAGGATAATAATCCTACTAATATTATAAACGCGAAAGTTTGAAAGTATGGATGGATGTTTGTTACTCTTTCACGTAAAAACTACTGAATGGATTTTAATGAAATTTGGCACACAGATAGAATATGATCTGGATTAACACATAGGATACTTTTTTAAGGTCTACGCAGACGGAGTCGCGGGCAACAGCTAATAAAATATATGTTATGGAGTTAAATCCAACGGGCTCCCCTCAAGTTCCCCCTCAAGTGTGAGGTGAGGTGGGGTATCTGAAGTCAGAGGGGGCGGGGAGTGGACGTTCTGGATACAGGGTCCTTCTTAATATGCTGACACTTTTTAAGGGGATGATCAGACTGTCAAACTGAACAACTTCCTCTATGGCACCAACAACGAAATCGCTAAAAAAACTTCACTTCCATACAAAACTGCAAACCTACTTGAGCCAAAAAGATTTTTTGCGATTTCAATGTTAGTACCATAGAGAAAGTTGTTCAGTTTGATGGTCTGATCATCCCCTTAAAAAAGTGTCAGCATATTAAGTTGGACCCTGTATAGAACTAATACCTATTCTGTGGTATAGTTGGTTTGTGCTCGTTTCTAAAGATCCATGTGTAATAATGTGATAAGCGTAGATTACGTCAGTTTTTTGTTAAACCGAACAATAGCTCAAACAATGATGCTGCCTGTTTAATGTGAGAGTTTCCCATAACTTTGTACTATTGTTAGGTACTTAATTATTACATTGATTTCTAATTGTATTACAAAATACTTTAGATTCTACCTAAGCCTTCGATCGACCAAGAATATCAAGGCTGCAATCGCGGTAAATATTCGGTGATTGAACCGTGATTGGACTACGTACGAACCATAACTTTTGATACATTTGGTATTACGGTAATCGCGGTACAGCTCATGACAGCCGTTAGAGCCGTTTTGACAGATAGCTCAGAAAGGCAGTCAGTTAAATAGAGAGTTGAATAGTAATTGGATTGCAATGTGATTAGAACTGAAATTGGATAAGAATAGAACTTTGATGTTTTGAATTAGCGCAATCGGTCTCCTGTGCAAGTATTCCGTATATTCCCCGAGGGGGTAGTCAGAGATATTCTGAAAAATCAGAACTCACAAGTTTCACTAGTACCGGAACTCTGTCCAGTGTGACGGGGAGTGAGCCCGTCGCCACTTGTAATGGACAGTGGGTACACTACACGCATCGAAATTAAATCATACAGGTTTCCTCACGATGTTTTCCTTCACCGAAAAGCCAGTGGTGTTACAACTAAATCGTACATAAATTCCGAAAAACTCATTGGTACGAGTCGGCTTTGGGGATCGAACCATCGCCTCCTGCACGGCAGGCAAGGTGACTCGCCACTGGACCACCACGGCTCTTTTTAAATAAATAACTGTAATATATATTTGTACACTATGTATTTCTGAAAATTATAAATATACAAGGTGTGAAAAAAGTAAAAATAAACATTTAAAACTTTTAAGAAGGTTGTTTAGACCATCATACTGAACAACTATCACTATGGGAGCAACATCGAAATCGCAATAAAAAAATCAGCTGTCCCATATATTTAGCTCGAGTCGATTTGTAGTTTAATATGGAACATCAGATTTTTTTTCGCGATTTTGATATTGGTCCCATAGTGAAAGTTGTTCAGTTTTATGGTCTAAACCACCCCCTTAAATGTATATTTGTATTTTTGTAACACCTTGTGTAGGTATAAAAAAAAATTGTTAGCTTTCCAGATTGTAAGTATTCTAATTAATTGTTCCAGAACAAAATGAAGAGCCTGATAATCGCGTGTGTGCTGGCTCTGTGCTGTGGAGTGTTAGCCAGCAAGAAGTCAGACGACGGCAAGGTTAGCCACGTTTCAATAATTTTTTCTGCAAGTTACTAATCTTCTTTGACTACTTTGTTACTTTTCGAAACCTACGGGTACCTTTGACTATTTATATGTGGACTGGTTACGCGTGTAATTCTACTAACAAACATTTCTGCCACTTTTTGCGGGGGGCGAGGTAACATGAAATCCGCAACTTTGGATTTTATTCCCCATAACTTTAGATTCTAATTTTGAATGTTAAATATCATGAAAAGTAGTCTCGTGTGAACCCCAAACGTTCTAAGTTCGAAGTTATTATTTCGCAATTATAGGCTGTCTCGTTTAGTAATAAGGTGTAAAATTGAACATAAATGCACAAGATCAATTGTGCTTATACCGTGGCAGAGGGGAAATGCTACCGCAAGGCTAGTCCTTATAATAATTAGTCAAAGATGGGAACAAAAGTAGCGTGTCTATAGCGTGAACCTTACGCGCCGAAATTTTTTTTTTCAAAACCGGCCAAGTGTGTGTCGGGCCACGCGCAGGGTAGGGTTCCGTAGTTGCCCGTCTCAATATACGGACTTAGAAGGGGGATTTTTGTTTTATACTACGGTTTAACGGCTAATAAAGTCTAAAAAGTACATTTTGCAAGTTGGTCGACTATTACTCGTTAACTTGTAGGTAAAGCTTACCTTTTAACTTCGTTATATACACTACTGCCGTGGATTTTATCACGTTTCCAGAAACAACAGTTTAGCTGGCAGGGGGGACACTTGACTCTTAACAATTTTTTTCAATTTAAAGCTTAATATTTCGCTAACGGATCCCTAAATAGAAAAATGGTTTTCCCACACTCACATTATTTTTAAAAGACCTATCCAAAGATACCCCACACCATGGTATAGACGAGAAAAAACAATTGCATCCCCACTTTTCGTGTACCTCCCGTACCCTAAAAAAACATTTTTCAAGATTTTATTTAACCACTTTGTCGGCGTGATAAATATGTATACCCATGTCAAATTACAGGTTTCTAGTACTAAGCGTCTCTGAGCTAAGCCGCGGACAGACGGACAAACGGACGGACACGGCGAAACTATAAGGATTCCTTGTTGACTACGGAACCCTAATTATTGCCAAATGCATGCAACATCAAAAAATAATTAAAATACGGAGTGTAAAAACATTAGCATTTTGGAGACGGCCAAAACTCAAACTCAAAATGTTTTATGATCAAAATAATATCACATGGATAGCTTTCTGACGTAATTTTTGACTCTACCACCGCGTCGGAAGGTGTTCCGTTGTAGAGAAGATGCGGCCAGAAACTCTACAACACACTTCTTTTAAACAAAACAAAATATACAAAGTACAATTACAAAAATACAATATTGAATTACATAGTGTAACATTGTCAAGACCAGACAATTTGGTCGCTCATATAATCATCGAGCTTATAGTAACCTTTTTGACAGAGAATTTGCTTAAGAGAAGTTTATTCCGAAAACGTAAATGCGCGCTGCATACAAACGTAGTCTGGTGATATTTTCAATACTAACCGATTAAACTCAATGAAATTTTGCAGAAACAATCTAGGAACAAATCTCTATGCTTGTATCGTGTCCGATTTTCGTTAAAATATACAGTTTCAATGCTAGGATTAATTTAAGATTTGTATTGAAATTTTTTAGGCAATCTATCTTTAAAACTGTACTTTTTAAGGAAAATCTGACACGATACAAGCATAGAGATTTGTTTCTAGATTGTTTCCGTAAAATTTCATTGAGTTTAATTGGTTAGTATTGAAAATATCACCAGACTTCGTTTGTATGGAGCGCGCCAACAGTAATATACCCTTAACATGGGACTGAGGCTGAGATTCAGAGACGTTTTTCAAGTCAAAATCCATACATTTTCGCCCTACTTACCAAGACTAAAAAAATCGTCTCTGAATCTCGGCCTTAAACTTCATTACGATCAGTTCATTAATAGACTCTAAAACTGCCGACCGAATTCCTATTTGGTCTTTTTAAGAAGATCATCATCTCAGCCAATAGACCTCCACTGCTGGACATAGGCCTCCCCCAAGGATCGCCACAACGACCGGTCCTGCGCTGCCCTCATCCAACGGGTTTCCGCCGCCTTCACCAGGTCGTCGGTCCACGCCTACCCGCACTGCGCTTTCCGGCACGCGGTCGCCCCTCCAGAATCCTTCACAAATTTTAATGTTTTTATAATATCTCCAGGTGAAAATAGCGGTCTACTACGAGTCCCTGTGTCCAGACAGCAAGGCGTTCATAACCTCGCAGCTGGCTCCGGTTTGGAGGGACTTCCGAGGGGTAGTCAAGGTCAAGATGGTGCCTTATGGAAAGAGCACTGTGAGTGGTTTGTTATTGTTATAGACCAGGGGAGCTTTGAAGAAAGTTAGGTTAAAGTTAAGTAAGTTGAAGGTTCAGAGATATTTACCGACGGCGACCGACGGCGGGCCCATACAAATATGTAATTTAGTATGGGAAGTCATCCGCCATCGTCGCCGCATCGAATGCTGGTGGCATCCCATACTAATGTCATTTTTGTATGGGCTGGCCGTCGGTAAAGGTGGACTTCCGATGCCAGCGGCCGATGCGACAATACTAGTTAATATGAAAACGTATGGCGCCGCTTCCGATGCCAGCGACTGACGCGTGCGTCAGACGCGCGCGGCCGATGCGATAGACATAATGGCATATGACAGAACCACGCGTCAGACGCATCGGCCGCTAGCATCGGAATTGCACCATGTGACTCAACCCTTATAGAGGCGACGATCTACCGCAAAATATTCAAGCAGCAAATACCTACATTATGTATTTACGATAGAAAATATGCAAAAGATAAATATAGGTATCTCTTTTATCGGTGAAAAACATTGTTAGTATTGAAAATATAACCAGACTTCATTTGTAACGACCGCGCCCCGTATGACATATAAAGGGTGTTAGGGTAAACAGTTGCATTACTTTAAGGGGTGATTGTACCCATGATACTGAACAACTTTCCCTAAGAAACCTATAATAGGAAATTCGAGAAAAAAAATTATACTTTTCATACAAACGTTCGATCAGTTTGAACATTGTATATAATTCTATGTTGTTTCTGTTTCAGCATGACAAAGTGAACGGCAAATGGCAGTTCATCTGTCACCACGGACCCGATGAGTGCTATGGCAACAAGGTAAGAAATAAGCAACTCTATGCAACGATTTGAATAAAAGTTGGCTATTAGTTGGCTATGCAGTGGCGTAGCGTGGGTTTCTGCCGCCCGGGGCACAGACCGATTTTGCCGCCCCCTCACAGCACTAAAAAAAATTACGGAGCGAGCGAAGCGAGCTCGAAATTTGTTTGCACATCTATTCCGGTTGTGGTCAGACATCTTTTGGTTCTTCCATGCAGAAATAGAAACTTAGAGTGAGCTCGACTTTTCTGCTCAATACGAATCGGTTAGAGCCTGAACTTTTTACGTACAAACATGTGCAAAGTAACCGAAGTAAAAGCTATGGATGGAGCGAAGCAAGCTCGAAATTTTGAGCACCACTTCTTAGCTGTTGTGGTCAGCACTCTTTAGGATTATGTGTAGGGACAGTAACTAAAACAGAAACTTAGAGCGAGCGAAGCGAGCTCGATTTTTCTCGGCTCTACGAATTTGTTATAGACAGAGCTCAATCAATCTATATTTTTCCCGAATTTGCCGCCCCTATTAAAGTGCCACCCGGGGCATTTGACCCCTTGCCAAGCCCCTCATCTTTTGTGCGCTTTCATACTTAGGGTTGGGCCTCGTCTGCCAGCAACGAATCGCAATTTTTCACGCTCTATCCTTTTCTGTCGCTCAGGAAAGTCATTGGCTAGAGCGAGAAAGGTCGCAGCACTGCCAGTGCTGCCGCGTGCGATCGCATTCCCGCTATCTTTCTCGCTCTAGCCAATGACGTTCCTGAGCGACAGAAAAGGATAAAGCGACGGAAAAATGCGATTGGGTGCTACCTGTCCACTGATGCGGAGCGGGGCAGCGGAGCGGAGAAACGAGGGAATGTTGGCATAGGATTGCATTAAATCTCCGCTCCGAGATTTTATGAAATCCTATTGTTTGAAAAAAAACCGTGGTGGTCCAGTGGCGAGTAACCTTGCCTGCCGTGCAGAAGTTCCTGTGCCGTGGTTCGATCCCCGTCCAGGCCGACTCGTACCATTGAGTTTTTCGGAATTTATGTACGATTTGTAACACCACTGGCTTTCCGGTGAAGGAAAACATCGTAAAACCTGCATGCTTCAATTTCGGGGCATGTATTGTGCCACTGTCCATTATGTGGCGACAGGCTCACCCCCGTCACACTGGACAGAGTTTCGGCACTACTCGTGGATGTTCTGAGGTTTCAGAATATCTCTGACTACCTCCTCGGGGAATATAGTCGTGAGCATACGCTTATTGCTTGATATTTCTTCGTTCCTCCGCTCTGAAGCCTCACTCCGCTTCAGTGGACAGGCATTAAAACCTGGTGTCACTATCGTGAGTTTATTAAGCATGTGTGTGTGTAGTGTGTGAATGTGATAATATTATCACGGTAAACATAAGTTCATAAACTCTTTCCGTTTACAGATCCAAGCATGCATCTTGAAGGACAAAAGTCTTCACGACACCGAGAAAATGGAGCTGGTCATCTGCCTTATGAGCCAGAGTAGCCCCGACAAGTCCCTGGATACTGTAAGTTTGCATATTATTATAGTACCTACAAGATAAATAAATAATGCAGTCAAATGACAACATTTAGTTAGTTTATATTACTACCTAAGAGGAAGGATCTCCATAGAGTCCGCATAAATTTACGATTGTAGTTGGTCTCTTTTGTCTTATGACGTACCTTTTATAGTAGAAGGAGATGGAACTATAGATATTTGTTTATGCGGCTGTCCACTTTTTTTTGAGCTAGTGTGTGTGAAAAGTGACCGTAAACATAAGGCCATATGTCACTTGGTGCCTTTTGTCCATACTACTTGACACCACACACTCAAACCTAAACGTCAAAAAAGTGGACACTTTACAATTGGTATGGCTCACTCTAGTCTTAAAGAGAGATCCTTCCTCTTAGATTACTACTCGTGACCACGAGTCTGAAGCAGACTTTCACTATGGCAAAAAAAAAAACAGCTATTCCGTACAAAACTGCAAACCTTCTTGAGCCAAATGTAAGGGACAACCGTTTTTTTTCGCGATGTCGATGTTAGTCCCATAGACAAAGTTGTTCAGTTTGATGGTCTGTCCCTTAAGAAGTGTCAGCATATTTAGAAGGACCCTGTATTGCTTTACTTGTAATACATTGACAGATTGAACCCCCAACGCAAGGTTTTCATGTATCTGCACGACTAGCATGATTTCTCTACTTGCGCGCGACTCGGCTTTTTCCCATACTACAAGATGCGGCAAGCGCGGCTTTCGCTCTCCGAAAAGCGCAGACTATTTTCTATGCAGTGAAAGCGCGTCGCGCGCGTGTAGAGAAATCATGCTAGACGTGCTGGTCAAGCTTAAGAGAAGTTTATTCCGAACGCGAAAATGCGCGCTGCATGCAAACGAAGTCTGGTTACTAACCAATTTAAGTCAGTGAAATTTTTCAGAAACAATCTAGAAAGTGCTAGAAAGTAATCTCTATGCTTGTATCATGTCAGATTTTCGTTAAAATGTATAGTTTTAAAGTTACAGTGTTGAAACTGTACATTTTAACGAAAATCGGACAACATACAAGCATAGAGATTTGTTTCTAGATTGTTTCTGAAAAAATTCACTGACTTAAATTGGTTAGTATTGAAAATATAACCAGACTTCGTTTGTATGGAGTGCGCCAACAGTAATATACCCTTAATTTCTATAACTCTCTCAAATTAATTAATTCCATCCACAGTGCCTCGCGAAAGTGAACAAACCAGGCGAATCAGAAAAACTGAAGCGATGCGCGTCCGGGGACCAAGGAAGTAGTCTGCTCGCCTCCTACGGCGATAAGACCGACGCCGTGCTGAGACCCCTGTCGTTTGTGCCCACTGTCGTCATTAACGAGGTAAGATCAACATGGGAGTAGCAAAGACATCAACGACAAGATTATACTTCAATATAGAATACAGATTATAGAAGCGAGCGAGTGAAGCGAGCGCAACGAGCTCGGGACTTAGGTGGTTGCAATAAAGTCTAAACCCAGAAGCGAGCTCGAGCTCGATGCTTATGTGGTTGCAATACCTACAATCTTAACCCAGTAGCGAGCTCGATGCTTAGATAGTTACAATATAATCTAAAATAACAGAAGCGAGCGAAAAGAGCTCGATACTTAGGTGGTTGCAATACAGTCTCAACCCAGAAGTGAGCTCGAACTCGATGCTTATGTGGTTGCAATTCAATCTAAACCAGAAGCGAGCTCGAACTCGATGCTTAGGTGGTTGCAATTAAATCTAAAAAAGAAGCGAGTTCGATGCTTATGTGGTTGCAATACAATCTAAACCAGAAGCGAGCTCCAACTCGATGCTTATGTGGTTGCAACACAATCTAAACCAGAAGCGAGCTCGATGCTTCGGTGGTTGCAATACAGTCTCAACCCAGAAGTGAGCTCGAACTCGATGCTTATGTGGTTGCAATTCAATCTAAACCAGAAGCGAGCTCGAGCTCGATGCTTAGGTGGTTGCAATACAATCTAAACCCAGAAGCGAGCTCCAGCTCGATGCTTAGGTGGTTGCAATATAATCTAAACCCAAAAGCGAGTTCGAGTTTTTACTGCAATATGTTACGTTCGTCGCATGAGCTAAAACCTAGAGCAAAGCGAGCTCGAAGTCGCCGTATAAGAATGAGTATAGTCGAAGTCTAAACTCAGAATCAAAAGCGAGCTTTTATCATATTGAAGCAAAATCTCCAGCTAGCTCCTGGCTTTAGGTAGTATTGCAACGACGCGACGACGTAACCATATTGTAGTAAAATCTCTGGTTTTAGAACGTGTAAAATTTCGAGCTCGCTTCGCTCGTTCCAGGTTTTAGGGTCGTATTGCAACGAGTATAAGTGAAACTCATAAAAAGTTTTATAAAAATACAAAATCGCATATTTCTTTTCACAGAAATTCGACCAAGCCATGCAAGATGAAGCGTTCAAAGACCTGAAGAAAGTTGTCTGCAGCGTCGCCACAAACAAACCCTCAGTTTGCTAACAAATACATTATTCATACACTTATTTATAATCTGCAGAATCCCTATTAGGTACAATCAAAAACAAAATATGCAGTATATACAAAATGGCCACTCCCTGCCCGTCACTAACTTCAGATACCGCACCTCACCCCGCATTTCGAGGGTAACTTTGGGGGAGCCGAGAAGCACATACAAGTGGCGCGCGCGTGCGAGCGTGAAGTTTCAATGTACCGAATAAAATTACCTACTTAATTAACTCCGCGTCAAAAACGACACCCTTCTTTTTGATTAGTCAAGTAAAAGCTGATTAGACTTTAATGTGAAAAGTACAATTTTTAACTTTCAAATGTTTCTTTTAAAATATTTAACTGCACCGAACTAACTATTGTAAAATGATATTGTAGGAGTTAGTTTATAAGGAAAATTTTGTAATATTTTATTAGTAAAGTAAGGTACTTAGTGAAATGTTGTTTTTTATACCTACCACCCTAATCTTTATATTTTTCTTGTCTAGATGACATTTAGGGGAAACATTATTAAGGAAAAAATGGCAATCTCAAAAACGGGCCATTTTTGTAGGGAGTTTGCTTGGCGCCATTGCTCTTGCTGTGTTTCGTGTTATTTGAAATTCGTAAAAAATTGGTTTTAGTGATATTTGTGACATAATTTCGTGCGGATTGTGTACCAAACAGTTGCGTAAAGCGACCGACGTAACAGGAATCTGAAATAAATACGATAACAGAAAATAGGTTTTGGTTCAAGTTAACTCGTACATGGTCATTTTGGCGGCATCGCGCGAGCTTACAAAATCGACCATAGATTCATCGTCATCTATCATCCCCTCATCAAAAAATAAAGAATATAAAGAAAAAAAAATTACGAATGGCTCAAAAGGACTAGTATCCAGAGCCGTTAAAGAAATTATTTAAAAAAAGCCATTTTTGTACTACCGAATGTTACGTGCGGCGTCATAAAAATATGGTAATAATAGTTTTCATAAACATATTACTAAAACTTTATATTTCAACGATATAATTTGTCGTACAAACGACATTCTTGAATTTCATAATTGATATTTTTGTTCAAATTGTACAAAAATGGCGGAAAAAATCGGATCGGATTTAGTATAAAGATCGTTTTTTGTATCGCTAACTGCGCTATTTGTAATTACTTCGAGTTGTCATAATATTACTTTGAATATTTTGTAACACAAAACTATTTTATTTGGGGCTATTTTTGCAATTGGATTGTATTTCTATCATATTCGTCTATATTATAATATAATAAGCCGAACGGCCCATACATGGACGCATGTTGTCATTTCGGAGAAAGACATTTTTGGAAATAATGGTTTGACTTCTATGACTACGCGATATTGGTATATACAACGTGTTAATGAATAAGCGCAAAACCTCATACACCCCAACTGATTTACAACAAAATAATTAGATTGAAACAATAATTTCATTACTTTGATAGTTAACATTTAAAGTTATTTGCATTTTATGTTTTGAGGCAAAAATGGTTTGTTATCATTTCAGCAATGAATGAAAGCGCTTACGTGCTCATGGATACATTTTAAGAATCTGGTTTTGGTAGTAAGTAGGCTGAGAGTGCCCGAGCGGTGGGTTGAGATCGAGTTCAGTAAATTTTAAATTTTACAAACAAATTATTTAATATTTTGCAAAAAATTACCTATGTTGAAACCATGATAATTCGATACTGCTCTCGATTCTAAACAAACTACTTTCTAATTTTGCGTTAATTCATTATCACGTTGTAGAATCATGAAAACCACTGAACCATAATGGATGGATTTATATTTACATCTTCACAATCGCTCCCTTAAATCTATTTAAAATAATAGGCTTGTTTTTTACATTAGTCAAAACAATAACTTGTATATCTTTTGATAATTTATACAAAAATACAATAAGTAAATTATTGGCTTTTTATTTATAATTTAACCTAAAGTTAAACACTATATCTACAAGGAGTTTTTATACTCCACCACGTGCGACCAGCCCCCTAGACAAAGTGACATTCTATTGGCGTCGACGCTAGTAGAAAATGACAGGGGACCTAGACAAAGTACCTTTCGATTAGCGTTAACGACAGTAGAAGGGAGTCACGTTGCAGGTTCTGACCCGAGAACTTGTCTCGCGTGTTGTCCGCGCGTCGCGTCTTTGTCTGCCACGAGGCTCCGCATTCCTTAATCTCTTCTTGTTCTTTATCAAAAACAATCCCTGAGATTGGGATAGATACTCTCACAAACTACTTGACATTGGCGGAAATGCGGTGCTAGCGCACAAGCAAAAAGTACATTAATTATAAATAAAAAAAAAAGACAGTAGAAAATATAAAAAATGTATGGGACTGTAGAAAAGAACAAAAACTAATAGAAAAGGCCTGGACAAAATGCAGTTTTTGACAGTTGCTTTCGACAGTGAGCGTTTCGTTTTGAATGCTTCTTGTCGATCAACAAAACCTTTTTTTTTTTTTTTTTCTTAATTAATGGCCGGTTGCTTGCGTCTAGCGCGGCAATTCTGCCAATGTCAAGTAGTTTATAATCTCAAGTGATTGTTTTATGGTTAAAACACAAAAGAGTTTCACAAAATGGCGGAGCCACGTGCAAGCCTAAGAGAGGCCACCACGCACGCGTCCACCCGCGACCTTGTAGATAACGCTAGAAAATGGCGGGCGGAAAATTTGACAGCAATTTCAAATTTTCAAATTCTTTCGATAATCGAACACGATCCAGCATATAAAAAAGAAAAAATAATGAATGATTGAGTGAACTGAACGCTAATCATAGAGCAGATTTAGCTTTTTTTTTTCTCTAATAAGCGATCGTCAATAATTTGCTTTGACTAATTATTATAAGGACTAGCCTTGCGGTAGCATTTCCCCTCTGCCACGGTCTAAGCACAATTGATCTTGTGCATTTACATTCAATTTTACACCTTATCACTAAACGAGACAGCCTATAATTGCGAAATAACTTCGAACTTAGAACGTTTGGGGTTCACACGAGACTACTTTCATGATTTTTAACATTCAAAATTAGAATCTAAAGTTATGGGGAAAAAAATCCAAAAATGCAAAGTTCATGTTACCTCGCCCCCCGCAAAAAGTGGCAGAAATGTTTGTTAGTAGAATTACACGCGTAACCAGTCCACATATAAATAGTCAAAGATAATCTGTGACATTGTCTAGCATTCTGACAATTTTCTATCGTCGATAACGCTGCGGCGTTGAAGTTTGTAGAATAAGTATCGTGTGCATTTTGTCTAGGCCACCAGTACGGATCCTTGTCTATCGCTCAGGAATGTCATTTAGAGCGAGAAAGCCAGCGTCATATTTTACGTTATAAGAACCTTTGTACCCATGAAAGCAACCAGTAAATGAATATGAAAGATAGCGGGAATGCGACCGCACGCGGCAGCACCGGCAAAGCTGCGACCTTTCTCGCTCTAGCCAATGACGTTCCTGAGCGACAGAAAAGGACAGAGCGTACGTACGTAGTTTAGTACAGAACATCAGATTTTTTGATCGCGATGTCGATATTGGTCACATAGTGAAAGTTGTTCAGTTTGATGGTGTGAACCCTTAAATGTTTATTTTTGTAACACCTTGTATATCTAGAAATAATAAAAAAAAACATCCTCTTGAAAAGAAAATCATATTAAAATTACTACCGCTCTATTATTTACAATAAACACACATTTCATACATAGCATATGCTCACGACTATATTCCCCGAGGGGGTAGTCAGAGATATTCTGAAACATCAGAACACCCACGTTTCACCAGTAGTACCGAAACTCTGTTCATACATACTTTTCATATAAAGGGTCCTTCTTAATATGCTGATACTTTTTTAAGGGCATGATCAGACCGTCAAATTGAACAACTTTATATCACCAACATCGAAATCGCGAAAAAAAAAAATTTGCTCTTCCATACAAAATTGCAATCCTACTCGAGCCAAATGTATGGGACAGCAGATTTTTTTTTTCGCGATTTCGATGTTGATCCCATAGAGAAAGTTGTTCAGTATGATGGTCTGGTCATCTCCTTAAAAAAGTATCAGTATATTAATGACTCTGTATTTGTCGACCAATTGGGGTAGCCAGAGACTATTTAATGTTACCAATGAATATTGAGGGCAACATAGGGCAATCGCGTTTCTCATAGAAAATATTCGCATGAACCTATGACCCCTTAAGGGAACATAATTCGGAGCGCGCTCCATACAAACGAAGTCTGGTGATATTTTCGATACTAACCAATTAAAGTCAATGAAATTTTTCTAGAAACTAATCTCTATGCTTGTATGTTGTCAGATTTTCGTTAAAATGTATAGTTTTAAAGTTACAGTGCCTCAAAGATTTCCATACAAATCTTAAAATTAATAAAAACTGTATATTTAACGAAAATCTGACTTCATACAAGCATACAGATTAGTTTCTAGATTGTTTCTGCAAACATTGACTTTAATTGGTCAGTATTGAAAATATCACCAGACTTCGTTTGTATGCAGCGCAGCAACTTCTCTTAAGAGTCGGTAACATGCATTTATCCCCATCAAATCTCCAACAAATTGAAAAAATCCTTAAAAACATCACTAATCACCTCAATCAGCCCACGGCGGCGGAATATAATCATCATCATCATCCACATCATCGAATTCATGCCTTCTAGCCTTATGCCGTTTCAGATCACTCCTTCTCTTCGTTGCATAGTCACATTTATCACAAGCATGCATCCTCGTCTTGCAATGCCGAATATGTTTCAACATATCCATTTTGACACTGAACGAGATTTTACACTTTTCGCATCTATAACCTTTGTATTTTTTGTTTATTTTCAAAGATTTTACACTGACGCTCTCGTGCGATTTCAAATGGTATATTAAACTCATATTATGCTTCGCTTTATACTCGCAAAGGTGACACTTATATTTCTTTTCATCTTTGTGCTTCTTTTTGTGTCTAGCGAACTGCGCTTTGCTTGCAGACGTGAAGTTGCAAACTTCGCACATTTGAATGACGGTCGAATGCAACTCTTTGTGGGTTTGATATATGGCGCGACAGGTGGTTTTAAATTGACAATGCATGCAATAGTACTCGTAGAGGTTTCCCCATAGTATTTTTGATAGGTTATCGGTTTTTTCCGGCGGTTTGACGAGTTTGACTAACGGTTGGTCGTCCTCGTCGGTTTCGTCGGATACTTCGACTGTATCGATGTGAGGTTCTTCTAGTATGACGTCGGATTCGTCGCTTGATGTTAGTAGGCTTATTGGATCTTCTTTTCTGTAAAAGATATATATATATTAAGAGCCTATGTCGAAAAATAATTGAAGCGAAATGGGCGTGTGATAGCTTATATTACTGCCTGATGCGAGAGAAAGAGACAGGGCGGCGCGCGCGCCTGAAACGACGCAAGCGTAAAACAAACTTTATTTAATTGTAATTGTACTATTTATGTAAGTTCAATTCTGCTCTAATCAAAATTTATAAAAAATCTATCTCTTTTTTTTAAATCAAGCCTCTTGTTTCTAATATTCACCGTTTAGCACTTCCAAGCGTTTATCGATAAAGACGGAAGCTACTTTGGCTTGTTTTTCTATCGAGAAAATTTATCTTAATCGTGTCAAAAAATTCAAAAAATTCAAAATTGTTTATTCAAAATAATATCACATAGATAACTTTTTGACGTCATGTTTTTGAATCTACCACCGCGTCGGAAGGTGTTCCGTTGTAGAGAAGATGCGGCCAGAAACTCTACAACACACTTCTTTTAAACAAAACAAAATATACAAAGTACAATTACATAAATTCAATATTAAATTACATAGTGTAACATTGTCAAGACCAGACATTTTGGTCATTCAAATAATCATCGAGTTTATAGTAACCTTTTTTACAGAGCACTTGTTTAACATGGGACTTAAACTTTTTGTCCGTCAAGTTAAGAATATTCTCTGGTATCTTATTATAATAACGTATACAGTGCCCCATGAAAGATGTGTTGACCTTACTAAGTCGAAAATGTGGGAATACTAATTTATTTTTATTTCTTGTATTGTAATTATGAACGTCACTGTTTTTGGGAAAGAGAGACAAATTTTTGCGAACGTATAAAATATTTTCGTAAATATATTGACTGTAGAAAGTCAGAATATTGATCTCTTTGAAAAGATCTCGTAGTGAATCTCGACAACGCAGATTATAAATGGCTCGAATTGCCCGTTTTTGAAGGATAAAGACAGACTCAACATCTGTAGCACGGCCCCACAGCAAAATACCATAAGACATGATACTATGGAAGTAGCTGAAGTACACCAGTCTCGCAGTAGCTATATCGGTAAGCTGTCTAATTTTTCGAACTGCATAGGCTGCCGAGCTCAGCCTACCCGCTAGGGTTTCTATATGTGGACCCCATTGCAGCTTCGAGTCAATCTTTATCCCTAAAAATACAGTATTATTTGTGAACTGTAATATATCATTATCTAAAGTTATTTGATTTTCAGTATTAATAACATTTGGTAGAGTGAATTTAATACATTTAGTTTTCTTTGCATTTAATGCAAGATTATTAACACTGAACCAGTTCAGAACTTGTCGAAGAGTATCATTTACATTGTCATTTATATCATCAACATCTTGTGCCTTTCTACTTGTTTTGAAAATAAGAGAAGTATCATCAGCAAATAACACTATGTTCGACAAGTTCTGTACCATGTAGGGTAAATCGTTTATATAAACCAGAAAGAGAAATGGACCCAATATAGAACCCTGTGGAACGCCCATTTTTACTTGTGAGCCAGAAGAATTTGTTCCATTGATAGACACCCTTTGAATTCTCTTTTCTAAGTAAGATTCTAACATATCCAATGCCCTGCCTTGAATACCGTAGTGGTTTAATTTGATCAACATTGTTTTATGATCAACACAGTCAAATGCTTTGGATAAGTCACAAAAGACTCCGATTGCATTTTGGTGCTCCTCCCAAGCGCCGAAGATATGCTGAACCAGCTTAACTCCGGCGTCTGTTGTTGAGCGACCCTTGGTGAATCCTAACTGTTGCTCATGCAGCAGCCTCTTGAAGTTAAAGTGGGAGAGCATTTGACTGAGTATAATCTTTTCAAAAACTTTGCTGAGAACGGGTAGAACTGACACAGGTCGAAAGTTACTAGGGTCGTTTTTATTGCCCGTTTTGAAAAGTGGTATTACTTTACTATGTTTCATTAAGTCAGGGAAAGTTCCTGAATCAATGCAGCAATTAAACAAAGATGCTAAATAAGGTGCTAACGTTTTAATTACAGAGCTGAAGAGTTTGACTGACATACCCCACAAATCTTCAGTATTTTTTTGGTTTAATGCTTTAAAGACCTTGACTATTGTATGAGGGTCAACATGGTCAAAACTGAATGGGGAAGTACACTCGTTTACATTATTTTTTAGCAAAACTTCGGCAAGAGCAGGTGAGGAGTTCAAAGATTCTGTAGTCTTTACAGGGATGTTGGTAAAGAAAGTTTCAAACTCCTCAGCCACTTCCGCCTCTGAGCTAACTATACCGTAATCTGTCTTAATTGAGATGTCTTGTTCTCTCGGTTTTTTATTCCCAGTTTCTCGGTTAATCACATTCCAAACAGTCTTAACCTTGTTGTCTGACCTCTTAATTTTATTGCGGATATGTATTGATTTCGCTAAGATGCAAACTTTCCTAAATATTTTTGAATAGGTCTTAACGTAGTCCTTAAATTTTTCACTATGGAGATAGGTCTTTTTATCGTATAATTCAAAAAGAGTGTCCCTACTCTTTCTGATTCCAACCGTAGCCCATTCGCTGAATTTGAATTTCTCGGTTGATGTGGTTTTACGGATTTTGAAAATTTTGTCATACTCTGCACAAAGTACATTGAAAAAATCGTTGTAAAAATTATTAGGGTCACTCTGGTTTAAGGTAAGAAACGGCAATTTACTCTCTAACGTGTCTTTATATCTCTCTATCCTTCCAACAGTGACGGGCCTACTCTTTTTCGTAATTTTATCGTTAGTTTTTAAAGCTGGGAAAGAATCTATTTGTCCGCTGTGATCAGATTTAAGGCAATTAATTACCGCTTTATCAACGAACTCACAGTTACAAAATATGTTATCTATACATGTGGCGGTGGTAGCTGTTATTCTAGTTGGTTCCAAAAATAAGTTTTGTAGGTCAAATGAATTGAATAAACTAGTAATTCTAAGGCAGTATGTGTCTTTTTCAAGTAAATTAACGTTAAAGTCCCCACAGACTATGATGGATTTATTACTTTTCGATACTAATTTCAACGCATCCTCCATTACTGACTCAAAAACATGGAAGTTCGAATCATAGGGTGGCCTGTATACACAAATGATAATGTGGTTTTGTAACTCGACACAAGATAGTTCTATGTTACTTTCAACGGAAAGTCGGACAATATCTCTACGTTCCTTAACTTTAAGATTATTTCTACTAAATATGACTGATCCTCCGCGAGTTGTCGACTTTCGATTGAGAGCACTGGCTACTTGATAATTTTCGAAGCCAAATAACATTTCACTTTCTTTGAGCCAATGCTCAGTAACACAAAACAAATCTAATTGAAATTTCTCTAAAAACAATTCGATTTCTAATTCTTTGCCAGAAAAGCCTTCAATATTCTGATGAACTAATTTAAGTGTATACGGCTTTTCTTTTGTCACCTTACTTAGTTTAAATCAGGAGATTCGAGTACATTGTTAGCAATATCACTAATCAAAGTACTGTCTGAACAATGTGCCACCGACACGATATCTGCGCATTCGCGACTTGACTCAATGATGTTCGAGGTTGAGCTTAAAGAACATGTGGCGCCATCTAGCGAAGCCGGGGACACATTAATCAGCTCCGTCGTTGACGAACTATGTATTTCCTCAGATACATAATATATTGATCTTATTTGTTATGTAATTCCAGTGTCTTGGCCTTGCTGCGGGTCGTCATTTTGAGGCAGCAGTGACTCCAATGACACCTGGAATGTGTACACACGGCAGCTAAATCGTGGGTTGGGACTGTTTGAAGAAATTATGTTTACTATAAGAGTAAACACTAGAATAGGCTTTAATCTTACTAGTTTGGATGTACAGATGTTAGGAGTTGTTAGAAAGTGTTAATTATGACTGTGGCCAGTGTTTTTATCGTCTACTTTGCTTCCACAGTTTGTCAAACAAAGTGAGATTGTAACGGCGCCAAACGTGAAGATGGACGTGTCTCACGGCTGTGAGACGTGTATGGGTGAATTGTTTTACTGTTAGGTGATAAATTAATTAATTTTGAACACAATTACTCCCCTGGTTTCCAGTAAATCGTCCAAAGAATTCAAACGTAGTCCGTTGGCGGTTGACGTTTGGGTACTTGTTGTTGTTAACTTTGTATTAACACTTTCACCGTACGAGTTTTGTTTACGTAATGGTTTTATATCTTGATTATTACTAATATAATATAAATTAGACGTATTTTAATATATTTTTACTAATTATTTCTAATAAAATTACTACGATGATTATTTTGACAACCGCTTGGCAGTGTTGCCAGCGGCAAAAAAAAAATTGGTGTTTTGGCGTGTTTTGGCTCTAATCAAAACTTCAATTATATGTTCAATTTACACATATCCGCAAATCATACTCCTACTGTTAGTACTTCATGAGATATGATGCTTTGAAGAATCCTATTTTTTTCACATTGCCTCTTAAGTGGAATTAATTCAAGAAATATACTTTTAAACACACAGTTACAACATTAAACAAAAAAGATAAAGGTACAAATAAGGCAGTCTTATTGCTAAAAAACGACCAATTAAAATTGACTGGAGTTGGCCGCCGTGGTGGTCCAGTGGCGAGTAACCTTCCCTGCCGTGCAGGAGGCGATGGTTCGATCCCCGTCCAGACCGACTCGTACCAATGAGTTTTTCGAAATTTATGTACGATTCGTAACACCACTGACTTTTCGGTGAAGGAAAACATCGTGAGGAAACCTGCATGCTTCAATTTCGAGGCATGTATTGTACCCACTGTTCATGATAAGTGGCGACGGGCTCACTCCCCGTCACACTGGACAGAGTTTCGGTACTA
Organism: Agonopterix alstromeriana; assembly: GCA_963924505.1. NCBI lineage: Eukaryota > Metazoa > Arthropoda > Insecta > Lepidoptera > Depressariidae > Agonopterix > Agonopterix alstromeriana. Next base: position 8,305,870 of record OZ004689.1, on the reverse strand, counting down.
CTGGTGAAACGTGGATGTTCTGTGGTTTCAGAATATCTCTGACTACCACCTCGGGGAATATAGTCGTGAGCATATGTAAGCATGCATCAAAATTAACTTTTTCATCTGGTCTTATAGCTTTGTATGGCAACTGTAGACAGTCTTACTATTACGTAAGGGGATTGAACTAAGGTGAAGAACATGACAGTATAGAAAATTAACTGAAAAGAGAAAAACAAGCTCTAAAATCACTAATCAGCTATAACAGCTTTATTTGAGCTAATATAATTTGAATGTTATTAGGTAGGTATCGCAAACGGGGACAAAGGAGATTTTTGGTTGGTTATTTTTGTCCCCGCCTGCAATACCTACCTAATAAAATTCAAATTATATTAGCTCAAATAAAGCTGTTACAGCTGATTAGTGATTATAGAGCTTGTTTTTCTCATTTCAGTTAATAGGTTTTTTATGCAGTCGGGTTTTTTGTTTATCTTAATAATTTAGTTTATTTCATACTTTTTAGTCTTCTGTCGAAACGGTAACATAAATGTACTATAATATTTATATATTTGGAATCGTCTGATCACTAGCTTTCATTTGATACCCATATTGTAATTTTTAATAAAAAAATTGTTTATTCCCCCTCGCTTTTTTAATTCGTAGACGCCATCTTGAAATAATATACCCTATGTCACTCTCACGATTTTTACGAATCCAATGACACCTCATACGTTAAAATCCATCAAGCCGTTTAGGCTGTAGGCCGTGCCAAAGAAATAGACATACAAACATACATACATACATACGCTCGAAAAACATAACCCTCCTTCTGTCGCAGTCGGGTAAAAATCGGTAACCTCAAAATTTAAAAATTTCATACAGTTTTATTGTTACGGCGGTTTGTGATCTGTAAGAGAAACACTCAGTTGCAGAAACGTTCATTAAAGTTAATTCTCCATTACCACCGCAGCAAACCGATCGGAGCAACAAAAAAATCTGCTGTTGCATACATTTGAGTCGAGTAGGCATTGCAGTTTAGGGACAGCAGATTTTTTTTTACTGACTGGTTTGCTCCTATAGTAAAAGTTGTTCAGTTTGATGGGTAGAGTATGTGGTGTGGTTAATGATACTTTTCCTAACACCCTGTATAATTTATTTATCAGAAAGATATACTATACATATCTTGGACATTACTAAAGCTGTTCTAAGAATAACTCATCTCACCTGTGGTTATCATCATCATCTTCTCTCTCTTCCTGGCACAGCAGTAGGCTCGCTGGATCAATGTCAACCTGCACATCTTCCAACAGCATCAGACAGTCGTCCCTACTGTTCGTATCTGTGTTGTGCGCTGGAAATATAATTGTTTATTTATTAAATTATATTCAAGCTGATAGAACACTCCAATTGTTCAGTCGGTAGCGAGCGAGCCGAGGGTAGCAGGTTCGAATACCACAAACTATTATTTATTTATTTATTGAAGGTAATCAGTCCTTTGCCGTTATGGTCCAGTGGCGAGTAACATTGCCTGCCGTGCAGGAGGCTATGGTTCGATCACCGTCCAGACAGACTCGTACCAATGATTTTTTCGGAATTTATGTACGATTTGTAACACCACTAGCTTTTCAGTGAAGGAAAACATCGTGAGGAAACCGGCATGCTTCGATTTCGAGGCATGTATCGCACCCACTGTCCATTATGTGGCGACGGGCTCACCCCCCGTCACACTGGACAGAGTTTCGGTACTACTGGTGAAACGTGGATGTTCTGAGTTTTCAGAATATCTCTGACTACCCCCTCGGGGAATATAGTCGTGAGCATATGCATAAAAATTTAATTTGTAAAATTATGACATTCTTTCAATGCAATTATTTTGTTATAAATCTGTTGGGGTGTATGAGGTTTTGCACTTATTCATTAACACGTTGTATATTTGTTACGAGCTGGGTCTTGTTACGAGAAGGTCCTTCTTTATATGCTGACACTTTTTTAAGGGGACCATCAGACCGTCAAACTGATCAATTTTCTGTATGGCCACAACATCGAAATCGCGAAAACAAAGTCTGCTGTTCCATACAAAACTGTGAACCTACTGGAGCCTCGAGAAACTGTGAACAACTTTCACTATGGGACCAAAATCGAAATTGCGAAAAAAAAACAGCTGTCCCATACATTTAGCTCGAGTAGATTTGTAGTTTAGTATGGAACATCAGATTTCAAAGGAAACAACTTAAAAGGAGATATCGGCACGCCTTATAGAGACCACTGGTGATAAGAGGGCTGGCAGTTAGTTACGTCAGCGCATAAGCTTGGCGATTCAGAGGGGGAATGCTGCCAGCGTTCTTGGAACCGTCCCTCGGGGAGAGGCTTTGGAGGAGGTTTACAGGTTGTAGGTCCCCCCTCCCCCCTTTTTTTTTGTTTGTTTTTTTGTTTGTGTAGGAATTTGACGAAGCTTGTTGCAGTTACAGATCCACAATAAATACATTTTCATTTTCAGATATATGGGATGTATTTATTGACGAAACGTGTTGTGGATCCGAGTGGTGTATTTCCTTTGACGAAGCCTGTTGCGGATGTGAGTATTGTATTACCTTTAACGAAGCCTGTTGTGGATATGCACATTGTATTTTTTCTATAATTTTTGAATTTGAATAAACAGCGATTTGCACATCAGATTTTTTTTTCGCGATTTCTATACTGTTTTTATAGTGAAAGTTGGTCAATTTGATGGTCTTAAATGTTTATTTATATTTTTGTAACACCTTGTATAAAGTTGGACCCTGTATTTCAACTCACCTTCTCCAACAGAAATTTCAACGAAAACTGGCTCATCCGATTTATCGTCTGCCCTAAATGACACTTCCACACAATCGTCCAGGGAATGTAAATCACTTTCCTGTTTATCACTTTTGTCACTCTGTTTATCACTTTTGTCACTCCCCTGCTTATCACTTTTGTCACTTCCCTGTTTTACACAATTCTCACTTCCTTGTATTTCAATTTCTATCTCTTGCGGTTTGAGTCTCTCTGCCAGTTTCTTGTCCTGTTTTATATGATAGTTTGCTATGATATCTTCTATGTCCTCCTTGTGAAGTTCCGGCTCTGATTCAGTGCCCGAGTCTTGCCTCATTATCGCTTCTGGAACGCTGGAATGGGTAGAACATTATGGTTGGTATAGAAAAATGTTTGCTATGAATGAATGAATGAATGAAATATACTTTTCAACACACTTGCTCATAAAATGGCTCTAATTTCACCGCAATTAGGCACATAATGACATATTATGAATACTATTATTCACTAGTGAGTTATAGGTTTTTTTATTGGTTGAGTTGCTTTGTTCTTAAAAAAGTTTCGATACAAAAAAGATCGTGTTCAATAAGTACAAAATAAACTTTTTATCAACTGAATAACATGACTTTTTAGTATTATTTTCTTCACAAGTGTGTTGAAAAACGTCGTATGATACAAGTGTGTATCGATGATTACCGTCCTCGGCTCTCTTAAGACCCTCGCCTACAACATTACACACTTGTACCATAATGTACTATTATTTACACCACACAAAATACAATGCACAATATGAAAGAACATGCACCTATACCCGCAATACTCTCGTCCACCAAATTTAAGACCGCAAAATAGACTAGCCCTTCCCTTCTCTAAATTAAAACTAGTTCATTCTGGTCCATTCGCAATGTCGGTTAAAATATATAATAAAATCCCCGAACATATTAAAGAAGAACAAAATCCTAACATATTTAAAACCATGTTGAAAAATTTCCTATCGAAAAATGTTTTTACTCGCTGCAAGAGTTTTTTGTGTAATATTGTTATATTGTTTATGACTTAAGTGTAATTTTCATATTGTTAGAATCATCTGTGTTAACATATTTTTATTTTATTTTCTTTGCTGCGCCCTTTCAGGGTCGTGTTGAAGCTGTACCTACTATAATGTATGTTATTTAAGACAAAATGTACAACATGAATGCAATAAAGTATTGAAGTATTGAAACAAAACTGATTATGGTACAAATAAGGCGGTATTATCGCTAAAAAGCGCTATGTAGGTTTTTGAAATAAGAATTCCTAAAAAGTGTAAAGGTACTCGGATACATAATTCGTCGACCAGCGGCCGTAGAATGATGCGCGCGATAAGGTAATATCACGCCTTTTATCTCGTTCGTTCGCGCGCAAATAGAAAGAGAGCTAAGGCGTGATAGAGCTATATCACCCTGCTGCCATGCTACTGCCGCTGATTTGACGTTTCTCATGAATTACTTGAATTCGCAAAGGCAAGGCAGGGCAGCTGCCCCCTTTGCTTTCCACTTCCAGCATAGAGTTAGAAAGAGAAGGCAGGTAATTTTGTGTTTTTTAATTAAACAAAAGTTTTCTCCAGTTCGAATGATTTTTTCCCCAATCACTTTTACATCTTGTAATAAGTATTTTAACACAAAATAAAAAAAAAATGTAATCAAAATCTGAAATAAAAATTTGTAATTTAATAAAATCGATGAATCTCAAAAAAAAATGCAATTAGTTTCTAAAAAACTAAAAAAAAACTTGACACACCGAATTTCATGTACGAATGTGTATAAATCATGATTCAATTCTCTTTATTTACCAACACCTGCTTTTATCTAGAAGGTGATTTATAAATGCAATTGCTCCATAGGTGCAATTACCCAATAGTTACAATTACCCCATAGTTACAATTACCCCATAGTTGCAATTACCCCATAGTTACAATTATCCCATCGTTTCAATTACCCCATAGTTACAATTACCCCATAGTTACAATTACCCCATCATTACAGTTACCCAATAGTTACAATTACCCCATAGTTACAATTACCCCATAGTTACAATTACCCCATCATTACAATTACCCAATAGTTACAATTACCCCATAGTTACAATTACCCCATAGTTACAATTACCAGACCACATAGTTACAATTACCCCATAGTTACAATTACCCCATAGTTACAATTACCCCATCATTACAATTACCCAATAGTTACAATTACCCCATAGTTACAATTACTTCATAGTTTAATGTTTATGCTCATCATTACAAAATAAAATAAAAACAGGAATGCTAAAATAACATGAGCTATTATAATATTTCTGTTTTTATTTTATTTAATATAGCAAACTTTTAACTAGCGTTAAGCTGGTAATTATAGTTACAGTTGGGACAATTTAAAAAGTCACATTTGACATCTATTGATACTTCATCAATCATAACCTTGTAACGGCGGGCATAGAATAATATAATTTTTTCGAAGTTAGAACTGTACAATTGCTTTACTTTTTTTTATTACGATGACATATTTATTGTAATAATGACCAAAGAAGGTAATTTTACGATTTACTTTCACTAATAAAACATTCTACACATAATAAACAATTTCTGTTCCAAAAAACTGAACGTCGTTACAATGTTGCGTCTGTGAACCCTTTTTCTTTTTTAACGCTGGGGATGTAACCCAAAAAAATCGATGTAAAACGTAGTTCCAACAAATCGCGATATTCACATATAATTCGATTCACGTATGTTTGAAATCCGTATCGATTCATTCGCTTTAATCGATGTTTTTAAGCAGGTCACCTCACTACGAAGCTTAAACTGACAGATGTCAAATGTGGCTTATTACATTGTCCCGACTTTAAGTCGACGTTGGAGTCGCGCTGCAAGTCTGACGGAGGGTGGACACGTGCGTGGTGGCCTCTCTTAGGCTTGCACGTGGCTCCGCCATTTTGTGAAGCTCTTTTGTGTTTTAACCATAAAACAATCACTTGAGATTATAAACTACTTGACATTGGCAGAATTGCTGCGCTAGACGCTTGCAACCGGCCATTAATTAAGAAACAAAAAAAAAAAAAAAAAAGTCGACGTCGAACAAAACAAATCGTGGACGTATTTGTGTTTTAAAAACAGTGAAATAAATTGATTTCTCGGAATCACTTTGCAGGTTCTGACCCGAGCACTTGTCTCGCGTGTTGTTCGCGCATCGCGTTTTTGCCTGCCACGAGGCTTCGCAATCCTCAATCTCTTCTAGTTCTTAATCAAAAACAATCCCTCAGATTGGCGGAAATGCAGTGGTAATGCACAAGCAAAAAGTCCATTATTAATAAATTTAAAAAAACAACATACAACTTCATGGTTACAATTACCCCATAGTTACAATTGCCCCATAGTTACAATTACCCCGGGAGACAGAAAAATTAAACTCACCATTCAATAGTACAATTCTCTTGACTATCCTCATCTATGCATCCGTCCAGAATCAGATCTTCACCAAACACCGGTATCCTATCATCTACCTCATCATCATCACCACTGTCCTCTTCAGTCTCACTCAGCTTCTTCTTTCTTCTTTTCGTTTTTCTCTTTTTATTCGTTTTACTTTTAGTTTCTTTTGTTTGTGTGTTTGTATCGTTTGTGGTGATTGTTTCCTGTACGTTGTTTTCTGGTGATTTTGGCGGTGGGATCTGATAAAAATGTAATAATATTATATGTATAGGGTTCTAAAGCCGTGGTGGTCCAGTGGCGAGTAACCTTGCCTGCCGTGCAGGAGGCGATGGTTCGATCCCCGTCCAAGCCGACTCGTACCAATGAGTTTTTCGGAATTTATGTACGATTTGTAACACCACTGGCTTTTCGGTGAAGGAAAACATCGTGAGGAAACCTGCATGCTTCAATTTCGAGGCATGTATTGTACCCACTGTCCATTATAAGTGGCGACGGGCTCACTCCCCGTCACACTGGACAGAGTTTCGGTACTATTGGTGAAACGTGGATGTTCTGAGGTTTCAGAATATCTCTGACTACCCTCTCGGGGAATATAGTCGTGAGCATATGCTATGCTATGCTATGCTATGTATAGGGTTCTTATTAATACGCTGATGGTTTTCGATATGGAATCTATTCCGTGTTAACCACAGAGAACAGAATACGAATGAGAATTAGGCCCAAAAAACACCATCCACTACAAATAGATTAAACCTAATAAAGTGAGCCATACCAATTGTAAAGTGTCCACTTTTTTTGACGTTTAGGTTTGAGTGTGTGGTGTCAAGTAGTATGGACAAAAGGCACCAAGTGACATATGGCCTTATGTTTACGTGCACTTTTCAGCATCCATGGAAGTGACTGCCTTTTTTTAAATACCCAAATAAGTGGCGATGATGATAACTAACCTGATTGCCGAACACACTGGGCACAACTTTAGCCTTTAGTCTCAGTTTCCCCCTCACATGCTCATAATCGTCTTGGGTAAAGTGAGCGCTGCAGATCAGAGAGTAGTTGTTGACATTGGATGCGCCCATCGCGTCGCGCCATTTTTTGAGAAGCCCCGGTTTTATTGGCATGCTGGGGAAGGAAAAGTTTGATTAAGGGAGATAATTCGAAGGGCGCTTCATACAAACGAATTCTGGTGTTATTTTCAATACTAACAAATTAAAGTCAATGAAACTAATCTCTATGCTTGTGTGAAGTCAGATTTTCGATAAAATATAAAGTTTTAAAGTTACAGTGCCTCAAAGATGTCAGAAGACAAAGTATCTTTCGATTAGCGTTAAGGGTATATTACTATTATCGCGCTCCATACAAACGAAGTCTAGTGATATTTTCAATACCAACCGATTAAACTCAATGAAATTTTGCAGAAACAATCTAGAAACACATCTCTTTGCTTGTATCGTGTCAGATTTTCCTTAATGTACAGTTTTAAAGTTACAGTGCCTCAAAGATTTCCATACAAATCTTAAATTAATCCTAGCATTGAAACTGTTTATTTTAACAAAAATCTGACTTCATACAAACGTAGAGATTAGTTTCTAGATTGTTTCTGAAAAATTTCATTGACTTTAATTGGTTAGTATTAACTCAACTCAACTCAAACTCAAAATGTTTTATTCAAAATAATATCACATGGATAGCTTTCTGACGTCTTTTTTGACTCTACCACCGCGTCGGAAGGTGTTCCGTTGTAGATAAGATGCGGCCAGAAACTCTACAACACACATATTTAAAAAAAACAAAATATACAAAGTACATTTACAAAATACAATATTCAATTACATAGTGTAACATTGTCAAGACCAGACATTTTGGTCATTCATATTGAAAATATCATCAGACTTCGTTTGTATGCAGCGCGCATTTACGAGTTCCGAATAAACTTCTCTTAAAGATAAGTCACACCATGGACACATCATACAAATTGGTTCGCACTGACAAGAAGCTAGCACATGTCTGTGGGAATAGAATAGAACATATTGAAGTATGAATAGGACGGAATGCAGTTCCATGCCAGACAAAAACCAGTGGCGAGTAACCTTGCCTGCCGTGCAGGAGGCGATGGTTCGATCCCCGTCCAGGCCGACTCGTACCAATGAGTTTTTCGGAATTTATGTACGATTTGTAACACAACTGGCTTTTCGGTGAAGGAAAACATCGTGAGGAAACCTGCATGCTTCAATTTCGAGGCATGTATTGTACCCACTGTCCATTATAAGTGGCGACGGGCTCACCCCCCGTCCCACTGGACAGTTTCGGTACTACTGGTGAAACGTGGATGTTCTGGGGTTTCAGAATATCTCTGACTACCCCCTCGGGGAATATAGTCGTGAGCATATGCTATGCTTATCGATTTCGAGATGTAAGCAAAAAACCAAAAAACGCTATATCCCCCCCCCTGGGGCTTACGTCAGAGGGGTGGGGACTTTTAGTATATTAGTCCAAATAAAGTTCCGTAGTCAAACATCCTGCTTTCGATTTTTCCATCTAGAATCATTCGTTGACTGAACTAATATGGTTTAAAATGAACAAACTCACGGGAAGTAAGTGACGTCCTCCTTGGTGATCTGACATCCGTCCACACAGCATGTCTTACTCATGGTTACTGTTTATATTCTACCTGTAATGTTAAGTATACAAATATTGTTGTAATGAACATTCTGATCTCCCCTAAAAGGAATATGGTTGTGAGTTATTAATATCTTGGACATTGTCACACAAATTATCTAGTCACATTTAAAGTACCAGAATCTAGCCTGGACTTGTATTATGATGACTCGACAACAATATAGAATACATAATTTTATAGGGTCCTTCTTAATATGCTGACACTTTTTTAAGGGGATGATCAGACCATGAAACTGAACAACTTTCACTATTGGACCAACATCGAAATTGGGAAAATAATAGGTTGTCCCATTAGGGTCGAGTAGGTTTGCAATTTGTATGGAACATCAGATTTTTCTTTCGCGATTTCGATATTGGTCCCATAGAGAAAGTTTTGCAGTTTGATGGGCTGGTCATCCCCTTAAAATACTGTCAGAATATTAAGGACTCTGTAAAGGTGTATTAGAATCATAGTATGTGGTGGTCTGCAGTCTCTGCCTACCCACATGGGACAATGGCGTGAGCCTATGTATTTATATCAGGTCTAACAAAATTAGCTGAAACTATTTTAAGGGGATGATCAGACCATCAAACTGAACCACTTTCTCTATGGGACCAACATCGACTTCGCGAAAAAAAATCACCTGTTTCATACAAACCTACTCGACCTAAATTTATGGGACCACTGATTTTTTTTCGCGATTTCGTCATTGGTCCCGTAGAGAAAGTTGTTCAGTTTGATGGTCTGAACATCCTCTTAAAATAGTTTTACCTAATTTTGTTAGATATTTAATTTATTCATACTCCATGTATGTACATACACCACTATTTTGTCTAGGCCAGAATTTTTTTTAATGTTGTTTATTTTAGATAATAAAACTGAATAACTTTCCCTATTGAATGTAACTTTCCCTAAAGAAAATAGTTTTGGACCTCCCATAGAAAATTGATCAGCAAATCCATACTTTTCTATGGGAGGTCCAAAAGTATTTCTCGTTTTTAACATATGTTCCTTGGGGATAGTTATTTAATTATCTGAATATACCCTTAAATTATTTCTAGTACTATTAAAAGGGGTGGTTAAGACCATCAAACTGAACAACTTTTACTATGGAGCCAACATAGAAAAATATAAAAAACTGTTGTCCCATACATTTGAGTTGAGTATCTACTCTAGGTATTGCAGTTTATAATGGGACAGCTGATATTTTTATTTCTTCTCAACATTGTCCGCACAATGAAAGTTGTTCATTTTGATGGTCTGGACCACCCCTTGAAATATTACTACAGTGTTTTGTTTCACCCTGTATAAAAATAGTGGCTATACAGCGTGAAATTGATATCATTAGCATCCTTTTAAACTAAGAGTCTATCCATCAAACTGAACAACTTTCACTATAGGAGCAAAACGATTGGAGGAAAAAAAATCTGCTGTTACATACATTTGAGTCAAGTAGGCATTGCAGTTTAGTATGGAACAGCAGATTTTTTTTGTTGCTCCGATTGATTTGCTCCCATAGTAAAAGTTGTTCAGTTTGATAGGTAGAATCTTAGTTTAAAAGGATGCTAATGATATCAATTTCACCCTGTATTATGTAGACAACAGAAAAACATACATTTCACGCTTCCCACTGCAGGGCATAGCCCACACACAAATACATAAGAGAGGGAGTGAGCTATTCCCCACCACAAGGAAGTGGTGGATTGGTGGAGGAAAGTTAGTCATCTAAACTATTATGAAACTGTAACAGAAGTGTGTCTGTACATTGAAGATATTTACAAAAAAAAAGTTACTATTAGGTTTTTAGGTGTCCCTGACTCCAAACCACAATTTTATAATTTTTTTTTTATTTTTCTGGCTAAAACTACTGGACCGATTTTGATGAAACTTTTTGTGTTTGAAAGCTTAATAATGAAACTTAAAATCGAGTACATCATTTACCTCGCTATTAAGACGAGAACCCGTGCGAACACTAGTTAGGTATGAATCCAGAATTAAAACATTCATAATTATTAATGAAAAAAAAGTTTTAAAACTTTTTAAACTTTCCAAAGGACAAAGATTTTCAATGTTCATCAAATACCTAAATTATGTTTTTTTGGTCAAATTACATTTTTAATTTAAAAAAGGAATCGTAACTTTTTAAATCTATTCATTAAAAAAAACAATTAAAAAAAATCGATGCGCGCCAAAAGTAGCTCAATCTGAACGATCACCAATAACTCGTCAAGCGTCACTATTCTGAAAGCGCTGGATCGCTTTAGCATCGTTACAAATTTTGAACTCTAAAACCAACGACATAAGGTTCATTTTACAATAACATCTGATACAAACTTTGCGATGCGGCTTCCAGAATAGGACGCCGGAATAATTAATTCAAATGAATGAAAATTGCTATTTTTGCATCCTAAATTGATATTAAATGATATTATTTACGTTATTGTTTTGTTCTTCTGTCATTTTGCGCGCGTAAACAATCAAAACAAGGTTAGAAATACGAAAAAGAACCGAATCGACTTACCTACGTTTTTCGTCAAATTAAGCTTAATAACACTAATCTACACTATTAATCTAAGCCTATACTATTTATTAAAATGTAAACTTTGTCGCTAATCGCCATAATAGCGATATAAAATCCAATAAAAGCAGAATTTATATACAATTCACTTGCGCTGCGCTTTGCTTTTCTAAATTGACAGATGGTTACTAGTGTTGTCCCTTCAGTTGGAAATAGTTTAATTTTTACAATCGATCGATTTAGTGATCTTTCTTGTTATTGTTATTCCTGTTTAGCGTTTCAATGTAATGTATGATTATTCACATTATCTTGTGCAGCATTATAGCAGCATAGGCCCTACAGGATTCAACTGCAGGAAATCCGCCTCACGCATAATGGTGACAGGGAGTGAGAGATATTCCCCACCATGTTGGCCCAATGCGTTTGATTAAGGTATAATCTCAAACAGTTTTCAAGCCGCCTTAATAGGCCTATAAGTCCACACTACAGAATTATTGTTATTTTCTGTAAAGTTCCACCGTGTTGTCAGACTGTGAAGGAACAATCCGGGACCAACTAAGTTACTTGACGTGTGACGGTGACCTCTAAAATTTTAAAATCAAATTGAAATCTTTTCATTTCGCATTAGCATCAGCATATGCTCACGTCTATATTCCCCGAGGGAGTAGTCAGAGATATTCTGAAACCTCAGAATATCCACGTTTCACCAGTAGCACCGAAACTATGTCCAGTGTGACGGGTGGTAAGCCCGTCGCCACTTATAATGGACAGTGGGTACAATACATGCCTCGAAATTGAAGAATGCAGGTTTCCTCACGATGTTTTCCTTCACCGACAAGCCAGTGGTGTTACAAATCGTTCATAAATTCCGAAAAACTCATTGGTACGAGTCGGCCTGGACGGGGATCGAACCATCGCCTCCTGCACGGCAGGCAAGGTTACTCGCCATTGGACCACCACGGCTCATTTCGCATTAGAAGTTACTTATTAATTTTATTAAATAGACTATGTATTATTGTATACATAACTTTAGCTTAAGAATTTATATTGTAATAGTTATTAAGTCGTGTTATGTTGTAGAGTTTCTGGCCGCATCTTCTCTACAGCGACAACACGTTCCTACGTGGTGGTAGCTTTAAAAAACATTTGACGTTTGATAAGTGTGCTGTAAGCTCCTATATTGAATAAATTATATTGACTTTGACTTTGACTTTGATACATTCGGGGCAAAACACATTTTTTTTTAATCCAGTCAAAATATTCTCGATTCATCGAAATTTTGATGTCTCTCAAATGCCAACTCTAGTTACTTTTTTTATTTTTGTTTTGATTCTGTCAAAAGAAAGATGTTTTGTTTTTGCCATTTTTATCCAAAAAACGTTTATTTTCAAATAAATAATATAGTTTCAACATTCTAAACGTAGACAAGTTACTTTGATACAATCTCCGGCTTCCTCCAATACCGAAAAATGTAAGTTAATCTATAAAACACGACATAACCTTCAAACGCAATTGTTAGGTACTGTTCATTAGATTTCTACTAATTTCTACGCTTAGTATCGTCTTATTTACCTACTTATATAAAATATAGCTTTAATTTTTTTTTAAATGTCTTTAACGGCTCTGGATACTAGTCCTTTTGAGCCTGAGAGATTTGTGAGCTCGCGCGTTGCCGCCAAAATGACCATGTTCTGTTATCGTATTTATTTGAGATTCCTGTTACGTCGGTCGCTTTACGCAACTGTTTGGTACACAATCCGCACGAAATTATGTCACAATCACTAAATCCAACTTTTTACGAATTTCAAATAACACGAAACACAACAAGAGCAATGGCGCCAAGCAAACTCCAAAAATATAGCTAAAACAACCTATGTCCTATAACTATCTCCTGTCAACTTCCGTAAATTGTATGTGCAGTGTGGTTGCAGCTTTCAAATATCAACGAAATTTTATGGCTATTTTGAATTACAGAAACAGAGATTTGAAATACTTCCTCTCACTTTTTCTTAGAACAGCTTTAGTAACGTCCAAGATATGTCGGATAGTGTATCTTTCTGATAAATAAATTATATCTGATAATATTCGGAAGTTAATGTTAATAGTTAGTCGGTCTGTTTCTACTCAGCAGTGGGTGGGAAGTGTAGGTTGATCTTCTTCATCATATCGTGTGACATGGTTTTTATGTAACAACTATTACTACCAAAGATAGTAGCCGGGACCAACGGCTTAACGTGCCATCTGAAGCACGGAATCATCTTTCTTTTCAGATAATCAGGTGATTCAGCCTGCAATGTCCTAACCGACTGGGGAAAAACGCACAAAGTGACATATCACTAGGAGTCCCCCGTGGGAGGGCTTCTCACCGATCCCTGCTAATCAATCCACCGCGTAGCCCCAGCAACGACCTATGCCGAGGTCCGAACCCCTCTGGAAGCCCCTAGGTCGGTTGCTTAAGTCCATTCATTTGGCTCGGTAGACCCCTCGTCGACCCTCCAAAAGTCCGCAGTAAAAAGCAGTAACTGCTCCCTGAGCAACGATGTATTAGTCCTTTAAAATAAAAGTGGGTATCGAACCCACAGCCTCCGTGTTAAGAGCCCAGTGCTCTTAACCATTTGACCAGAGGTAGTTTAGGATGATAGTATTAATTAAGTATTTCTACATTTTATTTCCAGCATGGAAGACCTACAACAGATTTTAAATAATAACCAATTTGAACAAGAAATTAAAGAAAAAGATGACAAACAAGAAACTGAAACTAATTCGGGAAACGAAATAAGGAGGAATGATTCAAGTTTTCTGCAAAATAAAAAGCAGGATGAGAATGAAAATATTGAGACAGTAAATGAAATTCATGAGATGATAAATAAAAATATTGAGATGAGAAACGAAAATGTTGATATTAGAAATGAAAGTGTTGAGACGACTAATGAAAATGTTGATGCGAGAAATGAAAATGTTGTTATAACTAATAAATATCTTGATACGATAAATGAAAATGTTGAGATTACTAATGAAAATATCGATATGAGGCATGAAAATATTGAGATGACTGATAATGTTTATATGAGAAACGAAAATGTCGAAAATGTTGATATTAGAAATGAAAGTGTTGAGATGACTAATGAAAATGTTGTTACAACTAATAAATATCTTGTTACAATAAATGAACAAGTTGAGATAACTGATGAAAATATTGATATGAGGCATGAAAATATCGAGATGATTGATAATGTTTATACGAGAAATGAAGATGAAAATGTTGAGATGACTGATAAAAATGTTGACACGAGAAATGAAGATGTCAATATGAGAAACAAAAATATCGAAAATATTGATATTAGAAATGAAAATATTGGTATGCGAAATGAAAATGTTGAAGTGACTAATGAAAATGTAGATACGAAATATGAAAATATTCCCAAAAATAAACTTATTGATATAAGAAATGAAAATGTTGAGATGATTAATAAAAATATTTATTCCGAAAATGAAAAAATTGAGATGGAAAACGAAGATATTGATTCGACAAATGGAAATATTGATATTCGAAATACAAATATTGCGATGGAATTCAATGAAAGAACTGATAAACATGAAAATGGCAATGAAATGCAATGTAGTGATATGAAACAAGAAATGTTTACTGTAAAAGAGGAACTAGATTGTTATGAAGATTTTAGACACGAAGAAATGAAATATTCTTTAAGAGACAGGACACAGTAAGTATTGTTTTAAAGCAGCTATAAAAAATAAGTGTTCGCTGTTTACTCAAAAACAGCTGGACAGATTTTCATTTTCACAAAAAAGTTATTGAAAGCATTTTTGTGGTTATACACAAATATAAGGTCCGGCACTTCAAACAACGTTTTGGATTTGACATGACGACGTTTGGTCTTTGACATATGTGTAGGGTTGACTTACCACGCATCGTATGAACATCATCTACATTTAGTTACTTTTATTGTTCGTTCTGTTATTAAAAATAGTATTTGAGCTAAAGAATTACACGTTTCTTATGCACTGAAAAGACTCAATTTTCTGTAGTCATATACTACGGGCTTGACTGCATTCCCTTGCTCTGCTTCCCTCAAGTTTCTTAGAAAGTGGTGGGGGATCTGAAGTCAGAGGGGGGCGGGGAGTGGCCGTTTTGTATGTAGAATTATATAGGATCCTTCTTAATATGCTGACATTTTTTAAGGGGATGATCAGACCGTCAAACTGAACAACTTTCTCTACGGAACAAACGTCGAAAAAAAAATCTGCTGTTGCATAGAAAACTGCAAACCTACTCAAGCCATATGTATGGGACAGCTGTTTTTTTTTTCCCGATTTCGATCTCGGTCCCATAGAGAAAGTTGTTCAGTTTGATGGTCTGATCATCCTCTTAAAAACTGTCAGCATATTAAGTTGGAACCTGTATACTATTACCTATTCTGTGACTGTACAGTGTGTATGACAGGTAGCTTGTCGCCAATTATAAAGAATGAAACAATATTTTTTTAATTTCAGAATTAACACATCGAAAGAGAAGAAAGATATGTTTATACCAAGCAGTTGGACGAAGAAGGTTAACAAAAAAAAGATAAAAACTGGCAAAAACTCAAAAAAGGACATCAAAAATTCTAAGATAAAAAAAGAGAAAGAAAACATTAAAAAGAAAATCGACGCAGAAAAGAGAAAACAAACATCTTTCTCTTGCACAAATTGTTGCAAAACATTTTCAATTAAGAGAGCCTACCTTCACCACAGAAACCACTGCCCTAAAATTAAGGAAAAACTACAATTCAAATGTCTTTCATGTTCACAAATTTTTGATACCAACAAAGAATTGTTATTTCATAAAGAAATACATCTTAACGAAAGCATTTTCTTCTGCAATCCCTGCATGGTAGCGTTCACCAATCACTACGACTATTTAGAACACAAGCTAACTCATTATAAAGGTAAAAACTTTAAATGCAAAATATGCACCCTTAATTTCGTAACAAAAAGCGGCTTCAAAACTCATCTACAAACTCACTTTCTCCAGAAATTCGAGTGTGAAAAGTGTAAGAAAGTTCTATACGGCGAATCAAGGTACAAAACACACATGCAAACGCATGAAAACTCTATAAAATGCGGTGAATGTGAAAAAATTTTTAGTACCGATACATCTTTTCAATATCACATGTTAACGCATACGGGACTAAAACCGTGCCAATGTTTATATTGTGGAAAAGGATTCAAGAATCCTAACCACAGAGATGTCCACACTAAAATTCATACAGGCGAAAAGCAGTATAAATGTGATCTATGCCCATACAAAGCTCATCAAATAACAGATTTTGTACGTCACAAAACAACACATTCGCGGGAAAAGCAGTACCAATGCGATATTTGCAAAAAACGGTTCCAGCGTAAAGATGGCTTGGATATACACAATCGTTCACAACACACGAAACAGAATTTGTTGTACTGTTCGGAATGCGGTAAAGGATGGGCGAATAAACAAATGTTGAGATACCATTTTGTCCAGAAACATACCGTAGAGAAAACGTTCTTATGCGACGTGTGTAATGTTGGATTTAAGAGAATATGCGGTTTGAGACATCATTATAAGTCGAGAAAACATAGAAATGGATTGTTTGCAGCCGCGAAAAAGAAAGCCTTGGCAGAATCTTCAGTTTCTGGACTATAATTATTTTATATTTAGCTTAGACTTAGGTCAAAAGTCAAAATTTTTCATTCAAAATAATATCACATAGATAACTTTTTGACGTCATGTTTTTTAATCTACCACCGCGTCGGAAGGTTTTCCGTTGTAGAGAAGATGCGGCCAGAAACTCTACAACACACTTCTTTTAAACAAAACAAAATATACAAAGTACAATTACATAAATCCAATATTAAATTACATAGTGTAACACTGTCAAGACCAGACATTTTGGTCATTCAAATAATCATCGACATCGCGTCGACAAAATAGCAACGAAATTTTAAGGCTATTTTAAATTACAGAAACAGAGATTTGAAACACTTCCTCTCACTTATTCTTAGAACAGCTTTAGTAACGTCCAAGATATGTCGGATAGTATATGTATCCAATAAATTAATTACATTTGGTAATCAGAATTGGCCAGAAAGCGAAATAGGAATCGGAAAATGTCGTCGTCCTTATTTGGAATGAAGTATAGTTACGCATGTAATTCTACTAACAAACTTTTCTGCCACTTTTTGCGGGGGGCGAGGTAGCACGAGATACGCAACTTTGAATTTTATTCCGTTTGTTTAGATTATAATTTTGAATGTTAAAAATCATGAAAAACAGTGTCGTGTGAACCCCAAACGTGATAAGTTCGAAATTATTGTTCCGCAATTATAGGCTGTCGCGTTTAGTGATAAGGTATAAAATTGAATGTAAATGCGTAAGATTTTTTGATCTTACACGTTGGCAGAGGGGAAATGCTAAGGCGAGGCAGTTCCGTCTATAAATCGTCTAAGATATTTAGTTCTTCTTATCGTGTGTGCAAGCCCTGGTGTCAGAGTGTTTTCAGAGCGCCTTACGGCCTCTGACGTGGTTTTTATGTAACGACTACTACCACGAGTGATAGTAGCCGGGACCAACGGTTTAACCTAGCATCCGAAACATCTTGTTTTAAAACAAAATTGTATGGGAAATGCCATTTTATTTCATGTTTTTGTGTAATTTTTGCTGAAAACACGAGCAGGAGTCACGGTTTAAGGGCCTATGTCGAAAAATAATTGAAGCGAAATGGGCGTGATAGCTTATATTACTGCCTGATGCGAGAGAAAGAAATGGGGCCATGCGCGCGCCTGAAACGACGCAAGCGTAAAACAATCTTTATTTAATTGTAATTGTACTATTTATGTAAGTTCATTTCTGCTCTAATCAAAATTTATAAAAAATCAATCTCTTTTTTTTAAATCAAGTCTCGTGTTTCTAATATTCACCGTTTAGCAGTTCCAAGCGTTTATCGATAAAGACGGAGGCTACTTTGGCTTGTTTTTCTATTGAGAAAATGTCTCTTAATCGTGTTTTGGCTCTAATCAAAACTTCAATTATATGTTCAATTTACACATATCCGCAAATCATACTCCTACTGTTAGTACTTCATGATATATGATGCTTTGAAGAATCCTATTTTTTTCACAGATCCCCTTAAGGTAGCACTCCAATGTTCTTATGTTTCCGGTTTGGGGTACTTTTGGTCCGAGATCCGACAGCAAAATTATTCGCCTATTTGTTTGGTGAACGAAATGTGATTTAAGTGAATGTTTATACAGAGGTTCATACAACGTCGCCGGGTTGCCTAGCAAAATCTTGCCGCAAGTACCTTTACCATGATGATTTATGGTAACATTTTTTCCACTGATCTGTTTGGGAAGTAAATGAGGTGCCATCTGAAGGAGACTAATCTAAAGAACTGGAAAAACTAGGGTTGTTACCTCTCAGTCTGCCACATTGGTACCATTCCATCTCTATTGATACCAACTCTAAGGGTTAAAAATGACTTCTTTGAACCTGGCAACCCTAGAGTTACGGCTGACTGAGAGGTGGCAGCCCTAGTTTTACCAGTTCTTTACATCGGTCTCCTTCAGATGGCACCTCATTTACTTCCGAAACAGATCGGTGGAAAAAATGGTACCATAAATCATCATGGTAAAGGCACTTGCGGCAAGATTTTGCGGCAACCCGGCGGCGTTGTATGAACCTCTGTATAAACATTCACTTAAATCATTAAGGGCCTATGTCGAAAAATAATTGAAGCGAAATGGGCGTGTGATAGCTTATATTACTGCCTGATGCGAGAGAAAGAGACAGGGCGGCGCGCGCGCCTGAAACGACGCAAGCATAAAACAAACTTTATTTAATTGTAATTTTACTATTTATGTAAGTCCAATTCTGCTCTAATCAAAATTTATAAAAATCAATCTTTTTTTTTTAAATCAAGCCTCTTGTTTCTAATATTCACCGTTTAGCACTTCCAAGCGTTTATCGATAAAGACGGAGGCTACTTTGGCTTGTTTTTCTATCGAGAAAATGTGTCTTAATCGTGTTTTGGCTCTAATCAAAACTTCAATTATATGTTCAATTTACACATATCCGCAAATCATACGCCTACTGTTATTAATTCATGAGATATGATGCTTTGAAGAATCCTATTTTTTTCACATAGCCTCTTAACGTAGAATACTATAGACGCCGGGTCTAGTATAAAATACTCGAATAAAGTGTCCGAGACTAAAATACACAAACCTAAGTACGTATAGTAATATAAACCAACTAAAAACATTGAAAATGCTGAAATTCTTTTCCGTCCCACTCCCCCATCGGGGCACGGCGCGCGTGCGCGTAGTCGGCCGATCAAACGAAGACTGTTGCGTAATTCGTTCTCTTTCGTACGTTTTCGTTCTCTTTATTCGGACACTTTTGAGCGCGGACCCTACGTCCATTAGTGGTAAATCAATGACTTAAATCACATTTCGTTCACCAAACGAATAGGTGCATAATTTTGCGGTCGGATCTTGGTATATTACGTTAAGTTTAAATAACAATTTATTATTACTTATAATTATTAATATTACTTAGGTAAGAAATGGTTTATGGATTGATAAGATCTAATATTAATTTGTCGACACTTTAGTATGTTTAATTTTGTAATAAAAATAGTTATTTGTTATACAAGAGTGCAAAGTTGCTTTTTAACCGCGTGCTCAATTTGGATGACCGAGCAAGCGAAGGATTCTAAAATTAGAATCCTGAGCGTCAGCGAGGGAATCAAAAGAGCACGAGGTGAAAAATCTTTGCACTCGAGTGCAACACGTAACCTTTCATCCCACCTCAGCGAGGAAATGACTAAATGCTAAAAAAAGAAGAAAGGTATCATAAATTCCATATCCATATATGGAATTAAATGTATATTTTCATCCCCCCATCTCGGAAAGAGTATTTTTGCTCTTCGATATCCGAGCCGATTGCTTTTCCCTCCATGGTGCCGAATTTATCATACCTTTCTTCTTTTTTTTCATTTAGTCATTTCCTCGCTGAGGTGGGATGAAAAGTTACGTGTTGCACTCGAGTGCAAAGATTTTTCACCTCGTGCTCTTTTGATTCCCTCGCTGACGCTCAGAATTCTAATTTTTAGAGTCCTTCGCTTGCTCGGTCATCAAAATCGAGCACACGGTTAAAAAGCTACTTTGCACTCTTGTATAACAAATAACTATTATTGTTGTTAGAAGAGATTGAAATCATACCTATGTTATACTATCAAATGGCGGGAATAAATTTTGTCCTATAACATTAAATAGCTACGTTTTACCTGAAAATAAAACGTTTATTAAACATACTTACCTTATTCGAAGCCTAATAAAATAATGAGAGCAGCGTTGACTTCCTGTGTGTACTAGTCGCTTACTTGCCGACCAATCCACGCGTTCCGCTGCAACTTCACTCCACTCCCGCCACAACGCGCACCCCCCACCAGCGCCACCTGGCAGTCGAGTCTAGAGACTCGTGATTTACTCATTGCGTCTCTATTATCACCAGGCAGGATTCAAAATATTAGGCTTCGAATAAGGTAAGTATGTTTAATAAACGTTTTATTTTCAGGTAAAACGTAGCTATTAAACGTTACTGTACCGTTATTCGAAGCCTAATAAAATAATGAGAGACGTGTTTGTTATCGTCTGGTGGAGCTGGAATACGCCAATGTGATTAAAATATGTTAAGAAGTATGCATCGCCACTTAAGGTTGGAAGAATGAAGTGAAAGACTTGTGTAGACATGAATATCTTTATTGAATTATCACGACTGATTATGTACCGTTGGTACTAATAACACTAATTATTATAATAAGAAGGCTAATTTATATGCATATTATACTAATCATCAGCAGGGGCAAAAGATGATGTTACCGAGGACTTATTTCCTGACACGGTAACTATCTCCCTACAGTAAAATTTACGGAAAGTATTGGCTGATTTCCAATTACCTCTTGCTAGGATATCGTCTAGCTGGAAGTTTTCAATCCAGTTCTTAGATGCGACAGCAGATCTGAAGCTGCCTGCTGTAGCATTTATACCAGCCTCGTGGAGAAGTTTCTTAATCCAGCCCCCGATGATAGTGCGAGAGGCAGGTCTGGAAGCTCCTGTTATGGCCAAGAATAGACTATCAGATTTAGCCGCTTCTCTTCGTGTCTGTGATAGTTCTATTAAACGTTTAACCCAATAAACTGGGCATATTGCTTTGTTTTCTGCATGTGTCATCAATTTCCAGCCGGACTGACGATGATCGGCGGTATCAGTTTTTGAACCGAATACTGGTCTTAAAATTATGTAATCATCTTCAACTTTGTAATTTTCTGGGGAAATACTGAGGAGTGTGAGGTCATGTACACGTCTGCCCGAACATAACAAAAGAATTGCGGCTGTGCGTTTCGAGGTCTCGTATAAACTCGTAGTGGCAGGATCTTTGTTTTTTAAATATTGTGTTATTATGTCAGTGTCCCAAACCGGCGGTTTTCTGGATTGCGGCTTGGATAATGCGATGGCTTTTAAAACATGTTTCACAAGGCTGTGGGAACTTAAGTTGGTCTGACTGTTAGGGTTTGAAAATGTTGTTACGACCGATTTGTGAACTAAAATTGTGCTTAGTGATAGTCTATCCTTTTGGTGTAGGTCTGCGACGTATCTGGCTAAATCAGAGCCGTTTGGGTTATAAGTATCAACGCCTGTGTTTCTTGTCCATGCCAACCACCTGTTCCAAGCAGGTCTATATGTATTAAGCGTAGAAACTCTCCAGCTGGAGGATATTAACTGCTTTTGCTCTTCCGTCCAGTTTGTTAGATGTTCATTCCACCCCCACATTTCCAAACTTCGAGTATCATTTCGGACACCCTGGGTGGAGGTAGACCCGTCGATACATCCACTAGGACCTGCGACAGGTTCCTGATTGTGAAAGGTGGAGCTAGGGCTCTGCTCTTTAGATCCGGCCTCCAATATACTTTTTCCCAGCGTGGCACAACCATTAGGAATGCCCCTGATGCGGAGTTCAGATGAGCAAGAACTCTCGGCACAAGGTGTGGCGGTGGGAACACCCATGCTAGTGGAAAGTTCCAGGTCATGCTTAGAGCGTCGTAGTAAGAGGCTATCTTGTCTGTTCTGTCCAGAGTGCAGTATGCTTCTACTACATGGGCCTTGTATGATGCGAACAGATCCACTACAGGCGTGCCCCACTTCTTGAATAGAATCTGGGTCGCTTGTGGGAGTAGGTGCCACTCCGGTGGAGCTTTTAGGCGAGATAAGTGATCTGCATGGCAATTGTAGTTCCCTGGGATGTGATAAATCGAGATGTTGATGTTGAATTGATCCGTGATGCAATACACTTCTCTCGTTAGGTTCGTGAGTGCCACAGACTTCGTACCGCCTTCGTTGCGAAGGTATGAAACAACGGACCTGTTGTCCGTCTGTATCATTACGGATTTCGAACTCAGGAGCCGAGAGTGATCTTTTAAGACGTTTAAAATAGCGATCATCTCTTTCTGGTTGCAGTGTAGACCTTGCTGCGAAGGTGACCATGTGCCTTGTAAGCTTAGGTTGTTCAGCTTGGCTCCCCAGCCAATGTCGCTTGCATCGGTGGTAAGGTAATGTGTCGGGGACTGATGGTGAATCTTGGACTCCCGTTTGTGACTCAGTTGCCACCAGTCCAGCTCTAGTTTGCTTTGGTCGGAAAGAGGCAGGGCATTTGTCGTTTGAGTCTTCAAGAGTTTGTTGGCCTGAGCCTGTAATGCGCGATAGTGGAGTCGCCCTCTTGGTACAACAAAGCTCGCGAAGTTCATCATCCCGATAACTCTTTGCAAGTCTGTTAGGGCTGCTTTGCCTTTTGCCAGCGTAGCTGAGATCTGACACTGTATTCTGGAGGTTAGCCTTTCGGGTAGGTACTTCGAATTTTGCCAAGGATCCCAAATTATGCCGAGGAATTCTATGGACTTCTGTGGTGTTAGGACGGATTTCCCAGTGTTTATTTCCCAGCCCAGAAAAGTCATTAGGTCTAATGCGACCTTGATATGGCTGCGCAACAGGGATGGGCTTTGATTGACCAAAAGGAAATCGTCCAGGTACACAAGCAGACGTACACCTCGATTTCTTAGGCATTTTGCAATCCAGTTGGTCACCGACGCAAACGCTTTCGGTGCCGAGCTGAGCCCGAAAGGCAAACACGTCATCTCCAAGAGTCTGTCGGCGTAAATCAGGCGTAGGAATCGTCTGTGGCTTTCTGAGACTGGTAGATGAAAGTAGGCCTGATGAAAGTCTATTTTTGCCATCCAGTCCTGAGCCTGCAAGAAGTCTGGCACACGATGAACATTTACCAGTCTGAACTTGTCCGGGTAGACGTAGTGATTGAGATTTTTCAGATTGAAAATCGGTCTCAGCGTGCCATCGCCCTTGGATCGAAGAAATATTGTTGAAATGAAGCTGGGAGATAGAGTTGCTAGCTGTAGTACACCTTGTGCTAGCATTTTCTCTATCATTATTGACGCCTCTATTGATTGAGGTGTTTGATGCCGAAAACTTGGTAAGTTTAGCGGCGGCTTTGATATGAATGGAATGCGATACCCTTCGATCAATTTTAGGATGTAGGGCGGTGCCCCTATAAGTTTCCAGCGATCGTAAAATAGGCGAAGCTGCCCGGCACGGAAGGAATGACTCGTCGAGTCAATTCCTTCGTTTAGTTTGGTCTCTCCTATCCCGGCGGGATGGTGGAGAGTGCGTCCTATTACTTTTACCCCTGTGTGAGGTACCACCACGTCCGTATTGAGGCTTACCTCCTCTTCCTCGAAATGAGCTGTTGTAGTTGGGGTTAAACTTTGTCTGTGGCTGACGAAAGTTGCTTTTTTGATGAGTGGGTATTCTCGAAGAGAATCCCTGGGTAGGTGCCTGAGTAGGTGCCTGCGATGAGGTACTAGGATCGTTCTGCGGTGCAAAGTTGCGATCTTTGTCTCTTGGCCAAAATACCTTCTTCACGCCACCAGCTTTTTCCAGAACTGAGCTGAATTTTTCCGTGTCAAAAAGTGTTGAGCACGATGGTGGTATTTTCCGTAGGGCAATCTTATGGAAAGGATCTTTGACAGACGCAAGAATACCCTCCCTTCGATGTTGGATTAATTCGGCTCTATGGCCACATACTAGCTGCATAGTGTCACTCGAGACTTTACTATATTCGCCTTTTGCAAATGTTTCGTTAATTTTAGCATGAATGTCTGTATAGCTCGAAGACACATTTTGTTGCGCCCATATCAAAAAATTTTGCATATCTGCTTGAAGTGATTCGCGTTGTTTGAGCAAAGCACATGTAATACTAGCGAAAGCCTTCTCCATATTAGTGGTATACTTCGAATTATCGTACCGTTTAATTTCCTCGTTTGGTTCTAAATTAACAAAACCAGGAGAGTGTAGATACACACGTTGGACGTCCGCGTAGCGGATGCTATTCCAATCAGGTTGGTCAAAATGTTGCACATTTTTTAATTGTTCAAGCATCTCTGTAGATGCGTGGGGAACAGAGGGTTCCTTGACCTTTGTAGTTACGTTAAAATTGAAATCTGGTTCTTTATTAATCATATTATCGATCGGCTGAGACTCGGTCGGGATCGAATTTATATCAGAATGATACTCGCTTTGGTGATCAGGTTCAAAAAGTTCACCACTAATATTCAGATCAATGTGTTCATCAGGCCGGCTACAGTAATTGCCACTAGACGTGGATGCAAGTTGTTTTTGTAGTTCACTCACGACATCTATTAACTGATTCAACTTACGGTTTTTTCCTCTGCCGCTGCGCCGTGTTTTCTTGCGTTTGCGCCTTTTATCGCGACGGCGATTATTGTCTGACGATGACGAGCTGGACTCTGAAGAAGAACTGCTGACGGAGTCTGAACTCGATGATTTTGACCGCTGCCGCTTTCTTTCTACTCTCGCTGCCACTGCATCCCCTCCCCGCGTGGATTGGTCACCCTCTTCCATGATCTGCAACACACACGTCCAACGGAAACCCGTTTGGACATACAAAATTAATTTTAATTTAATATTTATTTTAGGTGGGTAGCTAGGTACGCTTGAAAAGCGCTTAAAGCAATGAATATCCTTTGATAATATTTCGTATGCAAACCAAGAATAAAAAAGGGCCAATTAAAGTAAAAATCACTTCTAAAAGTTGTCCTCGAACGGTAACACCGTTAAATTATTTAAATTACTTATAGTAAATGAGCTACGAATAAATCTTGGAAATACTCACGGTTTATACGCACACACTTCACTTACACGTAATTATCACTTTTTATTTAAATTAATTTTTTAAATTTCAACAGTTTTTTCTTTTACGACGAAGTACAGTTGAGTCGGTCTAGTGCCTGTAATATGGCTAGCTTATGACCGCCTCTAGCGGGAATCAAAACGCCAATGAGTAAATCACGAGTCTCTAGACTCGACTGCCAGGTGGCGCTGGTGGGGGGTGCGCGTTGTGGCGGGAGTGGAGTGAAGTTGCAGCGGAACGCGTGGATTGGTCGGCAAGTAAGCGACTAGTACACACAGGAAGTCAACGCTGCTCTCATTATTTTATTAGGCTTCGAATAACGGTACAGTAACGTTTAATGAACTGTTTTATTTGTCATCGTGATTCGTGGTGGAGAAATTTGCGAACCAGCGATATGCTTGCCCTGGTTATTTTAACTAAAACAAAAGAAAAATTGAACTCATTTCAAAACTTTCGAAGAGTTTCGGTACTACTGGTGAAACGTGGATGTTCTGAGGTTTCAGAATATCTCTGACTACCCCCTCGGGGAATATAGTCGTGAGCATACGCAATAGTATTAAAATTTATTGGGAAAAAGAGACAGGAATAACGTTTGAGAGGTAACGTGAAAACTGCGTTGCACAGCGAAGATGTTTTAAAAGACGAGACTAGTGCCTGGCGTCTACCTTAGACTACTTATATGAGGACTAGTTACGCGTGTAATTCTGCTAATAAACTTTTTGCGGGGGGCGAGCTAGCACGAGATACGCAACTTTGAATTTTATTCCATTAGTTTAGATTCTAATTTTGAATCATGAAAAACAGTGTCGTGTGAACCCCAAACGTCATAAGTTCGAAATTATTGTTCCGCAATTATAGCCTGTCGCGTTTAGTGATAAGGTATAAAATGGTATGTAAATGCGGAAGATCTTTTGATCTTGCACGTTGGCAGAGGGGAAAGGCGAGGCGGGTTCGTATATAATTCGTCTACAGACGCTACCGGCACATCGCTGGCCGGTTCTCACCGATCCTATCCCAGCTACCCAACCCGTCGCGTAGCCCCAGCAACGCTCATTGCCGAGGTCTGTACCCATTATGGGTGCCCCTTGGGCAGGTTGCTTAAGGGTATATTACTGTTGGCGCGCTCCATACAAACGAAGTCTGGTGATATTTTCAATACTAACAGATTAAACTCAATGAAATTTTGCAAAAGCAATCTAGAAACAAATCTCTATGCTTGTATCGTGTCAGATTTTCCTTAAAATGTACAGTTTTAAAGTTACACTGCCTCACAGATTTCCATACAAATCTTACATTAATCCTAGCACTAAAACTGTATCTTTTAACGAAAATCTGACTTCATACAAGCATAGATATTTGTTCCTAGATTGTTTCTGCAAAATTTCATTGAGTTTAATTGGTTAATATTGAAAATATCACCAGACTTCGTTTGTATGCAGCGCGCATTTACGCATTCGGAATAAACTTCTCTTAATTCACTGGTTCGGTAGACCTACCAGGGCACTTCGCCGTCACTGGTGTGGTCCCCCCAATAGCCCGCAGAAACAAGCAGTAACTGCTCCCTGAGCAAACTGTATGCGTCAGTCGAAAACTAAATTATTAAGATAAACAAAAAACCCGACTGCATAAAAAATCTATTAACTGAAAAGAGAAAAACAAGCTCTATAATCACTAATCAGCTATAACAGCTTTACTTGAGTTAATATAATTTGAATGTTATTAGGTAGATATCGCAAACGGGGAAAAACCAATAACCAACCAAAAATCTTCTTTGTAGCTGATAAGTGATTATAGAGCTTGTTTTCTCTTCTCAGTTAATAGATTTTTTATGCAGTCGGTTTTTTTGTTTATCTTAATAATTTATTTTATTTCATACTTTTTGGTCTTGTGTCAAGACGGTAACATAAAAGTACTATAATATACATATATATTATGAATCGTCTGATTACTAGCTTTCATTTGATACCCACATTGTCATTTTTAACACAAACAAAATTGTTTATTCCGCCTCTCTTTTTTATTTCGCAGACGCCATATTAAAATAACATAGCCTATGTCACTCTCACAATTTTTACAAATCGAATGACACCTCATACGTTAAAATCTATCAAGCCGTTTAGGCTGTAGGCCGTGCCAAAGAAATAGACATACAAACATACATACATACATACGCTCGAAAGACAAAACCCTCCTTCTGGCGCAGTCGGGTAAAAAGCATTTTATTCACTAAATGACTTTGATTTGTTTAAATACAGGTAATTAAACAATTTAAAGTCATTTAGTGAACAAAATGCTTTTAGTTCAGAAATTATTAGGGTTTTACTGTCTTTGTGTCTACCCTAAGTGCACGCCACAACGCAAAACTAGAAAGTAGTTTGTTTGGATTCGAGCAGGCGGGTGAATCAATCAATTCAATTCAATTTTTTGTTTAGTGGCATCCGATGCGTTATCACAATTCAGCCAATGTCTCGTTATGTGGATATTATATGAAGGAAAATGAT
This sequence comes from Agonopterix alstromeriana, assembly GCA_963924505.1. Taxonomy (NCBI): domain Eukaryota; kingdom Metazoa; phylum Arthropoda; class Insecta; order Lepidoptera; family Depressariidae; genus Agonopterix; species Agonopterix alstromeriana. Next base: position 8,277,643 of record OZ004689.1, on the reverse strand, counting down.
CAGTGGTATTTATTAAGTCTAGAGTGGCAGTTTTGCCAATGTAAGTAGGTTATAATCTCAAGTGATTGTTTTAAGGTTAAAACACAAAAGAGTTCACAAAATGGTGGAGCCACGTGCAATCCCGACGCGTCGATACGCAAGCGTCCGTACTCCGCCAGAATTGCAACGCGACTCCCTGAATCAATCATATAACTCGTTCTTCCTTAGTAAATGACACCTGTCATGCGACAAATCATAAGGGATGGGACATGTTTCAAAATAATGAACGGTTGAATATATATGCGTGTTCTATTCATTCGATCAACGGTTCTTTGGAATCCCTAGCTGAGTCTAGCTGTCATTTATTTATCATTCTTTTTCTTTTCGTTTTGAACAACCAACGGTAGTAAATTTTTTAATAAAAATTTCTTAATCTTAACTTTATGCACTGATTTAAGAGTATTTTGTTAAGTTCTTCCTCTCTGCAGACGATACCTACATCATCGATTTCGTCAGGTAAGCAACGCAACAATTCTGCGAGTTATTTGGTAGACTCCATTGTTGAAATAAAATCATGATCTCGTGGTTTTCAGTATGTCTCGGAAGCAGAGATGCTGCATTCTGGAGTGCCGTGTACCAGACAATAGGAAATCCAGATCTATATAGAAGTTCGAACTCGTACCAATGAGTTTTTCGGAATTTATGTACGATGTGTAACACCACTGCCTTTTCGGTGAAGGAAAACATCGTGAGGAAACCTGCATGCTTCAATTTCGAGGCGTGTATTGTACCCACTGTCCATTATAAGTGGCGACGGGCTCACCCCCCGTCACGCTGGACAGAGTTTCGGTACTACTGGTGAAACGTGGATGTTCTGAGGTTTCAGAATATCTCTGACTACTCCCTCGGGGAATATAATCGTGAGCATATGCTATAGAAGTTCGGAAGGACACCTGAATGTTCTAGCCCAACGCAATGTTTGCGAGAGGCACTTTGAACTTTGTTACATCAGGCACTCCAGGAGAGAGGCCATTCAGTCCCGACGCTTGTCACCAGGAATTAAGTGAGTACCTTTCTATATTTTGGTTAATGCCCAATCCTATCACTCAATAAAATAAATGAAATTAACACGTAAGATGACACTCTGACTGTCGTATTACCTACTAAACGTTTGAGTCGGTGAATAACGGCTGTTTGTGTGAGCGAGCTTACTCCATTTATGACTTGGGAGACTGCCAGGTCATACCCTGGACACTCGGTTAATAGCTGTCATTTCATACAAATTGCAAAAATGTCATAGAAGAGTTAACTGTTGCATGCGAGCGAGACAGGAATATGCATTTGCTTAGGAAATAACCACCAAGTAACCAGATGGAGTGAGGTAAAAAGTTGGTGGGAGGCAGGGAGTGTCCATACTGTATGTAGTACTAGATACTCTTTCTTATACTGTGGCGAGGTGGTGAGGTTAGCTCTAGAAGGGGCAGGGAGTGGCCATACTGTATGTAGGACTCATTATACTGTGGTTAAGGTCTCCATTCCAACCTCACTGGCATTTCTATAGTCTGTAGACCGTCTATTTAATCTCATTGATCTACTTCCCAATCCACAGCGTAGCCCCAGCAACGCCCATTGCCCCTATAAGGGGTACGGAGCAATTTTAGGCGACCCCTTGGGCAGAGCTTAAGTTCATTCACTGGTTCGGTAGACCTACCAGGGCACTTCGCTGTCACTGGTTTGGTCCCCCCATAGTCCGCAGTAACAAGCAGTAGCTGCTCCCTGAGCAATACAAACTCACGCTGCCTTTTTAAACTCTTAAAGTCCGGCCGCTGAAAGATTGCATTTGACAGGTACTATAAAATTGTAAAAAACTGAATGAAAACTATAAATGCCGATCATTATTTAGTAGCGTTTTGAACTTAAAAGGGCAGTTAGTGCCCTGTGTACTAGAGTGAGCACAGGTAAACAATATTTTTATGCAGTTTTTTACAATTTTATGGTATCTGTCAAACGCAATCTTTCATCGGCCGGACTTTAAGTGCCTATACTCTTAGGGTGGAGCTGTGTAAAACCAACCCAGTTCCAATCCAGCAATTTCATTGGTTGATTTTACGTAGCTCCACTCTGCTTTACTACACCATTACACTGTCAATGATCTCATTCTTTACTTAATCTTTTTAGAAATGGAGAATCTAGATCCACCATGGGTAATGGATACAAGCACAGACGATAAAGGTAAGTTACAAAATAATACTTTGCGATCCATATAATAATATTTAGTTAAATTCTTTTTAGGTTTGCATCTCTGTCGTGTGTCGAATGCATCAGGAAAGGTGGGCAAGAATTGTCATGCCCTAGATCCCAGAAAACGGTCATTGGTGTCCAGGTTGCCCTAGGAAGGCTAGGTGGCGGCACGATTTTGATGCTTTTGATGATGTGTGGCCAGAGCATGCCCAGGACAAAGATGGTGGGATGAAATAGGCTAGAAAAAAAAAATTTGTATGCACACAAATATTGGATCCGGGCGGGGATCGAACCCGTATCCTCTGACTCAGCAGCCAGGGGCACTACCAATTAAGCCAAAAGGCCAGTCAGTGTTATCGCAAAATTCCATTTATATCCACTTAGTTGAAAACTATTTCAACCGGCTTTGAGTTTGAGTGTATGAAAGTATATACTTCATTGATATAAACTTTTCATCCATAAATAGTCTGCTACTGTAGTACCCATGAAATTGTAGTGTCCAGTTAGGATCTTCTCTTCTCTCATTCGTATCAGTCAATATGATAATCATTGTGTTCGTATTTATTGTGGAATGGAAACACAAATTAAATTGACTTTTTTGGCAGGTATAATGAGGTGGTTTGTCATTACCTTCCTTTCACACATTGGTTATCTCAGATGTGCAGGTTTCCGCACTGTTTAAGAATGACGTGTGTACGGAGTCATACTTGAAACCACATTTGCTCTATCCAGTCAGGATATTTCAAGAAATATTAACCTACTTTTCAGAAACCCACGCAGATAGGACTCCAGTGAGCAAGACAATGAAGAATACATCAGAAGCCATGCTGTTTTTTGACCAGCTGTTCGACAGCGTCAACGGGTCATGCTCCGGCTCCGAACCTGGCAAGATGAGAGTTCACGCGTCAGCTTTCACGGCGGGCTGTCTCTAGAAAACTTGTTTCTAAAAACAGCTGCCGAACTTGCAAAGATTCCATCCTCGCCTCGGATGTATCCAATATCAATGACTAGATTTCGGCGAGAGAGAGACGTGCATTGAAAGGAAGGAACCTTAGGTATCCCAATATTTAATATTTTTAGTTATGTTTATGGTTTATGTTTCATCCAAATCCGCACAGCCGTTTCGGCGTGATTAACAATTAATTTTTTTAAATATTTGAGTTTTACTTGTATAGCTTGAAATATTGCTTATTAAGTTTGTGAAATAGTAGGTAATGTAACTTATTTTAATTAAATATTGTATATTTGAAAGACAAAAAGGGGTGCTATAAGATGGATGACTAAAACTAGAAGCGAGCTTGAGATTTTGCTACATTATAACACGATTGTGGAGCTTATGCCAGAATCAACTCAATTTCTGTACCCTGTTCACACAGAGCGGCGATCTAAAACATGTAGTGAGAAGATCGAGCTCACGGATTTTACTCTGCTATATTGATAAGTCTGTGCAATACGATCTAAAATCTGATTAAAATATGTAATGGTGGTTTAATCAGGTATTGCGAATTCGTAAGGTTACACCAAAAACTAGGTGAGAGCTCGACATTTAATGCGATAAGAACCGGGTTGCAACATGATGAAAAATCTAGAGTGAGCGAAGCGAGCTCGAGATTTGGCTAAATTATAACTGGATTGTAGAGGTTATATAGAAATTGACTTGTTTCTGTCCATACACAGGGACAAGATAGGGACTTTTAATAAAATATTCCTTTAAATAATAAGTAATTCCTTTTAATTTATGGGTCGATGGCCGGCCGTCTAGAGCGTCCACCGGCCCACCAGACATTTGCCCGGTGTGCTCAATGGCCAGTCCGGGCCAGCTTCAGTGCTTTATGTTGTGCATTATTTGTCAGTTACAAATGACAAATAGTCACGAAACTATTTTGTACTTATATTTAGATGATGTTGACTTTGTCGTTGATAAGTACACACATCGAGCTACGTAAAACCAACATAAGAAGGACGCGCGTAGGGTGAATAACGTATAACGTCGCGTGGCCAGCTTTTTTTGGTTTTGCGTAACTTGATGCGTCGCCGTGTGTACTTATTCGATTCAATAAAGAAATTGTAAATAAAATATCATGTATTGTCTGCAATATAATAATCACTAGTTTGGTTGTTAATTTTCTTCATTTTGTTATGAATAAAAAACTTGAAATTTTCCTCATTAGTTTTAATTTTATTTTCACGAATCGAATGTAGAGCAGGTAGTACGGAACGGAGTACGTACTAGTTCCATGGTGGTACCGTGGCACATCACTATTGTTCGTTCCTATTCCCTGTTCCCGTACACCACGCCCAGACCTATCGATTTGTCGCAAATATGTGATCTGTGGTCGCTTCATTTGACATTTCACTAACGACCTGTCAAACCATAGTTTGATTCCCATCTGTCCTTCTTAATGATCTGTGGATTCGAGAGCAGAATCGAATTATCATGGTTTCAACTAGGGATGCATCCGATACCGATACCGATACCGATATATCGGCGATACTTCGGGTTAGCCGATATATCGGTATCGACGATATTTTTATGACCGATTCAACGATACTTTTTAATTTAAAAATGTAGTGTAAACGAGCGTGTTGTCTCGTCTATTTCGTTGCAAACGAGGCATGAACTATGCTTGGGGAAACCCCGCGCTTGTGAGTGTGTTGTTTCTCGAAGATATTATTAAAGAGTCCGAGGAAGATGAGCCCCTGTCTACTCTGAGCTGTAATTCTCTCAAAGAAGAAGTCGAGAGATACCTAAGGTCTCCCAATATATCGAGAGATGCAGATCCATTCGTTTTCTGGCGCAATGACGTTTTATACCCAAACTTGAAAAAAATTGCGCAGAAGTACTTTAGTTTCCAAATGAGTTCTGTTGCATCTGAGAGACTATTTTCCAGCGCAGGCTCAGACTTAGTCTTATTCAAACAGACTTGCGAAATCGCCTTTCTCCGCAAAACTTAAGATTACTTTGTTTTTTAAACAAAAATCTTATCAATGTTAATTTTAATTACTAAAATTTTTAATTGTCTAATCTTTAACCTATGTCTCTACTTTTTATATTAATAAAAGAAAAATCTGACTTGTGATTTATTTATTATACCTTCATTTTTGAATTCACAGTAAGCGTATCGGTATCGGTATCGGTATCGCCGATATTTTTATAAGAGTATCGGTATCGGTATCGTATCGGCGAAAAGGCGTATCGATGCATCCCTAGTTTCAACATAGCTAATTTTTTTCAAAATATTAACTAATTTCTTTGTAAAATTTAAATTTACTAAACTCGATCTCAACCCACCACACACGTACACTCATCGTACTTTCTGCCAAAACAAGATTCTTAAAATGTATCCATGAGCACGTTAGCGCTTTCATTCATTGCTGAAATGATAACAAATCATTTTTGCCTGAAAACTTAAAATGCGAATTACTTTAAATTTTTAGTATCAAAATAATGAAATTATTGTTTCAATCTAATTATTTTGTTATAAATCTGTTGGGGTGTATGACGTTTTGCGCTTATTCATTAACACGTTGTAGTAAGTTGTTCAGTTTGATGGTCTGATAATTCTAAAAAACGGACACATCCTTCTTAACCTTAAGTCTTGACTATTTATATGTTGACTGGTTACGCGTGTAATTCTACTAACAAACATTTCTGCCACTTTTTGCGGGGGGCGAGGTAACATGAAATCCGCAACTTTGGACTTTATTCCCCATAACTTTAGATTCTAATTTTGAATGTTAAAAATCATGAAAAGTAGTCTCGTGTGAACCCCAAACGTTCTAAGTTCGAAGTTATTATTTCGCAATTATAGGCTATCTCGTTTAGTGATAAGGTGTAAAATTGAATGTTAATGCACAAGATCAATTGTGCTTATACCGTGGCAGAGGGGAAATGCTACCGCAAGGCTAGTCCTTATAATAATTAGTCAAAGCCTTAAGTGTATTGGAATGTCTGTGTACACACGGCGACAGATCAACCTACCCATAGTTGAACTCTATGTTCATGGACATATGGTCCAACTATGGGTAGGTGGATCTGTCGCCGTGCGTATGTAATAAAATAAATAATATAAAAAATGTATTACGTTTTATTTATACATCCTTACAATTACATACAACCTTAAACATTTAACATAAAGGCAGGATTAGACGACAATTTATTTGCCAGTTTTCGGAAAGATATTTTAAATTATACGCAGGTATATTTTATACCTCTTTCAATTATCTTTTTCTTAAAAAAGCGTTATTTATTCGAAATATAAAACAATATTTTTCATTCAGTAATTTGAGATTCGTGCGAAAACAGCCGATCACGTGACACTTCTAGCTGTGACGTCATATTTCAATAAACAAAGTGAACCTAACTACGATGCTTCAACTCACATGACGTTTTATTGTTTGAAATGTGACGTCACACGATACTCAGTCATGGCCCCCAGCGTTTCAGTTTTTGAATTCCACAGATAAAACTCTAATTTATTTTTGAAAAATAAAATATTTACAAGTTACTTTAATGCAATAAACATATTGTATGATTATTGTGAACCTATAACCTACTATATCGAATATATTGAATATTTTACTGTTACAATTTTCAAATAACCAATTTGCCGCGCCAGCACGAAAAAGCTCGGCACTCGGTCGTTTATACGGTGTTAGTTTTCAGCCCATGTACCCATTTACGCCTGCGTCGTTTCATCTCTTTCTCTCGCATCAGGCAGTAATATAAGCTATCACACGCCCATTTCACTTAAATTATTTTTCGACATAGGCCCTTAAAACGTTATAAAATATTCAAGTTTGATTGATGACGGCGTTTAAGGGTATATTACTGTTGGCGCGCTCCATACAAACGAAGTCTGGTGATATTTTCAGTACTAACCGATTAAATTCAATAAATTTTTGCAGAAACAATCTAGAAATCAATCTCTATGCTTGTATCGTGCTAGATTTTCCTTAAAATGTACAGTTTTAAAGTAACAGTGCCTCAAAGATTTGCATACAAATCTTAAATAAATCCTAGCATTAAAACTGTATATTTTAACGAAAATCTGACTTCATACAAACATAGAGATTTGTTCCTAGATTGTTTCTGCAAAATTTCATTGAGTTTAATTAGAGTATTGAAAATATCACCAGACTTCGTTTGTATGCAGCGCGCATTTACGCGTTTGGACTTCTCTTAAGCATTGGCTTTTGCGCGTGTGCTTTATTTCTTGATGGCGCCGCAAAATTATCATCGTCTAATCCTGCCTTACACAATTGTTCGCTTCAAACAACTAGAACACTCTGTCCTGGTAGCCAGAGTCTTGCACGGGCTGGCTCGGCTTGGGCTGGGCCCCGGCCACGTGGTGATGCTGTCGCATATGACCTGTAATTAAATTAATTGATAAGAATTTCTTAAACTCGCAGAACAGATGGGGCCGAAGAGTTGCCGTGGCGACCGCGTACCGGATAGCGCAGCGTGGGTAGGCAGTGCCCCACAAGGTGGTCCGACGACCTGGTGAAGGCGGCGGGAACCCGTTGGATGAGGGCAGCGCAGGACCGGTCGCTGTGGCGATCCTCTGGGGAGGCCTATGTCCAGCAGTGAACGGGTTAAGAAATCTGCTTGCGACTAATATTTATAAAGGGAGTTGTGTAACTTTATATGGACCAATGGCGTCAAATTTTTTTGTTGCGGCCACCGATAATTTTATTATTGTTTTGTAGCATTATCTCTAACAAACCTGTATGACTAATAAAATTTGCTGTTAGTTATATCGGAGCCGAGATATACACTAGACTATGTATTATTGTATACATAACTTTAGCTTAAGAATTTATATTGTAATAGTTATTAAGTCGTGTTATGTTGTAAAGTTTCTGGCCGCATCTTCTCTACAGCGACAACACTTTCCGACGCGGTGGTAGCTTTAAAAAAGATTTGACGTTTGATAAGTGTGCTGCAAGCTCCTATATTGAATAAATTATATTGACTTTCACTTTACTTTGACTTACAGGGTGAATGTTTTTGGACGCGGCAGTAGGATAGGTACCTTAACCGTTGTAGCTACAGGAAAACGTTCTTAGAAGACTATCCTTAACTTTTTGCAACATTTAGATCTGCATTCAAGGTTTAAAAAAAAAGTACTGTCAGCAAGAAAATTGACAATTTCCACAAAAACTTTTTATATGCTACTCGATACTGTTTCTTATAAGGATCAAAAAACTCTATGAGACCAACCGAGGTTGCAGTACGAAAATGTCAGGTTCCTTACGTCCTTCTGTAAAGCTCGCATTCGGATGAATGTGAGGGATTCTCACACTCGCTTAGCATAAAATTAGGTATGTTGGAGTCTCACTTTCTACGAAATGTATGAAAAAAAGATTTTTTGCGATTTCTGACATTTCCAGACCTCAGTTTGTTCTTGAGAGTTTTTGATCCTTATAAAAACAAGATTGATTGGCATTAAAAAAAGTGTTTGTGCAAATTGACTATTTTCTTGCTGACAGTACAATTTTTCAAAATCTGTGAATGCAGGTATAAATGTCTCAAAAAGTTATGGATAGTCTTCTAAGAACATTTTCCTATATCTACAACGGTTACGGTGCCTACCATACTGCCCTGTCTAAAATATTCTACCCTATATTAGTCGGGGAAATCTACGGATTTTTGTATGGAGTAGGTTGCATTAATTGCACTTTTGGTGAAAATTTGGAATATAGTAGATACATACCAGAAAAACATAAATTCTCAATAATCCCAGATTTTTTATGTTGTATTATTGAATAATTAAGACATTTACAAAACATTAAATTTAGGTATGAACAAAAAATCGAAAACTGGTGATTTTGTACAGGATGGCTTCGTTCAATACGTTTTACTTATAACAATAATAATCCCCGGTTAATATCGTTAATTTGGGTAGATATTTAATATTTTGTAAGTCTTAAAAAATTATAACCTCAAAACTAAATTATTTACTGTTTGTTTTTACACAGTAAATTTGCCTTTTGATAATTAACTGTCTCTATCGTTGGTATGCTGGTATAAATATTTTTAGAAATAAGCTTGCCATCTGTACATTAATATAGATTTTAAGGTATTTCTCAGGTTCCTGAGCCTATATAACCACAAAATCTCGACAAAAGTGTTATAAACTAACCGTTATATTAGTTCAAACACAATTTACTAAAGTGTCTTTAATGCAATCTCAAACCTTATTTTTCCTAGACTATATACCTCAGCTCCGATATTAGGTAGCTATATGCGCTCCATAGTAACTTTGTTTACATTAGTATCCTCTTCTTAATTTCAGTACTTCCATCAGTGGCCGCGAATGTATGAAACGCCAAATCTACATACCCTTTTCACAGTCGATGTTTGTGACACAATCACGCAGACTGCTGAATGGTTTTGGATGTGGCGTACAGATAGAACTCTGTAGCGGCTCATAGACCATAAAGGTAAACGCATATTAGGACGGGGCAGGGCCGCATCGCAGCGGAAAATGTAGGTACTTTGCACATTAGAAATGAAAGCGCTTGACTAGAGCGTGCCGGGTCGCAAAGCATTTAAGAGATTTTTAGTTTGACTAATATAGGGTTCTTCTTAATATGCTGACACTTTTTTAAGAGGACGGTCAAACTGAACAACTTTCTCTATGGGACCAATGTCGAAATCGCGAAAATAAAATCAGCTGTTCCATAGTAAACTGAAATCTTACTCGAGCCAATTGTACAGGACAGCAGATTTCTTTTTCGCGATTTCGACATTGGTCCCATAGAGAAAGTTGTTCAGTTTGGTGGTCTGATCATCCCCTTAAAAAGTGTCAGCATATTAAGAAGGACCCTGTATAGTACTCTGTGGTTTCACTTAATACTACAGACACTATACTCCATTCAAAATAGCATCGAAATTTTAAGGCTATTTCGCATTACAGAAACAGAGATTTGAAACACTTCCTCTCACTTATTCTTAGAACAGCTTTAGTAACGTCCAAGATATGTCGGATAGTATATGTGTATCCAATAAATTAATTATATTTGGTAATCAGAATTGGCCAGAAAGCGAAATAGGAATCGGAAAATCTCATCGTCCTTATTTGGAATGAAGTATAGACGCTATTAAAAGTTTCCCATATACAGGGTCCCACTTAATATGCTGACTGTTTTCAAGAGGATGATTAGACCCAGACCATCAAACTGAACAACTTTCTCTATGACATCAACATCGAAGTCGCGAAAAATGATATTTGTTCCCGATTTCCATGTTGGTCCCATGGCGAAAGTTGTTCAGTTTGATGGTCTGATCATCCCCTTAAAAACTGTCAGCATGTTAACACTTTCGCTGCTGACGACCTACGTCGTAGGTCGGCGAAAAATGGGCCGCAGTGCTGAAGAACCCACGTAACGATCGGTTTAATTGCATTTCGCCTGTGCTCATGATCTACCGCGCGAGGCACTGAAACCATACGCCTATGCGGGTGACCCACAAGGTGAGCCATTTTGATCGTCTCACCGTTACGACTGTGCGCACGACCTACGATGGGGGTCAACTTTAGCACTGCGCGAGGATCATGATTTTGACCCTATAGGTCATTGATGCTGACACTTTTTTAAGGGGATGATCAGACCATCAAACTGAACAACTTTCTCTATGGCACCAATGTCAACAAAAATCAGCTGTTCCATACTAAACTCGAATGTTACTCGACCCAATTGTATGAGACAGCAGATTTTTTTTTCGCAATTTCGACTTTGGTCCCATAGAGAAAGTTGTTCAGTCTGATGGTCTGATCATCCTCTTAAAAAACTGTTAAAGACACTTTTTAAGGGAATGATAACACCGTCAAACTGACCAACTTTCTCTAAAGCACCAACATCGAAATCATGAAAAAAATATCAGCTGTCCCATACATTTGGCTCAAGTTTTGTACGGAAGAGCTGATTCTTGATTCTGAAGAGTTGCTTCTTCTTTTACCTTTTCCTCTACTATAAGGTTGTCTGGAAGAAATCGCTTTTTACCGATAAGACCGCATATTTTTGTACCGTCTGTATTTCCTGTTTATTTACTCTCTGTATACTATGTTTTTTGGTGTAAAATAAAGTATAATTAATTGATTTTTTTTTCGCAATTTTCTCTGGTGCCATAGAGAAAGTTGTTCAGTTTGACGGTCTGATCATCTTCTTAAAAAAGTGTCAGCATATTAAGAAGGACCCTGTGTGTAGTTGGTAGCTTAGACAATAATGTTACCGGGTCTGCGTGGCGGCGCGAGGTACTCAAACATGCTCTGTGTGTGCTGGGCGAGCATGCTAGCGAGGTCGCACGGCATCGGGTCCGTCCAGAAGAAGTCGTGGTTCAACGCCGTGTCAGCGTCGTATCTGTTAACACATCGCTTTCTATAGTCGGTGCCGTACAATTATACAAAGTGTTAATGAATAAGCGCAAAACCTCATACACCCCAACTGATTTATAACAAAATAATTGGAATGAAACAATAATTTCATTATTTTGATAGTTAAAATTTAAAGTTATTTGCATTTTAAGTTTTGAGGCAAAAATTATTTGTTATCATTTCAGCAATGAATGAAAGCGCTAACATGCTCGTGGAATACATTTTAAGAATCTTGTTTTGGTAGTAAATAGGGTGAGTATGCCCGTGTGGTGGGTTGAGATCAAGTTCAGTAAATTTTAAATTTTAAAAACTAATTATATAATATTTTGAAAAAAATTACCTATGTTGAAACCATGATAATTCGATTTTGCTCTCGATTCTAAACAAATAACTTTCTAGTTTTGCGTTAATTCATTAACACGTTGTATATTTAACTTCAAATGGGCTTTGACACTATACACAAATGGGCTTTAATACTTTATACAAATGTGCTTTGAAACTTTATACAAATGAGCTTTGAAACTGTATACAAATGAGCTTTGACATATTATACAAATGGGCTTTGAAACTTTATACAAATGAGCTTTGAAACTTTATAAAATGAGCTTTGAAACTGTATACAAATGAGCTTTGACATATTATACAAATGGGCTTTGACTCTTTATACAAATGAGCTTTGAAACTTTATACAAATGAGCTTTGACATATTATACAAATGGGCTTTGACTCTTTATACAAATGAGCTTTGAAACTTTATACAAATGAGCTTTGACATATTATACAAATGGGCTTTGACTCTTTATACAAATGGGCTTTGACTCTTTATACAAATGAGCTTTGAAACTGTATACAAATGAGCTTTGACATATTATACAAATGGGCTTTGACTCTTTATACAAATGAGCTTTGAAACTGTATACAAATGAGCTTTGACATATTATACAAATGGGCTTTGACTCTTTATACAAATGAGCTTTGAAACTTTATACAAATGAGCTTTGAAACTGTATACATATGAGCTTTGAAACTTTATACAAATGAGCTTGAAACTGTATACATATGAGCTTTGAAACTGTATACAAATGAGCTTTGAAACTTTATACAAATGAGCTTTGAAACTTTATACAAATGATATCGTAGCGAAACGTACCTTTTTGCGGGGTCCAGTTGCAGCAGTTTGTCGAGTAGGTCACAGCCGTAGGGGTCCTTCACGTACGGTTTTAGCCTCTCCTGGAAAAAAACATTTAGAATAAATGATTATTTGTACTATTTCCTTTTTTTGCTGTATCCTGTGTTTTGGTGCAAATAAAAGTATATTTCATTCATTCAGGTTGCATGTTGAATTTTTTTTCGCGTTTCCTTAGGTAGGCTTCATAGTGAAAGTTGTTCAGTTTGACTATTACCTATTCTGTGCCACAGATCACATGCTATTGATTCAAAGACACTTTAGTTTTGCCGTATAAAAAGACTATGAAATAGAAAGCATATCATAGTGACGCACCTTCACTTTCCTCTTCTGTCCTTTAGGCAGTTCCATCTTGTTGTACAAATCCAGGTTCTCAACCCCGGGCCACACGTCCGGAGTGCACGAGCCGCAGAGCTGAGAGATCAGGATGAGCTGCTGCTGCTCCGTCGGACCCTGCATGAGGAACATTATTAACAACCTTAATTGCCTCCGTGGTCTAATGGTTAAGGGAATATAATTCGGAGCGTGCTCCATACAAACGAAGTCTGGTGATATTTTAAATACTAACTAATTAAAGTCAATGAATTTTTTTAGAAACAATCTAGAAACTAATCTCTATGCTTGTATGAAGTCAGATTTTCGTTAAAATGTACAGTTTTAAAGTTACAGTGCCTCAAAGATTTCCATACATATCTTAAATTAATCCTAGCATTAAAACTGTATATTTTAACGAAAATCTGGCTTCATACAAGCGTAGAGATTCATTTCTAGATTGTTTCTGAAAAATGTCATTAACTTTAATAGGTTAGTAATGAAAATATCACCAGACTTCGTTTGTATGCAGCGCGCATTTACGCTTTCGAGTAAACCTTTCTTAAGAGCATTGGGCTCTTGACATGGAGATCGTGGGTTCAATTCCCATGAGGGACAAAGTCAAAGTCAATATAATTTATTTAATATAGGAGCTTGAAGCACACTTTCAAACGTCAAATCTTTTTTAAAGCTACCACCGCCAAAGTCAAAGTCAGCTACCGATCACAGTTTTATATTCAAATTTACCAATTTTACTAACAAAATTGCCTTTGTTCCGTTGCCTTTGAAGGGGACTGGATTATGGTACCTAAAATAAAATAATAACCCACCTACCACTTCAAAGAGCAAGTATGCAGACTTGTTTGAGGGGGGGAATTTACCTGCATGATGGGGGATCTCGTCCACATTTCGGCCATGATGCATCCCGCACCCCACATGTCCACAGGAGGGCCATAGTTACGGTCACCTGGAGATTTTAAATTGATTTTATAAAAACGTTACGTATGAAGTTCATACCAATTTGTTGTTCTGTCTTTTTAGATGTTTCAGTCAGATCATCGATAGCGCGTTGTGGAAAGCTATGAAAACTCAATTTGAGGTCTAGGTTAGAATCCTCACAAACAACATGCCATATACCAATGAGTTTTTCTAACTTATGTACGTAATACCGACTGCTCTAAAACGGTGAAGGAAAACATCATGATAATAATAATAATAAAACTAATAATAAGTCTACCAATCCGCATTGTGCACGCGTGGTGGACTAACGCCCATATACCCTCCCTGAGGGTAGGCCTCTGCCCAGCAGTGGGACATGTATATGTCGTGTATTGTGATGACGATATGAGCTATGAGGCAGGCATACTAATATACAAAGAGAACGATGATAGTCCATATACGGAAGAGAGCTAGCGACTCAATCATGAGGCGGAGGTTCGATTCCTGGCCTGTACCACTAAGTTCTACAGAATTTAGGTACTGTTGTATTTATAATTATCACTAGCTCGGCGGTGAAAGAAAACATCGTGAGGAAACTTGCATACCCGAGAATGAAAAGGAAATACCATAAATTCGGAGGTATGCGTAAAATATGGGTGAGCTTGGGGCAAACACAAAGGACCAGCGCTGGTCGCAGTGTTACATAACGACCCTTGCTTGCAATAGCCCAGCCAATAATAAAGCCGCTCAGTAGACAGCTTGTGGTCCATTAAATGAGTTGGCAAACGTCTGACATTTTTGATAAACCACAGACATTTGTTACGACAGGCGTCCAGTCTCTCCGCAATAACCTAGATTTCCCGGTCCACACAGTTCACCCCCATAACCCGAGTAATTTTCTGTCTTTTCTGCAATAGTCTCTGCACCAAACGTGGTTTGTCTTCTGGTGCACAATGTATTCAGATATAGACCACGCTTGGAGCATCCTTTGATAAAGTGTCTCATAGGGGCCTCTATGTGTTGGATCTGTGTCACAGGTCTGGCACTCTAAAGAATGTTTTTGAATTTCGAAATGGCGTCTGCACATGCGCACTTTGTGCAAACGGTCCTTGACATTGCGTGTAGGGTTGAAAGCCGCGCTTTGCATTTAACGTCATCTACATTTCAATACTTTTAATTGTTCGTTCTATTATGAAAAATAGTATTTGAGCTAAAGAATTATTGAAAATGTGAATTTAGCGTAATTTTTTAACATTTTTTATGCACTGAAAAGACACAATTTTATGTAGTCAAATCTAACGGGTTCGCGCGGCTGACTGCATTCCCTTGCTCGATTTCCTCAAGTTTCCCCTCAAGTGTGAGGTGAGGTGGGGTATCTGAAGTCAGAGGGGGGCGGGGAGTGGCCGTTCTGTGTGTAGAACTATATACTATTACCTATTCCGTATCTGTGTCCCCACGCAGGCCTTCAAAATATATAATACTATAAACTATGACAAAATTCAATTCAATTCAATTTTTGTTTAGTGGCATCCGATGTATTATCACAATTCAGCCAATGTCTTGTTATGTGGAGAGTATACGAGGGAAAATGTTCAGTAGTATTAATTAAGTCTAGCGTGGCAGTTTTGCCAATGTAAGTAGTTTATAATCTCAAGTGATTGTTTTAAGGGTAAAACACAAAAGAGTTCACAAAATGGTGGAGCCACGTGCAAGCCCAACGCGCCGATACGCACGCGTCCGTACTCCGCCAGACTTGCAGCGCGACTCATGACAAAACTTACCTAATAACAGTTCCGGAGGCCTATACCACAGTGTGACCACTCTATTAGTGTATTTATTCACCTGCCCCGACTTGGCAACACTGAAGGCCCTCGCCAGACCAAAATCAGCAAGTTTCAATATACCGTTCTTCGTTATCAACACGTTAGCCGCTTTCATGTCTCTATGTAGGATTTTATTACTATGTATGTAGTATAAACCGTTAAGTAACTGTTGCATGACCTTTTTAATCTCTCCTAAACTGAATTTCACGTTCACATTCGATAGCAAACCAGCGAGATCGTGTTCACAGAAATCGAATACTAAATAAAAAGTTGATCTATATTTGTTGTGTAGTGTAGCTTTTGTACGGCATATTTCGATTAAATTCACGACGTTCTCGTGTTTGAGGAGCTGTAGGATCTTGATTTCTCGTAAAGCTGTAATCGGGAAGCCTTCCTTCTCGTTGTCCATGAGCACTTTCTTCATGGCGACGAATTTTTTGCTGCTGTTCCTTGCGCGGGCTTTGAACACTTCCCCGAAGGTTCCTTGGCCGATTTTAGCTACTTTTTCGTATTTGGAAGACTCGTCGCAGAAGGGAAAGTCGAAATCTTCGATGTATTTCTCTTTTTCCCTCATGCTGAGAATGGTTGAACTAGTGCTTATAACGGGGGGCGCTCCCTCGCGGGAGACGCTCCCGCTTTGCATTTTGGCAGCAATTGTGACGGCTTTTGAACACTTTCCGGTGAAATATTAGTTTTTTAAGCTATCTATTCACTTTTATCATGGCAAATAAAGTAAAAATCAACACGAAAACACAGTTTATCGACTTGACAGTGACAGAACGAAGAATGTAGAAGTGACGTCATCAAATGGTTGCGTTTTATCTTTTACTAGTAGCCCGTCCCGGCTTCGCACGGGGTAGACAAATAAATTTTAAGACTCATTTTTCTACACCTTCGGTTACATTGTTCAAATTTTACCAAGGATCCCTAATTTTTTTCAAAATGAAATGTAGCCTATGTCAAATTGGAAGAATGTAGCATTCTATTGGTGAAAGAATTTTTTAAATCGGCCCAGTACTTTTTGAGCCTATTCATTACAAACATACAAAAATAGGTACAAATCTTTCCTCTTTATAATATTAGTGTGGATTTCCTCTTTATAATATTAGTGTGGATAAATAACACACTTTCGTAGACAAAAAGTGATAGTAGACGTTTCTTGAGCGTAGTGCTGTTTCTGTCTATCATTTTGATTGGCGAAATCTCGTTGCTACTGAAACATGAAATAGAGCTGCACAAAAATTTTCGATAAAATTCTTAAACGGATCTGAATGTCCCAGTTTAGATGATTGTGTTCGCATTTTATTCGGATGCAGACCGGAGTAATGAGATCAAAGCGTGAGCATTATCGGTTTTTATTAACTAATAACCCTTCTTCTGGCGCTGTCGGTTAAAACTAAATCGATCGATTATAATCTTTTGTAAAAGTCGTGCCTGCGACTCTATTCAAAACTTTTTCCGTTCTATTCGACGCAACAAACGTTTCTTTCTAACTTTACAATTCATCTTAAAACTTTGTTTTAATTTGACAAACCAAATCATTTCGCATGCAAAGAAACGTAAAAAGCTGTCATCCGCTGACGAATTCGCGATAGTTTCTGAGAAAAATTTCGTAAAATTATTGTTTCTATTCGTAATAATGTAAATAACCGTTTATTAAATTAAATGACAACTATTGTACAATAATACCATCATATCAGTTGACGTAAAAACTTAATATCGAAAACCTAAACGCAATTTATCGATCCGAATTTGGTGAATTAGGCCAAATTTTTATTACACGTATTTCTCTTGTACTACATAAATACGGTTATCGCTAGAGTTGTGATAATAATATCTGTTTACTGAACATGAAGCTGGTGATATATTAATGCAGTAGTGACGCCCACTTTTTCGTTAATTTTATCGTGATTGCGACTCTCTTAGAGAGAAAGTAAAATCTAAAAGGTATGTTTTATTTATGTGTATTTTATGTAAAATCGTGCTGATAGTAACACAACAATTCGTGTGGAAAGCGCCGGTTCGATTTCAGTTTGGTTCAAACTCGTAACACAGAGTTTTTATTATTTTAACATTGGATTTTCGGTGAAGGAAAACATCGTGAGGAAATCTGCGTGCTTTAAATATTGAGGCATGTATTGTATAATAAAATTTACGTGACATGCTCAATACTAGACACATAGGTCAGAGTTTGAATCCTTAGTTAAAAAAAAAAATAAACAATAATATAGCTGGAGGAAGCGCTCGTTGGCGTAATGGTTCTTTGGTATTGGAAACGATCACCGAAGTTAAGCAACGCTAGGTCCGGTCAGTCTTTGGATGGGTGACTGTTTAGTGGTATTTCACCTTGAGCGTTTCCGTGCTTTTAGCTCAAGTAGTTTGCAGTTTTGTATGGAACAGCTTTTTTTTTTTGCGATTTCGATGTTGGTCCCATAGAGAAAGTTGTTCAGTTTGACGGTCTGATCATCTCCTTAAAAACCCTACCTATATAAGACTATACCCTATATATGCGTTTATCATAGAAAATATTCACCTGAACCTATGACTTAACATTTTCCAGCACCATGGCAAGTGAGAGCAGCTCGGCGGTGCTGGACCTGAACGATGCAGACGGGGAGGACACGGAAGCCCCAAGCGTGACTGACGATGCACACGAGGGTCCTCCACTTATCATGGAGCATGGATATGATATTGCTGTTAAGGTAAAACAGGAAAAACTCCCCCGTTTTCGTCAGGGTTCGAAAGGATAATTATCATTGATTATTATTAATAAACTAGCTGACCCGGCAGACGTTGTTCTGCCATTTTCCCTACCCTACACCTACCCTACAACTACCCTACACCTACCCTACACCTACCCTACACCTACAACTACCCTACACCTACCCCCTACAACTACCCTACACCTACCCTACAACTACCCTACACCTACCCCCTACAACTACCCTACACCTACCCTTCACCTACCCTACACCTACAACTACCCTACACACCTACCCTACACCTACAACTACCCTACACCTACCCTACAACTACCCTACAACTACCCTACACCTACCCCCTACAACTACCCTACACCTACCCTACACCTACCCCCTACAACTACCCTACACCTACCCCCTACAACTACCCTACACCTACCCTACACCTACCCTACACCTACAACTACCCTACACACCTACCCTACACCTACAACTACCCTACACCTACCCTACAACTACCCTACACCTACCCTACATCTACCCTACACCTACAACTACTAAACACCTACCCAACACCTACTCTACACTTACAACTACCCTACACCTACCCGACACACACTTGGCCGTTTTTTTTGTTTATAAACCTTCCCTGGCATATGCACAAGAACCCACCAAAGTTTCATCGCAATCGGTCCAGTCGTTCAGGCGTGATGCCGTGACCAAGGGAAATAGGGATTCATTTTTATATATCGCTCATCCGGGAGAATAACCACACAATTGCAGTCTTTTCCAAAATTGAGTTATTAATTATTGGCACAATAATTTGGTGGATATATTTATCTGAAGGAATAAACTCACGACTGTATTGCCAGTAGTTTTCGCTAGATGGCAGTGTTATTGTTTCTTTGACGAAAAATTGGGCCCATCTTGGAGGGTGAACCTTTAAACCCTTCTCCTGTAAAATTTGCAATAATGTAATTGTGTGGTTATTCCACCGGATGAGCGATATATAGATTTACTGAACAAGTAAAAGTACATTAAAAATAAATGAAAAATATGAAGGAGTTATAACTAACTTAACGACGGCACAAAACAGAGTAACATGGAACTCGATGGAGAAGGCTTTTACCCAAAGAAAGGGATCCATAATAGAAACATCAATACCTAACTAACAATACTAACATAAAATAAGTAAACTATTAAAAAAAACTAAAAATCATTTGAAATGTACCTTTTTGGAATTACGGAATAAATAGAGCTTTATTAACTAACTTAACCTAAAATATGATGCAGGTTTGGACCGTGCGTTCCTCGCTGAACTGCTAAACTGATCCGTTGAGCAAGGAGCGCCAGCCATTGGATCCCCGGTCGAGTCTAGCAGGTGCTTTGTCAGATCTTTAAATACCGCCTGGGCGCCGGGAACCCACGGTCCAAGGGTTTTGACACCGAATGCTACGAATTAGCTCTGTGAAAAAAACGCTAGATTCCAAAATTTTCCAGTATTAAAAAAGCGCTAGATTCGGCGCTAAATTCTTATCACATAAATAGTCTTTCAGCATAAGCATAGCATATGCTCACGACTATATCCGGCGAGGGGGTAGTCAGAGATATTCTGAAACCTCAGAACATCCACGTTTCACCAGTAGTACCGAAACTCTGTCCAGTGTGACGGGGGTTGAGCCCGTCGCCACTTTTAATGGACAGTGGGTACAATACATGCCTCGAAATTGAAGCACGCAGGTTTCCTCACGATGTTTTCCTTCGCCGAAAAGCCAGTGGTGTTACAAATCGTACATAAATTCCGAAAAACTCATTGGTATGAGTCGGCCTGGACGGGGATCGAACCATCGCCTCCTGCACGGCAGGCGAGGTGACTCGCCAATGGACCACCACGGTTCTTTTTTGACTAGAGTAGCCAATTTGGTGTGGCCTTTTCTGTGTGCATTATGAAAGAATCAGAATCGTGGCTATGTACTCAGCCGCTGATCGTCAATGTGTAACATTGCAGGTGGACGCTCCTATGAAGCAGCTCTCTACGCTGGAGACCTTCGTGACTTACAGAGTGCGGTGCGTCTGCGCGAGGTGGTCCGCTCCGCCCTACGTGCGCCGCAGATACAATCATTTTAAAGTTTGTATTATTCGCTAAAAACACAAGAAACAATTTTCGATGTTGATCCCATGGAGAAAGTTGTTCAGTTTGACGGTCTGATCATCCCCTTTAAAAAGTGTCAGCATATTAAGGGCCTATGTCGAAAAATAATTGAAGTGAAATGGGCGTGTGATAGCTTATATTACTGCCTGGCGCGAGAGAAAGAGATGGGGCGGCGCGCGCGCCTGAAACGACGCAAGCGTAAAACTAACTTTATTTAATTGTGATTGTACTATTGATGTAAGTTCATTTCTGCTCTAATCAAATTTTATAAAATAACAATCTCTTTTCTTTTTAATCAAGTCTCGTGTTTCTATTATTCTCCGTTTAGCAGTTCCAAGCGTTTATCGATAAAGACGGAGGCTACTTTGGCTTGTTTTTCTATCGAGAAAATGTCTCCTAATCGTGTTTTGGCTCTAATCAAAACTTCAATTATATGTTCAATTTACACATATCCGCAAATCATACTCCTACTGTTAGTACTTCATGATATATGATGCTTTGAAGAATCCTATTTTTTCACATATCCTCTTAAGAAGGACCCTGTATACAACGTGTTAATGAATAAGCGCAAAACCTCATACACCCCAACTGATTTACAACAAAATAATTAGATTGAAACAAAAAATATATTATTTTGATAGTTAAAATTTAAAGTTTTTCGCATTTTAAGTTTTGAGGCTAAAATGATTTGTTTTCATTTGCTTTTTTTTAGCAAAATGTATACATTTTAAGAATCTTGTTTCGCTAGTAAGTGTGACATTGCATTTGTAGAGTGTGACCTCGCGGTGGGTTGAGATCGAGTTCAGTAAATTTTAAATTATACAAACAAATTAATTAATATTTTGAAAAAAGAATTACCTATTTTGAAACCATGATAATTCGATTCTGCTCTCGATTATTAACGAACTACTTTCTAGTTTTGCGTTAATTCATTAACACATTGTATAAAACATCTACGCGTATTATGCGTCAAACTTTTGTATGAAATTGATAACTCTCCAACCACCTTAACGTGTCTCCGTTAAGGGTATATTACTGTTGGCGCGCTCCATACAAACGAAGTCTGGTGATATTTTCAATACTAACCAATTAAACTCAAAGAAATTTTGCAAAAAGAAACTAGAAGCAAATCTCTATGCTTGTATCGTGTCAGATTTTCCTTAAAATGTACAGTTTTAAAGTTACAGTGCCTCAAAGATTTGCATACAAATATTAAATTAATCCTAGCATTGAAACTGTATATTTTAACGAAAATCGGACAAGATACAAGCATAGAGATTTGTTCCTAGATTGTTTCTGAAAAATTTCATTGAGTTTAATTGGTTAGTATTGAAAATATCACCAGACTTCGTTTGTATGCAGCGCGCATTTACGCATTCGGAATAAACATCTCTTAACCATTGCAGGTGCTCCACAAGCGTCTCGCGCAGGCCCACCCGCTGCTAGCGCCCCCTCCCCTGCCGCCCTTACACTCGGCGCGTCAACAACTCGACAGATACTCGCCCTCGTTCGTCGCTGTGAGGACTTTAGCGCTACACGCGTTCCTTGGTAAGCGCCCCTACTTCAAAGTCAAAGCACAGAATAGGTAATAGTATATAGTTCTACATACAGAACGGCCACTCCCGCCCCCGTCTGACTTCAGATACCCCACCTCACCTCTATGTATTGGGTTGACTTTACCACGCATCGTATGAACATCATCTACATTTCGTTACTTTTCATTGTTTGTTCTGTTTTTAAAAATAGTATTTGAGCTAAAGAATTACTGAAAATGTGAATTTACCGTTATTTTTCAACGCTTTTCATGCACTGAAAATAGCGCCTGACTGCATTCCCTTGCTCGGATTCCCTCAAGTTTCCCAGAAAGTGTGAGGTGAGGTGGAGGATCTGAAGTCAGAGGGGGCGGGGTGTGGCCGTTCCGTATGAAGAATTATTACCTATTCTGTGATAGCGGCATAATTAAATTTTACCTTGTTCAATACAAAGTAAATCACAGTATGAAAGTGACCCGACATTCTGATATCAGGATGACAGGATATTAAGAAAGTTCCAGTATAATTTGATATTTTAGCGTTATAATTATACAGGGTGATATTGATATCATTAGCATCCTTTTAAACTAAGAGTCTACCCATCAAACTGAACAACTTTAACTATGGGAGCAAACCGACAGCGCAAAAAAAGAAATCTGCTATTCAAACTGCAATGCCTACTCGACTCAAATGTATACAACAGCAGATTTTTTTGTGGTTCCGATCGGTTTGCTCCCATACTAAAAGTTGTTCAGTTTGATGAGTAGACTCTTAGTTTAAAAGGATGCTAATGATATCAATTTCACCCTTTATTAATTGTATCTTTTGTTTGTCGACAGACAGAGTTGCAAAGCATCCGATATTGACGCACAGCGATGACTTTAGAATATTTGTGACGACGCCCGACGACGAGCTGGAGAAGGTAATAAACAATCAAATCGTTATTCAAAATATTATCCAACTTTCTTTCATACAAAAGTTTGACGCATAATACGCGTAGACGGTACAATTAAAAGTAATATTTTATATATGGAAAAATAGTTAAGAAAATCTATACTTCAATCCAAATGAGTTTAGTAATTAATTTATTGATATACTATCCGACATATCTTGGACGTTACTAAAGCTGTTCTAAGAATTAGTGAGAGGAATTTCAAATCTCTGTTTCTGTAATGCAAAATAGTAGTGATGCAACGAATACCACTTTTACGAAAAGAATACGAATACGAATATTGATTTTACTATTCGGCGAATACGAATACAAATACGAATAGCGAAAAATAATTTAAAAATGTTGAAAAGACACGTTAATCATTCGAAATATTATTTAAACAATCAAAATCGTCAGCGTGTCGGACATGCTCTAAAATTCCTAAAGTCCTGACCAATGTTTTGTTCCTTTCTAAAAGACCGATTAAAAGACACTTTTATGGGTGGTAAAAGAAAACCCTTTTTTGACCCTCGAAACCGTTGAAAAATATTATTTCTGGAGACACAGTAGATAATTTGATAGCTGACTGTTTCTGGAAAAATGTATTCAGCGGTAGCGTAGGATAATGTATGTCTTTCTGACAAAAAATAAGTGGGTTTTGCGAAAACATTTAATTACGAATGTCTTCCTGATATTCTCCGAATACGAATATTCGGTGATTGGCTGCTATTCGGCGAATACGAATATTCGTATTCGTTGCATCACTACAAAATAGCCTTAATACTTCGGAGTATAGAAGAAGATGCATTGTTCTCAATGTGTTAGGTATATTCTGTTTCTGGTCTTCAGGTATTCAAGAGTGAGAACAGTGCACTGAACTTGTGGGGATTGAGCAGCGCATTATATGGTGCGAATGCTGAGACTAAGCCTACTAACGGAGCGAGGTAAGTACATAATAGTACATACATACATACTGTTACGAGCGACGGGTTCCGGGATTGGAGTGAAACGCCAAGTCCAAATTTACAGAGTTCATTTGGGTTTATCCTACCTTTTTCAGAAAATTCAAAAGTAAATTAAAAATAGAAATTTCGATCAAAAAAAATTGGAACTCTGGCTTTTCGGTGACGGAAAACATCGTGAGGAAACCTGCATGCTTCAATTTCAAGGCATGTATTGTACCCACTGTCCATTATGTAGCGACGGGCTCACCCCCCGTCACACTGGACAGAGTTTCGGTACTACTGGTGAAACGTGGATGCTCTGAGGTTTCAGAACATCTCTGACTACCCCCTTGGGGAATATAGTCGTGAGCATATACATACATACATACAATAAAATTGGAAAAATACTTATCTCTTATTTTTTAACCTATTTTTATATTTTTTATTAAAAACAGGTGGTTAAAAAAATTGTATGTTGTCAATTGTTTTGCAGAGTAAAAGACCCGGAGTTCACATCGGCGGCGGACTATCTTCAATCCTTGCAACAAAAGTTGACGACATTGTGCACGTTGACGACTAAACTATACAAGGGATCCACATCTTTGGGAAACGAACTTATCGGGTGAGTTATAGGTATGCGTTTTTAAAGTCTGGCCCTAAGAGGAAGGATCTCTCTTTAAGACTAGAGTGAGCCATACCAATTGTAAAGTGTCCACTTTTTTTGACGTTTAGGTTTGAGTGTGTGGTGTCAAGTAGTATGGACAAAAGGCACCAAGTGACATATGGCCTTATGTTTACGGTCACTTTTCACACACACGAGCTCAAAAAAGAGTGGACAGCCGCATAAACAAATATCTATAGTTCCATCTCCTTCTACTATTAAAGGTATGTCATAAGACAAAAGAGACCAACTACAATCGTAAATTTATGCGGACTCTATGGAGATCCTTCCTCTTAGGTCGGGCCAATTTAATAAGTCACATTTGACATCTATTGATACTCGATTAAACCTTGTAACGGCGGGCATGGAATAATATTTATTTTTTCGAAGTTAGAACTACACAATTGCTTTACTCTTTTTAATTACGATTACATATTTATTGTAATCATGATCAAAGAAGGTAATTTTACGATCTACTTTCACTAATAAACCATTCTAAACATAATAAACAATTTCTGTTCTTAAGAATTGAACGTCGTTACAATGTTGCGTCTGTGAACCCTTTTTCTTTTTTAACACTAGGGATGTAACCCAAAAAAATCGAAGTAAAACGTAGTTCCAACAAACCGCGATATTCACATATAATTCAATTCATGTATGTTTGAAATCAGTATCGATACATTCACTTTAATCGATGTTTTTAAGCAGGTCACCTCACTACGAAGCTAAAACTGACAGATGTCAAATGTGACCTTTTAAATTGGCCCGACTTTAAAGTAAAAGCAGGCCTGTCTCACTCCACTGCTCAGGTACGCTTGACGGCCAATCCCCACCGAGGGGTGAATGGCAATAGGTTAGGTATACCGTGTAAACTTCTTGGTCAAATCTCATTAGTCTTGCCGCCATTTTGTGAGTAGTCAATGCGAGACTTGAAAACCCTAGCGATGTCACGCTGCCAGCACGTGAAAGAATGAAAGAGGGAGACTATGTAAAGGAAGCTTTCATGTCTAATGACTCGGTTCATTTTTGTTTGCACGCGCGCCGTTGTGACGGTTGGTAGGTTATTCGCGAATTGTACGATAGGACGGGTGCGAATAACTTTGCACCTTATTGCCGTGCAGAGAGAGTCGCTATTTATTTAAATCTGTTTCCGAAGTGATTCTTTTGTATGGGTAGTACTTGTGGAGGAACTACTGTGGAAGGTTCCTCCGGTGAAAAGGGAAGATCTTCCGCCAGGCTAGGTGTGAAGCCTGGGGACCGGCCGTGCTCCAACAGATCTTAGTTGGACCTTGTATATATATCGAATCTCTGTGATTATTTCTCTTGCGCGATTCATGTCTTGTATACGATTGTGAACCTTATGTGTAGCGGCTAACGGGTTACCAATGTGACGTCGCAAGTTGTCTTTACGTACACATTTGCGAGTGCGACCGTAGCGCCATCTGTTAGCTTCGTTGCTATAACTTGTGGGTGTTGACGTCTGTTGCAAGTCCCCACAATAATAATCCATACGCACATAAACTGTGTCCAGTGTTTTAATAAGCATATGCTCACGACTATATTCCCCGAGGGGGTAGTCAGAGATATTCTGAAACCTCAGATACTTTTTACTCTTTTGCCAAAATGGTAGCATAAAAGGACTACAATATATTTTTTTGGAGTCTGCTAGTTACTAGCTTTCATTTGATACTAAAATTGTATTTTTTTATCCAAAAAAATTGTTTATTCCCCCTCTCTTTTTTAATTTGTAGACGCCATCTTGAAATGTTATACCCTATGTCACATGATTTTTATGAATCTAATGACACCTCATACGTTAAAATACATCAAGCTGTATAGGCCAAAGAAATAGACATACGAACATATACAAGGTGTTACAAAAGTAAAAATAAATATTTAAAACTTTTATGGGGGTTGTTAAGACCATCAAACTGAACAACTTTCACTATGAGACCAACATCGAAATCGCGAAAAAAAAAAATCAGCAATCCCATACATTTAGCTCGAGTAGATTTGTAGTTTAGTATGGAACATCAGATTTTTTTTTCGCGATTTCGATATTGGTCCCATAGTGAAAGTTGTTCAGTTTGATGGTCTAAACCACCCCCTTAAATGTTTATTTATATTTTTGTAACACCTTGTATAAAAGTACATCCACGTTTCACCATTAGTACCGAAACTCTGTCCAGTGTGACGGGGTTTCATGACAAATAAATAATGATAGTGTTGTGTTGTGTGTTAGTATGAAACGAGTGTGTGACGCGTGGTCGACGCAGGCGTCGGGGCGAACGGCGCGGGGCGCGGCGGCGTGCGGCGCCGGCGCGGCTCGTGCGGGTTCGGTGCTGGCCAGGTACAGGTACGTGTCTACAGGAACAACACACCCTATACTTCATTCCAAATAAGGACGACGAGATTTTCCTATTCCTATTTAGCTTTCTGGCCAATTCTCATTACCAAATATAATTAATTTATTGGATACATATACTATCCGACATATCTTGGACGTTACTAAAGCTGTTCTAAGAATAAGTGAAAGGAAGTGTTTCAAATCTCTGTTTCTGTAATGCAAAATAGCCTAAAAATTACGTTGCTATTTTGAATGTAGTATAGTAATACATAAGGTGGTGCTTCAGACCATCAAACTGAACAACTTTCACTATGGAGCCAACGTCGAGAAAAAATAAATAAAATCAGCTATCCCATACAAAATTGCAGTACATCATTCAGCAGTCATTTTGTTAACTAAATGACTTTTAATCCGCGAGTTTCCAACTAGTCAAATTAACAACTCTTTATCAAACGTCAAAACGCGTGCTTTGTATGAAATATTGTACTAAAAATTGAATAGTGACGTCATTGTTTTTCGTCGTCGTTTTAATACTTTTTATAGTTTATAGCATAGCATAGCATAGCATATGCTCACGACTATATTCCCCAAGGGGGTAGTCAGAGATATTCTGAAACCTCAGAACATCCACGTTTCACCAGTAGTACCGAAACTCTGTCCAGTGTGACGGGGGGTGAGCCCGTCGCCACTTATAATGGACAGTGGGTACAATACATGCCTCGAAATTGAAGCATGCAGGTTTCCTCACGATGTTTTCCACGATAGTTTATCCAGTTATTAAAAATAGTATTCAAGCAAAACCATTACTGAAAATGTTAGTTTAGCGTTATTTTCAAACGGTTTATTTACTGAGCAGTTAAAACTAAAATATATTTTATGTAGTCAACTCCCCTATTGTTTAATTAGACTGTATTTAAACAAATCAAAGTCATTTAGTAAACAAAATGGTTTTAGTTTAGAAATTATTAGGGTCTCTTCACTGTGGGTAGGCAAACAGAGAGTGAATCCTAATAATTTCTAAACTAAAATAAATAAATATCTTGGACATTGTCACACAAATTATCTAGTCACATTTAAAGTACCAAAATCTAGCCTGGACTTGTATTATGATGACTAGACAACGATATTGAATACATATATAGATACAAACATCCATGACTCGGGTATAAATATTCATATTCATCATACAAATATTTGTCCCTTACGGGATTCGAACCCGCGACCCTCGGCACAGCAGGCAGGTTCACTGCAGACTGCTATCGGGCCGTCTGCATTTTGTTTAGCTGTTACAGCAGATTTTTATCGCGATTTAGATGTTAGTGCCATAGAGAAAGTTGTTCAGTATGACGGTCTGATCATCCCCTTAAAAAATTGTCAAAGTCAAAGTCAATATAATTTATTCAATATAGGAGCTTGCAGCACACTTATCAAACGTCAAATATTTTTTAAAGCTACCAACGCGTCGGAACGTGTTGTCGCTGTAGAGAAGATGCGGCCAGAAACTCTACAACATAACACGACTTAATAACTATTACAATATAAATTCTTAAGCTAAAGTTATGTATACAATAATACATAGTCTATTTAATAAAATAATTGATGCTATACAGTAAAGTAAATAAACTATAAGCTAGTGACCTCAGACCCAAGCATTTTGATCATTTAAATAATCAACCAGTTTATAATATGCTTTCTTACAGAGGACTTTTTTGATTTGAGTTTTAAACATGTTTTCGGAAAGATTCAAAATGGTCTCGGGGATTTGATTATAACAACGTATACAGTGACCCATGAAAGACGTGTTGACCCTACTAAGCCGAAAGTGTGGAGATATCAGATTATTTTTGTTTCGAGTGTTGTAATTATGGACATCACAATTTTTTGGAAACAACGACAAATTTTTTCTTACATATAAAATGTTTTCATTGTCAGCATATTAAGAAGGATCCTGTATATTACAGTGCTCCAAATATGCAGCGCGCGACTCTACCGCTGATGGCTGCGTACGCGGCCGCACATAGAGACAAGATACGAGAAAGGGACGCAGTACACGGTTAGTTACATCCTACGACATACTTTCAATCTAATTCGGTATGTCAAGTAAAAAAAAAATTAAAAAAAAAAATTATACGTGTTAATGAATTAACGCAAAACTGGAAAGTAGTTTGTTTAGAATCGAGAGCAGAATAGATTTATCATAGTTTCCACAAAGGTAATTTTTCTCAAATTATTAAATAATTTGTTTGTAAAATTTAAAATTTACTGAACTCGATCTCAACCCAACGCTCGGGCACTCTCACCCTACTTACTACTAAAACAAGATTCTTAAAATGTATCCAGGAGCACGTTAGCGCTTTCAATTATTGCTGAAATGATAACAAATCATTTTTGCCTCAAAAATTTAAATGCGAATAACTTTAAATTTTAACTATCAGAATAATGAAATTATTATTTCAATCTAATTATTTTGTTATAAATCAGTTGGGGTGTATGAGGTTTTGCGCTTATTCATTAACACGTTGTATAAATAAATAAAAAAAAAATATTTTGTATTTTTTGTATTTTGTAAGTTTTTTTTTGGAGGGCTGAATCGAAAACCATTTTGAGATAATTGTCTCAATACTTAGACTACTTATATGAGGACTAGTCACGCGTGTAATTCTACTAACAAACTTTTCTGACACTTTTTGCGGGAGGCGAGGTAGCACGAGATACGCAACTTTGAATTTTATTCCATTAGTTTAGATTCTAATTTTGAATGTTAAAAATCATGAAAAACAGTGTCGTGTGAACCCCAAACGTCATAAGTTCGAAACTATTGTTCCGCAATTATAGGCTGTCGCGTTTAGTGATAAGGTATAAAATTGAATGTACGTTGGCAGAGGAAATGCTAAGGTGAGGCGAGTCCGCATATAAGTAGTCTAATGATAACAAATCATTTTTGCCTGAAAACTTAAAATGCGAATAACTTTAAATTTTAAGTATCAAAATAATGAAATCATTGCTTCAATCTAATTATTTTGTTATAAATCAGTTGGGGTGTATGAGGTTTTGCGCTTATTCATTAACACGTTGTATTACCCGTTGCCTTGAATTGACGAAAGAAGGATGGCCATGGACAATTTTCGTTTTTCCATGCTTTTAAGGAGGATTTGCATCCTTTATCATTCTAAATCCATGCCAAAATGTCTGTTCTTGACAATGTTACACTATGTAATGCAATAATAGTATTTTATTAATTACAGCGGCGCACGTTGCGGGGAATAACACAGATGAACTACATAATAGGTCAGTATAGACAGTGCATTAAACATCGTGACATACATACATACATAAATACATACATACATACATACATACATACAGGGTCATACATACAAACTTACAACTAAAACTTACTTACAACAAAATTAGGTGAAACTATTTTAAGAGGATGACCAGACCATCAAACTGAACAACTTTCTCTATGGGACCAATATCGAAATCGCGAAAAAATTATCTGTGGTCCCATACATTTAGGTCGAATAGGTTTGTATGGAACAGCTGTTTTTTTTTTCGTGAATACGATATTGGTCCCATTTAGAAAGTTGTTCAGTTTGATGGTCTGAACATCCCCTTAAAATAGTTTCAGCTAATTTTGTAAGACCTTATATAGTCTTTAATATTTTGTCACTTTTTAAGGAGATGATCGGATCATCAAACTGAACAACTTTCTCTATGGCACCAACATCGAAATCGCGACAAAAAATCAGCTGTTCCATACAGAACTGCAAACCTACTATAGATATATGTATGGGACAGCTGTTTTTTTTCGCGAAATCGATGTTGGTCCCATAGAGAAAGTTGTTCAGTTTGACGGTCTGATTATCTACTTAAAAAAGTGTCAGCATATTAAGAAGGACCCTATATACATACATACTTATTCCCACGCCTGTCTCCCATTGGGGTAGGCAGAGACAAATGAACAAGAAATCCCTAGTAACATTTAAAGAGGATTAGATCATTAATCTGAATACATACATACATACATACATACATAAACTCACGCCTTTTTCCCAGAGGGGTAGGCAGAAACTATAGATCTCCACTTTGGGCGGTTCTGACACACCTCTCTTGCTTCCTCTAAGTCCATACATCTTTTCATACATTCCCTTCGATTTCGGCTACTTTTAACCTGACATTTTTTAATTACGTCCCTGATCTGAATAATTTTCAAGCATAGCATCAAGCATATGCTAACGACTATATTCCCCGAGGGGGTAGTCAGAGATATTCTGAAACCTCAGAACATCCACGTTTCACTAGTAGTACCGAAACTCGAAACTCCAGTGTGACGGGTGTGTGTGTGTGAATAATTTTCACTATGGACAAAACATCGTAAAAATCAAAGGCCTCCTCTCACGAATAAGGGTGAGAGGGAGTGAGTCATACTCCACCACGCGGGCCCAGTGCGTGTTGGTGGAGGCAAGTTAGTGGACAACTTGCTGTCAGAGAATTTTCAAGCCGCCTTAATAGTCCACTGACCTGACTTAACGAATAAGAGACCAACTACTTGACGTGCCTTCCGAAGCATGGAAACCCTCGAGATGAAATACCACTAAACATCACCCATCCAAAGACTGACCGGACCTGACGTTGCTTAACTTAAGTGATCGTTTCCGATACCGTAGCTCCACTACGCCTACGAGCGCTTGTAGCATAGCATAGTATATGCTCACGACTATATTCCCCGAGGGGGTAGTCTGAGATATTCTGAAACCTCAGAACATCCACGTTTCACCGAAACGGGAGTGAGCTCGTGGCCACTTTTAATGGACAGTGGGTACAATACATGCCTCGAAATTGAAACATGCAGGTTTCCTCACGATGTTTTCTTTCATCGAAAAGCCAGTGGTGTTACAAATCGTACATAAATTCCGAAAAACTCATTGGTACGAGTCGGTCTGGACGGGGATCGAACCATCGATCGCCTGCTGCGCAATTAAATCAAATTTTTCTCCCATTCACAGACTAGAGCAGGCATCAGAAGCCCTCCGTTCAGAACTATCAGATTGGATACCAAAAACACACAAAGAAATAAAGAATTTACTCCTAGACTTAGCTGAAAAACAAGTCAACATCCACACTCAAGCTCTCATGGGCTGGGAACACTCTCTCAAGCTATCCGTAGAAACGAACCCAGAAGACCTATTCAAGACCGTCTCAAAAACCGCCGTACAAAATATGTCGCCGTCGAAAAGCAAGCCAGAAACACCTACAGAAAGGGACTTTGATGATTATGATGATGACTCAGATCTGAGGATAGAAGATGATGATAAAATTGATGAGTCGAATGGAAAAGTCTCGGATCCGCTGCAGGATTTTTCTGAAGTAGATTTGTCGTGATTCTGTGATTCTATGTTTTTTTTTGTGTTGAATGAGTTTTGATGTTTCGGTCTGATGCTATCATCGGACCAAATTTAATCAGGCCAGACTCTCGTAGAACAAATGGGAAGTACTTCCCATTTGATTTATGAGAATCTGGTCTGATCTGATTTCTCGTTTTGGGAGACAATTTTTCTTGTTTTGTTCCATAGAAATACAGGGTGTAAACTTTACTTCAGACCATCAAACTGAACAACTTTTACTACGGTACCAATTTTTAAATCGTGAAAAAAAATCTGTTGTTCAATAGACCAAAATGTATGGAAGAACAGTTTTTTTCGTGATTTCAAAGTTGTTTTCATAGTGAAAGTTGTTTAGTTTGATGGTCTGAAGCACCCCATAAAGTATGTAAAGCATTTAAGTGTAACGAAACACCCTTGTTGTCAAACTGCACAACTTTCAATATGAAATAAAATGTAAGATAAAAAATCGAATGTCCCATACATCGGCACTGCAGTTTTGTATGAAACAACAGATTTTTATTTTCAAGGTTTCGAAATTGTCTCCATTGTATAAGTTGTTCAGTTTGATGGTCTAACTAACACCCCTTTTAATACACAAAACACCCTAGTAATTCTAAACTTGAATCTTCAGACCATCAAAATGAACAACTTTCACTATGGAGCCAAATAAGAAAATTCGGGAAAAAAAAGCTGTTCCATACAAAACTGCCTGCAGTACCTGCTAGACTAAAATGTATGGGACAGCTGATTTTTTTCGCGATTTCGAAATTGGGTCCATAGTGAAAGTTGTTCAGTTTGGTGGTCTAATCTACCTTGGGTGTTTTGTAACACCCTGTACAGCTTTCTAAAGATCATAAAAAAAC
Organism: Agonopterix alstromeriana; assembly: GCA_963924505.1. Lineage (NCBI taxonomy): Eukaryota > Metazoa > Arthropoda > Insecta > Lepidoptera > Depressariidae > Agonopterix > Agonopterix alstromeriana. The sequence continues at coordinate 8,244,267 of OZ004689.1, read as the reverse complement.
CATCAGCATATTATGAAGTACTCTGTATTATATAATTATTTTTCTGTTAATCATAAAATAACAATTCTAATCAATAATAATTACTATGGAATTCGTTGGATGAGGGCAGCGAGGCCCTTAGACTATTTATATTATGGACGAGTAACGCGTATAATTCTACTAACAAACATTTTTGCCACTTTTAGCGGGGGGCGAGGTAACATGAAATCCCCAACATTGGATTTTATTCCCCATTTTTTCAACTTTAGCTTCTAATTTTGAATGTTAAAAACATGAAAGGTAGTCTCGTGTGAACCCCAAACGTGATAAGTTCGAAGTTATTGTTCCGCAATTCGGTATGTCAAGTTCTTTAGATGGCTGAATCGAAAACCATTTCGAGATAATTGTCACATAATAATATTTTCTATGTGACAGATTTTAAAATGAAAGGATTACAGATATTTTTAATAAAATGACGTCGTTTTTCGTTCCGTCCAGTGACGTCACTGGAAAACCTGTGAACTCCTTGGTAAACTTAAAATCAACTTAAAATAACTGGCCATTAAGAATTCAATTCAATTTTTGTTTAGTGGCATCCGATCACAATTCAGCCAATGTCTCGTTATGTAGAGAGTATACGAAGGAAAATGATCAGTAGTATTAATTAAGTCTAGCGTGGCAGTTTTGCCAATGTAAGTAGTTTATAATCTCAAGTGATTGTTTTAAGGTTAAAACACAAAAGAGTTCACAAAATGGCGGAGCTACGTGCAAGCCCAACGCGCCGATACGCACGCGTCCGTACTCCGCACGACTTATTTAATTAATTTGATAAACTCGATGAATTGCAAAATAAAATAAATTAGTTTCTTAAAATTATGTCTTCTATCCGTTAAAAACATGAAATGAAGACCAAAAAAATCTTGACATACCGAATTATAGCCTGTCTCGTTTAGTAATAAGGTACAAAATTGTATGTAAATGCACATGATCAATTGATCTTGTAACGTGGCAGAGGGGAAATGCTACCGCAAGGCTGGTCCTTATATAAGTAGTCTAAGGGGAGGCCTATGTCCAGCAGTGGACGTCCTGAGATGATGATGATGATGTTAAATAATTACTGAAGGAATTTTTCTGTATACATACATTTTATTCTTATTATATCTAGGTATATTTACCTAATTACCCCAAAGCAATAATTATTCGGGTTGTACCAAAACACCCCAATATTTAAAATGGATGGGTGACTTTAGAGATTTTGAATGGGTGATCAGTACGTAGGGTATTTGACAGCATGTAAAATAAAGGATCTATTGATGGCATCCGTATTGAATATGAATTTTGGAAACCAACTATTTAGTCAGTTGAGAAAAATACTGGATATTTTAAGAGAAAATCGACAAAGAAAACAATTTGTTTGTCTACTTTAGTCACGTGATCGTAAACGACTGTGATTGGCCGAATGGTTGATGACGTCAACTGCTTGTAAACAGTTGCGTGTAGAGTGTGAGTGTCATACAAAGTTTACGTCATCGTGACGTCACCTGCTTGTTGCCACGTATATTGTCAGGAAAAGCGTTTTCGCGGGATATTTAAATAATAATTTTTGTTTTCGTTCTTTCTTGCTCTATATTGTAATTAAAAGTAAAATATACATTTTCTATACAGTCCTTAGACATCAGTGATTAACGTAGAACAGTTTTTAAAAACCCTGTATGAAACAGCAGATTTGAAAATCAACTGTTCCATACATTTTAGTCTAGTAGTCGGCAGTCTTGTTTGCAAATATCAAATAACTCGAGAAATAATGGATAGAAAAATCTGATAATTTTGATATAAGCTTTGAATCACATAATCTCCAAATGGTTTTCTTATTTTAGTACCTTTCTTAAAATGAAATGTTGTCAATTGGCTCTCTATCCTTGCTTTGTTTTTATTGCTGTCTCACGTTTGCAATGGAGGGAAGTCGGATATTTCTTTTTCCTACTCCTCCTATCTTCTTTGATTAATTCATTGCGGGTTCCGCTACAGATTAGAGTCATCCCCCGGGCTCGCTGGACTTCATTGTCTAGTATTGTGAATGATCGCCGCTATTGATCCTGGTTCACAGGAGTTACAGCGGTGGAAATGTGTGGTGGGCCTATTCCTGATCTCACCAATCCCAGCTACCCAATCCGCCGCGTAGCCCCAGCAATGTCCTATGCCGAGGTCCGTACACCTCTGGGTGCCCCTAGGTCGGTTGCTTAAGTTCATTCATTTGGCTCGGTAGACCCTTCGTGGTCCCTCCAATAGTCCGCAGTAAAAAGCAGTAACTGCTCCCTGAGCTACGCTGTAATAGTCATTTCCAAAAAAAAAAGCATATGCCCGAAAAGAAAAACCCTTTTAAATATAAATAGGATGTTTTGTTACACCCTGTATTAACTGTGTTGTGGTCAATTTGATTTATATTTACAGCATAAGCTATTCACGACTATATTCACATAGGGCGTAGCCAGAGTTAATATAAATAAACCCAAATCAATACTGGCTGTTACAAAAGTAAAAATAAACATTTGAAACTTTTAAGGTTGTTTAGACCGTCAAACTGAACAACTTTCACTATGGGACCAACATCGAAATCGCGAAAGAAATAATCAGCTGTCCCATATATTTAGCTCGAGTAGATTTGTAGTTTAGTATGGAACATCTGATTTTTTTTCGCGATTTCGATATTTGTCCCATAGTGAAAGTTGTTCAGTTCGATGGTCTAAGTCACCCCCTTAAATGTTTATTTGTATTTTTGTAACACCTTGTATGACCACAATTAACCTAACTAACCTAACCACAGACACATGTCCGGCACTTCAAACAACGTTTTGGATTTGACATGATGACGTTCGCACATGCGCACTTGGTGCAAATTGTCTTTGACATATGTGTAGGGTTGACTTACCACGCATCGTATGAACATCATCTACATTTCGTTACTTTTTATTGTTCGTTCTGTTATTAAAAATAATATTTGAGCTAAAGAATTACTTAAAATGTGTAGTTAGTGTTATTTTTCATAGTTTTTTATGCCTGTGCCCAGCAGTGGGGCGATTATATTATATACCTACTTATTGTGAAATGGCTTAAATATCAAATTGACTCCAACACAGAATTAACTTATTATTAATAATCTTAACGACTGCAATGTGGTATTACTATCTTTAGAAATACTGTGCGATTTCATTATTATTATGTTTATCATTAATTAAATATTTATTTTCACAAAACATACATTTAATGCCATAAAATGCAATTGAGGCTATTTTAAATATACTCTGGGGTCCGATGCATTATACCCCGTGGTCTGAAGCATTATATCCCCGTGGTCCGAAGCATTATATCCCCGTGGTTTGATGCATTGTATCTGATTTTATTTTCGCGATTTCGACATTGGTCCCATAGAGAAAGTTGTTCAGTTTGATGGTCCGATCATCATCTTTAAAAAGTGTCAGCATATTAAGGACTCTATATAATGCTTCAAACCATGGGGTACAAAGCAATAAACCACGGAGATATAATGCTTCAGACCATGGGGTACAATGCATCAAACCACGGGGATATAATGCTTCGGACCACGGGGATATAATGCTTCAAACCACGGGGATATAATGCATCAGACCTCAGAGTATGTTGGCCTGGTCGTCCTCTTAAAAAACTGTCAGCATATTAACGGTGTGTTCCGATTCATAAAAACAGTGCTGTGATCGATTACAGCGCTAAAACCCGTTTCATTTGCGTTAGCGCGCCGACAGCGCTGATAGCGTTCTACCAATTCGGAACGCTAGATATCGCGCTCACACCGTTCACACCACAACATTCAAATATTCACATTATTTTCTTCATCACTAATCGTTATTAAACTTTTATTCGTCTTTTTTAGAACATAATCAAACCCAGTACTACTAAAGAAACCTAAATCGAGACCTAAACAAACCAAAAATATAGGACAGCAAAACTGTCAAGCGTCACTTTTGAAAATTCGCTCAAAAATTTACTAGAACAAAACTATCAAACGTCACTTTTGACAACTCGCTCACAGTGCTAACGCCACGAACCGTGAGCACTGTTATTGCAAGATGGCGTCGGTAGTGACGTCATGATTGACGTCACGTTTTCGATTGTGGACGCGCTCACGTCAAATCGGAACGACATTTATCGCGCTCACAGCGCTGTCGGCGTAATTCGGGACGCAGCGTAAGTTGGACTCTGTATTTCCTCGTGGTTTAAAGCATTATACCCCGTGGTCTGAAGCATTATATCCCCGTGGTCCAAAGCATTATATCCCCGTGGTCCAAAGCATTATATCCCCGTGGTCTGAAGCATTATATCCCCGTGGTCCGAAGCATTATACCCCGTATAAGCCCACGCTGGGGCTAAGATTTGCTGAATTCATGCTTGCATTTATTTGATATCAGAATGAAGTTTTATTTTATGGTCGTACAGTATTTTATAGTTATTATCTTCTACATTGTATATACTAAACGTAACGCAATAATAATGTAATATAGTCTGATTTGTATATAGGGAGGTATTTATTTCAATAAATATTAGATTTTATACCAATATTGTGTATTTTATTCGTATTTTATAAGGAAAACCAACGGAAAGATGGATGGATTGTGCGTCTATGATATGCCTCAGTTTTGCTTTTTTGCAATAATTAATTACTGTAAGATTTATGTGTCGCCATATGTTATGTACAGGGCCATAATGTTGAACGGGTTTGAAAAATTAATTAAAAAGGAACAAAAAAATAGTACACAATCAAATACAGGGCATGATCAGACCGTCAAACTGAACAACTTTCCTTATGGCACCAACATCGAAATCACGAAAAAAAAATCTTTTCTTCCATAGAAAACTGCAAACTTACTCGAGCCAAATGTATGGGACAGCTGTTTTTTTTCGCGATTTCGATGTTGGTCCAATAGAGAAAGTTGTTTAGTTTGACGGTCTGATCATGTCCTTAAAAAGTGTCAGCATATTAAGAAGGACCCTGCATGTGTTTAAATTAAAAAATAAATCTGGGAAATTTATTTTATAGAAATGACATCGCCTATACTCCATTCAAAATAGCAACGAAATTTTAAGGCTGCTTTGAATTACAGAAACAGATTTGAAACACTTCCTCTCACTTATTCTTAAAACATCTTTAGTAACGTCCATTTGGTAATCATAATTGACCAGAAAGCTAAATAGGAATCGGAAAATCTCGTCGTCCTTATTTGGAATGAAGTATAGATGTGGACCATCTCGCTGCAACACTCTTCAAATAAGTTCGTCAAACTGATAGAAACTCGCTCATATCGCGCCGACGGAATATTCCATGGCCGTCCACACCCTCTAGCATGATTTCTCTACTTGCGCGCGATTCGGCCTTTTCCCATAGGTACTACTACAAGTCGCGGCAAGCGCGTCTTTCGCTCTCCGAAAAGCGCGGGAATATAGATGTAAAAACGTTTTAAACCAAATTTTGCCGTTTTAAACCCCAAATAAATCGTTTTAAACCGTTTAAAACTCACCTACAAAAATATAAGAACTGTGTTTTCTTAGACGATTTATATACGGACCCGCCTCGCCTTAGCATTTCCCCTCTGCCAACGTGAAAGATCAAAAGATCTTACGCATTTACATACAATTTTATACCTTATCACAAAACGCGACAGCCTATAATTGCGGAACAATAATTTCAAACTTATGACGTTTGGGGTTCACACGACATTGTTTTTCATGATTTTTAACATTCAAAAGTAGAATCTAAACTAATGGAATAAAATTCAAAGTTGCGTATCTCGTGCTACCTCGCCTCCCGCAAAAAGTGGCAGAAAAGTTTGTTAGTAGAATTACACGCGTCACTTGTCCTCATATAAGTAGTCTAAGTGTGTTTTACACTTCATTGTGGGCGATTTTTGGTCACCTGACGTCATTTTTCGTTTGAATTAGTTCATAGAAAGTACCTACCTACATAACCTACTACACGAACATTTATTACACGCGGCAGTTTATGTATGTGCATGTGTGTGTAGGGTAGGCGAGCTGGCAACATTGCGTCGATTCATCAACGAGGAAGTTTGCTTGGCGCCATTGCTCTTGTAGTGTTTCGTTGTATTTGAAATTCGTAAAAAATTGGTTTTAGTGATATTTGTGACATAATTTCGTGCGGATTGTGTACCAAACAGTTGCGTAAAGCGACCGATGTAACAGGAATCTCAAATAAATACGATAACAGAACATAAGTTTTGGTTCAAGTTAACTCGTACATGGTCATTTTGGCGGCAACGCGTGAGCTTACGAAATCGACCACAGATTCATCGTCATCAATCATCCCCTCATCAAAAAATAAAGAATATATAGGAAAAAAATAACGAATGGCTCAAAAGGACTAGTATCCAGAGCCGTTAAAGAAATTATAAAAAAAATCATCAACGAGAGTGAAAGTGTGAGTTTGGTTTTAAACCGTTTAAAATGATTTATTTGGAGTTTAAAACAGCAACATTTTTATTTAAAAAGTTTTAAATCGGTTGTTTCACATCTTTGACTATTTATATGTGGACTGGTTACGCGTGTAATTCTACTAACAAACATTTCTGCCACTTTTTGCGGGGGGCGAGGTAACATGAAATCCGCAACTGTGGATTTTATTCCCCATAACTTTAGATTCTGATTTTGAATGTTAAAAATCATGAAAAGAAGTCTCGTGTGAACCCCAAACGTTCTAAGTTCGAAGTTATTATTTCGCAATTATAGGCTGTCTCGTTTAGTGATAAGGTGTAAAATTGAATGTAAATGCACAAGATCAATTGTGCTTATACCGTGGCAAATGCTACCGCAAGGCTAGTCCTTATAATAATTAGTCAAAGTTTCACATCTATATCATATCCCTATCGGTAAAATCAAGAAAATATTGTCATAATTAAGAAAAAAAGAGTCACCAACACCAACGGTTTTAAACCGAAAAAAGTGGTTTATTTCGGTTTTAAACGGATTGGTTTTAAACCGGCCTTACATCTATACGCGGGCGTAATTCTCCAAACGACGCTATGCTACGTACTATAAGGTTTATAATTGTGTTACTTTGACTATCCGCCACCGACACACGTCTCTTCTGTATAAACCGCGCCTATGAGGATCAATAGGTAAGTAAATAATGCAATAAAAATATGTATTTTAAAATATATATTTCTTTTACTTCATCAATATTTTGTACGCTTCGCGCCTTTACTCCCAAAATTAATACATTTTTTATTTTACAAATACATTTACTATACAATATACAATGCCCAATACTGGGCAAAAAAAAAGAATAAAAACATCGATGTTATAAAAATTTACCATCTTGAGATGGCTTGAAACAAAAATATAGTACACTTACATATTTAAAATAAGTTTATTCCGAATGCGTAAATGCGCGCTGCATACAAACGAAGTCTAGTGATATTTTCAATGCTAACCAATTAACTTACGAAACAGATATATATGGCATGTGTGGAAGGAAACATTGGTAGAGGCAGACCTAGGAGAGGATACCTAGACCAGATCAGGGACGTCATTAAAAAATGCCAGGTTAAAAGTAGCCGAAATCGAAGGGAATGTATGAAAAGATGTATGGACTTAGAGGAAGCAAGAGAGGTGTGTCAGAACCGCCCAAAGTGGAGATCTATAGTTTCTGCCTACCCCTCTGGGAAAAAGGCGTGAGTTTATGTATGTATGTAACCAATTAATGTCAATATTTGCAGAAACAATCTAGAAACTAATCTCTATGCTTGTATGAAGTCAGATTTTCGTTAAAATACAGTGCTAGGATTAATTTAAGATTTTTATGAAAATCTTTGAGGCACTGTAACTTTAAAACTATACATTTTAACGAAAATCGGACTTCATAGAACCATAGATATTAGTTTCTATATCGTTTATGAAAAATTTCATTGACTTTAATTGATTAGTATTGAAAATATTACCAGACTTCGTTTGTATTGGGCGCGCTCCGAAGTATATTTCCTTAATAGTCCTTTTACACATAACCACACACCCCGGACACTCCACAAAACGATCTTACGATTATTAATATACAGGGTGTGATTGTACTCATGATATTGAACAACATTCCCTAAGGAACAGGATGGGAACATGGTAATACGAAAAATATCGACTTTTCATATAAAAACATTCGATCAATGGATTGCATTTAGTATGACAATAGCCCAGTCAAAATACGGGTCGAAAGGAAATAATTTATAATAAGAAATTTTTTTGCTAGATCGTTTATACAAATGATTAAATTAAAAATTAAATATTCAATACCCTATTGCATATTAATATTATGCGGTATAATGATGTAAGAATATTATATTTTTATTTAAATAATAAGTATATGATATAAGTAGTAACATTAACTGATACATTTTGTAAATGATTTTTTTAATCCATGTAGCATTTATCTGATCACTAATAAAAACTGGATGAACAGAGCTAAAAAAAAATTTAAAAATTACTTTAAGGGGTGATTGTACCCATGATATTGAACAACATTCCCTAAGACAGGAAATTAAAATATTTTTTTTTTACCCTAACACCCTTTATATGGTCTGATCTGATGATTATACCCTTAATAAAAACTCACGACTATATTCCCCGAGGGAGTAGTCAGAGATTTTCTGAAACCTCACAACATCCACGTTTCACCAGTAGTACCGAAACTCTGTGTAATAAAAACTGTCAGCATATTATAAAGGACCCTTTATACAAGGTGTAACAAAAAATCTACTAATATTAAAAGGTGTTTAGACCCTTTAGACCAACAAACTGAAAAACTTTCAATATTGAGAAAACCAGTTTTTTTTTTAAATCCGCTGAGAATTTTATTTGAGGATGCAATTTTGCATGAAAAGGCCGATTTTTAGAGTAGATTTGTAGCTTGAACATCAGATTTTTTTTGGTTTCAGAATATCTCTGACTACCCCCTCGGGGAATATAGTCGTGAGCATATGCTTATCAGATTTTCTTCGCGATCGATTTTGGCTTCATAGTGAAAGTTGTTCAGTTTGATGGTTTAAACCACCCCTTTAAGTATTACTAGGGTGTTTGGTAGACCTCGTAGGAATCAAATTAGAGATTGAAAAATTTGGTCTCAGGCTGGACTTGAACCCGCACTCTTCCAAACCGGGGAAGTGCGTTATCCAATTTCGCCACCGAGCCAACTAGCCAGAGAACGAAATTTTCAATCTATTGCCTCTTAAGGGGACGTGAGCGCCATCTACTGGAAGTAATACGCAATAGATTGAAAATTTCAATCTCTGGCTAGTTGGCTCGGTGGCGAAATTGGATAACGCAATTACCCGGTTAGGAAGAGTGCGGGTTCAAGTCTCGCCCGAGACAAATATCAATCTTTAATTTGATTCGAAATAGCACGACATGTTTAAAATCAATAATATTTGAAACTACGTAGGAAGTTGTTCAGTTTGATGGTCTAGTCAACCTGTATATAGTTCATCAATTTTTTATCAGTGATCCCAAATGACCGGATATTTTTAATGGAAACCATATAAACCAAAATGAAAATGCTCATAGTATCACTACAATAGATTATTAAATAACATGATTTGTAATGTATATTACATATTGTGAAGACATCGCCACAAAAGAGACGGGTACAGAAGGTCGGCTCCTCGTAACTATCGAAATATTGACGCGCACGTACACACGGCTTTGACTATTTATATGTGGACTGGTTACGCGTGTAATTCTACTAACAAACATTTCTGCCACTTTTTACGGGGGGCGAGGTAACATGAAATCCGCAACTTTGCATTTTATTCCCCATAACTTTAGATTCTAATTTTGAATGTTAAAAATCATGAAAAGTAGTCTCGTGTGAACCCCAAACGTTCTAAGTTCGAAGTTATTATTTCGCAATTATAGGCTGTCTCGTTTAGTGATAAGGTGTAAAATTGAATGTAAATGTACGAGATCAATTATGCTTATACCGTGGCAGAGGGGAAATGCTACTGCAAGGCTAGTCCTTATAATAATTAGTCAAAGACACACGGCGACACATCAAGCTATACAAAACCAACATAACCTGGCCGCGCGTAGGTCTAGTAACGTATACCGTCGCGCGGCCAGCTTATATTGGTTTTGTATAGCTTGATGTGTCGCCGTGTGTACATAGCCCAGTCATTTTACGGTTTGAGCCGGGACTAATTAAACAATTTTTTTTTTCGGTTTACTTATTTTTTGACCGACTATTTCGCTTGTTTGTGCAGGAAGCCGCCCTTCTGTACCTGTCTCTTTTGTGACAATCCGCGCGGACGCGGTCTCTCTTAGATTAAAACAATATATCATACAAAGATTACATTTTCTGTACAAATTATAGTATAAGAGATAAGAGGAATTTTGGTAACCATCAGCTGCAAGGCTGATTCAGTATTCATATGGTGTAGAGCATTTCTGTGATGGGGATGGACCAGGTCTGCCTGCATAACTCCAGTCGGTTTAGGAGTTACAGCCATTCAAAGGTCTGGTACGGTTGTTTAAAATGAATTATGCATAAATATGCAGGTATTATTGTAATATGCACAGTAGCTATGCGAACAGCACAAAAACTGACATAGTCTATCAGTCGGTTAAGGAGATACAGATGCTCTACACCCTATGAATACTGAATCAGCCTTACAGCTGATGGTTACCAAAATTCCTCTTATCTCTTATACTATTATCAGTTATTGATATTTGGGATGCAATGTTTATAATAAGTAGATACCGCTGGTAGCTTAGATTGGACCAATTCCCGAGAAAACGACAAAAATCGAGATATGATTTTGTGTTTGTTACTTTGCGTATGCGAAAGCGAGCGCACATGACTGTTTTCTCGATTATTCGTGCATCGCATGCTAGCCCTACTGGTAGGCACGATCGGGAGATTGCATCCGCGTTTAGCGCACAATTCGGTATGGTAAGTTGTATTTTTTGTACGTACAAAATTAGCTGAAACTATTTTAAGAGATGTATCAGACCATCAAACTGAACAACTTTCTCTATAGGACCAATATCGAAATCGTGAAAAAAAAATCAGCTGTCCCATACAAAACTGCCAAACCTCACTCGAGCCGAATGTATGGGACAAATGATTTTTTTTATCGCGATTTCGATATTGGTCCCATAGAGAAAGTTGTTCAGTTTGATGGTCTGATGCTCCCCTTAAAATAGTTTCAGCTAATTTTGTTAGACCTTATATTTTTTAGTGATAGAAGACATCATTTTAAGGAACTAATTTCTTTTTTAAAATTTAATTTTCAATTGACAATATTAATTTTTTTTAACCATCTGTTTTTAATAAAAAAATAGTAAAATAGGTTAAAAAATAAGAGATACGTATTTTTCCGATTCTATTTTTGACCGATATTTCTATTTTTAATTTACTTTTGAATTTTCTGAAAAACGAAGGATTTATGGCTAAGATACCTTGGCCGCAATAACATTAAAAATAAAAACTGTCAAATACAATAGAAAAGCCAAGCAGGCAAAGGATTAAAATCTCATTCAACCTCTATTATATTTTTCAGTATTTGTCAAATAACTCGAGAAATAATGGATAGAAAAATCTGATAATTTTGATATAAACTTTGAATCACATAATCTCCAAATGGTTTTCTTATTTTGGTACCATTCTTAAAATGAACTGTGAGATAATCATTCGAACTCGATGGATAAAAAACCGTTGCTTAATTAAAAAAAAAACCTGCCTTTTTCTAATTCCATGCTAGGAACAAAAACAGAAACACCAAATGTCAAATTCTGACATTGTGAATATATTTTATTCTTAATGGTCAGTTCAATTCAATTCAATTCAATTCAATATAATTTTATTCAATATAGGAGCTTACAGCACACTTATCAAACGTCAAATCTTTTTTAAAGCTACCACCGCGTCGGAACGTGTTGTCGCTGTAGAGAAGATGCGGCCAGAAACTCTACAACATAACACGACTTAATAACTATTACAATATAAATTCTTAAGCTAAAGTTATGTATACAATAATACATAGTCTATTTAATAAAATAATTGATACTATACAGTAAAGTAAATAAACTATAAGCTAGTGACCTCAGACCCAAGCATTTTGATCATTTAAATAATCATCCAGTTTATAATATGCTTTCTTACAGAGGACTTTTTTGATTTGAGTTTTAAACATGTTTTCGGAAAGATTCAAAATGGTCTCGGGGATTTTATTATAACAACGTATACAGTGACCCATGAAAGACGTGTTGACCCTACTAAGCCGAAAGTGTGGAGATATCAGTTTATTTTTGTTTCGAGTGTTGTAATTATGGACATCACAATTTTTTGGAAATAACGACAAATTTTTTCTTACATATAAAATGTTTTCATAAATAAACTGTCCATAAACTGTTAAAATATTAATTTCCTTAAAAAGGTCGCGAAGCGAATCACGACAGCGCAGACCATATATAGCTCGAATTGCCCGTTTCTGTAGGATAAAGATTGTCTCAATGTCTGCAGCACGACCCCACAATAAAATACCATAAGACATGATACTATGAAAGTAACTGAAATATACGAGTCGGGCTGTTTCAATATCAGTTAGTTGTTTAATTTTTCTGACTGCATATGCTGCAGAGCTTAGCCTACCAGCTAGAGTTTCAATGTGGGAACCCCATTGCAGCCTAGAGTCAATCGTTATTCCCAAAAACACTGTATTATCAACAAAATCTAGACTATCTCTGTTCAAAGTTACTTGGTTATCTACAATTGGTACATTTGGCAAAACAAATTTTATACATTTCGTTTTTTTTGCATTAAGTGCGAGATTATTTGCGTTAAACCAGTTCAAAACTTGTTGAAGGGTATCATTTACGTTGTCAAGTTTTTGGTCCTTCCTATTTACTTTAAAAATCAGAGAAGTATCATCAGCAAATAATACTATGTTCGACAAGTTTTGTACCATATGTGGCAAATCATTTATGTAGACCAAAAAAAGGAACGGACCCAAAATTGAACCCTGGGGCACGCCTGTTTGCACATGTGATCCAGATGATTTAGATCCGTTCACTAAAACTTTTTGGACTCTGTTTTTTAAGTAGGAGTCCATCAAATCAAGAGCTGAGCCATTAACTCCGTAATGTTTTAGTTTTAACAGCAAAGTTTTATGATCAACGCAATCAAATGCTTTGGAAAGATCGCAAAAGACGCCTATCGCATTTTGGTGCTCCTCCCAAGCGCTGAAGATGTGCTGAATCAGAGTAACTCCTGCGTCTGTAGTTGAGCGTCCTTTGGTAAACCCGAACTGCTGATCATGCAGCAGTTTATTTAGATTGAAATGAGACAGCATTTGATTGAGAATAATCTTTTCGAAAACCTTGCTGAGAACTGGTAATATTGAGACAGGTCTATAATTGTTGGGATCATGTCTATTGCCTGATTTAAAGAGAGGTACGACTTTACTATGTTTCATAAGATCGGGAAAAGTACCTTGATCGATGCAGATGTTAAATATTGATGCCAAGTAAGGTGACAGGACACCAATGACAGATCCAAACAACTTAACCGACATACCCCATATATCTTCCGAGTTTTTAAGATTAAACTTTTTATAAATTTTAACAATTGTATCAGGGTCAACATGCCTAAATCTGAATTCGGAAGTGCATGCATTTACATTCTTTTGTAGTATTGTCTCGGCCAGAGCAGATGAGGAACCTAATGACTCTGTAATCTTTACTGGAATGTTAGTAAAGAATGTTTCAAATTCCTGAGCTACTCCCGCCTCTGAACTGATAATACCGTGATCAGTTTGAATAGTTATGTCTGGATCACGTGGTTTTGTTTTGCCTGTTTCATGATTTATTACTTTCCAAACGGCTTTGATTTTGTTATCTGAACTCTTAATTTTTCTGCTAATGTGTAGTGATTTTGCTGTGATACAGACTTTTTTGAATGTTTTTGAATAAAGTTTTACAAATTCAAGAAACTCATCATTATGAGTATAGGTCTTTTTATCATATAGATCAAAAAGGGTTTCTCTACTTTTACGGATTCCTTTTGTTGCCCAATCGCTGAATTTAAATTTAATTGATTTTACAATATTCCGAACTGTGAAAACTTTGTCATATTCATTTTGCAAAATATTAAAAAACTCATTGTAGCATGTATTTGGGTCATTCTGCTGATAATATGGTAATGGCAATTTAAGTTGAAGTGTTTCTTTATATTTTTCTATTTTGTTAACAGTGGCAGGCCTGATTCGTATAGAAATTTTTGGTTCTATTTTAATGTCTGGAAAACTAACTGTTTGGCCACTATGATCAGACTTTAAGCAATTAATTACAGCTTTATCGACAAAATCACAGTTACAAAATACATTGTCTATGCATGTGGCAGTCGTTGCTGTGATTCTGGTTGGCTCTAAAAACAAATTTTTTAAATTAAAAGATTTAAAAAGGGTTATTAATCTACAACATCGGGAATCGTTTTCAAGCAGATTAACATTGAAATCGCCGCAAACTATTATGGATTTACTACTTTTAAAAGCCAACTTTAAAGCATCCTCCATCACAGATTCAAAAGTATTAAAGTTTTCGGCATTAGGGGGCCTATACACACTCAAAATTATGTGGTTCTCTAGCTCAATACAAGAAAGTTCAATATTACATTCAACCGAGAGCCTAACAATATCCTTTCGTTCTTTCACTTTTAAACTATTTTTACTAAATATAACTGATCCACCTCGTGTTGTTGTCTTTCGGTTGAGTGCACTAGCTATAGAATAATTTTCAAAACCGAACATCATTTGACTTTCTTGCAGCCAATGTTCTGTTAAACATAAAATGTCAATTTGAAATTTTTCCAAAAATAATTCTATCTCTAGTTCTTTGCCGGAAAAGCCTTCAATATTTTGATGAACTAATTTCAGGGTAGACTTTTCCTTTGTCTCCTTACTTAGTTTAAATCCGGAGATTGAAGCACCGTATCTATATCACAGCTAAATATAGTGCTATCCGAGGAATGCCCTACCGGCACGCTATCGGCTTGCTGACTACATGTCTCAACGGCAGCTAAGGTTGAGCTGGTGGTACATGTGGCGCCATCTAGCGCCACCGGCGAGGCACTACTCGTCACCTCCGTTGTCAATAAAGACTGTATACTTGCATTATTTACACAAGGTAATCTAATTTGTCTTGCTAGCAGTCTAGCAAGGATTTTTTGAAGGTACATTAACGTATCCTTCGTCAAATATTTACCACTAATAATTTTATTAGTGTCAAAGAAAGAAAAAACGTCGCTATGACGACATGTCAATTTGAATATAGAACTATTCAACAAGTAAATATGGTCATTTAGACTTCCCCAATGCTGGGAAGAATAGGGGAGTGCACAAAATATTATTTTTCTAGCCCCTAGTTTTGATAACAAAACAAAACTCTTTTCTATATCTTCCACCTGTACATCCGAACAATTTTGTATAAGAATTATTACATTTGTTGCACTATTACAATTATTATTTGCTATAATTTTTCCTACAATTTGGGGTAAGGAACAGTCTGGCATACAAAAGTTATTAACTTCATGACTGATTTTGCTATTTAACATGGGACCTAAACCTCTTCCTATATTATCAGAATAAATTAAAGTTTTTGGTTCTAATTCTGTTTGTGTGGTATGCGAAAGGTCACACGGATCCTCGGACTGTGACCGATCTGAACTCACAAGTGAATGAGATTGAGATTCAAGCAGCTCAATGTTTGCAGAGTGTATACAGTTGCAACTGTAGTTATTTACTAATGAGTCAAAACGTTGCTGGTTATAAGTACCCAACTCCAACAACTCATTAGCGGCCTGAATCTGTTCACTTATTTGTTTCTGGGCCAGATCATATTGTATGGTCATATCATTAAGAGACAGTTATTTGAAGTTGATTTTAAGTTTACCAAAGAGTCGCGCTGCAATTCTGGCGGAGTACGGACGCGTGCGTATCGGCGCGTTGGGCTTGCACGTGGCTCCGCCATTTTGTGAACTCTTTTGTGTTTTAACCTTAAAACAATCACTTGAGATTATAAACTACTTACATTGGCACAACTGCCACGCTAGACTTAATTAATACTACTGATCATTTTCCTTCGTATACTCTCCACATAACGAGACATTGGCTGAATTGTGATAACACATCGGATGCCACTAAACAAAAATTGAATTGAAGTTTACCAAGGAGTTCACAGGTTTTACATTCACTTTACTGTACGTACCGAAAAACGATGTTATTTTATTTAAAAATTTCTGTAATCCTTTCATTTTAACTTGAAGCCGTGGTGGTCCAGTGGCGAGTAACCTTGCCTGCCGTGCAGGAGGCGATGATTCGATCCCCGTCCAGGCCGACTCGTACCAATGAGTTTTTCGCAATTTATGTACGATTTGTAACACCACTGGCTTTTCGGTGAAGGAAAACATCGTGAGGAAACCTGCATGCTTCAATTTCGAGGCATGTATTGTACCCACTGTCCATTGCAAGTGGCGACGGGCTCACTCCCCGTCACACTGGACAGAGTTTCGGTACTACTGGTGAAACGTGGATGTTCTGAGGTTTCAGAATATCTCTGGCTTCCCCCTCGGGGAATATAGACGTGAGCATATGCTTATGCTAGCTTTTTAAAATCTCTGACATAGAAAATATTATTATTGAGACAATTATCTCAAATGGTTTCTAATTCAGTCCTACAAAAAAAAACTTGCCATACCGAATTGTGCACTTAAACATATCCCAAATATCTTTTTTTTGTAATCAAGCTGACGCTATAGATATGATCTATGAGCAATCATCATCATCACTAAAAAAATCTTAAGACTGACAATAGGCTGATGATGATTGCAAAAGAATATACTCTAAATGCGACAGCAAATAATATAGAATGACGTCATAATATATTTTTTAAATCCACCCAACTTTAAAAAAACTTGATATCACATTTTTGCTTTTAAAAATTTCATACAAAACAAAACAAAATTTTTTTTTACAATTTATCATCATGGCGTGGATAAAAAATGATACTAGAGCCATCTATCAACTAAAATTGTTATTACTAAATATTTACAAGATAAAAATACTTTTTTTTA
Source organism: Agonopterix alstromeriana (assembly GCA_963924505.1). Taxonomy (NCBI): domain Eukaryota; kingdom Metazoa; phylum Arthropoda; class Insecta; order Lepidoptera; family Depressariidae; genus Agonopterix; species Agonopterix alstromeriana. Next base: position 8,227,133 of record OZ004689.1, on the reverse strand, counting down.
TTAATTTAAATATTATCACTTATTTTATAACATTGAAACAGAAAATTTAACATTAATTTTCTAAACAATACTTCTCTGCTCACCCCCATCTGTGAAAACGGCGTAACGTTATAGAGATCAATTTTTGTGCCTACAATTTCCCGTTCAATTTAAAAAATAAATGTTAAAAATTATTTTCAAATAAATAATATTATTTACTAGTCGTTAAATAAAAATAAATGTTTTATTTTAAGCATAATTCATAAACTGTTTATCCATATCCTTAATAATATGCTGAAGTTTTGTTAAGGGGATGATTAGACCATCAAACTGAACAACTTTCTCTATGGCACCAACATTGAAATGACTCAACTCAACTCAATCGGAAATCATATTTTTTTTCGCGTTTTCGATGTTAGTTCCATAAAGAAAGTTGTTCAGTTTGATGGTCTGATCATCCCCTTAAAAAACCGTCTGCATATTAAGAACCTAAACAGGGTGTAAGTGACAGCCTAGCATATACTGAAACTGTGAACTCAGACCATCAAACTGAACAACTTTCACTATAGAGCCTACCTCGGGAAACGCGAAAAAAAATCTACTGTCCCATACATTTGAGTCGGGTAGGTACAGTAGTTATGTATGTGACCGCAGATTTTTTTCGCCTTTCCTGAGGTAGGCTCAAAGTTGATCAGTTTGATGGTCTAGGTTCTCCGTTTCAGTATTCGCGTGGCTGTCACTAACACTCTGTATGTAGTGTTTGCATACAAATCTCAAATAACAATCATTGCTTCCCACCGACTTTTTTACAAAAAAATTTTCTTTTCAAATGTCTCTCTTATCCTTTTACCGCGATACTTGTAAAATATATATAGCATAGCGACATCACTCGTACAACACCCATCGCTTGACTGTACCCATAGCTCGTAGGACTGTACCCATCACTCGAGGCACATCCCCCATCACTTGTAGCATTTCATCCATCGCTTATATCACTGTACCCATCGCATGCACCACTACAAACCGCTTGTCAAACTTCACCTATTGCTACACACTATCCCCATTGCTTCTAGCACTGTCCCCATCACTTGTAGCACTGTCCCCGTCACTTGTAGCACTGTCCCCGTCACTCGTAGCACTGTCCCCGTCACTTGTAGCACTGTCCCCGTCACTCGTAGCACTGTCCCCGTCACTTGTAGCACTGTCCCCGTCACTTGTAGCACTGTCCCCGTCACTCGTAGCACTGTCCCCGTCACTCGTAGCACTAACTGTCACTCGTAGCACTAACTTTCACTCGTACCAATGTAGCCGTAGCCATCACAGAAGTGAGGGGGCTTCAGGTAGGTGAGGTGGAGACGCTAGCAGTGCGGGGCGCAGAGGTCGGGCTCGAGGCGGCGCACGCGCACGCGCTGGCGGTAGTGGTACTCCTTGAGGTACGCGCGCATGCGCGCCGGCAGCGGCAGCTGTTCCACACCTGCGGTACAACATTCAAGTTAGACATGCTTACGTCTATACTTCATTCTAAATGAGGACGACGAGATTTTCCGATTCCTATTTAGCTTTCTGGCCAATTCTGATTACCAAATGTAATTAATTTATTGGATACATATACTATCCGACATATCTTGGACATTACTAAAGCTGTTCTAAGAATAAGTGAGAGGAAGTGTTTCAAATGGAGTATAGTTAATGGTTTAAAAGGTGGTTTAGACCAAACTGAACAACATTTACTATGTAGATATACAGGGTCCAACTTAATATGCTGACACTTTTTTTAGGGGATGATCAGACCATCAAACTGAACAACTTTCTCTATGGAATCAACATCGAAATCACGAAAAAAATCTGCTGTCCCATACATTTTGCTCGAGTAGGTTTGCAGTTTTGAATGGAGCAGCAGATATTTTTTTGACGATTTCGATGTTGGTGTCATAGAGAAAGTTGTTCAGTTTGATGGTCAATAATTCTCCCTTAGAAGCGGGAGGTTAGGTGCACACGAATACAGATAAATCCAAATAATTTCAAAACTAAAAGCATTTTGTTTAATAAATGACTTTAAATGCATGCTTGCATATACTCACGACTATATTCCCCGAGGGGGTAGTAAGAGATATTCTGAACACAGATTCATCGTCATCTATCATCCCATCATCAAAATAAAGCCGTAGTGGTACAGTGGCGAGTAACCTTGCCTGCCGTGCAGGAGGCGATGGTTCGATCCCCGTCCAAGCCGACTCGTACAAATGAGTTTTTCGGAATTTAAGTATGATTTGTAACACCACTGGCTTTTCGGTGAAGGAAAACTGCATGCTTCAATTTCGAGGCATGTATTGTACCCACTGTCCATTATAAGTGGCGACGGGCTAACTCCCCGTCATACTGGACAGAAATTCGGTACTACTAGTCAAACGTGGATGTTCTGAGGTTTCAGAATATCTCCGACACCCCCTCGGGGAATATAGTCGTGAGCATATGCTTATCAAAACAAAGAAAAAAATAACGAATGTCTCAAAAGGACTAGTACCCAGAGCCGTTAAAGACATTAATAAAAAAAAATCACCGTCGTAAGAAGTGTGTGATACTATGACCGCTCTAGCGAGCTGCTGGAGTGAGAATGGTTCAGCTCGAGGAAGGGGCGCCGTCAGCATCGGTTCGAAGAACATCACGCACGCCGGGTCCTGCAGACAATAACGACAAGTTGTAGTTGTAGCGGGGCTGCGGTAGAGACAGCGGCAACGTCGACGATTGCAGCACCAAAAACAGTGACGTTCATAGTTACACTTTGACTAATTATTATAAGGACTAGCCTTGCGGTAGCATTTCCCCTCTGCCACGGTATAAGCACAATTGATCTTGTGCATTTACATTCAATTTTACACCTTATCACTAAACGAGACAGCCTATAATTGCGAAATAATAACTTCGAACTTAGAACGTTTGGGGTTCACACGAGACTACTTTTCATGATTTTTAACATTCAAAATTAGAATCTATAGTTATGGGGAATAAAATCCAAAGTAGCGGATTTCATGTTACCTCGCCCCCCGCAAAAGGTGGCAGAAATGTTTGTTAGTAGAATTACACGCGTAACCAGTCCACATATAAATAGTCAAAGTAATTACAATACAAGAAATAAAAAGAAATTAGTATTCCCACATTTTCGACTTAGTAAACTCAACACATCTTTCATGGGGCACTGTATACGTTATTATAATAAGATACCAGAGAATATTCTTAACTTGACGGACAAAAAGTTTAAGTCCCATGTTAAACAAGTCCTCTGTAAAAAAGGTTACTATAAACTCGATGATTATTTGAATGACCAAAATGTCTGGTCTTGACAATGTTACACTATGTAATTTAATATTGTTATAAATCAGTTGGGGTGTATGAGGTTTTGCGCTTATTCATTAACACGTTGTATATTGTTACAAGTATTTTTCCATCATCACTAGCCACGCGAGCTGATGATGACGTCACCTTACCTTGTAATGCTCTATGAGGCCGGTGACTGTGTCGGCAGCGAACACGGCGGGGTCGTGCGAATCGAAGCTGAATCGATGCTGGTAGTGTTCTATGCGCGCGTGTAGAGATCGCCCGTACTTGCGAAACGATACAGAGAATAGATGCTCCTCTTGGGCGGAGTCGCGGAGGAGGAATGTGCCTGTGGAGAGGAGAATAGAATAATTATGAATTTTTGTTTAAAACATAAAGAAGCTGTGGTGGTCCAGTGGCGAGTAACCTTGCCTGCCGTGCAGGAGGCGATGGTTCGATCCCCGTCCAGGCCGACTCGTACCAATGAGTTTTTCGAAATTTATGTACGATTTGTAACACCACTGACTTTTCGGTGAAGGAAAACATCGTGAGGAAACCTGCATGCTTCAATTTCGAGGCATGTATTGTACCCACTGTCCATTATAAGTGGCGACGGGCTCACCCCCCGTCACACTGGACAGAGTTTCGGTACTACTGGTGAAACGTGGATGCTCTGAGGTTTCAGAACATCTCTGACTACCCCCTCGGGGAATATAGTCGTGAGCATATACATACTTACACACATTGTTTAAAAAAGGCTAAGAGTGTGTCGGACTCGCCCATGAGAGGGTTCTGTAGCCATTATACAAGGTGTTACAAAAATACAAATAAACATTTAAGTGGTTTAGACCATCGAACTGAACAATTTTCACTATGGGACCAATATCTAAATCGCAAAAAAAAATCTGATGTTCCATACTAAACTACAAATCTACTCGAGCTAAATGTATGGAAAAGCAGATATTTTTTTTACGATTTCGATGTTAGTCCCATAGTGAAAGTTGTTCAAGTTTGATGGTCAAAACCACCCCGTTAAAAGATCAAAATTTTTATTTTTAATTTTGTAAGACCCAGTATAAGTAGAAAGGTTTTAAGCGATTTATTTTCATACAACGCCATCTAGTTTGTCTTTAGAGAACAAATGTATTTTTCTGTTTTTTTTGCGAAACTGGTTGAGCATCAATTTCAGATTGTACACTCCAGTATTTTAGAAGTTAGAGCTTGTTGTAGGTTTTTCACCAAAAAGCCAGTGGTATCCTAAATTGGTAAGCGATCCATCTTACCCCAGTAGAACGAACAAGTCTTCTCTTGTAGACCCGCCACTCAGTATGTATTCCTGTCAATGAATGCTCACCTTCTGGCTTATTGTCGAGCAGAGTCTCTGCCTCGTAGCGATTCATCTTGCCCCAGTAGAACGAACAAGTCATCTCTTGTAGACCCGGCACTCAGTATATATTCCTGTCAATGAATGCTCACCTTCGGGCTTATTGTCGAGCAGTCTCTCTGCCTCGTAGCGATCCATCTTGCCCCAGTAGATCGAACAAGTCATCTCTTGTAGACCCGGCACTCAGTATGTAGTCCTGTCAATAAATGCTCACCTTCGGGCTTATTGTCGAGCAGTCTCTCTGCCTCGTAGCGATCCATCTAGCCCCAGTAGATCGAACAAGTCATCTCTTGTAGACCCGGCACTCAGTATGTAGTCCTGTCAATAAGTGCTCACCTTCGGGCTTATTGTCGAGCAGTCTCTGCTTTGTAGCGATCCATCTTGCCCCAGTAGAACGAACAAGTCATCTCTTGTAGACCCGGCACTCAGTATGTATTCCTGTCAATGAATGCTCACCTTCTGGCTTATTGTCGAGCAGTCTCTCTGCTTCAAAGCGATCCATCTTGCCCCAGTAGAACGAACAAGTCATCTCTTGTAGACCCGGCACTCAGTATATATTCCTGTCAATGAATGCTCACCTTCGGGCTTATTGTCGAGCAGTATCTCTGCTTCAAAGCGATCCATCTTGCCCCAGTAGAACGAACAAGTCATCTCTTATAGACCCAGCACTAGACAGTATGTAGTCCTGTCAATGAATGCTCACCTTCTGGCTTATTGTCAAGCAGTCTCTCTGCTTCGTAGTGATCCATCTTGCCCCAGTAGAACGTACAAGTCATCTCTTGTAGACCCGGCACTAGACATTATGTAGTCCATGAAAGATCACCTTCTGGCTTATTGTCGAGCAGTATCTCTGCTTCAAAGCGATCCATCTTGCACCAGTAGAACAAACAAGTCATCTCTTGTAGACCCGGCACTCAGTATGTATTCCTGTCAATGAATGCTCACCTTCTGGCTTATTGTCGAGCAGTCTCTCTGCTTCTAAGCGATCCATCTTTCCCCAGTAGAACGGAAAAGTCATCTCTTGTAGACCCGGCACTCAGTATTTATTCCTGTCAATGAATGCTCACCTTCTGGCTTATTGTCGAGCAGTCTCTCTGCCTCGTAGCGATCCATTTTTCCCCAGTAGAACGAACAAGCCGTTATTTCTTGTAGATCCGGAACTAGACAGTGGATGTAGTCCACCTGGAATGTTAGGTATTTGTTATGAATGAATTGCTATATCCAAGCATACGCCACGTGAAGCTTTGCGAGATTGATCCGAATTGGAAGGAGCTTGCTAAACGACCGGGGTGGCGGCAAACTGTACAAAGCCAAAGTCAATATAATTTATTCAATATAGGAGCTTGAAGCACACTTATCAAACGTCAAATCTTGTGTGAACCTGTTGTCGCTGTAGAGAAGATGCGGCCAGAAACTCTACAACATAACACGACTTAATAACCATTACAATATAAATTCTTAAGCTAAAGTTATGTATACAATACATGTAATAATACATAGTCTATTTAATAAAATAAATGATACGATACAGTAAAGTAAATAAACTATAAGCTAGTGACCTCAGACCCAAGCATTTTGATCAGTTAACAGTTACATTTAACGGTTACAGAATAAGCTGTTCGAGTTTGAGGCTAAGCGTAGAGCTGATCTCGATGCCAAGCGCGATGAGCTTAAAGCCAGACCACCCGCGGCCATCCAATACAACTATCGTAATGGAAAATTGACTTGTAGCCTGTGCGAACGAGAGTGATTATGTATATATATATGTATATACAACGTGTTAATGAATAAGCGCAAAACCTCATACACCCCAACTGATTTATAACTAAATAATTAGATTGAAACAATACTTTCATAATTTTGATAGGTAAAATATAAAGGTATTCACATTTTAAGTTTTCAGGCAAAAATGATTTGTTATCATTTCAGCAATGAAAACGCTAATGAAAGCGCTAGCGTGCTCATGGATACATTTTAAGAATCTTGTTTTCGTAGTAAGTAGGGTGAGAGTGCCCGAGCGGTGGGTTGAGATGGAGTTCAGTGAATTTAAAATTATACAAACGTATTATTTAATATTTTGAAAAAAATTACCCGTGTTGAAAACATGATAATTAGATTCTGCTCTCGATTCTAAACAAACTACTTTCTAGTTTTGCGTTAATTCATTAACACGTTGTATATATATACATAATTATATATATTGTATGTTGAAGGTATATATTGTATAATATATTTATTGTTTGTGTACACAATAAGTTTGCCTTGTAATTATTAACTGTCTCTTTTGCGGGTCTGCTGGAAGAAATCTCTTCAGAGATAAGCTCGCCCTTTGTACATGTTTTCTCAACTTTGTATATTATTATGTCTTTCTGTACAATAAAGTGTTATAATAATAATAATAACGCACTTTTAAAGCCAAGATAGGCTACATCAGCCACCTGAGAGCCTTAGACTACTTATATGGGGACCCGCCTCGCCTTAGCATTTCCCCTCTGCCAACGTGCAAGATCAAAAAATCTTACGCATTTACATTTAATTTCTAAACGCAAGCAAGAGAGGTGTGTCAGAACCGCCCAACGTGGAGATCTATAGTTTCTGCCTACCCCTCTGGGAAAAAGGCGTGAGTTTATGTATGTGTATGTATGTGTATCACTAAACGCGACAGGCTATAATTGCGGAACAATAATTTCGAACTTATGACGTTTGGGGTTCACACGACACTGTTTTTCATGATTTTTAACATTCAAAATTAGAATCTAAACTAATGGAATAAAATTCAAAGTTGCGTATCTCGTGCTAGCTCGCCCCCCGCAAAAAGTGGCAGAAAATTTTGTTAGTAGAATTACACGCGTATCTAGTCCTCATATAAGTAGTCTAAGCACACCAACGAAGCTCTCAAAGTTAACAGCCATGATCAGTCGCTGTGGTCGAACACGGCCATGAAGCATCATCATCATCATCATATCCAAGCTCATCAGGGCGTGGGTGAAAGATAGATTTTCGTTCGTGACGACATCACTTGATGTAGAATGGAAAAAAAATCAGAAATGAGTAGAGTTTTGCAGTTGTCAGAGGATGTCAAGAGATTGAATTTGTTCGCCATTTTGTATGGTAAACAGACTGTTAAATTTTTACTAAAATGTTTGCAAAAATATTGTGTGTAATGTTTCTTTTTACGTAAACTATAAATTCAACCGTGTAACGTAACCTTCTAAAAAATTAGGCACAAGAACACAATAAATTTCATTTTCATCCCCCATCTCGGAATGAATATTTTTGCTCTTCGATATCTGAGTGCAAAAGCGGTTTTTATCCGCTAGAGGATAAAGTAAATTGAATTTAGAACATCGTGTGCACTAAGTTTGCGAATTTAAAACATCATTAAACCTATTTACTTCTCCCTCCATGGTGCCCAATTTATCATACAACCTTCTCTTTTCTTTTTGCATTTATTCTCGCTGAGGTGGGATGAAAAGTTACGTGTTGCACTCGAGTGCAAAGATTTTTCAACTCATGCTCTTTTGATTCCCTCGCTAACGCTCAGGATTCCATTTTAAAATCCTTCGCTTGCTCGGTCATCAAAATTGAGCACGCGGTTAAAAACTTTGCACTCTTGTATAACAAATAACTATTATTAGACGGCCCGATAGCACAGTCTGTAGTGAACCTGCCTGCTGTGCCGAGGGCGAGGGTTCGAATCCCGTAAGGGACAAATATTTGTATGATGAATATGAATATTTGTACCCGAGTCATGGATGTTTGTATCTATATGTGTATTCTATATCGTTGTCTAGTCATCATAATACAAGTTCAGGCTAGATTCTGGTACTTTAAATGTGACTAGATAATTTGTGTGAAAATGTCCAAGATATTTATTATCATTTACCTGCGAAGATCGAATCTCCTCGCGGCCTCCTGCACAAATTCGTCTTAATGAAAATAGGTAACAAAGTAGGAAAATGTAACATACCTGAGTGTGCACCCTTGTCGGCGGAGTGTCCACCGAATGTGATGGAGCTCGGAGCAACAACGCGCGTAGCTCTCCTCCACACACCACCTGTTAAACAAGAAATAGGTACAATAAGTTCAATTCAATTCAATTGTTGTTTAGTGGCATCTGATGTGTTATCACAATTCAGCCAATGTCTCGTTATGTGGAGAGTATACGAAGGAAAATGATCAGTAGTATTAATTAAGTCTAGCGTGGCAGTTTTGCCAATGTAAGTAGTTTATAATCTCAGGTGGTACGAGTCGGTCTGGACGGGGATCGAACCATCGCCTCCTGCACGGCAGGCAAGGTTACTCGCCACTGGACCACCACGGCTCAGTGGAGTTGTTCAGTTTGATGGGTAGATTATGTGGTTTAAAGGTTAATGATACTTTTCCTTACGACCTGTATAAATGCTGACTTACCTGGAAGTGTGGGTGGAACATTCGAATCGGCCCGTCGCCATTCTGCGACAATTCATTACCGCTCGCCATCTGAGACCCCTCGCCTTCAGAACTGCAAACAACATACATTAACTTAACTTCACGACTATATCTTTAGAGGAGGTAGTCAGAGATCCTGCTAATATTATCTTAACTGTTATAGAACTGTAACAGAAGTGTGTCTGTACATTGAAGATATTTACAAAAAAAAGATTACGATATGGTTTTTAGTTTGTCTGTTTGTTTGTGCGAGCATCACGCAAAACCTACTGAACCAATTTTGATAAAACTTTTTAGTATGATAGCTTATGATCTGAGTTAAAATCTGGTATATTGTGCGGACGAAGTCGCGGGTTAACTGTATTAACTTATAAAACAGTTCCGTGACTGACTGACAGACAACGCACAGCCTAAACCGAGATTGAAATTCGAAATATACAGGGTATTAGGGTAAACCTTTGACTATTTATATGTGGACTGGTTACGCGTGTAATTCTACTAACAAACATTTCTGACACTTTTTGCGGGGGGCGAGGTAACATGAAATCCGCAACTTTGGATTTTATTCCCCATAACTTTAGATTCTAATTTTGAATGTTAAAAATCATGAAAAGTAGTCTCGTGTGAACCCCAAACGTTCTAAGTTCGAAGTTATTATTTCGCAATTATAGGCTGTCTCGTTTAGTGATAAGGTGTAAAATTGAATGTAAATGCACAAGATCAATTGTGCTTATACCGTGGCAGAGGGGAAATGCTACCGCAAGGCTAGTCCTTATAATAATTAGTCAAAGGGGTAAACATATACAACGTGTTAATGAATTAACGCAAAACTAGAAAGTAGTTTGTTTAGAATCGAGAGCAGAATCGAATTATCATGTTTTCAACATAGGTAATTTTTTTCAAAATATTAAATAATTTGTTTGTAAAATTTAAAATTTACGGAACACGATCTCAACCCACCACATGGGCACACTCACCCTACTTACCACCAAAATAAGATTCTTAAAATGTATCCACGAGCACGCTAGCGTTTTCATTCATTGCTGAAATGATAACAATTCATTTTTGCCTGAAAACTTAAAATGTGAATAACTTTAAATTTTAATTATCAAAGTAATGAAATTATTATTTCAATCTAATTATTTTGTTATAAATCCTTTGGGGTGTATGAGGTTTTGCGCTTATTCATTAACACGTTGTATAGAAAACGCCTCATTGATAATTATTCTTTCGAATCCTTCATGTATGTAGTCTTATAGCAAAACATACTAACTTCCTGTGTGCGACAGAGAGCACATATACTTCCGCTGTTTGTTCACCATTCTCTCGATTTGTATCACCATCTGAAAAACAAAAAAATATGTTGAAAAAATAAATGACTGCAATTTTGTGTTATTAACCGGCCGGAGCAGAGATCTGCGCTCCCTAGACTTGCAAGTGAATATCATATTTTTTATAAGTCCCTAACAGGATCCGTGCAGGAGGCGATGGTTCGATCCCCGTCCAGGCCGACTCGTACCAATGAGTTTTCCGGAATTTATGTACGATTTGTAACACCACTGGCTTTTCGGTGAAGGAAAACATCGTGAGGAAACCTGCATGCTTCAATTTCGAGGCATGTATTGTACCCACTGTCCATTATAAGTGGCGACGGGCTCACTCCCCGTCACACTGGACAGGATTTCGGTACTAGTGAAACGTGGATGTTCTCTGGTTTCAGAATATCTCCGACTACCCCTCGGGGAATATAGTCGTGAGCATATGCTTGATGCTATTCTTAAAAATTATTCAGATTAAAGATCTAAACCTCTTTAAATGTTACTAGGGATTTCTTGTTCAGTTGTCTCTGCCTACCCCAGTGGGAGACAGGCGTATGTATGTATATAGGGTCCTTCTTAATATGCTGACACTTTTTTAAGTAGATGATCAGACAGTCAAACTGAACAACTTTCTCTATGGGACCAACATCGAAATCGCGAAAAAACTATCAGCTGTCCCATACATTATGCTAAAGTCCGGCCGCTGAAAGATTGCGTTTGACAGTTACCATAAAATTGTAAAAAACTGAATGAAAATATTGTTTACCTGTGCTCACTCTAGTACACAGGGCACTAGCTGCCCTTTTAAGTTCAAAAAGCTACTAAATAATGATCGGCATTTATAGTTTTCATTCAGTTTTTTACAATTTTATGGTAACTGTCAAACGCAATCTTTCAGCGGCCGGACTTTAGGACCCCAACATGGGAATGTATGTATATTAAAACATATACAAACCAGTATTTATGACGATGGCATCCAATTCTCTCCTCAAATCCCTCGCTCCTAACGTCAGCACCGCGGCCAATCTGTAAATAAAAGACAAATAATTTAGCATATTTACCGAGTACCTTAGTACTGAAACTCTGTTCAGTGTGACGGGGGGTGAGCTCGTCGCCACTTATAATGGACAGTGGGTACAATACATGTTGGAGCAATACCAGGGTTGCAGGGTGGATCCATAATCAATGCACTGCTGATGAGTTAATAAATGTAACTTTATTGATGATTCCACAAAATACAACGTGTTAATGAATTAACGCAAAACTAGAAAGTAGTTTGTTTAGAATCGAGAGCAGAATCGAATTATCATGTTTTCAACATAGGTAATTTTTTTCTAAATATTAAATAATTTGTTTACAAAATTTAAAATTTACTGAACTCGATCTCAACCCACCGCTAGGGCACTCTCACCCTACTTACTACCAAAACAAGATTCTTAAAATGTATCCATGAGCACGTTAGCGCTTTCATTCATTGCTAAAATGATAACAAATCATATTTGCCTCAAAACTTAAAATGCGAATAACTTTAAATCTTAACTACAAAAATTATGAAATTGTTGTTTCAATCTAATTATTTGGTTATAAATCAGTTGGGGTGTATGAGGTTTTGCGCTTATTCATTAACACGTTGTATATAATAAATAGAACTCAGAGCGTCGTGAAACGCAAGAGCAAGTGTTCTGTCTCGTACGACTGCTCGCTCGTTTAGGTGTTCTCGACTCCAAATTACAGATTTTTGGATATTTTGTCTTTTTTATTGGAAAAACACAAAAAAACAATTTGATGAAACTGTGTTGCATAGACGAATATTTTTTATGAGAAACAAGATTGCCCAGGCCTCCGAAAAGTGCGCGCGTGTGCCGTATTTTTGATGAGTTATCAAAAGTACTTTTATAGATTTTTTTATGATTTCACTAGATACCAAAAATCGGAAACTATTTTTAGTTCTTCTAAAACGAGGAAAATGTTTAAATACATGAAAATCTTTGACTAATTATTATAAGGACTAGCCTTGCGGTAGCATTTCCCTTCTGCCACGGTATAAACACAATTGATCTTGTGCATTTACATTCAATTTTACACCTTATCACTAAACGAGACAGCCTATAATTGCGAAATAATAACTTCGAACTTAGAACGTTTGGGGTTCACACGAGACTACTTTTCATGATTTTTTAACATTCAAAATTAGAATCCATTCGAAGTTATTATTTCGCAATTATAGGCTGTCTCGTTGAGTGATAAGGTATAAAATTGAATGTAAATGCACAAGATCAATTGTGCTTATACCGTGGCAGAGGGGAAATGCTACCGCAAGGCTAGTCCTTATAATAAAAAGTCAAAGTAGTGTTGTGACCTGTCGTCCCTGCACGCGTCGCTCACGCGTCTGTACGCAGTGCACACGCAGGCCGGCCGCCGCCATCTGCGACGCCTGCACGCACACTCCCGCACGCTCCATCTGCAATACAATACAATACACACATTAGTAACATTTGTATCCTATTCCCAAAGAGAATGTAATCATTACGACGATGGGACCATTCCGTTAGGACCACAGAACATTATAACAGTCATGCTAAGCAGTTGGTCTCAGATAGCTCCGTCAGATGGCGTTGTAACTAATCGTTAAGCCAGGTTAGAGGCCTATTAAGGCGGCTTTCAAATTCTCTGACAGCAAGTTGACCACTAACTTGCCTCCACCGACACGCACTGGGCCCGTGTGGTGGAGTATGGCCCGCTCCCTATCACCCTTATTCGTGAGAGGAGGCCTTTGTCCTGCAGTGGGATTCTACTTATACAATGGCTACTGACTATCTTGGGCGAGTCCGCAGAACATTATAACAGGGGTTAGAAGTGCAAAGTAGGCGTGGAACGTGTCGCCACGGGTTATGCTATGATTTGCATAACACCATAAGGCGCGCGGCGTGGTGCGAGCGAGAGGGCATGAGTAGTTGTAGCAGCGTGAGCGGGAAGACAAGTGGCGACAGCCGTCTCCGAAGCAAAAGCGCTACTTTGCATTTCTAACCCCTCTTATAATGTTCTGTGGTTTATTTACTTTACTGTACAGTATCAATTATTTTATTAAATAGACTATGTATTATTGTATACATAACTTTAGCTTAAGAATTTATATTGTAATAGTCGTGTTATGTTGTAGAGTTTCTGGCCGCATCTTCTCTACAGCGACAACACGTTCCGACGCGGTGGTAGCTTTAAAAAGATTTGACGTTTGATAAGTGTGTTGCAAGCTCCTATATTGAATAAATTATATTGACTTTGACTTTGCACGACACTAGCGCCCCTAGCGGTGTCGGACCGCCGTGAATTATTTCAAGTAACATGTTAGTTAAAAGTTTTTAGTCGCGCTGCAAGTCTCGCGGAGTGCGGACGCGTGCGTATCGGCGCGTTGGGCTTGCACGTGGCTCCGCGGTTTTAACCTTAAAACAATCACTTGAGATTATAAACTACTTACATTGGCAAAACTGCCACACTAGACTTAATTAATACTACTGATCATTTTCCTTCGTATACTCTCCACATAACAAGACATTGGCTGAATTGTGATAACACATCGGATGCCACTAAACAAAAATTGAATTGAATTAGTTAAAAGTTTGTTATTTTTGTAATAAAATAATGTAAAAACTAAAGAAATTAGCAACATTATTGATATTAAAAATGTTGGACAATCTTTGAAAAAAATATATTTTTTTTAGTGATGCAAGGAATACGAATACGAATATTCGTATTCGCCGAATAGCAGCCAATCACCGAATATTCGTATTCGGAGAATATTAGGAAGACATTCGTAATTAAATGTTTTCGCAAAACCCACTTATTTTTTGTCAGAAAGACATACATTTTCCTACGCTGCCGCTGAATACATATTTCCAGAAACAGTCATCTTTCAAATTATCCACTGTGTCTTCAGAAATAAAATTTTTCAAGGGTTTCGAGGGTCTAAAAAGGGTTTCTTTTACCACCCATAAAAGTGTCTTTTAACCGGATTTTAAAATGGAACGAAACTTTGTTTAGAACTTTAGGAATTTTAGTGCATGTCCGACACGCTGTCGATTTTGATTGTTTAAATAATATTTCGAATGATTAACGTGTCTTTTCAAAATTTTCAAATGATTTTTCGCTATTCGTATTTGAATTCGTATTCGCCGAATAATAAAATCAATATTCGTATTCGTATTCTTATTCGTAAAAGTGGTATTCGTTGCATCACTAATTTTTTTTAAATCAAGGATTTAAAGACGATTTTTAAAGTTGATTTATAAAATTTACATAAATTTTTTCTGAATAACGTTTTCGACGTTTCTCGTGAACGAGGCATGTTGAGGATTGTAAACCTCCTTTCATGTTAAGCTCTATGCTAGTATTTTGTATTGTTTTTCTTCTGCTGACATTGGTCGCCCTTTACCATATTTTACGTTTTCTTTAAATTATAAATTATACTAGCTGACCCGGCAGACGTTGTTCTGCCATTTTCCCTACCCTACACCTACCCTACAACTACCCTACACCTATCCTACACCTACAACTACCCTACACCTACCCTACACCTACAACTACCCTACACCTACCCTACACCTACAACTACCCTACACCTACCCTACAACTACCCTACACCTACCCTACACCTACAACTACCCTACACCTACCCTACAACTACCTACCTACCTACCTACCCTTTTTAAGATGTATTCTGCTATTCGGGACGGAAACAAATCCAACAAATCAAAAACCATGGCAATCGGTCCAGCCGTTCTCGAGTTATAAGTGTTGTAACAAACACGACTTTCTTTTATATATATATAGATTATTCCAAAGCCGGCCTATCTTTTCACCACCTTTTACAATAATCTACAGTCCGCTACAAGGCCTAAGAACATATTTATAACCAACCTGTCGGTGACAGCGCTGACGTATCTATGTACGCTGCTCGGCGACTCCGTGTCGTATCTGCGACGGTCCCACGCGCCGCACCCGCAAGTGCATTCACCACCTGTAACATTATAATCTTAACTATTATAAAACTGTAACAGAAGTGTGTCTGTACATTGAAGATATTTACATGAAAAAGATTACGATATGGTTTTTAGGTATCCCTGACTACAAATCAACCTTTTTTAGAATTATTGTCTGTCTGTTTGTTTGTATGTTTGTAACAGCATCACGCAAAAACTACTGAACCGATTTTGATGAAAATTTTTTTGTTTGATAGCTTATGATTTGAATTAAAATCTCGTATATTATTTGTGCGGACGAAGTCGTGGGTTAACTCTATTTAAGAGAATATAATTCGGAGCGCGCTCACTTCAAACGAAGTCTGGTGATATTTTCATTACTAACCAATTAAAGTCTATGAAATTTTTCAGAAACAATCTAGAAACCAATCTCTATGCTTGTATGAAGTCAGATTTTCGTTAAAATATACAGTTTTAGTGCTAGGATTAATTTAAGGTACTGCAGTTTTGTATAAACAAGCGATTTATTTTTCGCGATTTCGATGTTGGCTCCATAGTGAAAGTTGTTCAGTTTGATGGTCTGAAGCACCCCCAAGTATTACTAGGGTGTTTGTTACATGTATAAGATAGAAGCCGTGGTGGTCGAGTAGCGAGTAACCTTGCCTTCCGTGCAGGAGGCGATGGTTCGATCCCCATCCAGGTCGACTCGTACCAATGAGTTTTCAGAATTTATGTACGATTTGTAACACCACTGGCTTTTCGGTGAAGGAAAACATCGTGAGGAAACCTGCATGTATTGTACCCACTGTCCATTATGTGGCGACGGGCTCACTCCCCGTCGCACTGGACAGAGTTTCGGTACTAGTGAAATGTGGATGTTCTGAGGTTTCAGAATATCTCTGACTATCCCCTCGGGGCATATAGTCGTGAGCATATGCCATAAGGTAAACTTACTCTTCCTCGAAGACTGCTGGCCCATGTTCGTCGTGGTTTATTCGTACGTTAGGAAGTTCGACCAACGAACTACCATCTGCAATTAAAAACAAACATCGTTGTCATTTTATAATTCAAAACCTCACAGTCTAAAACATTACATATGTGCATAAATAATGACGTGTATTGTACCCACTGTCCATTACAAGTGGCGACGGGCTCACCCCCCATCACACTGGACAGAAGTTTCGGTACTACTAGTGAAACGTGGTCGTGAGCATATGCTATGCTATGCTATGATTGTACTTGAACCATATTTTGTCACTGTACGATACTTATAGAAGGAAATAACGGTCTATTTTGAGCTGCAATACACAGCGGATCAATTCATACGTACCAATTGCCGTAATTAAGACCAATTGAAGTTAAGTTTTTTGTGACTGTTTATTTCTGTACTGCTGTTAGTGGGATAAGCAAGGTGATTCATGAACAAATTGACATTTCATTTGACAAACAGTTATCCACTAGAGTATCCCACGACTTCGTCTGCACAGGTTCCTGTCATCGTAGCGAGATAAATCATATTCCAGATTTTATGTCAAATAGAATCAAGCATTTAAATTCACATTGTATTTATATGTGTTAATGAATAAGCGCAAAACCTCATACACCCCAACTGATTTATAACAAAATAATTAGATTGAAACAATAATTTCATTATTTTGATAGTTTGAGGCAAAAATTATCTTTTATCATTTCAGCAATGAATGAAAGCGCTAACGTGCTCATGGATACATTTTAAGAATCTTGTTTTGTTAGTAAGTAACCCTACTTACTCAAGAGTGCTCGAGCAGTGAGTTGAGATCGAATTCAGTAAATTTTAAATTTTACAAATTATTTAAAAATATGAAAAAAATTACCTATTTTGAAACCATGATAATTTGATTCTGCTCTCAATTCTAAACAAACTACTTTCTAGTTTTGTGTTAATTCATTAACATGTTGTATTATATATAGCCGTTGTGATCCAGTGGCGAGTAACCTTGCCTGCCGTGAAGGAGATGGTTCAATCACCGTCCAGGCCGACTCGTACCAATTAGTTTTTCGCAATTTATGTATGATTTGTAACACTAATGGCTTTTCGGTAAAGGAAAGCATCGTGAGGAAACCTGCATGCTTCAATTTCGAGGCATGTATTGTACCCACTGTCCATTACAAGTGGCGACGGGCTCACTCCCCGTCACACTGGACCCATGGTGGACCCTGGACACTGGAATAGATTCCCTGGTCCCAGAGTGAAAGTTGTTCAGTTTGATGATCTAAACAACCCCTGTAAAAGTTTATTTTTATTTTTGTATCATCTTGTTTACATACATCCATGACTCAAGTACAAATATTAATATTCATCATACAAATATTTGTCCCCAACGGGATTCGAACCTAGGACCCTCGGCACAGCAGGCAGGGTCACTACCGACTGTGCTATCGGGGTGGGTATATTCTCATGCTACTGTCCCATGGAGGTAGGTAGGGACTAAAGCCCGCCACACACTATGATTCTGGCACATTCTCTCACCATATTCATACTTTTGTTAGAACCTTGATGGCCTACGTGGTTTAGTCATCGTCCAAAGGAACCCTAATTTTGGACAGGTTTCAACAAGTTCAATAACCTTATGCACCGATGACGAAATCGTGCCAAAACTTATACGAAACGTACTAAATACTGAACTGAACTATTTCGAGCGATATTACATACTCTCGTTATGCCTAAATTAGTTAAAAATAAAATAAACAAATCATTATAGTACGTGATCCGCCATCTTGGATTGAAACTGCATAAATCCTCATGCAGAAATTGCATTTTGAATAAATAAATTGTTCGTACTTACGTCTTTAGTTATGTAGCAGTGTTATTGTTTCGTTTATTGATGTCGTTTTCGAGATAATTAGGTGGAATAAATTAGGGATTTAGGTCGAAAGTGCATGTCTACTTTTTGTACTGCTTGAAGTTCACTTTATGTTAATGTTTGAGCACCAAAACATTCAACAGTATAAACATTAAAGGAACAGACACTTTTAAACAAAATTTACATTTGTAATTTACAATTTATTCAAATAAATAGCACACAATCAAAATACGCACTTCCTAGTTCGTCTGACATTTTTGTTTGGATGCGTTCCGTTCCGCAATAAATACCTTCTTTCTTCAAAATGAACTAAACCAGAGTTGGTATCGAAATCGGTAATTTTAGAAATTTAATTTTAAACATATGTAAAATATAATAATGTTTTAACGAAAATAGACAAATTGTGGTCTTGCTTTAACAAAAAATGGTAATAAAATATTCCTTCTCGAACGTGTCCTGCGTAGAATGGACTGTTTTTCATTTTTTTTTCGTCTAAAGGCAAAAGAAGGGCGACCATACGTACTGTCAAACGATAATGACAAGCGTTTAAAAAACGCTGGTGCAAATTGACCCTTAAAACTATTTTCGTCCTAGCAACATCAATAGAGCCATAAACAAAAGAACAAAGATTAAAAAAATTCTTTAGCACGCCATTTTGTTGGCCGCGTTTTGTTCAGAAAATTCAGGGAATTTTCTTGTATTTTCCTTTAATACAGTGTTGTATGTGTTATTTCTGAAATGTCCAAGCGGAGAATTGAAGTGATGGATCCATTTATCAAGAAGAAAAGGTATGTAATGTGTTTATTTTTCATGTTTTTTTTGACGCCATGCTTTTCAAACATTTCTTGCATTTTATTGTTGTTTCTCGCTTTTCTCATGATAATTTTCATGTTTTACTTCAATGAAGTGACTAAACAAATCTCCTATTCTATTATCTTGTGAATTTATACAATATTTAACCAAAATTCGTTTGATGAATCGCAATTTATCTTTCGCTCTTTTGAAACTCAAAAAACCGCTCAAAAGATGCTTTCTTTCATCTAAAAATGTTCTAAAATATCATGCGTCCATAGAAACAAAACATACGGTCAGAGTGTCATCTTAGATTCAAAACGAATCCTACAAAATTACCCAGAACTCTACCTAAATCAATACAACAAACTATTGAATTACAGACTCTTCTGAACTGATCCTGTTACCAGAAAATTTTTATACGAATCGAGGTATTCAAAGGAATATTCAGTCTGTAAGATTCCACTGCTTGGCCAAGGCTTTTGGCACAGAATAAATACTAGTACTACCCCAGAGAAGAATCACTTCGAAAACATATTTAAATAAATAGCGACTCTCTCTGCACGGCAATAAGGTGCAAAGTTATTCGCACCCGTCCTATCGTACAATTCGCGAATAACCTACCAACCGTCACAACGGCGCGCGTACAAACAAAAATGAACCGAGTCATTAGACATGAAAGCTTCCTTTACATAGTCTCCCTCTATCATTCTTTCACGTGCTGGCAGCGTGACATCGCTAGGGCTTTCAAGTCTCGAATTGACTACTCACAATATGGCAGCAAGCCTAGAGATTTGATCAAGAAGTTTACACGGTATACCTAACCTATTGCCATTCACACTCAGGTGGGAACGCCCGTTAAGCGCACCTTGACGGACAGGAATGCTTTTGGGTTATACTGACAAGACTAACCTAATAGGGGGTTTGGGTAAAATGGTCAGTAAAGTCAGTAAGAGTCAGTTGTTTTGCCTAGTGTCAGTAAAAGTCAGTTTTTCCGAAAAATGGTCAGTGAGGTCTGTATTTTGAGGATCAGGGGCTACGTTCCCACAAAAGTGGTCTGGTGTCAGTAGATTAAGGTGAAAAAAATTCCGTTTTGGAGTTGGAGCCCCTAAAAATCAGTTCTGTTTCAGTGTTGCACCATCAAGTGATATGTGTGGTAACAATTATGAAATGATTTACAGTGATTAAGAGAAGTTTATTCCGAATACGTAAATGCGCGCTGCATACAAACGAAGTCTGGTGATATCATCAGTACTAACCAATTAAACTCAATAAAATTTTGCAGAAACAATCTAGGAATAAATGCTAATGCTTGTATCGTGTCCGAATTTCGTTAAAATATTCAGTTTCAATGCTAGGATTAATTTAAGATTTGTATGGAAATTTTTGACGCACTATAACTTTAAAACTGTACATTTTAAGGAAAATCTGACACGATACAAGCGTAGAAATTTGTTTCTAGATTGTTTCTGCAAAATTTTATTGAGCTTAATCAGTTAGTATTGAAGATATCACCAGACTTTGTTTGTATGCAGTGCGCCAACAGTAATATGCCCTTAAGAGAATATTTCCTCCAGGTGACGTCGCCTGGATTACTTAGATTATCCGCTACCGCCACATGTCTCTTCTGTATAAACCGTGGCTTATAATGGGTTCTAAAATAGGTGAATTTTTCTTCTATATCTTTCAAGCAAAACTGGTGTTTGTATGACAAGTCGTCATGATTTGTATGACAAGTCGACATGATTTGTATGACAAGTCGTCATGATTTGTAGGACAAGTCGTCATGATTTTATTATTTTTATTATTTATCAGGCAGGCAGTTGATGCAACTGATAATGCCTGTATCCTGTTGGTCGCAGCTACTATTTCTTATCAGTTTTTGGAAATATGTAGGTCGAGACGATTTGTATGAAAATACGTAGTTATGACGTCATTTCTATTATATTATGCCTTTCGCTCTGATCGTAAATCTTGAACACTTATACTTCAGCCATTTTGAAAGATTTTCTATTATTAATTTCACTTTAGTGTTTAAGATATCAAAGTTTTTATAAAATTTAAAAGGAAAAACTAATTTCATCAAACAGGTGACACAAGTGGCAATTAAAAATGTAGGTAGTACTCTTCTCTTAGTCACTGTAAATCATTTCATAATTGTTACCACACATATCCCTTGATGGTGCAACACTGACACAGAACTGATTTTTCGGGGCTCCCACTCCAAAACGGAATTTTTGCACCTCATTCTACTGACACCAGACCACTTTTGTGGGAATGTAGCCTCTGATCCTCAAAATACTGACGTCACTGACCATTTTTCGAAACAACTGACTTTTACGGATCTTAGGCAAAATAACTGACTCTTACTGACTTTACTGACCATTTTCCATCCCTGCTATTAGGTTAGTCTTGTCAGTATAACCCAAAAGCAAACCTGTCTCACTCCACAGCACGGGTACGCTTGACGGCCGATCCCCACCGAGGGGTGGATGGCAATAGGTTAGGTATACCGTGTTAACTTCTTGCTCAAATCTCATTAGGCTTGCCGCCATTTTGTGAGTAGTCGAGAGGCGTGCGCATAAAAAAAAATACAAAATCATTTATTTACTAAAATTAGTTTACACATACGGTTTACTTGAGGACCCGTACAAGGGAATGCCTGGAGTACGATGGTCCAAAACAGAGGATTACTAATATATATGTTTACAACACAACTCAGAGTTATTTATTTATTTTTTTTTTTTTTATGAGCGGCACAATAGCAAAATATTTTTCTCTGAGAAAAGAGCATGCAAGTGAAGTGTGTGTGTGTGTGTGTGTGTGTATATGTGTGTGTGTATGTGTGTATGTGTGTGTGTGTGTGTGTGTATGTGTGTGTGTGTGTGCGTGCGTGTGTGTGTGAGTGTGTTTGCGTAAACGAACGTACGTTTGACGTTTTTGAGCGTTTGTTTAGACGGGGATGTTTAGAAGAAGCTCTGTTTCGGAATAGTTTAAGGTAGCTAACCAAGTTCTTAATTTATATTTAGACTCTCGAATACAACATCGTTTTATATCACATTGCTTATTTATTTTATTGTAAATGTAAGGAAACAGGAAGTATGGAAAACGCTGCGCAAAGACTGTTCTCTATAATTCTGTTCTGCATAATTCTCCAAACGACGCTATGCTATGTACTATAAGGTTTATAATTGTGTTACTTTGACTATCCGTCACCGCCAACCGTCTCTTCTGTATAAACCGCGCCTAAGATCATGAATTTCCAGGATAAGTCATCACCTCTATTATTTTTAGGCCATTGTCCTGCAGGAGAGTCCTACATGCAATAACCTATTGTATAAATTTTATTGCAATTTAATGTTGCCAGAGAGGAGAAGGCAGCCGCCGCAGCCAAGTCTGGAGGCGGTGGGGAGTCCAGCTCCGAGGCGAGCCTGAGCTCTGCTCTGACGACTACCACCAGCACGGCCGGCATCAACTCTTATACTGGTATGTTTTAAGGTTACTTGTTATACTATTCTAATTGTTTGGTGTGTATGGAGAAACTTTTTAAAATGTATCTAACAGCTGTGATTCTCAATACTCAATGCTTTATTGCGTTTCACAATGGTCGTCGGTTAGCTTTGACTAATTATTATAAGGACTAGCCTTGCGGCAGCATTTCCCCTCTGCCACGGTATAAGCACAATTGATCTTGAGCATTTACATTCAATTTTACACCTTATCACTAAACGAGACAGCCTATAATTGCGAAATAATAACTTCGAACTTAGAACGTTTGGGGTTCACATGAGACTACTTTTCATGATTTTTGACATTCAAAATTAGAATCTAAAGTTATGGGGAATAAAATCCAAAGTTGCGGATTTCATGTTACCTCGCCCCACGCAAAAAGTGGCCGAAATGTTTGTTAGTAGAATTACACGCGTAACCAGTCCACATATAAATAGTCAAAAGTCGGTTAGCCCAGTAAAAATATGGGTCGAAAGGAAATACTTTATAATAAGCAATTTTTTTTGCTAGATTGTTTATACAAATGATATTAAGATACTTTATTAACGAATCCAACTACATTTCGTATTTTTAGTACTAAAACGTAAATTTTTAGTTACAGTTTTGGAATTTTTCCAAAACTATAACTAAAAATTTATTATTTTTATTGTTTGTTTTAGGTTATGAGTTTACATACACTGTGTAAAGTTTGTACTAAAATAGAGTATTTCGTAATCGAGGTATTAGAATTCTCAGAAAACGCAAAATTAAATTCCCATACATTTAGTAGGGAAATAACAAAATCATCTAGTTGTGATTTTGTAAACACTTTCCAAAAATTTAGGGGTGGTTCAGACCATGAAACTGAACAACTTTTACTATGGGAGCAAACCTGAAATAGCAAAAAAAATACATTCTGATGTTCCATACTAAACTGCAATGCCTACTAGACTCACCTCGACTCACAATGTATCAAATAGCTGATTTTTCTACTCTATGAGTAGAGAAATCACGAAGATATCCCGCCCTTTTTCTCTCAAGCGATTAGTGAAAGAGAGAAGGCTTTACAATATCGCGATGCCATTCTAGCCCGTCAAGGATAAATCAACAGGCTTCTTGACACTTATTAGAAGCTTCGACACTACACTTTGCTTTTAACTACCTATACAATTGATTCAATATATAAATTTTTGCCCACAGGTTTGCCCCACTCCCAAAAATACCACGAGCTCCTCCGCCGTCGACTCGGGCTCCCAGTTTGGGAATACAAAAACGATTTCATGCGTCTTCTAAACACACACCAATGCGTGGTCCTAGTCGGAGAGACGGGCTCCGGTAAAACCACACAAATCCCCCAATGGTCCGTCGAATTCGCTGCAGTTACAGCCGGGAAATCCAAAGGTGTGGCTTGTACGCAACCTCGAAGAGTAGCAGCCATGTCCGTGGCTCAGCGAGTTGCTGAGGAAATGGACGTGGCTTTGGGACAACAAGTCGGCTACAGCATCCGTTTCGAAGACTGCTCCGGCCCTCAAACGGTTCTCAAATATATGACTGACGGAATGTTGCTCCGAGAAGCGATGTCAGACCCTATGCTCGAGCAATACAGAGTAATATTGCTTGATGAAGCTCACGAAAGGACTTTGGCAACGGATATTCTCATGGGTGTATTAAAAGAAGTTATAAAACAGCGTTCTGATTTGAAATTAGTTATTATGTCAGCTACATTGGACGCCGGTAAATTCCAACAGTATTTCGACAACGCTCCGCTAATGAACGTGCCAGGCCGTACCCATCCCGTAGAAATTTTCTACACACCGCAACCAGAACGTGACTATTTAGAAGCTGCAATCAGAACCGTAGTGCAAATCCACATATGCGAAGAAATCAGCGGTGATATATTACTGTTTTTAACGGGACAGGAAGAGATAGAAGATGCTTGTAAAAGGATTAAGAGGGAGATAGATAATCTTGGGCCGGATGCTGGCGAGCTGAAGTGTATCCCGCTGTATTCTACGCTGCCTCCGAACTTGCAGCAAAGGATCTTCGAGCCGGCTCCTCCGAATAGACCGAATGGGGGGATTGGGAGGAAGGTTGTGGTGTCTACTAATATTGCTGAGACTTCGTTGACTATCGATGGAGTTGTCTTCGTGATTGACCCTGGATTTGCTAAGCAGAAGGTAATTATTTTATTTTTAATTACATCTTGTGTCATTAATTGTGTTTCAACTATTATTGATAATAGTTGAAATTGGAACAGGGTGTGTCATCTATATCGTATGAATTCAAGTTGTAATGCTTGACATGCGTGTTGGTTAGTTTGTAATAACTTCCAGTAGATGGCGCTCACGTCCCCTTAAGACGCAATAGATTGAAAATGTCGTTCTCTGGCTAGTGGACTCGGTAGCGAAATTGGATAACGCACTTCCCCAGTTTGGAAGAGAGTGGGTTCAAGTCACGCCCGAGACAAATTTTTCAATCTTTAATTTTATCAACTGTATATTTGCAATTTTGAATCAAATCAAATCAACTTTATTTATGAACAATTTTGAATTTTAATACTAACAAAAAACATTTTTGAATTGGTAGTTTTTTCTTGAATCTGTAGTGACGTTTCTCAAAGTAATTTCAAGTGTTGGTGTAATTATTTAAGTGGGATTTTGGGTAATCCAACATCCTGTTGGACAACAGACTATTCTGGGGTGTGCATCAGACTATTCTAGGAGGGCACCAGACTATTCTAGGGTGAACACCAGACTATTCTGGGGTGGACCATACAATATTGTATTGTGGGCAACAGATTTTGTGGGGTGGGCACCAGTCTATTCTAGGGGGGCACCAGGCTATTCTGGGGTGAACACCAGACTACTCTGGGGTGGACACCAGACAATATTATATTGTGGGGTGGGCCCCAGAATAGTCTGGGGCCAGACTGATGATCAGACTGTTCTGCGGTGGGTACAAAACTTCTGGGGTGGGCATTAGACTATTCTGGGGTGGACACCAGACTATTCTGGGGTGGACACCAGACTATTCTGGGGTGGACACCAGACAATATTGTGTGGTGGGCAACAGGTATTGTAGGGTGAGCACCAGACTATTCGGGTCGGGGCTATCAGCTGAGTATCCAAGGTGTAACAATAGCCTCCTAACCTTACAGAACTTACCTAATAAAGTATTCTACCCCACAGGTATACAACCCACGTATCAGAGTGGAGTCTCTCCTCGTATCACCCATCAGTAAGGCCTCGGCCCAGCAGCGGGCCGGTCGCGCCGGTAGGACGCGGCCTGGCAAGTGCTTCCGTCTCTACACCGAGAAGGCATACAAGAACGAGATGCAAGATAACACGTACCCGGAGATATTGAGGTTTGTGTGTCGATCGGTATGGGTTTGTCATCTGTCACAGACTATGTATTATTGTATACATAACTTTAGCTTAAGATTTTATATTGTAAAAGTTATTAAGTCGTGTTATGTTGTAGAGTTTCTGGCCGCATCTTCTCTACAGCGACAACACGTTCCGACGCGGTGGTAGCTTTAAAAAAGATTTGACGTTTGATAAGTGTGCTGCAAGCTCCTATATTGAATAAATTATATTGACTTTGACTTTGACATCTACACTATTGTATTGTAACAGAAGTTTCTGTACATTTAAGATATATTTTACAGTTACAACAAAAACCGGTCAAGTGCGAGTCGGGTGACACGCGCACCGAGGGTTCCGTACCACACAAGATAATAAATAACTTACAAAAAAGTTTTGTTTTCTCCGGAACCTTTAGCGCGAGTCGTGGTGGTCCAGTGGCGAGTAATCTTGCCTACAGGAGACGATGGTTCGATCCCCGTCCAGGCCGACTCGTACCAATGAGTTTTTCGGAATTTATGTACGATTTGTAACACCACTGGCTTTTCGGTGAAGGAAGACATCGTGAGGAAACCTGCATGCTTCAATTTCGAGGCATGTATTGTACCCACTGTCCATTATAAGTGGCGACGGGCTCACCCCCCGTCACACTCCCCCGTTATAATAGGATATATTTTCATGCCCCCCTCTTTTGAAATTTTAACGACAAGCTCGTGGAGAACGGTGCTATCCGAGACCTACTGAGCCTGAACACGTTGGTAACAACCAACGAATGGGTGAATTAAAGTCGGGACAATGTAATAAGCCACAATTGACATCTGTCAGTTTAAGCTTCATAGTGAGGTGACCTGCTTAAAAACATCGATTAAAGCGAATGAATCGATACGGATTTCAAACATACGTGAATCGAATTTTATGTGAATATCGCGATTTGTTGGAACTACGTTTTACATCGATGTTTTTGGGTTACATCCCTAGTGTTAAAAAAGAAAAAGGGTTCACAGACGCAACATTGTAACGACGTTCAGTTCTTTGGAACAGAAATTGTTTATGTTGAGAATGGTTTATTAGTGAAAGTAAATCGTAAAATTACCTTCTTTGGTCATTATTACAATAAATATGTAATCGTAATAAAAAAAAATATAGCAATTGTACAGTTCTAACTTCGTAAAAAATTATATTATTCTATGGCCGCCGTTACAAGGTTATGATTGATGACGTATCAATAGATGTCAAATGTGGCTTTTTAAACTGTCCCGACTGTAGTAACTGAATTAATGAGTGGAATTCACATCTTTAACTGGATTTTTCTTTTCAAAATGCATTTGTGTCCCCCTCTATGATATCACTACGGAGGGAGGCGCGCCCCACTGGTTGGGAAGTCCCGGTTTAAAGTCATCGAACCCAGGACCTCCCACAAAATGAATTGAAAGCAACATGTCTAATGCCCCTCGCATTGCCCGTTGCAGATCAAACTTAGGATCTGTAGTTTTGCAGTTGAAAAAGCTGGGCATCGACGATTTGGTGCATTTTGACTTCATGGACCCACCAGCACCGGAGACGTTGATGAGGGCGTTGGAACTGTTGAACTACCTGGCTGCTTTGGGTGAGTAGAACTAGAATTAGCCTGCTAAAAGCGTAGATCAAAGTAAAATTAGTGGATAAGTTGCCAAGATATTGCCTTGATATTTTGTCAACACACTTGCTCATAAAGTGGCTCTTATTGCACTGTTTTTATGTTCATAATGTACTATTATCGATTAAATGTACTGGTATTTGGCGCTTGATCGAGTTGCATGATGCCCTAACGATAGCCAACCTCCGATTGGAGAATATACGATGTGTTAATGAATTAACGCAAAACTAGAAAGTAGTTTGTTTGGAATCGAGAGGAGAATCGATTTCTCATGGTTTCAACATAGGTTTTTTTTTTTTCAAAATATTAAATAATTAGTTTATAAATTTTAAAATTTACTGAACTCGATCTCAACCCACCGCTCGGGCACTCTCACCCTACTTACTAAAAAAAAACAAGATTCTTAAAATGTATAAATGAGCACGTTAGCGCTTTCATTCATTGCTGAAATGAGAACAAATAATTTTTGCCTCAAAACTTAAAATGCAAATAATTTTAAATTTTTATTGTCAAAATAATGAAATTATTGTTTTAATCTAATTATTTTGTTATAAATCAGTAGGGGTGTATGAGGTTTTGCGCTTATTGATTAACACGTTGTATAGTGTCCAACTTAATATGCTGACACTTTTTTAAGGGGATGATCAGACCGTCAATCTGAACCACTTTCTCTATGGGACCAACATCGAAATCGCGAAAAAAAATCATCTGTCCCATAAATTTCAAGTAGGTTTGCACTTTTGTATGGAAGAGCTGATTTTTTTTTTGCGTTTTCGATGTTGATGCCATAGAGAAAGTTGTTCAGTTTGACGGTCTGATCATCCCCTTAAAAGGACCTGTATATATTTAAAAAAAAATTACTTATGGGTTTGCTCTCGACCTCAATCCAGTTCTTAGGACAAAGCTTAAACTATTTATATGTGGACTGGTTACGCGTGTAATTCTACAAACAAACTTTTCTGCCACTTTTTGCGGGGGGCGAGGTAACATGAAATCCGCAACTTTGAATTTCATTCCTGATCCTTCAACAATCGTACCAATTTAGCGGTCAGATCGAAAGTGTTACGTGCTTTTCTCGATTCCCTAATTTTCGGGAGCAATTTTTTGATTTATTAATCAATAATATTATTATGGTTATTATTAACTGTCTCTTTTGCGGGTCTGCTGGAAGAAATCTCTTCAGAGATAAGCTCACCCTTTGTACATGCTTTCTCAACTTTGTATTTTTTATTATGTCTTTGTGTACAATTAACATTTATAAAGTGTTATAATATAATATAATATGAGAGACTTTCTGATACTTCAAATGTATGTACGCAAACGAACATTTATTGGTAGTGCAAAATTATCCATTGGCAACAACACCACTATCAAACGTCATTTAAATGATGCAAACCATTATAACTAAAGACCACGGCTGTAAGTGCTAGCTTCCCATTGCCTTTCCGAAAGAAAAAAAAAATGATGCAATCCATAGACCAACAGCACTTTTTACTGTCAATTTGGCAGGTTTTTCTGTACTTTTAATATTGCCATCTGCCGACTTTTCGCTTTACTAGTCTTTGAAACGCCTCATTCATTTGACAATCCAAATCCAGTGTTTTTGTATGTAAATTATAATATTATCATTATTATTAATCATCACACCTATCGGTAACTAATTATATTCCTCAGACGACGACGGTAACCTGACAGACCTCGGCGCGGTCATGGCGGAGTTCCCGCTGGACCCTCAACTAGCCAAGATGCTGATAGCGAGCTGCAACCACAACTGTTCCAACGAGATCCTCTCCATCACAGCCATGCTCTCAGGTAAGACATTTATCACCCTAGACACATCAAACAGGCTCGCACTGACAAGATGATGGTTGTAGTTGACTTCAAGGGTCCTCTAGCGCTGGAACCTTCATACAACAAGCTTGCACTGGTATAAGGTACTGAGTGAGAGACATAATTACCCCCACAATACAAAACAAGCCAGAAATCCTTTGACTGTGGACTGGTTACGCGTGTAATTCTACTAACAAACATTTCTGCCACTTTTTGCGGGGGGCGAGGTAACATGAAATCCGCAACTTTGGATTTTATTCCCCATAACTTAAGATTCTAATTTTGAATGTTAAAAATCATGAAAAGTAGTCTCGTGTGAACCCCAAACGTTCTAAGTTCGAAGTTATTATTTCGCAATTATAGGCTGTCTCGTTTAGTGATAAGGTGTAAAATTGAATGTAAATGCACAAGAACAATTGTGCTTATACCGTGGCAGAGGGGAAATGCTACCGCAAGGCTAGTCCTTATAATAATTAGTCAAAGCAGAAATTGCAAATGAGCTTTAAAGGACACTGGGCAAAAATGTATGACCACTGGTCCAAGAGCCCCCGCTATTGCACAGGTAGGGATAGTTAGTCACGTACATGGTGTACAAAGGGCATCAAAATATTTTCGAGCGAAAAAAAGATTGGTGGTCGAGTGTCGAGTAACCTTGCCTGCCGTGCAGGAGGCGATGGATCGATCCCCGTCCAGACCGACTCGTACCAATTAGTTTTTATGAATTTATACAACGGGTTAATGAATTAACGCAAAACTAGAAAGTAGTTTGTTTAGAATCGAGAGCAGAATCGAATTATCATGTTTTCAACATAGGTTTTTTTTCTCCAAATATTAAATAATTTGGTCGTAAAATTTAAAATTTACTGAACTCGATCTCAACCCACTGCATGGGCACACTCACACTACTTACTACCGAAACAAGATTCTTAAAATGTATCCACAACACAAGCACGCTAGTGCTTTCATTCATTGCTGAAATGATAACAAATCATTTTATCCTGGAAACTTAAAATGCATATAAATTTAAATGTTAACAACCAATATAATGAAATTATTGTTTCAATCTAATTATTTTGTTAGAAATCAGTTGCGGTGTATGAGGTTTTGCGCTTATTCATGAACACGTTGTATACGTTTGTAACACCACAGGCTTTTCGGTGAAGGAAAACATCGTGAGTAAACGTGCATGCTTCAATTTCGAGGCATGTATTGTACCCACTGTCCATTACAAGTGGCGACGGGCTCACCCCCCGTCACACTGGACAGAAGTTTCGGTACTAGTGAAACGTGGATCTTCTGAGTTTTCAGAATATCTCTGACTACTCCCTCGGGGAATATTGTCTATGCTAACATCTTCTATACTCTGAAACTTTGTTATTTATTGAATATGTTTGTTGCAGTACCGCAATGCTTCGTGAGACCGAACGAGGCACGCAAAGCAGCCGACGAGGCCAAGATGAGATTCGCACACATCGACGGGGACCACCTCACACTTCTCAATGTCTACCACGCGTTTAAACAGAGTCAGTATCTTAGCTTGTACACTAATACAGGGTCCTTCTTAATATTCTGATACTTTTGGATGATCAGACCTTCAAACTGAACAACTTTCACTATGGGACCAATGTCGTAATCGCGAAAAAAAATCAGATGTTCCATACTAAACTGCAAATCTACACGAGCTAAATGTATGGGATAGCTGATTTTTTTTTCGCGATTTCGATATTGGTCCCATAGTGAAAGTTGTTCAGTTTGATGGTCTAAACAACCCCCTTAAAAGTTTGAAATGTTATTTTTACTTTTGTAACACCTTGTATAGGGTCCTTCTTAATATTCTGACACTTTTGGATGATTAGACCTTCAAACTGAACAACTTTCTCTATGGGACAAACATGGAAATCGCGAAAAAAAAAATCTACTGCTCCATACAAAACTGCAAACCTACTTAAGCCAAATGTATGGGACAGTTGATTTTTTTTTCGTGATTTCGATGTTGGTCCCATAGTGAAAGTTGTTCAGATTGATGGTCTGATCATCCCCTTCAAAAGTGTCAGCTTGTACGACACTCACACTCTACACGCAACTGTTTACAAGCAGTTGACATCATCAACCATTCGGCCAATCACAGTCGTTTACGATCACGTGACTAAATTAGACAAAAAAAAATGACATTTGTCGATTTTCTCTTAAAATATCCAGTATTTTTCTTAACTGACTAAATAGTTGATTTCCAAAATTCATATTCAATACGGATGCCATCAATAGATCCTATATTTTACATGCTGTGAAATACCGTATTATTAAGATAATTTCTCATTATAATTTTGGTGCAAGTTCCCCATTATCAGACAGTAAGTGATGATCTTTCCGAAAACATGTTTAAAACTCAAATCAAAAAAGTCCTCTGTAAAAAAAGCATATTATAAACTGGATGATTATCTTAATGATCAAAATGCTTGGGTCTGAGGTCACTAGCTTATAGTTTATTTACTTTACTGTATAGTATCAATTATTTTATTAAATAGACTATGTATTATTGTATACATAACTTTAGCTTAAGAATTTATATTGTAATAGTTATTAAGTCGTGTTATGTTGTAGAGTTTCTGGCCGCATCTTCTCTACAGCGACAACACGTTCCGACGCGGTGGTAGCTTTAAAAAAGATTTGACGTTTGATAAGTGTGCTGTAAGCTCCTATATTGAATAAATTATATTGACTTTGACTTTGATGATGAAGTGATAATTTTGTTGTGTTGGTATGTTACAGACATGGAGGACCCGCATTGGTGCTATGACAATTTCATAAACTATAGATCACTCAAGTCAGGCGACAACGTACGCCAGCAGCTCAGTCGGATCATGGACAGGTATGGAACATATTTATTTTTAGGGTTCCGTGCCAACGGGACGGTATTACTACTTCTTATCGTGTGGAGAGCAAGCCCTGCTAGTCTATACTCCATTCAAAATAGCAACGAAATTTTAAGGCTATTTTGCATTACAGAAACAGAGATTTGACACACTTCATCGCACTTATTCTTAGAACAGCTTTAGTAACGTCCAAGATATGTCGGATAGTATATGTATCCAATAAATTATTTACATTTGGTAATCAGAATTGGCCAGAAAGCTAAATAGGAATCGGAAAATCTCGTCATCCTTATTTGGAATGAAGTATAGTATGATTTCTACACGCGCGCGACGCGCCATCGCGGCATAGAAAATACATAAACCTGTTCCCGCGCTTTTTGGAGAGCGAAAGCCGCGCTTGCCGCGGCTTGTAGTATGGGAAAAAGCCGAGTCGCGCGCAAGTAGAGAAATCATGCTAGACGTACTGGTGTCAGAGTTTTTATGTAACGACTACTACCACGAGAGATCCTAGACCCTATTACTAAGCCTACGTTATCCGTCCGTCCGTCTGTCTGTCTGTCCTACCTATTTAGGACTGTAACTTTTGAACCGTAATAGCTAAACAGGTGAAACTTTCACAGAGTGTTCGTTATTATGGCGGATTTGCTGACTAATGTCCAAAAGTTAAAAATTAAGGACCCATACAAGAAATTCGTTTTTATCAACGTTTTTTCTGTTCGCTCTATCGTAAAAACGGTAATACATACAAGCGTCAAACTTGGTGTGATTATAGAGCAAACTCTACAGTATAAAAACAAATAATAAAAACCGGCCAAGTTTGAGTCGGTCAAGCGCTAAAGGTCCCGAGAAAACTAAACTTTTTTGTATGTGGTGGTGTGGTACGGAACCCTCGGTACGCGAGTAGCCCGACTCGCACTTGACCGGTTTTATTGCTCTATGCTAATAGACTTCACTATTTGATCGATGACTTCACATACGCATCAGAATTTCATCTTCAGCATATGCAGGATTTCTCACAATGATTTCCTTCACCGTTTGAGAGCAGTCGGTATTACGTACATAAGTTAGAAAAACACGGACCCTCAAGCTTGAGTTTCCATACCTCTCCGCAACGCGCCACCTACGCTCCTTCACAGGCCCGGCACTTCAAACAACTGATGACATTCGCACATGCGCACTTTGTGCAAATTTTGCATGACATATCGCTCATCCGGGAGAATAACCACACAATTGCAGTTTTTTCCAAAATTGAGTTATTAATTAATGGCATAATAATTAGGTGGATACTTATCTGAAGGAATAAACTCACGACTGTACTGTCAGTAGTTTTCGCTAGATGGCGCAGTGTTATTATATCGTTGATGAAAAATTGGGCCCATCTTGGAGTGTGAACCTTTAAACCCTTCTCCTGTAAAATTTGCAATAATGTAATTGTGCGGTTATTCCACCGGATGAGCGATATGTGTACGGTTGCCTTACCACGCATTGTATGAACATCATCTACGTTTAATCTAAAGAATCACTGAAAATTTGAATTTAGCGTTATTTTCCAAAGTTTATTTTTACTGAGACTGTTAAATCCAACGGGTGCGCGCGCCTGACTGCATTCCCTTGCTCGGCTCCCCTCAAGTGTGAGGTGAGGTGGGGTATCCGAAGTCAAAGGGGGGCGGGGAGTGGCCGTTCTGTATGTAGAACTATATACTATTACCTTGGACTAATTATTATAAGGACTAGCCTTGCGGTAGCATTTCCCCTCTGCCACGGTATAAGCACAATTGATCTTGTGCATTTACATTCAATTTTACACCTGATCACTAAACGAGACAGCCTATAATTTCGAAATAATAACTTCGAACTTAGAACGTTTGGGGTTCACACGAGACTACTTTTCATGATTTTTAACATTCAAAATTAGAATCTAAAGTTATGGGGAATAAAATCCAAAGTTGCGGATTTCATGTTACCTCGCCCCCCGCAAAAAGTGACAAATGTTTGTTAGTAGAATTACACGCCTATTCTGTGGCTCCTTGAAAATGTTTTCTAATCAATCTGTTATTTATATTTGCAGGTTCAGTCTGAAAAGGACGAGTACAGAATTCACAAGTAAAGACTACTATATTAATATAAGGAAAGCGCTCGTTAATGGATTTTTCATGCAGGTATGAATTTCTATCTTCTATACAGTCACCATCAGATATATCATAGCAAGGTGGTCAAATATTTCTACATACATACATACATAAACTCACGCCTTTTTCCCAGAGGGGTAGGCAGAAACTATAGATCTCCACTTTGGGCGGTTCTGACACACCTCTCTTGCTTCCTCTAAGTCCATACATCTTTTCATACATTCCCTTCGATTTCGGCTACTTTTAACCTGGCATTTTTTAATGACGTCCCTGATCTGGTCTAGGTATCCTCTCCTAGGTCTGCCTCTACCAATGTTTCCTTCCACACAAGCCATATATATCTGTTTCGTAAGTTGACTTTCATTCATCCTTTCAATATGTCCAAACCATCGAAGCATTCCCTTCTCTACTTTAACCACTACATCTTCATTCAAATATTTCTAAGCATTTCTTATTTTCAATAATTTCTTTACACATAACCAATCCAAAATATAGGAAAGCCTAGAACATCAAATATATCTACGCAGTCAGGGTGATCATAAACATCTGAGCAGCGTAGGAAAAACGACCTTATTCCGTTATAATTCATTTCAATTTTTAATAACATTATAAAGAAAGCCGTGGTGGTCCAGTGGCGAGTTACCTTGCCTGCCGTGCAGGAGGCGATGGTTCGATCCCCGTCCAGGCCGACTCGTACCAATGAGTTTTTCGGAATTTATGTACGAATTGTAACACCACTGGCTTTTCGGTGAAGGAAAACATCGTGAGGAAACCTGCATGCTTCAATTTCGAGGCATGTATTGTACCCACTGTCGATTACAAGTGGCGACGGGCTCACCCCCCGTCACACTGGACAGAGTTCCGGTACTAGTGAAACGTGGATGTTCTGAGGTTTCAGAATATCTCTGACTACCCCCTCGGGGAATATAGTCATGAGCATATGCTTATGCTGTATAACTACGAAATCTCGACAAAAGCACAGGTCCGGACCTTCAAACAACGTTTTGGATTTGACATGATGACGTTCGCACATTGTCTTTGACATATGTGTAGGGTTGACTTACCACGCATCGTATGAACATAATCTACATTTCGTTACTTTTTATTGTCCGTTCTGTTATTAAAAATAATATTTGAGCTGAAGAATTACTGAAAATGTGAATTTAGTGTTATTTTTCAACGTTTTTTATGCACTGTAAAGACTCAAATTTATCTAGTCAAATACTACGGGCGCGCGCGGCTGACTGCATTCCCTTGCTCGGCTTCCCTCAAGTTTCCCAGAAAGTGTGAGGTGAGGTGGGGTATTTGAAGTCAGAGGGGGGCGGGGAGTGGCCGTTCTGTATGTAGAACTGTACTATTACCTTTTCTGTGACATGTGTTATAAACTACCAGTAATATTAGTTCAAACAAAATTTACTAAAGTATCTTTAATGCAATCTCAAACCGTATTTTTCCTGGACTATTAATAAATGTAACATTATCCTAATTTTACAGGTAGCACACTTGGAGCGAACAGGGCACTACCTGACAGTAAAAGACAACCAAGTGGTACAACTGCACCCTTCTACATGCCTCGACCACAAGCCTGACTGGGTCATTTACAACGAGTTCGTGCTCACAACTAAGAACTACATAAGGACCGTCACTGATATCAAACGTAAGTACATACGATACTTAGGCATAGGTCCGGTACTTCAAACAACGTTTTGGGAGGTTGGCTTGCCGCCATTAATTTGTTCGGTCGATGTTGTATTTGAGCATAAGCATATGCTCACGACTATATTCCCCGAGGAGGTAGTCAGAGATATTCTGAAACCTCAGAACATCCACGTTTCACTAGTACCGAAACTCTGTCCAGTGTGACGGGGAGTGAGCCCGTCGCCACTTATAATGGACAGTGGGTACAATACATGCCTCGAAATTGAAGCATGCAGGTTTCCTCACGATGTTTTCCTTCACCGAAAAGCTAGTGGTGTTACAAATCGTACATAAATTCCGAAAAACTCATTGGTACGAGTCGGCCTGGACGGGGATCGAACCATCGCCTCCTGCACGGCAGGCAAGGTTACTCGCCACTGGACCACCACGGCTTTTTTGTTGTATTTGATATTCGTGAAAAATTTGTTTTAGTGATATTTGTGACATAATTTAGTGCGGATTGTGTCTCAAATACGTACGAAGAAAGAACAAAAGTTTTGGTGCAAGTTAAATCGCACTGGTGATTTTGGGGGCAACGCACGAGCTTACAAAATCGACCACAATGTCATCGTCATCGTTCATCTATCATCCCATCTTCATCAGGAGAGTTTTGCACGGGAATCGTGAAGAACAGGACGGGCTTTGTTTCTTAATTTTCTAAATTGTTTTTCGTGGCTATTATTGTGTTAATGTGGTGGAATTAGTTTGATAATGTGCCATTAATGGAGAACAATATAGTAAAAGTGAGAAATAAAGAAGGCGCTCCCGTTTGATTCGGATTGATTCTCGCGTGAAACTCCCCTGAACACTGGAATGTGTGTACCACCCTCGCATTTCAAGAGTTAGGTAGGTTAAGGTTTAAGTACAAAGGAAAATACAGGGTGTCTCAAAAGAAATTTTATATTTAGTGGATCGATTAAAAAAAAAGTAAGCCGTATATAGAAAAAATGTTTATTAATTATTGAAATACACTTTTTGGGGATTTATTTCTTAAAAATGATATCGTCTAAATGTAGACCCGCGCGTTCTCGGCACTCATTTAATCGAACAGTAAAATTACTTATGACGGCTCGGCAGGTGGATTCAGGGATGGCTGCCATTTCGTGACGGATATTTTCTTTCAAATGGGCCAGTGAAGTCGGTTTATCGGGTTTCTGATGTTTGCGTTTTGGATTCGTTGCACTCCAGTAGCGGCAGTTCTGCTTATTTACGTGGCCATTAAGATGAAAATGAGCTTCATCCGAAAACAAAATGTTGGTAAACGTTGAAAATCGCTCAATCACCTGATTTACGAAATGAAGCCTCTGACTGGCATCTTGGGGCTTTAATTCTTGCACCAATTGAATTTTGTAGGGGTGCAGCTTTAGGTCTTTGTGCATGATGCGATGTAATGATGATCTATGCACATTTAAAGCACTTGCGCGCTTCCGAATTGAAAGGTTCGGGTCGTCACGAACAGACTGATTAACATTCTCCACGTTTTCTACCGTTCTTGATGACCTAGGTCGCCCGGATTTTGATTTATCTAGCGTTTGTACCGGTCTCTTCAAACTTTTTAACCCAATGTCGAATGAGAGGAATGCTTGGCGCATCATTTAAGTGGCGAAAACCTCGAATACAGTCGCCGAATCACCGTTTTTGTAAAACTCTCGCACGCACAACGCGCGGTCTGCTCCCGAGAAACGCTCCATAGCGACTGAATTCCCAAGAGCCAGGCTACCGATTGACATAACCCCCGCGCCCCTCGGATACGTTGCGCTCACGCAGTAAGCTAAATAAATATACAATTTCTTTTGAGACACCCTGTATAACTTAAGACCAGGTTGTAAGGGCTAGTTCCCATTGCCTTTCCGAAAGGATAAACTATTTAAAAAAAAAAACGTTCTGGATTTGACATGATGGCGTTCGCACATGCGCACTTGGTGCTAATTGTCTTTGACATATGTGTAGGGTTGACTTACCACGCATCGTATGAACATACATGATACATTTCGTTACTTTTATTGTTAATTCTGTTATTAAAAATAGTATTTGAGCTAAAGAATCACTGAAAATGTGAATTTAACGTTATTTTCCAACGTTTATTTTTACTGTGAGGATAAAAATAAAATATATTTAATGTAGTTAAATCCAACGTGTGCGCGCGTCTGACTGCATTCCCTTGCTCGGCTCCCCTCAAGTGTGAGGTGAGGTGGGGTATCTGAAGTCAGAGGGGGGCGGGGAGAGGCCGTTCTGTATGAAGAACTATACAACGTGTT
The DNA here is from genome assembly GCA_963924505.1 of Agonopterix alstromeriana. Classification (NCBI taxonomy): domain Eukaryota; kingdom Metazoa; phylum Arthropoda; class Insecta; order Lepidoptera; family Depressariidae; genus Agonopterix; species Agonopterix alstromeriana. The sequence goes on along the minus strand of OZ004689.1, from coordinate 8,188,819 downwards.
AATGAATAAGCGCAAAACCTCATACACCCCAACTGATTTATAACAATATAATTAGATTGAAACGATAATTTCATTATTTTGATAGTTAAAATTTAAAGCTTTTAAATTTTCAGGCAAAAATGATTTGTTATCATTTCAGCAATGAATGAAAGCGCTAACGTGCTCATGGATACATTTTAAGAATCTTGTTTTGGTATTAAGTAGGATGATAGTGCACGAGCGGTGGGTTGACATCTAGTTCAGAAAATTTTAAATTTGACAAACAAATTATTTATTATTTAAAAAAAAATCCAATGTTGAAACATGATAATTCGATTCTGCTCTCAATTCTAGAAAACTACTTTCTAGTTTTGCTTTAATTCATTAACACGTTGAATACTATTACCTATTCTGTTATTATACTAAAATGTGATATTTTCTCCTCCACAGCGGAATGGCTGCTAAAAATAGCGCCGCAATACTATGAGCTGAACAACTTCCCGCAGTGCGAGGCGCGGCGGCAGCTTGAACTACTACAGGCCAGGCTGGACTCCAAGGTCTACCAGGAGGGCTTCTAGGGCGATGCGCGTGGCGATGATGATAGTTACAGGACGCCTTGCTGAAGATAAAGCCTTTTTAGTTATGTTCGGTGACAGTAATAGGACATTATTACGTTATTACAGTCGAGGCTGGATTGTGGCTCGAGCCGCAGGCGAGGGCTGTGAACGAGCCGAGACTGTAATGACCAACGACGGTTTTCAACACACTTGTGAGGAAATAATAAATAAAGTTTCACAGTTTTAAACAAATATTTTTGTGGCCAGATTTCTTTCTTCTCGCTCCGTGCATCTGTGTTTGAATTAGTTATGCGCGCGCATGTATTACCTGTGCGGTATTCATAATGTGACTAACGAGTTGGTGCAGTTGCAGTTAAAAAATTAATTGCAATATAACATTTCGATGGTTTTTCAAATACGCCATTTTGAATTTCAATGCCTAGAAGAATGTCAAAAAAGACACATTTTGAATTTCAAAAAATACGCCATGTTTATTTTAAAAACCAGACGCCGTGAAGAATTTTAAAAAGAGCCCATTCATAAAATTTCAACCAAGGCTTCTTGGATTTAAAAAAATACTCCTATTTCTGTTTCAAACACGCCATTTTGAATTTCAAAGAAATATCGAGGTGGTGGCATGCTTCAAGATCGAGGCGTGTAGTGTTCACTGTCTGCTAAAAGTGACGACGGGCTCACTACCCGTCAGCTAGTGAAATGTGAATATTCTGAATATATCACTACCCCCTCGGGGATTACAGCTGTGAGCCTTAGACGATTTATATATGGACAAGTTACGCGTGTAATTCTACTAACAAACTTTTCTGCCACTTTTTGCGGGGGGCGAGGTAGCACGAGATACGCAACTTCGAATTTTATTCCATTAGTTTAGATTCTAATTTTGAACGTTAAAAATCATGAAAAACTGTCGTGTAAACCCCAAACGTGATAAGTTCGAATTTATTGTTCCGCAATTATAGGCTGTCGCGTTTAGTGATAAGATATAAAATTGTATGTAAATGCGTAAGATTTCTTGATCTTGTACGTTGGCAGAGGGGAAATGCTAATGCGAGGCCTATAAAAATAGTCTAACCCGTGAGCATATGTTTACTTAAAAACCATGTATGATGATGATGACAAGACAAAAGGATATAACAGTATATTGACTTAGATAGTAACTTGGGCAGTAGGGGGGTTCGGGGGGGGGGGGGGCAGTTTTTCTCGTATTGCAGCCAAAACCAAGCAAAGAATCAAGAAATTATTTCAATTAAAAACTCAAGCACCGAGCTCTAGTCGGAATCAGTGGTAGGAACATATCTACCGAAATTAAGCCGCGTAATTTACATTACGGCGGCGACTGCCGTATCGCCCGTTTACGAAAAGGTATTGCACACGTAATTTCGGTCAGTGTGTTCCTTAGACAATATAATTATGGACCAGTTACGCGTAATTCTACTAATAAACTTTTTTAGGGTGACGAGGTAGCATGAAATCCGCAACTTTGGATTTTATTCCATTACTTTAGATACCAATTTTGATTGTTAAAAATAATTTCGTGTGAACCCCAAACGAGTAAGTTTGAAGTTATTGTTCCGCAATTATAGGCTGTCTCGTTTAGTGATAAGGTATAAAATTGTATGCAAATGCACATGGTCAATTGATTGTGTAACTTGGCCACAGGTCCGGCACTTCAAACAACGTTTTAGATTTGACATGATGACGTTCGCACATGCGCACTTTGCGCAAATTGTGCATGACATATGTGTAGGGTTGACTTACCACGCATCGTATGAACATCCTTTTACATTGCGTTATTTTTAATAGTTCATTCTGTTATTAAAAATAGTATTTAAGCTAAAGAATCCCTGAAAATGTGAATTTAGCGTTATTTTCTAAAGTTTATTTTTACTGAGAGGATACAAATAAAATATATTTAATGTAGTTAAATCCAGCGAGTGCGCGCGCCTGACTGCATTCCCTTGCTCGGTTCCCCTCAAGTGTGAGGTGAGGTGGGGTATCTGAAGTCAGAGGGGGGCGGGGAGTGGCCGTTCTGTATATAGAACTACATATTATTACCTATTCTGTGACTTGGCAGAGGGGAATGCTAACGCGAAGCTTGTCCCTAGTTATATGGTCTAAGGTCGCTACACTTACAAGCTTAATTTTTGTATTAAATTATAATTATTCTTTGGCGTTTTGTAACTAAGATAGCTAAGCTAGATTCTATCAGTGAAATGTAACCCTTATGTTAATTCAGTTAGGGTCGGAACGGCGTTTAGATGTAATTATTCTTAATAAAAAGTAATTTAATGTATAAGGTATTTGATATATTTTATTTTTGATCAATTCCCTGTCCATATATCAGTTTGTGTAAACTTTAACAGTACGCACACTCGCCTACCTAGACCTCACCCTTCAGAGGTGAAGTCCTGTCCGTGACATGCCCGTGGTCCTAAAGACAAACCCCCCGTGGGGTACAACAACCAATTTTTTTTGCCCGAGGAACCCCCAAGGGGAACAATGGTGTACCATGTGCAAATTATTTGGCCCTTGGAACCCTTGATATTTGGCTAATCACTGTTTACTAAAAGGATCTCTCTTTAAGACTAGAGTGAGCCATACCAATTGTAAAGTGTCCACTTTTTTTGACGTTTAGGTTTGAGTGTGTGGTGTCAAGTAGTATGGACAAAAGGCACCAAGTGACATATGGCCTTATGTTTACGTGCACTTTCACACACACTAGCTCAAAAAAAAGTGGACAGCCGCATAATTACAATATTTCACAAAATCATCTACGATTTCACTTTAGATTCACTATTATTCACAGAAACCGAATATTTTTACCCTTAAGATCCCAAAAACGGTTCTGTTGCCTCGCGTTGCACTTATCTCTATCTATTATACAATGGTGCCGCTCGGCAGCACGGCCAAAATGCGATCACCGGCTGGGAGGCTATGGAGTGCTGACGCGCGCGATAGCATGCCATCGTATGCTTCGGCGCCGATCGAGTACGAGCGCCATATACAGGGTGAAATTGATATCATTAGCATGCATAAGCATATGCTCACGACTATGTTCCCCGAGGGGGTAGTCAGAGATATTCTGAAAATTCCGAACTTCCACGATTCACTAGTAGTACCGAATCTCTGTCCAGTGTGACGGGGAGTGACTAGTAATGTACAGTGGGTACAATACATGCCTCGAAATTGAAGCATGCAGGTTTCCTCACGATGTTTTCCTTCACTGAAAAGGCATTAGTGTTACAAATCGTACATAAATTCCGAAAAATTCATTGGTACGAGTCGGTCTGGACGGGGATCGAACCATCGCCTTCTGCACGGCAGGCAAGGTTACTCACCACTGGACCACCACGGCTTGGGCACGGAAAAGCTCGTGCACAAATAAAAGTCCAAAAGTTCAACAATCTAATTTATTAAACCAACAACTACCACCATTACACTCTTCAGAACAAATCATACAAAATAATACATTCAACTCAAATGGAAAGTAAGTTTTTCTAATTTCATACTAAGTCATACCATACAACATAATTTAATCTCTATGCATTCAAAGGGATTCGGCAAACGGTCCAGATTTTTACATTTCAGGGGTTTGCACAGTCGCCATCAGATATACAACGTGTTAATGAATAAACGCAAAACTAGAAAGTAGTTTGTTTAGAATCGAGAGCAGAATCGAATCGAAACTCGATCTCACCCCACCGCACAAGCACACTCATCCTACTTACTACCAAAACAAGATTCTTAAAATGTATCCACGAGCACGCTAGCGCTTTCATTCATTGCTGAAATGATAACAAATCATTTTTACCTGAAAACTTAAATGCAAATAACTTTAAATTTTAACTACCAAAATAATGAAATTATTGTTTCAATCTAATATTTTTTTTGTAAATCAGTTGGGGTGTATGAGGTTTTGCGCTTATTCACTAACACGTTGTATATTATAGAAAAAAGGTGGTCAAATATTTCCAAGCAATACTAATTTTCAATAATTTCTATGCACATAACCAATCAACACCACTGTCCATTATAAGTGGCGACGGGTTCACCCCCCATCACACTGGACAGAGTTTCGGTACTACTGGTGAAACGTAGATGTTCTGAGGTTTCAGAATATCTCTGACTACCCCATTGGGGAATATAGTTGTGAGCATATGCTATGCTATAACCAATCAAAAACATCTGAACGCCTAGAACATAAAATATATCTACACAGCGTAATCATAAACATCTGAATAGTTTAGGGAAAAAAACATAACCCTCCTTCTGTCGCAGTCGGGTAAAAAAAGATCTTATTCCGTTATTATTCATTTCAATTTTAAATAACATTGTAAAGAAATTATTGAATATTTTCTGTTCAGATATTCATGACACAATACACGTTTAGATATAATTGGTAACATTTACTGTAAAGAATTTATTGAAAATTAGCACTGCTCAGAAATATTTGAACACCTTGTATGCTACGATATATAAATTAACAATTAACATTTCAGTTTTATTTAATACCGTTGTAAAGAATATTTTGAAAATTTGCTGTTCAGATATTTATGTCACAAAACAAGCTATACTTCATTCCAAATAAGGACGACGTGATTTTCCGATTCCTATTTAGCTTTCTGGCCAATTCTGATTACCGAATGTAATTAATTTATTGGATACATATACTATCCGACATATCTTGGACGTTACTAAAGCTGTTTTAAGTGTCTAAACACATTATGCCGAAAGTACGCGACCGAAGTTCGGCACGATTACGCCAGCAATGCTATTTGAATGAACGACGACACATTATGCCGAAATTACGTTGCGTTATAGCGTACAGCCGAACTTCGGTCGGGCGTAAGTTCAGCGGCAACTTAGTCTGTAGTGCACACATTATACGCGAGTTTACGCGACCGAAGTTCGGTTCGATTGCCGACGAAAATCCGGGGGCGGGGTGCAGCGGGGAGGCAGTAATGCCCGCCCGAGCCCCGCACCCCGCGTGTCTCTTGCTCGCTCGTTCATTTCGCTGCTTCTGTCTGCGCATGACACACGTGCGAACACCACCGCGCATGCGCGATCTTGTTTACTTTACTTTACTTAGTTACCGTTGCATCTCAAAAAATATAAGCTTCGAATTGTACTTGCGATCATTATTGTGTAGTATCCTACACCTACGTCATGTTTGATTCAGAAAAATTAATTATCGCGGTTGAGTCGCGACCGTGTTTATGGAACAATGGAGATGCAAGCTATAGTAATCGATCAATGAGAAAAATTGCTTGGGAACAAATAGGTGAAGAATTCTACGAAGATTGGAGTACTTATAGTGCCAAAAAGAAAAATGAAACAAGTAAGTTTATAGATTTTATTAAATATTTTTATTATTTATCACAAGCAATCAATGTACAATGCGGTCCTGCCAAACTACCCGCCCCTCATTGTTAAAATATTCCGTAAACTTTTGCCTAACATTAGTGGCATTAGTGATATTCTGATGTGACGATTGTGATGATATTGTTTCTAAGTCGTCTACAAATAATTGATCCTTAAAGTTGTATCCATCACGTTTTCTGACGAAGTTGTGAAGTACGCAAACTGCTTTTACAATGTGAGTTGCAAAATCAGGATAAGTCAAAATTGGAGTATGTAGGATTCTCCATTTATTACACAAAACACCAAATGTACATTCTACACACCTTCGTGCCCTGCTGAGACGATAGTTAAACGTGCGTTTTTCTCTGGTTAAATTATTACCTGGAAATGGTCTCATTAAATGTTTGTCAAGAGCAAACGCTTCATCGCCTACTATTACAAATGGAAGCTTTGGTTCATTTGTGTTAGGTAGTTCTCTATTAACTGGTAAATTTAATGTTCCACTTCCCAATCGTATTCCCAAATTTGATCTTTTGAAAATGGCACTGTCTCCCTCCCTGCCGTAAGCACCTACATCAACTACAATGAAATTTAGATTGGCATCAGCAAGTGCCAATAAAACAATTGAAAAATATTTTTTATAATTGAAAAAACGAGAACCTGATAGTGCTGGGCACTCAATCCGCACGTGCTTGCCGTCTAGGGCGCCAATGCAGTTTGGAAAATTGGTTGTAGAAAAAAAAATTTCTGCTATGTCGAGCCACATTTCCTTGGTAGGTTCAGGCATTTCAATTGGTTGTAATATCTTCCAAATTACAACACACGTTTCTTTAATTATATGAGCAATAGTTGATCGGCCTATTAAAAAATCTTCTGATAAACTTTGGAAGGTCATTCCAGTTGACAAGTACCTGTGAACAAAAAATAAAATTATTTTTTTCATTTCAGTTGATGACTTACAAAAGAAATGGAAACATTTGAGAGATCACTACATAAGAGAGAAGAAAAAAGACAGTTTAAAGAGTGGTAGTGCCGCGCCAGCCAAGAAAAGAAACACTTCATATTTTCAGATGTTGTCTTTTTTGGATATTACTATAGAACATCGAAATAATGATAGCAACCTCAGTTTACCCGAAGATGAAAATAGTACCAGTTGTGATACGCTACCACCAACTACTAGTCCACCGCTAGTCACTAGTTCGCCATCTCTACCGTCGAACGCACTGACCAATTCTGAGCGTAGGAATAAGAATTTGACACCATTTCAAAAATCTATATTAAATAGAATGTCTGTCAATGAAGAAAATGATCCCGATAAAAATTTTTTGCTTTCATTATTACCTGACATGAAAACAATGACAGACAGTGAAAAATTCGATTTTAAATTTGAAATTATGACTGCAATAAAAAGAATAAAGTATAGCAAACCTACATCATTGTCATCAACTCCATCTACCAGTGCATATGAATATAATCCTTCAAAAATTAGCTCCAACAACAATTCAGATAATTATGGTTATACGACTCGTACTCATGATTACGTAGACGATAGTATCGACTCACCCGCACATTCGCATTATTCAACTGAAGACATTGAAGATATATTACAAACTCATAATATTGAAACTCAATCAGGCTTATTGCCTAATAACAACTCTGATGAAAGCGAATCGTAAATTGCTGCATTTAATAAGCACTCATAATGTCTAGGAGTAATATGAATATAATAATATAAGTGTATACCTATAAATAAATGAAGATTTGCAAATATGGATCATTAATTTACTTACCTTATAGTGACCATCAATCGTTCTGCAGGTGAAATGGAATCTCTGAATGTAGTATCTTTTTTCAAAATGTTGTTACTGATGAGAAATAACAGTTCATCAAAAGATTGTATCGTCATGCGAAAATAATTGAAAAACCTATCGGGAAAGGCTCTGTACTTTGCATAACGTTGAAACTGGCCATCTTGTAGTCTCGTAGAATTCAATGGGTGCACCCAATATTCTTTCCTGTATTTGTCTTCTTCTAAAGCCTCAGCAATTGCTATTACTGTAAAATAGTCCATTTTTCGTTTTTCGCACATCAAAAGTAATAACGGAACCAACGCAAGATCACTTTGTTTCCCCGTCTGTCTGTCCGTGTAGAAATACGGCACAACGCCACGACAGCGCTAGAGACACTGAACAAAGTTACGCAAGTTTACGCAACTGAATTTCTGCCGCGTAAGTTCGGCGCTTATGGTGTGTCATATTACCCGAATACGTCGGAACATGGTCGGAACGTAAACTCAGCCGCGGATCTTCGGTCGCGTACTTTCGGTATAGTGTGTTTAGACACTAAGAATAAGTGAGAGGAAGTGTTTCAAATCTCTGTTTCTGTAATGCAAAAAAGCCTTAAAATTACGTTGCTATTTTGAATGGAGTATAGACACACATAATTGGTAACATTTACTGTAGAGAATTTATTAAAAATTAGCACTACTCAGAAATATTTGACCACCTTGTTTGCTATGATATATCTGATGGCGACTGTACCAGAAAGGGACGGTAACATAAATATTGTTCACATTCTTTATTATATAAAATTAAATGCCGAAATTAAAATAACTTATGTTTTTTTTAAGTAAAAAGATTGGAAAGTAAAGAAAATTTACAATAGGCTTTTCTGTTTCCATACAAAATTCTTAGGTATCGCAAAATATACATCATGATAAGTCGACAACGCAAAAAGAATAAATTTTTTAAACAATCATTCACTCGGGCCCTGTATACAAAATAATTATTTATGTACAATTTTTAAAACAGTTTGCAATGATAAAATATATCGATATAAGTCCAGTGTATTTATGTTAACTTATATCCATATTTGATCACATATGAATCATGGACGAACGACTTACGGTGCGTTCCGATTCATAAAAACAGTGCTGTGATCGATTACAGCGCTAACACCCGTTCCATATGCGTTAGCGCGCCGACAGCGCTGATAGCGTTCTACCAATTCGGAACGCTAGATATCGCGCTCACACCGTTCACACCACAACATTCAAATATTTCTATTATTTTCTTCATCACTAATCGTTATTAAACTTTTAATCGTCTTTTTTAGAACATAATCAAACCCAATGCTACTAAAGAAACCTAAATCGAGACCTAAACAAACCAACAATATACAACAGCAAGACTGTTAAGCATAACTTTTGAAAATTCGCTCAAAAATATACTAGAACAAAACTGTCAAACGTCACTTTTGACAACTCGCTCACAGTGCTAAAGCTACGAGCCGTGAGCACTGTTATTGCAAGATGGCGTCGGTAGTGATGTCATGAATGACGTCACGTTTTCGATTGTGGACGCGCTCACGTCAAATCGGAACGACATTTATCGCGCTCACAGCGGTGTCGGCGTAATTCGGGTCCCGTTAATAGCGCACTGAAGCGACGTCCTTGTGTATAGAATGTCATTGGCTCAAACGGACACACCCGCGTACATGAATCACATGTGATACACGCAAAGGAAATATTTGTGATAAATCGATAATAGAACTCAAATTATGTATCCTAGAATATGTTTTAATAAGGTATTTGACAGGTTTTTAAAAACTGTTCTACGTTAATCACTGATGTCTAAGGATTCTATAGAAAATATATATTTTACGTTCCATTACATATAGTGCAAGAAAAAACGAAATCAAAAAATGTTATTTAAATATCCCGCGAAAACGCTTTTCCTGACAATATACGTGGCAACAAGCAGGTGACGTCACGATGACGTAAACTTTGTACGACACTCACACTCTACACGCAACTGTTTACAAGCAGTTGACGTCATCAACCATTCTGCCAATCACAGTCGTTTACGATCACGTGACTAAAGTAGACAAACAAATTGTTTTCTTTGTCGATTTTCTCTTAAAATATCCAGTATTTTTCTCAACTGACTAAATAGTTGGTTTCCAAAATTCATATTCAATACGGATGCCATCAATAGATCCTATATTTTACATGCTGTCAAATACCCTATTGTATACAAACAATAAATACATTTATTAAAATAGCTCATTCATCTGTCACCTATAAATGCTCAAATGAGTCAACATTCAATCTTAAAACTTTAGTGCCTTTTGTTCCACTAGACCCTCAAATTATACCGATTTCATGCTTATAATTAAACACAACAGTTTATACAAAGTGATAATGAATTCACGCAAAACTAGAAAGTAGTTTGTTTAGAATCGAGAGCAGAATCGAATTATCATGTTTTCAACATAGGTAATTTTTAAAAAAATTTTAAACAATTTGTTTGTAAAATTCTCAACCCACCGCACGGGCACACTCACCCTACTTACTACCAAAACAAGATTCTTAAAATGTATCCATGAGCCCGTTAGCGCTTTCATTGATTGCTGAAATGATAACAAATCATTTTTGCCTGAAAACTTAAAATGCGAATAACTTTAAATTTTAACCATCAAAATAATGAAATTATTGTTACAATCTAATTATTTTGTTATAAATCAGTTGGGGTGTATGAGGTTTTGCGCTTATTCATTAACACGTTGTATAACATCATACGCCAGTCTATAAGGAGCTAGTGGAACGGACTACTAGCTAGTGCTTTGGTTAGCGCCCCCACTAGGAGCCGCCCTTCGGTTTAGCGACCCCGACGAGCGCGGGGCGCACACAACGCTCGTGCAACTTGTAGCCGACCTTACTTACTGCTACTACAGTTCCTGGTTCAGCGCCTTCCACTTCCTGTGGGGGGAAAAAAAATCAAATTATTTATACAGGGTGTAAAAAAAACCCTGTTGGAGTTTAGGCGTTAACGGTACGATATCGTAACTATATCGCCGATATTTCTGAGATCAATCAGTATCGCGGAAATAACGCTAAAAAAAATAGTTTTTTCCAACAGAAGTACACATTTCTGCCACCCCGGGCGCTGCGGTCGAAGTCGAAATCAAAGTCAATATAATTTATTCAATATAGGAGCTTGCTTTTTTTAAAGCTACCACCGCGTCGGAACGTGTTGTCGCTGTAGAGAAGATGCGGCCAGAAACTCTACAACATAACACGACTTAATAACTATTACAATATAAATTCTTAAGCTAAAGTTATGCATACAATAATACATAGTCTATTTGTCAGTTCCCATCACCACTTCGCACATAGCCAATAAATCTTTCGAATGGCAAGGCCGAGATCGTCACCGCGATGATCGGCCAGCCAGGGGCTGATCTGACAATGCTCGTCACTTACCTGCTGGAATAATGCTTCGTGGAGGTTGGGGTCGAATTTCTCTCGCAGCGGAGACACTGCTACTAAACCGTGTCTGCTGAAAACCTGCAAAAACATATTGTTTTTAATAATTGGGAACTTGCACAGTTATATATTTTGAGTGTATCATAAATATTTAAGGCTTACACAAAAATACCAAAAACAAAAATGGTAAAATATGCACAAATCTTTTATTTATTGCAAATCAAAAGTTGACTTTTCAAATTAAGCCAAAACGCTCACTGCCATGACCCGACGTCAATCCTTTTGGGGGAAGGTGTTTATTTTTAGGGAGATTGTAAGAGGTCTTTGACTATTTATATGTGGACTGGTTACGCGTGTAATTCTACTAACAAACATTTCTGCCACTTTTTGCGGGGGGCGAGGTAACGTGAAATCCGCAACTTTGGATTTTATTCCCCATAACTTTAGATTCTAATTTTGAATGTTAAAAATCATGAAAAGTAGTCTCGTGTGACCCCCAAACGTTCTAAGTTCGAAGATATTATTTCGCAATTATAGGCTGTCTCGTTTAGTGATAAGGTGTAAAATTGAATGTAAATGCACAAGATCAATTGTGCTTATACCGTGGCAGAGGGAAATGCTACCGCAAGGCTAGTCCTTATAATAATTAGTCAAAGTAAGAGATGGATGTGGATTTTGAGGAACGAAGGTGTTTTCAGGGAGGATGTGTGTATTCTGGGGGAAAGTGTATATTTTGAAGGTGTTAATTTTAGAGGGTGTGATTTGGATTGAAGCTATTTATTTTTTAAGGAGACAGTATGTTTCTAGGAAAGTGTACATCTAGGGACGGCTTGTTTCCATATTACGTACCTATGTAATTTAATAATAATAATAAATAAATAAATGGTAAATATCATTTGACATTGTCACACAAATTATCTAGTCACATTTGAAGTACCAGAATCTAGCCTGGACTTGTATTATGATGACTAGACAACGATATAGAATACATACAACGTGTTAATGAATTAACGCAAAACTAGAAAGTAGTTTGTTCAGAATCCAGAGCAGAATCGAATTGATAATTCGATTCTGCTCTGGATTCTGAATTCTGAATTCTGGTTTTCAATATAGGGTTTTTTTTTCAAAATATTTAATAATTTGTTTGTAAAATATAAAATTTACTGAACTCGATCTCAATCCACCGCACGGGCACACACACCCTACTTACTACCAAAACAAGATTCTTAAAATGTATCCACGAGAACGCTAGCTCTTTCATTCATTGCTGAAATGATAACAAATCGTTTTTTGCCTGAAAACTTAAAATGCGAATAACTTTAAATTTTGACTATCAAAATAATGAAATTATTGCTTCAATCGAATTATTTTGTTATAAATCAGTTGGGGTGTATGAGGTTTTGCGCTTATTCATTAACACGTTGTATATAGATACAAACATCCATGACTCGGGTACAAATATTCATATTCATCATACAAATATTTGTCCCTTACGGGATTCGAACCAGCTACCTTCGGCACAGCAGGCAGGTTCACTACCAACTATGCTATCGGGTAACTGTGCCTCGGTTTAGAGGAAGATATCTTTATCTTTAGTAGATGTGTGCTTATATCTAGAGAGGTGTGCATTTCTAGGAAAGACATTTCATTATGTGCCATCCAAGGAAAGTGACATTCATCACATTATCCTAGTGACTAATAGTGCCCCACCTGTGTCAGTTGAGCCCTTGTGAGTCTCACTCCGTCGTGTAGTGACCGTAGCGCGGCTGCCCCGCCGTTCTCAGTGCCCGTGCCCTCGGACAGTTCGCTTTCAGGCACGCTCTCCGCCGCCGCCGCAAGCGTGTCCGCTACCTGGAGCATTATTATATAGTTTATGACCAAGTTACGCATCTATGTCCAGTAGGGCTAGCATGCCCACGACAAAGCGTTGACAAAGCGTTTAAACGAGAAAATCGTCGTGCGCGCTCTTTTTGGCATACGTATAATAATAAAGATGGAGGCACGTCTCGATTTTTATCGTTTTCTCGGGGGTGGCATGCGAGGCCTACAGCAGTGGACGTCTATCGGGTGAGATGATGATGAAATAAAATTCCTTTTTGTCAATTCGTCGTCATAATGAGTCTATAACCGTCCCACTGCAATGCCTACAATCAAAGATTATTCGAAAAACGACCCCTAAAGGGGTCCAACAAGGTGTTAAAGTTTTCGGAAATCAACGCAAACCAAATTGTGGTCAAAAGCTACTAGAGCAAAATATAACTTAAATGAAGAAAGTGCTATTATAATAATGAAGATAAAGAATAGAATAGTGTTCTCACATCAAGCAGGTCCTTGCAGAAGCTCTGTATGGCGAAGGACTTGGCGTCGTCAACCTGCTTCATCATGCGACGACGCACATTTTCGCCGTCGGCCAGAGCTCTCTTGTATTTGTCCTGCAATTTTGTGTTACTAGATTATTTTAGGGAGTCGCGCTGCAAGTCTGGCGGAGTATGGACGCGTGTGTATCGGCGCGTTGGGCTTGCACATGGCTCCACCATTTTGTGAACTCTTTTGTGTTTTAACCTTAAAAAAATCACTTGAGATTATAAACTACTTACATTGGCAAAACTGCCACGCTAGACTTAATTAATACTACTGATCATTTTCCTTCGTATACTCTCCACATAACGAGACATTGGCTGAATTGTGATAACACATCGGATGCCACTAAACTAAAAAATTTAATTGATTATTTTAAACAAAAACACAGTACCATATGCTTACGACTATATTCCCCAAGGGGATAGTCTTAGATATTCTGAAAATTAAGTCATTGACATCCACGTTTCACTAATGGTACCGAAACTCTGTCCACTGTGGATTTATAGTATACCCCGTGTCCATACAGAGTGTAAGTAACAGCCTAGCAAATACTGAAACGTTGAATTCAGACCATCAAACTGAACAACTTTCACTATGGAGCCTATCTCAGGAAACGCGAAAAAAAATCCTGTCCCATACAAACTGCTGCTCCTACCCGACTCAAATGTATGGGACAGCTGATTTTATTTCGCATTTCCTGAGGTAGGCTCCATAGTGAAAGTTGTTCAGTTTGATGGTCTGAGTTCACCGTTTCAGTATTTGCTAGGCTGTTACTTACAACCTGTATACATGTGTTAATGAATAAGCGCAAAACCTCATACACCCCAACTGATTTATAACAAAATAATTCGATTGAAACAATAATTTCATTATTTTGATTATTAAAATTTAAAGTTATTCGCATTTTAAGTTTTGAGGCAAAAATGATTTGTTATCATTTCGGCAATGAATGAAAGCACTAACGTGCTCATGGATACATTTTAAGAATCCTGTTTTGGTAGTAAGAAGGGTGAGAGTGCCCGAGCGGTGGGTTGAGATCGAGTTCAGCAAATTTTTAATTTTACAAACAAATTATTTTATATTTTGAAAAAAAAATACCTATGTTGAAACCATGATAATTCAATTCTGCTCTCGATTCTAAACAAACTACTTTCTAGTTTTGCGTTAATTCATTAACACGTTGTATACATATGGTGTATACAATGAATGCCTCGAAATTAAAGAATGCAGCTTTCCTCCACTGAAAAGTCGAACAAGACAGGGATCGAACCATCGCCTCTTGCACAACAGGTATGGTTAATCGCCACTGGACCACCATGGCTCACTCCCATACATCTCTACATACAGGGTCCTTCGCTGACACTTTTTCAAGGAGATGATCAGACCGTCAAACTGAACAACTTTCTGTCTTATCATCCCCTTAAAAAGTATCAGCATATTAAGAAGGACCCTGTATATTTAGAGTACTCTGGACTTCACCTTTTTGTAACCAATTTGATCAGAGTACGAAGGTGCCCTCTACCTTCTCCTGTACCTCAGGTCTATAGGGTTAACAATACAAACCCACCTCGTAATCTTTAAGCTGTGTCTTCAGAGTGCCGACCTCCCCGGTGAGGGTCTCCAGCTGCTTGTGGCATTCCTCAACGGAGGCCGGCAGCTTGTCGCCTTCCGGAGCCGCTTTCTCCTCTGTACTATAGTGCACTGTGGTTCTGTAAGTTTATAATAAAAACTTTATTTATACGTACATTTTAATTTATATTACTACAAAGTTATAGTCTGTAGAATCCCACTGCTTCACCAATGCTAGCTTATGAAATTTAAAAGAAGAGTTAAGCTTGCGATACTGTTGCGTGCGAGCGAGACAGGAATATGCATTTGCTTAAGAGGAAACAAGTAAAAAGTTGGTGAGAGGCACGGACTGTATGTAGTACCAGGCCTGTCTCCCTCCACAGCATGTCTCACTTGACAGCCGATCCCCACCGAGCGGTGAATGGCAATAGGTTACCGTGTTAACTTTTTGGGTAAAACTCATTAGACTCTCTGTCATTTTGTGAGTAGTCAATGCGAGACTTGAAAACCCTAGCGATGTCACACTGCCAGCACGTGAAAAAATGAAAGAGGGAGCTATGTAAAAGAAGCTTTCATGTCTAATGACGCGGTTCATTTTTGTTTGCACGCGCGTCGTTGTGACGGTTGGTAGGTTATTCGCGAATTGTACGATAGGTCGGGTGCAATTAACATAACCTTATTGCCATGCAGAGAGCTTTGACTATTTATATGTGGACTGGTTACACATGTAATTCTACTAACAAACATTTCTGCCACTTTTTGCGGGGGGCGAGGTAACATGACATCCGCAACTTTGGATTTTATTCCCAATAACTTTAGATTCTAATTTTGAATGTCAAAAATCATGAAAAGTAGTCTCGTGTGAACCCCAAACGTTCTAAGTTCGAAGTTATTATTTCGCAATTATAGGCTGTCTCCTTTAGTGATAAGGTGTAAAATTGAATGTAAATGTACAAGATCAATTGTGCTTATACCGTGGCAGAGGGGAAATGCTACCGCAAGGCTAGTCCTTATAATAATTAGTCAAAGGCAGAGAGAGTCGCTATTTATTTAAATCTGTTTTCGAAGTGATCCTTCTGTACCGGTAGGTACTAGTATTTATTCTGTGGTAGTACACACTACCACACTCACACTGGTTTTATACTGTGCTTATGGTCTTGTGTGTATTCTAGAAAAGAATTTATTTGTGTGATGTCCACTAAATGTTATTAGGACTATTTCTAAGAATTTCAAGTTAACTGGACACTCCTACACGGCCTCTAAAAGAGATAATATCGTATATGAGATAAAACTAAATATTACATCAGAAATTTAAAACTAGTTCTATCTCCTTATTAGATAATTGATAAGCACCATTACAGTTAACAAGCTACAAAAATGACATATAACTATAATTTTACAGTCAAAAATACCAAAAAATATAACAATTAAAATTGACTGAGAGGTTATTTTTTTAAGATAGTTCGATTGCGCAACTTGCCTGTACAGATTTGACCGGAGGCTCCGCAGTGTGGACCCCGTCACGTATGAAGCAAGTTTACCCACTGAATACACTTTCAATGAAGCCATTATTGTGGTAAAAATTTAATTTTCAACTAATCTTTCGAAACAAAATCGCTGAAAGAGGTTATGACAAGAATTTCTTATCTGTCAATTTTTTTACTTTTTTTTTGTAATACAAATTTTTTTGCTCCGTTTCTGCACCATTAGCACTTTCTTTAAATACCTACCAGAAGCCGTAGTATGTTACACGTGATACAGCTGTATCACGTCTTTTATCTCGTTCGTTCTTGCGCAAATAGAAAAAGAGTGAAGGTGTGATAGCGCTATATCACGGTGTCATGCTACCTATGCTGGAGAACGTTTTTAAAGAAAAATAGTCAGTATTTAATTCTTGAAATAAAAACAATAGAAAATGAACACGAGATTTTTACGGACCGTAATGTGCTGTTTAAAGTTTTCAGCTAGTCTAGCGATGCGCTAAGTTCTCTTTCGAATCACATTGCAGGTTCTGACACGAGCACTTGCCTCGCGTGGTGTTCACGCATCACGTTTTTGCCTGCCACGAGCTAGGCCACGAGGCTCCGCAGTCCTCAATCTCTTCGTTCTTGATCAAAAACAATCCTTGAGATTGGTATAGATTTTCCCACAAACTACTTGGCATTGGTAAATGCAGTGCTAACGCACAAGCAAGAGTCCATTAATTATAAATAAATAAAACAGTTATCTTTCTAATATTCTATCTCATGGATGTTGCATTCAGCCACGTTCCGTTATTCCCAAAAAACGTACATCAAAAGCGGAACACGTCAAAACTGCGTTTATGTCGTATGCCAATTCCTCTACTTGCTAAGAGAAACAGTGACAGCGCTATACAAACATTTCACAGAAAACAGTTCTCATTCACAACTCTGTTCTCACTATAGCAACTAAAGAAGCGTTAAATTCAATGTCAAAGTCATTGTCAGCTGTTTGCACAATTTTCGTGTTCTTACGAATTTGAAACGAAAAAACATGGGAAATATTCCACTATTATTTCGAAAAACTCGGCGTAGGCTCGTCCCACGCGACCTCCGGTAATAAAGCTGTGATTCACTAAAAAATTTCTCAGTGCATTCGCGGAGTTGGTCGTACGCGCTCGTTTTCATAATGCCTTCTCTCGCGATTTTCGATTTTGATCGAACGGTTGTCGACGGTGATTCTGATGCGACTATTATAAATAGATTGAGGGAGAAAAAGCCTCCTCCTGAATGGGACTCCACTAACCATGACTGGACACCTTACATGAGCGATGTGAGTAATATTTTTTGAAAAATTATTTCTTTCGTATTTTAACCATTATTTTTATATTATATTGAAAATTGATTAATAATATAGGTACTTAAGGCTTATCCACCCGGGATATAATCGATGTGAACGAGCCCGTGGCTCCGGTCAGAATTTAGCCGATTTCTTTAAAAAAATGAGATTAATTTTATGAATTTTCAAAAAATAAGAAAACCAAATCATTATATGTTGTATTGTGAAGTATATTTTATCATTTTCATTCGATCAACAATGTAAGAGTAAAATGGTTAAAATGGAAAAAAGAGATGAATTTAGATTCCTTTTTCATCAGTTTTATTAATTAAAATAGATTTCATGAAAAACCAAATCACTCCTCATGTCCTGTATATTGTTCTGTTTTATTTTCTGCTTAATATGTGCCGTAGTTAATGAATAAAATGGTTACAAAGTTACCCATAGGGTTGAACAGGCTCAATGTTTGAAAGTTCCACTCAATTTTGGCATCACCGGAGTCGGGGGCTTCAAGGAGCTTGTTCACCTTTGTTAACTCATCAGCGTCTCAAAAAAAAAAAACAACAGATTGCAAAAGATAAAGGAAACAAAATAAAAAAAAAAATCTGCATCTCAATAAATAGTTCTAAGTTGTATACATTTATATACAGGGTCCTTCTTAATATGCTGACACTTTTTTAACGGGATGATTGGACAATCAAACTGAACAACACGAAAAAAAAGTCAGCTCCTCCATACAAAACTGCAAACCTACTTGAGCCAAATGTATGGGACAGCTGATTTTATTTTCGCGATTTCGATGTTGGTCCCATAGAGAATGTTGTTCAGTTTGATGGTCTGATCATCTTGTTAAAAAAGTGTCAGCATGTTAAGAAGGACCCTATACAAGGTGTTGCAAAAATACAAATAAACATTTAAGGGGTTGGTTTAGACCGTCAAACTGAACAACTTTCACTAAAAAAAATTCTGATGTTCCATACTAAACTACAAATCTACTCGAGCTAAATGTATGGGACAGCGGATTTTTTTTTCGCGATTTCGATGTTGGTCCGATAGTGAAAGTTGTTCAGTTTGATGGTCTAAACTACCCCCTTAAAAGTTTTAAAAATTTATTTTTACTTTTGTAACAACTTTTATAGGGTCTTTCTTTATATGCGTGTAAGATGCGTGGTAAGTCAACCCTACACATATGTCATGAACAATTGCACCAAGTGCGAACGCCATGTGCGAACGCCATGTGCGAACGCCATGTGCGAACGCCATGTGCGAACGCCATGTGCGAACGCCATGTGCGAACGCCATGTGCGAACGCCATGTGCGAACGCCATGTGCGAACGCCATGTGCGAACGCCATGTGCGAACGCCATGTGCGAACGCCATGTGCGAACGCCATGTGCGAACGCCATGTGCGAACGCCATGTGCGAACGCCATGTGCGAACGCCCTCATGTCAAATCCAAAACGTTGTTTGAAGCACTAGAGCTATTGTTGTTGTTGCTTTTCATAAAAGAAAGAAAGAACGTATTTTTATTTGCATATACAACAAAACACACAATCATACGTAGAATTATACAGGGCGTAAACTTAGATGTGTTATTTGTAACTACTCAAAGTCTAGTCTAGTCGCCACTTTCGTTGTCTGTGAAACAGCAGATTATTTTGCAATTTCAAAATTTGTCCCACCCATACTAATAGTTGTTCAGGTTGAGCAACTCTGGTCTGAGCATTTAATTTGATACCCTCTGTAAGTATCAAAAATATGTGGGTAGTTAGGTTAGGTGAGGTTAGCCCTTAGATCAAAGTAAAATTAATGGATAGGCCTAAAGCGCGTTAAGTTGAAGCACACTACTAGTGCAATTGGTCCATACAAACTAGCACAATTGTCTGTCATCTCGGTACGAATTTGAATTGAAAATGGTCATGTTTTAAAGTTCACAGTCCCTGTACAAACTGTTCAGTTTTCTTGTTTTGCGTTAGCACCGCATTTCCGCCAGTGTCAAGTGGTTTGAGGGAGTATCTATCCAATCTCGAGGATTGTTTTTGAGTAAGAATACAACTGAGAAGAATTGCGGAGCCTCGTGGCAGGCTGAGACGCGAACCGCGCGAACACCACGCGAAAGACAAGTGTTCGGGGCAAACCCTGCAACGTGACTCTATATACACCATGTATAATTTCTTAGATCACATCATTCAATTCCTATGAGAGATTATTCAATGCATTGTATTTAATACTTGTAAAGAATTATAAATAGTTTTCAGGTCAGTGAAAGACATACCACACCTATGTCCCATGTGGGTAGGCAGAAACAATGAGACAATGAGGGGTACTTATTGTTCAACAATGTACAGGAGTAGAGGCAGACCTAGGAGGAGGTACCTAGACCAGGTCAGGGACGTCTTTAAAAAGTGCCAGGTTAAAAGTAGCCGAAATCGACGGGAATGTATGACAAGATGTATGGACTTAGAGGAAGAAAGAGAGCTGTGTCAGAACCGCCCAAAGTGTAGTGTAGTGTACAGCATTATCTATAGTTTCTGCCTACCACACTGGGAAAAAGGCGTGAGTTTATGTATGTATGTATGTATGTAAAATAAAATTGAATTTTCTAATGGAGTCGCGCTGCAAGTCTGGCGGAGTGCGGACGCGTGCGTATCGGCGCGTTGGGCTTGCACGTGGCTCCGCCATTTTGTGAACTCTTTTGTGTTTTAACCTTAAAACAATCACTTGAGATTATAAACTACTTACATTGGCAAAACTGCCACGCTAGACTTAATTAATACTACTGATCATTTTCCTACGTATACTCTCCACATAACGAGACATTGGCTGAATTGTGATAATACATCGGATGCCACTAAACAAAAATTGAATTGAATTGAAGTTTCTAATCATAAAAATTATTTATTCAAATTCAAAAATTATGGAAAAAATACAATGTGCGTATCCACAACAGGCTTCGTCAAAGGAAATACAATACTCACATCCGCAACAGGCTTATTCAATGGTAATCTAAGAGGAAGGATCTCTCTTTAAGACTAGAGTAAGCCATACTAATTGTAAAGTGTCCACTTTTTTTGACGTTTAGGTTTGAGTGTGTGGTGTCAAGTAGTATGGACAAAAGGCACCAAGTGACATATGGCCTTATGTTTACGGTCACTTTTCACACACACTAGCTCAAAAAAAAGTGGACAGCCAAATAAACAAATATCTATAGTTCCATCTCCTTCTACTATTAAAGGTACGTCATAAGACAAAAGAGACCAACTACAATCGAAAATTTATGCGGACTCTATAGAGATCCTTCTTCTTAGATGGTAATACATCACTCACATCCACAACAGGCTTCGTCAAAGGAGAAACTTCTGAAACTTCGGAGAAAGAAAAGAGAAGGAGAAGGTTTCTGAAACTTAAAATTGCTAAATGTGAGCATTGCTACAAAAGTTATAATATCGTGTCCTTGACTCCAAATCGCCTATTTTTAGACTGTTTTTATGTTTGTCCCCCGTCACACTGGACAGTTTCGGTACTACTTGTGAAACGTGGATGTTGTGAGGTTTCAGAATATCTCTGACTCCCCTCGGGGAATATAGTCGTGAGCATATACTTATGCTATGCTTTTATGTTTGTTTGTTCGCGCGTCACGCGATTGTTTTTAAACCTTATGATTTGACTTAAAAATTGATATATCTAGTTACGATGACGGGTACCGGAGCGAACGAAATCGCGGGAAAACTCTAGTTAGTCTCTACTATAATAAAACTGTAATAGAAGTGTGTCTGTCTGTACATTGAAGATTTTTACAACAAAAAATAGTTACGATAATTATACTTCCAAATAAGGACGACGAGATTTTCCGATACCTACTTAGCTTTCTGGCCAATTCTGATTACCAAATGTTATTAATTTATTGGATACATATACTATCCGACATATCTTGGACGTTACTAAAGCTGTTCTAAGAATAATTGAGAGGAAGTGTTTCAAATCTCTGTTTCTGTAATGCAAAATGGCCTTAAAATTTCGTTGCTATTTTGTATGGAGTATAGATGTCCCTGATTCCAAACCACCAATTATAATTTCTGTTTTTTTGTTGGCGCATTACGCGAAAAATACTGGACTGATTATTCATATTATTTCATCCCACTTTATCCTTTATGCTCCATACATCCCTGTCCAGCTCCATCCACTCTTCGTCGAAGGCATCCAGGTCGTCTCTCTATCTCTTCAGTGGTCGACCCTGACGCCGACGTCAATTCTCCGGGATCCAAGGTGTTAAGGGTATATTACTGTTGGCGCGTTCCACACAAACGAAGTCTGGTGATATTTACAATACTAACCGATTAAACTCAATGAAATTTTGCTGAAACTATCTAGAAACAAATCTCTAAGCTTGTATCGTGTCAGATTTTCCTTAAAATGTACAGTTTTAAAGTTACAGTGCATTAAAGATTTCCATACAAATCTTAAATTAATCCTAGCATTAAAACTATATATTTTAACGAAAATCGGACACGATACAAGCATAGAGATTTGTTCCTAGATTGTTTCTGCAAAATTTCATTGAGTTTAATTGGTTAGTATTGAAAATATCACCAGACTACGTTTGTATGCAGCGCGCATTTACGCATTTGGAATAAACTTCTCTTAAGACTTTGGCCCATCGATGACAGACATGGCCGGGCCAATCCCATTTCAACTTGGCAGTTTTCTCACCAACATCGGCTTTTTGTGTTTTTTTTGCGTATTGTGGTGTTCCTGACGCGATCATCGTTTGATCCCCAAAAACCAAAAACTGACGCTCGTAATAAATAAAAATATTCTTTCCCTTAAAAATTGGTAGATTTAATCCTTAGACTACTTATATGAGGACAAGTTACGCATGTAATTCTACTTACAAACTTTTCTGACACTTTTTGCGGGGGCGAGGTAGCACGAGATACGCAACTTTGAATTTTATTCCATTAGTTTAGATTCTAATTTTGAATGTTAAAAATCATGAAAAGTAGTCTCGTGTGAACCCCAAACGTTCTAAGTTCGAAGTTATTATTTCGCAATTATAGGCTGTCTCGTTTAGTGATAAGGTGTAAAATTGAATGTAAATGCACAAGATCAATTGTGCTTATACCGTGGCAGAGGGGAAATGCTAAGGCGAGGCGGGTCCGTATATAATTCGTCTAAGACGAAATCTCTCGAGGTTACAATGGCCATGAATTAATATTATTATACTTATCACTAACATAATATTAGATCACTAGATCATTTACTTTTAGATAAGGATGGTTTAGTCACAGGATTATGTAGAAGTTATCTTAACCTACTGTTTACTATACCAGTAGGCCTCCTGGAGACCGATTACGCAAATTTTCACATCGAAGTTCTATTCTTATCTAATTTCAGTTCTAAACACATTGCAATCCAATTACTATTCAACTGTGCTTAATTGCGCATCGCGCTAAAATCTATGTAACTGACAGCGTTTAACGTCTGAGCGATCTGTCAAAACGGCTCTAACGGCTGTCATGAGCAGTACCGTGATTAGCGCAATACCAAATGTGTCAAAAGTTATGGTTCGTACGTAGTCTAGTCACGGTTCAATCACCGTATATTTACCGCGATTGCAGCCCTGCCCATTTAGTACGTAAAAGGCAACTATAGATAGATATCGTAGGTCTGCCATTGGATGGTTGAGAGTCAGTTGCCTGCTCTCTGGCCTACTTGATGCTGTTTCCATAGTGAAAGTTGTTCGGTTTGATGGTCTGAATCACCATGTTTAATATGTAACGCATTTAATTTTACACCCTGTAGTTTTGAATTCATCATCATCAACAGCCTATATACGTCTCACTGTAGGGCACAGGCCTACCCTCAGGGAGGGTGTATGAACCCGGACCTTATAAAGGCCGTGGTGGTCCAGTGGCGAGTAACCTTGCCTGCCGTGCAGGAGGCGATGGTTCGATCCCCGTCCAGGCCGACTCGTACCAATGAGTTTTTCGGAATTTATGTACGATTTGTAACACCATTGGCTTTTCGGTGAAGGAAAACATCGTGAGGAAACCTGCATGCTTCAATTTCGAGGCATGTATTGTACCCACTGTCCATTACAAGTGGCGACGGGCTCACCCCCCGTCACACTGGACATAGTTTCGGTACTACTGGTGAAACGTGGATGTTCTGAGGTTTCAGAATATCTCTGATTACCCCCTTGGGGAATATAGTCGTGTGCATATGCTACCTTATGATTGAGTTTCCATACTTCTCAGCATCGTTCTTAGTTTTGAATTACACGCAAATTATTAACATTGTAAATGTTATGTAATCAAAATAAACCATGGAGACGTCCGGACTAGACGCTAGAATACGAACCGTATCTATCAGATGTAGTTTTTGGCATTGAATCAATAGTTCGTGCCGACCTTCATTCGTGCCAGGGATCTTGGCAATGACTTTCATGTGTTGGATAGCTCATGAGCTGTAGCGAGAGCGATTTGATCGGGGCAATCCCTTTCTAGGAATTATGACGTCAGAAACTTTGCTTCAAAACTAGCTCACAGGTGACTTCAGATTAAATAAATACTAATTGACAACATAACATTTTTTTAACCACCTGTTTTTAATAAAAAATATAAAAATAGGTTAAAAAATAAGAGATACGTATTTTTCTGATTTTATTTTTGACCGATATTTCTATTTTTAATTTACTTTTAATTTTCTGAAAAACGTACGATTTATGGCTAAGATACCTTGGCCGCAATAACATTAAAAATAAAAACTGTCAAAACAATAGAAAAGCCAAGCAGGCAAAGGAATAAAATCTCATTCAACCTCTATTATATTTTTCAAATAACTCGAGAAATAATGAATAGAAAAATCTGTTAACTTTGATATAAGCTTTGAAGCACATAATCTCCAAATGGTTTTCTTATTTTGGTACCTTTCTTAAAATGAAATGTTGTCAATTGCCATTTCATAACGGTCCCCGACGCAGTAATTGACCTAAAATATCTGAAAGATACCTATACTTCATTCCAAATAAGGACGAAGAGATTTTCCGATTCCTACTTAGCTTTCTGGCCAATTCTGATTACCAAATGTTAATAATTTATTGGATACATATACTATCCGACATATCTTGGAAGTTACTAAAGCTGTTCTAAGAATAAGTGAGAGGAAGTGTTTCAAATCTCTGTTTCTGTAATGCAAAATGGCCTTAAAATTTCGTTGTTATTTTGAATGGAGTATAGTTAAGGCCCCGGTCTCCTTAAAATCTCTGTTCGTGCAGAATTATCAGAAAAGAAAGATTATTTTTCAGTTATTAAATCAATAAAGGAAAAATAAATTTTGCTTTGATTTAGAGTGTGGTCTATGAAGTTTCCAAAACAATTTATTTTAATTAACTTTGATGCTACTCGAATTTATTGATTCTACATGTATGTCATGTTAGCTTAATAAAATTAAGGAATGAAAAAGTCGGGCGGCGAGCGGGATTCGAACCCGCGACCTGCCTATCCGGGGCATGCTCCACTCCAACAGAGCTGTCAGCGCCCCGCAGGCCACGACGAAATTTTCAGTAGTTTGCATAAATAGCGATTCTCTCTGCACGGCAATAAGGAGCAAAGTTATTCGCACCCGTCCTATCGTACATTTCGCGAATAACCTACCAACCGTCACAACGGCGCGCGTGCAAACAAAAATGAACCGAGTCACTAGACACGAAAGCTTCCTTTACATAGTCTCCCTCTTTCCTTCTTTCACGTGCTGGCAGCGTGACATCGCTAGGGTTTTCAAGTCTCGCATTGATTACTCACAAAATGGCGGCAAGTCTAATGAGATTTGGCCAAGAATACCTAATCTATTGCCATTCACCACTCGGTGGGGATTGGCCGTCAAGTGTACCTGAGATGAGTGAGACAGGCCTGCCGTCGCGTCGATGTAACGTACGACTTCCGATCTATTTCGCATGTTCCTAGCGCATATTGGCACACCTTCCTCCATGTCTCACGTCACAATCAATACACGAGGAATATACCTGGCATATCTATAAACAGCTTTAGTTATTTCTAGTGACTAGTATTTTATGTTTTGTGTGTACAATATATTCTTCTTCTTATCGTGTGGGCAGCAAGCACTGGTGTCAGAGTTTTTTCAGACCGCCTCACGGCCTGTGACGTGGTTTTTATGTAACGACTACTATCACCAGAGATATTAGCCGGGACCGACGGCTTAACGTATCATCCGAAGCACGGAATCATCTTTCTTTATCATACAATCAGTTGATTCAGCCTGCAATGTCCTAGCCTACAAAAAAAAAATGCACAAAGTGACATATCACTAGGTGTCCCCCGTGGGAATCGAACCCACGACCTCCGTGTCAAGAGCCCAATGCTCTTAACCATTAGACCACGGAGGCAGTGCAATATATTGAGTAATGGTCTCTACCACGACAAAACGTTCCGAAGCGGTGGTTGTTAAAAAAAGATGCCCCGGGCGGCCCTTTACTAGGGGTGGCAATTTCGGAAAAAATATAGATTGATTGAGCTCTGTCTATAACCAATTCGTAGAGCAGAGTAAAGTCGAAAGTTTCTGTTTTAATTACTGTACCTACACATACTCCTAAAAAGTTCTGACCACACCTAAGACGAGGTGCTAAAAATTTCGAGCTTGCTTCGCTCGATCCATAGCTTTTACTAAAATTACTTTGCACATGTGTTTACGTAAAAATCTCTGGCTCCAATTCATTCCGTATTGAGGAGAAAAGTCGTGTTCGCTTCGCTATTTTCCTGGTCGTGCAGTTCGAAAGATACTTTATTGTCTAAACGAACATCTCATATCTATTTCACCCTCCATTCGCAAATCATTAACAAATCCTTTCTTCCTCAGGTATTCCAGCACGCCTACTCTGCCGGTCTTAGTGAGAACGACATTCTAGACTCCATAGCGTCCATGAGAGCAGCTCCTGGGCTGGAGGAGTTGATCTCCAGGCTGTCGGCCGAGGGCTGGCACGTGTTGATATTGACCGATGCCAACACCGTGTTTGTGCAACACTGGCTTGAGAGCCGCCGTCTAACGGTGGGTACTGCTGTTATTGTAGTCATCACGCGTCTATGAGAGTCTACTGTTACTGTAGCCATCACGGTAGGCGAAATCAAAGTACTTATACGATATAGTAGACGCGCTTCTAAGCAATCGCGCGATGCGACGGCGATGCGACAAGATGGCGGCCACGCTAAGGGTTGTTACAATCATGTTTAAGGGATATGAAATAAATATAAAATAATCAATATGATATACGAGTAAGTCTAATCGTTTAATATTTTATTAATTTGTAGTGATCATAATATCTACCTAGGTATTTATTTTTGTTATGAACTATTATTTACGTTTTAATTCAACGTTTTGTAAGAAAAACACATTATTTTTCAATTAATAACATGTATTATGTACAAAAACAATTATGTAGCAGCGTAGCTTATCTATTTATAGTATTACCTGCAGTTTCAAACGGTATCTACAGTTAAAACAACAATGTTTCAAATCGCGTTAAAAATGTTTCAAACCACTTTATTTCCAACAAATCTTTATTTTGATGCAATGTGGAATCACATCCGTACACAATACAACCAGTTCGAACCATTGTGGTTCGTGCGCGTTCGCAAGTATAAATTTTGACACTGCTGCCGGCGCGTACCCCAAGTCTCTGTTGACTTAGGGTACTGTCCGCAGGCAAAGCGGGCCGAAACGCGCACCTCCCGCGCTCCGCACCCGCTCACTATTATTATTATATTCACTTTGGCGAAATGATGGCAGGTGGAGCAATACCTTAAGAGAAGTTTATTTCGAATGCGTAAATGCGCGCTGCATACAAACGAAGTCTAGTGATATTTTCATTACTAACCAATTAAAGTTAATGAAATTTTCAGACACAATGTTGAAACTAATCTTTATGCTTGTATGAAGTCAGATTTTCGTTAATATAAAAGTCTATACGTCTAGCTACATCTTTGACTAATTATTATAAGGACTAGCCTTGCGGTAGCATTTCCCCTCTGCTACGGTATAAGCACAATTGATCTTGTGCATTTACATTCAATTTTACACCTTATCACTAAACGAGACAGCCTATAATTGCGAAATAATAACTTCGAACTTAGAACGTTTGGGGTTCACACGAGACTACTTCTCATGATTTTTAACATTCAAAATTAGAATCTAAAGTTATGGGGAATAAAATCCAAAGTTGCGGATTTCATGTTACCTCGCCCCCCGCAAAAAGTGGCAGAAATGTTTGTTAGTAGAACTACACGCGTAACCAGTCCACATATAAATAGTCAAAGAGCTACATGGATAGGAGAGTAAAATCGTACGGTACAGCCAAGCCATAATCTATTGTTATTTTTAATTTTCTGTGTGATGAATCTGTTTAGTACCTATTCTGTATTTTTGTGTGCCAATATAGTGCATTTTATTTTTATTTATTTTATTAAAATATACAGTTTTAATGCTAGGATTAGTTTAAGATTTTTATGGAAATCTTTAGGCACAGTTTTAAAACTATAAATTTTAATGAAAATCTGACTTCATACAAGCATAGAAATTAGTTTCTAAATTGTTTCAGAAAAACTTCGTTGACTTAATAAGATAGTATTGAAAATATCACCAGACGTCGTTTGTATGGAGCACGCTCCGAATTATATTCCCTTAAGAGGATAGGCGAGTACCGTTTTTTCCATACAAACGTATTTCCCTGTTTCCTCCCTGGATAATGACACTAGAGCAACACATTTTTTTACCATACAATCAATGTTACCTCTGCTATGTCCCTATGTTTTGCTTTTATGCATAAATTAATTACTGTATGAACTAGGGACGTTCGAAAATGACCAATTTTACCGCTCGTTTTCAGACATCCAGCAAACAAATTTGACGAATAAAAACAAAAAAAGCAAAACATACAGACATAGCCAAAGTCTTTCTCATATTATTCTTGAAAGAATTATTAAAATCGGTTTAGTTTTGGAGGAGGAAACAGGGGAATACGAAATGCTGTTTTCGACGATTTAATGTAGATAAAATTGGTCTGAGCTGCAGTTGTCTCTTTCGCACTCTAGTCGGTGGGGTGTATGGGTGGGGCGGATCGGACAAATATGTATACAGTCGGAAAAGTGACCTATACTCCAAATTAGCATTTCAGCCCGCCTATCCCCTTAAAATAGCCGTGGTGGTCCAGTGGCGAGTAACCTTGCCTGCCATGCAGGAGGCGATGGTCCAGGCCGACTCGTACCAATGAGTTTTTCGGAATTTATGTGCGATTTGTAACACCACTGGCTTTTCGGTGAAGGAAAACATCGTGAGGAAACCTGCATGCTTCAATATCGAGGCATGTATTGAAACACTGTCCATTATAAGTGGCGACGGGCTCACCCCCCGTCACACTGGACAGAGTTTCGGTACTACTGGTGAAACGTGGATGTTCTGAGGTTTCAGAATATCTCTGACTACCCCCTCGGGGAAAATAGTCGTGAGCATATGGTATGGTATGGTATCCCCTTAAAAGAGTGGTGGCCGAGATTAGGCAAAAGAGGAGTGGGTCGTCCGGCAGCCAGGTGGGTTGACTACATCTGGAAAAGTATCTGCAAGACCTGGATGCGACTGGCTCAGGACCGAGAAGGATGACAAAATATGGAGGAGGCTTATGCCCAGCAGTGGGCGGATACTGGCTGAAAATGATGAAATCGCAAAACCTCATACACCCCAACTGATTTAGGTATAACAAAATAATATAAGCTATATTTACAACACCCCTAGGCTCCATTTCAAATATCAACGAAATTTTAAGGCTATTTTGAAGTACAGAAACAGATATTTGAAACACTTCCTCTCACTTATTCTTAGAACAGCTTTAGTAACGACCAAGATATGTCGGATAGTATATCTTTGTGATAAATAAATTATATTTGCAAATCAGAATTGGCCAGAAAGCTATACAACTTGTTAATGAATAAGCGCAAAACCTCATACACCCCAATTGATTTATAACAAAATAATTAGATTTTAACAATAATTTCATTATTTTGATGGTTACAATTTAAAGTTATTCGCATTTTAAGTTTTCAGGCAAAAATGATTTGTTAACATTTCAGCAATGAATGAAAGCGCTAACGTGCTAATGGATATATTTTAAGAATCTTGTTTTGGTAGTAAGTAGGGTGAATGTGCCTGTGCGGTGGGTTGAGATCGAGTTCAGTAAATTATACAAATTAGGTAATTAATATTTTGATTAAAAAAAACCTATGTTGAAAACATGATAATTCGATTCTGCTCTCGATTCTAAACAAACTACTTTCAAGTTTTGCGTTTATTCATTATCACGTTATAAACGTTTCACTAGTAGTATCGAAACTCTGTCCAGTGTGACGGGGAGTGAGCCCCTCGAAATTGAAGCATGCACGATGTTTTCCTTCACCGAAAAGCCAGTGGTGTTACAAATCGTACATAAATTCCGTAAAACTCATTGGTACGAGTATGTAATGTATTGTCTAAATGTTTCAATTATGTGAGTTATGAGGTTTCCACACTCAAGAGACGATAGTGTGACGATAGGCTTGTTTGTGACGCTCGCTCTAATTATAATTATCGTGGAAGCCATTGTTCCAAGGCTCTGATATATCGTGATATACAATGTGTTAATGAATTAACGTAAAACTAGAGGGAATGGACTACATAAAATATATTTTAGTTTTAACTGCTTAGTACATAAACCGTTTTAAAAATAACGCTAAACTTAAATTTTCAGTAATGCTGTTGCTTGAATACTATTTTTAATAACTGGATAAACTATAAAAAGTATCAAAACGACGACTAAAAACAATGACGTCACTATTCAATTTTTAGTACAATATTTCATACAAAGCACGCGTTTTGACGTTTGATAAAGAGTTGTTAATTTGACTAGTTGGAAACTCGCGGATTGAATTATCATGTTTTCAACATAGGTAATTTTTTCTGTTAAAATTTACCGAACTCGATCTCAACCCACCGCACGGGCACACTCACACTACTTACTACCAAAACTTGATTGTTAATATGTATCCATGAGCACGCTAGCGCTTTCATTCATTGCTGAAATGATAACAAATCATTTTTGCCTGAAAACTTAAAATGCGAATAACTTTAAATTGTAACCATCAAAATAATGAAATTATTGTTACAATCGAATTATTGTTATAAATCAGTTGGGGTGTATGAGGTTTTGCGCTTATTCATTAACAAGTTGTATAGCTTTCTGGCCAATTCTGATTTGCAAATATAATTTATTTATCACAAAGATATACTATCCGACATATCTTGGACGTTACTAAAGCTGTTCTAAGAATAAGTGAGAGGAAGTGTTTCAAATATCTGTTTCTGTACTTCAAAATAGTCTTAAAATTTCGTTGATATTTGAAATGGAGCCTAGGGGTGTTGTAAATATAGCTTAGTTTCCTTTTTGGCGTAGTGGAGCTTCGTTATTGGAAACGATCACCGAAGTTAAGCAACGCCAGGTCCGGTCAGTCTTTGGATAGGTGACCGTTTAGTGGTATTTCATCACGAGCGTTTCCTTCGGAAAGCACGTTGAGCAGTTGGTCTCGGATAGTTCAGTCAGATGGCGTTGTAACTATTCGTTAAGCCAGGTCAGAGACCTAATAAGGCGGCTTGAAAGTTCTCTGACAGCAAGTTGACCACTAACTTGCCTCCACCAACAGGCACTGGGCCCGCGTGGTGGAGTATGGCCCACTCCCTCTCACCCTTATTCGTGAGAGGAGGCCTTTGCCCTGCAGTGGGATTCTACAGACTATAATTTACTTTTTCCTTTTAAGAGAAGTTTATTCCGAATGCGTAAATGCGCGCTGCATACAAACGAAGTCTGGAGATATTTTAAATACTAACCAATTAAACTCAATGAAATTTTGCAGAAACAATCTAGGATCAAATATCTATGCTTGGATCGTGTCCGATTTTCGTTAAAATATACAGTTTCAATGCTAGGATAAATTTAAGATTTGTATGGAAATCTTTGAGGCACTGTAACTTTAAAACTGTACATTTTTAGAAAAATCGGACACGATACAAGCACAGAGATTTGTTTCTAGATTGCTTCTGCAAAATTTCATTGAGTTTAATCTGTTAGTATTGAAAATATCACCAGAATTCGTTTGTATGGAGCGCGCCAACAGCAATATACCCTTAACTGTATTGCAGCTGCTCGGAGTTACATCTAGAAGATATTATCTTTACTGCACCACCAACAATAACATAATTTTCCTTCTCTTCCAGAACGCAGTGACATCAGTGATAACCAACCGAGCGTTTTGGCAGAACGGGCGACTTTACATCGAGCCCTGCATGCGGCAGACGGCCTGTGCAAGGTGTCCTACCAACCTGTGCAAGTCCCTCGCGCTTGCACAGTGGTGTGCACAGCAGCCGGCGTACGATAGAGTCATTTACAGCGGAGATGGGAGGAATGATTACTGTCCGGCTACTAATTTACCTCCCCATGTAAGTGATGGTGTAATATATATTTCCTTCGAGGTGATCAAAACATGGAAATATGAATCTTGAACTAAACTGTGCAAGATGTTAAAAGAAGTATCTTAAATATATAGCGTGTGGAGGAACTACTGTGGAAGGTTCCTCCGGTGAAAAGGGAAGATCTTCCGCCAGGCTAAGTGTGAAGCCTGGGGACCAGCCGTGGTCCAACAGATCTTAGTTGGACCTTGTATATACATCGAATCTCTGTGATTATTTCTCTTGCGCGATTCATGTCTTGTATACGATTGTGAACCTTATGTGTAGCGGCTAACGGGTTACCGATGTGACGTCGCAAGATGTCTTATGTACACATTTGCGAGTGCGACCGTAGCGCCATCTGTTAGCTTCGTGGGTGTTGACGTCTGTGGCAAGTCCCCACATCGCGCAAGATATAAAAGTGATATGATAAATAGTCATGTGATGTGATAAATGCCCAAATACCTACCCCCCGATTGCGCTAAGTTAAAACATCGAAGTTCTATTCTTATCCAATTTCAGTTCTAATCAAATTGCAATCCAATTACTATTCAACTGTGATGAATTCCGCATCGCAGTAAACTCTATGTAACTGACTGTAACGTCTGAGCGATCTGTCAAAACGGCTCTAACTGCTTTCATGAGCTGTACCGCGATTAGCGCAATTCCAAATGTATCAAATGTTATGGTTCGTACGTAGTCCAGTCACGGTTCAATCACCGAATATTTACCGCGATTGCAGCCCTGTATAATTTCTTTGTTCAAATTGAGGTATTTATAGTTATAGATTGTTATAGTTGTTTAAAAATGTTTATAAAACTGTTTCGGTAGAATGTACAGACATTGAAGATATTTACAAGAAAAAGATTACGATATGGTTTTTTGGTGTCTAGGTAATTTTTTGCAACCTTTAAACGGCTGTAACTCCTAAACCGACTGGAGTTAAGCAGGCAGACCTGGTCCATCCCCATCACAGAGATGCTCTACACCCTATGAATACTGAATAAGCCTTGCAGCTGATGGTTACCAAAATTCTTCTTATCTCTTATACTATTCGGTTTTATGTCAGAATACGCAACCCTAAAAAAACAACTTCTTCTTATCGTGTGGGCAAGCCCTGGTGTCAGAGTTTTTTCAGACCGCCTTACGGCCTCTGACGTGGTTTTTATGTAACGACTACTACCACGAGAGATAGTAGCCGGGACCAACGGCTTAACGTGCCATCCGAAGCACGGAATCATCTTTCTTTTCAGACAATCAGGTGATTCGGCCTGCAATGTCCTAACGAACTGGGGAACAAAGTGACATATCACTAGGTGTCCCCCGTGGGAATCGAACCCACGACCTCTGTGTCAAGAGCCCAATGCTCTTAACCATTAGACCACGGAGGCAGTCTAAAAAAAAAACAACTAACGAACCCTTTTTTCTAACAGGCAATAGTCTTCCCCCGCCGAGGTTACCCGCTCGACGACCTACTAAAGAAGACGCTGGCAACACCGACGCCACAGGTCAAAGCTAAGGTGGTCCCTTGGGATGACGGCTTCAGAATAATCAAGGAAATATTCCCTGATGACGTTCAAAATATATCTAGTTAATTTATAGGACTAATTTAGTATAAATTACATACAAAAATTCTACATGGAATCAAAATCAATATACAATACTACGAAAATTTTATCCTCAGTGAGAATGATCATAGAGTAAAAGCAGCGTAGCGTAGCGAGGGGGGTAAATGCCCCGGGCGGCACTTTACAAGGGGTGGCAAATTCGGAAAAAATATAGATTGATTGAGCTCTGTCTATAACCAATTCGTAGAGCAGAGAAAAGTCGAGCTCGCTTCGCTCGCTCTAAGTTTCTGTTTTAATTACTATGTCTACACATAATCTTAAAGAGTTCTGACCACAGTTAAGTCGTGGTGCTAAAAATTTCGAGCTTGCTTCGATCCATCCATAGCCTTTACTTAGGTTACTTTGCACATGTTATATTCATATAAAGCTCTGGCTCTAACCGATTCTTGTCTCTCTTGTAACTCGAACTTGTCACCTACTTCACACATATCTAATATTATTTTATTTTATTGCACTGATTTTAGGTTCATAATGAAGCTTATAAAATACGCGTGCGTTTTATTTGTAGTACGGCACTACATGCGCGCGCAGTAACCATCTGCAAAATTGAAAAAAAAAAAAGAAATACGCCCGCCATTTTTCACAAAACTTTGTCTAAACATTTTTGTGAAATCTTATTTACTTTTTCCTCAGAAGTGAAACACGTTTAAACGTGTGTAAAAACGCGTGAGCGTTGGTCATTACGCTGTCGCCTTCAGCTCGTGCAATCCAGCCTCGACTGTAATGAACAACTTAGCTCACTGGTATCATAACATAATGGTACTACCAAGCATCGTGGTAAAAGGACAAAGCTGGCTTTCTTAAAAACTTGAATCTAACAAGTCAGTGTCGTGTCGATGACTTTTTATGCAGATTTATATGGCACCCACTATAGAAAACAAATTGCTTTCTTTAATTGTTTAGATACAACCTTTATATTGACAGGGTTCGAAAGGATAATTATAAAATTAATTGAGAAAACAAAAAGCTTGCGCTAGCAATGTCACGCCATGAGTATCCGATCAAGATACGAATGGCATAAAAGGACTAGAATCCAGTGCCGTAAAAAATATTATTGAAATAAAAAATGTATCTGATCACATTCTTTTCATATATCAAATAATTTTTCTCACTGTTTTATGTAGTTTTCCTCAATTATTTGTTATGAATTGTGATAATAAACTAATAAACCGAAGAATAGAAGGTCCGCATACGAGTGCGTTAAAGCAAAAACAGCAATTTTAGAACTTTTGGTTAGTAATTTTACTCAAAACTAAGTATCAGTTAGGATAATTTATTATCAGGATAAATTATCAGATATTTGTCATGATAATTTTTTATACAATAAAAAACCCTGAATATTTGTATCTCGTAATCTATGTACACTGCACTCATATGCAACGTGTTAATGAATTAACGCAAAACTAGAAAGTAGTTTGTTTAGAATCGAGAGCAGAATCGAATTATCATGGTTTCAACATAGGTAATTTTTTTCAAAATATTAAATAATTTGTTTGTAAAATTTTAAATTTACTGAACTCGATTTCAACCCACCGCTCGGGCACTCTCAACCTACTTACTACCAAAACAAGATTTTTAAAATGTATCCATGAGCATGTTAGCGCTTTCATTAATTGCTGAAATGATAAAAAATCATTTTTGTCTCAAAACTTAAAATGCAAATAACTTTAAATTTTAACTATAAAATAATGAAATAGGGGATCGAACTGCATAAAATATATTTTAGTTTAATCTTCTTAGTAAAAAAAAAACGTTTTAAAATAACGCTAAACTCTCATTATCTGTAGCTTGAATACTATTTTTAATAATAGAATGAAGTATAATAAGTAATGTAATAAGTAATGAAATGTTGATGACGTCACTTGTGGGTATCTAGTACAATTTTTCATACAGAGCACACCTGGGTGAATACAACAACGGCGCTAGTCAAAAAAGTTGATTTGGAGAAAAATGACATTAAAGTTGGCGCGAGAGAGTGCGCGCGAACAAATTCGTCTGTAGTTACTACACAGCAAGGGTTAGATTCAGTGAAATAACGTCTATATTTCACAAGATAAAGTATGCGATGTCGAACCAGAATACGGTGCTAACTCAAATTTGCCAATTTTTAAGTTGTGCCGTTGTTGTATTCACCCAGCGACGTTTTGACATTTGATTAAGAGTTGCTAATTTGACTAGTTGTCCGCTCCTCTATTATGATTTCAATCTAATTAGTTATAAATCAGTTGGGGTGTATGAGGTTTTGCGTTTATTCACTAACACGTTGTATACCCACTGGGTCGAAAACGATGAAACTATAGTAGGTTATATTGAGTCGTTTTCGACCCCGTGGGCATATGAGTTAAAACGATCCTACAATCAAATCAACGACTAGCTCATTTTAGTCAATTATGTAATCTCAACGCTTATTTAACTTATTTATTTTAAGACTATTTCATAAAATTATACAAGAATATAATTCTTTTTAATTTTGTATCAAAATGAGATCGTATTTAAAGCGGCCATTTTGTTTTTGTTAAATATAATTAATTATAAACTATGTGATTGTGAATTGAAAATAGTTCAATTAAATATATTTTTATTTGTGATGAATTAAATTTAAGCGTCTACCTCGATCTATTCTGGATTTTTTTATTTAATAGACTATCTTCAAACAACTCTGTCTGTGTAACAAAACACCATATAAATTTTAACGCGGTTGGTTAGACCATCAAACTGAACAACTTTCACTATGGAGACGTCGAAAAAAAATCTGCTGTCCCATACTTTTGAGTCCAGTAGGTACTGCAGTTTTGTATGAAATAGCAGCCCCCCTAGACAAAGTGACATTCTATGAATCAATCAGTCAAATATACTTTATTCTATTAACACCTCGTCATGTTGCGGGAAATCGTCGGACTAGCAAATCATTGCAGTCAAGACTGGATTGCAAGCTCGAGCTGTAGGCGAGAGCGGTAAACAGCCGAGACTGTAATGACCTATTTGCGTATTCTATTGGCGTTTATGCTAGTAGGAAATGACAGCAAATAAAAGAAACAGCAAGAAAAAAGAAATCCGCCTGCCATTTTTCACTAATATTTGTCTTACTATTTGTGAAATTTTAGTTTTTTCCTCGCAAGTTTGTTGAAAACGTCGTATGTAACGCATGAGCGTTGGTCATTACAGTCTCGGCTGTTTACCGCTCTCGCCTACGGGTCGAGCTTGCAATCCAGTCTTGACTGTAATGATTCGCTAGTCCGACGATTTCTCGCAACATGACGAGGTGTTATATTTATTGATCTGGTCAGGGTTTTTAAAAGAAATAGCAAAATATCTAACATCCTCTTTTATTACATCAAATAAATTATAAAGTTCATAGACAATA
This sequence comes from Agonopterix alstromeriana, assembly GCA_963924505.1. NCBI lineage: Eukaryota > Metazoa > Arthropoda > Insecta > Lepidoptera > Depressariidae > Agonopterix > Agonopterix alstromeriana. Next base: position 8,151,379 of record OZ004689.1, on the reverse strand, counting down.
ATTATTATTTTTAATTATTAATAATATAAAAAGCGCATGCGACGCCTACACGGCATTTTCACTTAGTAAGCAACACATCGAACTAGGTACATTTCAACTTAAAGCTATTTATCCCTTAGTTCTAACGAAATAAAAGAAAAATCTACAAAATTCGCTTTTTAGTAGATTTCTCGACTTTTGATATGGCAACATTGGCAATTTTAAAATTAATGGCAGTGTTTCAGACGGATTTTGAAATAGATTTTTCTGGGTAATAAAATCTTTTAATACTGATAATAATACACGAATCTGTTATTAATTTAGTGACATCATGAAAAGGTACTTAATGGCGGTCATTGTTTATGACATTTTATTCTACACCATTCTTATAATCAGACCTGCGCAGACGAAAGAAATACTTTTTAGTCCAGGCAAAAAAAAGTATGAAACTCACGCACGACTTTTATGCGAAGGACAAAAACAGATCGCGCAACGAAATCTAAACGTTACACCTAATATGTTTCACACAGTTAAAATTTAATTACAGTTTGCCATCTGTGCAGGGTCTAAAGAGACGGAAAAATGACTTGAATAACGCCATAGGTACCCTGTCATGTTTATTGACACATTCAACAAAATATATGTTTTATATCTAATCTGTTTGTAAGAAGATTACAGTAAGTTCAGACATAAATAAAATAGTAACTGGATAATCTGAACTCGTAGAAATAAGTTCGGCAATCAGCCAATCAACAAGAATCTAATTGCAAGTCTCTTCACCACAGCGGCAATTCGATCTCAACACTAGTATCCAGAGCCGTTAAAGACATTATAAAAAAAAAGATGTCATCATCCAACGAATAGGTCTGATTTGAAAGAAATATTCAAATTGTAGTTCATTTATTTATTAATTTAGGCTGAAGAAACAAATATATTATAATTTATGTATTTTAATAAAAATCGCGCAAATTTAAACGAGTTTAGCTATCCAGTTACGTAGTAACACGATTTAGGTCGATAAATGCGTTGTAGTGATACCATAGTAAGAAAAAAGCTACCATATTGGTAGAAAATGAGGAATATATACGGAATGCTTTTAATAATATTTCTATAACTCTAAAACAGTATCCTATACATAAACTTAGGGTCTAAAATTTACAATTATTAAGCCTAAAGCTGTATTAGCAACGAAATGGCAATAAATATTTAATAATTTGTATATTTTTTACAAAAAAGTATTCAGTCACTTAATTAGATATGAGTTTTAAAAATTAATCTTAAAAAATACAAGACACAATGTCGACAAAAATGAAAAAATCTCTAAAAAGTGGAAAATTTTAAAAATTGTTTTTTCATTGCGTTCTTTTTCTACTGAGTTTTTGAAAATGCACCTCTTCAAAAATGATAACCATGGTGTATAAGAACTGTTTATAGAAGATATTTTATAGTTCTGTTTCTGACATAGGTACTGGAAATTTTTAAAAATATATTTTTAAAAAAAACATGGTGTCGCCATCAGCCTTTTGAATATTAGGTAATGACAAAAATGGAACAGAAAAAAATTGGGCTATTTTTAAAGTTTTGATCAGATTTTCGGAGAATTCGATAACGAAAATTGTGAATTTTACTGTGTATGGGAGCTAGATTATGATATAATATTTATTCCACTGTAAGAAACATTCAAGTTTAAAATCATTTAGTCAGCGCAGTGTCAATCCTTTAACCATAGGTTTTTCAAAATTGTTATACAACGTGTTAATGAATTAACGCAAAACTAGAAAGTAGTTTGTTTAGAATCGAGAGCAGAATCGAATTATCATGGTTTCAACATAGGTAATTCTTTTCAAAATATTAATTAATTTGTTTGTAAAATTTAAAATTTACTGAACTCGATCTCAACCCAAGGCTCTGGCATTCTCGCCCTACTTACTCCCAAAACAAGATTCTTAAAATGTATACATGAGCACGTTAGCGCTTTCATTAATTACTGAAATGATAACAAATCAGTTTTGCCTCAAAGATTAAAATGCGAATAAATTTAAATGTTAACTATCAAAATAACGAAATTATTATTTCAATATAATTATTTTGTTATAAATCAGTTGGGGTGTATGAGGTTTTGCGCTTATTTATTAACATGTTGTATAAAAATGCATCTAAATACAAAATTGAAACTATCTTGTAAAAATAAGATTACGTTTGACATTACAAAAATCTAACTTAATAATACTTCAGTAAATACTTAATATAATAATAATAATTAACTATAAAATAATAAATAATGTATAATTACATCAAGTAATGAACACATAAACACTGCTTTTCAGAGTTTTTCAAGTGAATTATTTCACAATTCTGAGTAGGAATTAAGATTTATATGAAACCAAGGGGTTAGCTCATTTTATTATGGTGACATAGTCATCGGCCGCCATATTGATTTTTTTACTTATATTAAAATGGCGGCCAAAGTTACGTCAAACTTATTCCGACCCCTATATGTCTCCCTTAATCTAATCAAATAAAAATATAATAAATTATATTATTCAGATAAAACTATAGAATTATTTTTTCAACCAGAAAATACGATTTGGTTTTTTGTTACCGTTTTTTGTCTCAAAAGCGAATTTTTGTGGTTTAATGTAATTTTAATGGTTTTAACCCATCGATATTTTAACTATTGAGTTGCCACACTTGGATTTTAGCATATGCTCACGACTATATTCCCCGAGGGGGTAGTCAGAGATATACTGAAACCTCAGAACATCCACGTTTCACCAGTAGTTCCGAAACTCTGCCCAGTGTGAGTGTTGCCACACTTTGTACACTTAAAATGATTCATTCCGATTTTTATTTATTGGTATTTATCACAACTCTTTTTTGCGTTGGGTGCTGAAAAACAAATATGGGCACAGGCATAGATTTAGCATATACTACGTTAGATCGGCTACGGATTATCCAAGACGAGACCAAAAAAACCAGTGAATTTGAAAAAAAAAGCGGTATTCGTTCCGTTGACAACTGACGCTAGGGCCATACAGGCTCATAGCGTGTTCGAGAATGGTCTCGTCTATCTATCTCGCTCTAACACACGTTAATGCTATGCCCTCTCTCTTTCGCATTTCCGATCTAACGTAGTATATGCTAAATCTATGGCGACAGGCGTAGGTACGTTAAGAGAAGTTTATTCAATGCTAGGATTAATTTAAGATTAGTATGGAAATCTTTGAGGCACTTTAACTTATCTGACACGATAAGTTAAAGTGCCTCAAAGTCTTTAGAGAAGTTTATTCCAAATGCGTAAATGCGCGCTGCATACAAACGTAGTCTGGTGATATTTTCAATACTAACCAATTAAACTCAATGAAATTTTGCAGAAACAATCTAGGAACAAATCTATATGCTTGTATCGTGTCCAATTTTCGTTAAAACATACAGTTTCAATGCTAGGATTAATTTAAGATTTGTATGGAAATCTTTAATGCACTGTAACTTTAAAACTGTACATTTTAAGGAAAATCTGACACGATACAAGCATAGAGATTTGTTTTTAGATTGTTTCTGCAAAATTTCTTTGAGTTTAATCGGTTAGTATTGAAAATATCACCAGATTTCGTTAGTATGGAGCGCGCCAACAGTAATATATCCTTAAATTGGCTCTCTAATAGCCAGGCTTTTTTTCTCATTGCTGTCTCCCGTTTGCTATGGAGGGAAGTCGGATATTTCTTTTTCCTACTCCTCCTATCTTCTTTGATTAATTCATTGCGGGTTACGTTACAGATTAGAGTTATCCCCCGGGCTCGCTGGACTTCATTGTCTAGTGTTGTGAATGGTCACCGCTGTTGATCCTGGTTCACAGGAGTTACTTGAGGCGTTGGGAACGTGTGGTGGGCCTTGGCCCGATCAAAAAAGGCATACGCTAAAATATTTCGAAAAATCTTTTTTTTTTACAACAAAACAAAAATTTAAATAAGCCAGTGGATTATTTGTATATGAATATAAGTGGTAGGTATAAAAAGTGAGGTTATAGGTTCCAAAAAGTTCAGTTATTCGTTTTTTATCCTAAAATCTACGAAGAGGTAAAAAGTCTATATCCTTAGGCCGCAACTACATTTTATTACATTTCTTAGAGTAATAAATCTTCTAGAAATCGCGAAGTTACGATTTTATGTCAAATAAAGCCACGGAATCCCTATTTTATTCCCTTATGGATCAGATTCCATTAAAGTCAAAATAGGTAATTCAATCAATGATGGATTTTCTGACAGCTAATTTAAAAAGACAACCTTCAAAACGGGCCATTTTTGTACTACAGAATGTTATGTGCGGCGTCATTAAAATATGGTAATAATAGTTTGCATAAACATATTACTAAGAGTTTGCTTGGCGCAATTGCTCTTGTTGTGTTTCGTCGTATTTGAAATTCGTAAAAAATTTGTTTTAGTGATATTTGTGACATAATTTCGTGAGGATTGTGTACCAAACAGTTGCGTAAAACGACCGACGTAACAGGAATCTCAAATAAATACGATAACAGAACATAAGTTTTGGTTCAAGTTAACTCGTACGTGGTCATTTTGGCGGCAACGCGCGAGCTTACGAAATCGACCACAGATTCATCGTCATCTAGCATCCCTTCATCAAAATAAAGAATATAAAGAAAAAAAATAACGAATGGCTCAAAAGGACTAGTATTCAGAGCCGTTAAAGACATTATAAAAAAAAAACATATTACTAAAACTTTATATAGTTAGGGTCTTTTTTTAATATGCTGACACTTTTTTAAGCGCATGATCAGACCGTCAAACTGAACAACTTTTTCTATGGCGCCAACATCGAAATAACGAAAAAAAAATCTGCTCATTGTATGAATTAAATCTATGGGACAGCTGATTATTTTTTCGCGATTTCGATGTTGGTCCAATAGAGAAAGTTGTTCAGTTTGATGGTCTGATCATCCCCTTAAAAAAGTGTCAGCATATTAAGAAGGACCCTGTATTTCAACGATATATTTTGTCGTACAAACGAGATTTCTTAAATTTCATTATGGATATTTTTGTTCAAATTGTGCAAAAATGGCGGAAAAAAATCTAATCGGATCTAGAGGAAAGATTGTTTTTTTGTATCGCTAACTGTGCTATTTGTGAGTACTTTGAATATTTTGTAACACAAAACTGCTTTATTTGGGGCTATTTTTGCAATTGGATTGTATTTATATCATATTCGTCTATATTATAATGCGTATAGCAAAGCTATCACATGCATATCATAATTTAGCCGAACGGCCCATACATGGACGCATGTTGTCATTTAATTCAATGCTTCGATAGATGGCTTTTAGGTGACGAATTCTGAAGACGGTAATTAGGCCAAACCTGTTTTCAGATTTAATTTAAAAATTCTGTCCGAAACTCCCCCATTAAATTGCTTTTTACTAAAATCGATACGTGCTTTCTAGAAGATTTCCGTCTAAAGTTACATTCTTAATTTCGATCGAGTAAATTCGTTTTATTATTGTTTTTTTACGACGCCATCTTGGATTTCTAAGGCGTTCCTACGAGTTAATAATGTATTTCTGTCTGTTATTTATTTTATAAAGTGATTGTTACATATCCGGAAAGAGAGTTTAAATCACTTTGTAAAATAAATTTATGTTTCTACTGTTATGGTATGGGAGATTTTAAAGAAATATAATTATGTTTTGCCAGAGTTTAAAAGGTCTCTGACTGGTTTAGGTTTTTGAGGCGTTTAAAAAAGAAAATGAAATAGTTCTTCGGCCCATTATAGATGGCGTTGCAGTCACAAGCATTTACTTGTCATTCTCATTGAGTGAGCATTTTTCGCGATTTTTCAGTTTTAACGAGACATTTTGTTAATCAATAACTACGATTAATGATTCAAAGTATGTTATCAATTTAATCGAATCCTTAGAAAATGTACCTATGGACAGACAAACTTTTCTGACACTTTTTTCGGGGGACGAGGTAGCATGAAATCGGCAGCTTTGGATTTTATTCTATCATTTTGGTCTCTTGTGAACCCCGAACGCGACCAATTTAAAGTTATTGTTCCGCGATTATAGGTTGTCTCATTTAGTGATAAGGTATAAAATTGTATGTAAATGCACATGATCAATTGATCTTATAACGTGGCAGAGGGGAAATGCTACCGCAAGGCTGGTCCCTAGTAATATCGTCTAAGATCTAATCAGCCCACATCAGCCTCCCTTCTATTACGATGTTATAATACTTTGGATAAATAAATTTTTACGCAGATGATGTTCGCAAAATCTGACAGATTAAATTGCGTCTAAACGACCACTACTACTAACGCCATCTATAGATTTGTTCCAGACCAATCTTTGAAGCCTCGTTAAATTTCACACCAAACCAGTTTCGGAACACTTTAAACACGGCAAAGTACAGTAACTAAACTATGAATCTATCGGAGTTCAATGTAGGAAGGGTGTATTACGCGCACACTTCTTGCCGCACGCGCATTTGCGCACTATTTCTATATCTTTGGTGTAGCGAGTACCGTCGGAGCATACCAGTCGGATCTGAAAAAAAAGACAAATATTGTTAAAACTAGAGTTTACTCGCGACTTCGTCCGCACAAATTATATACCAGATTTTAAGTCAGATCATAAGCTATCAAAATCAAAATTTTCATCAAAATCGGTTCAGTAGTTTTTGTGTGATGCTGTTACAAACATACAAAGAAACAAACAAACAAACAGACAGACAAAAATTCTAAAAAAGGTTGATTTGGAGTCCGGGAAACCTAAAAACCATGTCGTAATCCTTTTCATGTAAATATCTTCAATGTACAGACACACTTCTGTTATAGTTTTATAATACTCGTAGTTAAGATTGTAAAGAAATTATTGAAAATTTTCTGTTCAGATATTTATGACAAAATAAACGTTTAGATATAATTGGTAACATTTACTGTGAAAAATTTATTGAAAATTAGCACTGCTCAGAAATACTTTAACACCGTGTATGCTACGATATATCTGATGGCGACTGTACCGAAACTGTGACGAGGAGTGAAGTGAGCCCGTCGCTACTTATAAGAAATTGAAGCATGCAGGTTTCTTCACGATGTTTTCCTTCACCGAAAAGCCAGTGGTGTTACAAATCGTACATAAATTCCGAAAAACTCATTGGTACGAGTCGGCCTGGACGGGGATCGAACCATCGCCTCCCGCAAGGTTACTCGCCACTTGACCACCACGGCTGTTTGGTTTATAAGGCAATTCTGTACCGGTGCGCAAGAGCGAATGTTCACTTGTCGTTCCCATATCACCGAAGCGCTAGGTCAAACATAAGGGACATAGTGACTTAAGTATATTTAATAACTTGTCAAAATTCAATAACAAAATCTACAACGTGTTAATGAATTAACGCAAAACTAGAAAGTAGTTTGTTTAGACTCGAGAGAAGAATCAAATTATCATGGTTTCAACATAAGTTATTTTTTTCCAAATAATAAATAATTTATTTGTAAAATTTAAAATTAACTGAACTCGATCTCGACCGACCGCACAGGCACACTCACCCTACGTACTACCAAAACAAGATTCACAAAATGTATCCTTGAGCACGCTAGCGCTTTCATTCATTGCTGAAATGATAACAAATCATTTTTGTCTCAAAACTTAAAATGCAAATAACTTTAAATTTTAACTATAAAAATAATGAAATTATTGTTTCAATCTAATGATTTTGTTATAAATCAGTCGGGGTGTATGAGGTTTTGCACTTATTCATTAACACGTTGTATAACCCTCTAAACTTATGAGCACTTTGCGAGGCGCGGGTCATGATATCGTAGTAGATGGATTAGATCCGTGTGTCGTGTATCGTGTATGACGTACCTTCCTCTTCTTGGTCTTCCTGGGCGCGCAGCACAGCTGGCGCGAGCAGGCGCCGCGCGCGGCCGCGCAGCGCGCAGTGCGCACGGCGCGCCGGCTGCGGCACGACCCCTCCGTCACGAACTCGCGCTGCGCCTCCTGACAAACCGTATAGTGCTCCATCACTGTCCGCTCGCTCAATCGACCGACGACTGAGCAGACCGAGACGACTGACCTTTGACTATTTATATGCGGACTGGTAACGCGTGTAATTCTACTAACAAACATTTCTGGCTTTTTTTGCGGGGGGCGAGGTAACATGAAATCCGCTACTTTGGATTTTATTCCTCATAACTTTAGGTTCTAATTTAGAATGTTAAAAATCATGAAAAGTAGTCTCGTGTGAACCCTAAACGTTCTAAGTTCGAAGTTATTATTTCGCAATTATAGGCTGTCTCGTTTAGTGATAAGGTGTAAAATTGAATGTAAATGCACAAGATCAATTGTGCTTATACCGTGGCAGAGGGGAAATGCTACCGCAAGGCTAGTCCTTATAATAATTAGTCAAAGCGACTGACTAACTAAATTAGTCATTAAGTCAGCTTAAGAGAAGTTTATTCCGAATGCGTTAAATGCGCGCTGCATACAAACTAAGTCTGCTGATATTGTCAATACTAACCAATTAAACTCAGTGAAATTTTGCAAAAACAATCTAGGAACAAATATCTATGCTTGTATCGTGTCAGATTTTCGTTAAAATATACAGTTTCAATGCTAGGATTAATTTAAGATTTGTATGGAAATCTTTGAGGTACTGTAACTTTAGAACTGTACATTTAAAGAAAAATCTGACACGATACAAGCATAGAGATTTGTTTCTAGATTGTTCCTGCAAAATTTCATTGAATTTAATCGCTTAGTATTGAAAATATCACCAGACTTTGTTTGTATGGAGCGCGCCAACAGTAATATACCCTTAATCCATGCAGGAAGAGACAAATAGTCGATACCATCCAAACTTCTCGGCTTAATCCGTCAGCCATCTCAGTGTTTTAGTTTAAATCAGTCAATTATGGTTCGCTCTGTCGGCTTAGACATCCAACTCAGTCAGCTAGCTGAATCAATCAATTAGTCAGCTGAGCGTACTTAGTCATCCGACACTGTCAGCTAACTGAGTAAGTCAATTCGTCAGTTCAGTCTGCTTAGTCGTCTTACTCAATCAGTCAGCTTAATTAGTTAGCTGAGTCAATCAATTAATCAGCTCAGTCTGCTTAATCATCCAGCTCAGTGAATCAACTAAGTGAATTAGTCAGCTCAGTCGTCTAAGCCGACGAGCTCAGTCAGCCAGCTCAATCAGACTGTCAGCTTAGTGTATATTTTATTTATAATTAATGGACTTTTTGCTTGTGCGTTAGCACCGCATTTCCGCCAATGTCAAGTAGTTTGTGGGAGTATCTATCCAAATCTCAGGGATTGTTTTTGATAAAGAACAAGAAGAGATTAAGGAATGCGGAGCCTCGTGGCAGGCAAAGACGCGACGCGCGGACAACACGCGAGACAAGTTCTCGGGTCAGAACCTGCAACGTGACTCGCCAAATTAGTGTTTATAATGTTGGCATAAACTTTTGAATAAATAAAGCTCTGTATGTACATACCTTCCTACATCCAGCACTGCTGGCAGTCGGCGCGGGCGCATGTTCTGCTGGGTACTGCTTATGTGCTGGAGCGGCTGCAACAATTAATCACTGATTTTAGTAGTGTGTGTCTGACAGCTCCAAACGGTACAAAATTCAACGTTATGTCGAATCAGCCTCCTATATTTTCGAGTAGGTACTGTATACGTTGTTATAATAAAATCCCCGAGACCATTTTGAATCTTTCCGAAAACATGTTTAAAACTCAAATCAAAAAAGTCCTCTGTAAGAAAGCATATTATAAACTGGATGATTATTTAAATGATCAAAATGCTTGGGTCTGAGGTCACTAGCTTATAGTTTATTTACTTTACTGTATAGTATCAATTATTTTATTAAATAGACTATGTATTATTGTCTACATAACTTTAGCTTAAGAATTTATATTGTAATAGTTATTAAGTCGTGTTATTTTGTAGAGTTTCTTGCCGCATCTTCTCTACAGCGACAACACGTTCCGACGCGGTGGTAGCTTTAAAAAAGATTTGACGTTTGATAAGTGTGCTGTAAGCTCCTATATTGAATAAAATTATATTGAATTGAATTGAAATTGAGAACATGTCCATTGTACTGACCTGGTGAAGCTTGCACGTTACTGATGGAAGGTTGCTTGCGCGGCTGCAGCTTCTTGCCCGGTATCACTGGAGCGCCACCTATGAGGCGAAAAGAGAAGTTATTATTAGTAGGATTCCACTGCAGTAGGCCTGGTCTAGCTAGCCGACAGACAGCGAGAAAACGAAAAAGCTAGAGATGCGTATCCGACTTTTGTTACTTACTTTAGACATGCTAAAATGAGCGCATGGCGGTTATGTCGTTTTATCGCTTTTTCGTGCGTGGCATGCTAGCCCTACAGTGCTAAGGTCTACTCTATCATTCTGAAAGGGAGGATGAAGTGAAATTTGGAAAAATGGGAAGATCTTCCGTCATAGAGCTTATCCTGCTCACGTTTACAATTTGGCATTTATAGTTTCTGAATTTGTAGATTTTTTAGGTATAGTTACATAAAAAAAAAAATATTTACATTTATAGCAACGGGAAAACATAAAAATGTTATACTCTTATTTCTCATCTTTGAATATGCATTAATTTCTACAAATTCGACACAACACTAAGTTTATCTAACAAATAATTTTTGTTCCTGTAATTCAACAAGACAACTTCCATATCAATTCCAACGTTGTATGGACGTTCTCATTGTCTTTTATAAGCGCATAGGCCAATTCTGTTCTCTACAAACTTTTGCTATCAAGGGAAGATCTTCCCCCAAGCGAGCTGTTACGGCGCAGTACGTACCGATAGAGGCCCGCAGCTCGCACTGGGCGCCGGCCGTGCCGGGGGGGCAGCGGCACGTGTAGTCGGAGCTCGAGCCGTCCTCGCGCACGCACCTGCCGCCGCGGGCGCACGGGTTCGGCACGCACGGGTCCTGTGGGGGGAAGGCACATATGGTTATAATGTTAGTAGAAACTGGGTGAGTCTGAATCTATTTGCCAGCAGCGCTGTGTTAGCGAATGCCGAGTATTTGGAATTAAATGCGTTGTGTGAGACACCTTGCAGCCAAGCACTTAGGTATCCAGACTTTTGGTTCGTGGGGGGATGGGACGGACGGAACGACATTAACGTTTTGGTGGCTAGGATAGACTGGCGGAGATAGTAATTGAAATAGCACTGCGTTGTGCGTTGCACTGTTTGTGAGGCTGAGGATGATCTCACCATGTAATGAGCACCGTCCTCGATCGAGCACCTGCGCGTCGTTGTGTGTCGCTGGTCGTTGTTCGTTGCGCTGTTTGTGAGCGTGACGAGATCTCACCATGTAATGAGCGTCGTCCTTGAACATCTGCGCTTTGTTGTGCGTCGCTGGTCGTGCGTTGTATTATTTGTGAGGCTAACGAGTGACGAGATCTCACCATGTAATGAGCGCCGTCCTCGAGCACCTGCGCGTTTTTGTGCGTTGCTCTGCGTTGCGCTGTTTGTGAGGCTAACGATGATCTCACCATGTAATGAGCGCCGTCCTCGAGCACCTGCGCGTTTTTGTGCGTTGCTCTGCGTTGCGCTGTTTGTGAGGCTAACGATGATCTCACCATGTAATGAGCGCCGTCCTCGAGCACCTGCGCGTTGTTGTGCGTCGCGGGCGGCTCGTCGTCGCCGCAGCCGGCGGAAGTGCGTTGTACCCGCGCCGCGTTCACGAAGTCCACGCGCTTGTGATTCACCCACGCTTCTTTGAGGCAGCCTGTGAGGGAATGGTTTAATATAACATCTTTTGGAGGGACAACTACCTATACAACGTGTTAATAAATTAACGCAAAACTAGAAAGTAGTTTGTTTAGAATCGAGAGCAGAATCGAAGTATCATGGTTTCAACATAGGTTTTTTTTAAATATTAAATAACTCGATCTAAACCCACCGCTCGGGCACTCTCACCCTACTTACTATCAAAACATGATTCTTAAAATGTATCCACGAGGACGCTAGCGCTTTCATTCATTGCTGAAATGATAACAAATCATTTTGGCCTGAAAACTAAAAATGCGAATAACTTTAAAATGTATCAATGAGCATGTTAGCGCTTTCATTCATTGCTGAAATGATAACAAATCATTTTTGCCTCAAAACTTAAAATGCCAATAACTTTAAATGTTAACTATCAAAATAATGAAATTATTATTTCAATCTAATTCTCTCATTTTAATTATCTTATTTTGTTGTAAATCGGTTTTGCGCTTATTCATTAACACGTTGGATAGGAGGTTCAACAAATTGTCTCGTTTTTTGTCCCATGTTCCTTAGGGAAAGTGGTTTAAAAGAATTAATATTGGATGTATTTCGGACGAAATGCGTATTCAATCAGTCAATCATTTATTTAACCAGTAGGTACCATTGACTCATAATATTGTCAGTAAATACCAAGGCAGAAGGTAGGTATTGGACCAAGTAGTCTAGGTAAATTAAAAATACGACACCTTTAAAACTGGTAATGTTTCTAAGATGCCACTTGCTGAAGGCATCCTTGGCGACTTCCTCGGGCACTCCGCCGATGAACATGGGCCGTTCCAGACGTAGGTATTCCTTCGAGCCTGAAAAAAAAATCAAATTTTAAATCATTCTGGCAAGAAGCATAAAACTAATTACTTGACATTTCCTCCCTTTGCCTAATTATTATAAGGACTAGCCTTGCGGTAGCATTTCCCCTCTGCCACGGTATAAGCACAATTGATCTTGTGCATTTACATTCAATTTTACACCTTATCACTAAACGAGACAGCCTATAATTGCGAAATAATAACTTCGAACTTAGAACGTTTGCGGTTCACACGAGACTATTTTTCATGATTTTTAACATTCAAAATTATAATCTAAAGTTATGGGGGAATAAAATCCAAAGTTGCGGATTTCATGTTACCTCGCCCCCCGCAAAAAGTGGCAGAAATGTTTGTTAGTAGAATTACACGCGTAACCAGTCCACATATAAAAAGTCAAAGGTTTAATTAGTTTTATTTATGTATTTAATAAATTAGATTGTAATTATAAATAGTCTACATTTTGTTACACCATTATTTTTGAATAAACATTTATTAATTTTTACCCGGTTGGTGTAATGCAGGAAGTTGGAATAGATATTTTTATTTTTTTTATTTTATTAACATAAGGAGAACATAAAGTCCTCTGCACAGGCACGTTATGTTGATTGATGATGATCACGATATCGTACCTTCATTGATAATAGACCTGGCCGGTCCATCGTCCACTCTGAGGGTAAAGTTCTTCTTGACAGCAATCAACTCCGCCTTGTGGTAAGCACCGTCTGACACCATCTCGAAACTAGAAGCAGAGTGTCAATGATGAGGAAGAGTATAGCTAAACCAAATTCGTTAAAACTATTCTTCATGTTATTCTTTATGATTTACAAAAGATTTATTGAATTTTGAGAATCGGTCCAGTAATTCTTAAGGCGCGGTTTATACATAAGATACGTGTGGCGGTGGCGGATAGTCAAAGTAACACAATTATAAACCTTATAGTATGTAGCATAGCGTCGTTTGGAGATTTACGCCCGCGCCTCCAGGCGACGTCACCTGGAGGCGCGGGCGCGATTCTCCTTTACCATGAAATCGACGCTATGCTACATACTATAAGGTTTATAATTGTGTTACTTTGACTATCCGCCACCACCACAAGTAACTTCTGTATAAACCGCGCCTAAAGAATTACTGGACCGATTCTCAAAATTCAAAAAGGAAAATCATTTTAAATCATAAAGAATAACTTGAAGAATTGATTTGAAAGTTTATATTGTGTTACTTAGATTATCCGCGACCTGATGTCCAAACATGACGTCAGAAAGCTATCTTATGTGATATTATTTTGAATAAACAATTTTGACTTTGACTTTTGACCGCCACACGTCCCTTCTGTATAAACCGTGGCTAATATACTGAATTTTAAAATTAGTCGCTCCGTGCCCGAAAACAAAAAGCCGCAAAAAGAGGAGAAAAGTTGCGTTCGCTCTAAGTTGAGTCAGACCACAACCAGAATTGATGTGTAAAAATTTCGAGCTTGCTTCGCTCGCTCCGTCATTTTTCTGTAGGTAAAATAAGGGGACGTGCTGTAGACATTGAGACAATCTTTATCCTACAGAAACGGGCAATTCGAGCTATATATGGTCTGCGCTGTCGTGATTCGCTTCGCGACCTTTTTAAGGAAATTAATATTTTAACAGTTTATGGACAGTTCATTTATGAAAACATTTTATATGTAAGAAAAAATTTGTCGTTATTTCCAAAAAATTGTGATGTCCATAATTACAACACTCGAAACAAAAATAAACTGATATCTCCACACTTTCGGCTTAGTAGGGTCAACACGTCTTTCATGGGTCACTGTATACGTTGTTATAATAAAATCCCCGAGACCATTTTGAATCTTTCCGAAAACATGTTTAAAACTCAAATCAGAAAAGTCCTCTGTAAAAAAGCATATTATAAACTGGATGATTATCTAAATGATCAAAATGCTTGGGTCTGAGGTCACTAGCTTATAGTTTATTTACTTTACTGTATAGTATCAATTATTTTATTAAATAGACTATTTAGTATTGTATACATAACTTTAGCTTAAGAATTTATATTGTAATAGTTATTAAGTCGTGTTATGTTGTAGAGTTTCTGGCCGCATCTTCTCTACAGCGACAACACGTTCCGACGCGGTGGTAGCTTTAAAAAAGATTTGACGTTTGATAAGTGTGCTGTAAGCTCCTATATTGAATAAATTATATTGACTTTGACTTTGACGGCAAAATCGGTCTGTGCTCCGGGAGACAGAAACCCGCACTACGCCACTGTCCAGCGTTGAACATTACCTGTACATGGTAGAAGTGGGATGGTTGCCGACGTCGTAGCTGATCCTGATGCGTCCGTTGAACAGCTCCACCGCGAGGTGCTCCTGCTCACCGAAGTACATCAGCACTCCGTGGTGCTGTGTCGTGCTGAACACTGGCATCAAACAATAATCTTATTACTTAGCATATGCTCACGACTATATTCCCCGGGTAGTCAGAGATATTCTGAAACCTCAGAACATCCACGTTTCACCAGTAGTACCGAAACTCTGTCCAGTGTGACGGGGGGTGAGCCCGTCGCCACTTATAATGGACAGTGGGTACAACACATGCCTCGAAATTGAAACACGCAGGTTTCCTCACGATGTTTTCCTTCACCGAAAAACCAGTGGTGTTACAAATCGTACATAAATTTCGAAAAACTCATTGGTACGAGTCGGTCTGGACGGGGATCGACCCATCGCCTCCTTAGCAACTTATGACAGTAACTAAACTTAATTAAAGTCACGACAGCTACTTATCAGGATTAATAAGATTACATAAAGCGACGTTAGCCACTCATAAGGATAAACAAGATTACATAATGACGTTAGCTACTTATCAGGATAAAAATAAGCTTGCCTAAAGTGACGTTAGCTACTTATGTGGATAAATAGGTTTTCTTAAAGTGACGTTAGCTGCTTATCAGGATAAATAAGTTGTTCTAAAATGACGTTAGCTACTTAACAGGGTTAATAAGTTTACCTATAGTGACGTTAGCTACTTATCAGGATAAATAAACTTACCTAAAGTGACGTTAGCTTGAGGTACCGTGCGAAGAGGTTCTAACTCGACAAGTGAGTCGTTGTGACTGAATGTGAGGGAAGTGAGGTATTCGCAGAGACGCCCTGTGAACAGAAGGTTTTATTACAATATTGTGTATCAAGTTACAGTATGATTGGTGAAGTATTTGATGTATCTCGTGTGAGATGACTACTCGTTTCTGCCATTTTTTATGTCAAAAATGTCCTCGCCTCGACGAAGCAGCTAAGAATACGAGTGTTAAAGATACGATGTGATTTGCAGAGTTTTACGGGCAAAAGCCTAGTCACGTCAATCCATCTGAAATTTTGAAATGAATAAAGTGAACCTTGCATTCAGTAAGACCTATTTCCAGCTTCCTGTGATCACCATAATTCTTTAATTCTCTTGCCCATTTCCCATTATTAGTTGTTGGCGAAATATGTCATCTTTCATTCATCTCTCTTTGCCGTCATTTCAGAACTCACTCCTTTCTTACACCTTCCATCTATTCCTCCTTGACACAATCCATCCATCTTTTTGATATAAAACCACTTTGTATAGTAAAGTATGACGTACCAGAGTATCCAGGCGCGCACTTGCACAGGTAGTCGTTGGCGGCGGCGAGCAGCGGCCGCTCCATCATAATGTCGTCCTGTACAATAATACCTGCACGTTAATTACACTACTGTTTTTATATTAACCTTTATCACGTCACACTCAAGAGGGTACACAATGTGTCACAGTGGGGAAACGTATTTTTTTTAATTTATAATTACTGGACTCTTGCTTGTGCGTTAGCACTGCATTTTCGCCAATGTCAAGTAGTTTGTGGGAGTATCTATTCCAAACTCAGAAGGGACACAATGTGTCACAGTGGGGAAAAGTGTTTTTTTTAATTTATAAATAATGGACTCTATTTTTTTTTTTTCTATTTTTCCTTAATTAATGGCCGGTTGCTTGCGTCTAGCGCGGCAATTCTGCCAATGTCATGTAGTTTATAATCTCAAGTGATTGTTTTATGGTTAAAACACAAAAGAGTTTCACAAAATGGCGGAGCCACGTGCAAGCCTAAGAGAGGCCAACACGAATGCGTCTACCTTCCGCCAGACTTGCAGCGCGACTCCAATAATGGACTCTTGCTTGTGCGTTAGCACTGCATTTCTGCCAATGTCAAGTAGTTTGTGGGAGTATCTATTCCAAACTCAGAAGGGACACAATGTGTCACAGTGGGGAAAAGTGTTTTTTTTTATTTATAAATAATGGACTCTTGCTTGTGCGTTAGCACTGCACTTCCGCCAATGTCAAGTAGTTTGTGGGAGTATCTATTCCAAACTCAGAAGGGACACAATGTGTCACAGTGGGGAAAAGTGTTTTTTTTTATTTATAAATAATGGACTCTTGTTTGTGCGTTAGCACTGCACTTCCGCCAATGTCAAGTAGTTTGTGGGAGTATCTATTCCAAACTCAGAAGGGACACAGTGGGGAAAAGTGTTTTTTATAATTTATAAATAATGGACTTTTGCTTATGCGTTAGCACTGCATTTCCGCCAATGTCAAGTAGTTTGTAGGAGTACGAGATCTAGTTCAAACTCAGGGATTGTTTTTGATCAAGAACAAGAAGAGATTTAGGATTGCGGAGTGTCGTGGCAGGCAAAAACGCGACGCCCGAACAACACGCGAGACAAGTGCTCGGGTCAGAACCTGCAACGTGACTCCTAAAAGTGTTTTAATGTGTGAAATAATGTGACATGACGTGTGAGTCGATTAGTAAGTAAAGTATATCTCCATCATGATGTTCCTGCGTATAATAAAAGCTGCACGTTAATTCGACTACTTTTTTAACATTTACTTTCGTTAAGTCACAATTCAGGTGTGTTACATGGGGGAAAAGTGTGACAATGTGTAAAATGATATGTGACATAGGTATTGCTTTTATCAATTATGAGTTAAGTTGTATAATTAAGTTGCATAAAATGTGGCTTTAAATATTCAATCCCGATTCTATCACACTGTATTACGTTCTGTGGCACTTTTCTACATTATAGGAGGCACTCCAGCGGCTGCCTGAACTATTACTAGCGTGTGGTGTAGCGTAGCGTAGCGTAGTGTAGCGTAGCGTAGTGTAGTGTAGTGTAGTGAGCGCAGTGAGCGCAGTGAGCGCAGTGAGCGCAGTGAGCGCAGTGAGCGCAGTGAGCGCAGTACCTGTAGCGCGAGGCCGGCGGCGGGCAGGTAGCACACGCCGTGCACGCAGTCGTGGTGGGCGCAGGGCGAGGTGCCGAGCAGCGGCTGCCTGAACTATTACTAGCGTGTGGTGTAGCGTAGTGTAGTGTAGTGAGCGCAGTGAGCGCAGTGAGCGCAGTGAGCGCAGTGAGCGCAGTGAGCGCAGTACCTGTAGCGCGAGGCCGGCGGCGGGCAGGTAGCACACGCCGTGCACGCAGTCGTGGTGGGCGCAGGGCGAGGTGCCGAGCAGCGGCTGCCTGAACTATTACTAGCGTGTGGTGTAGTGTAGTGTAGTGAGCGCAGTGAGCGCAGTGAGCGCAGTGAGCGCAGTGAGCGCAGTGAGCGCAGTGAGCGCAGTGAGCGCAGTACCTGTAGCGCGAGGCCGGCGGCGGGCAGGTAGCACACGCCGTGCACGCAGTCGTGGTGGGCGCAGGGCGAGGTGCCGAGCAGCGGCTGCCTGAACTATTACTAGCGTGTGGTGTAGTGTAGTGTAGTGAGCGCAGTGAGCGCAGTGAGCGCAGTGAGCGCAGTGAGCGCAGTGAGCGCAGTGAGCGCAGTGAGCGCAGTGAGCGCAGTGAGCGCAGTGAGCGCAGTGAGCGCAGTGAGCGCAGTACCTGTAGCGCGAGGCCGGCGGCGGGCAGGTAGCACACGCCGTGCACGCAGTCGTGGTGGGCGCAGGGCGAGGTGCCGAGCGCGGCTGCCTGAACTATTACTAGCGTGTGGTGTAGTGTAGTGTAGTGAGCGCAGTGAGCGCAGTGAGCGCAGTGAGCGCAGTGAGCGCAGTACCTGTAGCGCGAGGCCGGCGGCGGGCAGGTAGCACACGCCGTGCACGCAGTCGTGGTGGGCGCAGGGCGAGGTGCCGAGCAGCGGCTGCCTGAACTATTACTAGCGTGTGGTGTAGTGTAGTGTAGTGAGCGCAGTGAGCGCAGTGAGCGCAGTGAGCGCAGTGAGCGCAGTGAGCGCAGTACCTGTAGCGCGAGGCCGGCGGCGGGCAGGTAGCACACGCCGTGCACGCAGTCGTGGTGGGCGCAGGGCGAGGTGCCGAGCAGCGGCTGCCTGAACTATTACTAGCGTGTGGTGTAGCGTAGTGTAGTGTAGTGTAGTGAGCGCAGTGAGCGCAGTGAGCGCAGTGAGCGCAGTACCTGTAGCGCGAGGCCGGCGGCGGGCAGGTAGCACACGCCGTGCACGCAGTCGTGGTGGGCGCAGGGCGAGGTGCCGAGCAGCGGCTGCCTGAACTATTACTAGCGTGTGGTGTAGTGTAGTGTAGTGAGCGCAGTGAGCGCAGTGAGCGCAGTGAGCGCAGTGAGCGCAGTGAGCGCAGTGAGCGCAGTGAGCGCAGTACCTGTAGCGCGAGGCCGGCGGCGGGCAGGTAGCACACGCCGTGCACGCAGTCGTGGTGGGCGCAGGGCGAGGTGCCGAGCAGCGGCTGCCTGAACTATTACTAGCGTGTGGTGTAGTGTAGTGTAGTGAGCGCAGTGAGCGCAGTGAGCGCAGTGAGCGCAGTGAGCGCAGTGAGCGCAGTGAGCGCAGTACCTGTAGCGCGAGGCCGGCGGCGGGCAGGTAGCACACGCCGTGCACGCAGTCGTGGTGGGCGCAGGGCGAGGTGCCGAGCAGCGGCTGCCTGAACTATTACTAGCGTGTGGTGTAGCGTAGTGTAGTGTAGTGTAGTGAGCGCAGTGAGCGCAGTGAGCGCAGTGAGCGCAGTACCTGTAGCGCGAGGCCGGCGGCGGGCAGGTAGCACACGCCGTGCACGCAGTCGTGGTGGGCGCAGGGCGAGGTGCCGAGCAGCGGCTGCCTGAACTATTACTAGCGTGTGGTGTAGTGTAGTGTAGTGAGCGCAGTGAGCGCAGTGAGCGCAGTGAGCGCAGTGAGCGCAGTGAGCGCAGTGAGCGCAGTGAGCGCAGTACCTGTAGCGCGAGGCCGGCGGCGGGCAGGTAGCACACGCCGTGCACGCAGTCGTGGTGGGCGCAGGGCGAGGTGCCGAGCAGCGGCTGCCTGAACTATTACTAGCGTGTGGTGTAGTGTAGTGTAGTGAGCGCAGTGAGCGCAGTGAGCGCAGTGAGCGCAGTGAGCGCAGTGAGCGCAGTGAGCGCAGTGAGCGCAGTACCTGTAGCGCGAGGCCGGCGGCGGGCAGGTAGCACACGCCGTGCACGCAGTCGTGGTGGGCGCAGGGCGAGGTGCCGAGCAGCGGCTGCCTGAACTATTACTAGCGTGTGGTGTAGCGTAGTGTAGTGTAGTGTAGTGAGCGCAGTGAGCGCAGTGAGCGCAGTGAGCGCAGTACCTGTAGCGCGAGGCCGGCGGCGGGCAGGTAGCACACGCCGTGCACGCAGTCGTGGTGGGCGCAGGGCGAGGTGCCGAGCAGCGGCTGCCTGAACTATTACTAGCGTGTGGTGTAGTGTAGTGTAGTGAGCGCAGTGAGCGCAGTGAGCGCAGTGAGCGCAGTGAGCGCAGTGAGCGCAGTGAGCGCAGTGAGCGCAGTACCTGTAGCGCGAGGCCGGCGGCGGGCAGGTAGCACACGCCGTGCACGCAGTCGTGGTGGGCGCAGGGCGAGGTGCCGAGCAGCGGCTGCCTGAACTATTACTAGCGTGTGGTGTAGTGTAGTGTAGTGAGCGCAGTGAGCGCAGTGAGCGCAGTGAGCGCAGTGAGCGCAGTGAGCGCAGTGAGCGCAGTGAGCGCAGTACCTGTAGCGCGAGGCCGGCGGCGGGCAGGTAGCACACGCCGTGCACGCAGTCGTGGTGGGCGCAGGGCGAGGTGCCGAGCAGCGGCTGCCTGAACTATTACTAGCGTGTGGTGTAGTGTAGTGTAGTGAGCGCAGTGAGCGCAGTGAGCGCAGTGAGCGCAGTGAGCGCAGTGAGCGCAGTGAGCGCAGTACCTGTAGCGCGAGGCCGGCGGCGGGCAGGTAGCACACGCCGTGCACGCAGTCGTGGTGGGCGCAGGGCGAGGTGCCGAGCAGCGGCTGCCTGAACTATTACTAGCGTGTGGTGTAGTGTAGTGTAGTGAGCGCAGTGAGCGCAGTGAGCGCAGTGAGCGCAGTGAGCGCAGTGAGCGCAGTGAGCGCAGTGAGCGCAGTGAGCGCAGTGAGCGCAGTGAGCGCAGTGAGCGCAGTGAGCGCAGTGAGCGCAGTGAGCGCAGTGAGCGCAGTACCTGTAGCGCGAGGCCGGCGGCGGGCAGGTAGCACACGCCGTGCACGCAGTCGTGGTGGGCGCAGGGCGAGGTGCCGAGCGCGGCTGCCTGAACTATTACTAGCGTGTGGTGTAGTGTAGTGTAGTGAGCGCAGTGAGCGCAGTGAGCGCAGTGAGCGCAGTGAGCGCAGTACCTGTAGCGCGAGGCCGGCGGCGGGCAGGTAGCACACGCCGTGCACGCAGTCGTGGTGGGCGCAGGGCGAGGTGCCGAGCAGCGGCTGCCTGAACTATTACTAGCGTGTGGTGTAGTGTAGTGTAGTGAGCGCAGTGAGCGCAGTGAGCGCAGTGAGCGCAGTGAGCGCAGTGAGCGCAGTACCTGTAGCGCGAGGCCGGCGGCGGGCAGGTAGCACACGCCGTGCACGCAGTCGTGGTGGGCGCAGGGCGAGGTGCCGAGCAGCGGCTGCCTGAACTATTACTAGCGTGTGGTGTAGTGTAGTGTAGTGAGCGCAGTGAGCGCAGTGAGCGCAGTGAGCGCAGTGAGCGCAGTGAGCGCAGTGAGCGCAGTGAGCGCAGTGAGCGCAGTACCTGTAGCGCGAGGCCGGCGGCGGGCAGGTAGCACACGCCGTGCACGCAGTCGTGGTGGGCGCAGGGCGAGGTGCCGAGCGCGGCTGCCTGAACTATTACTAGCGTGTGGTGTAGTGTAGTGTAGTGAGCGCAGTGAGCGCAGTGAGCGCAGTGAGCGCAGTGAGCGCAGTGAGCGCAGTGAGCGCAGTGAGCGCAGTGAGCGCAGTACCTGTAGCGCGAGGCCGGCGGCGGGCAGGTAGCACACGCCGTGCACGCAGTCGTGGTGGGCGCAGGGCGAGGTGCCGAGCAGCGGCTGCCTGAACTATTACTAGCGTGTGGTGTAGTGTAGTGTAGTGAGCGCAGTGAGCGCAGTGAGCGCAGTGAGCGCAGTGAGCGCAGTGAGCGCAGTACCTGTAGCGCGAGGCCGGCGGCGGGCAGGTAGCACACGCCGTGCACGCAGTCGTGGTGGGCGCAGGGCGAGGTGCCGAGCAGCGGCTGCCTGAACTATTACTAGCGTGTGGTGTAGTGTAGTGTAGTGAGCGCAGTGAGCGCAGTGAGCGCAGTGAGCGCAGTGAGCGCAGTGAGCGCAGTGAGCGCAGTGAGCGCAGTGAGCGCAGTACCTGTAGCGCGAGGCCGGCGGCGGGCAGGTAGCACACGCCGTGCACGCAGTCGTGGTGGGCGCAGGGCGAGGTGCCGAGCGCGGCTGCCTGAACTATTACTAGCGTGTGGTGTAGTGTAGTGTAGTGAGCGCAGTGAGCGCAGTGAGCGCAGTGAGCGCAGTGAGCGCAGTACCTGTAGCGCGAGGCCGGCGGCGGGCAGGTAGCACACGCCGTGCACGCAGTCGTGGTGGGCGCAGGGCGAGGTGCCGAGCAGCGGCTGCCTGAACTATTACTAGCGTGTGGTGTAGTGTAGTGTAGTGAGCGCAGTGAGCGCAGTGAGCGCAGTGAGCGCAGTGAGCGCAGTGAGCGCAGTGAGCGCAGTGAGCGCAGTGAGCGCAGTGAGCGCAGTGAGCGCAGTACCTGTAGCGCGAGGCCGGCGGCGGGCAGGTAGCACACGCCGTGCACGCAGTCGTGGTGGGCGCAGGGCGAGGTGCCGAGCAGCGGCTGCCTGAACTATTACTAGCGTGTGGTGTAGTGTAGTGTAGTGAGCGCAGTGAGCGCAGTGAGCGCAGTGAGCGCAGTGAGCGCAGTGAGCGCAGTGAGCGCAGTGAGCGCAGTACCTGTAGCGCGAGGCCGGCGGCGGGCAGGTAGCACACGCCGTGCACGCAGTCGTGGTGGGCGCAGGGCGAGGTGCCGAGCAGCGGCTGCCTGAACTATTACTAGCGTGTGGTGTAGCGTAGTGTAGTGTAGTGAGCGCAGTGAGCGCAGTGAGCGCAGTGAGCGCAGTGAGCGCAGTGAGCGCAGTACCTGTAGCGCGAGGCCGGCGGCGGGCAGGTAGCACACGCCGTGCACGCAGTCGTGGTGGGCGCAGGGCGAGGTGCCGAGCAGCGGCTGCCTGAACTATTACTAGCGTGTGGTGTAGTGTAGTGTAGTGAGCGCAGTGAGCGCAGTGAGCGCAGTGAGCGCAGTGAGCGCAGTGAGCGCAGTGAGCGCAGTACCTGTAGCGCGAGGCCGGCGGCGGGCAGGTAGCACACGCCGTGCACGCAGTCGTGGTGGGCGCAGGGCGAGGTGCCGAGCAGCGGCTGCCTGAACTATTACTAGCGTGTGGTGTAGTGTAGTGTAGTGAGCGCAGTGAGCGCAGTGAGCGCAGTGAGCGCAGTGAGCGCAGTGAGCGCAGTGAGCGCAGTGAGCGCAGTGAGCGCAGTGAGCGCAGTGAGCGCAGTGAGCGCAGTGAGCGCAGTACCTGTAGCGCGAGGCCGGCGGCGGGCAGGTAGCACACGCCGTGCACGCAGTCGTGGTGGGCGCAGGGCGAGGTGCCGAGCGCGGCTGCCTGAACTATTACTAGCGTGTGGTGTAGTGTAGTGTAGTGAGCGCAGTGAGCGCAGTGAGCGCAGTGAGCGCAGTGAGCGCAGTACCTGTAGCGCGAGGCCGGCGGCGGGCAGGTAGCACACGCCGTGCACGCAGTCGTGGTGGGCGCAGGGCGAGGTGCCGAGCAGCGGCTGCCTGAACTATTACTAGCGTGTGGTGTAGTGTAGTGTAGTGAGCGCAGTGAGCGCAGTGAGCGCAGTGAGCGCAGTGAGCGCAGTGAGCGCAGTACCTGTAGCGCGAGGCCGGCGGCGGGCAGGTAGCACACGCCGTGCACGCAGTCGTGGTGGGCGCAGGGCGAGGTGCCGAGCGCGGCTGCCTGAACTATTACTAGCGTGTGGTGTAGTGTAGTGTAGTGAGCGCAGTGAGCGCAGTGAGCGCAGTGAGCGCAGTACCTGTAGCGCGAGGCCGGCGGCGGGCAGGTAGCACACGCCGTGCACGCAGTCGTGGTGGGCGCAGGGCGAGGTGCCGAGCAGCGGCTGCCTGAACTATTACTAGCGTGTGGTGTAGTGTAGTGTAGTGAGCGCAGTGAGCGCAGTGAGCGCAGTGAGCGCAGTGAGCGCAGTGAGCGCAGTGAGCGCAGTGAGCGCAGTACCTGTAGCGCGAGGCCGGCGGCGGGCAGGTAGCACACGCCGTGCACGCAGTCGTGGTGGGCGCAGGGCGAGGTGCCGAGCAGCGGCTGCCTGAACTATTACTAGCGTGTGGTGTAGCGTAGTGTAGTGTAGTGTAGTGAGCGCAGTGAGCGCAGTGAGCGCAGTGAGCGCAGTACCTGTAGCGCGAGGCCGGCGGCGGGCAGGTAGCACACGCCGTGCACGCAGTCGTGGTGGGCGCAGGGCGAGGTGCCGAGCAGCGGCTGCCTGAACTATTACTAGCGTGTGGTGTAGTGTAGTGTAGTGAGCGCAGTGAGCGCAGTGAGCGCAGTGAGCGCAGTGAGCGCAGTGAGCGCAGTACCTGTAGCGCGAGGCCGGCGGCGGGCAGGTAGCACACGCCGTGCACGCAGTCGTGGTGGGCGCAGGGCGAGGTGCCGAGCAGCGGCTGCCTGAACTATTACTAGCGTGTGGTGTAGTGTAGTGTAGTGAGCGCAGTGAGCGCAGTGAGCGCAGTGAGCGCAGTGAGCGCAGTGAGCGCAGTGAGCGCAGTGAGCGCAGTACCTGTAGCGCGAGGCCGGCGGCGGGCAGGTAGCACACGCCGTGCACGCAGTCGTGGTGGGCGCAGGGCGAGGTGCCGAGCAGCGGCTGCCTGAACTATTACTAGCGTGTGGTGTAGCGTAGTGTAGTGTAGTGTAGTGAGCGCAGTGAGCGCAGTGAGCGCAGTGAGCGCAGTACCTGTAGCGCGAGGCCGGCGGCGGGCAGGTAGCACACGCCGTGCACGCAGTCGTGGTGGGCGCAGGGCGAGGTGCCGAGCAGCGGCTGCCTGAACTATTACTAGCGTGTGGTGTAGTGTAGTGTAGTGAGCGCAGTGAGCGCAGTGAGCGCAGTGAGCGCAGTGAGCGCAGTGAGCGCAGTACCTGTAGCGCGAGGCCGGCGGCGGGCAGGTAGCACACGCCGTGCACGCAGTCGTGGTGGGCGCAGGGCGAGGTGCCGAGCAGCGGCTGCCTGAACTATTACTAGCGTGTGGTGTAGTGTAGTGTAGTGAGCGCAGTGAGCGCAGTGAGCGCAGTGAGCGCAGTGAGCGCAGTGAGCGCAGTGAGCGCAGTGAGCGCAGTGAGCGCAGTGAGCGCAGTACCTGTAGCGCGAGGCCGGCGGCGGGCAGGTAGCACACGCCGTGCACGCAGTGAGCGCAGTGAGCGCAGTGAGCGCAGTGAGCGCAGTGAGCGCAGTGAGCGCAGTACCTGTAGCGCGAGGCCGGCGGCGGGCAGGTAGCACACGCCGTGCACGCAGTCGTGGTGGGCGCAGGGCGAGGTGCCGAGCAGCGGCTGCCTGAACTATTACTAGCGTGTGGTGTAGTGTAGTGTAGTGAGCGCAGTGAGCGCAGTGAGCGCAGTGAGCGCAGTGAGCGCAGTGAGCGCAGTGAGCGCAGTGAGCGCAGTACCTGTAGCGCGAGGCCGGCGGCGGGCAGGTAGCACACGCCGTGCACGCAGTCGTGGTGGGCGCAGGGCGAGGTGCCGAGCAGCGGCTGCCTGAACTATTACTAGCGTGTGGTGTAGTGTAGTGTAGTGAGCGCAGTGAGCGCAGTGAGCGCAGTGAGCGCAGTGAGCGCAGTGAGCGCAGTGAGCGCAGTGAGCGCAGTGAGCGCAGTGAGCGCAGTACCTGTAGCGCGAGGCCGGCGGCGGGCAGGTAGCACACGCCGTGCACGCAGTCGTGGTGGGCGCAGGGCGAGGTGCCGAGCAGCGGCTGCCTGAACTATTACTAGCGTGTGGTGTAGCGTAGTGTAGTGTAGTGTAGTGAGCGCAGTGAGCGCAGTGAGCGCAGTGAGCGCAGTGAGCGCAGTGAGCGCAGTACCTGTAGCGCGAGGCCGGCGGCGGGCAGGTAGCACACGCCGTGCACGCAGTCGTGGTGGGCGCAGGGCGAGGTGCCGAGCAGCGGCTGCCTGAACTATTACTAGCGTGTGGTGTAGTGTAGTGTAGTGTAGTGTAGTGAGCGCAGTGAGCGCAGTGAGCGCAGTGAGCGCAGTGAGCGCAGTGAGCGCAGTGAGCGCAGTGAGCGCAGTGAGCGCAGTGAGCGCAGTGAGCGCAGTACCTGTAGCGCGAGGCCGGCGGCGGGCAGGTAGCACACGCCGTGCACGCAGTCGTGGTGGGCGCAGGGCGAGGTGCCGAGCGCGGCTGCCTGAACTATTACTAGCGTGTGGTGTAGTGTAGTGTAGTGAGCGCAGTGAGCGCAGTGAGCGCAGTGAGCGCAGTGAGCGCAGTACCTGTAGCGCGAGGCCGGCGGCGGGCAGGTAGCACACGCCGTGCACGCAGTCGTGGTGGGCGCAGGGCGAGGTGCCGAGCAGCGGCTGCCTGAACTATTACTAGCGTGTGGTGTAGTGTAGTGTAGTGAGCGCAGTGAGCGCAGTGAGCGCAGTGAGCGCAGTGAGCGCAGTGAGCGCAGTACCTGTAGCGCGAGGCCGGCGGCGGGCAGGTAGCACACGCCGTGCACGCAGTCGTGGTGGGCGCAGGGCGAGGTGCCGAGCAGCGGCTGCCTGAACTATTACTAGCGTGTGGTGTAGTGTAGTGTAGTGAGCGCAGTGAGCGCAGTGAGCGCAGTGAGCGCAGTGAGCGCAGTGAGCGCAGTGAGCGCAGTGAGCGCAGTACCTGTAGCGCGAGGCCGGCGGCGGGCAGGTAGCACACGCCGTGCACGCAGTCGTGGTGGGCGCAGGGCGAGGTGCCGAGCAGCGGCTGCCTGAACTATTACTAGCGTGTGGTGTAGTGTAGTGTAGTGAGCGCAGTGAGCGCAGTGAGCGCAGTGAGCGCAGTGAGCGCAGTGAGCGCAGTGAGCGCAGTGAGCGCAGTGAGCGCAGTGAGCGCAGTACCTGTAGCGCGAGGCCGGCGGCGGGCAGGTAGCACACGCCGTGCACGCAGTCGTGGTGGGCGCAGGGCGAGGTGCCGAGCAGCGGCTGCCTGAACTATTACTAGCGTGTGGTGTAGTGTAGTGTAGTGAGCGCAGTGAGCGCAGTGAGCGCAGTGAGCGCAGTGAGCGCAGTGAGCGCAGTGAGCGCAGTGAGCGCAGTGAGCGCAGTACCTGTAGCGCGAGGCCGGCGGCGGGCAGGTAGCACACGCCGTGCACGCAGTCGTGGTGGGCGCAGGGCGAGGTGCCGAGCAGCGGCTGCCTGAACTATTACTAGCGTGTGGTGTAGTGTAGTGTAGTGAGCGCAGTGAGCGCAGTGAGCGCAGTGAGCGCAGTGAGCGCAGTGAGCGCAGTGAGCGCAGTGAGCGCAGTGAGCGCAGTGAGCGCAGTACCTGTAGCGCGAGGCCGGCGGCGGGCAGGTAGCACACGCCGTGCACGCAGTCGTGGTGGGCGCAGGGCGAGGTGCCGAGCAGCGGCTGCCTGAACTATTACTAGCGTGTGGTGTAGTGTAGTGTAGTGAGCGCAGTGAGCGCAGTGAGCGCAGTGAGCGCAGTGAGCGCAGTGAGCGCAGTACCTGTAGCGCGAGGCCGGCGGCGGGCAGGTAGCACACGCCGTGCACGCAGTCGTGGTGGGCGCAGGGCGAGGTGCCGAGCAGCGGCTGCCTGAACTATTACTAGCGTGTGGTGTAGTGTAGTGTAGTGAGCGCAGTGAGCGCAGTGAGCGCAGTGAGCGCAGTGAGCGCAGTGAGCGCAGTGAGCGCAGTGAGCGCAGTGAGCGCAGTACCTGTAGCGCGAGGCCGGCGGCGGGCAGGTAGCACACGCCGTGCACGCAGTCGTGGTGGGCGCAGGGCGAGGTGCCGAGCAGCGGCTGCCTGAACTATTACTAGCGTGTGGTGTAGTGTAGTGTAGTGAGCGCAGTGAGCGCAGTGAGCGCAGTGAGCGCAGTGAGCGCAGTGAGCGCAGTGAGCGCAGTGAGCGCAGTGAGCGCAGTACCTGTAGCGCGAGGCCGGCGGCGGGCAGGTAGCACACGCCGTGCACGCAGTCGTGGTGGGCGCAGGGCGAGGTGCCGAGCAGCGGCTGCCTGAACTATTACTAGCGTGTGGTGTAGTGTAGTGTAGTGAGCGCAGTGAGCGCAGTGAGCGCAGTGAGCGCAGTGAGCGCAGTGAGCGCAGTGAGCGCAGTGAGCGCAGTGAGCGCAGTACCTGTAGCGCGAGGCCGGCGGCGGGCAGGTAGCACACGCCGTGCACGCAGTCGTGGTGGGCGCAGGGCGAGGTGCCGAGCAGCGGCTGCCTGAACTATTACTAGCGTGTGGTGTAGTGTAGTGTAGTGAGCGCAGTGAGCGCAGTGAGCGCAGTGAGCGCAGTGAGCGCAGTGAGCGCAGTGAGCGCAGTGAGCGCAGTGAGCGCAGTACCTGTAGCGCGAGGCCGGCGGCGGGCAGGTAGCACACGCCGTGCACGCAGTCGTGGTGGGCGCAGGGCGAGGTGCCGAGCAGCGGCTGCCTGAACTATTACTAGCGTGTGGTGTAGTGTAGTGTAGTGAGCGCAGTGAGCGCAGTGAGCGCAGTGAGCGCAGTGAGCGCAGTACCTGTAGCGCGAGGCCGGCGGCGGGCAGGTAGCACACGCCGTGCACGCAGTCGTGGTGGGCGCAGGGCGAGGTGCCGAGCAGCGGCTGCCTGAACTATTACTAGCGTGTGGTGTAGTGTAGTGTAGTGAGCGCAGTGAGCGCAGTGAGCGCAGTGAGCGCAGTACCTGTAGCGCGAGGCCGGCGGCGGGCAGGTAGCACACGCCGTGCACGCAGTCGTGGTGGGCGCAGGGCGAGGTGCCGAGCAGCGGCTGCCTGAACTATTACTAGCGTGTGGTGTAGTGTAGTGTAGTGAGCGCAGTGAGCGCAGTGAGCGCAGTGAGCGCAGTGAGCGCAGTACCTGTAGCGCGAGGCCGGCGGCGGGCAGGTAGCACACGCCGTGCACGCAGTCGTGGTGGGCGCAGGGCGAGGTGCCGAGCAGCGGCTGCCTGAACTATTACTAGCGTGTGGTGTAGTGTAGTGTAGTGAGCGCAGTGAGCGCAGTGAGCGCAGTGAGCGCAGTACCTGTAGCGCGAGGCCGGCGGCGGGCAGGTAGCACACGCCGTGCACGCAGTCGTGGTGGGCGCAGGGCGAGGTGCCGAGCAGCGGCTGCCTGAACTATTACTAGCGTGTGGTGTAGTGTAGTGTAGTGAGCGCAGTGAGCGCAGTGAGCGCAGTGAGCGCAGTGAGCGCAGTGAGCGCAGTACCTGTAGCGCGAGGCCGGCGGCGGGCAGGTAGCACACGCCGTGCACGCAGTCGTGGTGGGCGCAGGGCGAGGTGCCGAGCAGCGGCTGCCTGAACTATTACTAGCGTGTGGTGTAGTGTAGTGTAGTGAGCGCAGTGAGCGCAGTGAGCGCAGTGAGCGCAGTGAGCGCAGTGAGCGCAGTACCTGTAGCGCGAGGCCGGCGGCGGGCAGGTAGCACACGCCGTGCACGCAGTCGTGGTGGGCGCAGGGCGAGGTGCCGAGCAGCGGCTGCCTGAACTATTACTAGCGTGTGGTGTAGTGTAGTGTAGTGAGCGCAGTGAGCGCAGTGAGCGCAGTGAGCGCAGTACCTGTAGCGCGAGGCCGGCGGCGGGCAGGTAGCACACGCCGTGCACGCAGTCGTGGTGGGCGCAGGGCGAGGTGCCGAGCAGCGGCTGCCTGAACTATTACTAGCGTGTGGTGTAGTGTAGTGTAGTGAGCGCAGTGAGCGCAGTGAGCGCAGTGAGCGCAGTGAGCGCAGTGAGCGCAGTACCTGTAGCGCGAGGCCGGCGGCGGGCAGGTAGCACACGCCGTGCACGCAGTCGTGGTGGGCGCAGGGCGAGGTGCCGAGCAGCGGCTGCCTGAACTATTACTAGCGTGTGGTGTAGTGTAGTGTAGTGAGCGCAGTGAGCGCAGTGAGCGCAGTGAGCGCAGTGAGCGCAGTGAGCGCAGTGAGCGCAGTGAGCGCAGTGAGCGCAGTACCTGTAGCGCGAGGCCGGCGGCGGGCAGGTAGCACACGCCGTGCACGCAGTCGTGGTGGGCGCAGGGCGAGGTGCCGAGCAGCGGCTGCCTGAACTATTACTAGCGTGTGGTGTAGTGTAGTGTAGTGAGCGCAGTGAGCGCAGTGAGCGCAGTGAGCGCAGTGAGCGCAGTGAGCGCAGTGAGCGCAGTACCTGTAGCGCGAGGCCGGCGGCGGGCAGGTAGCACACGCCGTGCACGCAGTCGTGGTGGGCGCAGGGCGAGGTGCCGAGCAGCGGCTGCCTGAACTATTACTAGCGTGTGGTGTAGTGTAGTGAGCGCAGTGAGCGCAGTGAGCGCAGTGAGCGCAGTGAGCGCAGTGAGCGCAGTACCTGTAGCGCGAGGCCGGCGGCGGGCAGGTAGCACACGCCGTGCACGCAGTCGTGGTGGGCGCAGGGCGAGGTGCCGAGCAGCGGCTGCCTGAACTATTACTAGCGTGTGGTGTAGTGTAGTGTAGTGAGCGCAGTGAGCGCAGTGAGCGCAGTGAGCGCAGTACCTGTAGCGCGAGGCCGGCGGCGGGCAGGTAGCACACGCCGTGCACGCAGTCGTGGTGGGCGCAGGGCGAGGTGCCGAGCAGCGGCTGCCTGAACTATTACTAGCGTGTGGTGTAGTGTAGTGTAGTGAGCGCAGTGAGCGCAGTGAGCGCAGTGAGCGCAGTGAGCGCAGTGAGCGCAGTACCTGTAGCGCGAGGCCGGCGGCGGGCAGGTAGCACACGCCGTGCACGCAGTCGTGGTGGGCGCAGGGCGAGGTGCCGAGCAGCGGCTGCCTGAACTATTACTAGCGTGTGGTGTAGTGTAGTGTAGTGAGCGCAGTGAGCGCAGTGAGCGCAGTGAGCGCAGTGAGCGCAGTGAGCGCAGTGAGCGCAGTGAGCGCAGTGAGCGCAGTACCTGTAGCGCGAGGCCGGCGGCGGGCAGGTAGCACACGCCGTGCACGCAGTCGTGGTGGGCGCAGGGCGAGGTGCCGAGCAGCGGCTGCCTGAACTATTACTAGCGTGTGGTGTAGTGTAGTGTAGTGAGCGCAGTGAGCGCAGTGAGCGCAGTGAGCGCAGTGAGCGCAGTGAGCGCAGTGAGCGCAGTACCTGTAGCGCGAGGCCGGCGGCGGGCAGGTAGCACACGCCGTGCACGCAGTCGTGGTGGGCGCAGGGCGAGGTGCCGAGCAGCGGCTGCCTGAACTATTACTAGCGTGTGGTGTAGTGTAGTGAGCGCAGTGAGCGCAGTGAGCGCAGTGAGCGCAGTGAGCGCAGTGAGCGCAGTACCTGTAGCGCGAGGCCGGCGGCGGGCAGGTAGCACACGCCGTGCACGCAGTCGTGGTGGGCGCAGGGCGAGGTGCCGAGCAGCGGCTGCCTGAACTATTACTAGCGTGTGGTGTAGTGTAGTGTAGTGAGCGCAGTGAGCGCAGTGAGCGCAGTGAGCGCAGTGAGCGCAGTGAGCGCAGTGAGCGCAGTACCTGTAGCGCGAGGCCGGCGGCGGGCAGGTAGCACACGCCGTGCACGCAGTCGTGGTGGGCGCAGGGCGAGGTGCCGAGCGCGGCGTGCGGCGCGGCCTCGCAGTATCGCCCCGCGTACCCCGCCGCGCATGCGCATTTGTACTCCTCCAGACCATCCACGCATGTGGCGCCGTTCTGTGAAGAATTACAACTTTGGAGTCAAATAGACCGTGTTGCACGCGCTTCTGGGGAAGGCAAATGCCAATATTTTCGTCTCCGGAAGGTTCAAATTCTCGAGTGGCGACTGCGTACCGAAAAGCGCAGCGTGGATAGGCTACCACAAGGTGGACTGACGACCTGGTGAAGGCAGCGGCAACACGTTGGATGAGATTAGGTTCTAGATTGTTTTTGAATTTTTTTTATAGTCTGGTTATATTTTCAATACTAACCAATTAATGGTTAGTATTAAAAATATAACCAGACTTCGTTTATATGGAGCGCACTCCGAATTATATTCCCTTAACATAGGCACACGGCGCGGGAAGTTAGAAATCTGGGCGCCATTTTTCACAAACTAATCGTTTTTGTGAAATTTTCCTCGCAACAGTGTTGAAAAACGCGTGAGCGTTGGTCATTACAATCGAGGCTGTGTTGCAGCACGAGCCGCAGGCGAGGGCTGCAAACGAGCCGAGACTTACCTAACCATAACTTAGCTCCCTTGTATCGTAATGTACTTTGTACCTGGCACATATGGTTGATGCAGTCATCGGCGTTGACAGTGCAGTTCTGTCCGGAGTACCCCTTAGGGCAGGTGCATGTGTAGTGACTGTAGTGGTCGGTGCACACTGCAGCGTTGGCGCAGGGGTTGAACTCGGATGTGCAGAACGGAATTTTCTTCTCGCAGAATTCTCCTGTTTGGAAAAAAGGGGGATGTCAGGTTTTCATTATTTCCTATTTCTTATAGTAACCAAGGTCTGGAAGGATACAAAAATTATACAAAAAAAAATCAAGATAATTTGGAGATGTTTTTTTTTCAAAATTCAGTCCAGAATATCCCATGTATTAGATACCTTATTGAATAGAAGACCGTCTCGAATTATATTCTTAGACCTCAAGCAGCTAATTGGAAGCTTAAGAAGGAAGTTTTTGCCTTTGTTACATCTTCAGCTCTAGCTTTTCAGAAAGCGAAAATTGCGATACCTATATTAGTATATAAAAAACCCGTTAGTCGCGCGCAAGTAGATAAACCACGTTAGACAGCATGATGAGCGCGACAAAGTGATACCACGCCATTTTTCAAACTCTTTTAAGGTAGACTGCGGTAACTAAGTTAGGTGCGACGGCGAACGGTGACCGCGACCCATTGCTCTGTATGAAAAAGCGATCGTCCGGTTGCGCGACTCCGTCTCTTGCATCAGTGCTTGTGAGTGCTTCATATAAATTCATACAGAGCAGTGGGTCGCGGTCGCTAGGATCGGAATGCTACCTTTACGCGCCATGCTAGCCCCTCTGTTTAAGATAGATATCGTCGGCTTACCGGCAAAACTCATTAAGTGATCGTTCCCAAACTTTACAGGAAACGCAAAAAACGATTTGAAATGTTATCGTTCATAATTTTGTTTGTGGGATTTTAGTCGAATAAGTGAAAACGCATTCGGTAGTAATAAACGTTTATTAACAAAATTTAATGAAAAAATATCCAATCGGACTGTCAGTTTTTTTTTAAAAGGCCAAAAGAAATAGTTGATGACTTTTGGCAGTTACCGTTTTTTACAATTAGACAAGTAGTGATTTTTGAATCACTTACAACTATGTTAAAACTATGTAGGAACATACAAATTGCAAATCAGTCTCAATTATTTAGATATTAGGTACTTAAACTTTTCAACCAAAAACTTTCATAATCATCTTGGCTGTGTACGTTGATGAAATGTTGATCTTCTGGAATGATGCAGAGGAGATAAAGAAGGTCAAACGAGATCTTATGACCAAGTTTGAGATGAAAGACCTTGGAAAAGCGGAACTTATTCTTGGGATGAGAATAACTCAATATGATAAGTCTATCGCACTTGATCAAGAAGATTATATTGAGGAATTGCTGAAACAGTATGGTATGCAGGAGTGCAAGCCAGCTGCTACACCAATAGCTCCAGGACAAAGACTAGAGAAGCCGAAAGAGATTGGTGAGACGAATATACCTTACCAAGGGCTAATAGGTTCATTATTATATCTGGCCCAATGCACTCGACCAGATATAGCCTACGTCGTGAGTTACCTCAGTCAGTTTAAATCATGCTATTCCATGGAGCACTGGATAGCTGCTAAAAGAGTACTGAGATATCTAAAAGGTAACAAGGGTCTTCAACTTACCTACGAAAAGGGAAATACACATACAAGGTTAGTTGAAGCTTATGCAGATGCTGATCACGCTGGAGACATAACAGACAGAAGGTCTTTCTCCGGGTTTGCATATCTTATGCAAGGAGGAGCAGTAGTATGGGAAAGCAAGAAACAAAGGACGGTCGCTCTCTCCACAGCGGAAGCTGAATATGTAGCTATGTCAGAAGCTGCAAAGGAAGCTATCTTCTTAAGCAGGTTTATGACAGAGTTGGTGGAAGGACTTCCTTCAGAGGCTATATACATACACAGTGACAGTCAATCTGCAATAGCCATCGCTACAAATCCTGTGCATCATCAGCGCACTAAACATGTTGATGTTCGGTACCATTTCATAAGAAAAACAGTAGAGTCTGGCATAATCGTGATCGATTATGTGGAAACTGCTAAAATGGTGGCAGACATCCTGACGAAGCCCCTGTTGAGAGGGAAGTCTGAGTGGTGCGTGTTCAGGATGGGCCTGAGAGCGAATGAGTGATTAATGAGAAGGAGGAGTGTTAGAAAGAAGGTCTCACACATAACCCAGTCTCTATGCTATTTACGAGCTATGAAAAATAATATAGTTTGAACGTGGATATTCAATTATTTTCTTTGCTCTGTCAATGTCTTATTTTTACTGAAAGAGTTAAATAAATTTATAACTAAATTTATTAATAGTGTTTGATTGATTTAAAACACTATTAATTTGGTTCTAACCTGGTAGCAGTTGAAGTAATCCACGGACAGATTAACTGCAACCTAGCTTTTTAAAGCTATAGCCATAGTAGTCTAGATTTAATACTTAGGTACTATTATAAATGTGAGAAGGTCGTTGTTCATGATTCTTAGCATCCAGCCTTCCACAATTACTTAGAAACAAAGTTGCGAATCAGTCTCGATGTCGTCTCAATGATGACGACTTGAATACTAACATAAAAAATTGTTATATTAATAATAATATCTATAACAAACATACGATTAAATAATCAACAATTATACAAAATAAAAAGATGGTTCTCGACCAGTCTTAGTTGTGACCTTTCGATAAAAATGTAAGTGCCTGTTTTTACCACTTTTTACCCGACTGCGCCAGAAGGAGGGTTATGTTTTTCGAGCGTATGTATGTATGTATGTAAGTATGTATGTATGTAAGTATGTATGTATGTATGTATGTATGTTTGTATGTCTATTTCTTTGGCAAGGCCTACAGCCCAAACGGCTTGATGGATTTTAACGTATGAGGTGTCATTGGATTTGTAAAAATCGTGAAAGTGACATAGGGTATATTGTTTCAAGATGGCGTCTATGAATTAAAAAAGAGAGGGGGAATAAACAATTTTTTTTTTGCTAAAAATTACAATATGGGTATCAAATGAAAGCTAGTAATCAGACGATTCCAAATATATAAATATTATAGTACTTTTATGTTACCGTTTCGACACAAGACTAAAAAGTATGAAATAAACTAAATTATTAAGATAAACAAAAAACCCGACTGCATAAAAAACCTATTAACTGAAAAGAGAAAAACAAGCTCTATAATCACTAATCAGCTATAACAACTTTGTTTGAGCAAATATAATTTGATTCTTATTAGGTAGGTATTGCAGGCAACCAATCAATAACAAAACAAAAATTTTCTTTGTCCCCGTTTGCGATACCTACCTAATAACAATCAAATTATATTTGCTCAAACAAAGTTGTTATAGCTGATTAGTGATGATAGAGCTTGTTTTTCTCTTTTCAGTTAATAGGTTTTTTATGCAGTCGGGTTTTTTGTTTATCTTAATAATTAATAAAAAACTTAGGTTATGTGACTTATCGTTTGACATAATTATTATTATGTTGTCTGAAAGATATTTGTCAGATAAGCTAACACGATCTTATTAAGAAGTGGTGAAACAGGCTTTTACACCCGTATTCTTAGTTGTTTTCTTGAGATTCCCTCAGTCGAGTCGAGGACGTTTTAGACTTTTTTGTCATACAAATTATGCTAAAAACGTCCTAACTCGGCTGAGGAAATTTTAAGAAAGCTACTAAGAATACGGAGGTTAGTCTTAAACACGTCTTACAACAGTAAAAATAAAGAATTAAAAGGTAACATAAAAATTAAGCTCTTTACTTATGATATGATATTCAGGGTCTGTTTCACCACTTCTTAATAATGTTCTTGTTAGCTTATCTGACAAATTGTTTGACATATCTGTCATAAAAATATGCCAAACTATCTGTTAGATAAGCTTACAAGAACATTATTAAGTGGTAAAACAAGCTATACTAACCATTTTAATATTTGAAATCATCATCTCATTTCTTTTTGGTATCAATTCGTAACATGAAAATAATCTTCTTCTTTCTCGTTAAAGGTGATCACACTTTGAAATAATAAAGTAAATTCATAGTTTATTTAGCAAACATGACATTGCATTACCTACAGCTAACACAATTTTCACAATGTAACTTTTACTTAAAATAAAACATAATTAATTTTAATAATAAGAAATAATTAAAGTATTAAATAAGTAAGGAAGTTTATAGTTTGTTACCAAGTGGAATATTAAATTATAGTATTTTAGGCCGCGCAACGTTACAATAATAATAATCGTTTTTGTAATATCGAACTGTTCATTTTATCTCAAAGAAAACCATAGTAATCAAACATAATTACTTATGCTTGGAATACGTCCGTTCCTAAAATTCACCTAACTATTGATAGGTGAATTTTAGTAACGGTCGTATTAACCTAACTAATGTTTGGTGAATTTTAGGAAAGGACGTATTCCATGCATAAGTAATTATATTTGATTACTATGTTTTTCATTGAGCTAAATGAATAGTTTGATACAACAAAAACGTGATATACAATGTTAGTGAAGTTTGTAAACAGGCGGATTGTTTATTCTTGGTGTGTGATTGTCACCTAAAACTCATTAATTACATCAAGTGAATTTTACATATATTTTTCTTCTTCAATCAAAGTAAACCTCTACAACGAGAACTCATTATTTCAAGTTGATAATTTTATGCAAAGCTCATTTAAAAATTCTAGTAACTTATTTAAATAAAATGAGTTTCTTGCAACAAGAATGTCAAAAAACGGAACATAGTGACTTTTTGCAATTCGTAAAATCTAAACGAGAAGGGATATCAAAATAACGGTTTTTGCATCTTGTAGAGCTGGACGCGGTGAGTATCATGGTGTATCTAACTGAGTTAGTGACTTTTAGGCAGTTAATGAGTTTTGCCGGTAAGCCGACGATATAGACTCACCCATAAACCCAGGAGCGCATTTACACGAGTATCCCTCTAGATGGTCGAGGCAGGTCGCGTTGTTCTGACAGCGGTGCGATGCGCAGTCGTCGATGTTCACCTCGCAGCGCACGCCAGTGTATCCAGCCTGGCAGGAGCAGCTGTGGAGGGAAGCTATGTTTAATATGGCTTGGTTTTGGCAAGGGTCCGTAAAAAAATTATTCGATCAAGAAAAAACTATGTTATAGATACACGATCTACGATCCGAAAATGGCAGATGCCATGATGGTCTTAGTCAATGATTGCAAAATTACACCGTTACGATGCAAAGTTTGTGCATCTAGTTCTCATTTATTCGATCGATCGAAAAAACAATAAAATCTAGAGATTTTTATTGTTTTGTCAGTTAATGAGTGTTAAAGCCCACACACTCGGATAATTATTCTGCTTCAATTCCAGATTCAATTCAAATTGAGTGTGAGTAGGCTTTTACACTCACTTACTGACAAGGGTGTGTCAGTTAGTGAGTGTTAAAGCCACAGCGTATACTACAAAATAAATTGTATGTGCTCGATTGCATAATGTAGAGCGGCTTTTGATGAAATGGTAGGTTATGTGTCTGCTTGTGATTGAATGAATTACGTTGTGTGGATGTGAGTGAATAATAAGTAGGTATGTACTATGAGTGTGTGTGTTAGTGAATAATAATATAAGTGTGGGTGTGTGAGTGTGCGCTAAATGTGAGTGTGTCGCGTCCGAAAGGAAGTAAATTAATAAGAATTTGTAAATGTAAGTGATTCGACATGTGAGTGTATAATTTACAGTACTTACTGGAATCTCCCCTCTTCTCGTACTCTACAGACGCCATTAGCGCACGGAGAGCCGTAGCACGCGTCTATTTCATACTGACACGCGTCGCCATGGTAACCGAGCGCGCACGCGCACACGTAGCCGCCGGACGACGTCGAGGAACACACCCCGGAGTTGAGGCACGGGTTGTTATAGCAGCGATCGCATTTTGATACTATTTCCGATGGCGGGTTACCTGTTAAGAAACAATTTAACTAATTACCCATTTCTAACTGTTAGAGGTTACTAACGTAGCGTCTCATTTACGGACGTTTGCAATACGCTTGCCGAGCGGGTAAAATATAACAAGATATCAATTAACATACGAAATCCTTGATCAAATCATCTAGATAAGTGACTGCATTTCACAAGCATGTAACTTGGACTGAAATGCCCCAAAAAGGCTAAAGTGTGAAATCTTTATAACAGTATTAATAGTGAACTGTCTATTATATCACTTAAATTGAAAATCACCATGTTATGTATTCTAGAAACATGAGAAAAACCATATTTTTGACGATTTTACGACTAAAAACCATTTGTCGATACATTGCTAGAAGATCACCAAAGTTGATTAAAACGTCTTCGAATATATTATTAAAATGTCACAAAACTTTATAAATGTCATTGAAATGGACTCAATTGTTTCAATGATTGTCTGGAAGAAATTGCTTTTAGTGATTAGTCCGCCTTTTGCCTTTGTTTCATTTCTCTTGTAAATAGTAATTTGTCTCTTTCTGGTGTGCAACTAAAGGAATAATTTATGTTATGTTTCATTAAAGTGTTCAACAAGACTAAAATATCACCAAATCTGACCAAAATCTCAAAAAACTGACTTTATTACAAGTAAGCTATATAAGGTAGGTAAGCTGTACTTACCTTTACAGACGAACTGTGTGGACTGGGTGCTCAATATGAGCTTGTCCCTCATCGGTGCAGGTTCCGAGCACCGTGCTATGCCTGGCTCGACATATTCGCCAGCGCTCTTCACCCATTCCGACAGCCAGCGGGTGTTGCAGTCGCAGTAGAGCGGGTTCGATCCCAGAGCCCTGCGAAAGGAATAATCACGTCATTCGGTAGTCGGTAGTCGGAGACATTAGGTATAATAAATTGATTACTTTCAAGACTTTCAAAGTAAAAGTCATCATAA
Source organism: Agonopterix alstromeriana (assembly GCA_963924505.1). Lineage (NCBI taxonomy): Eukaryota > Metazoa > Arthropoda > Insecta > Lepidoptera > Depressariidae > Agonopterix > Agonopterix alstromeriana. Next base: position 8,112,293 of record OZ004689.1, on the reverse strand, counting down.
TTTATTCAAGATTGAAGCACACTCTTTTTTAAAGCTACCACCGCGTCGGAACGTGTTGTCGCTGTAGAGAAGATGCGACCAGAAACTCTACAACATAACACAACACGACTAACACGAGTTAATAACTACTACAATATAAATGCTTAAGCTAAGGTTATGTATACAATAATAAAAATAGTCTTTTCTTATGGACCTTCTAATGGACCTTTAAAATTTATAACCGGATCTCTCGCGACACAGAAACACAAAACATCACACCTATAGAATATATAACAGCGTACTCACACATGTGAAATAGATTCCAAGTCTCTGAACACCCCGTCAGCCAGCATAGATATGTTGTTGCCATGTAGGGACAGCACTCGAAGCTGAGTCAGGCCTTTCAGGGCGTCTCTCTGTGAACAACAATTTTTAATTTTAGTGGATTCAAACTGTGGGTGATGATGATGATAATAAATTATTTTTAGGAGAACTTATTAATCGAATTCCAGCAAATAATTTCTGTTTAATGATATACAGGGTCCAACTTAATATGCTGATACTTTTTTAAGGGGATGATCAGACCATAAAACTGTAAAACTTTCTCATACCATTTGGCTCAAGTAGGTTTGCAGTTTTGTATGGAAGAGTAGATTTATTTTCGCGATATCGAAGTTGGTGCCATAGAGAAAGTTGTTCAGTTTGACGGTCTGATCATCCCCTTAAAAAGTGTTAGCATATTAAGAAGGACCCTGTATTATCAGCAGAAAATCCGTTACAGCATCAGCGGATAATTTAATACAAAATTCACGTTATAACAAAATAGATAGGACTAAAATGAGTAAGCAATGAACGGCGTTCTCGGATCAAATCGGTCGAACGCCAACACTAATTTGTGTGGGTGTACGCGTCAATGTGTGCATGCGCCCGCATCGCTATTTGCAAGGACCCGGCCTTCTGATCCTATCTATTTTGTGTTTGAGAATTTTGTAGCGGATTTTCCGCTGAAGCTGAATATTGAACTCACCTGAACGCATCTCAGTTTATTATAGCTCACAATGAGCGTAGAGAGTTTGGTCAGTCCCTCGAACGTGTTGTTGGATAGTACGCTGATCTTGTTGTTTGACAGATCCAGACGGGTCAGTTGGGTCAGGTGCCGGATCTGGTCAGGCGATATGCTGGTTATCTCGTTCGATTCTAGGTACCTGTAATATAAAAGTTGTGTTTATTTAACTTTTTTTTTCATATTTGGAGAACTTATTTAAATATCAGTTAGTTTTATAGTACACACGGCGACACCTCAAGCTACGTAAAACCATAATAAGCTGGCCGCACGAAGGTAGAATAATGTATAACGTCGCGCGGCCAGCTTATGTTTGTTTTGCGTAGCTTGTTGTGTCGCCGTGTGTTCATAGACAGGTTGATAGTCAGATGCTGATAACTAGTTTACTATTAGTAGTTTTTGTTGTCAGAAAAAGGATGGTTATACCACAGGTAGCAGAATTTCCGTCCATGCTGGCAGTCAGTAAGTACTTAAGGTTCAGTAGCCTACTTCATATTTATTGATAAAAAATTAAACAGCAGTAGGGTACTCGAGCGAAAAATGCCAGACCATTCCGCTCATGCTGGAATTTAATAGTTCAGTACATATTCAATTATTGTTATAATAGGTCCTTCCTGATGCTGATTTAATTATAAATAAAGCACCAGTAAGTACTTGGTCGAAAAATGGCATACCACAGCGGAATTTCCGCTCATGCTTCTTCTTATCAGCAGTGTGGGCAGCAAGCCCTGGTGTCAGAGTTTTTTTAGACCGCCTTACTGCCTCTGACGTGGTTTTTATGTAACGACTACTTCCACCAGAGATAATAGCCGGGACCAACGTCTTAACGTGCCATCCGATTCTTTTCAGACAACTAGGTGATTCAGCCTGCAATGTCCTAACCAACTGGGGGAAAACGCACAAAGTGACATATCACTAGGTGTCCCCCGTGGAAATCGAACCCACGACCTCCGTGTCAAGAGCCCAATGCTCTTAACCATTAGACCACGGAAGCGCTCATGCTGGCAATAAACATATACCGAGTTCGATACTCTGTCTTAGTAGGTACGCTCAATTATTATTAATGCGTCACTTCTATCTTAAAACTAAAGCAACAACACCATGATGAAAATGGCGTTCCACAGCGGAATTCCCGCTCATGCTGTAACTTACAGTTCAGTAGTCTGCCTTGGTATGTCAATTCTATCTTAAAACTAAAGCAACAACACCATGATGAAAATAGCGTTCCACAGCGGAATTCCCGCTCATGCTGTAACTTACAGTTCAGTAGTCTGCCTTGGTATGTCAATTCTATCTTAAAACTAAAGCAACAACACCATGATGAAAATAGCGTTCCACAGCGGAATTCCCGCTCATGCTGTAACTTACAGTTCAGTAGTCTGCCTTGGTATATTGGTGGGTAGTGCAGTTAGTTGAGCTCTTGAACATCGTACGACTGTGCCGGTGCATTGACATTGAGACGGGCAGTAGTCTGTGGCTAGACATCCTTTGTCTTCCGCTGCAAAAAATAATGTGGTTTGAATGAAGATGTAGTGGTTAAAGTAGAGAAGGGAATGCTTCGATGGTTTGGACATATTGAAAGGATGAATGAAAGTCGACTTACGAAACAGATATATATGGCGTGTGTGGAAGGAAACATTGGTAAAGGCAGACCTAGGAGAGGATACCTAGACCAGATCAGGGACGTCATTAAAAAATGCCAGGTTAAAAGTAGCCAAAATCGAAGGGAATGTATGAAAAGATGTATGGACTTAGAGGAAGCAAGAGAGGTATGTCAGAACCGCCCAAAGTGGAGATCTATAGTTTCTGCCTACCCCTCTGGGAAAAAGGCGTGAGTTTATGTATGTATGTATGTAAAAAATAAAACAGTTAGTAATTTACAGTTAAAGTATAAGAAAGGTTTTGGAGTCGCGGTACAAGTCTGTTACTGGGCGGTCGCGTGTCGGGTGTTGCTCTCCGGCTTGATACGAGACTCCAACATTTTGTGGTGGCTCAAGTTTTGTCCGGGGTGTACAGTGTTACCTCATGTTAGATTTATCGCAGAGAATAGTACACATATAGTCAGTAGGTAAGTAGGTACTTTTGTATTTTATAAACACTTTCCAAATTTTCAAAGGTGCAAACCTAAAATAGCAAATCTTCTGTTTCATACTAAACTGCAATGTATATACGATAAAAATTTATGAAACAGCAGATTTTTTTACGATTTCACGTTAACTAGCTAATTAACGAACGTTAGTTATTATTACTATACGTAACTAGCTTTAGGGAAGCCGAGCAAGAAGAAAAAGCAGCAGGCCTGCACGTGCGAGCAGGACGGACGGCGTTCCCTAGGTGTCTCCCGTGGGAATCTAACTCACGATAATATCAAGAGCCCAATGCTCTTATAGTCTAGGAAAAATAAGGTTTGAGATTGCATTAAAGACACTTTAGTAAATTGTATTTGAAATAATATTACTGTTAGTTTATAACACTTTTGTCGAGATTTCGTGGTTATATTGGCTCAAGAACCTGAGAAATACCTTAAAATCGATATAAATGTAAAAGGGCAAGCTTTTTTCGAAGGATATTTCTTCCAGCATACTAGTAAAAGAGACAGTTAATTGTCACAGGGCAAATTTAATGTGTACACACAAACAATAAGTAATTTAGTTTTGAGGTTATAATTTTTGAAGACTTACAAAATATTAAATGTCTACTCAAATTTACGATATTAACCGGGGATTATTATTGTTATAAATAAAACGTATTGAATGAAGCCATCCTGTAAAAAATCACCAGTTTTCCATTTTTTGTTCGTACCTAAATTTAATGTTTTGTAAATGTCTTAATTATTCAATAATACACAATAAAAAATCGGGGATTATTGAGAATTTATGTTTTTCAGGTATTTATCTACTATATTCCAAATTATCACCAAAAGTGCAATTAATGCAACCTTCTCCATACAAAAATCCGTAGATTTCCCCGACTATTAACCATCAGACCATGGAGGCAGTAATTTAGGATACTTACTGGTGCACTTAAAGTCGGTAAGATCCAGGTGCAGCATGTTGGCGCCGCGGAGTGCAGCGGGCGCGGCGCAGGCGGCGCGCGGCGCGAGGCGGCGCGCGCGCAGCCAGCCCGCCAGCCACGAGATGTGGCACGTGCACTCCAAGGGATTGCTCTCTAGGTTCCTATTGACAATTACAATTTTGTTTTAATTATTAGCTGTGCTAGGAATTTCGTACGCGGAGACCTTTAATAAAAAACCTATTAACTGAAAAGAGAAAAACAAGCTATATAATCACTAATAAACTATAACAGCTTTATTTCAGCGAATATAATTTGAATATTATTAGGTACGTATCGCAAACGGGGACACGGACGATTTTTGGTTGGTTATCTTGGTTTATCCCCGCCTGCAATACCTACATAATAACATTCAAATTATTTTGCTCAAATAAAGCTGTTATAGTTTATTAGTGATTATAGAGCTTGTTTTTCTCTTTTCAGTTAATAGGTTTTTTATGCAGTCGGATTTTTTGTTTATCGTAATAATTTCGTTTATTTAATACTTTTTAGTCTTGTGTCGAAACGTTAACATAAAAGTACTATAATATATATATTCGGAATCGTCAAATCATTAGCTTTCATTTGATAACCATATTGTAATTTTAATGAAAAAAAAAATTTTTTATTCTCCCTCTCTTTTTTATTTCGTAGACACGCCATTTTAAAATAATATAGTCTATGTAACTCTCACAATTTTTACGAATCTAATGACACCTCAAACGTTAAAATCCATCAAGCCGTTTAGGCTGTAGGCCGTGCCAAAGAAATAGACATACAAACATACATACATACATACATACATACATACATACGCTCGAAAAACATAACCCTCCTTCTGGCGCAGTCGGATAAAAATCTTGGACATTGTCACACAAATTATGTAGTCACATTTAAAGTACCAGAATCTAGCCTGGACTTGTATTATGATGACTAGACAACGACATAGAATACATATAGAGGGTGAAAGTATAGCGCGGTATCCTTAATTCGACTTAATTAAATAAGCATGTCTCATTTTCTGTGTAAGTATCTAGTGTAAGCGAGAGGACGCCAGTTACAGCTTACATGCGTTAGAAGAGTACAACCTCTACCTTACGAAAGCTCCTGCTCTGCTCCGCTTATTAATATGTATTTAATAGTTAATCAATTTCATGTATGGCTTGGCTCTTACGATGTCCACAACTTATAGATAACTAAAGTGAAGGGAACTTACAGTGTTGAAAGCATAGTGAGATGATCGAATGCCCCCGGTGTGATGCATTTTAACTTGTTGTCGGTCAGAGATCTGAATAAAAAGAAACACACTGAAAAATTTAAAACATTTTACAGTTAGGTAATTGAATAGCTAAATTCAAAGACTTATTTCTTAGTATAGTCTAGGAAAAATAAGGTTTGAGATTGCATTAAAGACACTTTAGTAAATTGTGTTTGAAATAATATAACTGTTAGTTTATAACATTTTTGTCGAGATTTCGTGCTTAAATTAACGTACTTAAAATACCTTAAAATCGATATTAATGTACAAAGGGCAATCTTATTTCGAAAGATATTTCTTCCAGCATACTAGCAAAAGAGACAGTCAATTTTCACAAGGTAAATTTAATGTGTACAAACAAACAGTAAATAATTTAGTTTTGAGGTTATAATTTTTGAAGACTTACAAAATATTAAATATCTACCCAAATTAACGATATTAACCGTGGATTATTATTGTTATAAGTAAACCGTATTGACCGAAGCCATCCTGTACAAAATCACCAGTTTGGCATTTTTTGTTCATACCTAAATTTAATGTTTTTAATACACAATAAAAAAATCGGGGATTAATGAAAATTTATGTTTTTCAGGGATTTATCTACTATATTCCAAATTATCACCAAAAGTGCAATTAATGCAACCTTCTCCATACAAAAATCCGTAGATTTCCCCGACTAGTAGGGTCACTAAAGACGTCATCTAACTAAAGAAAGTAAGGAGGCAAAATAGTAGTTAACTCGCTGTCTGTATTTTCATACATAGGTATATCCTGACATGCATTTATCAGGTACTAAAGTGGGTGGTAATAATTTTAAAATAAAGGTGAGAATTCCATATGATCATTGTCTTTTATTTCTTTCACCAACTGTACATTAACAACCGTTTCGCAAGTAAAAATACAATGGAGAAGAAATGGCAAGAAACTCCATAGCAACCTACGATACGACCAAGTATTGATTAAGGTACGGCGGAGGGTCTATACTTTATATTTATTCTGATTTGGGGGGAGGGGAATAACGCTGCGTCCCGAATTACGCCGACAGCGCTGTGAGCGCGATAAATGTCGTTCCGATTTGACGTGAGCGCGTCCACAATCAAAAACGTGACGTCATTCATGACGTCACTACCGACGCCATCTTGCAATAACAGTGCTCACGGTTCGTGGCGTTAGCACTGTGAGCGAGTTGTCAAAAGTGACGCTTGACAGTTTTGCTGTCGTATATTTTTGTCGCTTTCGGCGCGCTAACGGAAATGAAACGGGTTTTAGCGCTGTAATCGATCACAGCACTGTTTTTATGAATCGGAACACACCGTAAATTATCCCGAAACTATCCTCCCCCTTGGTATATCTTAAGTACCACAAGACTCTCAAATAATTTTAATAATATCCACTTACAGCACACTCAAGCTGTGTAAACCAAAGAACATCTTATCGGTGATGGTCTGCAGCAGGTTTCCGTCTAGCAGCAGTTCCTGTATGCTGGCAGCGCCGTCGAACGCGTTGTCCTCTATTACTGTTATACCTAAACAAAATAAAAATATTTGCTAATCTTCTTCTTATCGTGTGGGCAAGCCCTGGTGTCAGAGTTTTTTCAGACCGCCTTACGGCCTCTGACGTGGTTTTTATGTAACGACTACTACCACGAGAGATAGTAGCCGGGACCAACGGCTTAACGTGCCATTCCAAGCACGAAATCATCTTTCTTTCAGACAGTCAGATGATTCGCCCTGCAATGTCCTAACCAACTGGGGAAAAACGCACAAAGTGGCATATCTCTAGGTGTCCCCCGTGGGAATCGAACCCACGACCTCCGTGTCAAGAATACAATGCTCTTAACCATTAGACCACGGAAGCATTTAATTTAATTAGTTTAAGTTATTTGTTGATGAAGAAGTTATATTTTACAGGCTTTACATATGGAACAGAGTGCTTCAGACCATCAAACTGAACAACTTTCACTTCTTCTTCTTCTTTCTTCACGCGTGGGGAGCAAGCCCTGGTGTCAGTTTTCAGATCTCCTTACGGCCTCTTGTTACATAAAAACAAACCACGAAAAAAATCTGCTGTTCCATATAAATGTCAAACGTGATCGATGAAAATGTATGAACAGCAGATTCTTTGTCGCGATTTCAACGTTGGTCCCCAAAGTTGTTCAGTTTGATAGTCTGAAGCAAACTGATGATATGTAACGCTTACAGCCTGTATTGTATAGACGGGGAATAAAAATCAAAGGATAGCTTACCATTATTCCGTAAGTCAAGTTTGGTGAGATCAGGCAACCTTCCAAATAGGCCATCCGACTTGATTTGTCCCAAACTATTATCTGACATCAACCTGAGAACAAATTGAATAAGTTTCGATTAGTTTAGGTACCTAGTCGCACCTAGCATCATCGTAATATTGACGCCCCAAAATCTAATTGTTACTATATTTACGTACCCATCGTCGAATACGGTATAACTAGTGAATCACGACTGCTTTCATACAGTCAAGAATCTTGAGTCTTGACTAATATCATACTATATCTATCACGCACTCGTGATCGCTTTTATGCTTATAAAACTCATGACTGGCTTCATACTGTCGTCAATTATGACTGCCTTCATAATATCACTAATTATGACTGCTTTTATACTATCATTAATTAATAAAAGTCTTCTGTAAAAAAGCATATTATAAACTGGATGATTATTTAAATGATCAAAATGCTTGGGTCTGAGGTCACTAGCTTATAATTTATTTACTTTACTGTATGGTATCCATTAATTTATTAAAAATATACTATAATTGTAATAGTTATTAAGTCGTGTAATGTTGTAGAGTTTCTGGCCGCATCTTCTCTACAGCGACAACACGTTCCGACGCGGTGGTTTCAAAAAGATTTGACGTTTGATAAGTGTGCTTCAGCTCTTTTATTGAATAAATTACATTAACTTTGACTTTGTGCATATTCGAAGTATGACTCCACGGCTGTCAAGCTAAACGATACTCGCAGAATACAATGTTAGGTTCCTCTTTTGTTTTTATAATGTGTTTATATTTGGTTTTCAAATCTGCTATAAATGATCTCTGGAATTGCTCTCAAAAAAACCATGTTTTTTTTTTATTACTGTCTCCCGTTTATCATAAGGAAGTCGGATATTAATTTTTGTACTCCTGTCTTGTAACACCACTGGCTTTTCGGTGAAGGAACATATCGTGAGGAAACCAGCATGCTTCAATTTCGAGGCATATATTGTACCCACTGTCCATTATAATTGGCGACGGGCTCACCCCCCATCACACTAGACAGAGTTTCGGTACTACTGGTGAAACGTGGACGTTCTGAGGTTTCAGAATATCTCTGACTACCCCCTAGCATAGTCCTATCTTCTTTGATTAAATTCTTTGCGGGTTTCGCTACAGATCAGAGTCATCCTCCGAACTCGCTGGAGTTCATCGCGTAGTGTCGTGAACGGTCGCCGCTGTGGATACTCATACTCACAGGGCGTCAGTGTTGAGCGGCAGGTCGCGCGGCAGGTCGGTGAGGGCGGCGCGCGCGCAGGTGACGGAGACGCAGCGCGCGCCGTACTCGCACGCGCACGCGCCCGGGCACGACGCCAGCGACCCGCACGCGTCCGCCGGCTCCTCGCCCGCTGGGGGGGACCAACGGTTGAACATTCATGCTTACAGAAAAGAGAAAAAATCTAGTATCTAGTAAACTAAATTGTGATTGTGGTCGCGGGTTCGAATCCCGCTCGCCGCCCGACTTTTTCAATCTTTAATTTGATTAAGCTAACATGGCATACGTGTAGAATCAATAAATTCGATTAGAATAAGGTGTGACATCTATATCGCATGAATTCTAATTGTAACATTAGACTTGTGAGTCAGTAGTTTGCATAAATTCTGGTAGATGACGCTGACGTCCCTTAAAGACGATGATATAGATTGAAAATTTCGTCGTGGTCTGCGGACAGCTCTGTTGGAGAGGAGCATGCCCCGGATAGGCAGGTCGTGGGTTCGAATCCCGCTCGCCGCCTGACTTTTTGAATCTTTAATTTGTGATACTTACGTTTGCACTTAAAGTTTTCTTCCCTCAGCGCGTCGATACGTTTCCTGCTCATACGTTTAGGCGACTCGCACTTGGCACCTGAAGTTTCTATGGGGTTCTTCCTGAGGTACGCTGCGAGCCATCGTAGAGAGCAGTCGCATGAGAACGGGTTGCGACCTAAATGTCTGTAGGATAGGATTTAGTTTTGATTAGCAAGTTTGAATATACAACGTGTTAATGAATTAACGCAAAACTAGAAAGTAGTTTGTTTAGAATCGAGAGCAGAATCGACTTATCATGGTTTAGACATAGGTAATATTTTTCAAAATATTAAATAATTTGTTTGTGAAATTTAAAATTTAATGAACTCTATCTATCTAACCCACCGCACGGACACTCTCGCCCTACTTACTACCAAAACAAGATTCTTAAAATGTATCCATGAGCACGTTAGCGCTTTCATTCATTGCTGAAATGATAACAAATTATTTTTGCCTCAAAACTTAAAATGCGAATAACTTTAAATTTTAAATATCAAAATAATGAAATTATTGTTTCAATCTAATTATTTTGTTATAAATCAGTTGGGATGTATGAGGTTTTGCACTTATTCATTAACACGTTGTATATAGTTAAAATTATTAAAACCAAAAAAAATAATGATAAAAAAACATTTTTATTTATTTTGGCCGGGGATCGCAGGTCAGAAATGGGTCAAATTAGTACGTGACTGTGAGGAATGGCGCAATAAAAAGAAGGTTTACGCCGTAGTTGTAGGTAAGGTACAATCGAAGTATCCATCTATACTTTTCGGCGGTAGTACGTTTCTCGTACAGAAAGCGGCACGTGTACGCCGCACGTGCGCTTATCGTAATCAACCCGCCCCACCACCGAGCAATGAGTATAAAAGCGGCCGTTCGACCTTCCGGAGCTCAGAAACGAGCGAGCAGCCGTACGAGACGGAACACTTGCTCTTGCGTTTCACGACGCTCTGATTTCTATTTATTATATATTTTGTGGAATCATCAATAAAATTACATTTGTTAACTCATCAGCAGTGCATTGATTTTGGATCCACCCTGCAACCCTGGAATTGCTCCAACATACTTACTTCATTTCAAATAGCATGTCGGATGTGTGTGGTGGTTGCAGTGGCACAGGCGTATGTTAAGGCCCCTCGACCCATAATAAAAACAATAAACTAAATTTCACACTTTAAACTAGCAATATAATTCTTTACTTACAGTGTTTGTATTCCAGTCAAGGCATCGAAGGTTCCATTCGGTATTGATCTGATATTGTTGTCATATAGCGACCTGAAGATAAAAAATTTTACACCATTGTGCTATATAGGGTCCAACATATATGCTGACACTTTTTTAAGGGGATGATCAGACCGACAAACTGAACAACTTTCTCTATGGGCCCAACATCGAAATCGCGAAAAAAAATCTGCTGTCCCATACATTTGGCTACAGTCGGTTTGCAGTTTTGTATGGAAGAGCATATTTTTTTCTGGATTTTAATGTTGGTGCCATAGAGAAAGTTGTTCAGTTTGACGGTCTGATCATCCCCTTAGAAAAGTGTCAGCATATTATGAAGGACCCTGCATACCATGTTTTTATAAAAATAAATATTGTTTTCTATTTTCTTACTCGATCTAGAAAAAAGCACGAATTTTTATTTTTGAAATTTTAGTTACTAGATTTTGTAATTAATAAAATACTTACAACAGCTTTAAATTTTGTAGATCTCTGAATGTATCTTTCCTCACGCATGTTATCTCGTTTGAATTCAGTAATCTGAAAGAGAGGACAAATAATTTAGAATAGAATAGAACAGGAGTGCGATTTTTGTAACTCATACTTTAAACTCAGCAGTTGACATTAGCGATCGAAACATTTTGACGATCGCTAATGTCAAATCCATACATTCTGTCATTTTCAAGCTAGCGTCAACGCCAATAGAATGTCAGTTTGTCTAGGGGGGCAGGGCTGCGTTCAGAACCTACGGGTGCGGTTGTTTGGTTGTTTTTCAATCTAAGGTGCGGAACGAACAGTTGTTTTTCAACTCGCCAAGAGGTACGGAACGATCCCGGTTGTTTTATAACCTCAAATTTTGACATTGACAGTAATATGGGCTTCCAGGGCTTCCAGGGCTTACATCATTTCCAAATACAATAAAAACTCATCTTCCATGCTAAAGAATCAAAGAGTGAATAAAAATAAATTGAAAAATACTAACTTTTATTCAAAATGAGCAAAAAGTCAAGTAACCACAGATAATCAAAACGTCAGAGTGTTTTTTAACCATCTAATTTGATGGTTAAAAGTTGCAACCCGTCAGAGGTACGGAACGGTTGAGTTGTGACAACCGAGTTGCAAAGGGCGTTTTTTCACCGAGGCTCTGAACGGCGTTAGTGCGAAAAGTTGCACCCAGAGTGCACTCTGGGCGTAGGCTCTGAACGCGCCCCAGGAGTGAGATTTTTGAAAGTCATATCAACAGTAGAAAGATACATAATCTCCATAATAATTTTGACATTTTCAACTGCTGAGTTCAAAGTGTGAGTTTCAAAAATCTCACTCCAGAACAGAATGGATAAGAATATTTATTTATTCTTTTCTATCAAATTCAGGGTGATCCAAATAATGAATTTATTTAAATGAAATAAAATACCTATTTAATTTATGATAATAAAAATTGTAGAGCGCAATTAGTAATAGTTTGAGTTTATTTTAAAATTGTTTTTCGTTATGTTTATTTCACTTCAGTGTGTATTTTTAAAGGTACTTATTTTGTTATTATTTTAACCATATTATTATAAAAATAAAAATTCAACTTACAGCAGCTGTAGTGAACTCAGTCCATGAAATATTCCAGAAGGCAGATCTTTAATCTTGTTTCCATACAAGACCCTGAAAATAAAACCATTTCATTAAGTATATTGTTTCATCATGAATAGACAGGTATTGCAGTGCTTATTTACATACATACATACGCTCAACTATATTCCCCGAGAGGGTAGTGAGAGATATTCTGAAACCACAGAACATCCCCGTTTCACTAGTACAGAGTTAGCCCGTCGCTACGTGTAATGGACAGTGCAAAACATGCCTCGAAATTGAAGCATGCAAGTTTCCTCACAATGTTTTCCTTCACCGAAAAGCCAGTGGTGTTACAAATCGTACATAAATTCCGAAAAACTCATTGGTACGAGTCGGCCTGGACGGGGATCAAACCATGCACTGCACGGCAGGCAGGGTTAATCTCAACTGGACCACAATGGCTCCTCTTCTGTCGTCCACCTCCGGCACCACGGTTGAGGTTAACATTGGTGAGGGGCAGGGAGGGAGTATCCATATTCTATGTAGTTTACTGTGACCAAACTTACAAAGAAGTCAGATGCGTCAATCCGCTGAACGCATCGGCTGCCAGTTTAGTGATCTTGTTGTTTGACAGATCGATTCTAGCTACTTTCTTCACATTCGCGAACGCTCCCGAGCTCACTTCCGCTATCTCGTTCTGTTCTAGGCGGCTGGAAAGAGACAAAAAAATATATAGCAAAACGTTGACAGTCGAAACAAATTCCGAGAGTTGAATTCTCTGAGATATTTTTTGATTCGGGTTAGAGACGTCCCTACAAATACATGCTGCTATACAAGGTGCAAACTTAAATGCATTACGTACATACTTATAGGGGTGCTTTAGACCATCAAACTGAACAACTTTCACTATGGGGCGAACTAGGTCCAAGCAAATTTCAATTCGCAATTTCTAAAATTTTGGTCCAGTACACTTTTTCTATGGAAAAGCGGAACAGCTTATTTTATAGTGAAAGTTGTTCAGTTTGATGGTCTGTCTGAAGCAGCCCACTAAGTTTATATCCTGTATACTGCGCGCGCACCTGCCTTGCCTTCTAAGTATAACTAACAATCGCTGTGGTCGAAGTTCCAACTCGAATAATCAGTATGTCATCCATATAGACATCCACCGTTCATTCTAAGCCACGGATTACATAGAAGAGACGTGTGGCGGTGGCAGATAATCTAAGTAACACAATATAAACCTTATAGTACGTAGCATAGCGTCGTTTTTGTCGTAAAGGAGAATCGCGCCCGCGCTTCCAGGCGACGTCGCCTGGAGGCGCGGGCGTAATTCTCCAAACGACGCTATGCTACGTACTATAAGGTTTATAATTGTGTTACTTTGACTATCTGCCACCGCCACCGCCACCGCCACACATCTCTTCTAAAAGCAAGCTTATGTGTATGAAATACAGGAATAGCCTATAATAATCTAAGCAACTCACATCTCAGTGGCTCTATGAGGGATGGTGGCTGGTAGTTCAGAGAGCAGCTTCTCGCGGCAGTCGACGGTGCCCTCGGGGGTGCAGCGGCAGGGAGGGGGGCAGCGGGGCTCCGCTGAACACTCCGCTTGGATAGCTGTTGTTGGTCCTGTACATATTGAGAGGATTCAGTTATGTTCCTTTCAAAGCAGCTTTGTCTACAAGGGATTATGGTCGTGAGTTTATGTACAGGGTAGTTTAGTAATACTTAAGGGGGGTGGTTTAGACCATCAAACTGAACATCTTTTACTATGGAGCCAACATCGAGAAAAAAAAATCTGTAGTCCTATACATTTTAGTCGAGTCAGCTGATTGTTAATTTTTTTTCTATGTTAGCTCCATAGGGAAATTTGTTCAGTTTGACCCCCCCTTCAGTATTACTAAGGTGTTTTGTTACACCCTTTATGTATCATAATTATCAGCCTGTATAAGTATAGGTCCCTCCGTGGTCTAATGGTTAAAAGCATTGGGCTCTTAACACGGAGGTCGTAGGTTCGATTTCCACAGGGGACATCTATACTACATTCAAAATAGCAACGAAATTTTAAGTCTATTTTGCTTTACAGAAACAGAGATTTTAAACACTTCCTCTCACTTATTCTTAGAACAGCTTTAGTAACGTCCAAGATATGTCGGATACTATATGTATCCAATAAATTAATTACATTTGGTAACCAGAATTGGCCAGAAAGCTAAATAGGGATCGGAAAATCTCGTCGTCCTTATTTGGAAAGAGGTATAGTGATATGTCACTGTGCGTTTTTCCCCAGTTGGCTAAGATATTGCAGGCTGAATCACCTGATTGTCTGAAAATAAAGATGATACGTGCTTCGGATGGCACGTTAAGCCGTTGGTCCTGGCTCCCTGGTGGTAGTAGTCGTTACATAAAAACCACATCAGAGGCCGTAAGGCGGTTTGAAAAAACTCTGACACCAGGGCTTGCTGCCCACACGATGAGAAGAGTTGAAACCTCCATCAGCTGAAGAAGAAATTCCGATGCGTGTCTACCAATCCACATTGGGCACGCGTGGTGGACTAACGCCTAAATACTCTCCCTGAGGATCGTCCTTATGTAGTTACGAGTATGTACTTAAATGCTTACCATTGCATATCAGCTCGTGAGGTTCCAAATCATTGAGGAGAGCTCCTCTCAAGGTAGCTGGAGCTTGACAGCTGAAAACGAACAAGAGTTAACATAAATTATAAATATTCCGAAGTTAAATTATATTGGGCTTACATTAATCATGGGGAACTTGCACAGTTTTATATTTATAGTGTATCATAAATACAAAAAACAAAAATGGTAAAATATGCACAAATCATCATATATTAAAATTCCGCGCCAAAACGCTTACTGCCATGACGTGACGTCACTCTTTTTCATGACGCGTGAAGCGCATCACAAATCCTCCGCTATAATGTTGCCGTACTCTTCTAAAGCGCGCAAGTTGCTAATCGCTTCGTCACCTTGCGCTAAATGGTGTTTGAAATTACGTTCCGATCCACGTAACTAATAATTGAAATAGGTATTTCGTAAAAATACAATCTTTAGAATAAATCTTTCAGTAATGTTCTATTCACAACTTTGGTGCAAGTTCCCCATTAAATTGAGCTTTTATTAATCAATCCAGGAACCATTACGTCGAAATTAAATAACTCGCGGCGACAAAAGCATCAATCCAAATGGTTTTCAAAAAGCACCTTATCTTAAATGAAATGTTGTCCATTCCTGTGTATAAAAATGTCTTGGAACCTGAAATGTTTATAATCAAAGATTTTGACAACACCCAATATCCCAGCACCTCTCACAGCGGTGGCTAGTCGTGCGACTCTATAATCGCACACAATCGGGTTGTCTGTCAGTCGCAGCGGCAGCCTCGTCACAGCAGCCGGCTACAGCGGTATTTGACACACTGTATATAGGGTCATTTTTAATTAGTTGGCTAAAGTGAACCAGGACCCTTGTTAATGATAACAGATTGCATTATCAACGTTTATAATTGGTATTGATGATTAACAAAATTATTATTATCGTGGTTAGGTACGCGCAGTGCATACAGTACGAGGGCTCGAGCGGAGGTCATTACCACGAAATTGTACTCAGTAACAGATACCAAATGTGTTTCTTAAGTTTCGCCAACTAATTAAATTTAACCTTATATCTATGTATAGGGGAAGAATAAACTCACTGTGCCCCAACACCCAATATGCCGGCAGCTCGCACAGCGGTGGCTAGTCGAGCGACTCTACAATCGCACACAATCGGGTTCTCTGTTAATCACAGCGTGTGCAGCCTCGTCATCGCTACCGGCTCCAGCGATATTTTACATCCTGTATATGTTTTTATAGGGGAAGAATAAACTCACCGTGCCCCATAACCAAATATCCCAGCAGCTCGCACAGCAGTTGCTAGTCGTGCGACTCTACAATCGCACACAATCAGGTTGTTTGTCAGTAGCAGCGGCAGCCTCGTCACAGCAGCCGGCTACAGCGATATTTTACATGCTGTATATGTTTGTAGTATGAATAAACTCACCGTGCCCCAACACCCAATATCCCAGCAGCTCGTACAGCGGTGGCTAGTCGTGCGACTCTACAATCGCACACAATCGGGTTGTCTGTCAGTCGCAGCGTGTGCAGCCTGGTCACAGCTGCCGGCTCCAGCGATAGGTACGTTAGATTGTTGTTATTGAGGGTCCTGGAATTAATTGGTTTAATTTAAGGTAGGTATAAAATATGCTCACGTCCATATTTCCGTCCATATTTCCGTCCATATTCCACGTCGATATTCTGAAACCTCAGAACATTTCTGACTACCTCAAACAGTTCTGATTTAAGGTAGGTAAGGTCGGAAACATGAGAAGCGAGCTGAAGATATCTGGTCATCACTGGGCCTAAACAGGCCTCCGTCACTTGGCCGTAAGAACAGAGATAAGCATCTACACTTTGTAGCATCGTAAGCGATGCGCTTGCTTCATTTCTGCCACTCGCGTCAGACGGAAACGTCGTATACGATAAGTAATAACAACGCTAATTCAAGCTTCATAAGATCCATTTTTGCCGTCCAGCAGCAGGTAATTAAAACAGATGAATTTATCGTTTTCTAAGAAAGTGATGTATCTGTTACTTAGTAAATAGTAATCTGTGACCAAAGACCTTTCGAGGTATAAGGACGTTCAAATTTTAAGCGGAGACAGATATTTCTTCTTCGTTTTCACAATTTGATATCTTGCGATCTCACGTTGTGACTGGGATGGCTTGATCTCATACTGTACCTTTACTGGCTTGATCTCATAATGCGAGTTTTACGGCTTGATACTGTTTCTTTAATGGCTTGAGCTTATATAGTGACTTTTGATGGAACTCATACTGTAACAATAAGGCTTGAGCTCATACTTACATCAGCTTTAAGTGAACGAAACTCAACTCTGATAGGCTCTTAAGTAACGTCAAACGCATACTAAAACGGCTTAAAAGACCGCGAGAGTTAGAGTTTGTTTATTAATACGGAATTACGGACCTAAGTGTTCTAGCGCTTTCTCGTCTGAGCTGGTCCATCAAGGCACAAATTCTTTAGGACTGTGAGGCCATGGAATGTACATGTCGGCTAGACAAGCAATCAATGTGGGCTAGACTAGCGCGGCTGACTGGCTTGAGCTCATACTATGACTTTGATGGCTTGACTTCATATAGTGTCTTCGATGACTTTACCTCATAATGTGACATTGTTGGCTTGATGTCATATTGACTTAGATGGCTTGACCTCATACTTACAGTACTTCCAAGCTCTTCAAGTGTTCGAGCGCCTTCTCATCCACGCACTTGAGTTGGTTTCCATCGAGGTGCAAACTCTTCAGGGCTGTCAGGCCGCGGAATGTGCGTCGACTTATTGCTGTCAACTCGTTGCGGCTTAAGTCCCTGGAAATATTGAGGTTTTTGTTAAATTTTTGGTTGTTGATGTTGGTATAGTGATTGAATTGTGAAGTAGGATAGGAGACTTTATATGAATAAATTATTTATTCTAAAAATAAGAAACTTATATTAGTAATTAAGATCTAGGTAACTTAAGCGATTGGGAAAGCAGTTATTGTTTTAGTAAAGTTGCTCAGTTTGTCCAGTTAATAGTAGATTACACACCGAGGGCAGGAAAGTAAGAAATGTCTCAGATCTTTCAGAGGCTTTCTGCCCAAGGTGTGTCTACTGTTTTTCTCCTTGACACTTCGTTTACCGCAGCGGGACGAAAGATGACGCTTTCCGCCCGGAGGGGAGAAAAATATTTATTTCCAGAGGTACAAATCATTTTTTTTCAGAAAGCTAAAATTTGAGATTTCTATCTAGGTAAGCAAGTAAACTCTGAACACCCATGTTTCACCAATAGGCTACAAGTCATAGAAACACTTTTTTTTACGATTTCTATGTTGGTTGGGTTGGTTCCCATTGTAAAAGTTGTTAAGCTTGATATTGCCAAGCGTTCTCTAAATTAGGTAACGCTTCAAGTTGATATTATCTATAGATTAACATGTAATATCAACTTTCTAAATTATTAATATACTAATCTACCAACTCCACTCAACAAAACATATTTATTACCCAAATGTAAAATGCTGGCAACATTAATGTTGCAGCTGATCCCGCACAAAACATCCCTTAACATTACTCTTAATAACCTACGTTTTAAGTACAAATTTGGCTTGATTTACGGGCCATCGTAGAGATATTAGACTAAAATGGCAACAGGAGGCCATAAAGAGAAGATCGCGTTTCGCACGCGATCCTAGTGAATATCATTAAATATTAAAATTTAACGAGCGTCAGCCCTCGCCTTTTGAAGATGGAATAATGTGGATGTGACTTTACCATAGTATAGTGAATGTTCTTTATAAAACGTGTTAATGAATAAGCGCAAAACCTCATACACCCTAACTGATTTATAACAAAATAATTAGATTGAAACAATAATTTCATTATTTTGGTATTTAAAATTTAAAGTTATACGCATTTTAAGTTTCCAGGATAAAATTATTTGTTATCATTTCAGCAATGAATGAAAGCACTAGCGTGCTCGTACATACACTTTAAGAATCTTGTTTTGGTAGTAGTGTGAGTATGCCCATGCGGTGGGTTGAGGTCGAGTTCAGTAAATTTTAAATTTTACAAATAAATTATTTTATATTTTGAAAAAAATAACCTATGTTGAAACCATGATAATTCGATTCTGCTCTCGATTCTAAACAAACTACAACAAAAATACACGTATATAACATATAGGTATGGTAATTAGGTAATGAATTAACGCAAAACTAGAAAGTAGTTTGTTTAGAATCGAAAGCAGAATCGAATTATCATGGTTTCAACATAGGTAATTTTTTTCAAAATATTAAATTATTTGTTTGTAAAATTTAAAATTTACTGAACTCGATCTCAACCCACGGCATGGGCACACTCATTCTACTTACTACCAAGACAAGATTCTTAAAATGTATCCACAGGCATGCGAGCGCTATCATTAATTGCTGAAATGATAACAAATCATTTTTGCCTGAAACCTTAAAATGCGTATAACTTTAAATTTTAACTATCAAAATGGAGTACATACTGTACCCACACATTCAATAAAACAGTCGTATCCTCTCTAATCGAACTAGCTAGGGCTGCCAAAATTGCCGGCTATCCGTTAGGTACCTTTTAATAATTTATGTACTTCTCCAATTGGCTATGGCAATTGGCTTTTCGGTGAAGGAAAACATCGTGAGGAAACCTGCATGCTTCAATTTCGAAGCATTTATTGTACCCACTGTCC
Source organism: Agonopterix alstromeriana (assembly GCA_963924505.1). Taxonomy (NCBI): domain Eukaryota; kingdom Metazoa; phylum Arthropoda; class Insecta; order Lepidoptera; family Depressariidae; genus Agonopterix; species Agonopterix alstromeriana. The sequence continues at coordinate 8,092,761 of OZ004689.1, read as the reverse complement.
ATTATAAGTGGCGACGGGCTCATCCCCCGTCACACTGGACAGAGTTTCGCTACTACTGGTGAAACGTGGATGTTCTGTGGTTTCAGAATATCTCTGACTACCCCCTCGGGTAATATAGTCGTGAGCATATGCTTATGCCAATTGGCTACCTTCGTCGAGGTTATTACTTCGTACAGCGCGACGTATGCGATGTTTCCGTCTAGAGCGAGTATCAGAATTAAATAAATAAATATCTTGGACATTGTCACACAAATTATCTAGTCACATTTAAAGTACCAGAATCTAGCCTGGACTTGTATTATGATGACTAGACAACGATATAGAATACATATATAGATACAAACATCCATGACTCGGGTACAAATATTCATATTCATATTTATACAAGCGCATCGCTTACGATGCGACAATGTATAGGTAGGTACTTATCTCGGTTCCTACGGAAGCTTGATTATGCTGATATTCTAAGTGGGTCAGTTTTCATTCAACTAAACCACATACAGTGCGACAAAAAATGAGGGCGCCACTTTCTTTGCAAGAACGTCAAAATCACGCATATCCTGACAAATCCGACCAATATTTTGTACTAAAGTTACTTCCTAATGAGCTGACGGTTTTTTAATTGGATGATCTGATCATCAAACTGAACAATTTTCTCTATGGCACCAACATCTTAATCGCGAAAAAAAAATCTGCTGTCCCATACAAAACTGCGAACATATGATAGAGAAAGTTGTTCAGTTTGATGGTCTGATCATCCCCTTAAAAAGTGTCAGCATATTAAGAACGACTCTGTATAATTACGAAGGTATAAAGCTTTGAAATTTTCATAATTATATTACAAATGTTATTTGATACGCGGCAAAAGGGTTCGCTGGCCGCCATTATCGTGTTCAGTGTTGTTTTATTTGTTATTCGTGAAAAATTGGTTTTAGTGATATTTGTGACATAATTTCGTGCGGATTTTGTGTCAAAAAGTTGCATAAATCGACCAACATAACAGGAATCTCAAATACATACGAAGAAAGAACAAAAGTTTTGGTGCAAGTTTACTCGTACTGGTGATTTTGGCGGCAACACGCGAGCTTACAAAATCGACCACAATTTCATCGTCATGTTTCATCTATCATCCCATCATCATCAGGAGAGTTTTGCACGGGAATCGTCAAGAAAAGGACGGGCTTTGTTTCTTAATTAGTTTTTCGTGGCTATTATTTTGTTAATGTGGTGAATTTGTTTAATAATGTGACATTAATGGAGAACAATATAGTAAAAGTGAGAAATAAAGAAGGCGCTCCCGTTTGATTCGGATTGATCCTTGCATAAAACTCCCCTCAAAATTGGAATGTGTGTACCACCCTCGCATTTCAAGAGTTAGGTATTAAGTACAAAGAAAAATAACACTAAAGACCAGGCTGTAAGGGCTAGTTCCCATTGCCTTTCCGAAAGGATAAACTATTTAAAAAAAAAAAAGTAATTAAAAATGTTGTATTTCCGTTTCCGTCTTCCATATTGGTACGATGCTTGTGCGTGTAACTAACTCTGGTGTAAAAATCACTAAAATAAACCTCCAGTGCTGCAAACAAGACTTTCCTTCACATGGAACCACTCCTGCCACCAGAAAAACTACAGTCCACTAAAACCTCTCCAGCGGTGCCGAATAAAACACCGGTAGGCCACGTTGCCTACAAATATTACTTTTAATTTCAAACTTTCTATCTTGATTTATTTCTGTGATTTCAGTGTACAGTGTACAGCTTCACAGGGTGTAGCCATATTGATCTGTCATAAATAGGTTGTTCAACAACGAATCGAGTTCAAGAAGGTCCATTACCTCACAGCTCAATTATTCTTGTCCTCCGGAACAATCAATTAAGCCCCAAAAGCGATATTATTAATATTTGATGACAGCGGGGCGGTCGACGTTTGTGAAACTTTAATATTGATTAATTTATTACTTTTTCATTAATAATCAGTACGCACTGTTTATAAATTAGGTCAAAATAGATTGAAGTTGATTCTTTTGAATGTTAAGGTTTGGTGAAAGCATAATCAGCCTATACAGGATGGAAGGAAAAATATCAAAAGTCAACAGGGAACCCGTATAGTTTCGATATGTCCGTTCGTCTGTCCGTCCGCCCGCGGCTTAGATCAGAGACGCTTAGTAGTAGTAGCTTTTTTAGGGTACCTTCTACACGAAAAGTGAGTATGCAATTTTTTTCTCATCTATCCCATGGTGTGGGGTATCGTTGGATAGATCTTTTAAAAATATTGTGGGTAATTTTTCGATTTAGAGATCCGTTAGCGAATTTTTTTTTCGAGTCAAGTGTAAACCCCTTCTAAGTCCGTATATTGTGACGGGAAACTAAATCCTGCGTGTTGCCCGACATGCACTTGGCCGGTTTTTAGTTTTTGTTCTGACAGGTTTGCTCACATAGTAAAAGTTATTCAGTTTGATGGGTAGAGTATGTGGCTTAAAGGTTAATGATACTTTTCTTTATACTATATACTAATATATCTACACTAATATTATAAAGAGGAAAGATTTGTACCTATTTTTGTATGTTTGTAATGAATAGGCTCAAAAAGTACTGGGGGGATTTAAAAAATTCTTTCACCAATAGAATGCTACATTCTTCCAATTTGACATAGGCTACATTTCATTTTGAAAAAAATTAGGGATCCTTAGTAAAATAGACAATTGTCTACCCCGTGCGAAGCCGGGACGGGCTGCTAGTACTATATAAAAAAAAAAAGATCAAAATGCTTGGGTCTGAGGTCACTAGCTTATAGTTTATTTACTTTACTGTATAGTATCAATTATTTTATTAAATAGACTATGTATTATTGTATACATAACTTTAGCTTAAGAATTAATATGTTGTAGAGTTTCTGGCCGCATCTTCTCTACAGCGACAACACGTTCCGACGCGGTGGTAGCTTTAAAAAAGATTTGACGTTTGATAAGTGTGCTGCAAGCTCCTATATTGAATAAATTATATTGACTTTGACTTTGACTACCTAATACGTCCCACTGTAGGGCACAAGCCTCTTAGGGAGGGTGTTTGTACGTTAGTCCACCACGTGTGCACAAAGCGGATTGGTAGACTTCATGCTTTGACTATTTATATGTGGACTGGTTACGCGTGTAATTCTACTAACAAACATTTCTGCCACTTTGCGGGGGGCGAGGTAACATGAAATCCGTAACTTTGGATTTTATTCCCCATAACTTTAGATTCTAATTTTGAATGTTAAAAATCATGAAAAGTAGTCTCGTGTGAACCCCAAACGTTCTAAGTTCGAAGTTATTATTTCGCAATTATAGGCTGTCTCGTTTAGTGATAAGGTGTAAAATTGAATGTTAATAGACACGATCAATTGTGCTTATACCGTGGCAGAGGGGAAATGCTACCGCAAGGCTAGTCCTTATAATAATTAGTCAAAGATTTTTAACCATTTCCACTTAAACACTTTTTAAAAGGGCAGCACTATCCCAAACTAAAGCCACAGCAAAAACAGACATTGTAAAGCTCTAAAGTAGCCCTTAAAAAGCGCCATTAGCCGACCATTGTTTTTTCGCGGCACTAAAATCCGCCATCTTGTTTGGAGAGGGCGCCAAAATGGGAAAAAGGAAAATGACTGCGTTTGTAACATTGGGTGAGCTTTTTAGGGAATAAAACCGGTCAAGTGCGAGTCGGGCTACTCGCGCACCGAGGGTTCCGTACCACACCACCACTAGTCGGGTAAATCTACGGATTTTCGTATGGAGTAGGTTGCATTAATTGCACTTTTGGTGAAAATTTGGAACATACCTATTGAATTTACCTATATTATTTTAAGTTGATTTTTAGTTATTCGTTAAAATCCATCAAGCCGTTTCAGGCTGTTGGTAAGGCGTGCCAAAGAAATAGACATACAAACATACATACATACGCTCGAAAAACATAACTCTCCTTCTGGCGCAGTCGGGTAACAACAAATACATAACAAAAACTGACCAAGTGTATGTCCTGGGGCCTTAGACTACTTATATGAGGACAAGTTACGCGTGTAATTCTACTAACAAACTTTTGTGGGAGCGAGGTACGCAACTTTGAATTTTATTCCATTAGTTTAGATTCTAATTTTGAATGTTAATGGTATATTACTGTTGGCGCGTTCCATACAAATGAAGTCTGGTGATATTTTCAATACTAACCGATTAAACTCAATGAAATTTTGCAGAAACAATCTAGAAACAAATTTCTATGCTTGTACCATGTCAGATTTTTCTTAAAATGTACAGTTTTAAAGTTACAGTGCCATGAAGATTACCATACAAATATAAAATTAATCCTAGCATTGAAACTGTATATTTATATTTTAACGAAAATCGGACACGATACAAGCATAGAGATTTGTTCCTAGATTGTTTCTGCAAAATTTCATTGAGTTTAATTGGTTAGTATTGAAAATATCACCAGACTTCGTTTGTATGCAGCGCGCATTTACGCATTCGCATGCATAAGCATATGCTCACGACTATATTCCCCGAGGGGGTAGTCAGAGATATTCTGAAACCTCAGAACATCCACGTTTCACCAGTAGTACCGAAACTCGGAACGCATTCGGAATCATGAAAAACAGTGTCGTGTGAACCCCAAACGTCATAAGTTCGAAATTATTGTTCCGCAATTATAGGCTGTCGCGTTTAGTGATAAGGTATAAAATTGTTGCTCTATTATCACACAAAGTTTAACGCTTGTATACAGGGTCCTTCTTAATATGCTGACACTTTTTAAAGGGGATGATCAGACCGTCAAAATGAACATCTTTCTCTATGGAACCGACATCGAAATCACGAAAAAAAAAATCACCTCTTCCATACAAAACTGCAAACCTACTTGAGCCAAATGTAGCTGCTGATATTTTTTTTCGCGATTTCGATAATGGTCCTATAGAGAAAGTTGTTCAGTTTGATGGTCTAAACAGCCCCCTTAAAAGTTTTAAATGTTTTTTTTTGTAACACCTTGTAAACCGTCCAGCATAGGTAGCATGGCACCGTGATACAGTGCTATCACACCTTCGCTCTCTTTCTATTTGCGTACGAACGAACGAGATAAAAGGCGTGATACAGCCGTATCACGTGTGACATGCTACGGCTTCTGTTGGTTATTAACGTTTGTTCGCATGAGTACAACTTTCTCAGGATTCCAACTTTATGAATTGTCAATTAAAAACTCCCGTATTTTAACTGTCAAGTTTTAAGCGTGCGTACACTCATGTCTAAGAGGAAGGATCTTATCTTAAGACTAGAGTGAGCCATACCAATTGTAAAGTGTCCTCTTTTTTTGACGTTTAGGTTTGAGTGTGTGGTGTCAAGTAGTATGTACAAAAGGCACCAAGTGACATATGGCCTTATGTTTACGGTCACTTTTCACACACACTAGCTCAAAAAAAAGTGTACAGCCGCATAAACAAATATCTATAGTTCCATCTCCTTCTACTATTAAAGGTATGTCATAAGACAAAAGAGACCAACTACAATTGTAAATTTATGCGGACTCTATGGAGATCCTTTCTCTTAGACTCATGTAAAGATTTGTTCGTTCGCATAAGTTCCATTGGCTAGTTCCATCATGGTACTACTGCGACTTTTTTTGCACTAGTTTTATCACAAATTTAAGCACGCAACCAATAATTAAATCAAGCCCATCCGTCAATTAAGTCATTTAATAAAAGCACTTCCGTCCGCCATTTCGTGTCACGCCACAAAATGGCGTCGCCTCCAGAAAGCCATTAGGGAGCCACTTGAGTGTTCTAATTAATTTAACTAATTATTGTTGTAGAATCTGTGCCTTTGATAGTATAAGTAGGTCATGAAACCGTTTAGGAATAGGTGGTTGCAGAGTTGGCAATTTCATAAAAAGTTTAACGCATAATAATTGTGTTCCATTCATAAAAGTAATATTTTATATATGGAAAAAACGCCATGGTGGTCCAGTGGCGAGTGACCTTGCCTGCCGTGCAGGAGGCGATGGTTCAATCCCCTTCCAAGCCGACTCGTACCAATGAGTTTTTAAGAATTTATGTACGATTTGTAACACCACAGGTTTTTCGGTGAAGGAAAAAATCGTGAGGAAACCTGCACGCTTCAATTTCGAGGCATGTATTTTACCCACTGTCTATTACAAGTGGCGACGGGCTCACCCCCCGTCACACTGGACAGAGTTTCGGTACTACTGGTGAGACGTGAATGTTCTGAGGTTTCAGAATATCTCTGACTACCCCCTCGGGGAATATAGTCGTGAGCATATGCTTATGCTATGAAACCGTTTAGGAATAGGTGGTTGCAGAGTTGTCAATTTCATACAAAAGTTTGACGCATAATACGTGTAGACGGCATTAATAAAAATAATATTTTGATATATGGAAAAATAGTTCAGAAAATCTAGATGCCGCGTTACATTTGCAATTTATAATATAATTACGTAAATATTCTATGAATTACATTTTCTATGAAAAATTTCAAAGTTTTATATCTTCGTAATTATATTATAAATTGCAAATGTTATTTGTGACGCGGAATAATGATTTTCTGAACTATAACTTTAGATTCTACCTATAATTTTGAATGTTAAAAATCATGAAAATTAGTCTCGTGTGAACCCCAAACGTTCTAAGTTCGAAGTTATTATTTCGCAATTATAGGCTGTCTCGTTTAGTGATAAGGTGTAAAATTGAATGTAAATGCACAAGATCAATTGTGCTTATACCGTGGCAGAGGGGAAATTCTACCGCAAGGCTAGTCCTTATAACAATTAGTCAAAGATGTAGGCCCCTCAATTATTCCCTCTTTTTTTGCACCGATTAAAAAAAAGTTGGCATGATGGCAGATAATTTCACAAAAACAGAAAAAAATAACGGGGGTTGAAAAAAGCTTTAACCTACTCGATCGAGTGAGATATCATTAGATAGGTCTATGGAAAATGATTTTAATGTTTCTGTTTCAAGGAGCTCAAAGTCAAAATAGGGCACAGGTTCACGATGCGGAGAATCCTTTGACTAATTATTATAAGGACTAGCCTTGCGGTAGCATTTCCCCTCTGCCACGGTATAAGCACAATTGATCGTATGCATTTACATTCAATTTTACACCTTATCACTAAACGAGACGGCCTATAATTGCGAAATAATAACTTCGAACTTAGAACGTTTGGGGTTCACACGAGACTACTTTTCATGATTTTTAACTTTCAAAATTAGAATCTAAAGTTATGGGGAATAAAATCCAAAGTTGCGGATTTCATGTTACCTCGCCCCCCGCAAAAAGTGGCAGAAATGTTTGTTAGTAGAATTACACGCGTAACCAGTCCACATATAAATAGTCAATGGGAGAATCAAAATACCTACTATGACAGCAATTTGACCACTAACTTGGCTCCATAATCCACTTCGACCTATATAAATTCTCTATTTAAACCTTTTTTTAGAATGAAACCTCATAAAGTAGGTTAGAATGGAAGCAATAAAATAAAACTCTACAATAGCGTAAGGCGCGTCCGCTCCGGATGGTAGACAGACGCCGACTGCTCGGTGACGCCGGAAGTGCGCCCGCCGCCATTTTGGAAAGCGGAAGTCGGAGAGCTTAATGAGCTCCTACAACTTTGAAATGCTTTGTGCGAGTTTTATTTTGAGATTTGTTGTTGAATTGTTCACAAGAAGTTTTGTTAGTTTTAGTGAAATGTAAAAGTAGATGAACTGCCGACGTAAGTAGGGATATTTAAAACCTTATGGATAGGTTAGAAATTTTTATGTACAGTATAAGAAAGTGTGCAACTAATAGTGATGAAACGATTACGATTTCGATGAATTCCCCAAATAATCGTCGATTTCGATTACGATTACCATGATTTCAATACCATATTCCAACCAACCAACCAACACTAGGTTCTTTAAAAAAAACATATTTTAAATGTTAGGAAATGGTGTAGGTATGTATTTCAATTTACAATTACCGAAAATGATAGGAAACATTTATTATATTCAATAATCATAATTAAAATAATGCAGATTTTGTTTATAATAATATTTCTAAGTTGTCCGATCTCTTTTTTCAGTTTAGAAAAACCTGTTTGTCTATGGTTTACATCATTTAAATCTAAGAGGACGGATCTCTTTCTCTCCCTTTCTCTTAGATTCAAATAACGTTTGATAGTGGTGGTGTTGCCAATGGATAATTTGTCACTACCAATAAATACGCAATAGCACTAAAAATTTTCGTACGTAAACGAACAATGACTTCACAAAAAGTTAATCAATTTGAAGTATCAAAACATATTTGATATTAAAACCATAATTATCTTAATAATAAATCAAAATTGCTCCCTAAAATTAGAGAATCGAGAAAAACACATTCGATCTGAAAGCTAAATTGGCACGATTATAAAGCCATCCTTCCAATGTCTTTGATCGTTTTTTTTTATGAGAACGCCTCATTCACTTAAAGTTTTCCCAAAGAGATTATACCTAATAGAGTGAGCCATACCAATTGTAAAGTGTCCACTTTTTTTGACGTTTAGGTTTGAGTGTGTGGTGTCAAGTAGTATGGACAAAAGGCACCAAGTGACATATGGCCTTATGTTTACGGTCACTTTTCACACACACTAGCTCAAAAAAATGTGGACAGCCGCATAAACAAATATCTATAGTTCCATCTCCTTCTACTACTAAAGGTACGTCAAAAGACAAAAGAGACTAACTACAATCGTAAATTTATGCGGACTCTATGGAGATCCTTCCTCTGAGAGTTTTCCAAAAGATCAAAGCTGAATGTCAACGAAAATCTGTTGTTTTCACTAGAGAGCGCCATTTTAACAAAATGGCGCCCGGAGGGAGACAAATGTCAATTTGTCGCGGATTAAGCGCGGAGCTTTCAGAAAACGTGGAAAAATACGATTATTTCTGTGTTTTATTTTTCCTCGAGGAAAACTTCTCTCATTTTTGTTGATTGAGCTATAACTTTTGTTAATTAAATTAAAAATCGCTGTCTGTTTTTCATTAAGTATTTAATTAAATAGAGATATTATTCTTCGTAAGTAGGTTGGTAGGAACATAAACATAACGAACGATAAATGAGACGTTTTCCAAGACTAGTAAATCGAAAAGTCGGCAAATGGCAATATTGAAAGTTCAGAAAAACCTGGAGTTTGCTTGGCGCCGTTGCTCTTGCTGTGTTTCGTCGTATTAGAAATTCGTAAAAAATTGCTTTAGTGATATTTGTGACATAATTTCGTGCTGATTGTGTACCAAACAGTTGCGTATAGCGACCGACATAACAGGAATCTCAAATAAATACGATAACAGAACATAAGTTTTGGTTCAAGTTAACTCGTACATGGTCATTTTGGTGGCAACGCGCGAGCTTGCGAAATCGATCACAGATTCATCGTCATCTATCATCCCCTCATCAAAATAAAAAATATAAAGAAAAAAATAACGAATGACAAAAGGACTAGTATCCAGAGCCGTTAAAGACATTATAACAACCACAACTGTGCTATATAATTATTATGTCCTTCGAACCGGATATAAACACAGTTCCCGCCAAAAAAACTAACTAACATTGTCTTTCAGACAAAATCATTAATGAGGCGTTATCATTAAAAAAAAAACGGCGAAGTGCGTGTCGGGCCACGCGCAGGGTAGGGTTCCGTAGTTTCCCGTTACAATATACGGACTTAGAAGGGGGTTTTTTGTTTTATACTAATGTTTAACGGCTTATAAAGTCTAAAAAGTACATTTAACAAGTTGGTCGACTATTACTCGTTAACTTGTAAAGTGTACTTAGCGGTGATAGCTTTCTGTTATCGTATTTATTTGAGATTCCTTTTACGTCGGTCGCTTTACGCAACTGTTTGGTACACAATCCGCACGAAATTATGTCACAAATATCACTAAAACCAATTGTTTACGAATTCCAAATAACACGAAACACAGCAAGAGCAATGGCGCCAAGCAAACTCTCTATATAACACAGACAATTTTAAAATTGCCAAGTTTTCACCCAGAAGGTGAAGAAAAGCAAAATAAAAACATACAAATACATTTGTGCTGTTAGAGGTCGTTTTACAAAAAGGATTTCGGTGTCGTCGTGGTGACATAAAACCGAATTGCGCGGCAAAATGGTGGCGGACAATAATTTCGTTTTCTTTTTAAATGGAGGGTGGTTTACGGAGCGCGTTCGGAAAATGAGTACCTACGTACCTACCCATCATACAGGGTCCTTCGTATTATGCTGACACTTTTTCAAGGGAAAAAAAAGTAAGAATCGGTTACCTATAAAGCCATGACGAACGAAAAATAAAGTGGTAGATCATAATTTGCTGTCTTTGACTAATTATTATAAGGACTTGCCTTGCGGTAGCATTTCCCCTCTGCCACGGTACTCGTATAAGCACAATTGATCTTGAGCATTTACATTCAATTTTACACCTTATCACTAAACGAGATAGCCTATAATTGCGAAATAATAACTTCGAACTTAGAACGTTTTGGGTTCACACGAGACTACTTCTCATGATTTTTAACATTCAAAATTAGAATCTAAAGTTATGGGGAATAAAATCCAAAGTTGCGGATTTCATGTTACCTCGTCCCCCGCAAAAAGTGGCAGAAATGTTTGTTAGTAGAATTACACGCGTAACCAGTCCACATATAAATAGTCAAAGTTTGCTGTATTCCAAACAAAGAGATTATACCTAATAGAGTGAGCCATACCAATTGTAAAGTGTCCACTTTTTTTGACGTTTAGGTTTGAGTGTGTGGTGTCAAGTAGTATGGACAAAAGGCACCAAGTGACATATGGCCTTATGTTTACGGTCACTTTTAACACACACTAGCTCAAAAAAAGTGGACAGCCGCATAAACAAATATCTATAGTTCCATCTCTTTCTACTATTAAAGGTACGTCATAAGACAAAAGAGACCAACTACAATCGTAAATTTATGCGGACTCTATGGAGATCCTTCCTCTGAGACTCCAAAACTACCTTTTTAGAATTTTTGTCTGTCTGTTTGTTTGTTTGTATGTTTGTAACAGCATCACGCAAAAACTACAGAACCGATTATGATGAAACTTTTATTGTTTGATAGCTGAATCTGACTTAAAATCTAGTATATTATTTGTGCGGACGAAGTCGCGGGTTAACTCTAGTAACTGTTATAAAACTGTAACAGAAGTGTGTCTGTACATTGAAGATATTTACATAAAAAAGATTATGACATGGTTTTTAAGTATCCCGGACTCCAAATCAATCGTTTACTAGAATTTTTGTCCGTCTGTTTGTTTGTATGTTTGTAACAGCACCACGCAAAAACTTCTGAACCGATTTTGATGAAACTTTTTTTGTTTGATAGCTTATGATATGACTTAAAATCTGGTATATAATTTGTGCGGACGAAGTCGCGGGTAAACTCTAGTCGGTTATAAAGCGATGACGAACGAAAAAGAAATTGGTAGATCACAATTTGCTGTGGTACCTACCGAACATGGAATCAATATCAATAAATAAGACATCAAGTTCCAGAGGATATGCAATAACTTTGGTCTGTTGTTCAGACCATTAAATTGGAAATTTTTCACTATGGGACCAAGAATGAAATCACGAAATAAATGTACAGGGTCATTCTTAACACTTTTTAAAAGGGATGATCAGACCATCAAACTGAACAACTTTCTCGTAGAAATCGCAAAAATGTTCGTGTTGTTCGCGAACAAATCAGAGTGGACAATTGTGTCGAAATTTGTTTTAAAGGCTATCAAAAATGACACTCAGACCCAAGCATTTTGATAATTGAAGAGAAGTTTATGCGCGCTGCATTCAAACGAAGTCGGCTGATATTTTCAATACTAACCAATTAAAGTCAATGAAAATTTTCTGAAACAATCTAGAAACTAATCTCTATGATTGTATGAAGTCAGATTTTCGTTAAAATATACAGTTTTAGTGCTAGGATTAATTTAAGATTTGTATGGAAATCTTTGAGGCACTGTAACTTTAAAACTGTACATTTTAACGAAAATCTGACTTCATACAAGCATAAAGATTAGTTTCTAGATCGTTTAAAAAAAAAATATTCATTTTAATTTGTTAGTATTGAAAATATCACCAGACTTCTTTTGAATGGAGCATGCTCCGAATTATATTCCCTTAAATAATCATCCAGTTTATAATATGCTTTTTTACAGAGGACTTTTTTGATCTGAGTTTTAAACATGGAGAGATTTCCACGAAAAAAAGTTGGCAGCACTGCTTCTGGTGAAATTTGCCTGGGTATTTGACATCTCTATCTAACAATGGATGTGCGATTTTCTATCTCTGTCTGGAAGATAAGGGCGCTCCTTTGGGAATGAACGGTGCATACAAGAGTATGCGTTCGGTAGGGCTGTCAAAACTGGAATATTATATTCCCAAGGATAAATAATTTGAAGAGATAAGTATAATAGGTATAAGTTACAGCCTGTAGAATCTCACTGCAGGGCAAAGGTCTCCTCTCAAGAATAAGGGTGAGAGGGAGTGGGCCATACTCCACCACGCGGGCCCAGTGCGGTGGAGGCAACTTGCTGTCAGAGAATTTTCAAGCCGCCTTAATAGGCTTAATACCTGGCTTAACGAATAGTTACAACGCCATCTGACGGAACTATCCGAGACCAACTGCTTAACGTGCCTTACGAAGCACGGAAAAAGCCGTGGTGGTCCAGTGGCGAGTAACCTTGCCTGCCGTGCAGGAGGCGATGGTTCGATCCCCGTCCAGGCTGACTCGTACCAATGAGTTTTTCGGAATTAATGTACGATTTGTAACACCACTAGCTTTTCGGTGAAGGAAAACATCGTGAGGAAACCAGCATGCTTCAAGTTCGAGGCATGTATGTACCCACTGTCCATTACAAGTGGCGACGGGCTCACCCCCCGTCACACTGGACAGAGTTTCGGTACTACTGGTGAAACGTGGTTGTTCTGAGGTTTCAGAATATCTCTGACTACCCCCTCGGGGAATATAGTCTTGAGCATATGCTACGAAGCACGGAAACGCGCGAGATGAAATTTATATATTTTTAATTATAGTACTTATAGTAGCTTACTATAATCTGGATGATTACTTAAATGATCAAAATGCTTGGGTCTGAGTGTCACTAATTTAGTATAGTATCAATTATTTTATTAAATAGACTATGTATTATTGTATACATAACTTTAGCTTAAGAATTTATATTGTAATAGTCATTAAGTCGTGTTATGTTGTAGAGTTTCTGGCCGCATCTTCTCTACAGCGACAACACGTTCCGACGCGGTGGTAGCTTTAAAAAAGATTTGACGTTTGATAAGTGTGCTGCAAGCTCCTATATTCAATAAATTATATTTACTTTGACTTGACAAAGTTTTTTTGTAAAAACATTACATACACTGATTGACCAGCTGAAATTGACACTGAAACTTTGCTACAACTACCATCTTTTTAAGCGTTCAGTTGTAGCTTAGACTACTCATATGAGGACTAGATACGCGTATAATTCTACTAACAAACTTTTCTGCCAGTTTTTGCGGGGGGCGAGCTAGCACGAGATACGCAACTTTGAATTTTATTCCATTAGTTTAGATTCTAATTTTGAATGTTAAAAATCATGATTAACAGTGTCGTGTGAACCCCAAACGTCATAAAATCGAAATTATTGTTCCGCAATTATAGGCTGTCGCGTTTAGTGATAAGGTATAAAATTGTATGTAAATGCGTAAAATCTTTTGATCTTGCACGTTGGCAGAGTGGAAATGCTGAAGAGTTGTAGCGGTTCAATTCAATTTTTTGTTTAGTGGCATCCGATGCGTTATCACAATTCAGCCAACGTCTCGTTATGTGGATAGTACATGAAGGAAAATGATCAGTAGTATTTATTAAGTCTAGAGTGGCAGTTTTGCCAATGTAAGTAGTTTATAATCTCAAGTGATTGTTTTAAGGTTAAAACACAAAAGAGTTCACAAAATGGTGGAGCCACGTGCAATCCCAACGCGCCGATACGCAAGCGTCCGTACTCCGCCAGAATTGCAGCGCGACTCCGTTGTAGCGGTTACAGGATGGAATTATGCGTCAAATGGGTGTGTCATTTTGTTTTAGTACTAAAATAAAGAAAAAACTCAAATGTTCAACCCTAGCCAAACACTTAGATCCATTTTGTTCGAGAAAATTAAACTCCCTTTTGTAAATAATAAAAACGTAATATAAAAACGGTATCTTTCTTTCTGTTCGTCTCAGACCTTTGGGACACGTTTTATGTTGAAATTCTTTTACTTATTGTACTACTTATGTTTGCACTCTGTCCACCCTGCAATGTTTTAGAAGGGAATTCAATCTTTGTAGAGCATTTCATTTCAGCTAGAAATATTATGAGAATTTTATTCCGAATGCGTAAATGCGCGCTGCATAAAAACGAAGTGATATTTTCAATACTAATCAATTTAAGTCAATGAAATTTTGCAGAAACAATCTAGAAACAAATCTCTATGCTTATACAGGTTCCTACTTAATATGCTGACACTTTTTAAGGGGATGATCAGACCATCAAACTGAACAACTTTCTCTATGGGACCAATATCGAATTCGCGAAAAAAAAAACAGCTGTTCCATAAAAACCTACTCGATTTAAATGTATGGCCACAGATTTATTTTTCGAGATTTCGATATTGGTCCCATAGAGAAAGTTGTTCAGTTTGATGGTCTGATCATCCTCTTAAAATTGTTTCACCTAATTTTGTTAGACCTTATGTAATTTTAATGTTACAGTGCCTCAAAGATTTCCATACAAATTTTAAATTAATCCTAGCATTGAAACTGTATATTTTAACGAAAATCTGACTTCATACAATCATAGAGATTAGTTTCTAGATTGTTTCTGAATTTTTTTTTTGTATTTATTTGGTTAGTATTGAATATACAGGGTCCTTCTTAATATGCTGACACTTTTTAAGAGGATGATCAGACCATCAAACTGAACAACTTTCTCTATGGCCCCAAAATCGAAATCGCGAAAAAAAACAGCTGTCCCATACATTTGGCTTGAGTAAGGTTTTCAGTTTTGTATGGAACAGCAGATTTATTTTCGCGATTTCGATATTGGTCCTATAGAGAAAGTTGTTCAGTTTGATGGTCTGATCATAACCTTAAAATAGTTTCAGCTAATTTTGTTAGACCAGGAGTGCGTTTTGAAACTCATACTTTGCACTCAGTAGTTGAAAATGTCAAAATTACTATGGAGATATGCATCTTTCTACTGCTGATTTGACTTTCAAAAATCGCACTCCTGGATTGTGATTTTTGAAAGTAATTTTGACATTTTCTACTGTTTATTTGGACGTGTGAGTTTCAAAAATTGCACTCCAGACTTCATTTGTTGAAGGAGTCGCGCTGCAAGTCTGGCGGAGTACGGACGCGTGCGTATCGGCGCGTTAGGCTTGCACGTGGCTCCGCCATTTTGTGAACTCTTTTGTGTTTTAACCTTAAAACAATCACTTGAGATTATAAACTACTTACATTGGCAAAACTGCCACGCTAGACTTAGTTAATACTACTGATCATTTTCCTACGTATACTCTCCACATAACGAGACATTGGCTGAATTGTGATAACCTTTGACTAATTATTATAAGGTAGCATTTCCCCTCTGCCACGGTATAAGCACAATTGATCTTGTGCATTTACATTCAATTTTACACCTTATCACTAAACGAGACAGCCTATAATTGCGAAACAATAACTTCGAACTTAGAAAGTTTGGGGTTCACACGAGACTACTTTTCATGATTTTTAACATTCAAAATTAGAATCTAAAGTTATGAGGAATAAAATCCAAAGTTGCGGATTTCATGTTACCTCGCCCCCCGCAAGTGGCAGAAATGTTTGTTAGTAGAATTACACGCGTAACCAGTCCATATAATAATTAGTCAAAGGTGATAACACATCGGATGCCAATAAACAAAAAATTGAATTGAATTGACTTCATTTGTTCGCGCTCCATGCGCGCTCCGAATTAGCTCCCCTTTGGTGAATATCAGGTCTTAGTGCCTACTTTAGGCGCCATGAGACTTCGCCACTAAGAACATAGTAGCAACATCCTGTAGACACATAACTAAGCTGGCCCTGTATAATTAATGCGCGCCCACGCTCGAACGCTGCTAGACATAAACTGATTAAATTCTAGCGGAAATTCCGCCATCTTGTCCGGAAGCGAATGTTTTGTTAGTTTTGATTTTCAGTTTCGTAGAATTTTCTTTATATTCCTCACTAGCAGCCCGTCCCGGCTTCGCACGGGGTAGACAAATAAATTTTAAGACTCATTTTTCTACACCTTCGGTTACATTGTTCAAATTTTACCAAGGATCCCTAATTTTTTTCAAAATGAAATGTAGCCTATGTCAAATTGGAAGAATGTAGCATTCTATTGGTGAATGAATTTTTTAAATCGGCCCAGTACTTTTTGAGCCTATTCATTACAAACATACAAACATACAAACATACAAAAATAGGTACAAATCTTTCCTCTTTATAATATTAGTGTAGATGAATCAAGAATATTGTATGAATGCTACCTACACTACTATTGTATTAGTCATTGGTGGAATATAGCTGAACTACGGTTTATACAGGGTGTCCCAAAAAATAGAGTCAAGCGGAATTCCAGAGATAGAGCACTACCCGTATCACCCCCATGAATGTTTCGGGATTATTATTCGTTTTTAGGGTTCCGTAATCAACAGGACCTAAGGAACCCTTAGGCCGAGATTCAGAGACGATTTTTTTTGTCTTAGCTCGAGCTAAGCGTGGCGAAAATGTATGGATTTTGACATACGGGAGTTCGAACTATGACTTAAAAATCCTCTCTGAATGTCGGCCTTATACTTTCGTCCATTCTGTCTGTCTGTCTGTATGTCCCGCCTCAATAACTCGCTGCATAAATCGAAATTTTTCGTGATTTCGATGTTGATGCTGTAGAGAAAGTTGTTCAGTTTGATGGTCTGATCATTACCTTAAAAAAGTGTCAGCATATTAAGAAGGATCCTGTATATTACCGAAAAATCCTTTTTATTTAATGTTCAGTTGGTTATCAATTTTGTTCAAACAGCATCAGATTTCGTTCAACTCTTATTCTACAGGGTGTAACAAAACACCCTAGTAATACTTAAGCGGGTGGTTTAGACCATCAAACTGAACAACTTTTACAATGGAGAAAAAATCGAGAAAAAATAAAAAAAATCTCGTAACTGCAGTTTTGTATGGGACAGCAGATTTTTTCTCTATGTTGGTTCCATAGTGAAAGTTGTTCAGTTTGATGGTCTGAAGCACCTCCTTAAGTATTACTAGGGTGTTTTTTTATACCCTGTATAGTCGACTACGTGTAGGTATGGCAGTTTAGTATGGGACAGCTGATTTTTTGTTTTGTTCTGACAGGTTTGCTCCCATAGTAAAAGTTGTTCAGTTTGATGGGTACAAAGTCAAAGTCAAAGTCAATATAATTTATTCAATATAGGAGCTCGAAGCACACTTATCAAACGTCAAATCTTTTTTTAAAGCTACCACCGCGTCGGAACGTGTTGTCGCTGTAGAGAAGATGCGGCCAGAAACTCTACAACATAACACGACTTAATAACTATTACAATATAAATTCTTAAGCTAAAGTTATGTATACAATAATACATAGTCTATTTAATAAAATAATTGATACTATACAGTAAAGTAAATAAACTATAAGCTAGTGACCTCAGACCCAAGCATTTTGATCATCCAGTTTATAATATGCTTTCTAACAGATGAGGTACATTGTGTGGTTTAAAGATTAATGATACTTTTTCTTACACCCTGTATAACTGGGGTGCCTAGAGACGTGAGCAAAGTGCCTAATAGAGGTACATAGAGGCCTTTCAAACGTCTCGCCTTTGAGAGCTAGTTGCTTGAAAGGATACGTACACTGGCGGCCACGGTGCTTGTATAAAGATTTAAAATTAATCTTGAAAATTGTAAAAATCATTTTATGACTGAGGTATGAAATATGTACAGCGCAGTTACAAGTCTTACCTGTGTAACTGCGATGTTGACAAATTTTAATTGGCTAATTGTTTTCGCGCCCTTTTCGCTGCTATCCGACTTTACACCCTTTGATTGCTAAATGACTTCGGGTTTTGACGGAGACTCGGGTGTGCTCTGCCCAAACGAAGAATGACGAACGGAATTATTTTCCTGGTCGTAAATAAATACATAATTTAATTTAAGTAATATCAAACAGCAAATTACCTACTTAATTTCTAATAAATTGTATAGTTTTAAACTATCGTTGTAGACATTTTAATAGACTTTGAAGTGTTTATCAAAAAAATTTTTTTTTTCAAATTACCACATTACTGGAAAACTTTTTATTACAACAAATAAATAAAAATACAATGGTGACATGAAATAAAAATTACAACACATTTCATTAATCATATTATTCTTCTTATCGTGTGGGCAAGCCCTGGAGTCAGAGTTTTTGCAGACCGCCTTACGGCCTCTTGTCGTGGTTTTTATGTAACGACTACCACCAGAGATATAAGCCGGGACCAACAGCTTAATGTGTCATCCGAAGCACGGAATCATCTTTTTTTTTCAAACAATCAGTTCATCCTACAATGTCCTAACCCACTGGGAAAAACGCACAAAGTGACATATCACTAGGTGTCCCCGTGGAAATCGAACCCACGACCTCCGTATCAAGAGCCCGATGCTCTTAACCATTAGACCACGGAGGCAGCACGGATTGAAAAAATGAAATAACGTACTAATTCAAAGTATATAACTATATTAAAATTCCTAATTCAAAGATTGAGAAAGGTAGATGTGAATATATATTTTTTTTAAATTAAAAATGGGTATCCTCTTCACCTCAATCCAGTCCTTAGGACAAAGATGGGGTCGAAGATGTAGCGAGCTATCCCAGAAGAAGCCTATTCACTTGTACTTTAAAATAATTTGGGTTGTAAGCGCTCGGAAATACTGACGCAGGCAGGGCATTCCACTCCTTGGCTGTAATCTAGGAAAAATAAGGTTTGAGATTGCATTAAAGACACTTTAGTAAATTGTGTTTGAAATAATATTACTGTTAGTTTATAACACTTTTGTCGAGATTTCGTGGTTATATAGGCTCAGAAACCTGAGAAATACCTTAAAATCGATATTAATGTACAAATGGCAAGCTTATTTCTAAAAATACTTCGACCAGCATACCATCAATAGAGACAGTTAATTATCAAAAGGCAAATTTAATGTGTACAAACAAACAGTAAATAATTTAGTTTTGAGGTTATAATTTTTGAAGACTTACAAAATATTAAATATCTACCCAAATTAACGATATTAACCGTGGATTATTATTGTTATAAGTAAAACGTATTGAACGAAGCCATCCTGTACAAAATCACCCGTATTCCATTTTTTGTTCATACCTAAATTTAATGTTTTGTAAATGTCTTAATTATTCAATAATAAAAAATAAAAAATCGGGGATTATTGAGAATTTATGTTTTTCAGGTATGTATCTACTATATTCCAAATTTTCACCAAAAGAGCAATTAATGCAATAGGTTGCATTAATTGCTCTTTTGGTGAAAATTCCGTAAAAAATCCGTAGATTTCCCCGACTACTGTGCGCATTATAAAAGAATTATAAATAATAAATGCATCATAAAATTACCTAGGAAAGGTAACATAAGATTTAACAGAAGTGGAGGATTTTGGTATACCCATAATGTTGTCCGCCACTGTACAGCCTACAAAGGTAAATGGTGTACCTTTTGAAAGCATCCATGCGTGCCAGTGTACGCTTCGTGATAACAGAAAAAAGTTAAAGGTGAAATTGTTGAGCATTTTTGATTACTTGAGTTTAGGGACGAGGGTTTTCTTTTGAAAATAAAAGCTCCTGCTACACTATATTCATCCAGTAAAAGTGGTAGGATTAAATATTTGTAACGCTATGTATAAGCATAAGCATATGCTCACGACTATATTCCCCGAGGGGGTAGTCAGAGATATTCTGAAACCTCAGATCATCCACGTTTCACCAGTAGTAGTAGCGAAACTCTGTCCAGTGTGACGGGTGAGCCCGTCGTGGACAGTGGGTACAATACATGCCTCGAAATTGATGCATGCAGGTTTCCTCACGATGTTTTCCTTCACCGAAAAGCCAGTGGTGATACAAATCGTACATAAATTCCGAAAAACTCATTTTTACGAGTCGGTCTGGACGGGGATCGAACCATCGCCTCCTGCACGGCAGGCAAGGTTACTCGCCATTGGACCACCACGGCTTTTTTTTTGCTATGTATAATGTAGTAATTATAGTACTCTCTGGTATAATTATTATGAGCCAATAACGTTACTAGTACGGTGAAAGAAAACGTCGTGACGAAACCTGACGAAGAAGAAGAAATTCTGATGCGTATGTGAAGTCTACCAATCCGCATTGTGCACGCGTGGTGGACTAACGTGTATATAAATAAATAAATATCTTGTACATTGTCACACAAATTCTTTGACTACTTATATGTGGACTGGTTACGCGTGTAATTCTAGTAACAAACATTTCTGCCACTTTTTGCGGGGGGCGAGGTAACATGAAATCCGCAACTTTGGATTTTATTCCCCATAACTTTAGATTCTAATTTTGAATGTCAAAAATCATGAAAAGTAGTCTCGTGTGAACCCCAAACGTTCTAAGTTCGAAGTTATTATTTCGCAATTATAGGCTGTCTCGTTTAGTGATAAGGTGTAAAATGCACAAGATCAATTGTGCTTATACCGTGGCAGAGGGGAAATGCTACCGCAAGACTAGTCCTTATAATAATTAGTCAAAGCACAAATTATCTAGTCACATTTAAAGTACCAGAATCTAGCCTGGACTTGTGTTATGATGACTAGACAACGATATAGAATACATATATAGATACAAACGTCCATGACTCGGGTACAAATATTCATATTCATCATACAAATATTTGTCCCTTACGGGATTCGAACCCGCGACCCTCGGCACAGCAGGCAGGTTCACTACCGACTGTGCTATCGGGTCGTCAAAACCCTCCCTGAGGTACAGAATAGGTGATAGTATATAGTTCTACGTACAGAACGGCCACTCCCGCCCCCCTCTGACTTCAGATACCCCACCTCACCTCACACTTGAGGGGAAACTTGAGGGAAGCCGAGCAAGGGAATGCAGTCAGCCGCGCGGACCCGTTGTTTTAAAGTTACAGTGCCTCAAAAACTTCCATACAAATCTTAAATTAATCCTAACACTATTACTATATAATCCTAACACGTTAGTATTAAAAATATCACCAGACTTCGTTTGTATGCAGCGCGCATTTACGCATTCGGAATAAACTTCTCTTATTAAAGTCAATGAAAATTTTCAGATACAATCTAGAAACTAATCTCTATGCTTGTATGAAGTCAGATTTTCGTTAAAATATACAGTTTTAGTGCTAAGATTAATTTAAGATTTGTATGGAAATCTTTGAGGCACTGTAACTTTAAAACCATACATATTAACGAAAATCTGCCTTCATACAAGTATAGAGATTGGTTTCTAGAATGTTTCTGAAAAATTTCATTGACTTTAATTGGTTAGTATTGAAAATATCACCAGACTTCGTTTGTATGGAGACGGTATTTGACAGCATGCAAAACAAAGGATCTATTATTGGCATCCGTATTGAATATGAATTTTGAAAACCAACTATTTTGTCAGTTAAGAAAAATACTGGATATTTTAAAAGAAAATCGACAAAGAAAATATTTTTTTTGTCTACTTTAGTCACGTGATCGTAAACGACTGTGATTGGCCGAATGGTTGATGACGTCAACTGCTTGTAAACAGTTGCGTGTAGAGTGTGAGTGTCGTACAAAGTTTACGTCATCGTGACGTCACCTGCTTGTAGCCACGTATATTGTCTGGAAAAGCGTTTTCGCGGGATATTTAAATACGAGTAATAATGTTTGTTTTCGTTTTATCTTGCACTATATGTAATGGAACGTAAAATATACATTTTCTATACAGTCCTTAGACATCAGTGATTAACATCAGTTTTAAAACCTGTCAAATACCCAATTATATTCCACAAAACGGCCCCTTGGGTGATCCAAGCAGACATTATGAAAACCCTCTTATTACCGCCGCACTCCTCGCAACCTCCGCAGTCGGATAAGAATGTAGACCACTAGACAATAAGAAGTAATGTGATTGCCTACGATATCCGTTGTAATGTTCACATGTATATAAATCATGGCGCTGTCATCGAGTAGGTGATAATTCGGTAAGTAACGCTAGTGATGTCCAAATATCGATAAAAAGTTGTCGGTAAAAACTTTTTATCGATGTTTTAATTGTTAGGTAAGCGATACGCGAATGTTATTATTAATATTTATTATATATATTTCTTTCTTAATTTGAGTTTTTAAGGTCTGAAAAACAAACGTAATATTATGCTAAAGAAAAAAAAAGAATACTATAAAGAATATTTATGTTGTTATTTTATGCTCATATCCATGTCCCACTGGGGTAGACAGAGACTAATTTATTGTAGAACCAAATCAAATAAGCTGATTTCGGAAAACAATTCCATAAATTTTTGATTAGTAATTACATAATGTCATCTTACATCCTATGTTAGTAAAGTAAATTAAAATGTCAAGATAACAATAGGATTCAAAAGAAAAATAACCCAAGGGTCCTTATACCCCGTTTTAATGAATAAGCGCAAAACCTCATACACCCCAACTAATTTATAAAAAAACCGCTGCTTAAAAAAAACAGCGGCGGCGATAAAATTTAAAGTTATTCGCATTTTATGTTTTCAGGCAAAAATGATTTGTTATCATTTCAGCAATGAATGAATGCGCTAACATGCTCACGGATACATTTTAAGAATCTTGTTTTGGTAATAAGTAGGGTGAGTGTGCCTGTGCGGTGGGTTGAGATCGAGTTCAGTAAATTTTAAATTTTACAAATAAAATATTTAATATTTAAAAAAAAAACGATTATGAAAACATGATAGTTCGATTCTGCTCTCGATTCTAAACAAACTACTTTCTAGTTTTGCGTTAATTCATTAACACGTTGTATAAAAAATCCCTATACCGAAAAATATCCTATGCCGACAACACAACGGTAAGAAGAACAGAAGTCAGTGTCCAATAAATATTACATTCAACAACAAAATTCCCTGTTCACTACTCATCGAATTTAATCCAAATATAAATTCCTTTTTTATTTTCAATCACAAACGGATTCCAAACGTCCTTTCAAATATTAATCCCTCCTCTCTCTCAATACTACACGTCTAACCATTCATCGATATATTTATATCCCCTCACTATTCGACCACGCACGTACGGTGCTCAATAAAAAAATGTCTTTGTACGACATCGAGCCCAATTTATTTATACCTATTTACGAAGTCTTATGTATCAGGCGATGTTGCTTCCTAAGATGTTGTAATAAGAATTGTTTTAGGGGACTTTGTTACGATGTGTTTCGACTGACGGGTCCATCCGGCAAGGCCTAGTACTTAAGGCCTTTTATTAAAGGGATTTTTGGCTACTTTTTGGGCAGCAGATACAATATGCTTACGTTATCGTTACCACTAAATAAATAAATAAAATAAATAAATAAATATCTTGGACATTGTCACACAAATTATCTAGTCACATTTAAAGTACCAGAATCTAGCCTGGACTTGTGTTATGATGACTAGACAACGATATAGAATACATATATAAATACAAACAACCATGACTCGGGTACAAATATTCATATTCATCATACAAATATTTGTCCCTTACGGGATTCGAACCCGCGACCCTTGGCACAGCAGGCAGGTTCACTACAGACTGTGCTATCGGGCCGTCAACCACTACGTGTTAATGAATTAACCCAAAACTAGAAATAGTCTAGGAAAAGTAAGGTTTGAGATTGCATTAAAGACACTTTAGTAAATTGTGTTTGAACTAATATTACTGTTAGTTTATAACACTTTTGTCGAGATTTCGTGGTTATACAGGCTCAGGAACCTGAGAAATACTTTAAAATCGATGTAAATGTACAAAGGGCGAGCTTATTTCTAAAGATATTTCTTGCAGCATACTAGCAAAAGAGACCGTTAAATTATCATAAGGCAAATTTAGTTTTGAGGTTATAAGGTTTGAAGCTTACAAAATATTAAATATCTACTTAAATTTACGATATTAACCGTGGATTATTATTGTTATAAGTAAAACATATTAAACGAAGCTATCCTGTACAAAATCACCAGTTGACCATTTTTTTTCCTACCTAAATTTCATGTTTTGTATTGAAAATTTATTTTTTTCAGGTATGTATCTAATATATTCCAAAAGAATCACCTAAAGTGCAATTAATGCAATCTACTCCATACAAAAATCTGTAGATTTCCCCGACTAAAAGTAGTTAGTTTAGAATCGAGAGCAGAATCGAATTATCTTGGTTTCAACATAGGTAACTTTTTCAAAATATGAAATAATTTGTTTATAAAAAAAATTAACTGAACTCGATCTCAACCCACCGCACGGGCACACTCACCCTACTTATTATCAAAACAAGATTCTTAAAATGTATCCATGAGCATTAGCGCTTTCATTCATTGCTGAAATGATAACAAATCATTTTTGCCTCAAAACTTAAAATGCGAATAACTTTAAATTTTAACTATCAAAATAATTAAATTATTGTTTCAATCTAATTATTTTGTTATAAATTAGTTGGGGTGTATGAGGTTTTTCGCTTATTCATTAACACGTTGTATATTCTAACGCCCCGGTCCGATAGCGCAGTCGGTAGTGAACCTGCCTGCTGTGCCGAGGGTCGCGGGTTCGAATCCCGTAAGGGGGTAAGGGACAATATTTTTATGATTCTAAAGGGTGAAATTGATATCATTAGCATACCCATCAAACTGAACAACTTTTGCTATGGAAGCAAAAAAAAACTTTCTATTGCATTCTACATTTATGAGTCGCGCAGACAGTTTAGTATGGAACAGCAGATTTTTTTTGCTCCGCTCGGTTTGCTCAATAAATGTTGTGGGGGGTCCCCATACAAGAAACTTGGTGTGATTATAAAGTATCTTTGACTAATTATTATAAGGACTAGCCTTGCGGTAGCATTTCCCTTCTGCCACGGTATAAGCACAATTGATCTTGTGCATTTACATTCAATTTTACACCTTATCACTAAACGAGACAGCTTATAATTGCGAAATAATAACTTCGAACTTAGAACGTTTGGGGTTCACACGAGACCACTTTTCATGATTTTTAACATTCAACATTAGAATCTAAAGTTATGGGGAATAAAATCCAAAGTTGCGGATTTCATGTTACCTCGCCCCCCGCAAAAAGTGGCAGAAATGTTTGTTAGTAGAATTACATGCGTAAACAGTCCACATATAAAAAGTCAAAGTAAAGTATGCAATATAATCACACCAAGTTTCTTGTATGGGGGAAAAAAGATATATGGTCAACGGTGTGTCGGGCTTGCGCTAGGGATCTCGGAGAAAACATAATTTATTTTATTTTATCGTATTGTGGTTAGAAAAGTCGGTACGTCAGTACGACTCGCACTTGGCCGGTTTGTTAAGTCAACACTCAACACCACCTGTAGAGAATTATTAAGAACTTTTTTTTTAATTGGCTGTCAGAAAATCCTTCATTAAAGTAGAGAAATGTGGATATTCTGAATACGGAATATACAGGGTGTTAGGGTAAACAGTTGCATTACTTTAAGGGGTGATTGTACCCATGATACTGAACAACTTTCCCTAAGAAA
Organism: Agonopterix alstromeriana; assembly: GCA_963924505.1. Classification (NCBI taxonomy): domain Eukaryota; kingdom Metazoa; phylum Arthropoda; class Insecta; order Lepidoptera; family Depressariidae; genus Agonopterix; species Agonopterix alstromeriana. The sequence goes on along the minus strand of OZ004689.1, from coordinate 8,066,864 downwards.
CCTATAGCAAATTAAAAAAAAAAAACTTTTCATACAAACATTCGATCAGCTGATTACATTTAGTATGGAAAGATGATTTTTTTTCGAATTTCCCGTATATTAGGTTTCTTTGGGAAAGTTGTTCAATACCATTGGGTACAATCCTTTGACTAATTATTATAAGGACTAGCCTTGCGGTAGCATTTCCCCTCTGCCACGGTATAAGCACAATTGATCTTGTGCATTTACGTTCAATTTTACACCTTATCACTAAACGAGACAGCCTATAATTGCGAAATAATAACTTCGAACTTAGAACGTTTGGGGTTCACACGAACTTTTCATGATTTTTAACATTCAAAATTAGAATCTAAAGTTATGGGGAATAAAATCCAAAGTTGCGGATTTCATGTTACCTCGCCCCCCGCAAAAAGTGGCAGAAATGTTTGTTAGTAGAATTACACGCGTAACCAGTCCACATATAAATAGTGAAAGGTACAATCACTCCTTAAAGTAATACAACAGTTTACCCTAACAACCTATGAGCATAAGTTTTTTTTTAAACCTGTAATTATTTAAAAAAAACAATCACATAAAATGTAAAATACAATTTAGCTTATATTAAAAATTCTAGCTTATTTATTTGCTTAATATACTTACTTTAATAAACATTATTCACAAAGTTCTACACAAAAAGCTCACATTTCGATGTTACCAGGAATGAAAATTAGCACAATTAGGGTCACAGCACACGGGCCACAAGCGACAGCCACAAGTGGTAGTCACTCTATTTTTCATAATGCGACATGGACAATGGGAGTTGGAGCTTTGCGGCGTCTTCCGAGTTTCGGAAAATACGGTTTCATTTTCAAACAATTTTTTTGTGTGCTTGAAAAACTTCAAACGGATCTTTTCATGGATAAAAATCTGTCTTGATTAACTTGAAAAGTAAAATGTTATCTAAATACAAAATTTCATCCAAATCTTTAGAGCCGAGAAACCAATTTTATATGTATACAGGGTTTATTACGACCTCTGCCGGAAATTCAAAGGGGTGAAAGCACCTATCAATATGAACAACATTAACAACCGGACCAACTATGAGAACTCAAAAAAAAAAATCTGCTGTTTTATACATTTTGCGTAGTAGGTTTAAATTTTAGTATGAAATAGCCGAATTTTTTGTTTTCTCATTGTTGGTCCCATAGTATAAGTTGTTCTTATTGATGGGTACTTTCACCCCTTTTCGTTTTCGGGAGCGGTCGCCTTACATTCTGTATAGACTAAAAACGCTGCTAAAAGTCACCATGTACATAAGACCTAAAGCAGAAAAATACAGTGACTTGACCACTAATAGTTGCCACAAGTGGCCCGTGTGCGGCGAGACTTAGGTTATCAGACACCGGGGGGAAGCCCATAAAAAGGTAAAGGGTTGCCCATAAATAGGGGAAAGCTGATATTCGCAAGGAAGGTAAAACTTAATTTTAGAAGAGTTGTCGATTAGGGGTTTTGAAAATAATATGATGTAGAATTAGCTTCGGTCAGGTTTTTGATGTTTTTTTTTAATGGTTGGCAAGAGTAATGGAGAACATTGATTTTTTTAAAGGTACCTACAAAGTATAATATTCGAAAACGTTTTGGAGATTATGTGATACAAAGCTTGTACAACGTGTTAATGAATAAGCGCAAAACCTCATACACCCCAACTGATTTGTAAAAAAATAATTCGATTGAAACAATAATTTCATTATTTTGATAGTTAAAATTTAAAGTTATTCGCATTTTAAGTTTTCAGGCAAAAATGATTTGTTATCATTTCAGCAATGAATGAAAGCGCTAACGTGCTCGTGGATGCATTTTAAGAATCTTGTTTTGGTAGTAAGTAGGGTGAGTGTGCCCGTGCGGTGGGTTGAGATCGAGTTTAGTAAATTTTAAATTTTACAAACAAATTATTTATTATTTTGAAAAATATTACTTAATTATGTTGTAAACATGGTAATTCGATTCTGCTCTCGATTCTAAACGAACTACTTTCTAGTTTCTTGTAACTAAAATATAGATTTTCAAGATTCTTAAAATTTATACACGAGCACTAGCTGCATTCATTTCTGAAATGGTAACAAATTTTAAATTTTAATTATAAAAATATTGAAATTATTGTTTCAATCCTTTGACTATTTATATGTGGACTGGTTACGCGTGTAATTCTACTAACAAACATTTCTGCCACTTTTTGCGGGGGGCGAGGTAACATGAAATCCGCAACTTTGAATTTTATTCCCCATAACTTTAGATTCTAATTTTGAATGTTAAAAATCATGAAAAGTAGTCTCGTGTGAACCCCAAACGTTCTAAGTTCGAAGTTATTATTTCGCAATTATAGGCTGTCTCGTTTAGTGATAAGGAGTAAAATTTAATGTAAATGCACAAGATCAATTGTGCTTATACCATGGCAGAGGGGAAATGCTACCGCAAGGCTAGTCCTTATAATAATTAGTCAAAGTTTCAATCGAATTAATTAGTTATAAATCAGTTGGGGTGTATGAGGTTTTGCGCTTATTCATTAATATTCATTAACACGTTGTAGAGGATGCTTCAGATTACCAAACTGAACAACTTAGGTACACTATGGGACCAACATGTCGCGATTTCGATATTGGCTTCAAAGTGAAAGTTGTTCAGTTTGACGAGTAGAGTGTCCTTAGTGAAAAATTGTATCCTGTATACAGATAAGTAGTAAAAATGTGTAACTTAATATTATTTGGAGATTACATAATAATATTATCATGACTTTTTATTATGGTTTCAAAGGTTTTCAGACAACGGTATCAAATTATTTCTGCCTAAAATTAATTATGTTTTAAAAAGGTATTGGTATTTTTTTAAATTTCTTTAACGGCTCTGGATACTAGTCCTTTTGAGCCATTCGTTATTTTTTTTCTTTATATTCTTTATTTTTTGATGAGGGGATGATAGATGACGATGAATGAATAAAAATGGTCGATTTGGTAAGCTCGCGCGTTGCCGCCAAAATGACCATGTACGAGTTAACTTGAACCAAAACTAATTTTCTGTTATCGTATTTATTTGAGATTCCTGTTACGTCGGTCGCTTTACGCAACTGTTTGGTACACAATCCGCACGAAATTATGACACAAATATCACTAAAACCAATTTTTTACGAATTTCAAATAACACGAAACACAACAAGAGCAATGGCGCCAAGCAAACTCAATGTATTGGTATGAGTAAAGGTATTGCCATTTTTTAACAATGGCGGCCACCAATCAAAGTATTGTATAATTATAGTAGGTACTAGAAAAACAAACATATAGGTTACTTCTTAATATGCTGACACTTTTTTAGGGGGATGATCAGACCATTAATCTGAACAACTTTCTCTATAGCACCAACATCGAAAACTGCTGTTCTATACAAAACTGCAAACCTACTCGAGGCAAATGTATGGGACAGTAGATTTTTTTTTCGTGATTTCGATGTTGGTCACATAGAGAAAGTTGTTCAGTATAATGGTCAGGTCATATGCTCACGACTATATTCCCCGAGGGGGTAGTCAGAGATATTCTGAAACCTCAGAACATCCACATTTCACCAGTAGTACCGAAACTCTGTCCAGTGTGACGGGGGGTGAGCCCGTTGCCACTTATAATGGACAGTGGGTACAATACATGCCTCGAAATTGAAGCATGCTGGTTTCCTCACGATGTTTTCCTTCACCGAAAAGCCAGTGGTATTACAAATCGCGCGTTCGCGTTGTTCGCGTATATTGTTGTTGATTTTTGTGTATTTTGGTGTGCAAATAAAGAATATTTATCTTATCTTTATCTTAAATCGTGCATAAATTCCGAAAAACTCATTGGTAAGGTCAGGTCATCCCCTTAAAAAAGTGTCAGCATATTAAGAAGGACCCTGTATTTTAATAAACACTTTTGGCCTAGCTCGCATCGGAGCTGAGATATTTGACTCTAAAGGTTCATGAAAAAGTAACCAAAACCTATAAGAATCAACTCATTTTCAATCAATCGAAACATATTACCTACTCAGCAAAATATACCGTAAAGAAATACAGAAGATACAAAACAAGGCGGTCTTAGCAAAAAAACGATTTCTCCCATACAACCTTAGAAGTTATTTGTACCTTAAGGGGATATAATTCGGAGCGCGCTCCATACAAACGTACTATGGTGATATTTTCAATACTAACCAATTAAAGTCAATGAAATTTTGCTGAAACAATCTTGAAACAAATATCTATGCTCGTATGGAGTCAGATTTTCGATAAAATATACAGTTTCAATGCTAGGATTAATTTAAGATTTATATGGAAATCTTTGAGGCACTGTAACTTTAAAACTATACATTTTAACGAAAATCGGACTCTATACAAGCATAAAAATTTGTTTTTAGATTGATTCTGAAAAATTTCATTGAGTTTCATTGGTTAGTATTGAAAATATCACCAAAGTACGTTTGTATGGAGCGCGCTCCGAATTATATCCCCTTAATAGCACAGCTCCGATGCGGCCTAGCAATGAATGTGATGTTTTTTCACGTATTTTGAAAGGTCCTCTAAAAATCTAATTTTTTAAATATTGTCTTTAACAGCTCTGGATACTAGTCCTTTTGAGCCATTCGTTTTTTTTCTTTCTATTCTTTATTTTGATGATGGGATGATAGATGACGATGAATCTGTGGTGGATTTCGTAAGCTCGTGCGTTGCCGCCAAAATGAGCATGTACGAGTTAACTTGAACCAAAACTTATGTTCTGTTATTTGATATTCCTGTTACGTCGGTCGCTTTACGCAACTGTTTGGTACACAATCCGCACGAAATTATGTCACAAATATCACTAAAACCATTTTTTTACAAATACGACGAAACACAGCAAGAGCAATGCAATGGTGCCAAGCAAACTCCTTAATCTCTAAAAACCTATGTAAGTTCTATTACTTGCCAATAAAAAAAGTTAATTTTTCTCCATACAACCTTACTCATACCATTAGACCGCGATACCACGACCATACTGCCTAATTAAAAATGTAAAAAAGGGGTTTTAAACATCAAACGACCTGACGAGAAGCTTAGGGGTGGTTTCGGGGAGACGCCAAGCTTAGGGGTTAAAATGACGTAAGCACCAGGTACCAAATGATGTGATGACGGTGGCAAAGATCTGAATAATCGAGTAATAATCGTTTTGGAGTGAATTGAATCGATTTAAAAATGATTTTTAAAATAATTTATGACCCTGCACATTGACTTACCAACTACTGTCTAGTATGATTTATCTACACGCGCGCGACGCGCCTTCGCTGCATAGAAAATAACCGGCGTTTCGCGCGCAAGTAGAGAAATCATGCGAGACGTGCAAGACGAAGGGTCCGCGCTCAAAAGTGTCCGAACCAAAAGAGCACCAAAACGTAAAATGAGAACCAATTACGCGACAGTCTTCGTTTGATCGGGCGGCTACGCGCACGCGCTCCGTGCCGCGACGGCGAGTGGGATAGAAAAGAATTTCAGCATTTTCAATGTTTTTAGTTGGTTTATATTACTACACGTACTTAGGTTTGTGTAGTTTAGTCTCGAACACTTTTATCGAGACTTTTGTACTAGACCCGGCGTCCATAGCATTCTAGGTCAATGATCCTGCATAAAAAAAGGTTCTGCTGATTAAGTTATTAATTATGTAGGTAAGTAAGGTACTAGAGTGGCTACACTTTCGTCCATAAAAAAGAAACCATAATCCTTTTCTTTCAAAATGAGTTTAGTTATTGAATGCAATTCGGTATTTCAAAAAAACTAAAACTGTGACATTTAAATATGCAAAAAATGGACGTTCCTACAACTTAACCGCCTCTTTCGAAAGAGTTTGTACATATTATTGTTGTAGCTAAACTTTTGGACAATTCTGATATACATATAGATGACTAGCAGCCCGTCCCGGCTTCGCACGGGGTAGACAAATAAATTTTAAGACTCATTTTTCTACACCTTCGGTTACATTGTTCAAATTTTACCAAGGATCCCTAATTTTTTTCAAAATGAAATGTAGCCTATGTCAAATTGGAAGAATGTAGCATTCTATTGGTGAAAGAATTTTTTAAATCGGCCCAGTACTTTTTGAGCCTATTCATTACAAACATACAAAAATAGGTACAAATCTTTCCTCTTTATAATATTAGTGTAGATATATGATCAGTTTGTTATGTGCAAAATTGATACTACTCGTATCAAAATGTCTTATTCTATTTCAAAGTTTAAATAAAGTTATTTGATACAGAACACGATTAAGTATCTAGCAAGGATTAATCGATTACTAGTAGTTAGGTATTATAACAAGTTAATCGTATGTTAATAGTACTGTAATTTTAATAATGATATCTTAGGTATTCTAAATCGATTCAAACCATTAAACAAAATTACTCGATTCCAGAGCCAGTTTTATAGAGCGAGGACACAGCAGGGGACCACACCATTGGTTGGGATAACACCCCGTACCAACTACTCACAATCTCTGAAGATGTCTCAACCTCAAAAATAGACCGTCGGGCAACTGTCCCAGTCGATTATTGTTCAGTTTCCTGCAATTTAAATGTTTTTAAAAATAATCGGTGAACGCCGCTGCGAGGTTACGTCGTTGGGAACTGTTGTGACTGAGCCTTTCTATTGGCTGCTTTTTAAATTCGAGTGGAAGTTTTTCCGTAAGATGTGATCTTGAAATGAGGTACACTGTTTTATTAAAATTAATAAAATTGTAAAAAAGACTTACAATCTTTCCAATTGATTGAGCTCCAAGAAGGCGTCTCTTTCGATGGTGTGTATTTGATTTTCTGATAGTTGTCTGTGGAAAAAAAAAAGATTAAATATCTTGGATATTGTCACACAAATTATCTAGTCACATTTAAAGTACCAGAATCTAGCCTGGACTTGTGTTATGATGACTCGACAACGATATAGAAAAAATGTAAATATATATACGTCCATGACTCGGGTACAAATATTCATATTCATCATACAAATATTTGTCCCTTACGGGATTCGAACCCGCGACCCTCGGCACAGCAGGCAGGTTCACTACAGACTGTGCTATCGGGCCGTAAAATTTTTAGGTATTTGACAATCGTTAAATATGTTACTTTAATAATTTTGAATACGTTTTTTTAGACTAAAGGTGATCACACAAACAGACGTTTAAAATCATAATCGCCATCAGCGTAATTAAATAAAAATGTTCCCCATTTTCATCCTCTTATTTTCCCAAGTAGTACCTAGGTATATTACCGTTGGCGCGTTCCATACAAACGAAGTCTGGTTATATTTTCAATACTAACCAATTAAAGTGAATGAAATTATGCAGAAATCTAGAAACAACTATCTATGCTTGTATGTTGCCCGATTTTCGTTAAAATATACAGTTTCAATGCTAGGATTAATTATTAATTTTAGATTTGAATGGAAATCTTTGAGGCACCGTGACTTTAAAACAACATTTTAACGAAAATCTGACAACATACAAGCCTAAGAGAAAGGATCGAAAGAATCTCTCTTTATACAAGCATAGAGATTTAATTTTCGATTGTTTCTGAACTTTGACTATTTATATGTGGACTGGTTACGCGTGTAATTCTACTAACAAACATTTCTGCCACTTTTTGCGGGGGGTGAGGTAACATGAAATCCGCAACTTTGGATTTTATTCCCCATAACTTTAGATTCTAATTTTGAATGTTAATAATCATGAAAAGTGGTCTCGTGTGAACCCCTAACGTTCTAAGTTCGAAGTTATTATTTCGCAATTATAGGCTGTCTCGTTTAGTGATAAGGTGTAAAATTGAATGTAAATGCACAAGATCAATTGTGCTTATACCGTAGCAGAGGGGAAAAAATGCTACCGCAAGGCTAGTCCTTATAATAATTAGTCAAAGTTTCTGAACGATGTCATTACTTTAATGGGTTAGATTGAAAATATAACCAGACTTCGTTTGTATGGAGTGCGCTGACGGTAATATACCGAAAGGATTCATAACTTTTCCCACTTCGGTAGGTATGGAATAACAAAACACCGCGTTACGCCGCGTTGCCAATGCTTTCGCTGAAAGCGTTATTGAGGGAATATAATTCGGAGCGCGCTCCGTACAAACGAAGTCCGGTGATATTTTCAATACTAACCAATGAAAGTCAATGAAATTTTACAGAAATAATCTAGAAACTAATCTCTGTTTGTATGAAGTTCGATTTTCGTTAAAATAAATAGTTTTAAAGTTACAGTGCCTCAATTTCCATACAAATCTAAAATTAATCCTGCCACTAAAACTGTATATTTTAACGAAAAGCTGTCTTCATAAACATAGAGATTAGTTTCTAGATTGTTTCTGAAAAATTTCATTGAATTTAATTGTTTTATTGATATTATCTCCAGACTTCGTTTCTATGCAGAGCGCATACGGAATAAACGTCTACACTCTATGAAGAAGTACTTCAATAAAACTTGTTAAATATATCAAAGAACTTACAATATTTTCAAATCCTTCAAGTTCTGGAAATCACTCTGGAATATTATTGTGATGTTGTTGCCTTGTAGGTCTCTGAAACAATAAAAATAAAAAATATATTTGTTTGTTATTTAACAGTTTTTCACCCGGTGGTTTAGAATTTCCGTCAGAACGGGGTTTTGGGAATTTGGGATATTTAAACTACACTCCATTCAAAATTTCAAAGAAATTTTAAGGCTATTTTGAATTACAGAAATAGAGATTTGAAACACTTCCTCTAACTTATTCTTTGAACATCTTTAGTAGCGTCCAAGATATGTCGGATAGTATATGACTTATGTAAGTTCATTTCTGCTCTAATCAAACATTATAAAATATTAATCTCTTTTTTAAAATCAAGTCTCGTGTTTCTATTATTCACCGTTTAGCAGTTCCAAGCGTTTATCGAAAAAGACGGAGGCTACTTTGGCTTATTTTTCTATCGAGAAAATGTGTCTTAATCGTATTTTTGCTCTTATCAAAACTTCAATTATATGTTCAATTTACACATATCCGCAAATCATACTCCTACTGTTAGTACTTCATGATATATGATGCTTTGAAGAATCCTATTTTTTTCACATACATACATACACATACATAAACTCACGCCTTTTTCCCAGAGGGGTAGGCAGAAATTATAGATCTCCACTTTGGGCGGTTCTGACACACCTCTCTTGCTTCCTTTAAGTCCATACATCTTTTCATACATTCCCTTCGATTTCGGCTACTTTTAACCTGGCATATCCTCTTAACTTGGTATTTACATTGTATGTTTCTGGCTTTGACTATTTATATGTGGACTGGTTACGCGTGTAATTCTACTAACAAACATTTCTGCCACTTTTTGCGGGGGGCGAGGTAACATGAAAACCGCAACTTTGGATTTTATTCCCCATAACTTTAGATTCTAATTTTGAATGTTAAAAATCAGGAAAAGTGGTCTCGTGTGAACCCCAAACGTTCTAAGTTCGAAGTTATTATTTCGCAATTATAGGCTGTCTCGTTTAGTGATAAGGTGTAAAATTGATTGTAAATGCACAAGATCAATTGTGCTTTTACCGTGGCAGAGGGGAAATGCTACCGCAAGGCTAGTCCTTATAATAATTTGTCAAAGGTTTCTGGTCACTCTGAAATCCCACTAAGGTCGTGAATTTACGTATCAAGTGTTGTAAAACGGGTCATTTCAAGTATTAACCCAAATAATTACGTACATCAAGTATTGTGTTACGTCAAAACGTTCACGTTTACGACAAACTTTATTACTTAATGATTATTTTGATGTTTGGAACTTTTACGACTAGAGGGCTTTCTTGTTCCATAGAGTTGTGTAGCACGGAATTATAATAGAAGTGACGACAACAATTTCTTTGATTATACAGTGTTACAGGAAGGGTTTCGTCATGTTTAAAGTAACGCTGGTTGTGACAGAATAACAGTGGTCGTTGGTTCCGCCAAATGCCGTAAACTGAGTCACATACCTTTTTGCCCATTTTGTACACACACCATGCTAGGTTTTTTTATTGTATAATATAATCTTTGTGTACAGTAGCAAATAAAGAATTCCATTTCCAAGGACCATCAAACTGAAGAACTTTTAATTTGGAGCCAAAATCGAAAAAAGTTTGTAAATAAATTACCTATGGCCTGTAGGATTTTGACTTTGACTTTGACTGCCGGGCAAAAGGCATCTATCATAAATGGGGGTGAGGCGAATGAGCCAACATTTAAATCACGAAAAAAACCGCAGTTTCATACATTTAAGTCGAGTAGGTTTGCAGCTTTGTATAGAACAGTTGAATGTTTTTTCACTATTTCGATGTTGGTGATATAGAGAAAGATGTTCAGTTTGACGTTCTGATCATCCCCTTAAAAAAAGTGTCAGCGTATGAAGTAGGACCCTGTATTGGGGTCCTTAATAAACATTAACGCGAAAAAAAATCTGCTGTCCCATACATTTGGCTCGAGTAGGTTTGCAGTTTTGTATGAAAGAGCAGATTTTTTTTGCGATTCCGATGTTGGTGCTATAGAGAAAGTTGTTCAGTTTGACGGTAAGATCATACCCTTAAAAAAGAAGGACCCTGTATAATATTTAAATATGATTCGTAAATTAGATAATAAGTATTAATAGTTTACCTGTAACTCTATTAGATTATGATTTTTTTTTTTGTCAAAATATTCACTTACACCTGTTCGTGTTTCGATAGATGTATTGTATGCAAATTGTGCCACTTCTACTATAATGTTTTTGTAACTCTATGTCACGAACATCAATAAAAGTAATGCAGTTTATGATAGTCGCGGTAAAATGTACTTAATAATTAATACGTATAGGTAGATAGTATAATGTAGTTAAAGCTTTGACTAATTATTATAAGGACTAAACCTTGCGGTAGCATTTCCCCTCTGCCACGGTATAAGCACAATTGATCTTGTGCATTTACATTCAATTTTACACCTTATCACTAAACGAGACAGCCTATAATTGCGAAATAATAACTTCGAACTTAGAACGTTTGGGGTTCACACGAGACTACTTTTCATGATTTTTAACATTCAAAATTAGAATCTAAAGTTATGAGGAATAAAATTCAAAGTTGCGGATTTCATGTTACCTCGCCCCCCGCAAAAAGTGGCAGAAATGTTTGTTAGTAGAATTACACGCGTAACCAGTCCACATATAAATAGTTAAAGCGTTAAAGCTAACTGACCCTTCGAGTTTTCTACAATTGTACCCACGATACTGATCAACTTTCCCTAAGAGTCCTATGGGAATTTAAAAAAAATGTTCTCTTTCGTTTGGATGAAAATTTGATATTTTTTTTGCGAATTTTCTTTAAGTTTCTTAGGGAAAGTCGATCTGTATCATGGGTACAATCACCCCTTAACGGAATGCTACTGTTTAGGTACCCTAACACCCTGTATAAATCAAACAACACAATCATAAACTGTAATTTTTTTTTTTTTTTAATAGTTTATCCTTTCGGAAAGGCAATGGGAACTAGCCCTTACAGCCTGGTCTTTAGTTATATTTTCCTTTGTACTTAAACCTAACCTACCTAACTCTTGAAATGCGAGGGTGGTACACACATTCCAATGTTCAGGGGAGTTTTACGCGAGGATCAATCCGAATCAAACAGGAGCGCCTTCTTTATTTCTCACTTTTACTATATTGTTCTCCATTAATGGCACATTATTCAACTAATTCCACCACTTTAACACAATAATAACCACGAAAAACGAATTTAGAAAATTAAGAAACAAAGCCCGTCCTTTTCTTCACGATTCACATGCTAAACTCTCCTGATGAAGATGGGATGATAGATGAACGATGACGATGAAATTGTGATCGATTTTGTAAGCTCGTGCGTTGCCGCCAAAATCACCAGTGCGATTTAACTTGCACCAAAACGTTTGTTCTTTCTTCGTATGTATTTGAGATTCCTGTTATGTTGGTCGATTTACGCAACTTTTTGGCACACAATCCGCACTAAATTATGTCACAAATATCACTAAAACCAATTTTTCACGAATATCAAATACAACATCGACCGAACAAATTAATGGCGGCAAGCCAACCCATAAACTGTAAAATCAGTTTTGTCGTTTTTTTTTATTTATCCTTTCGGAAAGGCAATGGGAACTAGCCCTTACAGCCGTTTAGTTATATTTTGCTTTGAACCTGACCTTATACCTAACTCTTGAAATGCGAGGGTGGTTTACACATTCCAATGTTCAGGGGAGTTTTACACGAGGATCAATCCGAATCAAACGGGAGCGCCTTCTTTATTTCTCACTTTTACTATATTATTCTCCTTTAATGGAACATTATTAAACTAATTCCACCACATTAATACAATAATAGCCACGAAAAACTAATTTAGAAAATTAAGAAACAAACGTCATTTTCTTTTTAGTTCCCGCGCAAAAACTCTCAATTGACATTTCATTTTAAGAAAGGTACCAAAATAAGAAAACCATTTGGAGATTATGTGATTCAAAGCTTATATCAAAATTATCAGATTTTTATCCATTATTTCTCAAGTTATTTGAAAAATACTGAAAAATATAATAGAGGTTGAATAAGATTTTATTCCTTTGCCTGCTTGGCTTTTCTATTGTTTTGACAGTTTTTATTTTTAATGTTATTGCGGCCAAGGTATCTTAGCCATAAATCCTACGTTTTTCAGAAAATTCAAAAGTAAATTAAAAATAGAAACATCGGTCAAAAATAAAATCTGAAAAATACGTATCTCTTATTTTATAACCGATTTTTTTATTAAAAACAGGTGGTTAAAAAATTTTTATGTTGTCAATTTTGAGTTCTACATTTGAGAAGTTACTTTGACGTCATTTCACAAAAGCAAAGACCAATGGCCATGCATCCAACATTTTTCTACCGACACAATTTAAACCTAATAAACTTAATTATTCATTACAAGCCAATTACGAATCGATTACGACTCGATTACTTCTCGTTCTCACATTAAACTCGCTCGATAATCGTTTGAGTTAATTGCCTCTTAATTATTTGGATTAACAATTTAACAAACATGGCGGTCGGGTGCTCGTAGGGTGGGGATTTTATCGATGAATTTCGTGTCGATATAATTATGTGTACAATCGCCGCCGTGCCAATTAATTATGCTTTTGGATTGCGACGTAGTTACGGTTGCAAAGGTTCTTACCTATATACAACGTGTTAATAAATAAGCGCAAAACCTCATACACCCCAACTGATTTATAACAAAATAATTAGATTAAAACCACAATTTCATTATTTTGATAGTTAAAATTTAAAGTTATTCGCATTTTAAGTTTTGAGGCAAAAATGATTTGTTATCATATCAGCAATGAATGAAAGCGCTAACATGCTCATGGATACATTTTTATAATCTTGTTTTGGTACTAAGTAGGGTGAGTGTGCCCTTGCGGTGGGTTGAGATCGAGTTCAGTAAATTTAAAATTTTACAAACAAGTTATTAAATATTTTGAAAAAAAATATCTATTTTGAAAAAATGATAATTCGATTCTGCTCTTGATTCTAAACAAACTACTTTCTAGTTTTGCGTTAATTCATTAACACGTTGTATAAGTAATTATATTGCAAACAGTTTTGCCTAATTAGGCTGTAAATAAGTCGCCATGTTGATAGGTAAAAAGACTAACAACTGAATATTAACCGCATTTTTTAAATCTTTGTAATAACTCCAATCAGAAAAATGTCCAGCAAAATCTAATGTCTGGGCTGCATCTCGCATCGCAGATCGCATCAATAATTTCAAACCTCAGAGGAAGGATCTCCATAGAGTCCGCATAAATTTACGATTGTAGTTAGTCACTTTTGTCTTATGACGTACCTTTAATAGTAGAAGGAGATGGAACTATAGATATTTGTTTATGCGGCGGTCCACTTTTTTTTGAGCTAGTGTGTGTAAAAAGTGACCGTAAACATAAGGCCATATGTCACTTGGCGCCTTTTGTCCATACTACTTGACACCACACACTCAAACCTAAACGTCAAAAAAGTGGACACTTTACAATTGGTATGGCTCACTCTATTAGGTATAATCTCTTTGTTTCAAACTCATCAGAAAATCAAGAATGACAATCTGCTACAATACTTTTTGGCAATGAAAATAGATTACTCCTAATTGCAAATAATTTTATCAAGGAACACGTTTTTTGGGCGTCTATTTCCACCACTTTTCTTTCCATAGATTTATAGATCTGCCCGCGGTTTCAAAAGATATCATCTGCACCTAAAATTATCGATAATTTATCTCAAACTGCACATCACTACGACCAGTTTCGTCTACAGAATCATCATTCTCTCGCAATCAAGTTTAATTCGATTTGATTGCAGACACACATATACTGAGAATATCAATTTAAAACTTTTTCTTTTTAAAGCGGCCATTTTGTACGTGACGCCATTTCGCGTTTGGAAGAAAGGACGAGATACCTTTTTTAGGGTTACGTACCCAAAGGGTGAACACGGGACCCTATTACTAGGCCTACGCTGTCCATCCGTCTGTCCGTCCGTCCGTCCTACCTATTTAGGGTTGCAACTTTTGAACCGTAATAACTAGACAGTTGAAATTTTCACAGAATATGCGTTATTAATAAAAATGTCAAAAACTTAAAAATTAAGGGGGGTTCACATTAAGAAACTAATTTTTATCAACGTTTTTTTCTTCTCGCTCTATCGAAAAATCGGTAATACATAGAAGCGTCAAACTTAGTGTGATTATAGAGCAAACTCTACAAAACAACAAATAATAAAGATCGGCCAAGTGTGAGTCGGTCTCGTGCTGAACGTCCCGGAAAAAAAGTTTTTTTTGTAAGTTAATATGTTGTGTTGTGTGGTGGTGTGGTACGGAACCCTCAGTGAGCGAGTAACCCGACTCGCACTTCACCGGTTTTATTTATTTATACATTATTAAATCTGTTTTAAATTGTTTAATTCAATATCATAATTATATTCAAAATGTATTTTAGTATGAGTCACCCTATACCTATTAGTATAAGAGATAAGAGGAATTTTGGTAACCATCAGCTGCAAGGCTGATTCATTATTCATAGGGTGTAGAGCATCTCTGTGATGGGGCTGGACCAGGTCTGCCTGCATAACTCCAGTCGGTTTGATGGGTAATCAAACTGAACAACTTTTAGTACGGGAGAAAACAGATCCGAACAAAAAAAATCAGCTGTTGCATACATTTGAGTCGAGCAGGCATTGCAGTTTACTATGGAACAGCAGATTTTTTTTGCTCCGATCGGTTTGCTCCCATAGTAAAAGTTGTTCAGTTTGATGGTTAGACTCTTAGTTTAAAAGGATACTAATAATATCAATTTCACCCTGTATATTAGTCTAGCTGGTCCAGTGGCGAGTAACCTTGCCTGCCATGCAGGAGGCGATGGTTCGATCCCCGTCTAGGCCGACTCGTACCAATGAGTTTTTCGGAATTTATGTACGATTTTTAACACCACTGGCTTTTCGGTGAAGGAAAACATCGTGAGGAAACCTGCATGCTTCAATTTCGAGGCATGTATTGTACCCACTGTCCATTATAAGTGGCGACGGGCTCACCCCCCGTCACACTGGACAGAGTTTCGGTACTAGTGACACGTGGATGTTCTGAGGTTTTAGAATATCTCTGACTACCCCCTCGGGGAATATAGTCGTGAGCATATGCTATGCTTATTACTCTAGCTAAAGCATTTAAGTGGACGTGTAACCACAAGAAACAATTCAAAAAGAAACCTTTAAAATATGGTATTAAAATAAGAAGTTTGACATACTCCTACCGGATTCGAACCCGTACCACGCCCACTACCAAGTCCGCTGCAATAATTTAGCCAGAGGGCAATCGTGCAGTGGCATAGAATAAGCGACGAAAAACGCAGAAGCGGTCATCTTGATGAGAAAATGCGAAATTTTGAGAGAAGTTTATTCCGAATGCGTAAATGCGCGCTGCATACAAACGATGTCTGTTGATATTTTCAATACTAACCAATTGACAACATTACGTTTTTTTAACCACATGTTTTTAATAAAAAATATAAAATAGGTTAAAAAAATAGGAGATATGTATTTTTCCGATTTTATTTTTAATCTACTTTAGATTTTCTGAAAAACGTAGGATTTATGGCTAAGATACCTTGGCCGCAAAAACATTAAAAATAAAAACTGACAAATACAATAGAAAAGCCAAGCAGGCAAAGGAATAAAATCTCATTCAACCTCTATTATATTTTTCAGTACTTTTCAAATAACTCGAGAAATAATGGATAGAAAAATCTGATAATTTTGATATAAGCTTTGAATCACATAATCTCCAAATGGTTTTCTTATTTTGCTACCTTTCTTAAAATGAAATATTGTCAATTAAAGTCAATGAAATTTTTCAGAAACAATCTAGAAACGAATCTCTATGCTTGTATGAAGTCAGATTTTCGTTAAAATATACAGTTACAATGCTAGGATTAATTTAAGAATGGCATGGAAATCTTTGAGGTACTGTAACTTTAAAACTATACATTTTAACGAAAATCAGACTTCATACAAGTATAGAGATTAGTTTCTAGATTGTTTCAGAAAAAAATCAATGACTTTAATTAGTTAGTATTGAAAATATGACCAGACTTCGTTTTTATGGAGCACGGTCCGAATTATGTTTCCTTAAAAGTCCCAACAGTTCGTACCAACCTAACTATTGAGACTAGACATAATTTTTTAGGGTTCCGTACCCAAAGGGTGCCAACGAGACACTATTCATAAGCCAAGCTGTCCGTCCGTCCGTGTCTACCTGTCCTACCTATAAAGGGCCGTATCTTTTGCACTGTAATAGCTAGACGGTCGATATTTCCACAGAATATGCGTTATTATGATGAATTTTCTAACGAATAATAAAAAAAAGTGCAAAATGTATGTGATTCTGAATAGTAACGTGATTTTTTTCAAAGTTTTATGTTTTTGCTCTTAGATAAAGTATATGTCTAGATCGAATATCACGCTTCTACCGTATAAAACAAAACCGGCCAACTTTCTTAGGTTGGTGGTGCGCGTGAGGCGTCATACAAATGATGTCTATGTGCATGCATATGCTATGCGCTAAGTTAAAACATCGAAGTTCTATTCTTATCCAACATCAGTTCTAATCACATTGCAATCCAATTACTATTTAATTGTGCTGAATTCCGCATCGCGCTAAACTCTATGTAACTGACAGCCTTTAACGTCTGAGCGATCTGTCAAAACGGCTCTAACGGCTGTCAAAGTCAAAGTCAATATAATTTATTCAATATAGGAGCTTACAGCACACTTATCAAACGTCAAATTTTTTTAAAGCTACCACCGCGTCGGAACGTGTTGTCGCTGTCAAGAGCAGTACCGCGATTAGCGCAATACCAAATGTGTCAAAAGTTATGGTTTGTACGTAGTCCAATCACGGTTCAATCACCGAATATTTACCGCGATTGCAGCCCAGAACACGTAACTTATCAACGTTTTTGCTCTATCATAAAAATGGTAACACATACAACCATCAAACTTGGTGTGATTATAGTGCGTACTCCAACGTACACCAACAAATAATAAAAACTGGTCAAGTGTGTGTCGGGCTTGCGCTATGGATCCCTGAGAAAACATTTTTTTTTTATAACATAGTGGTACGTACGGAACCCCTCGTTCGCGAGTTCGACTCGCACTTGGCTAGAAGCACGGGCATTCAACTTATTTTTTTTTAGGGTTCCGTACCCAAAGGGTGAAAACGAACATTGCCTACAAGCCTAAGTTGTCTGTAGTCCGTCCGTCAGCCTGTCTGTCTGTCCTAACTATTTAGGGCTGTAACTTTTGAACCGCAATAGTTAGAAAGATGAAATTTTCACTGAATGTGCGTTATTACGGAGCATTTGCTAACAAATAATAAAAATCTCAAAAAGTTAAAAATTAAGGGGGGTCCTCATACAAGAAACTAGTTTTTATCAACCTTTTTTCTTCTCGCTCTATCGTAAAAACGGTGGTACATACAAGCGTCAAACTTGGTGTGATTATAAAATAAACACTACAGTATAACAACCAATAATAAAAGCCAGGCAAGTGTGAGTCGGTCTTCCGCTAAAGGTATAGGAGAAAAAAATATATTGTGTGATTGTATAGAACCCTCGGAGCGCGAGTAGCAAAACTCGCACTTGACCGGTTTCAAACTCAAAATGTTTTATTAAAAATAATATCACATGGATAGCTTTCTGACATCATTTTTGACTCTACCACCGCGTCGGAAGGTGTTCCTTTGTAGAGAAGATGCGGCCAGAAACTCTACAACACACTTTTTTTAAACAATACAAAATATACAAATTACAATTACAAAAATCCAATATTAAATTACATAGTGTCACATTGTCAAGACCAGACATTTTGGTCATTCAAAAAATCATCGAGTTTATAGTAACCTTTTTTACAGAGGACTTGTTTAACATAGGACTTAAACTTTATGTCTGTCAAGTTTAGAATATTCTCTGATATCTTATTATAATAGTGTATACATTTTCATTACAATTTCGAGGCATGTATTGTACCCGCTGTCCATTATAAGTGGCGACGGGCTCACCCCCCATCACACTGGACAGAGTTTCGGTACTACTGGTGAAACGTGGATGTTCTGAGGTTTCAGAATATCTCTGACTATCCCCTCGGGGAATATAGTCGTGAGCATATGCCTATGTCAACCCTACCTACGATTAGGTAGATTTATGTAAAAATAAAAAAGCTCTGTCGCTTCTATACTATTAATCTGTGGTAAAACAAAAAGTACAAGAGACAGGAGTATCGTTTACACGCACAAGGGTTAGTTACTCGTAAACTTATAACAAAATATAGTCGCATAGTTACCGGGTGCGTTGTTTGGTCTAGTCTTTGTTTGTTTTTAGTTAAGGCTTATCCGCTCGGGAACACGATTCTCTATACTAATCGATGTGAACGAGCGGAATTAAGCTGTTTTCTTTAAAAATATGAGTTGAATTTGGATGAATTTTCAACAAATGTGAAAACCAAGTCATTCTATGTTCTACAACGTATTAATGAATTAACGCAAAACTAGAAAGTAGTTTGTTCAGAATCGAGAGCAGAATCGAATTATCATGTTGTCAACATTTATAATTTTTTTCAAAATTTTTAATAATTTGTTTGTAAAATTTTAAATTTACTGAACTCGATCTCAACCCACCGCACGGGCACACTCACCCTACTTACTACCAAAACAAGATTCTTAAAATGTATCCATGAGCACGCTAGCGCTTTCATTCATTGCTGAAATGATAACAAATTATTTTTGTCTCAAAACTTAAAACGCGAATAACTTTAAATGTTAACTATCAAAACAATGAAATTATTGTTTCAATCTAATTATTTTGTAATAAATCAGTTGGGGTGTATGAGGTTTAGCGTTCATTCTTTAACACGTTATACCTACCTATTCTGTTAAAAGCATAATACTCTAATTTTAGTTCCACTGTAATCGGATAGAAGTTCGAGTTCCCGCCAAAAAGACCTTAAAAAAATACGTCGAACGCAATTTCTCAATTTAAATTTTCCCGCGCCGCGTCGCCATCGCAAAATCTAATTTATCACCGGCCAGTCCCATTTGCAGCCAGCAATGCTTTTGACAGAATTTTAATCTCGCTTATTTTTGCGCGCGCACGCATCAATTCAATATGCTTTTAGTGTTCCGTTGGCGAATGGTCAAAAACGGGACACATACCTATTTAGGGTCCTTCTTAATATGCTGACACTTTTTAAGGGGATGATCAGACAGTCAAACTGAACAACTTTCTCTATGGGACCAACATCGTAATCGCGAAAAAAATCAGCTGTTCCCTACAAAACTGCAAACCTTCTCGCGCCAATTTTTTTTCACGATTTCCATATTGGTCCCATAGAGAAAGTTGTTCAGTTTGACGGTCTGATCAAACCCTTAAAAAGAGTAAGCATATTAATAAGGACCCCATATATGTTCGTAATAATTATAGTATTGACAATGTTAAAAAAATGTGGTGGTGTTTGAGTGTAGTGAAAGGCTATTCAGCCATCCTGTTGCCACATGAAGGTACAGTACGACCAGACCTTCTAGCATGATGATAAATACTTCTGATTCTGATAAAAACCTGATGATTGCGCTTCAGAATTATACAATAGAACTCCTTAAACATGCCAGGAATTCATTGGCAAAGCATCGATGTACCTCCCTTTGTCTAACATATAGGGTCCTTCTTAATATGCTGACACTTTAAAAGGGGATGATCAGACCATCAAATTGAAAAAAAAAAACTGTCCCATATAAAACTGCAAACCTACTCGAGCCAAATGTGTGGGACAGTTGATTTCTTTTTCACGATTTCGATGTTGGTGTCATAGAGAAAGTTGTTCAGTTTGATGGTCTGATCATCCCCTTAACTAATCGAACTAATAAATATATCACCACTAAAAATTGTGTTTCCAGGATGATAACTAACCTGTCACGTACAGAAGTACCAGGAGCCCGATTGCGCTAATTTAAAACATCGAAGTTCTATTCTTATCCAATTTCAGTTCTAATCACATTGCAATCCAATTACTATTCAACTGTGCTGAATTCCGCACGGCGCTAACTGACAGCTTTTAACGTCTGAACGATCTGTCAAAACGACTCTAACGGCTGTCATGAGCTGTACCGCGATTAGCGCAATACCAAATGTGTCAAAAGTTATGGTTCGTACGTAGTCCAGTCACAGTTCAATCACCGAATATTTACCGCTATTGCAGCCCAGAAGATAAAACTAATAAAATATTATGACGACTCCGGAACCCTTTAAATTCTGACCCAACACACGCTAAGCCGTTTTTATAAATTCATTCATTTAATACCGTACATGTATCGCTACTTCACGTTTGTTTCCGAATGATTTATTTTTATTTGTGAGTCAGTGTTGCCAGTTAATCCCCTTTTGATATTGAACAGATGTTAACAGCTCTTGAGTTTCAAAGTTTGATTGTACTGTAGCAATTAATAGATTTTAATCTCAGTAGAACTGAAAAAGCAGGCTTCATTATAATAATTCAAAATCATCTATTGCTTCCTTTGACTATTTATATATGGACTGGTTTCGCGTGTAATTCTACTAACAAACATTTCTGCCACTTTTTGCGGGGGGCGAGGTAACATGAAATCCGCAACTTTGGATTTTATTCCCCATAACTTTAGATTCTAATTTTGAATGTTAAAAATCATGAAAAGTAGTCTCGTGTGAACCTCAAACGTTTTAAGTTCGAAGTTATTATTTCGCAATTATAGGCTGTCTCGTTTAGTGATAAGGTGTAAAATTGAATGTAAATGCACAAGATCAATTGTGCTTATACCGTGGCAGAGGGAAAATGCTACCGCAAGGCTAGTCCTTATAATAATTAGTCAAAGTATTGTAGCAATTAATAGATTTTAATCTCAGTAGAAACATTAGGATATTTGATAGGTTGTTAAAAACTGTTCTATGTTAAACACTGATGTCTAAGGACTCTATAGAAAATGTACATTTTACGTTCTATTACATATAGTGCTAGAAAAAACGAAAATTAAAAATGTTATTTAAATATCCCGCGTAAACGCTTTTCCTGACTATATACGTGCCTACAAGCAGATGACGTCACGATGACGTAAACTTTGTACGACACTTAGTCGGGGAAATCTACGGATTTTTGTATGGAGAAGGTTGCATTAATTGCACTTTTGGTGATAATTTGGAATATAGTAGATACATTCCTGAAAAACATAAAATTCTCAATAATCCCCGATTTTTTATTGTGTATTATTGAATAATTAAGACATTTAAAAAACATTAAATTTAGGTACGAACAAAAAATGGAAAACTGATGATTTTGTAAAGGATGGCTTCATTCAATACGTTTTACTTAAAACAATAATAATCCCCGGTTAATATCGTAAATTTGAGTAGATATTTAATATTTTGTAAGTCTTCAAAAATTATAACCTCAAAAGTAAATTATTTACTGTTGATTTGTACTCATTAAATTTGCCTTGTAATAATTAACTGTCTCTTTTGCTAGTATGCCGGAAGAAATTTCTTTCGAAATAAGCTTGCCCTTTGTACATTTATATCGATTTTAAGGTATTTCTCAGGTTCCTGAGCCAATATAACCACGAAATCTCGACAAAAATGTTTTAAACTAACAGTAATATTATTTCCAACATAATTTACTAAAGTGTCTTTAATGCAATCTCAAACCTTATTTTTCCTAGACTAATTCACACTCTACACGCAACTGTATACAAGCAGTTGACGTCATCAAACATTCTACCAATCACAGTCGTTTACGATCACGTGACTAAAGTAGACAAACAATTATTTTCTTTGTCGATTTTCTCTCAAAATATCCAGTATTTTTCTTAAGTGACTAAATAGTTGGTTTCCTAAATTTGTATTCAATACGGATGCCATCAATAGATCCTATATTTTACATGCTGTCAAATACCCTAATTTGGTGTTCATATATCTTATACATGGTGTAACACCCTAATACTTAAGGGGGTCGGGTAGGTACAGCAGTTTTGTATGGGACAGATGATTTTTTTCACGTTTCCTGAGGTAGGCTTCATAGTGAAAGTTATTCAGTTTGATGGTCTGAGTTCACCGTTTCAGTATTTGCTAGGCTGTCACTTACACCCTTTATAATCATTTGCCATCAACTCAATAGAAACAAAAAGATTAATTATTTTTATCTGTGGTGGTCCAGTGGCGAGTAACCTTGCCTGCAGTGCAGGAGGCGATGGTTCGATCCCCGTCCAAGCCGACTCGTACCAATGAGTTTTTTCGGAATTTAGGTACGATTTGTAACACCACTGGCATTTCGGTGCAGGAAAAAATCGTGAGGAAACCTGCATGCATCAATTTCGAAGCATGTATTGTACCCACTGGCCATTACAAGTGGCGACGGCGACGGGTTCACTCCCCGTCACACTGGACAGAGTTTCGGTACTAGTGACGAACCACAAACGTTTATGTTCTGTGGTTTCAGAATATCTCTGACTCTGGGAATATAGTCGTGAGCATATGCATGATTTTATTTAATTTATTTACCCTTTATTTTATCATTTAATCTTCTGTTTTATGCCTGATAGGCAGGACTTGGCTTTACGGACTAAAATTGTTCAAACTCGAAACTCAAAATGTTTTATTCAAAATAATATCACATGGATAGCTTTCTGACGTTATTTTTGACTCTACCACCGCGTCGGAAGGTGTTCCGTTGAGTCGCGCTGCAAGTCTGGCGGAGTACGGACGCGTGCGTATCGGCGCGATGGGCTTGCACGTGGCTCCACCATTTTGTGAACTCTTTTGTATTTTAACCTTAAAACAATCACTTGAGATTATAAACTACTTATATTGGCAAAACTGCCACGCTAGACTTAATTAATACTACTGATCATTTTCCTTCGTATACTATCCACATAACGAGACATTGGCTGAATTGTGATAACACAGCGGATGCCATTATCCTCTCGTCTGTGGAGATTCCAGACACAAAAGATTTGTTATTGTCTTAGGCCGAGATTCAGAGACGATTTGTAGGTCATAGTTCGGACTCCCGTATGTCAGAATCCATACATTTTCGCCACGCTTAGCTCGAGCTAAGACCAAAAAAATCGTCTCTGAATCTCGGCCTTAGTCACGGATCCGTGACATCCACAGACGAAGGGTTAAACAAAAATTGCATTGAAGGTGTTCCGTTGTAAAGAAGATGCGGCCAGAAACTCTAAATGTTTATTCTAGAAGCCACAGACCATCTTGCATTCCAAGCGAGTGTGTTAACAATAGCAATAAATTAATCATTGCATTCGAGTACATACATTGCGCTTGCGTAATGCAATCTGTTTATTTCAGAATTGTTATTGTTGGATGCCAATGCAAGCACAATGCAACCAAGTTGCACTTTCTCTTTAGCCACTTAAGCTTGATTTGTTCGTCAGAAGTTTGTTCACGACTATGTTTTGCGAGATAAGGTTTTCAGAAATATTAATACTTTACTATACATGGTGTAAGGAAATGTATCATTAACTCTAAGAGATGTTTATTTGGAATGCGTAAATGCGCGCTGTATACAAACGAAGTCTGGTGATATTTTCAATACTAACCAATTAAACTCAATGCAATTTTGCAGAAACAATCTAGAAACTAAATCTCTATGCTTGTATAAAATATACAGTTTAAATGCTAGGATTAATTTAAGATTTGTATGGAAATCTTTGAGGCACTGTAACTTTAAAACTGTAAATTTGAACGAATTTCTGACTTCATACAAGCATAGAGATTAGTTTCTAATTTGTTCCTGAAAAATTTCATTCAGTTTAATCGTTTAGTATTGAAAATATCACCACGTTTGTCTGGAGCGCGCCAACAGTAACATAGCCTTAAGGGGATATAATTCGGAGCGCGCTCCATACAAACGTACTATGGTGATATTTTCAATACTAACCAATTAAAGTCAATGAAATTTTGCTGAAACAATCTTGAAACAAATATCTATGCTTGTATGGAGTCAGATTTTCGTTAAAATATACAGCTTAAATGCTAGGATTAATTTAAGATTTGTATGGAAATCTTTGAGACACTGTAACTTTAAAACTGTACATTTGAACGAAAATCTGACTTCATACAAGCATAGAGATTAGTTTCTAGATTGTTCCTGAAAATTTTCATTGAGTTTAATCGTTTAGTATTGAAAATATCACCACGTTTGTATGGAGCGCGCCAACAGTAATATTATATCCTTAAGCTTGATTTGTACGTCAGCAGATTTTTCACGACTATGTTTCCCGAGAATAGGTATTCAGAAATATTAATACTTCACTACAGTACATAACATCTAACGTAGTTACTCTTACCAATTATTTTTCGGAATTAATGCACGATTTGTAACACCACTGGCTTTTCTCTGAAGGAAAACATCGTGAGGAAACCTGCATGCTTTAATTTCGAGTCAAAGTCAAAGTCAAAATAATTTATTCAATATAGGAGCTTGAAGCACACTTATAAAACGTCAATTCTTTTTAAGCTACCACCGCGTCGGAACGTGTTGTCGCTGTAGAGAAGATGCGGCCTGAAACTCTACAACATAACACGACTTAATGACTATTACAACATAAATTCTTAAGCTAAGGTTATGTATACAATAATACATAGTCTATTTAATTAAATAAATGATACTATACAGTAAACTATAAGCTAGTGACCTCAGACCCAAGTATTTTGATCATTTAAATAATCTTCCAGTTTATAATATGCTTTTTTACACAGGACTTTTTCGATTTGAGTTTGAAACATGTTTTCGGAAAGATTCAAAATGGTCTCGGGGATTTTATTATAACAACGTATACAGTGACCCATGAAAGACGTGTTGACCCTACTAAGCCGAAAGTGTGGAGATATCAGTTTATTTTTATTTCGTGTATCTTCAATATTTTATTTTTATATCATTACTGACTCTATAATTTTATTAATTATGCGATAATACAAAATTATCGGCATTACTGACTTTATAATCTTTCAACGATGAGGAATCGTGGGGAAAACCTGCATGCTTCAATTTCGAGGCATGTATTTTACCCACTGTCCATTACAAGTGGCAACGGGCTCACTCCCCGTCACACTGGACACAGTTTCGGTACTAGTGAAACGTGGATGTCTGAGGTTTCAGAATGTCTCTGACTAACCCCTCAGGGAATATATCGCCACTTGTAATGGACAGTGGGTACAATACATGCCTCGAAATTGAAGCATGCAGGATTCCTCACGATGTTTTCCTTCACCGAAAAGCCAGTGGTGATACAAATCGTACATAAATTCCCAAAAACTCATTGGTACGAGTCGGCCTGGACGGGGATCGAACCATCGCCTCCTGCACGGCAGGCAAGGTTACTCGCCACGGCTAACTAACAATTCAATAAAAACAATCTAAAAATTTAACTTAAAAATTTCTTTGTTCTTAAAAATATCTCAGCAACAATTCCGAAGCGGCATGAGTCCGGGAACTCATTAAAACTTGCCGTGGGCTCTCCAGTTAGCTATGTACTACCAGCTCAAGTTGGAGAGCTCTCTTATTAACCTACTGCGGGAAAACGTAGGGTTTTGTTTTATACTTTACTGTACTTTGCTACGAAACTCCTAAATAATCTTCCAACCCAATTTTCAACCGGAGTTTGCGTACCTATGTTTTGTTACTTAACATTTCGAAATTTTTATTCAAACAATATAACATAGATAGCTCTCTGACGTCATTTTTAGGGTTCCATTACGTATGTATGAGTATTGAACTAAGGTGAAGAACATGACAGTATAGAAAAAAAACTGTAACATCGAAATTAGAAAATTTCAGACTATTTTAAAAATTTTTTTAGGGATCCGTAGTCAACAAGGAACGATTATAGTTTCGCCCTGTCCGTCCGTCTGTCTGTCCGTCTGTCCGTCTGCCCGTCTCTCCGTCTGTCCGTCTGTCCGTCTGTCCACTGGACAGAGTTTCGGTGCTAGTGAAACGTGGATATTCTGTGGTTTCAGAATATCGGGGGATATAGTCGTGAGTATAATATGCTATGCTATGAAAACTAAAATATATTTTCGCTGCACTCTCTCTAACGTTCTAGACAGAAATTAATCAACTCGGCGCACTCCGGCCATCCAAAGTTTAAAGTGTTTTAACCGTAGTTAAATAGTTGCCGTCGGTTTTACTTTAACTGAGCTATACAGGGTGTTACAAAAGTAAAAATAAACATTTAAAACTTTTAAGGGGGTTGTTTAGACCATCAAACTGAACAACTTTCACTATGGGACCGACATCGAAATCGCGAAAAAAAAATTTAGTTATCCCATACATTTAGCTCGAGTGAATTTGTAGTTTAGTATGGAACATCAGATTTTTTTTTCGCGATTTCGATGTTGGTCCCATAGTGAAAGTTGTTCAGTTTGATGGTCTAAACCACCCCCTAAAATGTTTATTTGTATTTTTGTAACACCTTGTATAGAGGGCAATTTAAACTGAGAGTTGAGAGTTCTTGATACGTTTTTAACTTCCTGTCATGTGATACCCGGCGTAAAATGTACCACAGATTTATTTAAAACTACCTGTCACTGACATGACGTTATCTGCGTTGGAATTTTTATGCTTATGTCCATCCTCAGCTTTATCTGATGACAGAAAAGATCTAAGATGATTCCGTGCTTCGGATAGCACGTTAAGCCGTTGGTCCTTCTACTACCTCTGGTGGTAGTAGCCGTTACATAAAAACCACGTCAGAGGCCGTAAGGCGGTCTGAAAAACTTTGACACCAGGGCTTGTTGCCCACACGATAAGAAGAAGCTATTTCTAAACGAAATTTCATTACAATGGGTACAGCCGTTTCCAAAAATTTGGGATACAATG
Source organism: Agonopterix alstromeriana (assembly GCA_963924505.1). NCBI lineage: Eukaryota > Metazoa > Arthropoda > Insecta > Lepidoptera > Depressariidae > Agonopterix > Agonopterix alstromeriana. The sequence goes on along the minus strand of OZ004689.1, from coordinate 8,039,368 downwards.
GGAACAACAATAGAGTTTCTGGCCGCATCTTCTCTACAACGGAACACCTTCCGACGCGGTGGTAGATTCAAAAACATGACGTCAGAGAGTTATCTATGCTTTGACAATTTATATGTGGACTGGCTACGCGTGTAAATCTACTTACAAACATTTCTGCCACTTTTTGCGGGGGGCGAGGTAACATGAAATCCGCAACTTTGGATTTTATTCCCCATAACTTTAGGTTCTAATTTTGAATGTTAAAAATCATGAAAAGTGGTCTCGTGTGAACCCCAAACGTTCTAAGTTCGAAGTTATTATTTCGCAATTATAGGCTGTCTCGTTTAGTGATAAGGTTTAAATTGAATGTAAATGCACAAGATCAATTGTGCTTATACCGTGGCAGAGGGGAAATGCTACCGCGAGGCTAGTCCTTATAATAATTAGTCAAAGTATCTATGTGGTATTATTTTGAATAAACAATTTTGACTTTTGACATTGAAATCGCGATAAAAATCTGCTGCTCCATTCAAAACTGCAAACATTTCGATGTTGCTCCCATAGACAAAGTTGTTCAGTTTGATGGTCTGATCACCTTAAAAAACCGCCAGTACATTTTGAAGGACCCTTTGTAACCCTGACCCTGATATTTTCCGAGCCATAGGTTTGCATGGCAGCGTCCATGAGCTCAATTCGCTGTATTTAGTACGGATTTGAATCATCAACTCAGCCGAAGACGTCCACTGCTGGACATAGGCCTCCCCCAAGGATCGCCACAACGACCGGTCCTGCGCTGCCCTCATCCAACGGGTTCCCGCCACCTTCACCAGGTCATCAGTCCACCTTATCTACTTCCTGTCTGCCATGATAAAGCCGTGGTCGTCCAGTGGTGAGTTACCTTGCCTTCCGTGCAGGAGGTGATGGTTCGATCCCCGTCCAAGCCGACTTATACCAATGAGTTTTTCGGAATTTATGTACGATTTCTAATACCACTGGCTTGTCGGTGAAGGAAAATGCATGCTTCAATTTCGAGGCATGCATTGTACCCACTGTCCATTACAAGTCCATTACAAAATCTGACTTCATACAAGCATAGAGATTAGTTTCTGGATTGTTTCTGCAAAATTTCATTGAGTTTAATTGGTTAGTATTTAATATATCATCAGAGTTCGTTTGTATGCAGCGTGCATTTGCGCATTCGGAATAAACCTCTCTTAAGGGCCTATGTCGAAAAATAATTGAAGCAAAATGGGCGTGTGATAGCTTATATTACTGCCTGATGCGAGAGTAAGAGATGGGGCGGCGCGCGCGACTGAAACGACGCAAGCGTAAAACAAACTTTATTTAATTATGATTGTACTATTTATGTAAGTTCATATCTGCTCTAATCAAACTTTATAAATTTCAATATCTTTTTTTTAAATCAAGTCTCGTGTTTATATTATTCACCGTTTAGCAGTTCCAAGCGTTTATCGATAAAGACAGATGCTACTTTGGCTTATTTTTCTATCGAGAAAATGTCTCTTAATCGTGTTTTGGCTCTAATCAAAACTTCAATTATATGTTCAATTTACACATATCCGCAGATCATACTCCTACTGTTAGTACTTCGTGATATATGATGCTTTGAAGAATCCTATTTTTTTCACATATCCTCTTAATGGTTTTTCTTATGGTTCTGGTCGCAACTAACTCTTCAGTGCCAACGGCTATCTACGTAAAATTTAATAGTTAGATTATCTAAAATGCAAAATGTCCTTTCCACTGCAGGCTTTAAACTAAAAATAAACGGGGCGCGTTTGATGAACGGCCCGCATCGGCCCGCAATGCTGCTGGCATATCGCCAAAGCGTTCATTTTGCGCAACTACCTATAGTCCAGGAGCTGGTGGACTTTTTGTTCATTGTACCTAGACCAGAGCTTACGTAGTAACTAATTTAATTTATCTATTAGGATCACTAACAGGTTCTATTTATTACAACAATCAATTTGACAAAGTTAAAGTCAATATAATTTATTCAATATAGGAGCTTGAAGCACACTTATCAAACGTCAAATCTTTTTGTTGTAGCTGTAGAGAAGATGCGGCCAGAAACTCTACAACATAACACGAGTTAATAACTATTACAATATAAATTCTTAAGCTAAAGTTATGTATACAATAATACATAGTCTATTTAATAAAATAATTGTTACTATACAGTAAAGTAAATAAACTATAAGCTAGTGACCTCAGACCCAAGCATTTTGATCATTTAAATGCGCTAAGTTGCGCTAAGTTCTATTCTTATCCAATTTCAGTTCTAATCACATTGCAATCTAATTATTAATCAACTGCGCTGAATTCCGCATCGCGCTGAACTCGTAACTGACAGCCCTTGACGTCTGAGCGATCTGTCAAAACTGCTCTAACGGCTGTCAAGTGCAGTACCGCGATTAGCGCAATATCAAATGGTCAAAAGTTATGGTTCGTACGTAGTCCAATCACGGTTCAATCACCAAATATTTACCGCGATTGCAGCCCAGAGCTATTACGTAGTAGCTCGACTACTTGTCAGATAGTGGTTGTGTGGGTATTCATTATTGTATGCGTGCATTATTGTTGATATTGTTATTGATAGAGACTTAAATTAACTTCTCAAATAATGTTATTTTATAGTTAACAAATTAAACTAAGCCCTGTAACTGTACTATTGATAGCACTGTAATTAATGTGTGATGCCTAACGTCACGCAGCAACTTTGGATCTCTCGCTAAACTCCTTACAGAGTTTTGGAGAGAAATTGTAAATTCTAGATTATAATCTGCGCCTCTTCTGAACCTGAACATCTTTGTTTATGGGACGAACATCGAAATCGCGAAAAAAAATCAGCTGTCCCATACAAAAATGGAAACCTAGTCGAGCAAAATGTACGTGACAGAAGCTTTTTTTTTTCGCGATTTCGCTGTTGGTCCCATAGAGAAAGTTGTTCAGTTTGATCAGACCGATCATCACCTTAAAAAAGTGTCAGCATATTAAGAAGGACCCTGTATATGCTAATGATTATGATCCAGACAAGACGCCATTAAAAATGTCAGGTTAAAAGTAGCCGAAATTGACGGAACTGACGAGATGAGTATTTGACAAATGATATAGATTTAGAAGCGACAAAGGAACAGTAGTGGCTACGACTGACAGACAATGCCTTAAAGAATCAGTCTCCTCTAAAGACACCCGTCTAGGTTGGTGCTATTCAATGCTATATATTATTATGTTATATGCGTATCAATGAGTTTAAAGAAATTTAATTTATGTACAATTTGTAACACCACTGACTTTTCGGTTAAGAAACCTACATTTGATTCGATTGTGATCGATAGTGGTGACACTAGTTACCTGACTACCTGTCACGCTGGACAAAATGAACGCAACTAAATTGCGTTACACTAAACTAAATTATTATCCAGCTCTTGGACTAACTGCACAAGTTTTAGAAATGCAGACAGTTTGTGTAAAATCAGTAGGAAATTGTTACGAGGCGTGACAAAGTTGCTTTTTGGAAAGGGACCGCCCAAATGCAAGTCGAATTCGTGCAATTTGTACCTTTGCGTGAAACTGCAAAATAAAGTTGGTTCAATCTACCTTGTTTATTTTAAAAGGTAAAATAACATTATGAACAACGTTTTTTAAGAATTACATACATACATAAGCTCACGCCATTGTCCCATGGGGGTAGGCAGAGACCAAGGACCGCCTCACGCTACGACTCTGACACACCTCTTTAGCCTCATTCACATTCATACATCTTTTCATGCACTTCCGTCGATTGAGGGTGCTACGCACTTGTCCTTTTCGGAAAAGATCATTGATTTGATCATGGTATGTTTTCCTCGGACGGCCTCTCCCAACACTTCCGCTCACCTTTGCTTGATATATTTCATTCGTAAGTCTTCTTTCATTCATTCTCTCTACGTGACCGAACCATCTAAGCATTCCCCTCTCAATCCTTGTTACTATATCATCCTTCAACTTACACCAATCCCTTATCACCTTTGACTAACACCTTATAATAATTAGTCAAAAGTCCCCATCACACTTTCCATCTCTCGTAAACAAACTTCCCAAATAATAAAAACAAAGAAGAAGATTTTTGAGAATTAAGAAATCCTAAAGTCTTGTAGTCTATGTAATATGAGGCGTTTTCCAAAACAAGTAAATCGAAAAGTCAGTAGATGGCAATATTAAAAGTTTAGAAAAACCTGTCACATTGACAGTAACAAGTGTTGTTTGTCTATGATTTGCATCATTCGGACAGACGGACGGACATGGCCTAAGAGGATGGATCTCTCTTTAAGACTAGAGTGAGCCATACCAATTGTAAAGTGTCCCCTTTTTTTGCCGTTTAGGTTTGAGTGTGTGGTGTCAAGTAGTATGGAAAAAAGGCACCAAGTGACATATGGCCTTATGTTTACGTGCACTTTTCACACACACTAGCTCAAAAAAAAGTGGACAGCCGCATAAACAAATATCTATAGTTCCATTTCCTTCTACTATTAAAGGTATGTCATAAGACAAAAGAGCAATAAGACAAATTTAAGCGGACTCTATGGAGATCCTTCCTCTTAGGACATGTCGAAACTATAAGGGTTCCTTGTTGACTACGGAACCCTAAAAATTGAATCTTTGATGTGCTCTTGTCGAAATATCAATTTCTTTTTTAAATAAATTTAATATCGAACAAGAATTCGCCCTCATACCTTTAACCTCTTTCGTCATGCAGGGTGTCTATTGCCTAAATATAGCAATAATATTTGAAAATCCTTTTTTTGTTGTGATTTCACGCCTTCACAAAGATATTTTATCGTCTAAACGTAACATTTTATGAAACGCTTTTTCCCTTCCGCCTTTAAGTAGGGGGTATAAAATAATCTTGCCACATTTCTGTTGTAAGCAATTTTATCAAATACCGTACTTATTTTCCCCGAGCTTTATATAAAGTCTTCAGAAACGCTGGCTAAGTGAGAAAAGTTTATTATTTCAAGGGTTCCGTAGACGATTATAAAGTAAAAACCGTGTGGTTCAAGACCCGATTTTGGCCCAAAGGGGAAAGAGCCGGCCAAATAAAAATAATGGTGTTTTCTGTTGGAAGTTTTTGGTCTAAATATTTATTATTATGTCACTAAACTTAACTGGACTCAAATGTATGGGACAGCTGATTTTTTTTCGTATTTCGAGGTAGGCTCCATAGTGAAAGTTGTTCAGTTTGATGGTCTGATTGTACTATTTATGTAAGTTCATCTCTGCTCTAATCAATCTTTATAAAATATCAATCTGTTTTTTTAAATCAAGTCTCGTGTTTCTATTATTCACCGTTTAGCAGTTCCAAGCGTTTATCGATAAAGACGGAGGCTACTTTGGTTTATTTTTCTATCGAGAAAATGTCTCTTAATCGTGTTTTGGCTCTAATGAAAACTTCAATTATATATTCAATTTACACATATCCGCAAATCATACTCCTACTGTTAGTACTTCATGATATCTGATGCTTTGAATAATCAAATTTTTTCACATATCCTCTTAACTATAATTGTTTAGTATTGAAAATATTACTAGACTTCGTTTGTATGCAGCGCGCATTTATGCATTCGGAATAAACTTCTCTTAAAATAAATAAATAAGGAACCACAAAAAATACTTAAAAAACCTAAAAAGGTTTTCTCATTCAACTCACAGAACCCTACATCTCAAGCCCACAATTAATATCAATTAGCATTAGTGTTGGAGGGCGTATAACTACGCTATTTATTTGCAGGGGGGTGGCTAGACGTTATAACAAAGTTCCCTAACTTAGCTCTTATATTGACGTGATAGGTGTCATTTTCAATTGATACAAGTGACTTTTAGAAATGGAGAAATGGAGATCGTGGTGGAATTTAAAATTGCAAGACAGAATTTTATGGAATTTTGTGCTTTTTTTGACAGATTCAATTTTAGGTTTGATTTGTTATTTTTAAGGGAAATAATTCGGAGTGCGCATCATGCAAACGAAGTCTGGCGATATTTTCAATACTAACCGTTTAAAGTCAATGAATTTTTTCAGAAACAATCTAGAAACTAATCTCTATGCTTGTATCGTGTCCGATTTTAGTTAAAAATATACAGTTTCAATGCTAGGATTAATTTAAGATTTGTATTGAAATCATTGAAGCACTGTAACTTTAAAACTATACATTTTAACGAAAATCTGACTATATACAAGCATAAAGATTAGTTTCTAGATTGTTTCTGAAAATGTCATTGACTTTAATTGGTTAGTATTGAAAATATCACCAGACTTCGTTTGTGTGGAGCGCGCTCCGAATTATATTCCCTGAATGGCCTGAAAGACCCCTTTAACTATCACCACAGATTATTGTAACATCCTGTATTATTGGAAGTGAACGTACACAAAATAGAAAAAAAAAACCTTTTCCCCTAAAATAAAAATTGTACCTACATGACAATGACAGCATAAACATAATCATGTTTATTACGTTTTTAAAAAGGAATGCAGAGGGCGCGACAGTGTACGACTTCCGTTGATTTTGGAGGGAAAATAAAATTTACATTTCCGGAAAATTTTAGGGCGGAGACACACTTAAATTGGTCCGGTATCGTACCCAAAGGGTGCCAAAGGAACCCAATTCATAAGCCTACGCTGTCCGTCCGTCCGTCTGTCCTACCTATAACACAGAATGTGCGTTATTAAGGCGGATTTGCTAACAAATAATAAAAAAAAAAGTAAAAAAATTAAGGGAATTAAGGGGAAAAACTTCAATTCAATTCAATTATACTTTATTGCACACCAAAACAGAACATACATTTGAATACAGATAAAGAATTAAAAGTAGGTACAAATAAGGCGGTATTATCGCTAAAAAGCGATTTCTTCCAGACAACCTTAGGGTAGACTTGTTTTTTCTATTAGAATCAGACTATAATTTATGCTATTTAAAAGTTAATTATATAAATAAACGGAATCCTACTAATAGCATTTAGATCTGTGTGGTTTGCGATTGTGATTATGTTTGGATGTTCATTACTACAGAATAGATATATAGTTCTCCATCAGAACGGCCACTCCCCACCCGCCTCTGACTTCAGATACCCCACCTCACCTCACACTTTCTGGGGACACTTGAGGGGAGCCGAGCAAAGGGAAGTAGTCAGGCGCGCGCACCCGTTGGATTTAACTATACTCCATTCAGAATAGCAACGAAATTTTAAGGCTATTTTGCATTACAGAAACAGAGATTTGAAACACTTCCTGTCACTTATTCTTAGAACAGCTTTAGTAACGTCCAAGATATGTCGGATAGTATATGTATCCAATAAATAAATTACATTTGGCAATCAGAATTGGCCAGAAAGCTAAAAGGAATCGGAAAATCTCGTCGTCCTTATTTGGAATGTAATATAGGTACATACAATTTATTTTATTTTTATCGTCTCAGTAAAAATAGACGTTAGAAAATAACGCTAAATTCACATTTTCAGAGATTCTTTAGCTTAAATACTATTTTAAATAACAGAATGAACTATTAAAAGTAACGAAATGTATAATGATGTTCATACGATGCGTGGTAAGTCAACCCTACACATATGTCATGCACAATTTGCGCAAAGTGCGCATGCTTCAATTTCGAGACATGTATTGTATCCACTGTCCATTATGTGGCGACGGGCTCATCACCGTCACACTGGACAAAGTTTCGGTACTACTGGTGAAACGTGGATGTTCTGAGGTATCAGAATATCTCTGACTACCCCCTCGGGGTATACAGTCGTGGGCATATGCTATGCTATGCGCATGTGCGAACGTAATCATGTCAAATCTATAACATTGTTTGAAGTGCCGGACCTGTGTCTCAAAATCCCAAATGACTAAACGGATTTGAATGAAATTTGGACAAAGATAGAATGCTGTATCAACACGTAGAGTAGGCAAGTACTTTTTTAGAGTCAAAGCAGACAAAGTCGCTGGTAAAAGCTAGGTCTATAGCTCGAACCATTTTTTTTAAATCCGGCATGAACCTCAGTGTATCTACGCCCTAACTCGCATGTGAATGAAAATTCGTTTATGTAAATAACAAAATTGTAAAGATTTTATTTAATTTCGTGTTTTTGTACAGTTTTGTAAAAGCTGGGAAGGGTGAATCTTTTTACTGCACTTTCAAAAGACTTTGTTTATTTGTTTAAATTCACGCATTACTTTGTGCCTACATAATTCGGTATGTCAAGGTTTTTTTTGGAGGGCTGAATCGAAAACCATTTCACAATAATTGTCTCAATAACAATATTTTCTATGTCAGAGATTTTAAAATTAAAGGATTACATATTAATATCCTTTGACTATTTATATGTGGACTGGTTACGCGTGTAATTCTACTAACAAACATTTCTGCCACTTTTTGCGGGGGGCGAGGTAACATGAAATCCGCAACTTTGGATTTTATTCCCCATAACTTTAGATTCTAATTTTGAATGTTAAAAATCATGAAAAGTGGTCTCGTGTGAACCCCAAACGTTCTAAGTTCGAAGTTATTATTTCGCAATTATAGGCTGTCTCGTTTAGTGATAAGGTGTAAAATTGAATGTAAATGCGCAAGATCAATTGTGCTTATACCGTGGCAGAGGGGAAATGCTACCGCAAGGCTAGTCCTTATAATAATTAATCAAAACATATATCCTACTAATATTATAAAAGCGAAAGTTTGAAAGTATGGATGGATGTTTGTTACTCTTTCACGTAAAAACTACTAAATGGATTTTAATGAAATTTGGCACACGGATAGAACATGATCTGGATTAACACATAGGATACTTTTTTAAGGTCTACGCAGACGGAGTCGCGGGCAACAGCTAGTTTTTAATAAAATAACGTCGTTTTTAGGTCCGTCCAGTGACTGTAAAACCTGTGAACTCCTTGGTAAACTAAAAATCAACTTAAAGTAACTGGCCATTAAGAAAAAAAAATACATTCACAAAGAAGGCAGGTGATTTTTATTTTTTTAAATAAAGTATTTTTTCTCCATAGAGTTCGAATTATTTTCTTTCCACCATTTTTGCACTTAGAGATTACAGATGAAAATAATTTAAAAATTAAATTTATATTTATAAACTCGATAAATCGCAATTAAAATGAAATAGGTGTCTTAAAAGTATGTCTTCTATCCGTAAAAATACAACGTGTTAATGAATTAACGCAAAACTAGAAAGTAGTTTGTTTAGAATCGAGAGCAGAATCGAATTATCATGTTTTCAACATAGGTATTTTAAAAAAAATATTTATTAATTTGTTCGTAATATTTAAAATTTACTGAACTCGATCTCAATCCACCGCACAGGCACACTCACCCTACTTACTACCAAAACAAGATTCTTAAAATGTATCCATGAGCACGTTAGCGCTTTTATTCATTGCTGAAATGATAACAAATCCTTTTTTCCTCAAAACTTAAAATTCGAATAACTTTAAATTTTAACTACCAAAATAATGAAATTATTGTTTCATTCTAATTATTTTGTTAAAAATCAGTTGGGTTGTATGAGGTTTTGCGCTTATTCATTAACACGTTGTATAAAATGAAGACCAAAAAAATGAAATGAAAATGCACCGTTGTTACGTTATGTAATTCAATTTAGACTTATTTATTTTGAAATTAGCATATGCTCACGACTATATTCCCCGAGGGGGTAGTCAGAGATATTCTGAAACCTCCTGATCAAAATACTTGGGTCTGAGTGTCACTAACTTATAGTTTACTGTATAGTATCATTTATTTAATTAAATAGACTATGTATTATTGTATACATAACTTTAGCTTAAGAATTTATATTGTAATAGTTATTAAGTCGTGTTATGTTGTAGAGTTTCTGGCCGCATCTTCTCTACAGCGACAACACGTTCCGACGCGGTGGTAGCTTTAAAAAAGATTTGACGTTTGATAAGTGCGCTGCAAGCTCCTATTTTGAATAAATTATATTGACTTTGATTTGAATAGAGTTTACCAGCGACTTCGACCGCACAAATTAAATACCAGATTTTAAGTCAGATTATAAGCTATCAAACGAAAAGAGTTTCATCAAAATCTGTTCAGTAGTTTTCGCGTGATGCTCGCACAAAAAAACACACAATCAGACGGAAAACAATTCTAAAAAAGATTGATTTGGAGCCACCTGTCTACCACACACCTAAAAACCATACCTTAATCTTTATTTTGTAAATATCTTCAATGTACAGACACACTTCTGTTACAGTTTTATAATTGTTAAGATACCCGTATAACATAGCCGTGGTGGTCCAGTGGCGAGTAACCTTGCCTGTCGTGCAGGAGGCGATGGTTCGATCCCCGTCCAGGCCGACTCGTACCAATGAGTTTTTCGGAATTTATGTACGATTTGTAACACCACTGGCTTTTCAGTGTAGTTTTATAATAGTTATAAGATAAGATGTAAGCGTGGTATGTCTTCAAGTGTTAATAGCACACTAGATAAATCTTCCCCCTTTCTCCCCCCCTATAGGAAATATATTGGTATTTGTACGCCCTAAGGGAAGCAGATATTACGAGATAAACCGGAAGTGGCCGTCCAGGGCGGGCGGAATGAGACTCCGCGAAGACGACACACTTCCGGGTGACCATGATTGTTTATTGTGTTGAAATCGCGAACAAAATCGGTTTCATACATTTGGGTCGAGTTTGAGTATATAGCCATTAATGTTTTCTATGGAAGAACACTTTTTTTCGCGATTTCAATGTTGTTCCAAAAGTTGCTCAGTTTGATGGTCAGAAGCACCCCTTATGGTAAGCAACGCATTTATGCTAACTTACATCCTGTATATCGAAACAAAACATGATATTCTCAAAATCTAAATGATAATTACTTTCAAATTCCTACTTACAAAATTTCAAGTTCGTTAAATTAAAATTTATGAAATATTTTAAATAGTTCTTACCGCGTTAATGTTTAAACTGAGTGTTTCAATAATAACTCTCAAAAACTGTAATTTAAACGTTAACTCCTGAAAAATCAACATTTCCAAAATGCCTTTCCCAAAATGTCCACATTTAAAACATAAAATTACTTTAATATCTTTTTTCTCAAAAGGTCCACTTCCCAAACAGAGTATATTTTCTAACAGCCACCCTACACAAGCGAGTAGCTGGAGGCGATTCGTAAAGTGAGATCTGTACAAAAGTACCACTTAAGATATCTTTACGCGTTTTCATTCTTTGAAATACCGAATATAACCCTTTATTTTTCCTAAAATTCCCTAAAAGTCAAGTTTTCGTTAATATGTAATAAAATTCCCATAATGTCATATTCGCAGAATGTATTTAAGCCGTAAATGTCTAAATGTCCAAAAAAATAACATTTGCTGAACGTCTACTTTCTCTAAACGTCAACAGTATAAAAAGTACTCGATTTAAACATTCAAAAATATTTTAAGGACATAGTCTCTAAATGTCAGACTGTCGAAAAAGACGTAATAAATTTCTACTACCCTTTTCCTTTAACGGGTAGCTTGAGGCGCTTCAGAAAAGTGAGATCTGTTGATAAGTACCTCTTTTGATATCCAATAGATATACTATAGTATAGATCAACGTTTAAAGTAAATCGATTCTGTAGTGATACGAAAATAGAGATGAAATGTTTGATATGGCCTCTTTTCTGTTGTTCTGTAGGGAAATTAGTAGGAAATATCTTTCTTGTGCCGAGGGTACAGGAATACAGTGCCGGGATTACAGTCTCGAATTGTTGTTCAACTACTTACAGTATCATACTTATGCAAACTTCGACAATTTTAAGACGAAATTGTGAGACAGAAATGAGTGAAATTGTTTTTATAATAATTATTAAGGAAATAAACATTTTTAAGGTATCCAGTGTGTCATAATGTCAACATGGGGTTCAAGATTGTAGAATTTTATAGTCTTACAAAAACAATATTCATTTCTCAGATTATGAAGACATATTGCAATAGACAAATAATAAAACTGAGTGCAGACACGTGCCGCAGTGGCGGTGGCTAACCAATATGATGCTAATATGTACCCCGCCTTATTGTACAATCATGGAGATAAATTTTTACATATATAGGGTCCTTCTTAATATGCTGACTGTTTTTAAGGGGATGACCAGACCATAAAACTGAACAACTTTCTCTATAGGACCAACACCGACATCGAAAAAAAAAATCTGCTGTTGGCCCGTGTAGGTTTTCAGCTTTGTATGGAATAGCAAATTTTTTTTCGCGGTTTCGATTTATGTGCCATAGAGAAAGTTGTTCAGTATGACGGTCTGATCATCCCCTTAAAAAATGTCAAAATATTACGAAGGATCCTGTATGTGTATTCTTATAATGTCCATTTAGAAAATAAAATGTCATGCATTCTCATAATGACAATTCATTGAATTATTTATTTGTAGCAAAATGTATATTTTCATAATAATAATAAATTCGCAAAACGTCCAGTTTGCAAAATGTTTCATGTATCGAACGTTACATATTTCAGGAGGTCATTCGTTAAAGTGGTCCGAATTATTCAGGGGGAATTAATCTTATAGTTACTATTACTGACATAATTTTATAATCAAGTTTTAAATTGGTTTCCAAGATTTTCAGTTCTGCTTTTGTGTTAGGTACTAACTTTATTGTTTTTTTTATTTCAGCATAAGCATAAGCCTATGCTCACGACTTTATTCCCCTAGGGGTTATTCTGAAACCTCAGAACATCCACGTTTCACCAGTAGAACCGAAACTCTGTCCAGTGTTATATAATGGACAGTGGGTACAATACATGCCTCGAAATTGAAGCATACAGGTTTCCTCACGATTTTTTCCTTCACTGAAAAGCCAGTGGTGTTACAAATCGTACATAAACATCGTGGTTTTTTTTATTTTTATATGTTATTTCATATATTTAATTTTATTTTTAAATTCGTTTTTATATTTTACTTTACTGTTATGTAAATTGCAATTCCCTTACAGAGTACATGTTGAGAACATTAGTTACCTGTAACTTATAAGATCTTTACACACCACATGAAGCAATAAAAATTATTCTGAAAACTAAATGATAGCTGAGAGTTCTTTTTCGATTCCAATAGTGTTCAATCCTTAGTTTGCTTTCATCTACACAACTACAAGTAAGTAAACACTTTCGTACGAAACTGTACAGTGATATTACACTCGCTACCCTTCCTAAGTGAAGGCATGAGCGTAGAGTAATGTAATTTCCGTTAGTAAGTATTCCGTTTTTGGAATAGTTAGAAACCTAGTTATAACTGTCGAGCGTTTATAACTTTTAGCATATTTACAAACTTAGGAGCATTTTTTTCCATTCAGGGTAGACAAAAATTTTGTAACGATTCTGAAACGTTTTCTAAAGCATGCTTGTAAATATTTCATGATTATTATTTTGTTTTTGTTATAATTTCTCAACTTACGGGTCATAGCCAAGTAAATGACATCGATTTATTATTTTTATTTGTCATCTGAATCTACCAATGAATCGACCACCGCGTCGGAAGGTATTCCGTTGTAGAGAAGATGCGGCCAGAAACTACAACACATTTCTTTTAAACAAAACAAAATATACAAAGTACAATTATAAAAATCCAATATTAAATAAATTACATAGTGAAGCATTGTCAAGGCCAGACATTTTGGTCATTCAAATAATCATCGAGTTTATAGTAACCTTTTTTACAGAGGACTTGTTTAACATGGGACTTAAACTTTTTGTCTGGCAAGCTTAGAATATTCTCTGGTATCTTATTATGATAGCGTGTACAGTGCCCCTTACCCTCTGTATATCTTCAATACTCTATATCCACCCCCAAAAACATCCCCATAATAACTCCTAATACACTATAAACGCAGTCCCATGGAAAATGGAAAAAGGAACTACCCAAAGGGGGTAGTTTAGTGGAAATATTGTTATTAGGTATTACTATGGGGTTTTTTGCGGTATGTTTGTGGGCGACATGCTAACCTGTCAACATAGTTACACGTTATTCAATACGGATACTGTAAATATAGTAGAAGTAAACCTAACTGGAGCGCGATTGCGCTAAGTTAAAACATAGAAGTTCTATTATTATCCAATTTCAGTTCTAATCACATTGCAATCCAATTACTATTCAACTGTGCTGAATTTCGCCTCGCACTAAACTCTATGTAACTGACAGCCTTAACGTCTGAGCCATCTGTCAAAACGGCTCTAACGGCGGCTGTCTAGAGCAGTACCGCGATTAACGCAATACCAAATGTGTCAAAAGTTAGTTGTTCGTACGTAGTCCAGTCACAGCTAAAGTTCAACTTCGACTTCTAAATGCTTTAATTTCGAAGCGTGTATTAGATCAGGCCTGTCTCACTCCACAGCTCAGGTACGCTTGACGGCGAGCGCCACCGAGTGGTGAATGGCAATAGGTTATGTATACCGTGTAAACTTCTTGGTCAAATCTTATTAAACTTGCCGCCATTTTGTGAGTAGTCAATGCGAGACACGAAAACCCTAGCGATGTCACGCTGCCAGCACGTGGAAGAATGAAAGAGGGAGACTATGTAAAGGAAGCTTTCATGTCTAATGACACGGTTCATTTTTGACGGTTGTGTCATGATTTTACGTTTAATTGAAAGAATAATCCAGGTTTTTCTACCATTTTATTAGTTTAATAAAATGGCAACACGGATAACGTGCTGTTTTCTCCGATAACGTGTTTTCCCCCACCAACGCGACTGCCAAGCTGTAGTTTGATTTTTGCTTGGCAGGAGAGGTCATTCTAAAACCAGCCTTCGAGGTGTTCACTTGCTAGGGCTAAGCTATGCCCATTTGTAAAAGTTAATTTGAAAAGTGTTAATTGATTTATGTAAAAAGTGTTTGGAACAATATAGTGATAATTCGACAAAGGAGCTGTAGTTTTATTACACTTCAGAAGAGGGACAAACCAAAAAGGTACAAAGCTTTTATTTTATTTTTCAAATTTTTTGTTTGATTTGTTTGCTGTCCGTTGACGCCCACTTATTTGAATTTTTATTTCTAATTCTTTGTTGAATTCATTTTCTTAAAGACGTCTAAGCATAAGGTGCAATATGGGCACATATATTTCATGATTATTGTAAAACTATATGTATCTTATTTTGGGATACTCCCTGCGGCTACATAGTTAAGCATAATGTGGGTCCGCGGGATGCTTGGTCGGGGCTACTCCCCGGCAGTGATCTGCGTATCCGCTAGGCGTACTGCGTGCTTGATCGGGGCCACTCCCCGGTAGCATGTGGTGCGTTGAGCTTTGATATGTATGTGTACATGTTTTAACACGGATACATAGTTTTGCATAATGTGGATGCGCGGGATGCTTGGTCGGGGCTACTCCCCGGCAGTGTCCTGCATATCCGCTAGGCGTACTGCGTGCTTGATCGGGGCCACTCTCCGGTAGCATGTAGTGCGTTGAGCTTTGATATGTATGTGTACATGTTTTAAGACGGATACATAGTTTTACATAATGTGGATGCGCGGGATGCTTGGTCGGGGCTACTCCCCGGCAGTGTCCTGGGTATCCGCTAGGCGTACTGCGTGCTTGATCGGGGCCACTCTCCGGTAGCATGTAGTGCGTTGAGCTTTGATATGTATGTGTACATGTTTCAACACGGATACATAGTTTTACATAATGTGGATGCGCGGGATGCTTGGTCGGGGCTACTCCCCGGCAGTGTCCTGCATATCCGCTAGGCGTACTACGTACTTGATCGGGGCCACTCTCCGGTAGCATGTGGTGCGTTGAGCTTCGTTGTGTCCGTGTTGTTGTGTTTACCTATATCCTTTTCAATTGTCGATCTCTTACACTGACTACGATGATATTCAAGATAATGTTTCATTTTCATGATGTACTAAATATTTCATACAGAATTAATACAATGTATAATTCAATTTGACCGGAAAATACTCTTAAATCTTATGATTTTAATCGCACATTTCCAGGAATTTAGAATTTTCTCAATGTCATTAACAGTCCCAATGTATGCGAAGAAACAGTGTGCTAGCATGCTTGCTATGCTGGCTATGCTTTTCGCTCGTCGAAGCGTGAGCCACAAGGTTTTTGAGTTAATGAGTGGGTTATGTATGCTCACTGGATTGAGTAAGCTATGGCTTAAGCTTACTGGACTGAGTGGACTAGATATGTTCGCTGGATTGAGTGGACTATGTTTGTTCACTGGTTTGAGGTGACTTGAGGTGAATGGACTATGTCGGGAAATATTATGCTATGTTTCAGTCCGAACGAGCGATGTCTGATAGCGGTGATGGGACACCACCCGGGACGCCTCCTAGACGCCGCCGGTCTAAGAAAACTAAAAAGGCTAAGCGCAGAAGATCGCCTTCCTCATCAACCTCCTCTAGCGATGACCGTGTACCTCGAAAGGCACGTAAGGTTTCGAGCAGACTTTCTGCACACGAGGTATTGACTTTGCTGCAGAACTGGAAGGGAGAAGCTAAAAAGAACTCTTTCATTAGTAATAATAACCTTAACAATGTTATTCCTGAATTCGACCCGTCCAATAGGACTCAAACCGTTGAATGCTGGCTGCGTAAGGTTAATGAATGTGCCCTTATTTATGGATGGGATGAAAAACAAACAGTCCATTTTTCATTACAAAAATTGGTAGGGTTAGCAAAGAGATGGTTTGAGGCCTTGCCTACGGTCGTTTTTAGTTGGAGTGAATGGCAGGCGAAACTTCAAAAGGCGTTTCCCAGTGAGGAAAATTATGGACGCCTTTTAGAAGAGATGTTGTGCCGCACTGCCCGAAATGATGAAAGCCTCCGTGAATACTTTTACGACAAGTTAAATTTTTTAAATAGATGTGAAATCACTGGGAAAAAGGCTGTAGATTGTATTATATATGGCATTAGCGACAGATCGATCAGGAATGGAGCCCAGGCTTTGAATAGTACAGAGCCCGAAGATTTACTCAACTTTTTGTCTTCCCAAAAATCACAGCCATTCATGGCCAGTAAATTACGGGAGCGTCCTGTTCAAAAGCCTGGCAACCCCAGTACTAGCTCCAACAACGGCACAAATATGAATTCTATTGTTTGCTATAACTGTAATTCCAAAGGTCACCCTTTTTATAAGTGCTCTAAACCTATACTGAAATGTAAACGTTGTAACAGGATAGGACATGATAACGATGGCTGCAAGCTAGAACCATTCAAACCATTTAATCCTAATACTAAAAATAATAATAGTGGCCCCGAAAAGAAAGTTCTGAAAATTAATACCATTAATAACACTAACGACAAGTATTTTAAATCTGTCACGGTCAACGATCACTCATTTCAAGCGTACGTAGACTTTGGGAGTGAATGTACTCTCTTACGTAAATCAGACGCAGAGTTGTTAAAACTAACAAAAATTACTGACGATGTTCCGATTGTGAAAGGCTTTGGTCAATCATCAGTTGTTCCTTTGTATAAATCATACGTTTGTGTGAAAGTTGACGAAGTTGAATCGACCATAGAGGTACTAATTGTTGATGACCTTTACATGCAAACATCTTTGATTATTGGCCAAAATTTCACTGAACTGCCTTTCGTCACTGTTCTAAAAAACAGTCTCACGTTAACGTTCTACAAAACTCCGAACCAGAATCCTTTTGGTGAACAGGAAAGTGTGATTAAACTGTACGTGACTAACTCCACGCAGGTGTCTAAAACTAGTGTAGTTCCCGTGCACTTGAGTCTTAATTTTACTGGAGATATATTTATAGAGGGCTATAATACTATTGAACCAGGAAAAGAGTACTGTTTGTTTCAAGGCGCCTACCACATTTCTGAAGGAAAAGGTGAAGTGGTCGTATCCAATTTATCTGCTGGAGCCATTACATTTGAAAAGGATGCTTTAATCGCCAGAGCCATACCCTTCACTGAACGAGAGACCTGTCAGATAAATAGAATTGCAATAGACCCCTCTACTTTAGATCCCCTCGACAGGGCGGAAATTAAAACTGGACCAGAACTTGACAGCGCTCAATTTGAAAGACTACATTCTTTGCTCCAAAGATATCGCGATTGCTTTGCTATGAACCTAGGTGAGGTTGGTTGTGCGGTGGATGTAGAGATGAAAATTGAACTTATGGATGACAAGCCAATTATATATCGTCCTTACCGTTTGTCTCACTACGAACGAGAACAAGTTCGTGAAACAATCGGTGAGCTATTGAAAAATGACATTATTCAGGAATCAAGGTCAGACTACGCTAGCCCAATTTTGATGGTTAAAAAGAAAACTGGGGACCAAAGACTATGCGTTGACTTTCGCGCTTTGAACAATAAAACTGTCAAAGACCGTTTTCCGCTTCCACTTATTGAGGATCAGATTAGCAATCTTAGCGGGAATAGTTTCTTTACGACCCTCGATCTCGCATCCGGTTACTACCAAATCCCAATGGCCAATGAAAGCCAGCATCTTACAGGATTTGTCACGCCTGATGGGCACTATGAGTTTAAAAGGATGCCCTTCGGCTTGGCGAATGCACCGGCCGTATTCCAACGAATAATAAATAAAATTCTTGGAAATAGACGATTTGAATACGCCCTGGCTTATCTGGATGACGTGCTCATACCTTCGAAGAGTGTGGATGAGATGTTTGAACGTTTAGAGGATTTGTTGAAGCTTTTTAGGCGGTGTGGTCTGACATTGAAGCTTGCAAAATGTCGGTTCTTTGACTCTAACGTAAGCTATTTAGGTTACGACATTTCTGCGGAAGGCATTCGGCCCGGTGAGGCTAAGATCCTTGCAGTTAAGGAATTTCCTTCACCTCGCAACATCCACGAGGTTCGACAGTTCCTGGGATTAACTGGCTATTTCCGAAAATTTATAAAAGGATACGGGGAAATAGCTCGACCGTTAACTTCTTTATTAAAGAAAAATGTTGTATGGCAGTGGTCTGATTCCCAAGTACGGGCTTTTAATATCTTAAAAGAAAATCTTGTCAATCGACCCGTCCTGGCTCTTTACGATTCCACTCTCGAGACCGAATTGCATACTGATGCTAGTTCTCTGGGCGTAGGAGGCATACTTATGCAATGGCAAAAAGATACAAGGGTTCTTAAGCCTGTCGCTTATTTTAGCCGACAGACCACGCCAGAGGAAAAACATTTGCACTCCTACGAATTGGAGACACTGGCTGTCGTGTGTTCGCTAAAAAAGTTTCGTGTGTATCTTTTAGGTATTCACTTTAAAGTTTATACTGATTGTAGTGCTCTTCGGACTACACTAACAAAAAGAGATTTGATTCCACGGATAGCAAGGTGGTGGCTTCAAATCAGTGAGTATACTTTTGACATTGAGTACAGACCAGGCATCCAAATGTCGCACGTGGACGCTCTCAGCCGAAATACCAAGTTAACCGTGGAGTCTGAGGAGAACCTATCGGTGAATGTGTATAGCATAGAGAAGGAAAACTGGCTTTTGTCATTGCAGATAGCAGACCCTGACGTTTCTCGTATTCTTAAAATCTTAAAGCCCGAGGATGATCATGAGTGCAGGGATGTACGTAAACACTTTGTTGTTAAAAATCATACTGTGTACAGAAAGGTAGAAGATAGGTTGTGCCTGGTGGTTCCACGGAGTGCACGTTGGCAGATATGTCGAGCTAACCACGACGATATAGGGCACCTGGGGTATGCAAAAACACTTGAAAGAATACAACATCAATATTGGTTCGCCAAACAACGAAAGTTCGTAAAGAAATACGTTGCGGCATGCTTAGAATGCGCCTATAATAAAGATAATGTTTCAAAACAAAAGTCAGGCTTTTTGTATCCCATCGAAAAGGTAAAAATACCTTTTCATACCATTCATATGGACCACTTGGGACCTTTTGTTAGAAGTAAAGATTGCAATACTCATGTTCTCACAGTAGTCGATGCCTTTACTAAATATGTGTTCATAAGGGCAGTCAAAGATCTCAAAACAAAAAGCACCATTAAGGCACTAGAAAAGATTTTCTATGATTTTGGTGTTCCATCTAGGATAGTCTCCGATCGTGGTACCAGCTTTACATCAACAGCATTTAAAACTTTCTGTGATGCTCACGGAATTAAACATGTTTTGAACGCAGTGGCTTGTCCCAGGGCAAACGGCCAGGCCGAGAGGTTCAATCAGACTATTTTGAATTCACTATCCTCTCAAAATTCATTTGGCCATGAGCGTGACTGGGACAAGTGTCTGGGTAAAGTGCAATGGGGCATAAATAACACTGTTAATGCTTCTACACAGAAATCTGCGACTGAAGCTATGTTCGGATTTAAAATGCAGGATGTCTTGTCCAATAAGCTCGGCGCCAGTGTTGACGAATCTATCACCAATCTAAATGTGCAAGAGCTCAGGGATAATATAGGCAGTAATATAGAAAAAGAGCAGGCTAAACAAAAACAAAAATATGACTTAAATCGGGTTCCAGCCGTCAAGTACGAAATTGGTGATTTGGTTAAAATTTCCCGAAATAATTTTTATAATGATGGAAAAAGCACTAAACTCTTGACTAAATTTGTTGGTCCTTATAACGTTATAGAGGTTTTAGGACATGACCGTTATAGAATATCTGAAGTCCCCGGCTTTAAAGCAAAAGGAAATCCTTATAAGACTGTCATTGCTGCCGACCGTATCAGACCCTGGATTCATATAAAAGCTCTAGAATTGCATGGCACTGATAAGAGTAGCTCTAGTGAACGAGCTAGTGATAGTGAATGAATGGTTATATTTTGTATGTTAAGATAATAGATAACACTACAAATTATTGTAATTTTATTAATTGTGTCTTTTACACGTTATATTGTATAGTCGAAAATCTTTAAGAAAGAAAATTAAGATTTTGTATTGTACCTAAACGAATGATACTTATTTTAGATGTCAAATTGAATTAAAGGATAAATTATTTAATCTCTAAGTATATATTCATGAAATCAACTTATTAATAAAATTACTACTAAAACTATTTCTTTAACTTTGTGTTATGTGGCATTAATTGGGTACAAAATTTGTTCCTTTAAATAAATTATTGATTACCGGTTGTAGAGTAATTGAATGACATTATTTTGTGACCAACTAGTGCCAAATGTCATGATTTGAACTAGAATCACTTGTGTTAAAATTTTAGTTCTCATATGTTGATCGGCTAGGTACAAGATTTTGTTTTTAATTGTGTTAATCTGTTAATCGAGTATTGTAACTAATAACGTTCACCTATTCGTGCGCCGGAGTCAGCACGTTGTCGGATGGCCGAATGTCATGATTTTACGTTTAATTGAAAGAATAATCCAGGTTTTTCTACCATTTTATTAGTTTAATAAAATGGCAACACGGATAACGTGCTGTTTTCTCCGATAACGTGTTTTCCCCCACCAACGCGACTGCCAAGCTGTAGTTTGATTTTTGCTTGGCAGGAGAGGTCATTCTAAAACCAGCCTTCGAGGTGTTCACTTGCTAGGGCTAAGCTATGCCCATTTGTAAAAGTTAATTTGAAAAGTGTTAATTGATTTATGTAAAAAGTGTTTGGAACAATATAGTGATAATTCGACAAAGGAGCTGTAGTTTTATTACAGTTGGTAGGTTATTCGCGAATTGTACGATATGACGGATGCGAATAACTTTGCACCTTATTGCCGTGCCGAGAGAGTAGCTATTTAAAACAGTTTTCTAAGTGATTCTTCTGTACCAGTAGGTATTACTACCCTACTATTAGTATTGATTTTGTGACTAAATGAGCGAATGCTCATTCTCGTATCGCTCTTTTGTTGTAAACGAAGACCGAGCATTTTTTCTTTGATCTATGTATGTTCGCAAGTGTTCGCCAAAATGTTTATAGGATGCTCGCTCGATGATGTAAATTGTAAACTCCGAAAGAGCGCCCAAACAATTGCTTTTCTACGGTTCTGGAAATAAAACTCTAGCTCTATGTTCGTTTGGTCTAATCTAAAACATGGCTGAACGGTGAAAACGATTTGTTTTAGACTAAAAGATTAGAAAGTTCGCGTTCTAGCTCTACGTTTTCGTTTGGTCTAAATCCACTTTTATATCCAATGTCCGTCCATTATAAGTTGCGACGAGCAATTACACTGACTGGACAGAGTTTAGTCATGGGCGATGCGTTGAGTTTTGGAATTTTGGACTAATCTTTCTTAGCGAGACTTATATCAAGCATGGTATCCTGTCTTGTCTATCCCAAAAGCGACTCTAAATCCACGGATGTATGTATGTTATATTATAAGTTGGTATAGTAAGGGTAGGAAACGAAACGTTCAAAGTTTACACGCTTTTCCTCATAAGGGGTAGATAGGGAATCGATTTGACGATAACATAGTTATTTATGTATAGGGTCAGGTCTTCTTTCAATATTCGTTAAAAATTGGCGTATGAATTTCAAGATGGCAGAAACGGGAAGTGAAAAATATTGTAGAGAGAAGGTATGGGAAATTCATTTGCCTAAAAGCTGCTATGATGTTTGACGAAACTTTGAAGCTAATTTACAAACAATCTTTTTTAAACAGATTTTCTAGTTTTTCAATCGTTTAGACATTTAGCTACAAGATATTCTGCTCAGAATTGTAAAATTTGCTGTGGTCATTAGGTATTCTACTCTAAAAATAGAAAAATAACCACAGTCAGCTAAACAAAAAATATTTCAATGTACTATTACTGATTACAGTATGTAAAACATAGTCAAAATTTTACATTTTGTGTCAACTGTTATCGTAAATTTTAAGATGTCTTCACAAGCTTTTGTGGACATTTGGCTATAATTAGACATTTGGCTACACAACATACCAATCGTCGCAAAATGCCCAAGAAGTCTCAAACTGTCCAGGAAGCCGCCAAATGTTCAAGAAGTCGCAAAATGACTAAAACTGCTCAACTGTAATTGTATAGTGTACTCACAGTCGGTGAGCGTCTGGCGTCACGCGCTTGGGCACATGGAGCAGCGCCCGGTGCGCGCAGTCCGCAGCACTGGGGCGGCACGCGCAGGCCCAGGGACACGTCGCGGCGCGCGACTGGCTCAGCAAGCACACCACAGCCAGCAACCACAGCCCCAACGACAGCGCCATCGCGTACGCTTTAGGCTGACGAATTGTGACCGTTAAGTCATTGTTTTTATCTGAGGGAAGAGAAACTTAGGTTAATGTTTATATCAGCAACGTTCCTGGCGGTGGATAACTATGGTATGGACATAAAGACATCGAATAAACATTTACAAGAATTTATGATTAGGCTTGTTAATAAAATACCAGTATTACTTAAAATGTTGTTTATACAAGGTGTTACAAAAGTAAAAATAAACATTTAATATTTTTAAAGGCGTTGTTTAGACCATCAAACTGAACAACTTTCACTTTGGGACCAACATCGAAATCGCGAAAAAAATAATCTGCTGTCCCATACATTTAGCTCAAGTAGATTTGCAGTTTAGTATGGAACATCAGTTTTTTTTTCGCGATTTCGATATTGGTCCCATAGTGAAAGTTGTCCAGTTTGATGGTCTAAACCATCCCCTTAAATGTTTATTTGTATTTTTGTAACACCTTGTATAAGTAGGAAGACATGGAAATACACTCAGTCAACGGATGCGTCTGAACCAGTGACGTGCGTTTCATTTATCTTTTTTTTACCTAAATTGCCATCTTCGAACTCTGGTCACGTCACCGCTCTCTATGGAGGCATTTTGAATAACGATTAAACTAGCCGTCAGAAAAGTCTCCACCCTTTAGCGTAAAATGTAACGTGTATGAGTTTGACGGGCAACATAAACTTATGTCAAAATTGTTTTTTTTTATTTTTCAACAAAATTAGACATTTTGCGACTGTTGGAAATTTGGTCAAAGAGTTCAGTTAAAACTGTCACTGATCAAAAGGGCAGTGACCAACAAATTTACCTAAACTAAAGACTCATTTGGTAATTTTACAACAAAATTAGACATTTTGCGACTTTTAAAATTCAGGTCATAAAGTGATCAGTTAAAACTGTCACCTTCAATGATTCAAAAATTAACTGAAGAGTGAAAGAGAGCACAAATGACACGTCAATTACGACCGGGCGTCGAACCCCGTAAATTTGATTCCGATGCCGGCATAAATTGATCAGTCGACCTTTTGTTAACACCAATATAAGAGAACGTAGAGTTTATTAGATTTTTTATGTTTTACAGAATTATTATTGACGGTTTGTTTTGACGGGTGATTATTTAGGTTTAGACAGAGGTTTAGAAAGAGATAGAGATTGTTTTAGAAGAGCAAATAACTTTTACAAAGTCAAAAGTCAAAATTGTTTATTCAAAATAATATCACATAGATAACTTTTTGACGTCATGTTTTTTGAATCTAACACCGCGTCGGAAGGTGTTCCGTTGTAGAGAAGATGCGGCCAGAAACTCTACAACACAATTCATTTAAACAAAACAAAATATACAAAGTACAATTACATAAATTCAATCTTAAATTACATAGTGTAACATTGTCAAGACCAGACATTTTGGTCATTCAAATAATCATCGAGTAACCTTTTTTACAGAGGACTTGTTTCACATGGGACTTAAACTTTTTGTCCGTCAAGTTAAGAATATTCTCTGGTATCTTATTATAATAACGTATACAGTGCCCCATGAAAGACCCCCGTGTTGACCTTACTAAGTCGAAAATGTGGGAATACTAATTTATTTTTATTTCTTGTATTGTAATTATGAACGTCACTGTTTTTGGGAAAGAGAGACAAATTTTTGCGAACGTATAAAATATTTTCGTTTAATACGAATCCATAGGATTAGTATTAAACCAAAGAGTAAAAGACAAGAAGAATGCTATTCTTAATACTATAGTATAGGTATAGTGCGTCCACGATAGCTCCGTGATTTTGACAGATCGTTTTAGAGCGATTTTTTATTCTGAAAATGTTGCATAAATGCTCACGTCACGACTATTTCCCCGAGGAGGTATTCAGAGATATTCTGAAAACTAAGAATATCTACGTTTCACTAGTACCGAAACTCTGTCCAGTGTGACGGGGGGTGAGCCCTTCGCCACTTATAATGGAGAGTGGGTGCAATACATGCCTCGAAATTTAAGCATGCAGGTTTCCTCACGATGTTTTCCTTCACCGAAAAGCCTGGTGTTACAAATCGTACATAAATTCCGAAAAACTCTTTGGTACGAGTCGGCCTGGACGGGGATCGAACCATCGCCTCCTGCACGGCAGGCAAGGTTACTCGCCACTGGACCACCACACGAATTTTTTTTTGCTCCGATTGTTTGCTCCCATAGTAAAAGTTGTTCAGTTTGATGGGTAGTTCAAAAGGATGCTAATGATATCAATTTCACCGTGTAGTATTAAACCAAGTTTAAAATGTTAAAAACATTTTCAAATAGTATCTAAGCAATATGAAAGGTACTTAGCTATTAAAAACTGCCAGCTCCCTTTAATAAAAGTCGTTATGATAAACAGAAGCGTTACTCATAAGTGCACTCGAGATAACTTACGGGAATCGAACCAGCACTTTACTTATCTCTTCTTTAATGGACACGACCGCTTTTAGTACATTACGGTCTTATGAGCTTGTATTAATATTATTTTGTATCATCATCATCAGCTTCTAACGTCTATGGTCATTATAATATTAAGTCTTTTTGCGCGACAGAAAAACCCGCTCCGCTCTGCCACTCGGTCGTATAATTTCGCTCATAGAAAAGTGCTTTGAAAAAAAACATTTTGATCCAAATGAAATGGACAGTAGGTACAATACATGCATCGAAATTGTAGCATGCAGGTTTCCTCACGATGTTTCCTTCACCAAACAATTTCAAATTATTTCTGACAGAGACAAATAGAGAGGACATTGTACAAGGGGCAAGCTTATCTTTGAAGAGATTTCTTCCTGCAGACAGTGACCATGTCACTAAAAAACTTGACTGCACTAATGTCAAATAAATGATATTTAATTAAATTAATATCTTTTAATTAAACTGGAAATATTTGGTAACCTTATTGAATTATTATTGTGACCAGCACAACAAATGCCGTCCACATGCAGAACGCGATCAACAGGCATTAAATTCGCAAAATGTGGACATTCTGATAATTAGCGACTACGACTGCAGAATGTCCAATACGAAAAATGTCCAATACTCCGAATTTTCAATACTCATATCATTATATTGAATACCTATTATTTATTACTTTTAGTTGATATTTCAACTCTCACTCCTTTTATTATCATTATTTACCTTTGACTATTTATATGTGGACTGGTTACGCGTTTAATTCTACTAACAAACATTTCTGCCACTTTTTGCGGGGGGCGAGGTAACATGAAATCCGCAACTTTGGATTTTATTCCCCATAACTTTAGATTCTAATTTTGAATGTTAAAAATCATGAAAAGTAGTCTCGTGTGAACCCCAAACGTTCTAAGTTCGAAGTTATTATTTCACAATTATAGGCTGTCTCGTTTAGTGATAAGGTGTAAAATTGAGTGTAAATGCACAAGATCAATTGTGCTTATACCGTGGCAGAGGGAAATGCTACCGCAAGGCCAGTCCTTATAATAATTAGTAAAAGTTAATTACACAACCCATCTTTTCTAGCCTTCTCTTCTTACCATCCACATTCATACATGTCTCCTTGTCTATCTTGGCCACAAAATTAAAAACATAGTCTTAAATTCCATAGCTCCCATTAAAGCATTTTTTAATAAACATAAAACTCTTTAATTCCCACGTTAATTAATTCAAAAAATCGTAAACCAAGATCTAATTAACAATCATAACCAAGTCTACCATAAATCATTTCTTCACTTCTTTAAAAAAAAAAACGTAATAAAAAACGTAGCTTCCTAAACCGCTAAAGAAAAAAGGGAGTATTGAGCTGTCAAACACCATTGTTCGAAATTCAAAGTTGAATTCACACCTCGCGCGCTTTTGTGGCATTTTATTTTTAATCTTATTTTCAAAATGGTGGCCGCACAGTGGGACCTCTTTAGTTGAATGTGAACGCCGAAATTGACGTTTCAATTAAAATTTTACGTTAGCAAGTGCTTTTCTGAGATTCTGTTTGTTTGTTTGACAATGTACCAGAATGTGGGTCATATTTTTTTTGGGTGAAAGCTACCGTGTAATATTGTTTTTGTGCGAAAAAGGCGGGTAATTTCTTTGTTGCATCTTTTTTTTCTTATTCGGTAGCGATTTCACAATCTCTTTCAACCGCTTGAAGGGTTTCTTTTTTATTTATGGGCGTATAAAGATGTATTGTAATAGTCGAAACACATTGAAGATCCAAAAATATTCACGAATGCGAGTTTAATAAGTTTTCTAGCTTTTAATACATTCAAAGTGGCTAGAGGCCCTGTCACAAGTAGCAATCCTTTTTTAAAAGTGCAGATAATGCATGGAGTTACAATACCGTAAAAATATAATAGGCTAAATCATGATTGAAGGTTTGAAGATATAAAGGTACAGATACATCAAGTTCTGCTTCTTCTTAGATTCTTTATTGTACACCAACATAAATATCAAAAATTACAATAAATCGTGATGTACCAACGCTAGCTTAACTCTAAAAGAGTTTTCTTCCAGCAAACCATTGAGTGAGAGGAAAATGTATGTGTGTGGGTAAAATCAGTGTGCACACAAATAAAGATCTACTTAGGTTTGAGATATAAAAGTTATACCTATAAAAAAGAAACAATATAAGAAATAAAATTAATCTTTATGACATAAACTAAAACTAAGTAAATAGTTGACTGAATTTTTCCAGTTCCCGCCAAAAGACCCAAAAAACAAAATGGAACCCTGCCATTTTAACCCACTTGAACTTTTACAAGCGTTTAAAAAAGTTTAGGAATCGAAATTTTCAAAAAGCAATGGAGCATTATAAAGTGCTTTTGAAATGTTCAATAGGTTTTTTAAGGGTTGAAATTTGTTTAAAGTGAGTGTGAAATTTAGTTGATATTATTTCAATGATCATTTTGTTTTAAATTTAACCCACCCTGGTTTGAAAATGAGTGCCTTACAATTTAATTATTAATTTTTGTGAATTTAATCAGTTTTGAATAACCTAAGTACCTGGGTAATGTTCAATTAACGATTTTCAAAACGATTTCATGAATTATTTTAGCTTTTTCACTTGCAATGAGGCATTTTCATTTAAAAAAAATATTGGTTCAAAGACACGGAAGGATGGCGTTACAGTTGTGACAATTTAGCTGTCAGATCGAAAGTGTTACGTGATTTTATGGATTCCCTAAATTTAGGGAGCAATTTGTTAATTCGTTAATATGATTATGAAGGTTATAATGTGAAAGACGTTTTGATTCTTCGAATAGGGTACTTGACAACTAGTCAAATCAGCTACTCTTTATTGGACGTCAATACGTGCGCTTTGTATGAAAGTACTCGATGCTGAGTTGTGACGTCATCAATATTTCATTACTTTTTAAAGTTTATCTTGTTTTTAAAAATAGTATTCAAGCTAAAAACTCAATGAAAATGTGAGTTTAGCGTTATTTTCTAACCTTTTTTATTGAGAAGATTATAAAATATATTGTATGTAGTCAAATACCCAATTATTCGACTTTTTGGGTAGTTAATGTTCATTTTACATATAACAAACTAACATTTTCATTGCTATTGCGTATTTATTAGTAGTGAACAATGTATCCATTGGCAACACCACCTGTTAGATTTGATGCAAACCATAGACTAACAGCACTTTTTACTGTTAATGTGACAGGTTTATGAGTAATTTTAACATTGCCATTTAGTGATTTTTCAATTCCTTTGACTAATTATTGTAAGGACTAGCCTTGCGGTAGCATTTCCCCTCTGCCACGGTATAAGCACAATTGATCTTGAGCATTTACATTCAATTTTACACCTTATCACTAAACGAGACAGCCTATAATTGCGAAATAATAACTTCGAACTTAGAACGTTTGGGGTTCACACGAGACTACTTTTCATGATTTTTAACATTCAAAATTAGAATCTATAGTTATGGGGAATAAAATCCAAAGTTGCGGATTTCATGTTACCTCGCCCCCCGCAAAAAGTGGCAGAAATGTTTGTTAGTAGAATTACACGCGTAACCAGTACACATATAAATAGGCAAACTTCAATTCACTAGTCTTGGAAAACGCCTCAGTGTTATTTCCTTATAGAAATGTTGTTGTCCCTTAGAGATAGTTGTTTAAAAACCGTCAGCATTTATAAAGAAAGACCCAATTGGTAGAATGTCTGTGTACTACCTACCTACTAGTATTTTATTCTGTGAGTATGGAGTCTACGAACAGGGTTGCGTTCAGAACCTACGGGTGCGGTTGTTTGGTTGTTTTTCAATCTAAGGTACGGAACGAACAGTTGTTTGTTAACTCGCAAAAAGGTACGGAACGATCCCGGTTGTTTTATAACCTAGAATTTTGACATTGACAGTAATATGGGCTACCAGGGCTTCCAGGGCTTCCATCATTTCCAAATACAATATAAACTCATCTTCCATGCTAGAGAATCAAAAAGTTAATAAAAATAATTTGAAAAAAACTAACTTTTATTCAAAATGAGCGAAAAGTCAAGTAACCACAGATAATCAAAACGTCAGAGTGATTTTTAACCGTCGAATTTGATGGTTAAAAGTTGCAACCTGTCAGAGGTTCGGAACGGTTGAGTTGTGACAACCGAGTTGCAAAGAGCGTTTTTTCACCGAGGCTCTGAACGGCGTTAGTGCGAAAAGTTGCACTCGGAGTGCACTCTGGGCGTAGGTTCTGAACGCACCCCAGTATAGTCAGGCTTGTCTCACTCCACAGCTCAGTTACGCTTGACGGCCGATCCCCACCGAGTGATGAATGGCAATAGGTTAGGTATACCGTGTAAACTTCTTGGTTAAATCTCATTAGACTTGCCGCCATTTTGTGAGTAGTCAATGCGAGACTTGACAACCCTAGCGATGTCACGCTGCCAGCACGTGAAAGAATGAAAGAGGGAGACTATGTTAAGGAAGCTTTCATGTCTAATGACTCAGTTTATTTTTGTTTGCACGCGCTCCGTTGTGACGGTTATTCGCGAATTGTACGATAGGACGGGTGCGAATAACTTTGCACCTTATCGCCGGGCAGAGATAGAAATCTGTTTTCGAAGTGATTCTTCTGTACGGGTAGTACTAGTATTTATTCTGTGGTATAGGTATGGTCGGAGTGGACTAAATTCAATTACGCACACATCATTCCGAGGTACAATCAGTGTCTATTCAGTGTATCGGCAATTGTGTTAGAGAGCTGCAACGGAAATAAGTTTTATTGTTATTCGAAATTTACATTTTGATAATTGGACATTATGATAATTTTAAAATTGTACAAGGTTGTTCAGAGCGTGTTATTAGTTACAGACATTCTGCGAATCGGACAAAATGGGAATTTTACATTTCGAGAATTTATTTTATTAATCAAGAAAAAAATGCAGTCCTCCTCAAATATAATTATTCCTAAAAAAATTCAGTCCTCAAATATAATCGACCTATCATCAAATATAATTATTTTCATACTTATTTCACATTTTTATTTCGTTGATCATGGTAGGAATTCGACATTTTGATGTTCAAGATAGCTTGGCTTTTGACCTCACTAGATTACTACGTCACCACTTGACTCCTCAACGCACTAATAGCCCAAAATGCGTCTAATTCTACCAAACAGACAACAGATTCAATTACGCAGCACACATAATTCCGTGAAGCAATCAGTGTCCGTCCAATGTGTCCCCAAATTGTGTTAGAGACTGGATCACAGAATAGTTTCAGTATTCATTTATGATTTTAAATAATATTCTAATTATTTGAAACAAAGTTGAAAATTTGGCATTCGGATATTATGATAAACTGGGCATTATGACAATGTGAAAATTAATTTTAATTTTAATATGCGTCATAATGGATATTCTAGACTATGGTAAGTCCAAGATAGCTCCGTGTTTATGAAAGGCGGTTTTAGATTTTATTTCATAATTCATAATTGTTTATTGCTCACACAGAGTACATGATAGGTGCCAACAATAGGTAAATAAGTTACATCTGTGAACCTTCCTATTCCTTTTCCTATTTCCTGTTCCTATTTTCCTTTTTAAAGCTGTTTGAGCCGTCAAAACTTTTTTTTTTTTATTTATAATTAATGAACTTTTTGCTTGTGCGTTAGCACTGCATTTCCGCCAGTGTCAAGTAGTTTGTGGGAGTATCTATCCCAATCTCAGGGATTGTTTTTGATAAAGAACAAGAAGAGATTAAGGAATGCGGAGCCTCGTGGCAGGCAAGTATAATACAATGAAAATATACAAGATTCATTGGGTGACATTTAACAAAAAACTTAACATTGACATAAAACCTTTAACATAATGTTTATAGAACATAAAATTAAAGGTCTTAAAGATTTTCAGCTCTGTCAAAATCACGGAGTTATCGTGGACGCACTATAGTCATCATAAAGATTTTTATCCTGAATATATCAATATTTTTCAATAAATATACTTTAAGAGGATATAATTCGGAGCGCGCTCCATACAAACGTACTATGGTGATATTTTCAATACTAACCAATTAAACTCAATTAAATTTTTCAGAATCAATCTAAAAACAAATTTCTATGCTTCTATAGAGTCAGATTTTCGTTAAAATGTATAGTTTTAAAGTTACAGTGCCGCAAAGATTTCCATACAAATGTTAAATTAATCCTAGCATTGAAACTGTATATTTTAACGAAAATCTGATTCCATACAAGCATAGATATTTCTTTCAAGATTGTTTCAGCAATATTTCATTGACTTTAATTGGTTAGTATTGAAAATATCACCATAGTACGTTTGTATGGAGCGCGCTCCGAATAATATCCTCTTAAGTTTAGGTTCAGGGCGTCTTTATCATTTTCTGTAGTTTTTCTGCTCAATAAATAATTTTTGTTATTTATTTGCCAGAATTTCCTATAAGAATACATTTACGTCTTCATTATACAACGTGTTAATGAATTAACGCAAAACTAGAAAGTAGTTTGTTTCGAATCGAGAGCAGAATCGAATTATCATGTTTTCAACATAGGTTTTTTTTTCAAAATATTAAATAATTTATTTGTAAAATTTTAAATTTACTGAACTCGATCTCAATCAACCGCTCGGGCACTCTCATCCTACTTACTACCAACACAAGATTCTTAAAATGTATCCACGAGCACGCTAGCGGTTTCATTAATTGCTGAAATGATAACAAATCATTTTTGCCTGAAAACTTAAAATGCGAATAACTTTAAAATTTAATTATCAAAATAATGAAATTATTGTTTCAATCTAATTATTTTGTTATAAATCAGTTGGGGTGTATGAGGTTTTGCGCTTATTCATGAACACGTTGTATATACACTTTACTACACAAACGTCAACACAAGAAAAACCCCAGCTTTTTCACGATTCATACAAAGTTTCGCCACTTCTCTACATGAAAGTATCAAGTGCGCACGTGTCCCATGTCAGTCTCACTTTGCGACCACCCTCAGAACTAAATTACTTGCCAATTTGTGATGGACACTGTAGAGGGAAGTTAGTTGATCGAGATACAGGAGCTATGGATAGATACGTGATTATTTATAATAGAATTTCGACTACTATTTGAACGGTGCTGTTGAAACAGAGTTCAAGTAACTATATTAGTGCTTCGAGGATGAAATGTCAAGTGTTAATATGTTGTTGGCTAACATTTACATACTGCAAGAAAATATGCAGGATGCTTCTTAATATGCTGACAGTATTTGAGGAGATGATCAGACCACCAAATTAAACAACTATCCTTAAGGGAATAACATCGTAATCGCGAAATAAATTGTTATCCCATTGGGTCTATAGTCTAGGAAAAATAAGGTTTGAGATTGCATTAAAGACACTTTAGTAAATGTGTTTGAAATAATATTACTGTTAGTTTCTAACACTTTTGTCGAGATTTCGTGGTTATATAGGCTCAGGAACCTGAGAAATACCTTAAAATCGATATTAATGTACAAATGGCAAGCTTATTTCTAAAAATATTTCGACCAGCATACCAGCAATAGAGACAGTTAATTATCAAAAGGCTAATTTAATGTGTAAAAACAAACAGTAAATAATTTTGTTTTGAGGTTATAATTTTTGAAGACTTACAAAATATTAAATATCTACCCAAATTAACGATATTAATCGTGGATTATTATTGTTATAAGTAAAACGTATTGAACGAAGCCATCCTGTACAAAATCACCAGTTTTCCATTTTTTGTTCATACCTAAATTTAATGTTTTGTAAATGTCTTAATTATTCAATAATAAAACAAAAAAATCGGGGATTATTGAGAATTTATGTTTTTCAGGTATGTATCTACTATATTCCAAATTTTCACCAAAAGTGCAATTAATGCAACCTACTCCATACAAAAATCCGTAGATTTCCCCGACTACTAGTAGAACAGCAATTTTTGGTTCGCTATTTCTATAGTCTCGTAGAGAAAGTTGTTTAGTTTGGTGTCCTGATCATCCCATTACCAAAAGCAGTCAGCATTATTAAGAAGTACCTTCCAGCGTCAATGCAAATTTAAAATCTCCTATGCGTATTTTTTTCCGAAAATTTGTTTTGCTGACATCTGAGGTGCCGTTTGCAAAAATTTATATGGGAATACCTTGTTATTTCACTGATTGAGTTATCACTTTGTTAATAAGGGCTAGCGTATATGAATTATACAGTTTTTCGTTTTTCTCTTTGCACATATGTGATTTTAAGTTTGCAACGATAAAAGGGATCTTTAAAATGTTCTTTAAGGTGGTTGCCGTTATTAATTTCACACAAAAGTTTGACGCATAATACGCGTAGACGGTATTAATAAAAGTAATATTTTATATAAGTAAAATAGTTCAGAAAATCTAAATGTACACATACACATACACACATAAACTCACGCCTTTTTCCCAGAGGGGTAGGCAGAAACTATAGATCTCCACTTTGGGCGGTTCTGACACACCTCTCTTGCTTCCTCTAAGTCCATACATCTTTTCATACATTCCCTTCGATTTCGACTACTTTTAACCTGGCATTCTTTAATGACGTCACAAATAACATTTGCAATTTATAATATAAGTTATAAAGCTTTGAAATTTTCTGTGCAACCACCTTAATTAGTAACCTACTTTTTTCATGTCTACTCCGATTCCATGTCTCGGTTTAAATTTGTCGTACTATTTCTGGCCACCCCAAAAAGGAATAAAGTATGTTTATGCCGGTATGTAGATACGGTCGTATATCTTTTAAAACTCATGATACATTGTGAAGGGATAAGATGTGACATGATTGTGATGGATTACTTCAACGACAATAGCTTGAGCAATCATTGCTCCAGTCTTGTTAGGCGTGTTGGGTATGCTAGGAGGAAATAAGGATATTAAAGTCCGGCCGCTGAAAGATTGCGTTTGACAGTTACCATAAAATTGTAAAAAACTGAATGAAAACTATAAATGCCGATCATTATTTAGTAGCTTTTTGAACTTAAAAGGGCAGCTAGTGCCCTGTGTACTAGAGTGAGCACAGGTAAACAATATTTTCATTCAGTTTTTTACAATTTTATGGTAACTGTCAAACGCAATCTTTCAGCGGCCGGACTTTAGTGCAGGACAAAAGCTTACTAATTAAAGTAAAATGAGTTCCTGATGTCAACCATATTTTTTGAATACATCTGGACATATTGGACATTTTGACAATTTTATTTTAACAGTGAATTTAAATATGTTCTAGTGTTCCATACTAAACTACAAATCTACTCGAGCTAAATGTATGGGACAGCTGATTTTTTTTTCTTGATTTCGATGTTGGTCCTATAGTTAAAGTTGTTCAGTTTGATGGAATAAACAACCCCCTTAAAATTTTAAATGGTCATTTGACTTTTTTAACACCTTGTATTATGCACTTACCTATACTTCATTTCAAATAGTAACGAAATTTTAAGGCTATTTTGAAATACAGAAACAGAGATTTGAAACACTTCCTCTCACTTATTCTTAGAACAGCTTTAGTAACGTCCAAGATATGTCGGATAGTATATCTTTCTGATAAATAAATTATATTTGCAAATCAGAATTAGCCAGAAAGCTATACAGGGTCCTTCTTAATATGCTGACACTTTTTTAAGGGGATGATCAGACCGTCAAACTGAACAACTTTCTCTATGGCACCAACATCGAAAAAAAAGATCTACGGTCCTATACATATGGCTCGAGTAGGTTTGTAGTTTTGTCTGGAACAGCAAATTTTTTTTCGCGATTTAGATGTTGGTGCCATAGAGAAAGTTTTTCAATTTGATGGTCTGATCATCCCCTTAAAAAAGTGTCAGCATATTAAGAAGGACCCTGTAGGAATCGGAAAATCTATACGTCCTTATTTGAAATGTGGTATAGTTTCTATTTTGACACGTTGTATAAAGCCTTATCTATCGAACAAGCACAAAACAAAACACGGAAATGGAATTTGAATTAAAAAAGGTCATTTTGCAATTCAATTCAAATTTTTACACAATGTGTCCTAAAACATTGAATGGATCTCCGAGGACATGTTTGAACAGCCGCCTCTGGTACAATCGCGAACACAAGTGTAACAAAAATGAAATTTATAACTCTTTTGAAACGGTGAAGGAAAACATCGTGAGGAAACCTGCATACGCTGAAGAAGAAATTCTGATGCGTATGTGCATAAGCATAAGCATATGAGTAGTAGGGATTCGCCGTTTCTGGACCAATGTTCCTGGGCCAATCAGAGGCCTCCACGTGTCGATCGTTTTTTGGTGCACGTGAATTAAAAGCGCGAATCAAAGTAATTGGCCCGCTATAAAGTTAATATTAAAGTAATCCGCGGGTGATATCAAACCGCGAATCAAAATAATTGGGGCGCTATAAAGTTGATATGAAAGTTATTCGCGGGTGATATCAAATAAATTCCCGATCTCAATCAATGAATTCGCGGGGTAACATTTATAAATGTAGTAGTAGGGATTCGCCGTTTCTGGACCAATGTTCCTGGGCCAATCAGAGGCCTCCACGTGTCGATCGTTTTTTGGTGCACGTGAATTAAAAGCGCGAATCAAAGTAATTGGCCCGCTATAAAGTTTATATTAAAGTAATCCGCGGGTGATATCAAACCGCGAATCAAAATAATTGGGGCGCTATAAAGTTGATATGAAAGTTATTCGCGGGTGATATCAAATAAATTCCCGATCTCAATCAATGAATTCGCGGGGTAACATTTATAAATGTAGTAGTAGGGATTCGCCGATTCTGGAATACTTGATGTATGTTATGCGGTTTTTATATCAAATTTATTTGAGGTACACATTCAGGGTGGTCCTCGCAATGTTACCTGCGTGAGATTTAAGGTTTTTTTTCTCTCTCTATTGTTTAAGGGTATTCTTAAGACCGTCCGTTACAGGCTTCGACAAGAAACCGACTCATCAAAGAGGCTGGGAACTATTGTACATTGATAAGCGTGGTATTTACAAGGATTCTTTATAATTATTTCTTAATAGTGTTTCTTGGGCAATAGCGTACACGTTTTAACAAGAAATCGACTTCTTAAGTGTCTCCATAAAATGCATGTTTGTGCAAGTTATTTATTGTTCAATGACCATCTATAAAATGTTGCACTCGCTGATGTTCGAGTAAAGTATTATGCAGATTGCGAATATTGTTATTTTTAAAAAGAAATAGGTTTTTTAGGTATAAAAATTTATTTAAAAAATATAGTTTTCAACATTTCAGATATTAGTAAATCATTATACAAAGCGTCATCATCTGAAAACATTTTAATAAAGTTAGACATCGAGATACCCTTATATCTAAAGTGAATGTATACTAAACAATATAAACCACAAACTGAACTTAAATAGTGTTGTATTACTTTACTATTGTAAATACTTCTTTTCGTATTTCTCTCCAAAAAAGTAGCATGATAACCAGTTGGCTTTCGACCAAAGGAATCAAAATATTCCCCCACGCCGTCAACATTTATAAAAATAGCGACCCAATGAGAACCAGGCTTTGTATCAGGATCCAAATTACTAATCAGATAACATGGTAAATGGACCCGTACTGGTATTCGATTGGCTGCAAAAACATTAAATTCCAGACGTGAATCAACTTTTTTCATACATTTTTGAATATCTTGTGTATTCATTTTACCTATTCTATTCAAAACGAATTAATAACGTTTATTTACTAAACATTTGAAGCTTACATCAGTGATGATAAACGCTAATTAAAAATACATAGTGGTGTTTAGCATTTATATTTATTTTACACTTAACTATTGTAGTCTATAATAACATCACGGTTTTTATTTATTTCAATAACACTGTCAAATTCAGCGTATATCATACAGTTTACAGTTGTTTCAAGAGATTTATCAAATCGAACTTCCAATCGAACACTACCACGTTTTATTATATTCCAATGAGACTGTGCGTTTGCGCATAAATCAGGAGTCATATCAAAAGCCATTAAACAATATCCATTTGCAAAACTTTCTTTCGAGATTGAATTTCCATCATTCAGGAAATGAATACCTGTTCCTGAGAATAAAGTGTGATATGCACTTGTAAATACATTAGTACTAAAAGATGTTTGTAATGTTCTTGATGGTATTTGATGGCCGTCTACATATAAGCTAAATAAATTAACACCGTGATTACTAAAGTTAAAGGGATTTGTATTAAGACTACCATTGAATGCTCCATTATTTACGAACCCAACTACACATCGCTTAGGTACTTGACCCAGAAATATATTGTCTATGGCTTTTCCTTGAATTCCTGCTGGAATTGTTAATACTTTTACTTCTGCACGTGTAATCGGATATTTTGCAGTTGTGGTGGCTAATACTTTTTCATGAGCAAGTAATATTGATGGGTTTATTCTAGCTTTGCGCATTATAAGAGAAGCAGTAGAAATGTGAACGTTGAATTTTGTATCTGACGATGAACACATGAGATTGAAAGTTTCTTTAGTACGTACTAATTTCACACGCAATTCCACACCATTAATTAAAAACTTTTCTTGATTAAATATATCTGCATGTAAATGCCCAATCATTTCAATTGTGTTACTTTCTTTTGCAATGCTTTGTCTTTTCGTAAATCCTTTGTTTGTAGCGTCACATGAATCCATGTTTGACGCTGTATCTTCATACCACAACCCACAAGTAAGATGAGACTCTTTAGCAGCTGGACCATAATTAAGTAAAGTCTCTATATATGCACGATATGCGTAAGTATTATTTGGTGGAGACACAAGTTTTTGGTTCATGTAAATATCTACCTGATTAAAAAGTGAATGCAACCAATTATTTACAGGTGCTACTGCGGTTGCTGCAGCAATGGAGGTTAAATCTTGGTTTAATATTTTAGCTTTTATGTAAAGAAGAGTGTGAGACAAATCGATGTAATCATCACCAGAGCCAGGTACCAAAAATTCAATGGGTCCATCATCACTTAATGATGATATAGGGTTATAGTGAATCCACTGTCCACTTTCAATGCTGGTTTGTGTTGATGGTAGTGCAAAGAGGTCTAGCTCTGATTTGATACATTCACAAGAGTGGTTGTGTAAAAACGACATATTTTATTTTATTTTTGAAAAAATATCGGTAATCTGCTTTCTTCGTATTTTTTGAACACCTCTTCGCTGTGATGCTTTCGATAGAGTGATTAGCTTCTTACTTGGTCTAACAATTTTATATCCTGAACCAGACATGATTGAATCAATTTTTTCATCTGCCTTTCTTTTTAAGTTTGAACTAACAGTTTTCAAACGCGTTTTTATAGATTCATCTAAAGGGCGTGCGCTCACCATATCTGATAAAAGACCCATTCCCGCATTTAATGCTTCTTTACCAACAAATTTAGCACCACTCTGTAAAAGTGGAAACACTGATCTGAATAGTCCACCTAGGAAACTTCCAATACCATGACCACGTTGATGAGGTGCGCCTTTATATATAATGCCGACTCCTGAACCAGCTTGATGAGAATAATATCTTTCATAGGGACAAGTCATCATAATATAGTTTTTTAATCACTTTACTCGTTTAAAATGCAGTTTAATTGATGAAGTTCCAAATTGAAATGGTACCCTTTCACCTATACTTGTTCTTATATCTATTTCTATGATATCAAACTCTCTGCGCATTACAGGTACATAATGAGCCGGGGAAAATGTGTTCATTTTATATGCACCATATGTGTATTTTGAAGGATCTAATGGAATTATTCTTAATAAGAATGCCATGACATCTCCAACTATTTGTGGTTGAATTATGTCAGAATAAATAAAAAGTTGTGATGGCAAACCTAGATACAAATTTACAGGATATTTTCCTATACCACTGCGAATAATATTTGTGTTAGGTTCAAAGCCGAGTTGTAAGCTAAGTCGAGAGGTAAGTTTGAGGCTACTTATACTTTTCTTCAATGCTGTGACCTTTACAAGTTTTGATATTTCATCATATTGAAATTTTACTTTATCTCTGATTAAGCTATTCTCATTGAAAGCACTTAAAAATGTTTCGATGCTATCATAGTTCGTAGCAGGTATATGGGATTTGTAGTCCAATGTGCTCCGCAGATCTTCATTAGATTCGATTGGTACATGTTCCTTTTTCTTAACGTATATGACATTCTCGTGATCTTGAACGTTTAATATTGTGCATGGATAGTGACATTCCACCAGCCCAACCACCCATTCCCCCTCTAGTTTGATTGTTTTAGGTAATTTTGTAAAAAAATTTGATGTTACATTATCAGGAAAATATGACATTGAACTATTACTTAGCAAAGTTATGTAGAAACTATCTTCAATCATATTTTTCTAATGCTGATGCGCGTATCCAACTATTAAACTTGTTAGGATAACCTTTCCACTTAACAAACAATTCCTTTCTGTTACCTGAATAGCGAGTGCGCAGGATTTTATCAATTTTGTATGCAATGGTGGGGTCATATAATACTTTTTGTAATTCTTTTTCATAAAAAGTTCCTACGATAGGCTCATTTTGCAGGTCTTTCAGGGTATATACTACCTTAGGTTTTCTATTAATTATGGAAGATATTACAAATAGTTCATCACTCCAGTTTGTTTCGTATCCTTTCTGAAAAATATGTTTATATTTAGTAATTCTAACATGATCACCGACACCTAATTTTGGAGATTCCATGATATTATTTCGATTTTTTGGTCTATCATACAAGTTGCACCAGACGGTCATAATATTGCTAGAATTAACATCACATGGACTCATTTTTATGCTTGAATGATAGCTGTGATTATATGAATTAAGTAAATCTTGCAAGATATTCACATATCGATATGTATTTTTATGAGTAAAATAGCGCCACATTTTCATTTTTAGGGTTCTTTGGAACCTTTCTACAATACTGGCCTTTATATCAGGATTGTTCGTAGTGTAGTAGTTAATATTATTACTTTTAAAGTATCCCTTTACGTCTTTTGAAACAAACTCAGTGCCTTTATCTGATTGTATATGTCTAGGAGTAGCTTTTGCTTCAGCAAATATACTTTCGAAGCATGTTTTAATTGTTTCTGAATTCTTTTTCTTCAGTGGCCTTGCGAAAGCATATTTACTGAAGACATCAATAACACACAGAATGTATTTAAAACCATCATTATATTGACAATAAGTTCGCATGTCACTCAAATCAGCTTGCCAAAGTTCATTAAAATTAGACAAAATATATTTATTCCTAGGAAATTTTCTATGCACAGGTTTATGCAATGTGTATGTTTCTTGTGATCGAAGCCAATCTTGTACTTGAATTTTGTTCATTTTACCTTTCATAGATTCAGTAAGTTTGTTAACGCTGCCGTACCCCGCTGGGTGAGCAACATCATAATAAATATCTTCTATGTTCAATAGGGGGTCCATCTTTCCCAATCGATTCTTCTTTTTTCTCTAGCTCTAGACGATACTGGTGTACGTGTTGGAGTCTCCTTTAATTGCTCTATAGTATAGTTTTTAAGATATTCTTGGGTCTCACGATTACCAATGCATGACAAGGGTACCCCAATATCAATCAAAGTTTTTGCAAATTCTTCCCATGCTAAAGGTTTTGGTCTTTTTAATTTTCTTAATATGTCATTAATTAAATCGACAATATTACTGTTAGGAATAATTTTATTGTTAATAACGATAGTACCTTTATTATCCCATTTGATTTTATCTGGATTTTTTAAAATACAATCTAATAAAAATTGACCCTTTTGCTTGAATGTTTTCGGTATTAATCTTAGCAAATAAGCATGATCGTATACGTGCAACACATCTTCTTCTGAAGAAACCTCTCTTTCTACTGGTTCGGTTTGTGTTTGTGCATCAACTTTCTCATGTTTTATTTTATCGACAACATCACTAACTATCGATAATTTTAATGGTAATTTGTTTTGATCACTAAAGTGAAAATATCGCTGAAGTGTTTGATAGTATAAAGACCATTTTTCACGATCATCCAATTTACTACTAATAATTTTATCCATTTCCTTATCCAACCGTGAAAGGGTATCATCACTAGAAGTCTCCCTTTTTTTCAGATTTTCTATTACACTTGGATCAACAAGTATCATTTTCTTTGTATTCTCCATTTTACTTGGTTATTGTATTTATTAATGTAGAAAGAACTGCACCTAATATGATAGGCAGAAACGCACCACCCTTCTGAACTATTAAACGCCTCCTAGTTTTGTTTTTGCTTTTGGTTATTAACTTTCTAAGAACGTTCTTGTGTTTCTTCAGTATAGATTTATCTTTATCTTTTAACGGTACTTTGCCCTTTAAAACGTTGAATATACACTCACTTATGCAGTTTATTTCGTCTTCTCCACAAATTTTTAATAATGCGTCTCGATATTTGGGTTTGAGATTGAGTAGTGCTTTTAATAGTCCATGATGCGTCTTTACTCTTCCAATCATAATTTTATACTGTTCTTTTATGATTGATTTCTATTTGATATCACTTGAGAAAAAACAGTTCAGTTTACATATACTGATAACAGATTCCTTGGTCTCCTTTATATCAATTTTATTTTCAAATGTTTTCAAAATGCATTCACAAATATATTTTATTTCTTCGTCGCTACAAACCTCTAACAATGCTTCGCGGTATTCTGATTTTATCGTATTTAATGCTTTTAGGAAATTGTGATTAGTTGTTTCCTGTTCTGACATTATTTAGAACTGAATGAAATATGTCGATTAACATCATATTTATACCCCTTCTTTGGAATATAAACTGTACAGTAGTTATCAAATGGAAATATTTTAGTTTTAAAACGATACATATCATCAGTATTTTGTTTGAGATCGATCATCATATACCCGTGAGCTTCCGTAGTTGAATCTTTATATGCCTCTTCAACAAATTTTGAATTGTCAGGATTAACTTGACGAGCTAAATATCGTATTTGTGTTCTATCTCTCGGGTTTTTAAAATAAATTATGTAACTAGAATTCAAAGAAATATCTCGTTGACCTTTACCTTGATGGAATAAGTTTTGAGTAATATAAAATACACTCAGATTCCTGTGATGACTCCCTTTAGTAAAAATATCAACAATACGACCATCTGATTCTCTCATAAGATCATCAATTATAATAAGTCTAGGTTTCTTTCCATCAATCATATTCAAATCTGGAACACCTTGATTATAATTAACTTTTTCTAGATTATAAAGTGGTTGCATTTCATCATAACACCATATTATTTCATGAAATTCTACGTCACATATTTCTTTGCAATGGTTTAGAAAATTTGTTACAAATTTAGTTTTACCACAACCACTTGGTCCAGCTACAATAGTTGTGAAAGGATGGCAAAAATGAATCATAGTAAAATAATTTACTGTGTGTTGGTTTGAAGACGAATACGTTTTGAATGATTCATTTTAAACAAAGTTCTTACTTTTAAATAAAACAGGTGAAAGAATAATGAAAATAAAAAGAAATTGATAATAATTCATGAATTGTTTATTTTACAAATTAAATTACATTAATATCTACAAAGAACTACTTCTACATTTATTTCAATAATAATGCTAGATATTAAAAAACATGCATTTGAACTATTACATTATTATATACACAAGTAAACTAAAAATATACTAAACATCTTAAAATAATAA
This sequence comes from Agonopterix alstromeriana, assembly GCA_963924505.1. Classification (NCBI taxonomy): domain Eukaryota; kingdom Metazoa; phylum Arthropoda; class Insecta; order Lepidoptera; family Depressariidae; genus Agonopterix; species Agonopterix alstromeriana. The sequence goes on along the minus strand of OZ004689.1, from coordinate 7,996,106 downwards.
TGGATAGCTATTATATTCTAGAAGAAATTTTAAAAAGACACATAAATACATCGAATAGCAAATGACATACACTTCTATAATGGTACAGAAACTAATAATACCATTGTTTGTTCTGTGTGTTTATTTGTATCAGCGTTTTCAATCGATTGATTCCGCGATAGGTGATGTTTTTACTATCCTATAATGACCCCACGCAAGAGTATCAGTAGAATTGTCTAATAAATATCGTTTTGTATCGCTGTGTGAGAGTGATATTTTAGTAATTTTTTGCGTAAATATTATGTGTTTTATTGATTTGAATCGTAACATTTCACAGCGTTGAATATTCTTTTCAAATAAACATTTTTTATAATCATCGAGACAAAACTTTTTAGTAACACATTTATTAACGCCTTTTGCTTTAGCAATAATGTTATTATCTTGAACGTCTATTGCGTACATTTTTGATCGAAGACCTACAAACTCTTTAAAAATTTGACCGTTGTTTTCATCTTTGAAAAAACCTAATCGCTTTTTGTTTAATAATGGTAAACCATATTCGTTGTTAAGGGGATAATCCGATGTATCAAAATACAAGTTAAGATCTGATTTTATGTCGTGATAAAAGTTTTCTGTAAAAATTTGATACACTAAACTGTCAGTATCTGTGTAAAGCAGTTTAAGGTTTTCACGATATTTCGTTTTCATGAAATCATAATGAAATTGATACATTAATGTTTTTGATAAATCTAAAATACAAAAACCCAGGTAAATTGGTTTGTTGTATAAGACTTTTGTTTTATTTAACTGTACTGCAACTAAATTCTCAGAGAATATTGATAAACTGTGGAATTCGGGTCTAGCTATTAAAGATTGAACCCCTTGAGTTTTACCACGATTTTGCCAGTGATTCAATAATTTAACGTCAACTCGCTTAGTTACATTTTCCATCGTTTTACCAAATACCGAATTATTCATCAGTTTATAAAAATCTTTATCAAAATCAGAAGATGCTAACGAACGCATACGAGTGTTAAGATCAATATAACTTTTTAACCACGCTGATTGTTCGAATTTCAATATTCTATGGATTTTAAGCAAGCGTAATCCCTTTCTTAAGCACTGTTTTAGATTTCTATAATGAATGACGTAGTTTGTTTTTTTGTTTAAATTAGGAATCAACTTTTTTTCTTTTGTGTTACCTAAACAGACATTTTCCGGACAGAATGGGAAGTCAGAGTGATCGTCATGTAAATCGTTTGGGTATTCTAAATCAACTTCCAAAATAAAACCGTGTTCAGCATCGTCCGAAACATTGTAATCTGTATTTACATCGACCCATTCAAATTTGCCAGTAGGAAGGCTTTGAGACATAGCCCAACCGTAAAGATTATTTGCATCCAGGTACATGAGAAATGAAGAAGGAGAGTTTCGATCGTATTCTGGCATAAATTTATTATTCGCTTTTGCATATCTATTACTGCATTGTGATATACCACCCCGGATATTATTTGCGATGAAAGCAATTTTATCAATGTCAGTTAAAAGTTGTAATTCAATTTTAGTGATAATTAACATGGCATCCCAACTTAATCCTGGTGCTGTGTAATAGTGAGAAGGATCTAATCCATATGTTGTAAGACACACGTTTCTAAAATTTTCAAACACATCAGTTAATAATAAAACGTCTGTTTTTAAGTATAAATCGGAATAATCACCCATGTTCTGACAACCAAAATGATTCCACACATCAATAGCATGTTGGTAATCGTTTTCTGATATGTGATTATCTGTCAGAGAACTATAAAATTTATCGCGAGGGGGAAGTGAAGTTAGTTTTAACGATTCAAATGATGTCATGAATTCATATGGATAGACACCTTTACGTATTAATCTTTTAAAGTCTTCTTCGTTTGGGAAAATTAATTTCAACTCATTGAATTGTTGGGATGTTAGATTTTTAGCTAATTTGTCAAGGCTACTAGACATAAATTTAAATGAATCAAGAAACCTCAACGTCATTGAATGGTTATTAATATGCAATTTTTTCGAAAAAGAAATATATTTCTCTTTGTTCTCAGGGATAACTTCTATGTCACCATCTTCAAAACTTAGTCCATGCACTATAAAATGAGCATCATAGTTGCTTAAGTTGTGGAAAAATATTGGTATGAAATTAGGTGTTTTGTATTTTTCACAACACGAAGGATGAGCAATCCCTTCATATAAACCAGTATGCCAATTATATGAAATAGTAGAATTACCATTTAAATTTTGTGTACAAATAAAACAAACAGTACTTTGGGCGATGTTAGCATTATTTGCTTTTGTTAAAGGTAATGGGGGTTTAACAAAAGCATTTTTTTTGCAAATGATTTCTAAGTCATTTTTAATTAATTTCATGAAGGTTTGTTCACAATCTTTACCTGTATAAGTTCTGTACGTTGATAGGGAATCATTATAAGAACACTTGATATAGTACCCAAAACTGTACATTTCATGTTTTTGAACATTAGTAGTTGACGATTTATTTGGGTTGTCAGAACAAGTTTGAATTGGGTTTAAAAATGCTTCGAAATCGGCATATACAACAAACGGTAGTCGTAATTTACGTTCATAATTATTGAAAGAAATTTGGCTGGAGGGGGTCAATTCATTAAACCAATTTTTCTTTGTATCTTGTGGAGAAGGTAAATTTGTGCACACATGGAAACAATCATTTTCCTGATGCTTCACTAATTTGTTAAGTGATGTAAAATGTAATAAACAGCCATCACAAATATGGAGTGCATGTTCTGATGACGTTAATTGGTTAGATACCAAACGAGATAAATTTTTGATATAACAATAATGTCCTCTGTTACCTTCGGTAATGTATAATAAATTTAAATGCTTAGTTTTCCTACATTTCGTAAAGTGTAACGGACCCACAACGCTGTGTTTTTTACTTTCGGAATTATAATCTAGACCAAAAACATTAACACTTACATCATTCAGTTTTTCAAATTTATAAACATCATTTATTTTGATTGGGAAAGGAAGATTTCCAAATTTCAATTTATTTTTATGAATCGCGTAAGAATTTACCCTGTTAGTATGTTTATTATCTTTTGTTTCATATAATCCGGATAATACAGCCCAACGAAAGCATTCATGATCCTTATTTTGTACATTAATCACGGCTTTTTTATTTTTGATGTCTACTGGCAAGTCGATGTATGAAGAACCACATAATGGGTTAAATTTGTTGATGTTCAAATCTACATGATTTATTTTAACTAAACTCCATCCACTATCTTTCCTCTCAAAATTTGATAATTTGTTTAAAATTTCATTACTAAGCAATGAAAAAATAATATTTTTATCATCACCAGTAGAAACAACATAATTACTTATTTGAAAATCAAACGTGTTATTTAGCTGTTTTGTCTCTTGAGTGAAATTCGCATTAAGAATCAAATTAACTTTAATTACAACTTGATCAATAATTGAACGTTCTAATAATTTAAAAATTCGGTCTTTAACGTTTTGTAAAAACAGTTCAGGCGTTTCGAATGATTGGACACTATCAGGTAATATTCTATAAGTAACAACTCTATTTCCGAATACACTTTCGATTAACTGTACGTTAGAAAATTCCCTATCAGACGTTAAAACATTGTTTTTGTGTTTGTTGCTCTTTAAATGGTTTACAAAATATTTCCTTGACACACGCACATGACACACAGAACATTCAATTTTATCATTATTTTCTGTACTTACATTAGTCTCCGACGCTTGCGGTGGTGTAGTTGCATCGTAATACGAAGTCGAAGGACCATATTTCTTTGTCGGTGGGCGCTCTTCTATCTCCGAAGTCGTTGTACGTCTCTTTAATCCTCCTCCATCTTGCGAAGATCTGTAAAATAAAAATAATCATGAGTATATTATGATTTCATTGTACAGTTAAATCATGAAAATTATATGGTTTAGATACTAACTGAACTCTTTTTGACACCCTAAGCAATACGCCTGCATTATGAAAACTCCATCTATTTCATCCGATGTAGAATCATTTTTAGTTTCCATATTACTATGTCCATTACATGGTGTAAAATATGGTATTATATCTGGGTCTTTTATCATGGAGATAGGTAACACGTTTTCTATGTACCACATTCTTATTGAATGGTGCATTTTATTTATAATTAAAGATTTGCTTAACGTTGCAATCTCATGTGGAGTTAATCTATTACTTTTATGAATCGAAAACATTTTTGGATAAATTGTGATACAAGTACAAGAGTCACAGGATCAATGAGTTCAATGACAGAGAACCCTCTGTTTAAATACTTAAAAGTTCCCCAACCACTTCCTTTAGAAAGGTTTTGGGGTGTTATAAAACAAAAAAGTATAGCAGGTACTTGAAATACACGTTACAACAGGATCAAACAATATATTATGTCTTTCACCCTGAACTCAAAAAACTCAAGAACACGTTAATACAAGCTAAAAAATAATACTCACGTGTTGTACTGATGTTGACTTAGATTTTCACATACGTCGTACAGTTGCATGTCATCGTTGTTCTCTCTTTCAACATCTTCACAAAGCTGGTCGAGTTCAAGATCGTAGTCATCACAGTTCAAAATGTCCATGGTGATGTTTTGTTTATTACACAATAATTATAAGAACTTAATATTAAACCTAAACAAACACTTCAGTTACTATTTCATATCACTTCAGTTACTATTTCGTATCACTCCAGTCACTATTTCGTATCATTTCAGTCACTATATTTCTTATTAGTCTTGTCATTATCTATAAAATAATTAGAACAATCCTGCTTGGATGCTAATAATTTAGTAATATTAAATATTACATCGCGAGCACTTTGTAGATGTTTATCCTCTTCGCAATCTGCATAATATTTTACTCGAACATCAGCGAGTTTCCATTGCTCCGATGGTGCAACGTTTTTTATTTTATTTAAATCATATACTTCAATTTTAATGAGGTGAGATGCATCTGCTCCTTCATCATTGTTGGATGTTATATACGCCACTCCTCCGGAAGAGCTTCGAGCCACACTGGACGACTTCTTTTTTATCTTCAATTTCTTTTTTTGCTTCTCAAAAAATCGGTCTATGTCGTTGGCAGATCTCTTCCTAGCAATTGCTTGCTTGCCTTTGACACCAAGCGTTCCCTCCTCCTCACTAGCTTCATCAGGAGTTGCGTAATAGTACGGTTTGAAAGTATTTTCCGAAAACTGAAACAATACATTAAGCAATAAATTAAATATTCTTAGATATTTCACTAAGCACTACCTAGCCTTAACCAATGTACTAAGGGTACAAAACATACATACATATTCTCACAACGGTAATCCCTTTCAGGGTGGTCAGAAACATTGTTACAACTACCAAGAACAAATCATCAATAACTGACCAATAATATTCAAAACAAGTAATACAGTGAAAACACAATTAAAGACACAAAACACAGAACACACAATAGAAAAAAAATAAGACAAGTGAATTAAATAAAAATACTTACATCCATTTTTTATTCTGGCTCACTCACACTGCACAAGATAACTTTACTATAACTTTGAAGAACTACTGTTGTCAACAGAACTGCGTAGAGAACACTGATGCATCTGTTTGGAACGAAGTCTGCTTTTATAGATCGAAGACAATGGACCACCCATTAGAAAAAAAGACGCGCGGTAACCAAAACAGCAAAAACCTGCACCAACATGTTTAAAAGAGAACCTGTACAAACATGCATCTTGCACATTTAAAGAAATAATATTTCATTTAAATAAAGGGCACAACAAAAGAGCGGTATCTGTTTTCATGAAGAAAAAAAAAAGGTTGGGCAACGCATTAAATATGACGTACCTATTTTAACAGATAACAATAGACAGGTGTTCACCCATTGTTTGCATATTGAGAAAGAAACGGCTCCTAATGTAGGCTAAAGGAAAAAGCATGTTTGTGCAAGCTCAAGCGGCGTTATTAAAAGAAATACAGAACTTTCGGACAGCCTTCGACCACCTTCTTTTTCTTAGTAGTTTCCAACTTCAATAACAATAAAGGGACGGTCTTAAAATATCATTAAAACACGTATTAATTTAATATAACCCACGGATAAACTTTATTATACCTGAATTAATTTAATTGAAACCGCGATCAAATGTGATCTACTTAATTCAACGTTCACATTTCTACTGCTTCTCTTATAATGCGCAAAGCTAGAATAAACCCATCAATATTACTTGCTCATGAAAAAGTATTAGCCACCACAACTGCAAAATATCCGATTACACGTGCAGAAGTAAAAGTATTAACAATTCCAGCAGGAATTCAAGGAAAAGCCATAGACAATATATTTCTGGGTCAAGTACCTAAGCGATGTGTAGTTGGGTTCGTAAATAATGGAGCATTCAATGGTAGTCTTAATACAAATCCCTTTAACTTTAGTAATCACGGTGTTAATTTATTTAGCTTATATGTAGACGGCCATCAAATACCATCAAGAACATTACAAACATCTTTTAGTACTAATGTATTTACAAGTGCATATCACACTTTATTCTCAGGAACAGGTATTCATTTCCTGAATGATGGAAATTCAATCTCGAAAGAAAGTTTTGCAAATGGATATTGTTTAATGGCTTTTGATATGACTCCTGATTTATGCGCAAACGCACAGTCTCATTGGAATATAATAAAACGTGGTAGTGTTCGATTGGAAGTTCGATTTGATAAATCTCTTGAAACAACTGTAAACTGTATGATATACGCTGAATTTGACAGTGTTATTGAAATAAATAAAAACCGTGATGTTATTATAGACTACAATAGTTAAGTGTAAAATAAATATAAATGCTAAACACCACTATGTATTTTTAATTAGCGTTTATCATCACTGATGTAAGCTTCAAATGTTTAGTAAATAAACGTTATTAATTCGTTTTGAATAGAATAGGTAAAATGAATACACAAGATATTCAAAAATGTATGAAAAAAGTTGATTCACGTCTGGAATTTAATGTTTTTGCAGCCAATCGAATACCAGTACGGGTCCATTTACCATGTTATCTGATTAGTAATTTGGATCCTGATACAAAGCCTGGTTCTCATTGGGTCGCTATTTTTATAAATGTTGACGGCGTGGGGGAATATTTTGATTCCTTTGGTCGAAAGCCAACTGGTTATCATGCTACTTTTTTGGAGAGAAATACGAAAAGAAGTATTTACAATAGTAAAGTAATACAACACTATTTAAGTTCAGTTTGTGGTTTATATTGTTTAGTATACATTCACTTTAGATATAAGGGTATCTCGATGTCTAACTTTATTAAAATGTTTTCAGATGATGACGCTTTGTATAATGATTTACTAATATCTGAAATGTTGAAAACTATATTTTTTAAATACATTTTTATACCTAAAAAACCTATTTCTTTTTAAAAATAACAATATTCGCAATCTGCATAATACTTTACTCGAACATCAGCGAGTGCAACATTTTATAGATGGTCATTGAACAATAAATAACTTGCACAAACATGCATTTTATGGAGACACTTAAGAAGTCGATTTCTTGTTAAAACGTGTACGCTATTGCCCAAGAAACACTATTAAGAAATAATTATAAAGAATCCTTGTAAATACCACGCTTATCAATGTACAATAGTTCCCAGCCTCTTTGATGAGTCGGTTTCTTGTCGAAGCCTGTAACGGACGGTCTTAAGAATACCCTTAAACAATAGAGAGAGAAAAAAAACCTTAAATCTCACGCAGGTAACATTGCGAGGACCACCCTGAATGTGTACCTCAAATAAATTTGATATAAAAACCGCATAACATACATCAAGTATTCCAGAATCGGCGAATCCCTACTACTACATTTATAAATGTTACCCCGCGAATTCATTGATTGAGATCGGGAATTTATTTGATATCACCCGCGAATAACTTTCATATCAACTTTATAGCGCCCCAATTATTTTGATTCGCGGTTTGATATCACCCGCGGATTACTTTAATATAAACTTTATAGCGGGCCAATTACTTTGATTCGCGCTTTTAATTCACGTGCACCAAAAAACGATCGACACGTGGAGGCCTCTGATTGGCCCAGGAACATTGGTCCAGAAACGGCGAATCCCTACTACTACATTTATAAATGTTACCCCGCGAATTCATTGATTGAGATCGGGAATTTATTTGATATCACCCGCGAATAACTTTCATATCAACTTTATAGCGCCCCAATTATTTTGATTCGCGGTTTGATATCACCCGCGGATTACTTTAATATAAACTTTATAGCGGGCCAATTACTTTGATTCGCGCTTTTAATTCACGTGCACCAAAAAACGATCGACACGTGGAGGCCTCTGATTGGCCCAGGAACATTGGTCCAGAAACGGCGAATCCCTACTACTACATTTATAAATGTTACCCCGCGAATTCATTGATTGAAATCGGGAATTAATTTGATATCACCCGCGAATAACTTTCATATCAACTTTATAGCGCCCCAATTATTTTGATTCGCGGTTTGATATCACCCGCGGATTACTTTAATATAAACTTTATAGCGGGCCAATTACTTTGATTCGCGCTTTTAATTCACGTGCACCCAAAAACGATCGACACGTGGAGGCCTCTGATTGGCCCAGGAACATTGGTCCAGAAACGGCGAATCCCTACTACTCATATGCTCACGACTATATTCCCCGAGGGGGTAGTCAGAGATATTCTGAAACCTCAGAACATCCACGTTCCACTAGTAGTACCGAAACTGTCCAGTGTGACGGGGGGTGAGCCCGTCGCCACTTATAATGGACAGTGGGTACAATACATGCCTCGAAATTGAAGCATGCAGGTTTCCTCACGATGTTTTCCTTCACCGAAAAGCCAGTGGTGTTACAAATCGTACATAAATTCCGAAAAACTCATTGGTACGAGTCGGCCTGGACGGGGATCGAACCATCGCCTCCTGCACGGCAGGCAAGGTTACTCGCCACTGGACCATCACGGCTTTTTGCGCATCCGCATTGTGCACGCGTACAACCATCAAATTGAACAACTTTCACTATGGAGCCTACCTCAGGAAACGCGAAAACGAAAAACTAAAAAAAAATCAGCTGTCCCATACAAAACTGCTGTATCTACCCGACTCAAATGTATGGGACAACAGATTATTTCTCGCGTTTCCTGAGGTAGGCTACATAGTGAAAGTTGTTCAGTTTGATGGTCTGAGTTCACCGTTTCAGTATTTGCTATTTGTTTCAGTGTTCAGTATACAGGGCCCAACTTAATATGCTGACAGTTTTTTAAGAGGATGATCAGACCATCAAACTGAACAACTTTCTCTATGGGACCAATGTCGAAATCGCGAAATAAAAATCAGCTGTCCCATAGAATTGTGTCGAGTAAGATTTCAGTTTAGTATGGAACAGCAGATTTTTTTCGGAATTTCGACTTTGGTCCCATAGAGAAAGTTGTTCAGTTTGATAGTCTTATCATACCCTTAAAAAGTGTCAGCATATTAAAAAGGAACCTTAATGCTAGATTCTGGTACTTTAAATGTCACTAGATAATTTGTGTGACAATGTCAAAGATATTTATTTTTATTTATTTATTTATTTGCTAGGCTGTTACTTACACCCTGTATAGCTCTCTGGCTAATTCTGATTTGCAAATATAATTTATTTATCAGAAAGATATACTATCCGACATATCTTGGACTTTACTAAAGCTGTTCTAAGAATAAGTGAGAGGAAGTGTTTCAAATATATGTTTCTGTAATTAAAAATAGCCCTAAAATTTCGTTACTATTTGAAAAAGAGTGTAATTATTATTTATGCCAGCCTCTTCGTTTTTTCTATCAAAATTAAAAAGTTAAATCATCATTGTATTTAATTAACAAAGCAACTTTCGTTTGTTTTGAACCAAAAGTTTAATACTCCTGTCAACTGTTTTTGACATTTAATATAACGAGGGAAGAGTTTACGAACGTTGAGCGGAAAGTGAAAAGTTTCAAATTCAGTCATTTAAAATAAGCCAGGCTACCTATTGTGTAAACTTCCAGTGTGAAGCCAACATAAAAATCGAAAAAATAATAATTGTTGTTTCATAATATAGAGTCCTTTTTAATATGCTGACACTTTTTTAAGGGGATGATCCTTTGACTAATTATTATAAGGACTTGCCTTGCGGTATCATTTCCCCTCTGCCACGGTATAAGCACAATTGATCTTGTGCATTTACATTCAATTTTACACCTTATCACTAAACGAGACAGCCTATAATTGCGAAATAATAACTACGAACTTAGAACGTTTTGGGTTCATACGAGACTACTTTTCATGATTTTTAACATTCAAAATTAGAATCTAAAGTTATGGGGAAAAACCTAGTCATTATTAAATACATAAGTACGTAATTCCCATAAACAAACATTTCCGTCTTTTAACCGTCGAATTAAGTCAAGTTATTTTAGTTCAGGTGAAGGTTACATCTTAAACCCAGAGTTACTCACGACTATATTCCCCGAGGGGGTAGTTAGAGATATTCTGAAACCTCAGAACATCCACGTTTCACCAGTAGTACCGAAACACAGTCCAGTGTGACGGGGGGTGAGCCCGTCGCCACTTATAATGGACAGTGGGTACAATACATGCCTCGAAATTGAAGCACGCAGGTTTCCTCACGATTTTTTTCCTTCACCGTAAAGCCAGTGGTGTTACAAATCGTACATAAATTCCGAAAAACTCATTGGTACGAGTCGGCCTGGACGGGGATCGAACCATCGCCTCCTGCACGGCAGGCAAGGTTACTCGCCAGTGGACCACCACGGATTACAATAAATACATTCCGTATATCTGCAACAAGCTTCGTCAAATTCCTACACAAACATTAAAAGGGGGGACCTACAACCTATAAACCTCATCCAAAGCCTCTCCCCGAGAGACGGTTCCAATAATTCCCCCTCGGAATCAAAAAAGTCAAAAGTCAAAATTGTTTATTCAAAATAATATCACATAGATAACTTTTTGACGTCATGTTTTTGAATCTACCAGCGCGTCGGAAGGTGTTCCGTTGTAGAGAAGATGCGGCCAGAAACTCTACAACACACTTCTTTTAAACAAAACAAAATATACAAAGTACAATTACATAAATTCAATATTAAATTACATAGTGTAACATTGTCAAGACCAGACATTTTGGTCATTCAAATAATCATCGAGTTTATAGTAACCTTTTTTACAGAGGACTTGTTTAACATGGGACATAAACTTTTTGTCCGTCAAGTTAAGAATATTCTCTGGTATCTTATTATAATAACGTATACAGTGCCCCATGAAAGATGTGTTGACCTTACTAAGTCGAAAATGTGGGAATACTAATTTATTTTTATTTCTTGTATTGTAATTATGAACGTCACTGTTTTTGGGAAAGAGAGACAAATTTTTGCGAACGTTTAAAATATTTTCGTAAATATATTGACTTCACCAAGCTTATGCGCTGACGTAGGGAACAGCCAGCCCTCTTATCACCAGTGGTCTCTAGGCGCGCTGATATCTCCTTTACAAGCTATTCATTCATTCAAACAGAGTTATTTTCATATTTCACTTTTCGTCTCGCCACTTCTAGTTAGTGACGCTTTGTAACTAAAAGGTTTAGCCCAATTCTTAGTTAAATATTTGACGAGATGCGCTCACGCGTCTCCTGCTAGATCTATTCATACTTAGACTTTGACTATTTATATGTGGACTGGTTACGCGTGTAATTCTACTAACAAACATTTCTGCCACTTTTTGCGGGGGGCGAGGTAACATGAAATCCGCAACTTTGGATTTTATTCCCCATAACTTTAGATTCTAATTTTGAATGTTAAAAATCATAAAAAGTAGTCTCGTGTGAACCCCAAACATTCTAAGTTCGAAGTTGTTATTTAGCAATTATAGGCTGTCTCGTTTAGTGATAAGGTGTAAAATTTAATGTAAATGCACAAGATCAATTGTGCTTAGAACGTGGCAGAGGGGAAATGCTACCGCAAGGCAAGTCCTTACAATAATTGGTCAAAGTACTTAGATCATTTACGTGACGTTATAAAAATATTCATATCTTTTGCAGAATTTTATAAGTAGCCTTTGATTAAATTAAAATAGGAAGATAGATGTATTCTTGAATTACATACTCGAAAAATGGACCTGCTGTTCATGTATGTTACGAGTGAAAACTAATTTCGTGTGATTTGTTTTTTCTTTTTTGAATGTTTCTTCAAAGAGCACTCGAAGGCATTTATTCCGCCTCAAATTAAAAAGTAACTCAATCACGTAATGCCACTCGTATTGCAACTAAGGAAATTAGGCGACGGGGCTCAATTTATGCGATCCATAAGTTGTAGGCTAGTGACCTATCTTCCTTTTTTAATTTAATCAAAGTAAGTAGCTGATGCAACGTGGATGTTCTGAGGTTTCAGAATATCTCTGACTACCCCCTCGGGGAATATAGTCGTGAGCATATGCTTATGCTTATGCTTAAGCTGATGAACTGAGTGTCATATTGGTAAATTATCTATTTGTCATTTTTGAGAGCACAGTGTGTAAAAACGATGCCCAAAAGTTTGAAAACTTTAAATTTTTCTACATTATTTACCTAGTTCAGAAATTTCGTCTACATTTTTGCGTTTTGTTCAATAGGAGAGAAATGTATATTTTATACATTAAAAAACAATATTCAGTTAATTAAAGAAATAACAATGAAATATAACTAACTTAAATAAAACTAGCTTAATAACCTACCTAGTCATTATTAAATACATTAGTAAACCCAGCTTATGCTCACGACTATATTCCCTGAGGGGGTAGTCAGAGATATTCTGAAACCTCAGAACATCCACGTTTCACCAGTAGTACCGAAACTCTGTCCAGTGTAACGGGAGTGAGCCCGTCGCCACTTATAATGGACAGCGGATACAATACATGCGTCGAAATTGAAGCATGCAGGTTTCCTCACGATGTTTTCCTTCACTGAAAAGCCAGTGGTGTTACAAATCGCACATAAATTCCGAAAAACTCATTGGTACGAGTCGGCCTGGACGGTAATCGAACCATCTTAAACCGTGTGCTATCAAAATGGTACGTAGGCACCTTCATTACAAAACAGTAGTTATGTTTACATAGTAGCAACTCGACAAGTCATCACAACATATAATAAATAATAAAAGACATTATAATAAATAAATATAGGTATACAAAAAAAGCACTGAGACTGTTGAGATGCTATCTAACTTGGGTCGGGTTACGATCAGTGGCGTGCAACATTTTGTACAACTTTTAATTTTAATTTCTTTACATTTATTAAGAAAAGTTTATTCCGAATGCGTAAATGCGCGCTGCATACAAACGAAAACTGGTGATATTTTCAATACGAACCAATTAAAGTCAATTCAATTTTGCAGAAACAATCAAGAAACTAATCTCTATGCTTGTATGAAGTCAGATTTTCGTTAAAATATACAGTTTTAGTGGTAGGATTAATTTATGATTTGTATGGAAATTTTTGAGGCACTCTAACTTTAAAACTATACATTTTAACGAAAATCTGACTTCATACAAGCATAGAGATTAGTTTCTTGATTGTTTCTGCAAAATTGAATTGACTTTAATTGGTTAGTATTACAAATCTCACCAGACTTCGTTTGTATGGGTTTATTCCCTTATACTTCATTCCAAATAAAGACAATGAGATTTTCCGATTCCTGTTTAGCTTTCTGGCCAATTCTGATTACCAAATGTAATTAAAATAAGGACTAAAAGATTTTCCGATTCCTATATAGCTTTCTGGACAATTCCAATTTGCAATTATAATGTATTTATCAGAAAGATAGTATATCCGACATATCTTGGACGTTACTAAAGCGGTTCTAAGATTAAGTGAGAGAAAGTGTTTCAAATCTCTGTTTCTGTAATTCAAAATAGCCTTAAAATTTCGTAGCTATTTGAAATGGTATATAGTGACTGATTGTACCTACATAAAATATTGATTATTTTCACAAACGATTACTGACTGAAATTAAAAGAAAATTAGTTATTTCAGGAAGTTTGCATTTTGGACGTAATCAGAAGTCGAATCAAAAGTCAAAATTGTTTATTCAAAATAATATCACATAGATAACTTTTTGACGTCATGTTTTTGAATCTACCACCGCGTCGGAAGGTGTTCTGTTGTAGAGAAGATGCGGCCAGAAACTCTAATTTCTATTTCGTAATTGTTCCTACGTTATGCATAAAGGTTGCGTACCACTGCCCCGCGTAGATCAGATGGCATTCTCATTCCATCCACCAACGAAGGCACATAAAACACGCAATTCTAACCCTTAAACTCAAACCACTATAGTTCTACAAAGTGGAAATCTTGTACGGAATGCACTATAGGTTCGTTAGACAGTCGGTTTTGATCTCACTGCACCATTAGAGAGATATACTCAACAACTTAAATACGTAGTTATAGATAGGTATAGTTTGTATAAGTTTAACTTTTTTTATTAATCTCTTTAAGGTGGTTGCAGAGTTGTCAATTTCATACAAAAGTTTGACGCACAATACGCGTAGACGGTACATTTAAAAGTAATACATCTACACTATAATCTACACTAATATTATAAAGAGGAAATATTTGTACCTATTTTTGTATGTTTGTATGTTTGTAATGAATAGGCTCAAAAAGTACTGGGCCGATTTAAAAAATTCTTTCACCAATAGAATGCTACATTCTTCCAATTTGACATAGGCTACATTTCATTTTGAAAAAAATTGGGGATCCTTGGTAAAATTTGAACAATGTAACCGAAGGTGTAGAAAAATTTTGTGAAAAAAAGTGTTTTATATCCAAATTTCCATAAATAAATAATTGTCTACCCCGTGCGAAGCCGGGACGGGCTGCTAGTATTAAATATATGGAACAATAGTTTAGAAAATCTAAATGCCACGTATCAAATAACATTTGCAATTTATAATATAATTATGAAGATATAAAGCTTTGAACTGATGATATAAAGCTTTAAGAGACGGCCCGATAGCACAGTCGGTAGTGAACCTGCCTGCTGTGCCGAGGGTCGCGGGTTCGAATCCCGTAAGGGACAAATATTTGTATGATGAATATAAATATTTGTACCCGAGTCATGGACGTTTGTATCTATATATGTATTCTATATCGTTGTCTAGTCATCAAAGTCAAAGTCAAAGTCAATATAATTTATTCAATATAGGAGCTTTCAGCACACTTATCAAACGTCAAATCTTTTTTAAAGCTACCACCGCGTCGGAACGTGTTGTCGCTGTAGAGAAGATGCGGCCAGAAACTCTACAACATAACACGACTTAATAAATATTACAATATAAATTCTTAAGCTAAAGTTATGTATACAATAATACATAGTCTATTTAATAAAATAATTGATACTATACATCATAACACAAGTCCAGGCTAGATTCTGGTACTTTAAATGTGACTAGATAATTTGTGTGAAAATGTCCAAGATATTAATTACTTATCAATAGTCAAAGCTTTATATCTTCGTAATTATATTATAATTTGAAAATGTTATTTGATACCCGACATCTAGATTTTCTATACTATTTTTCCATATATAAAATATTACTTTTATTAATACCGTCTGCGCGTATTATGCGTACAACTTTTGTATGAAATTGACAACTCTGCAACCACCTTAAGACTTTGACTAATTATTATAAGGACTAGCCTTGCAGTCGCATTTCCCCTCTGCCACGGTATAAGCACAATTGATCTTGTGCATTTACATTCAATTTTACACCTTATCACTAAACGAGACAGCCTATAATTGCGAAATAATAACTTCGAACTTAGAACGTTTGGGGTTCACACGAGACTACTTTTCATGATTTTTAACATTCAAAATTATAATCTAAAGTTTTGGGGAATAAAATCCAAAGTTGCGGATTTCATGTTACCTCGCCCCCCGCAAAAAGTGGCAGAAATGTTTGTTAGTAGAATTACACGCGTAACCAGTCCACATATATAAATAGTCAAAGCCTTAAGACTATATTTTCGTTCGTGGACGTCATCACTTGACATACTAAGGAAAAAATCAGAAACAAGTGATAGTTTTGCAGTTGTCAGAGGATGTCAAGAAATTGAATTTTGTTCGTCATTTTGTATGGTAATCTGACTGTTTCAAAATGTTTGCAAAAATGTTGCGTGTTTTCTACTCGTATTTCAAAAAGTTTATTCGTTGTTTTCTAACATTTATATAAACTTTCTTTTTACGTAAACTATAAATTCAACCGTATATCGTAATCTTCTAAAAATGTTCCTAAAGTAACCTCATTTTCAGCACTTTTTCGACAAAGTTTCCGGATTTTATGCGATTACTAAAATAAATTATATGAAACACACAAAAAAACCATGGGTTGAAATTTGAAGTAAAGGAGCCCGATTGCGCTAAGTTAAAACATCGAATTCTATTCTTATCCAATTTCAGTTCTAATCACATTGCAATCCAATTACTATTCAACTGTGCTGAATTCCGCAGCGCGCTAAACTCTATGTAACTGACAGCCCTTAACGTCTGGGCGATCTGTCAAAACGGCTCTAACGGCTATCGAGAGTAGTACCGCGATTAGAGCAATACCAAATGTGTCAAATTTATGGTTCGTACGTAGTCCAATAACAGTTCAGTCACTGAATATTTACCGCGATTGTAGCCCAGGTCTTTTATAATAAATATAACAATTACTGACAACAATGTTCATGAAAGTTGGGGTTTTTGGAAATATACCCTTAACGGCTCTGGATTCATATTTTTATGAGCCAGTTTGAGGCCAGCGTTTCATATGGATAAATCCGTAGAATTTTTAGATTTATGGCTTTGCCTGTGGATGCAGCTACGGATATTGATGGCAAAGACATTTTCTAAAATGAAAAGAAAACGCCTTAAAATTTAAGCACTCAGATTCCATGTTACCAAAACTAACTGACATTTCATCGACACTTTCCCATCCCTAGCTTTGATTTATGTGCAGTGCGTACGCGCACGGAATGCGTTTACATTCTAAATTCAAATCCTTCTTTTGTCTCTTTTAGTCCTTACGCTGCTATTTGAGATGGAAATCCTTTATATGGAGGCTTAGTACATTCCACGTAAAGGTCATCATCAGCCCCGGGTCTATGTTTTTAAAAGGAAAGAAGAGAACCAGTTTGCCACCTTTTAGGCAATATTTTTCAACCTTTTACAAAATTGTTTAAAAAGGGTCCAACTTAATTATGCTGACACTTTTTTAAGGGGATGATCAGACAGTCAAACTGATCAACTTTCTCTCTGGGACCAACATCGAAATTGCGAAAAAAATAACAACTGTCCCATACATTTGGATAAAGTAGGTTTGCAGTTTTGTATAGAGCAGTTGATTTTTTTTTTGCGATGTCGATGTTGGTCCTATAGAGAAAGTTGTTTAGTTTGATGGTCTGATCAACCCCTTAAAGACCGTCTGAATGAAAAAGGCTCTATAAACGTGTCATTGTGAGACGTGATTTTGACAAAAAATCTAAATTGCGGTTCGGGCCTCAGTACACCTATGCCAAAAGATTTCAATCCCCTTTGGTACACACGGCACATCAAGCTACGCAAAACCAATATAAGCTGGCCGCGCGACGTTATACATTACTCTACCTACGCGCGGGTAGCTTATTTTGGTTTTCGTAGCTTGATGTGTCGCCGTGTGAACATACTTTCGATAACTGTGACTTCCTTTAGTACTCTATTTTATGTAGGTACTTAAATAAACGCATAAAATCAAGCTTATCTGCTCCAAGTGGTAGGTAGAAGCTGTACCAACAGCAAAGAAACTATTCTTGACAGAGATCTCGACGTGTCTTAACATAAAAGGTTGCATTAATTGCACTTTTGGTGATAATTCGGAATATAGTACATAAATACCTGAAAAACATAAATTCTCAATAATCCCCAATTTTTTATGGTGTATTATTGAATAATTAAGACATTTACAAAAAATTTAATTTAGGTATGAACAAAAAATGGACAACTGGTGATTTTGTACAGGATGGCTTCATTCAATACGTTTTACTTATAACAATAATAATCCCCGGTTAATATCGTAAATTTGAGTAGATATTTAATATTTTGTAAGTCTTCAAAAATTATAACCTCAAAACTAAATTATTTACTGCTTGTTTGTACACATTAAATTTGCCTTGTGATAATTAACTGTCTCTTTTGCTGGTATGCTGAATGAAATATATTTCGAAACAAGCTTGCCCTTTGTACATTTATATCGATTTTAAGGTATTTCTCAGGTTCCTGAGCCAATATAACCACGAAATCTCGACAAAAGTGATAAAAACTAACAGTAATATTATATCAAACACAATTTACTAAAGTGTCTTTAATGCAATCTCAAACCTTATTTTTCCTAGACTATAACCAATTAAAGTCAATGAACATTTTCAGAGACAATCTAGAAACTAATCTCTATGTTTGTATGAAGTCTGATTTTCGATAAAATGTAAAGTTTTAAAGTTACAGATAGAGGACATTAACATCACTATTGTATCGATAAAAAAGTTTCTAAAAACCATTGAAAGGACTTTTCAAAAGTAATTTTACGGTACATTACATAGATTACTTCACTATAATGGTCGTGATACGCGTGTCATGGCAAAGAGGGTACAAGATAAAAAACCGGCCAAGTACGAGTCGGACTATTTACGCACGGAGGTGCTCCATACAAACGAAGTCTGGTGATATTTTCAACACTAACTATTTAAAGTCAATGAAATTTTTCAGAAACATTCTAGAAACTAATCGCAATGCTTGTATGAAGTCAGATTTTCGTTAAAATGTATAATTTTAAAGTTACAGTGCCTCAAAGATTTCCATACAAATCTTAAATTAATCCTAGCATTAAAACGGCAGAGATTAGTTTCTAGATAGTTTTTGAAAAATTTCATCCACGTTAATTGGTTAGTATTGAAAATATCATCAGACTTCGTTAGTATGCAGCGCACATTTACGCATTCGGAATAGCCTCAAAGACAGAAATTCCTAAACTGTAAGTCGATCTCAGACTTAAGAAATACTTAAATTACTTTTTCAAAATTAGAACAAACAAAAAACTTTGAAAATGGAATCCGATCCGAAACCTTCGCGCACGCGCCGTCGCACTCAATCATATCTTGTAGTGCTTGACTCTTATCGATGAATGTTATCGATAATTTTAGGTGATTTGTGACTTCTAAAGCAAAAATTATAATCACGTAAATAATGAAATATTAATTAGGGAATAGAGAAAGCAGTAAGAAATGATGGTTATAATAATAGGTGAAACCATAATAGGTATTATTCAGAATTTCCAATTTACAGTAGCGTAGCGAGGGGGAGGAGCAAATGCTCAGAGCGGCACTTTAATAGGGGCGGCACCGACATATGTTTTGTACGTAAAAAGCTCTGGCTCTAACCGGTTCGTATTGAGGAGAAAAGCCAACCTCGCTTCGCTTGCTCTAAGTTTCAATTTTTGCATAGATAAACCACCAAAGAGTTAAGTTTTTCGGAATTTATGTACGATTTGTAACACCACTGGTTTTTCGGTGAAGGAAAACATCGTGAGGGAACCTGCATGCTTCAATTTCGAGGCATGTATTGTACCCACTGTCCATTATAAGTGGCGACGGGCTCACCCCCCGCCACACTGGACAGAGTTTCGGTACTTCTGGTGAAACGTGGATGTTCTGAAGTTTCAGAATATCTCTGACTACCTCCTCGGGGAATATAGTCGTGAGCATATGCTTATGCTAAACCACCAAAAGATGTCTGCCCACAACCCGAATTGTTGTACAAAAAAATTTCGAGCTCGCTTCGTTCGCTCCAATATTTTTTGTGTGCGTAGGATAAAAGTGGACGGCAAAATCGATTCTTAGGTCAAAAATTTATCTGTGTTATTTTATTTTAAGTATAAATTTTTTTTTTTTAAATGTAGGTAGCAAATTCTCACGTGATGTCATTTCGACTCTTAAAAATCTAAATTTTTGACCCTCGTTTTTAAATTATAAAACCACTTGGTACTTTAGATGCCGTCCGTGTCAGCCCGGGGCAAGAATTCCCTACTTACCCCAACGAAAATTACAAATAACACTTTCAATGGGGGTATTAATCGTTCATCCCTTAATCTGCGCCCTTGTTCAATGAACTGTTAAACACGGTTACATGATATAGGGACCTTCTTAGTAATGCTGACGGTTTTAAGAGACCTTCAAACTGAACAACTTTATCTATGGGACCTAAAACGAAATTGCCAAAAAAGTAACTGTTCCACTTTGAAAAATGTTCTGTTAGATTTAAGTACTGACTTATGTATACACAGCAATAAATACCAAAGAGATTATATCTAATAGAGTGAGCCATACCAATTGTAAAGTGTCCACTCTTTTTGACGTTTAGGTTTGAGTGTGTGGTGTCAAGTAGTATGGACAAAAGGCACCAAGTGACATATGGCCTTATGTTTACGGTCACTTTTCACACACACTAGCTCAAAAAAAAGTGGGCAGCCGCATAAACAAATATCTATAGTTCCATCTCCTTCTACTATTAAAGGTACGTCATAAGACAAAAGAGACCAACTACAATCGTAAATTTATGCGGACTCTATGGAGATCCTTCCTCTGAGACATACAATACAACAATAAAAACATTCGATAGTAAAGTCGACTAATATAAATAGTAACGTCACATTTACCTACTAGGTACTAGATATTTTTCTCCGTGTCCATACAAAACTGCAGTACCCACTAGCTATACTTCATTCCAAATAAGGACGACAAGATTTTTCGATTCCCATTTAGTTTTCTGGCCATTTCTGATTACCAAATGTAATTAATTTATTGGATACATATACTATCCGACATATCTTGGACGTTACTAAAGCTGTTCTAAGAATAAGTGAGGGGAAGTGTTTCAAAACTCTGTCTCTGTAATGCAAAATAGGCTTAAAATTTCGTTGCTATTTTGAATGGAGTATAGACTCAAATGACAACATGCGTCCATGTATGGGCCGTTCGGCTAAATTGTGATCTTTGCTTTACGCATTATAATGTAAACGAATATGATATAAATACAATCCAATTACGAATTAGTTAAGACTTTAATTTATGTAACAAACTCAATCCGCCATACTTTAAAGATAGTGATGCTGTGTAATTGGATTACAATCTAGTTCTTTATATTATTGCAATGTAAAATGGTTTCATTTTGACTGTAATTTGTACGTGTACCTATACAATAAAATAAAAACCAATTGCAAAAATAGCTTTGACTAATTATTATAAGGACTAGCCTTGCGGTAGCATTTCCCCTCTGCCACGGTATAAGCATAATTGATCTTGTGCATTTACATTCAATTTTACACCTTATGACTAAACGAGATAGCCTAGAATTGCGAAATAATAACTTCGAACTTAGAACGTTTGGGGTTCACACGAGACTACTTTTCATGATTTTCAACATTCAAAATTAGAATCTAAAGTTATGGGGAATATAATCCAAAGTTGCGGATTTCATGTTACCTCGCCCCCCGCAAAAAGTGACAGAAATGTTTGTTAGTAGAATTACACGCGTAACCAGTCCACATATAAATAGTCAAAGAAAAATAGCCCCAAATAAAGTAGTTTTGTGTTACAAATTATTCAAAGTAATATTATGACAACTCCAAGTAATTACAAATAGCGCAGTTAGCGATACAAAAAAACGATCGTTCCACTAAATCCGATCCGATTTTTTTCCGCCATTTTTGCACAATTTGAACAAAAATATCCATTATGAAATTCAAGAAATCTCGTTTGTACGACAAAATATATCGTTGAAATATAAAGTTTTAGTAGGTAATATGTTTATGCAAACTGTTATTACCATATTTTGATGATGCCGCACATAATATTCGGTAGTACAAAAATGGTCCGTTTTGGGGGTTGTCTTTTGAATGTTACAGATTGTTTCGCGAAAGTTGGATCCATAATAAAAGTTGTTCAGTTTGTTGGTCTGGCGCCCCTCTTTAAATTATACAACGTGTTAATGAATAAGCGCAAAACCTCATACACCCCAACTGATTTATATGAAAATAATTAGATTGAAATAATAATTTCATTATTTTGATAGTTAAAATTTGAAGTTATTCGCATATTAAGTTTTGAGGCAAAAATGATTTGTTATCATTTCAGCAATTAATGAAAGCGCTATCGTGCTCATGAATACATTTTAAGAATCTTGTTTTGTTAGTAAGTAGGATGAGAGTGCCCGAGCGGTGGGTTGAGATCGAGTTCAGTAAATTTTAAATTTTACAATTAAATTATTAAATATTTTGAAAAAAATTACCTATGTTGAAACCATGATAATTCGATTCTGCTCTCGATTCTTAACAAATTACTTTCTAGTTTTGCGTTAATTCATTAACACGTTGTATAATCACACCTGTCTGTAATTTAACTATTAGTCGGGGAAATCTACGGATTTTTGTATAGAGAAGGTTGCATTAATTGCACTTTTGGTGATAATTTGGAAAAATATCAATAATAATACATAAATTATCAATAATCGCCAATTTTTTATTGTGTATTATTGAATAATTAAGACATTTACAAAACATTAAATTTAGGTATGAAACAAAAATGGAAAACTGGTGATTTTGTACAGAATGGCTTCATTCAATACGTTTTACTTATAATAATAATAATCCCCGGTTAATATCGTAAATTTGAGTAGATATTTAATATTTTGTAAGTCTTCAAAAATTAGAACCTCAAAACTAAATTATTTACTGTTTGTTTGTACACATTAAATTTGCTTTGAGATAATTAACTGTCTCTTTTGCTAGTATGTTGGAAGAAATATCTTTCGAATTAAGCTTGCCCTTTGTACATTTATATCGATTTTAAGGTATTTCTCAGGTTCCTGAGACAATATAATCATGAAATATCGACAAAAGTGTTGTAAACTAACAGTAATATTATTTCAAACACAATTTACTAAAGTGTATTTAATGCAATCTCAAACCTTATTTTTCCTAGACTATAACCAATTAAAGTCAATGAACATTTTCAGAGACAATCTAGAAACTAATCTCTATGTTTGTATGAAGTCTGATTTTCGATAAAATGAAAAGTTTTAAAGTTACAGATAGAGGACATTAACATCACTGTTTTACTGTTTGTTTGTACACATTAAATTTGCCTTGTGATAATTAACTGTCTCTTTTGCTAGTATGTTGGAAGAAATCTCTTTCGAAATAAGCTTAGTTTAGTGATATAAACTAACAGTAATATTATTTCAAACACAATTTACTAAAGTGTCTTTAATGCAATCTCAAACCGTTTCCTAGACTATATGTGAAGATCAAATCGTCAATTCTCACAACCTCCTATCACATATTCAAACAAAACTAATCCAGTTCAAAGGTAGGGACTTATTCGGGATGCAGTGAGTTCAACGCTCCCATTTTAATAAATTTAATAAGTGAATACCATCACAATGGGAGCAGAGTGGGGACAATGGATGAACTCCCGGGAATACGGGAACACGGGAACGATGCTGTTTTGTAATTAGGAAATTGAGCGTTTGTTTTGGGTACGGAAATTGCGTTGCATCGAATACTACAATGATAGAGAAGACATAATTATGTTTGTTTTATTTAAGTACCTATCTACGAATTACACAGAGAGAAAATAAGACAGAATGAAGCACAGACCTTAAGCCTTTGATAGGCTTAAGGTCTGTGCTTCATTCTGTCCTATGTTGAAAACATGATAATTGGATTCTGCTCTCGATTCTAAACAAACCACTTTCTAGTTTTGCTTTAATTCATTAACACATAATTAATTGGCAACAACAACGATTAAGTTGGCAACACTCTCATTTTTCAAAACTGATTAACTTTGCCTAATTATTATAAGGACTAGCCTTGCGGTAGCATTTCCCCTCTGCCACGGTATAAGCACAATTGATCTTGTGTATTTACATTCAATTTTACACCTTATCACTAAACGAGACAGCCTATAATTGCGAAATAATAACTTCGAACTTAGAACGTTTGGGGTTCACACGAGACTACTTTTCATGATTTTTAACATTCAAAATTAGAATCTAAAGTTATGGGGAATAAAATCCAAAGAGCGGATTTCATGTTACCTCGCTCCCCGCAAAAAGTGGCAGAAATGTTTCTTAGTAGAACTACACGCGTAACCAGTCCACATATAAATAGTCTAAGGTTGCATCGAATACTACAATGATAGAGAAGCCATAATGATGTTTGTTTTATTTAAGAGGATATAATTCGGAGCGCGCTCCATACAAACGTACTATGGTGATATTTTCAATACTAACCAATTAAACTCAATGATTTTTTTCAGAATCAATCTAAAAACATATTTCTATGCTTGTATAGAAAGTCAGATTTTCGTTAAAATTTAGTTTTAACGTTACAGTGCCTCAAAGATTTCCATACAAATCTTAAATTAATCCTAGCATTGAAACTGTATATTTTGACGAAAATCTGACACGATACAAGCATAGAGATTTGTTTCTAGATTGTTTTTGCAAAATTTCATTGAGTTTAATTGGTTAGTATTGAAAATATCACCATAGTACGTTTGTATGGAGCGCGCTCCGTATTATATCCCCTTAAGTACACACGGCGACACATCAAACTGTACAAAACCAACATAAGCTGGCCGCGCGACATTATACGTTACTTGACCGACGCGCGGCCAGCTTATTTTGGTTTTGTATAGCTTGATGTGTCGCCGTGTGTACCTATCTACGAATTACACAGAGATAAATAAGAAAGAATGCGTTAAGGGAATATAATTCGGAGCGAGCACCATACAAACGAAGTCTGGTGATATTTTCAATACTAACCAATTAAAGTCCATGAAATTTTTCGGAATCAGTATGTATAATAATCTCTATGCTTGTATGAAGTCAAATTTTCGTTAAAATGCATCCTTTTAAAGTTACAGTGCTTTAAAGATTTCCATACAAATATTAAATTAATCCTAGCATTAAAACTTTATTTTAACAAAAATCTGACTTCATACAAATATAGAGTTAGTTAGATTAGTTTTAGATTGTTTCTGAAAAATTTCATTGACTTTAATTGGTAAGTATTGAAAATATCACCAGACATCGTTTGTATGGAGCGCGCATTTACGCATTGGGAATAAACTTTTCTAAAGCTAATAAAAAATCCACAGATCTGCGTTAAAAAGTGTCCTTTAGAAACCAAAGTCAAAGTCAAAATTGTTTATTCAAAATAATATCACATAGATAACTTTTTGACGTCATGTTTTTGAATCTACCACCGCGTCGGAAGGTGTTCCGTTGTAGAGAAGATGCGGCCAGAAACTCTACAACACACTTCTTTTAAACAAAACAAAATATACAAATTACAATTACATAAATTCAATATTAAATTACATAGAGTAACATTGTCAAGACCAGACATTTTGGTCATTTAAACCCCCTAAAACGACCCTTTTCAGAGGTTTTTAGCAATTCTCACAAAAACATTCCATAAGAAAATCTTATCCCTTAGTCACTTCTCACGACACCCATGGGAAAAAATTTGTGGTCTATTATAAACCGGAAACACACGACTTCATCGTTTTGGAGATTTAACCATGAGACAGTGAGCGAATGAGGTTTTTAATCACGAAGGAATTTTCAAAATTTCTATTGAATATTTTGGAGAGGTGCCAATGCCACTGCTATTATTCGCCTTAAATAAGTACATGCCATCACATCGGTGGTGCAATAGAGACGGGACAATACAAGTCTCCCGGGATCACGGGATTGTATAGCGTTGTGCAATTTTGTAATTAGAAAACGGGATCATATACTGCACTGTTCACATGAATTATTAACCTAGCCTAGTTGGTTATCTTTTTAATATTGTAAGTGACGAAGTTTTGTTTAGATCAATTTATATGGATGGATATAATTCGGAGCGCGCTCCATACAAACGTACTATGGTGATATTTTCAATACTAACCAATTAAACTCAATGAAATTTTGCTGAAACAATCTTGAAACAAATATCTATGCTTGTATGGAGTCCGATTTTCGTTAAAATATACAGTTTAAATGCTAGGATTAATTTAAGATTTGTATGGAAATCTTTGAGTCAATGTGACTTTAAAACTATACATTTTAACGAAAATCTGACTGAAATTTGTTTTTAGATTGATTCTGAAAAATGTCATTGAGTTTAATTGGTTAGTATTGAAAATATCACCATAGTACGTTTGTATAGAGAGCGCTCCGAATTATATCCTATTAAACCCCCGACGCAAAAAGAGGGAGTTATCAGTTTGACGCCAAAGTCTGTCTGTCTGTGGCATCGTAGCTCTCGTAAGGATGGACCGATTTTGATGCGTTTTTTTTACGTGAAAGCAAGCTTCCTAGCGGTGGGTCTTAGCTATATTTGTTAAAAATCGATTCAGCAGTTAATCACGAATTTAAAAAACCCACAACGACGCCAAAAACTCACATATAAAAAGTAAAAAATAATTCGGTCACTTATTATTTTTGATGTAAGCAAATGTCTGTTTTACTTCTTAACTCTCTTTAAGATATTTTAGGTCAATTAATGTGTCGGGGACCCTTTGACTAATTATTATAAGAACTAGCCTTGCGGTAGCATTTCCCCTCTGCCACGGTATAAGCATAATTGATCTTGTGTATTTTCATCCAATTTTACACCTTATCACTAAACGAGACAGCCTATAATTGCGAAATAATAACTTCGAACTTAGAACGTTTGGGGTTCACACGAGACTACTTTTCATGATTTTTAACATTCAAAATTAGAATCTAAAGTTATGGGGAATAAAATCCAAAGTTACCGATTTCAAGTTACCTCGCCCCCCGCAAAAAGTGGCAGAAATGTTTGTTAGTAGAATTACACGCGTAACCAGTCCACATATAAATAGTCAAAGCGGGGACCGCAATTGATTGTCGAATAAATAATCAAAGACCATTTCATAGCGGTCCCCTACGCATTTATTGACCTTAAATATATTAAAGAAAGTTAAACAGTAAAATATCTTCTCTTCTATCTTCCTTCTTAATATGCTGACACTTTTTTAAGTGATGATCAGACCGTCAAACTGAACAACTTTCTCTATGGGACCAACATCAAAATCGCGAAAAAAAATCTGCTGTCCCATACATTAGGCTCGAGTAGGTTTGTAGTTTTGTATAGAACAGCAGACTTTTTTTTTTCGCTTTTTTGACGTTTGTCCCATAGAGAAAGTTGTTCAGTTTGATGGTCTGAGTTCACCATTTCAGTATTTGCTAGGCTGTCACTTACACCCTGTATAATATTAAGAAAAGTTTATTCCGAATGCGTAAATGCGCGCTGCATACAAACGAAGTCTGGTGATATTTTCAATACTAACCAATTCAACTCAATGAAATTTTGCAGAAACAATCTAGGAACGATTTTCGTTAAAATATACAGTTTCAATGCTAGGATTAATTTAAGATTTGTATGGAAATCTTTGAGGCACTGTAACTTTGAAACTGTATATTTTAAGGAAAATCTGACACGATACAAGCATAGAAATTTGTTTCTAGATTGCTTAAGCAAAATTTCAACGAGTTTAATCGGTTAGTATTGAAAATATCAACAGACTTCGTTTGTATGGAGCGCGCCAACAGTAATATACCCTTAAACGAATAAATCATCACGCCATATAACAAAAACAAGCCAAGCAGCAAACCTAACAGCGTGTGGTCTTTTCAAAAACGCAAAAACAATAAATATTTCATTAAACCATTCATTCGAATAAAAATTCGAAACCGCAATCAGAAAAAAATCTCACTTCCTTTTCACTCAGTGAGCGTTGGAAAGAGACAGAGATAGGGTCAGATTTTTACCCCTGAGGGCGTTTTGACAGATGACATACGATATTATTGTAACATGTGTAAGATAAAAGATATTTGGGTTGGTTTTTTAGACCCTACGTAAGAGCCTACGTTATCCGTCCATCCGTCCGTCCGTCCGTCCTACCTATTTAGGGCTGTAACTTTTGAACCGTAATAGCTAGACAATTGAAATTTTCACAGAATATGCGTTATTACGGCGGATTTGTTAACAAATAATAAAAATGACAAAAAGTTAAAATTTAAGGGGGGTCCTCATACAAGAAACTAGATTTTAATTAACGTACGTACATCTAACCGTTAATTGGCTAATAACGTATTTAAATCTTAAGATTACGGGAACAAATTTAGCTTGCTTTCCGAAATAAGTCAAAAAGAAAATGTTACATAAAAAAAATTGAAAAAAAAATGTATTTATTCATATTAATTTATTAGTTACTTTCCGAACCGAACAATATATTTTCATGTTTGGTATTTTTTTTTTAATGTCTTTAACGGCTCTGGATACTAGTCCTTTTGAGCCATTCGTTATTTTTTTTCTTTATATTCTTTATTTTTGATGATGGGATGATAGGATGACGATGAATCTGTGGTCGATTTCGTAAGCTCGCGCGTTGCCGCCAAAATGACCATGTACGAGTTAACTTGAACCAAAACTTATGTTCTGTTATCGAATTTATTTGAGATTCCTGTTACGTCGGTCGCTTTACGTAACCACAAATATCACTAAAACCAATTTTTTACGAATTTCAAATAAGACGAAACACAGCAAGAGCAATGGCGCCAAGCAAACTCTAATGACATTCCATTTAATTTCTTCACATTTATTGTAGGCACTCATTCTTAACCCTTTTCTATTTTGCCTAATTCTCAAACAATAAAATGGAACACGTGTAGAAAACATCCATATCACATAACAAAGTCTCCTATCAAAACCCTAATTCCAACGTCACTAGTACGAAAATACCTTATTTTAAAAGCCATCGTAACAATACAGAGGGATGCCATCACATAAAAGCGTTCCCATTTCGAGGGGTATTTGTCTGAACATATTTGCATTCACTCCTTTTCAAGGGGGTGGGTAAATTCCCGTGGGTTGTGTTTTATAGGGTGTTAGATTAGATGCTGCAATTTTATTATTTCTGTTATTAACATTATTTAATCAAATTTGCAATAACTATTTATTTTTATTGTCTTAGATTCTTCATTAATCAATCAGAAATATTTGATTCAAATCTACAGTTCAGTTCAATAAGGATTCAGTGCCTACCTGTACTACCTATACAACGTGTTAATGAATTAACGCAATACTAGAAAGTAGTTTATTTAGAATCGAGAGCAGAATCGAATTATCATGTTTTCAACGTAAGTAATTTTTTTCAAAATAGTAAATAATTTGTTTGTAAAATTTAAAATTTACTGAACTCGACCTCAACCCACCGCAAGGGCACACTCACCCTACCTACTACCAAAACAAGATTCTTAAAATGTATCCATGAGCACGTTAGCGCTTTCGTTCATTTCTGAAATGTTAACAAATCATTTTTGCCTCAAAACTTAAAATGCGAATAACTTTAAATTTTTAACTATAAAAATAATAAAATTATTGCTTCAATCTAATTATTTTGTTATAAATCAGTTGGGGTGTATGAGGTTTTGCGCTTATTCATTAACACGTTGTATAGGTATAAATTCTCCTACATCCTAGCTAGACTATTAATTGTAATCACAAAGCAAGCAATCAACTCTCCTGTCAAGATTACAAGATTATATTTAGTTAACGGGGAACTGACAAACCTGTCAAACATGGCGCCTGATAGCTCGTTTTTTTTTTCTTTTTAATTGACAGCGGCAACAAGATAATTATTTATTCGACCATTTAGTGAACTTGACAGAGGAATAGTTATAACTTTTACCCTTTGACTAATTATTATAAGGACTAGCCTTGCGGTAGCATTTCCCCTCTGCCACGGTATAAGCACAATTGATCTTGTGCATTTGTGTACATGTCAAGTAGTTTGTGGGAGTATATATCCCAATCTCAGGGATTGTTTTTGATAAAGAACAAGAAGAGATTAAGGAATGCGGAGCCTCGTAGCAGGCAAAGACGCGACGCGCTGACTTTGACTAATTATTATAAGGACTAGCCGTGCGGTAGCATTTCCCCTCTGCCACGGTATAAGCACAATCGATCTTATGCATTTACATTCAATTTTACACCTTATCACTAAACGAGACAGCCTATAATTGCGAAATAATAACTTCGAACTTAGAACGTTTGGGGTTCACACGAGACTACTATTCATGATTTTTAACATTCAAAATTAGAATCTAAAGTTATGGGGAATAAAATCAAAAGTTGCGGATTTCTTGTTACCTCGCTCCCCGCAAAAATTGGCAGAAATGTTTGTTAGTAGAATTACACGCGTAACCAGTCCACATATAAATAGTAAAAGCTTTTACCTCTTTTTTATCCTTTTCAAGGGTTGAAATCAGGAAAATCCATAAAGGTTAACCACAGAACTCGAATATTTACTGGGCCGATAGGGAGTGATACACTTGCAAAAAACGAATTATTCCCGGCACGCCGCTTTCCCCTTACGCCGTTTCTCTTAAAACGGTTTCATTTGACAACTCATGTCAGTTCCTCTATTCCTGGCTAAGAGGAAGGATCTCTTTAAGACTAGAGTGAGCCATACCAATTGTAAAGTGTCCACTTTTTTTGACGTTTAGGTTTGAATGCGTGGTGTCAAGTAGTATGGTCAAAAGGCACCAAGTGACATATAGCCTTAATTTATGTTTACGGTCACTTTTGCACACACACTAGCTCAAAAAAAAGTGGACAGCCGCATAAACAAATATCTATAGTTCCATCTCCTTCTACTATTAAAGGTACGTCATAAGACAAAAGAGACCAACTACAATCGTAAATTTATGCGGACTCTATGGAGATCCTTCCTCTTAGATTCCTGGTATAATACCTTTATGGGAAAATCTATATTTAGCGCGGGCGATTAAAAATCCTTTTAAAAAATTTGTGTTAGTAAATTTTATGTTTAGGTTTTTACATCATCTTAGTTTTAGCTTGGTAAACTTGTGAAATGCGACTAAGGGGTACTAGAGAATGCGTTACACGATTTTGCAAACAGGATGTTTCCAAATCATCAAACTAATCTACTTTCGCTGTCACACCAACACTGAAATCATAAAAAAACAATCTACTGTCCCATACATTTAGGTGGAGCAGCAATTGACGTGAAAATTGATCAGTTTTATGGACTGAAGTATTCAGCTTTTAAGCACGTAACGCAATTAAGTTTACACCATGTATAATATACCTATCAAAACTTGACACGTAATTTTATATAGGAAACTCAGGATACAAGTTAGTAGGCTTCTGATCACCTCAAAAGGTATAGCGGTCGTGAAGTTATGTAACTAACACTCTAAATTCGTTTCCCATCATTAATAACGATGTCATCAATTACTTATCCAATTAAACATGCCCAAAAAGATAAAAATTAAAAGCTTGAAAAAATGTGTAATTAGAAAAGAGTCGGCCCCATAAGGTAACCTTGAGGCACCCCTAGTCATAAATCATAGAATCATATTATACAGAGTGTTCTGAAGTTTGACGCTTCTATGTATTACCGTTTTTACGTTAACGAAAACAAAAAACGTTGAAAAAAAACGTGTTTCTTGTATGAAACCCTGAATTTTTACTTTTTAAATGTTTGTTTGGAAAAGCGCAATTTTCACGCAAAATTGATTAGTTGTTATTTCAGCAATGAAAGAAAGCGCTCATGGATAGATTTTAAGAATCTTCAGTAAATTTTAAATTATACGAACAAATTCTTGAATATTTAAATAATGTAACCTTGATAATTCGATTCTGCTCTTGATTCTAAACCAACTTGTGCAACAATGTTTTGCGTTAATTCATTAACACGTTGTATGTACCCACCAACATCAAAATCGCGAAATTTTTTTGTTTTATTTGGCTCGAGTAGGTTTGCAGTTTTGTATGGAACAGCTGATTTTTTTTTGCGATTTCGATGTTGGTGCCATAGAGAAAGTTGTTCTGTTTGGCAGTCTAATCATCCCCCAAAAAAGTGTCGGCATATTAAGAAGGACCCTATATGGATCAAAATTTCTTATTAAATATCTATAAATAAAATAAATATCTTGGACATTGTCACACAAATTATCTAGTCACATTTGAAGTACCAGAATCTAGCCTGGACTTGTGTTATGATGACTAGACAACGATATAGAATACACATATAGATACAAACATCCATGACTCGGGTACAAATATTCAAATTCATCATACAAATATTTGTCCCTTACGGGATTCGAACCCGCGACCCTCGACACAGCAGGCAGGTTCACTACAGACTGTGCTATCGGGCCGTCGTATTCAAAGTATGCAAGGTTCCTCACGATGTTTTCCTTCACGAAAAAGCACGAACACTTTTAAACCGAGTGTGATACGAACGGTTATTTATGAGATGACATTAAATAATAAACGGCACGCGGCCAGCGCACTCGCTCGCTAAATTACAATCTGCCATACCATATGTTTTTGTTTGACAGACTCAATAAGGAGAAGAATTTATTATTATGCATAGACGAACAATTTTTGAAACATATCAATAAAAAAAAAAACCATGGTGGTCCAGTGGCGAGTAACCTTGCCTGCCGTGCAGGAGGCGATGGTTCGATCCCCGTCCAGACCGACTCGTACCAATGAGTTTTTCGGAATTTATGTACGACTTGTAACACCACTGGCTTTTCGGTGAAGGAAAACATCGTGAGGAAACCTGTATGCTTAAATTTCGAGGCATGCACTGTTCATTATGTGGCGACGGGCTCACCCCCCGTCACTCTGGATAGAGTTTCGGTACTACTGGTGAAACGTGGATGTTCTGAGGTTTCAGAATATCTCTGACTACCCCCTTGGGGAATATAGTCGTGAGCATATGCTTATGATGTTTATCAAGCAAAGGTGAGCGGAAGTGTTGGGAGAGGCCTTCCGAGGAAAACATACCATGATCAAATCAATGATCTTTTCCGAAAAGGACAAGTGCGTAGCACCCTCAATCGACGGAAGTGCATGAAAAGATGTATGAATGTGAATGAGGCTAAAGAGGTGTGTCAGAGTCGTAGCGTGTGTTGGTCCGTAGTCTCTGCCTACCCCCATGGGACAATGGCTTATGTATGTATGTGTGTACGAACATATTTTCGCTTACGCTGGTGGACAGAATGTCAGTGTAACCGCGTATGAGATAGCATCATCATCATCATCCTCTCAGCAGAAATGGACGTCCACTGCTGGACATAGGCCTCCCCCAAGGATCGCCACAACGACCGGTCCTGCGCTGCCCTCATCCAACGGGTTCCCGCAGCCTTCACCAGGTCGTCGGTCCACCGTGGGGGGCCTATATAGGGCCCTTCTTAATATGCTGACACTTTTTAAGGGGATGATCAGACCGTCAAACTGAACATAAGTTATTCGATTTTCTCTATGGCACCAACATCAAAATCGCAAAAAAAAAATCTGCTTCTCCATACAAAATTGGAAACCTACTCGAGCCAAATGTATGGGACATCTGTTTTTTTTCGCGATTTTCTAGTTGGTCCCATAGAGAAAGTTGTTCAGTTTGACGGTCTGATCATCCCCTTAAAAAGAGTCAGCATATTAAGAAGGACCCTGCATTAAGTGACATTTTGGAGCCAGGTGGTTACAGGTTCAAAAAACTGGTGTGTCCCATACATTTGGCGTGAGTAGGTTTGCAGATTTATATGGAACAGCTGATTTTTTTCTCGCGATTTTGATGTTGGTGCCATAGAGAAAGTTGTTCAGTTGGACGGTATGATCATCCCATATTAAGAAGGACCATATACAAGGTGTTAATTAATAACTGATTTATAACCAAATAATTCGATTGAAACAATAATTTCATTATTTTTATAGTTCAAATTTAAAGTTATTCGCATTTGAAGTTTTCAGGCAAAAATGATTTGTTATCATTTCAGCAATTAATGAAAGCGCTAACGTGCTCATGGATACATTTTAAGAATCTTGTTTTTGTAGTAAGCAGGGTGAGTGTACCCTTGCGGTGCGGTGGTGTGTTGAGATCGAGTTCAATAAATTTTAAATTATTTAATATTTTGAAAAAATTTCCTATCTTGAAACCATGATAATTCGATTCTGCTCTCTATTCTAAACAAACTACTTTCTAGTTTTGCGTTAATTCATTACGTTCTAGTATATAATTTTATTAACAACCTGTATATAAAAGTTTTAAAATAATATTTAATTTATGTGATTACACTCGTACAAGATAAAAGTTAACCGATAAATCTTAACCTAAATAGCTAACAGTCATTTTTTAAATGAATAAATCTTGATTATATTGGTTAGATAAAATATTATTTTCGAAAGGTTAAGTTTAACCTTGTTACGATGGATGTGATGGTTTTTACAAAGATAAAAAATAAAAATTGAAAAAGTATCTCGTCACACAAATTATCTAGTCACATTTAAAGTACCAGAATCTAGCCTGGACTTGTATTATGATGACTAGACAACGATATAGAATACATATAATTATGGTCCTTCTTAATATGCTGAAACTTTTAAGGGGATGATCAGACCATCAAACTGAAAAACTTTCTATATGGGGCCAACATCGAAATCGCGAAAAAAATATTATTACCTCTTCCATACAAAATTGCAATCCTACTCGACCTAAATGTATGGGACAGCTGATTTTTTTTTCGCGATTTCGATTTTGGTCCCATATAGAAAGTTGTTCAGTATGATGGTCTGATCGTCCTCTTAAAAAAGTGTCAGCATATTAAGAAGGACCCTGAATACAACGTGTTAATGAATAAGCGCAAAACCTCATACACTGATTTATAACAAAATAATTCGATTGAAATAATAATTTTATTATTTTGATAATTAATTTTTAAAGTTATTCACATTTTAAGTCTTCAGGCAAAAATGATTTGTTATCATTTCAGCAATTAATGAAACCGCTAGCGTGCTCGTGGATAGATTTTAAGAATCTTGTGTTGGTAGTGGGTGAGAGAGCCCGAGCGGTGGATTGAGATCGAGTTCAGTAAATTTTAAATTGTGCATACAAATTTATTTATATTTTGAAAAAAAAAACCTTTGTTGAAAACATGATAATTCGATTCTGCTCTCGTTTCTAATAATGTCCGTCCGTCCGTCCGTGTGTCCTATTTAGTGCTGCAACGGCAAGCAGATTTGCTTACAAATAATAAAATGTCAAAAAGTTAAACATTAAGGGAGAAACTAGCTTTTATCAACGTTTTTTCTTCTCGCTCTATCGTAAAAACGGTAATATATATAAGGGTTACTTGGTGTGATTATAGAGCAAACTCTACAGTATAACAACAAATAATAAAAATCGGTCAAGTGTGAGTCGATCTTGCGCTAAAGGACCCGGAGAAATCAAAACTTTTTGTAATTTAATATTTTGTTTGGTGGTGTGGTACGGAACCCTCGGTGCGCGAGTAGTCCGACTCGTACTTGACCGCTTTTATTTATTTGTTAGCACTCGCTACCTATTATGGTTCAAAAGACTTAGAGGTAAGACAGACGGTCGGATGGATGTCAGCGTAGGCAGATCTTTACGCAAGTAGGTAAAAGTTTACGTTTGTATCAAAGTTTCTGGTCACCCCTTAGGTGATTATTACCGTGAGTTTTATAAGCAACACAATTTTAAAAAATTCTCACCGTTCAACGAATATTAACTACAAAAGAGATGCCCAATAAAAGGTAATAAAAGTCTCTTGACAAATATGACAAAATGTTTAAGGTTAACGATTTTTATAGCTATATTATAGTAAGGAATTTAACATTAACATATACAACGTGTTAATGAATAAACGCAAAACTAGAAAGTAGTTTGTTTAGAATCGAGAGCAGAATCGAATGATCATAGTTTCAACATAGGTAATTATTTTCAAAATATTTAATAATTTGTTTGGAAAATTAAAAATTTACTGAACTCGATCTCAACCCACCGCAATGACACTATCACCCTACTTACTACCAAAATAAAGATTTTTAAAATGTATCCATGAGCACGCTAGCGCTTTCATTCATTGCTGAAATGATAACAAATCATTTTTGCCCTAAAACTTAAAATGCGATTAACTTTAAATTGTAACCATCAAAGTAATGAAATTATTGTTTCAATCCAATTATTTTGTTATAAATCAGTTGGGGTGTATGAGGTTTTGCGCTTATTCATTAACACGTTGTATATTAAATAACCTATGATAGGGTACATGCAGACATGGGCACAAAGCGCGAACAAGACAACAAACTGTTTAAGAGATGCGTGGGCGCATGCAGTAAACACGTTTGTGTTAAGGAGAATGAACATAGTATTCCGACATATTATTTGGTATAGGTCAGTTGCACGTACGTTCATTAAAGTTAATCCACCATTAAATCCCTTGCTAGCTTTTATTACGTTAACTAGACATAATGTAACAGCAAGATATTTAATGGAGGATTAACTCATTTTATTCTAAAACTATTAACCTGAAGAGCACGCTGCATCGCGCATTGTAATCGGAAAGCTTAGAAATATACCTTATTATAACCAAAAATGTGGCTCAATTTCATATGTGA
Organism: Agonopterix alstromeriana; assembly: GCA_963924505.1. Taxonomy (NCBI): domain Eukaryota; kingdom Metazoa; phylum Arthropoda; class Insecta; order Lepidoptera; family Depressariidae; genus Agonopterix; species Agonopterix alstromeriana. The sequence continues at coordinate 7,959,457 of OZ004689.1, read as the reverse complement.
GACAAGGGACGTCGAGTGAAACGTGGATGATCTGCGCTGTTGTCTGGTTGCACATTTTCCACTTATTATTAATGAAATACTGTTACTGGACAGAGTTTCGGTACTACTGGTGAAATGTGGTGGAGGATGTTCTGAGGATTTAGAATATCTCTGACTACCCCCTCGGGGAATATAGTAGTGAGCATATGCTTATTCTACTGTCAGCAATACAAATTTTATCCAAATACCTACATGAACCGCATGAGTTTAATATAAGGACATTGTAAATACCTATAAGAACTTATCTATATGTATGAGCGAATTTCAATTTCAATTTCAATGAAATAACGCAAGAAGACATTGAAGGCAATTTTAAGATTTCTATATTATATTTTAAGATATTATTATATTATAAGTGTCATCTCCTTAACATCACAGGAGTTAATCCAAGCGAGTGCAGCAGATTTGTTTATGACTTTATACAGCCACTATATGGTTATAGAATGCACAAATAAAAACGAAACACCCTGTATTGGCCACACGGGACGATTACTGACCATAATAGGATCTGGGGTCTTATTGTGTAACTACCCGATTCAATCGGTATCAAATTGTCATGGTGCACTGAGAAAAAAGTGTTACGTATACGTAGAAAGAGAATAGCTATATAACGGGCATTTAATAGTCGCGAAAACGAGACAGGCTTATTCGCTACTAACACAGAGTGAGCGAGAGAAAATCTTTATTGTTTGTCCCTTTCTGTGTATGCGATATTTTTGTTTGACTTACTTGAAATTGCATACAAAATCTTGCAACTAAGTCAAACAAAGGCACGATTTCTCATACATTTTTGTCATATCTCCGTATATGACAAACCCTTCCCAGTATACGCGGTCAGCAAATCTATATAATACTCAATCTACGTACGTATACGTAGCCCGCCGCAGCTTACGTACCACGTAGCTTACGACACGATACTGATTACGAATGTTGCATCAGTATTTAAGTTGTCTCGTACTTCATAATGAAGCTTCCGGGGCACAGTCCGAATTTGCCGCCCTCCCCCCTACACAAAAAATAACGGAGCGAGCGAAGCAAGTTCGAAATTTTTTTGCACATTGATTCGGGTTGTGGTCAGGCATCTTTTGGTTTGTCCATGCAAAAATAAAAACTGAGAGCGAGCGAAACGAGCTCGACTTTTCTCCTCAAATCGAATCGATTAGAGGCAGACCTTTTTACGAATAAAATAAGTAACCTAAGTAAAAGCTGCGGAGCGACTTTTTTTTGCTCTACGAATTGGTTATAGACAGAGCTCAATCAATCTATATTTTTCCCGAATTTGCCGCTCCTAGTAAAGTACCCCCTTGCTACGCTACTGGTTGGTACGGGTATCAGTTTTCTACACCCTTTAGCAAAAATGATATTACATATTCCAGCAACATTCCAGGAGACTCTTCTAATCAAATTTCAGTTCTAATCACATTGCAATCCAATTACTATTCAATTGTGCTGAATTCCGCATCGCCCTAAACTATGTAACTGACAGCATTTAACGTCTGAGAGATCTGTCAAAACGGCTCTAACGGCGCGATTAGCGCAATACCAAATGTGTCAAAAGTTATGGTTCGTACGTAGTCTAGTTACGGTTCAATCACCGAATATTTACCACCATTGGAGCCCAGTATCCAATCAGAATTCCAATCAGTCAGCCACTTTATTTTTGGCTCTATACAACGTGTTAATAAATTAACGCAAAACTAGAAAGTAGTTTGTTCAGAATCGAGAGCAGAATCGAATTATCATGTTTTCAATATAGGTTTTTTATTTTCAAAATATTTAATAATTTGTTTGCAAAATTTAAAATTTACTGAACTCGATCTCAATCCACCGCACGGGCACACACACCCTACTTACTACCAAAACAAGATTCTTAAAATGTATCCACGAGTACGCTAGCTCTTTCATTCATTGCTGAAATGATAACAAATCATTTTTGCCTGAAAACTTAAAATGCGAATATCTTTAAATTTTAACTATCAAAATAATGAAATTATTGTTTCAATCTAATTATTTTATTATAAATCACCCCGTATGAGGTTTTGCGCTTATTCATTAACACGTTGTATAGGTGCGCATTACGCGCAAATCCTTGTGCACAGTAAAGAATCTCCTCTCCATTCCACCAACTCATCACCTTACATTCACTCACGCTTCCTTTCTGTCAAACGAAAGTTTATTTTTGGTAACTCCTCGGCGATTGATTGACGAAGTGTTTCAAAAGATCTCGACTCTGTTTGTTTTGGCTCCATTTTGTATTATTTCCGTGGTTTTTTACGGAGAATCGACTTTGGGCGCGGATGGAATCGTTTATTTGAAAGATAAATTATGAAGAAACATTTTTTTGAAAATTCAATGCTGAATGATATGTTATAGCTTTTTTTTAGATTCAAAGTCAATATAATTTATTCAAAATAGGAGCTTGAAGCAAACTTATCAAACGACAAATCTTTTTTAAAGCTAATACCGCGTCGGAACGTGTTGTCGCTGTGGAGAAGATGCGGCCAGAAACTCTACAACATAACACGACTTATTGTCTATTACAATATAAACCTACCCTATATAGTATAATATTATTAATTATACATTATTGCTACAAAGCCGTGGTGGTCCAGTGGCGAGTAACCTTGCCTGCCGTGCAGTACCTTTACCATGAGTTTACAGTGAGTCAACTCGCTAGCGAGGGTGAAACAGATGTCTATGGCAAATTGAACAGCGCCTCCTAGCGGTCACTGAAAGAACTAAAATCGGTAGTATGAGTCAATAGATAAAATACGTATCGAAATCTTATCGCTAGCGAATGGCTAGCGATTAACGTTTTGCGGCGGTTACTATAGAAATTCGGTACCATGAGTTATAAATTTGACATACGTTCTCGAGAAATACCGTTACGATAGTGGTGAAGTCATTCACTAGCATAAGCAAGCGTGAATGCATAGTGAAAAGTTGTCGATTGACAATAAGTTGATTAATTTTAGAGTATTATTTGTCAAAATAATGTCTTAACGAATAACCACTCTAAACTGCATTCATCTACTAATCCGCTCAACCAAATAAAACGAAATATTTCTCCATAAAAACTGACTTACAATCGTTCAAAGTCTTTGCACCTTTCTCTGCTTATTTAAAGAACAATTTATTGATAAATTTCCCTATAATGTAACAAATTTACATTCGAGTAGTTAAAGAGTCATTTTACCGTTTTGGCGCTTCAGATAATCATCACAATAGGAATCATTTCTCAATAATGAAAACACAAAATGAAAAAGTGCTACCACAACTTACTACACAAGCTGAAAGCAATTTTTATAGAACACTGTTAAGGTATGAAATAAATGTTAAGGTGGCTGTTCTTTTTCTTTCTTCAATTTTTTTGTTTAGATCTAGAAAAAGCCTATAAAATTATCTTCAAGGCTTTTGTAGTAAGTTGGAGTAACACTTTTAATTCAGGCTTTCTGGTTTGAGATATCATAAATATTGTGATGAGGGTACCACTGAACTCTAATACGACTCTTAAACTATTTCTTATTTACTTTATTAAACTGTATACGGGGTGTAAAATTGAATCCGGTACATATCAAACATGGCGCTTCAGACCATCAAAATGATCAATTTTCACTTTGGAGCCAACTTCGAAACAATCAGCTGTTCCATAGAAAATGTCAATAGCTACTCGATCGAAATATATGAAACAGCAACATTGTTTTTGCTATTTCAAAGTTGGTCCCTGAGTAACAGTTGTTCGTTTGATGTAAAGTAATGTAAAATGTAAATTAATGTTGAAAGTATGTAACGCATTTAAGTTTACACCCAGTATCTTATAGAATAACTTCCTTTTTGTTTAGTTAGATTTATTTTTGTACATTTCATTCCATTTCCATACACTCCACTAATAACTGGAATTGTGATGCACTGGTTCTCATTTTATTTTATTTGCGTTTAAACTCTTTAAAACCGACGATGTTTTGCGATAAAACTTCGTAGGTAACAAACACAATCACAGCCATTCACATCACAGCACAATACAAACTCACATTTACAAAATATAACCCATATTAATTAAAAATCACTATGCGACGAACTCTATGAAGGTACCCTGTGACGTTTTTAATTGGCAGGGTTATTTCAAAGTTTTAAGTGTTTCTGCGAAATTAGGCTGGGATACAAAAACAATATGGGAATATCTATCTTACTCTGTCTTTTGAGTATAGTTAGAAAGAAGAAGCTTCATTAGTTGTGAAGTTAGACACGTCGCTACGTGTATACCAACATGACGACTCGAATACTTACTAGACCAAACATAAACAATCGAGCTAACACTAGCGAGTATAGAAAACGTTTATGTAACTCATGGTGCGAGTTTAATCGAATACCATTCGATGCGCGTTTATACGCTATCGAATCTGGTAACGTAATGTAATTTTTCGATAGCAACTCATGGTAGATGTACAGGAGGCGATGGTTCGATCCCCGTCCAGACCGACTCGTACCAATGAGTTTTTCGGAATTTATGTACGATTTTTAACACCAACATCGTGAGGAAACCCGCATGCTTCAATTTCGAGGCATGTATTGTACCCACTGACCATGACAAGTGGCGACGGGCCTCCCCGTCACACTGGACAGAGTTTCGGTACTACTAGTGAAACGTGGATGTTCTGAGGTTTCAGAATATCTCTGACTACCCCCTCGGGGAATATAGTCGTGAGCATTTGCTTATGCTAAAATCCTAATCACCTCAGTTTACCTACCTACGAATATTCTCTGCCTTAACAGTTAAACAGTTCTTATTCACACGTCCGAACAATGCTAATTATATTAACAGGGAACCGATAAAGATATCTTGTTCTCTTGGGAACTTACTCTCGACTATACTCACGACTGAGTACGATTTCGGGGTTGTCAGAAATTTTTTTACACCTGCCATTTATATTTTAAAACATAACGTAGTAGTACTGTAGCCCCGAGACTTTTTAATTACCAAAAAGATTACCGATTGCCGTTTAGATATTGTTGTAAGGTACGAAATTACTAATATAAAACCGAAGTCTTACAGATCACAACACGATGAAAGAAAAAAAAATTACGGCATTTTTGTAATTTTCATCTTTTTTCTATACTGTCATGTTCTTCACCTTAGTTCAATCCCCATACGTAATATTAAGACCGTCTAGGGAGTCACGTTGGAGGTTCTGACCCGAGAACTTGTCTCGCGTATTGTCCGCGCGTCGCGTCTTTGCCTGCCACGGGGCTCCGCATTCCTTAATCTCTTCTTGTTCTTTATCAAAAACAATCCCTGAGATTGGGATAGATACTCCCACAAACTACTTGACATTGGCGGAAATGCGGTGCTAACGCACAAGCAAAAAGTCCATTAATTATAAATAAAAAAAAAAAGACCGTCTAAAGTGGTCATACAAAGCTATAAGACCAGATGAAAAAGTTAATTTTGATCAGTCTTATAGCTTTTCTGACAACTTTAGACAGTCTTATTAGTAGAACATGACAGTATAGAAAAAAACGGTAGCCTCGAAATTTTAATTTTATTTTTTACGGCGCTTTGTCATCAGCCCCCCTAGACAAAGTGACATTCTATTGGCGTTGACGCTAGTAGAAAATAACAGAATGTATGGATTTGACATTAGCGATCGTCAAAATGATTCGATTGCTAATGTCAAATCCATACATTCTGTCATTTTCTACTAGCGTCAACGCCATTAGAATGTCACTTTGTCTAGGGCCCCAGAGCCCTTGGACAAAGTATCTTTCGATTTGCATTAACGACAGTAGAAAACAATTCAATTTTTGTTTAGTGGCATCCGATGCGTTATCACAATTCAGCCAATGTCTCGTTATGTGGATATTATATGAAGGAAAATGATCAGTAGTATTTATTAAGTCTAGAGTGGCAGTTTTGCCAATGTAAGTAGGTTATAATCTCAAGTGATTGTTTTAAGGTTAAAACACAAAAGAGTTCACAAAATGGTGGAGCCACGTGCAATCCCGACGCGTCGATACGCAAGCGTCCGTACTCCGCCAGAATTGCAACGCGACTCCGACAGTAGAAAACATAAAAATGTATGGACTTGACGTATGGTGACGAAAGCAAACGTCAAAATGTTTTGATCGCTAATGTCAAATCCACACATTCTGTCATTTTCTACTAGCGTCAACGCCAATAGAATGTCACTTTGTCTAGGGGGGCTGTAATACTTAGGTTTTTACGTTAATAGTTTCGTACCTTACAACAATATTTAAACGGCAATCGGTAATTTTTTTGGTAATTAAAAAGTCCCGGGGCTACAGTACTATAGTAAATTAGAGGTTTTATTATTTTCGTGCCCAATAGCACCAACCTTTGACTAATTATTATAAGGACTAGCCTTGCGGTAGCATTTCCCCTCTGCCACGGTATAAGCACAATTGATCTTGTGCATTTACATTCAATTTTACACCTTATCACTAAACGAGACAGCCTATAATTGCTAAATAATAACTTCGAACTTAGAGCGTTTGGGGTTCACACGAGACTAATTTTCATGATTTATCAAAATTAGAATCTAAAGTTATGGGGAATAAAATCCAAAGTTGCGGATTTCATGTTACCTCGCCCCCCGCAAAAAGTGGCAGAAATGTTTGTTAGTAGAATTACACGCGTAACCAGTCCACATATAAATAGTAGACAAATAGCACTTTTACTGTCAATGTGACAGGTTTTTCTGAACTTTTTATAATCGCCATCTAGTGATTTTTCGTATTCTTACTTGTCTTGGAAAACGCCTCATTAGGTTTTATTATTGTCTTGTGTTGTCATGCTTCCAATAGCACGAACCCAGACGAATGTCGTAAGTTTATGCTGATGCAGTAGACATAGGTACAGATGTAATAATATAATATAATTAATATCATGTGTATAAAATGATAAAAGCGTGAGACAAACGATGTTAAACACCAACTCATTGTGATATGAAATTAATTTCACCTATGGTACAATACAGACTTGCGTTTTTTTTACTATTTTACCGAACGCAGAAGCCCAGTCGCTACCGTACCACCACCTAGAGTGCGATTTTTGAAAGTCACACGTTGAAATCAGCAGTCGAAAATGACCGAATGAAGTTTGTGTATTTATTCGGTCATGATTTTGAATATCACGATTCAAGAATAAGTAATTGCGGCTAATAAGGGCCACCTTATTTCAGAACTAAATATTTCTAATAAGTTCAGAATTGGAATAAAAACGGTTAGTCAGAAGGAAATTTACTTTATTCTGCGTTTGGAAAAGAACGAAATTGTAATTATTGTTGTCATTTTCTAGTCATTAATTGAATCAGGCGTTACTTTGCGGAAATCCATGACTAACAGGTAGGTGACACGATTGTGTCGAGACCTCCGCTTCTAAAAATCTATTAGACAAAGTTGTATTACGTTATGCAATACAACCTGCCCACGTAATAATTTCTACTCTACACGTGTGTCGCTTTACCGAGGAGCATCCTCAGGAGTTAGACCGATGAACGTTCGAAACAGAGTTGTTACTCCACCGAGCGTCCGACTGAAGTCTAGGAAAAATAAGGTTTGAGATTGCATTAAAGACACTTTAGTAAATTGTGTTTGAAATAATATTACTGTTAGTTTATAACACTTTTGTCGAGATTTCGTGGTTATATAGGCTCAGGAACCTGAGAAATACCTTAAAATCGATATTAATGTATAAATGGCAAGCTTATTTCTAAAAATATTTCGACCAGCATACCAGCAATAGAGACAGTTAATTATCAAAAGGCAAATTTAATGTGTAAAAACAAACAGTAAATAATTTAGTTTTGAGGTTATAATTTTTGAAGACTTACAAAATATTAAATATCTACCCAAATTAACGATATTAACCGTGGATTATTATTGTTATAAGTAAAACGTATTGAACGAAGCCATCCTGTACAAAATCACCAGTTTTCCATTTTTTGTTCATACCTAAATTTAATGTTTTGTAAATGTCCTAATTATTCAATAATATAACATAAAAAATCGGGGATTATTGAGAATTTATGTTTTTCAGGTATGTATCTACTATATTCCAAATTTTCACCAAAAGTGCAATTAATGCAACCTACTCCATACAAAAATCTGTAGATTTCCCCGACTAGCTTATTTTCTAGTCAAACTCTTCATTAAAAAAAAATACTACCTTGGCCCTTACGCAGGTGGAGCGAGCGGGCCAATTTACCATCTCTTATAATGAATGCTGTATGAGCTCGCATCGCACTGACCGGAAAAGGCTAGTAAGGCTTAATACGTTTTTTTTTTACGAAATGAGTTAATATTTAAAATTTGCATGCATATGCTCACGACTATATTCCCCGAGGGGGTAGTCAGAGATATTCTGAAACCTCAGAACATCCACGTTTCACAAGAAGTACCGAAACTCTGTCCAGTGTGACGGGGGGTGAGCCCGTCGCCACTTATAATGGACAACGGGTACAACACATGCCTCGAAATTGAAGCATGCAGGTTTCCTCACGATGTTTTCCTTCACCAGTGGTGTTATAAATCGTAAATAAATTCCGAAAAACTCATTGGTACAAGTCGGCCTGGACGGGAATAATCGAACCATCACCTCCTGCAAGGCAGAAAAGATTACTCGCCACTGGACCACCACGGGTTTTTACTAAAAAATCGTTATCAAAAATCGCAGCGACTAATCGCCCGTCTGTCCACCCTGACCCCTCACAATATAGGTCGCTGTCTGAATGTAAACACGACCATTTGTCATAACAAGGCAGGTAGTTAAAACCTGTGAATGCGACTTGTATGGGATGTGTGACGGTTTTTAATTAACTGATTGCTTCATACATACAAACAGACGTAAACTTTTTACGCATGCAACCAGAAAGCTGGTAAAAGTATCATGCAACTTTGGAGTGCAATTTTTGAACATTATTATGGAGATTATGCAGCATTCGATCATGATTTTGAAAGTGCGCGTTTCAAAAATAATATTGTATTTTTATGACACCAATCGATAGTGTAAATTCATAAGGACGAAAGTATTTGACTATTTTGATCATTACCACAGAATAGGTAATCTACATCTACACTAATATTATAAAGAGGAAAGATTTGTACCTATTTTTGTATGTTTGTATGTTTGTAATGAATAGGCTCAAAAAGTACTGGGCCGATTTAAAAAATTCTTTCACCAATAGAATGCTACATTCTTCCAATTTGACATAGGCTACATTTCATTTTGAAAAAAATTAGGGATCCTTGGTAAAATAGACAATTGTCTACCCCGTGCGAAGCCGGGACGGGCTGCTAGTACTATATAGTTCTATATTCAGAACGGCCACTCCCCGCCTCCCTCTGACTTCAGATACCCCACCTCACCTTACACTTTCTGGGAAACTTGAGGGAAGCTGAGCAAGGGCATGCAGTCAGGCGCGCGCACCCGTAGTATTTGACTACATAAAATTGAGTCTTTTCAGTGCATAAAAAACGTTGAAAAATTACGCTAAATTCACATTTTCAATCATTCTTTAGCTCAAATACTATTTTTAATAATAGAACGAACAATTAAAAGTATTGAAATGTCGATGACGTTAAATGCAAAGCATGGCTTTCAACCCTACACGCAATGTCATGGACGGTTTGCACAAAGTGCGCATGTGCAAACGCCATTTCGAAATTCAAAAACGTTCTTTAGAGTGCCGGACCTGTGACTGTAGTCATAATGGATCAAAAAGTGTTTTTGTATGTGGGTAGGTATGTCTTTGTTAATATAACTCCATCACATTCTTGCATCAAAGTGGACTGTGGTCACACGAAACAGAAACTATTGACAGAACTGACATGACAGCCAATGGTGTCAATATTTGAGTAGTGATGTGACATGTGTCGATAAAGTTATCGATAGGGTTGCGATCGAAGGTTATGTTTACTTTCGTAAGGTCGATGACTTAAGATTGTCATAGATTACTTTTATCAGTGTACAATAAAATGATAAAAGGCGTTTTGGTTGACTCGGTGCTTATAAATGCTTATGAATCAGCGTGTCATAATATACAACATGCATAAACTCACGACAACAATCTCTGTAGGGGTGGATAGCTTTCCTACACCTACTAACACTATATCTTTGTAGATAGCTTCTTTTTTTTCATTAGATTTATTCAAATATCGACATTTTAGCCATCTTTGTTGGTTGTCTATAAGAATTTCTGTTTGTGATAAGACTGTCATTTATACAGGTTGTAAGGAAAAGTATCATTAACCTTTAAACCACAGACTCTACCCATCAAACTGAACAACTTTTACTATGGGAGCAAACCTGTCAGAACAAAAAACATCTGTTGTTCCATACTAAACTGCCTGCTGGACTAAAATGTATGAGACAGCTGATTTTATTTTAGATTTGTTTCCATAGTAAAAGTTGCTAGTTTGATATATGGGTAGCGTAGTATGTGGTTTAAAGGTAGATGATACTTTTCCTTACACCCTGTATAGTCAGCAACACCCATATACAGTGTCCTATTTAATACCCGTAGTATTTTAAGGGGATGATCAGACCACCAAATTGAATAACTTTCGAAAAAACCTGTCCCATACATTTTAGTCGAATAAGCGCCTATACAGTTTTGTATGAAACAGCTGTTTTTCGTATCGCGATTTCGATGTCCCATAAAGTTGTTTCGTATGATATAATGTGGTCTTGTACTTTAATATAACCAACTTTTCTATTATTTTTTATTTCTTTTAAAGGAATTCCTATACAGGGTGTTAGGGTAAAAAGTTGCATTACTTTAAGGGGTGATTGTACCCATGATACTGATCAACTTTCCCTTTAAACCTATAGTAAATTATCAACAAAAATTTTGCACTTTCCCTACTAAATGCTAATCGAACGTTTGTATGAAAAGTAGAATTTTTTTTTTGCGAATTTCCTATAGGTTTCTTAAGGAATGTTGATCAGTTTCAGTATCATGGGTACAATCACCCCTTAAAGTAATGCAACTGTTTACCCTAACACATAGGGTGTTACAATAACAATATTGCTATTATCTGTGTAGTGTGTACCTGACTACTTTAGTTTTATAATCAAACAGTCACTGTTGTCAAAATTGACTCTTTACCAAAACGATTCCTAAACACAGTCGAGTCGTAAAGAGCAGTAATATTGAAGCAAAATTAACTTTCTAACTAAATATCGGAGGTCGTAGTGTTGACTGTTGACCGAGCCAGAGTGGGCTTCAACGCCGATCGATTCAATATTTGTTGTGTCAAGGATGTGGTTGTTTATCGATAATATTTTATCGATACTTCTTTCTTTCTTACTTTAGTTAAGTTAAATCGAAATAAAAAGAGGAAAAGTTTTTGCGTGTGTTTTATTTATCTATTTAAACTAAGAGACTACCCATCAAACTTAACAACTTTTACTATTGGAGCAAACCGATCGTAGCAAAAAAAAATCTGTTGCATACATTTGAGTCGAGCAGTCATTGCTGTTTAGTGTGGAATAGTTGATTTTTTGCTCCGATTGGTTTACTCCCATAGTAAAAGTTGTTCAGTTTGATGGGTAGACTGTTAGTTTAAAAGGATGCTCATGATATCAATTTCACCCTATAAAGTGGGGTAGCTTGGCTAAAAGTAATAATAAATAAATATCTTGGACATTGTCACACAAATTATCTAGTCACATTTAAAGTACCAGAATCTAGCCTGGACTTGTATTATGATGACTAGACAACGATATAGAATACATATATAGATACAAAAATCCATGACTCGGGTACACATATTCATATTCATCATACAAATATTTGTCCTTTACGGGATTCGAACCCGCGACCCTCAGCACAACAGGCAGGTTCACCACAGACTGTGCTATCGGGCCGTCGAAAAAGTGAACCTTGCTTACCTACAATTACGCCCAATTGACTGATAGTTGAAGCAGTTTCTATACAGGGCGAAAAGAAATATGAATGAGTTTTAATTTTACGAATGTTGTAGATTGTAGATTTTTTTTTAATGAGAATGTGTTAAGGTTATGAACTCTTTACTTTATGATCGTATTGATTTATGACTCAGATAATTTGTTCCCCAACTAAAATTACATGCTATGTGCGTTGTAATAGTGATTTCAAACTATCAATCAATTTATTAATGACTCAGTTTATAATTTACAAGATAACGAAACACTGATTGATTGTAATTGTAACCCATTATTAACACTAAATGATGAGTCAAATACATACATAATAGACTATACAACGTGTTAATGAATAAGCGCAAAACATCATGCACCCCAACTGATTTACAACAAAATAATTAGATTGATGCAATAATTTCATTATTTTGATAATTAAAATTTCAAGTAATTCGCATTTTAAGTTGTGAGGCAAAAATGATTTGTTATCATTTCATTCATTTCAATGAATGAATGAATGAATTTAAGAATCTTGTTTTGGTAGTGAGTAAGGTGAGAGTGCCTGAGCGGTGGGTTGAGATCTAGTTCAATAAATTTTAAATTTTACAAACAAATTATTTAATATTTCGGAAAAAAAATCCTATGTTGAAACCATGATAATTCGATTATACTCTCAATTCTAAACAAACTACTTTCTAGTTTTGCGTTAATTCATTAACACGTTGTATAATAGGTAGGTAACGCAGACTGAATATTAACAAGACAAGCTGAGCTCGTAGGTATACTGGAAAGGGATGGAGATATGACAAAAATGTATGAAAAATCGTGCCTTTGTCTGAATTAAATTTTAAGTAATTTCAACCTAGTCAAAGAAAATACCGTATACGCAGAAAGGGACAAACAACATAGATTTCATCTCTACTGTGGTTCCGGTTTTGAACGGACTACCATATTTCTTCCCATGGGTGTAGTCTCCTACTACAAACTAAGGCATCAGCCATGCAATAACTAATATGAATTATTGTTCTATTGCATCAGGATTTCAATATTTTTAAGAAGGTAAAAGAAATGTATTTTATCGATATCGATACATATTTTCCCAACCCTAATCTTAAGAGCCAATAAGCTCGTGACACAAGCATTAACGCCGGGCGACATCTCTACTCTTCACTACACTGTTGTGTGTTTTTTTTCGTCATGGTCTCGTTTTTGACGGGTTAAAACTTCTCCGTCTACGGGTTAAAAGCCCTATTTGTGGACTTTGTAAAGGAACTGTTAAGATTTGAAGTAGGTACCTTCAAGGACATTGTATACAGGGTCCTTCTTAATATGCTGACACTTTTTGAAGGTGATGATCAGACCATCAAACTGAACAACTTTCTTCCATACAAAACTGCAAACCTACTCGAGCCAAACGTATGGGACAGCAGATTTTTTTTTCACGATTTCAATTTTTTTACTATAGAGAAAGTTATTCTCAACTCAACTCAAAATGTTTTATTCAAAATAATATCACATAGATAGCTTTCTGACGTCATTTTTGACTCTACCACCGCGTCGGAAGGTGTTCCGTTGTAGAGAAGATGCGGCCAGAAACTCTACAACACACATCTTTTAAAAAAAATATACAAAGTACACTTACAAAATACAATATTGAATTACATAGTGTAACATTGTCAAGACCAGACATTTTGGTCATTCATATAATCATCGAGTTTATAGTAGCCTTTTTACAGAGGACTTGCTTAGGTTCAGTTGCTTGGGTTCAGTTTGATGGTCTGATCATCCCCTTAAAAAAGTGTCAGCATATTAAGAAGGACCCTGTATAACATTTTTGGTACCTTCTTTTAAGAAAAGGCAAAGGCATCTTGTCCGTTATGACGAAAAAAAAAACGTTGCTTCGTCGAAAAAAGGTTTGAAAAAAAGCAATTAAAAAGTTACGTAGGTACGGTTGTCATCGTATACTTTATTTTATAACTTCAAAATTTTATTGTTAATTTGTTTTGGGTCCATAATTGATCTATAAAATACATGATTATGGTATTGTGCCCGATGGGGGGTCATTTTGATTTGTATAAAAGATCTTTCCGCTAGTTTAGGGACGTGAGGTTATAGTCAACTGTATTATGACTTAAGAGAAGTTTATTCCGAATGCGTAAATGCGCGCTGCATACAAACGAAGTCTGGTGATATTTTCAATACTAACCAATTAAACTCAATGAAATTTTGCAGAAACAATCTAGAAACAAATCTCTATGCTTGTATCGTGTCCGATTTTCGATAAACTATACAGTTTCAATGCTAGGATTAATTTAAGATTTGTATGGAAATCTTTGAGGCACTGTGCATTTTAAGGAAAATCTGATACGATACAAGCGTAGAGATTTGTTTCTAGATTGCTTCTGCATAATTTCATTGAGTTTAATTGGTTAGTATTGAAAATATCACCAGACTTCCTTTGTATGGAGCGCGCTAACAGTAATATACCCTTAAATACAGTGATGATAATTATGGTCTGAAGCATCCCTTAAGAGGATAAATGCCCTCTAGCGCACTCCATACAAATTAAGTTGATAAAATATTGAATATTGACCAATTTACGGTATGTCAAGTTTTTTTTAGTCTTCCTTTTTATATTTTTTACGGATAGTAGACATAATTTTAAAACACCTATTTAATTTTTATTGCGATTCATCGAGTTTACCAATATAAATTTAATGTTCAAATTATGCATGCATGCATCATAACATATGTTCACGACTATATTCCCCAAGGGGTTAGTCAGAAATATTCTGAAACCTCAGAACATTCACGTTTCACTAGTACCGAAACTCTGTCCAGTGTGACGGGGGGTGAGCCCGTCGCTACTTATAATGGACAGTGGGTACAATACATGCCTCGAAATTGAAGCATGCAATGTTACTCACGATGTTTTTCTTTCACCGAAAAGCCAAATCAAAAATAAAAAAAATAAAATTTAAGATTATTGTATTGTATTTTTTTTTTAATTATTTTGATCTATAATCTCTAAATGCAACAATGGTAAAGAGAAAATAATTCGAACTCCATGGAGAAAAAATACTGCTTTATTTAAAAAAAATTACCTGCCTCCTCTTTCTAACTTCGTGCTGGAAACAGAAACGGCAACATCAAATATCATATTGGAATTAGAAGCACCCTTTATGTATGTAACGTATTTAAGTTAACACCATGTATACTATCACTACAGGGCCCCTAGACAAAGTATCTTTCGATTATCGTTAACGACAGTAGAAAACATAAATGTATGGACTTGACGTTATGGTGACGAAAGCAAACGTCAAAATGTTTAATTCAATTTTTGTTTAGTGGCATCCGATGTGTTATCACAATTCAGCCAATGTCTCGTTATGTCGATAGTATACGAACTTTGACTAATTATTATAAGGACTAGCCTTGCGGTAGCATTTCCCCTCTGCCACGGTATAAGCACAATTGATCTTGTGCATTTACATTGAATTTTACACCTTATCACTAAACGAGACAGCCTATAATTGCGAAATAATTACTTCGAACTTAGAACGTTTGGGGTTCACACGAGACTACTTTTAATGATTTTTACCATTCAAAATTAGAATCTAAAGTTATGGGGAATAAAATCCAAAGTTGCGGATTTCATGTTACCTCGCCCCCCGCAAAAAGTGGCAGAAATGTTTCTTAGTAGAATTACAGGCGTAACCAGACCACATATAAATAGTCAAAGTATACGAAGGAAAATGATCAGTAGTATTAATTAAGTCTAGCGTGGCAGTTTTGCCAATGTAAGCTTATAATCTCAAGTGATTGTTTTAAGGTTAAAACACAAAAGAGTTCACAAAATGGTGGAGCCACGTGCAAGCCCGACGCGCCGATACGCACGCGTCCGTACTCCGCCAGACTTGCAGCGCGACTCACGTCAAAATGTTTCGATCGCTAATGTCAAATCCATACATTCTGTCTTTTTCTACTAGCGTTAACGCCAATAGAATGTCACTTTGTCTAGGGGACCTGGGTGAGTTTAGTAAAGAAGAATAGAATAAGTTACTAAAAATTTACTCAGAAAACTGATATACGAGTAGAAACGAAGCTCACATAAACCCAGTAAAGAAATCGCAAACTTAACAATTCAATAGCGCGTCGCATCGTGAACATTTTATTTAATATCTTAATCCGAGCACGCCCACGTCCGCCATCTTTGATTCCGCCATATTTTGTAATAAATGTCAAATTCAGTGGCCGTTCCATGGATTCGATTGCGTTTTGCTATCGAAACCAACGCAACAAGTAAAAAATTTATATAAAATATAGAGGTACCTAACCTACTTACTTCTTAGATGATTTATATACGGACCCGCCTCGCCTTAGCAATTCCCCTCTGCCAATGTACAAGATTAAAAAATCTTACGCATTTACATACAATTTTATACCTTATCACAAATCGCGAGTGAGTGCTGAAATGACGGCTAAGAGAGATGAATGGAAGAGGATGACATATTGCGCCTACACCAAATAATGGGAAATGGGCAAGAGAATGATGATGATCACTAAACGCAACAGCCTATAATTGCGGAACAATAATTACGAACTTATGACGTTTGGGGTTCACACGACACTGTTTTTTATGATTTTTAACCTACTTCGCCCCCCGCTAAAAGTGGCAGAAAAGTTTGTTAGTAGAATTACACGCGTAACTTGTCCTCATATAAATAGTCTAAGACTTACATCGATTTCAAAAAAGAAATACTTACCTAAATAGATACAAAGCATTTTATTGCATAGGTAGACAGGGTAACCGGTAATGGAGTACTTGCACCAATATTATAATGAGAAATCATCTTAATAATTCAATATTGAAACTTGCCTGCCGTGCAGGAGGCGATGGTTCGATCCCCGTCCAGACCGACTCGTACCAATGAGTTTTTCCGAATTTATGTACGATTTATAACACCACTGGCTTTTCGGTGAAGGAAAACATCGTGAGGAAACCTGCATGCTTCAATTTCGAGGCATGTATTGTACCCACTGTCCATTACAAGTGGCGACAGGCTAAACTAACAACTTGCGTGCGTTAGAAGAGTACGGCAACATAATATTATAGCGGATGATTTGCGATGAGCTTCACGCGTCATGAAAAGGAGTGACGTCACGTCATGGCAGTGAGCGTTTTCTTTTGATTTGCAATAAATAAATGATTTGTGCATATTTTACCATTTTTGTTTTTGGTATTTTATGTAAGCCTTAAATCTTTATGATACACTCAAAATATAAAACTGTGCAAGTTCCCCATTACGTAACCTGCTACACTTTTGTGTTAGAAAGTAACGTCGTTATGTCGAATCAAATTAAAGATTGAAAAATTTGTCTAGGGCAGGACTTGAACCCGCACTCTTCCAAACCGGGGAAGTGCGTTATCCAACTTCGCTACCGAGCCCACTAGCCAGAGAACGAAATTTTCAATCTATTGCGTCTATTAACAGGGCTTATAATCAATAATAGTTAAAAACATCGTTATTGATCTTTGACTAATTATTATAAGGACTAGCCTCGCGGTAGCATTTCCCCTCTGCCACGGTATAAGCACAATTGATCTTGTGCATTTACATTCAATTTTACACCTTATCACTAAACGAGACAGCCTATAATTGCGAAATAATAACTTCGAACTTAGAACGTTTGGGGTTCACACGAGACTACTTTTCATGATTTTTAACATTCAAAATTAGAATCTAAAGTTATGGGGAACAAAATCCAAAGTTGCGGATTTCATGTTACCTCGCCCCCCGCAAAGAGTGGCAGAAATGTTTGTTACTAGAATTACACGCGTAACCAGGCCACATATAAATAGTCATATTGATTCATTCATTCATTCCTTCACTCATCAATTTTAACTATTTTGTTTTGAAGCGGCCCGAACGGTTAAAACCTCATTCTATTAAAACTAAAAAAAAACGTCGATACTTTACATTCTTAAACATTAACATATTTAACATAAACATGCAATTCGTATGTTAAACTGTTTGTTTAGATAACATTTTTCGAATTAACATCCGAGTTTAGATGGTGTGTGATAGAATTTTATGATTGAGGTATTTTTACATTCTCGCTTTCGAAGTGACAGATCTATGGTAATGACAGTTGTGCACCATCTTGGATTTCTAATCTTTGTCTAAAGTTTTAAAAACACCTTATTTTTAAACTTTGTGCGAGTACATCTCGAAATAAGAGATTTAAATTGACTTAGGCGGAGATTCAGGCGTTTTTAGGGTTCCGTAGTCAACAAGGAACCCTTATAGTGTCCCCATGTCCGTCCGTCTGTCCGTCTGTCCGCGGCTTAGCTCAGAGACGCTTAGTACTAGAGAGCTGTAATTTGACATGGGTATATTATCACGCCGACAAAGTGACAGAATAAAATCTTGAATAATAGTTTACACGAAAAGTGAGAATAAATTTTTTTTCTCTTCAATCCCATGGTGTGGGGTATCGTTGGATAGGTCTTTTAAAAATATTTTAGGTGTGTGAAAACCATTTTTCGATTTAAGGAGCCGTTTGCGAAATATTAAACTTTAAAGTGCAAATTTTTGTTAGAGTCAAGTTTTAGATTTATACTGAGACTCGACTCACTCTAACTATATCTCGGCCTAAGTTCCAAAAGATGTTTTGTTCAATTTAATTCAAATCTAGGTCGAAGAGTCCAAAAAATCCTTCTAATATTATAAACACGAAAGTTTGAAAGTATGGATGGATGTTTGTTACGCTTTCACGTAAAAACTACTAAATTGATTTTAATGAAATTTGGCACACAGAATGAATATGATCTGGATTAACACATAGGATACTTAAGGTCTACGCAGACGGAGTCGCGGGCAACAGCTAGTATATGATATTTGTCGACCCCATTTTTCTTTTTTTTTGGCAACGATTTTTTTTTCTTTTTATTACGTTGCCAATTACATTTCTGATTTTGGATTTTTAATTTATTATCTATCAATCTTCATGCCAAATTTGATTTCAATAGGAATTTAAATGAGAGAGCATATGCCCTACCTCAATTGCTCTCTCATCAGACAGAATAAATGAAACTCCAAGGATTATTTGACTACGGAACCCTAAAAATTACATTCAGTTTGTCCAATCTCGTGATTTGTACATAGTAATTTTATTTATCTGACAATGCTATGCTATACTTATACTATACTACAATACGATCGACAAATAAGGGTGCACTAAGCTTTGTAAATAAACAAACACTGCACACTGAGATAGTGCCTAATTATACTAACGATGGCGGCTAGTGATGTGCCGATGTTGACAGAAATTGTCGATGTTATTTAACCCACCACACACACTGGACAGAGATTCGGTACTACTGGTGAAACGTGGATTTTCTGAGGTTTCAGAATATCTCTGACTACCCCTCGGGGTATATAGTCGTGAGCATATGCTGCTTTATTTTAAGATAAGTTTATTCCGAATGCGTAAATGCGCGCTGCATACAAAAGAAGTATGGTGATATTTTCAATACTTTTTGTAAAAATTACTTATGTTGAAATTCTGCTCTCGATTCTAAACAAACTACTTTCTAGTTTTGCGTTAATTCATTAACACGTTGTGTAAGGTCTAACAAAATTAGGTGAAACTATTTTAAGGGGATGATCAGACCATCAAACTGAGCAACTTTCTCTATGGGACCATTATCGAAATCGAGAAAAAAAAATTTGCGGTCTCATACATTTAGGTCGAGTAGGATTGTATGGAGCAGCTAATTTTTTTGATCTCATAGAGAAAGTTGTTCAGTTTGATGGTCTGATCATCCCCTTAAAATAGTTTCAGCTAATTTTTCTAGACCTAATACACCAGATTTCATTTCATTCGATAAAACGACACAGATGAAAAAATCGATAAATGATTGTATTCAATACTACCTAAAGAACAATACAATATTATTAATTACCACATTAGTTTGCTCCATTGTGCATGCAGCGGGCAAAATCGATGATTTATCGATATCGATAAAGTCGCGTCACTACAACATCGAAATTATTCGCTGCGTGGAAGCTTGATAAACTGTACAAATAGCGATGCTCCTGCATTCAATCTGCATAATTATCCGTTAGTGAGAGTTGGTCAGGATTGTGTTGGGAAATCGTTTCAATGTCACTACCGCGAATATGTTTTTAATGGACCTATACTCCATTCAAAATAGAAACTAAATTTTAAGGCTATTTTGCATTACAGAAATAGAGATTTGAACCACTTCCTCACACTTATTCTTAGAACAGCTTTAGTAACGTCCAAGATATGTCGGATAGTAAATGTATCCAATAAATTAATTACATTTGGTAATCAGAATTCGCCAGAAAGCTAAAAAGGAATCGGTAAATCTCGTCGTCCTTATTTGGAATGAAGTATAGTAGCATTTGGTCCAATACGCGTTTCGTATAAAACTTATTTGGTCCACAACACGTAGTATTTGGTTTGGGAAGTAAATGAGATGCCATCTGAAGGAGACCGATGTAAAGAACATTAAAAACTAGGGTTGTCACCTCTCAGTCTGCCGAAAGATAAAAATAAATTGTATGTAGTTAAATCCAACGAGTGCGCGCGCCGGACTGCATTACCTTGCTCATCTCCCCTCAAGTTTCCCCAGAAAGTGTGAGGTGAGGTCAGAGGGGGGCGGGGAGTGGCCGTTCTGTATGTAGAAATATATGCTATAACCTAATCTTTAACATGTCTGTAATGTACGTACTTACATACCTACATAAGTTAACACTATACCAATCAATCTTGTAATATTTTATGACTTCTACAGTCAACCGCCAAGGCATTTTAACTGTTATAACACACGTAACATAGAGTTTATAATCGAACAACAAGTGTAGTGCAGATGTAAAAATCAATAAATCGTGGGAAAGTAAATATCGTATCAGTATAAACGGTTTGATATCGTCCTGTATTGATAAGTAACAAGTTTGTTTAAAAGAGTCCCAACTGTGATATAGTTTAGATAATTTAACATAGCATAGCATATGCTCACGACTATATTCCCCGAGGGGGTAGTCAAAGATATTCTGAAACCTCAGAACATCCACGTTTCACCAGTAGTACCGAAACTCTGTCCAGTGTGACGGGGAGCGAGCCCGTCGCCACTTATAATGGACAGTGGGTACAATACATGCCTCGACATTGAAGCATGCAGGTTTCCTCACGATGTTTTCCTTCACCGAAAAGCCAGTGGTGTTACAAATCGTACATAAATTCCGGAAAACTCTTTGGTACGAGTCGGCCTGGACGGATACCTTAACATATATTTAGAAAAAAAAATCCTTGGACCGTTTATGGCCCGCACAGAATCAAAATCAATATAGTGCAGGCGTTAAATATTTCGCACCCCCCGTCACACTGGACACAGTTTCGGTACTACTGGTGAAACGTGGATGTTCTGAGGTTTCAGAATATCTCAGACTATCCCCTAAGGGAATATAGTCGAGAGCATATGCTTATACTGTTACATATTTCAGTGTACCAAGAGCATCGGTGACATGCTGCGGACTCAGTGGCGGATTTGCAGTCTTGGCCGCCCTGGGCCCCAGGCTATGTACCAAAAGTACCAGATGCTCCTTTCTCAGGGTCCAGCTTAATATGCTGACAGTTTTTAGGGTTCCTTAGTCAAGAAGGAACCAAGTCAAAGTCAAAATTGTTTATTCAAAATAATATCACATAGATAACTTTTTGACGTCATGTTTTTGAATCTACCACCGCGTCGGAAGGTGTTCCGTTGTAGAGAAGATGCGGCCTGAAACTCTACAACACACTTCTTTTAAACAAAACAAAATATACAAGGTACAATTACATAAATTCAGTATTAAATTACATAGTGTAACATTGTCAAGACCAGACATTTTGGTCATTCAAATAATCATCGAGTTTATAGTAACCTTTTTTACAGAGGACTTTAGTTACCCTATATACCCTTATCGTTTCGCCATGTCCGTCTGTCTGTCCGCGGCTTAGCTCCGATACGCTTAGAACTAGAAAGCAGTCATTTGACATGGATATACATTATTTATCAACATTTACAAAGTGGTAATATAAAATCTTGAAATTATATATTTTTTTAATGTAGGGGAGGCCCTACAAGAAAAGTGGGGATGCAATTTTTTTTTCTCCTCTATCCCATGGTGTGGGGTATCGTTGGATAGGGCTTTAAAAAATATTGTGACCATTTTTCGATTTAGGGGTCCGTTAGCGAAATATTAATCTTTAAAGTGACTATTTTTGCTAGAGTCATGTGTGCTGTCGTCGTCGTCGTCCACGGCAGTAGTATATATAATTAGGCTTTACAAGTACCTACGAGTAATAGTCGACCAACTTGTAAAATGTACTTTGTAGACTTAATTAGCCCTTAAACCGTAGTACTTAAAACAAAAAGCCCCCTTCTAAGTCCGTATATTGTGACGGGCAACTACGGAACCCTACACTGCGCGTGGCTCGACACGCACTTGGTCCGTTTTTATATTAGCAATTTCGTATCTTACAACTATATCTAAACGGCAATCGGTAATATTTCTGGTAATTAAAAGTCCCGGGAATACAGTGAAACTACATAAATGCATATTCAAATTCTTGAAGAAAATGAACTCTCTTCATGCATTTTGACTACTTTAGACTCGTAGCAAAAGTTTTGAAAACAACAAAATTGAATTTAACGTAGAAATTGCATTGCAATTGAAACATGAAAAGTATTTCCCGTCTAGACGAATCCTGGCGACAGATGGCCTCGATAGCTGTTTTAAGTATTTTTAGGGTTGCGTACCCAAACCAAAGGGTGAAAACGGGACCCTATTACTAAGCCTACGTTGTCCGTCCATCCGTCCTACATATTTAGGGCTGTAACTTTTGAACCGTAATAGCTAGACTATTGATATTTTCACAGAATATGCGTTATTATGGTGGATTTGTTAACAAATCTTAATAAAAATGACAAAAAGTTAAAAATTAAGGGGGGTGGGTCATCATACAAGAAACTAGTTTTTATCAACCATTTTTCTTCTCGCTCTATCGTAAAAACGGTAATACATACAAGCGTCAAACTTGGTGTGATAATAGAACAAACTTTACAGTATAACAACAAATAATAAAAACCGGCGAAGTGTGAATCGGTCTCGCGCTAAAGGTCCCGGAGAAAAAAAAAAGTGTTTTTGTAATTTAATTATATTGTTGTGTGTGATGTGATAGGGAACCCTCGGTGCGCGAGTAGCCCGCCTCGCACTTGACCGGTTTTTTAAATATTATACTTATAGTTCAAACACCACTGGCTTTTCGGTGAAGGAAAACATCGCGAGAAAACCTGCATGCTTCAATTTCGAGGCATGTATTGTACCCACTGTTCATTACAAGTGGCGACGGGCTCACTCCCCGTCACACTGGACAGAGTTTCGATACTACTAGTGAAACGTGGATGTTCTGAGGTTTAAAAAAATATATGACTACACCCTCGGGGAATAAAGTCGTGAGCATATGATATGCTATTAATTATGGTACGAAACGAAAATGCCGTAGACTTGATGGTATTTGGTCTCGATACAAGGCTAGCTCCCCGTCACACTAGACTGAGTTTCGGTACTACTAGAACAGTATAACAGGGCATGATGAAGTCTATTCTTATTCTCTCATCATCATCATCTCAGCCGATGGACGTCCACTGCTGGACATAGGCCTCCCCCAAGGATCGCCACAACGACCGGTCCTGCGCTGCCCTCATCCAATGGGTTCCCGCCGCCTTCACCAGGTCGTCGGTCCACCTTGAGGGCACCACGCTGCGCTTCCGGTACGCGGTCACCACTCGAGAACTCTTCGGCCCCATCGGCCATCGGTTCTGCGAGCAATGTGCCCCGCCCACTGCCACTTTAGTTTAGCAATTCTTTGGGCTATGTCAGCTACTCTGGTTCTTCTGATCTCTTCATTTCTGATTCGATCTCGCAGGGAAACTCCGAACATAGCCCTCTCCATTGCCCTTTGGGTGGCTTTCAACCTTTTTATGAGGTCTTGAGTGAGCGTCTCTGTTCCATATGTCATCACTGGCAACACACACTGGTCAAATACTTTCGTCTTGGAGTTTGCTTGGCGCCATTGCTCTTGCTGTGTTATTTGAAATACGTAAAAAAATTGTTTTAGTGATATTTGTGACATAATTTCGTGCGGCTTGTGTACCAAACAGTTGCGTAAAGCGACCGACGTAACAGAGGCTACCCGAACGCTACCCAGCCGTCGATTGATCTCTTTCTCGAAGTTCTGGTCAACATAATCGTCAACAACTTCGAACTCTCATTCTCTATTCTCTGTATAATAGATTAACTCTACTCGGGTAGAGTAGTTTGGGGAATATATCCAGGGTCTTTCTTAATATGCTGACACTTTTTTAAGGGCATGATCACACCGTCAAACTAAACAACTTTCTCTATGGCACCAACATCGAAATCGCGATAAAAAAATCTGCTCTTCAATACAAAACTGCAACCCTACTTGAGCCAAATGTATGGGACACCAGATATTTTTTTCGCGATTTCGATGTTGGTCCCATAGAGAAAATTGTTCAGTTTGACGTTGAAGTTGGACCCTATCAAGTCGTGAGTGTAATATTGAAATATTCTACTTTCTCAAAGTCGGTTTAAGTTCATAATGGAAACCTGTCAAATATAAGCTGATTATAGCGTAAGGTAAGCTATTATTCAAATTCTTATAATTCTTGTAAATCTTATTAGAAAAGATACAACATATTCTATGGAAAACTAGCCGTGCTCCGCGGCTTCGTACGCGCGTACCGAATAGGCTATCATCATCATCATCACCCTATAAAAGTCCCACTGAAGGGCTGCAATCGCGGTAAATATTCGGTGATTGAACCGTGATTGGACTACGTACGAACCATAACTTTTGGCACATTTTGTATTGCGCTGTACAGCTCATGACAGCCGTTAGAGCCGTTTTGACAGATCGCTGAGACGTTAAAGGCTGTCAGTTAGGTACATAGAGTTTAACGCGATGCGGAATTCAGCATTGAATAGTAATTGGATTGCAATGTGATTAGAACTGAAATTGGATAAGAATAGAACTTCGATGTTTTAAATTAGCGCGATCGGTCTCAAGGACACAGACTCTTGAATCAGGGTGTATGGGAGTTAGTCCACCACGCGTGCACAATGCGGATTGGTAGACTTCACATACGCATCGGAATTTCTTCTTCAGCGTATGCAGGTTTCCTCACGATGTTTTCCTTCACCGTTTGAGAGCAGTCGGTATTACGTACATAAGTTAGAAAAACTCATTGGTACATGCCATCTTGTCCGTGTGGATTCGATCCCAGACCCTCATGTTTGCGTCCTACCTCTCCGGAACGCACCACCGACGCTCACAGCGGTTAAGAGGATATAATTCGGAGCGCGCTCCATACAAACGTACTATGGTGATATTTTCAATACTAACCAATTAAAGTCAATAAAATTTTGCAGAAACAATCTAGAACCAATCTCTATGCTTGTATGGAGTTAGATTTTCGTTAAAATGTATAGTTTTAAAGTTACAGTGCCGCAAAGATTTCAGATTTTTCAGACTAATCCTAGCATTGCAACTGTAAATTTTAACGAAAATCTGACTCCATACAAGCATAGAGATCTAGATTGATCTAGTTTCTAGATTGTTTCTGAAAAATTTCATCGACTTCGATTGGTTAGTATTGAAAATATAACCAAACTTCGTGTGTATGGAGCGCGCCAACGGTAATATACCCTTAATCCTTAGTTTCAATACAACATCTTATTTACTTCGGTATTCGGTTAACAAGATACGGTATTCATAATAAGTAAGTAGGTACATACATAACTATGTCTTTGATTTTACAAAAATAAGAAATACTAGAGTTAACCCGCGGCTTCGTCCGTACAAATAATATACCTACCAGATTTGAAGTCAGATCATAAGCTAACAAGCAAAAAAAGTTTCATCAAAATCGGTTCAGTAGTTTTTGCGTGATGCTGTTACAAACAAACAAACAGATAAACAGATAGACAAAAATTCTAAAAAAGGTTGATTTGGAGTCCGGAATACCTAAAAACCATATCGTAATATTTTTCATGTAAATATCTTCAATGTACAGACACACTTCTGTTACAGTTTTATAATAGTAAAGATTGGTTTCTTCAGTACCTAATCAAAATCATGGCTAATTGTTAACTATAGATACTCTACATCAATATCTTGTCTATGTACCACTGTTTATTACAGAAACATTCTGTATCAGTAACTCTTAGAAAGAAACAGTCTTACAAGCAGCCTGTACATACGGGCGATAGAATTGAACACCAATTGACGCCTCTCCAAACCAATAAAAGTGCTTTCACCCAATAAAACTCATCAATAAAGCTACAATTCAACCGAAAATACAATAAAATAACAATAAAATATTATTACAGAAAATTACGCAACGAAAACCTACCAATTACGGTCGAAAAAAAAAACCGGAACCAAAACAAATGAACATCGAAAACGAGCTTTGAGTTTTCGAAAATCGAACTCGGTGAAGAAAAAAAACTTACCACAGATGTAGAATTAAAAAATCACATTCGATGTAAAGTTTTTTTTGCACGAAACACTTGAAAATCACTGATGTATTCACTGTTAAATACACGATTTTTTTCAAAAACACTGTATTTTCGATCGGAGGGCGAACGCGAGCGATTCGACGCTTGAACACTAACTGTTGGATGGAATTTTGTTTTGCCGACCCGTCTCGTTTGTTGGTGCTACCAACTTTTGAGAGACATTTACCCTGATGTTTTTACCCACAAAACCAGCTATTTCTCAAGCAGGTTGAGTTCGAGAACTCTGATTAACCAATTGACTTCCCATACCAACATTTTGAACATTTTGATTGAAGCACTGGTTGGCGTAGTGGAGCTTCGGTGTTGGAAACGATCACCGAAGTTAAGTAACGTCAGGTCCGGTCAGTCTTTGGATGGGTGACCTTTTAGTGTGCTTCGGAAGGCACGTTAAGCAGTTGGTCTCGGATAGTTCAGTCAGGTGGCGTTGTAACTACTCGTTAATCCAGGTCAGAGGCCTAAAGGAGGCTTGAAAATTCTCTGACAGCAAGTTCACCACTAACTTGCCTCCACCAACAGACACTGGGCCCGCGTCGTGGAGTATGGCCCACTCCCTCTCACCCTTATTCGTGAGAGGAGGCCTTTGCCCTGCAGTGGGATTCTACAGGCTACCTTACCATACCTTACTACCAACAGTCATATCAAGACTATTAAATGTTGAAGGTGGCGGAAAAGCTCGGTTAAAGAAGGTTAGAAAGCATTAAATGCTAACTGACAAAATCTTTTCACCACAGCACAAATAGCAAGTCAAACTCGAGGACATACCATCGACTATACAGAAGCAGATTTTAGAGGTACACAGTACACACGGGAAACTCCGTCATATATGTATTTTCCTCGGCTCTACCACAATGCCTCAAAACGAAGATGTTCAATCAGTGCGTCCTGCCAGTAATGACCTATGGTGCGGAAACTTGGACCCTGACGATAGGACTAGTTCATCAGTTCAAGGTCGCTCAGCGAGCTATGAAGAGAGCTATGCTCGGTGTTTCTCTGAGAGATCACATCAGAAATGAAGTGATACGTCAGAGAACTAAAGTGGTTGACATAGTTCAGAAAATTTGCATGCTGGTCATATCTGCCGAAGAACTGACAACCGGTGGGGTGTCAGAGTTCTAGAGTGGAGACCGCGAACTGGTAGGCGTAGTGTGGGACGCCCTGCTGCCCGCTGGACAGACGACCTAAAAAAAGTAGCGGGGAGCGATTGGATGAGGAAGGCCGAGGACAGAGTTTTTGGCTTGGGAGAGGCCTACGTTCAGCAGTGGACAATGATGGGCTGATGATGATGAAGATGATGAGTACACACGGCGACAGATTAACCTACTCATTGAAATTGAACCACAAGCCGTGGTGGTCCAGTGGCGAGTAACCTTGCCTGCCGTGCAGGAGGCGATGGTTCGATCCCCGTCCAGGCCGACTCGTACCAATGAGTTTTTCGGAATTTAAGTACGATTTGTAACACCACTGGCTTTTCGGTGAAGGAAAACATCGTGAGGAAACCTGCATGCTTCAATTTCGAGGCATGTATTGTACCCACTGTCCATTATAAGTGGCGACGGGCTCACCTCCCGTCACACTGGACAGAGTTTCGGTACTACTGGTGAAACGTGGATGCTCTGAGATTTCAGAACATCTCTGACTACCCCCTCGGGGAATATAGTCGTGAGCATATACATACATACATACATACCCGGACACTGCCTACAAAATACAGAGATTGACAAGATGACGTCAGCACATGCGAAACGGAGTCTAGGGCTGCGACAACTTTAGCTGCGTGCGGTACATGACTTTTTCGTAGAGAAAACGCATTGACACCCGTCTATTCAAAATTTTTTATCCTTTATCCTGAGCTTATATTCTCTTTGTTTCGAAAACATAATTATTATTTCGACGCGTAACTAGACGTTTTCATAATTATAAAATTTTACATATTTTTCTGTTCCTTAACTTAACCTGTTTACTAACCCATCACAGAATCTATCGTAAATATTTTTACCCACAAACAAGGGTAAATTTCTCACGCGGTCACCCTAAAACTGATACCTGTATCACGCACACATAAAAAGACCTTTCACAGGGTTTCATGTTACACAAAAGGGTGTTACTCACACATACAAACGTTCGGTTCGGCGTGCATAAGAGGGAGACAGATATATCGCGGAAGGAAAAGGGACAACGTAAGTTGGTTGATATGGGTTTGACAAATTTATAAAAACAATTTCATTGTTATTTGTTAGATCACCGGCAAAAAGCTCGTCCCGTGGTCGTGTGGAAGCAATCGTTATTAAAGTCCGGCCGCTGAAAGATTGCGTTTGACAGTTACCGTAAAATTGTAAAAATCTGAATGAAAATATTGTTTACCTGTACTCACTCTAGTACACAGGGCAATAGCTGCCCTTTTAAGTTCAAAAAGCTACTAAATAATGATCGGCATTTATAGTTTTCATTCAGTTTTTTACAATTTTAAGGTAACTGTCAAATGCAATCTTTCAGCGACCGGACTTTAGTGATAAGACCACAATTTTTAAACGTGAGCGTAAAAATGTTTTCTAATATAGGGTCCTTCTTCATATGCTGAAATTTTTTTAAGGGGATGATCAGACCAGCACACTGAACATCTTTCTCTGGGGACCAACATCGAAATCGCGAAAAAAAAATCGCTGTCCCATACAAAAATGCAAACCTACTTGAGCCAAATGTATGGGACAGCTGATTCTTTTTTCGCGATTTCGATGTTGGTCCCTAAGAGAAAGTTGTTCAATTTGACAGTCTGATCCTCTTCTTAAAAAAGTGTCAGCATATTAAGAAGGACCCTGTATAATAGATTTATTTTTGTCTGACTGTACTTAAGTATGTAAAAAATATTACTTACCTACTTAGTCACTAATTTCTAATCACCAACACCATACATTCACTGACACATCATTGTGTATACAGGGTGTAACAAAAGAACCTACCTAATAGTATTTATAGGGGTGGTTTAGATTACACCATCGAAAAACTTTCATTGCGGAGCCGAATAGAAATAAAATTAAAAATAAAATCTGCTGTTCAATACAAATCTGTAGTATAGACTCGACTCCAATATAACTAATGTAATGGTAATTCAGTTTAGTATGGGCCAGCAGATACTGTCGCAGATACCCGACTCGTATATTTCAGTTACTTTCATAGTATCATGTCCTATGGTATTTTATTGTGGGGTCGTGCTGCAGACATTGAGACAATCTTTATCCTACAGAAACGGGCAATTCGAGCTATATATGGTCTGCGCTGTCGTGATTCGCTTCACGACCTTTTTAAGGAAATTAATATTTTAACAGTTTATGGACAGTTTATTTATGAAAACATTTTATATGTAAGAAAAAATTTGTCGTTATTTCCAAAAAATTGTGATGTCCATAATTACAACACTCGAAACAAAAATAAACTGATATCTCCACACTTTAGGCTTAGTAGGGTCAACACGTCTTTCATGGGTCACTGTATACGTTGTTATAATAAAATCCCCGAGACCATTTTGAATCTTTCCGAAAACATGTTTAAAACTCAAATCAAAAAAGTCCTCTGAAAAAAAGCATATTATAAACTGGATGATTATTTAAATGATCAAAATGCTTGGGTCTGAGGTCACTAGCTTATAGTTTATTTACTTTACTGTATAGTATCAATTATTTTATTAAATAGACTATGTATTATTGTATACATAACTTTAGCTTAAGAATTTATATTGTAATAGTTATTAAGTCGTGTTATGTTGTAGAGTTTCTGGCCGCATCTTCTCTACAGCGACAACACGTTCCGACGCGGTGGTAGCTTTAAAAAAGATTTGACGTTTGATAAGTTGTTCAGTTTGATGGGTAGAGTACGTGGTTTAAAGGTTTGCCTTTAGTTGGTTTACATACTGTGTGTAACAGAAGATTTATGTTATATTTTATTACAACATACATACATGCATATTCTCACGCCTGTCTCCCACTGGGGTAGGCAGAGACAACGGAACGCCACCTGCTACGATCCTGACAAACCTCTCTAGCTTCCTCCACATTCATTAGTCCTTTCATGCATGCTCGTCGGTTTCGGGTAGATCTGACCTGGCCATTTTTAAGCACGTCGCCAATTTGGTCCTTATATGTACGTCTCGGCCGTCCCCTTCCAACATTGCTTGTCTTATAGATTGCACTCGTCAATCGTCAAATTTCGTCAAATTTAACTCATCAAATTTATTTCAATGGCCAACTCTTTAGTGAAAGTCGTTCAATTTGATGGTTTAAACCACCACTTTAAATATAGGGTCCTAATTAATATGCTGACACTTTTTTAAGGGTATGATAACGCCGTCAAACTGAACAACTTTGTCTATGGCACCAACATCGAAATCGCGAAAAAAATATCTGCAGTCCCATAGAAAACTGCAAACTTACTTGAGCCAAATGTATGGGACAGCTGATTTTTTTTTCGCGATTTCGATGTTGGTCCCATAGAGAATGTTGTTCAGTTTGATGGTCTGATCATCTCCTTAAAAAATTTTCAGCATATTAAGAATGACCCTGTATTACTACCCTCTTTTGTATACAAATACATTATCTTCATAACTTAAGTCTCACCGATCCCAGCTACCCAATCCGCCGCGTAGCCCCAGCAACGTCCTATGCCGAGGTCCGTACCCCCCTGGGGTGCCCCTAGGTCGGTTGCTTAAGTTTATTCAATTGGCTCGGTGACCCTTCTGGTCCCTCCAATAGTCCGCAGTAAAAAGCAGTAAATGCTCCCTGAGCAAAGCTGTATACCTCATTCCAAAAAAAAAAAAAAAAAATCATAACTTAAGATCTAACTTAGCGTGAACTCAATAATATTTTTAATCATACAAGTTTTTAAATAGAATAGAGCCCATGTAAGCTAGCATTCAGGACGAGTTTTTGACAGGGCCCTATTCATAATGAAACTAGTATGTAGGCACAAAGCAATCGAGACCCTAGCCAGCGCACTCGCCTAGTGCTAGTGCGACCTAGGGGTTATTAGGTACAGACAAGGCCCACTTGCTTTGATTATTTATATGTGGACTGGTTACGCGTGTAATTCTACTAACAAACATTTCTGCCACTTTTTGCGGGGGGCGAGGTAACATGAAATCCGCAACTTTGGATTTTATAAATAAATAAATATCTTATACATTGTCACACAAATTATCTAGTCACATTTAAAGTACCAGAATCTAGCCTGGACTTGTATTATGATGACTAGACAACGATATAGAATACATATATAGATACAAACGTCCATGACTCGGGTACAAATATTCATATTCATCATACAAATATTTGTCCCTTACGGGATTCGAACCCGCGACCCTCGGCACAGCAGGCAGGTTCACTACCGACTGTGCTATCGGGTCGGTTATTCCCCATAACTTTAGATTCTAATTTTGAATGTTAAAAATCATGAAAAGTAGTCTCGTGTGAACCCCAAACGTTCTAAGTTCGAAGTTATTATTTCGCAATTATAGGCTGTCTCGTTTAGTGATAAGGTGTAAATCTGAATGTAAATGCACAAGATCAATTGTGCTTATACCGTGGCAGAGGGGAAATGCTACCGCAAGGCTAGTCCTTATAATAATTAGTCAAAGCCCACTTGCGTCAACCTGGGATAGCTAGTTAAGGGTATATTACTGTTGGCGCGCTCCATACAAACGAAGTCTGGTGATATTTTAAATACTAACCAATTACAGTCAATGAAAATTTTCAGAAACATTCTAGAAACAAATCTCTATGCTTGATATCGTGCCAGATTTTCCTTGAAATGTACAGTTTTAAGGTTACAGTGCCTCAAAGATTTCCATACAAATCTTAAATTAATCCTAGCATTAAAACTGTATATTTTGACGAAAATCTGACGCGATACAAGCATAGATATTTGTTTCAAGATTGTTTCAGCAAACTTTCAGTTTAATTGGTTAGTATTGAAAATATCACCAGACTTCGTTTGTATGCAGCGCACATTTACGTATTCGGAATAAACTTCTCTTAAGGGAATATAATTTGGAGCGCACTCCATATAAACGAAGTCTGCTCTTCTTCTTATCGTGTGGGCAGCAAGCCCTGGTGTTAGAGTTTTTTCAGACCGCCTTACGGCCTCTGACGTGGTTTTTATGTAACGACTACTGCCACTGCCACAAGATATAGTAGCCGGGACCAACGGCTTAACGTGCCATCCGAAGTACGGAATCATCTTTCTTTTCAGACAATAAGGTGATTCGGCCTGCAATGTCCTAACCAACTGGGGAAAAACGCACAACGTGACATATCACTAGGTGTCCCCCGTGGGAATCGAACCCACGACCTCCGTGTCAAGAGCCCAATGCTCTTAACCATTAGACCGCGGAGGCAGTTGGTAACGAAGTCTGGTGATATTTTAAATACAAACCAATTAAATTCAATGAAATTTTTCAGAAGAAACTTATCTCTATGTTTGTCCCATAAACTACTTGACACTGGCGGAAATGCAAAGCAAGAGTCAATTAATTACAAAGAAAAAAACCGGCCAAGTGCGTGTCGGGCCACGCGCAGGATAGGGTTCCGTACTTGCCTGTCACAATATACGGACTTAGAAGGGGGCTTTTTGTTTTATACTGCGGTTTAACGGCTAATAAAGTCTAAAAAGTACATTTTACAAGTCGGTCGACTATTACTCGTTAACTTGTAAAACCTACTTAGCGGTGATAGATTTCCTTTTAACTTCGTTATATACACTAATGCCGTGAATTTTTTCACGTATCCTGAAACAACCGTTTAGCTGACAGAGGGAGGCGGGGAGACACTTGACTCTAACAAAATTTTTCACATGAAAGCTTAATATTTCGCTATGGGATCCCTAAAT
Organism: Agonopterix alstromeriana; assembly: GCA_963924505.1. Lineage (NCBI taxonomy): Eukaryota > Metazoa > Arthropoda > Insecta > Lepidoptera > Depressariidae > Agonopterix > Agonopterix alstromeriana. Next base: position 7,925,950 of record OZ004689.1, on the reverse strand, counting down.
CGAAAAATGGTTTTACCACACTTACAATATTTAAAAAGACCTATCCAAAGATACCACACGCCATGGGATAGACGAGAGAAAAAAATAGCATCCCCCCTTTTCGTGTAGGGGAGATACCCTATCAAAAATATTTTTCAAAATTTTATTTTACTACTTTGTCGGCGTGATTAATATGTACGAGTATACCCATGTCAAATTACAGCTTTCTAGTACTAAACTTCTCTGAGCTAAGCCGCGGACAGACGGACAGACGGACGGACATGGCGAAACTATAAGGGTTCCTTGTTGACTACGGACCCCTAAAAGCTATAAAAACATTAATAAATGTTCAAACTAGGACGGCACTTCGTTTTGTATGGAGCGCCGAACGAATTCTATCCTCTTAAGGGTATATTACTGTTGGCGCGCTCCATACAAACGAAGACTGGTGACATTTACAATACTAACCAATTAAACTCAATGAAATTTTGCGAAAACAATCTAGAAACAAATCTCTATGCTTGTATCGTGTCAGATTTTCCTTTAAATGTACAGTTTTAAAGTTACAGTGCCTAAAAGATTTCCATACAAATCTTAAATTAATCCTAGCATTGAAACTGTATATTTTAACGAAAATCGGACACGATGCAAGCATAGAGATTTATTCCTAGATTGTTTCTGCAAAATTTCATTGAGTTAAATTGATTAATATTGAAAATATCACCAGACTACGTTTGTATGCAGCGCGCATTTACGCATTCGGAATAAACTTCTCTTAACTAATGATGATATCAGTGGCGGATTTACAGATTTTCAAGGTATAGGCTGAATAGTTTTTGCCGCCCTTGCCTCTACAATTGTCATATCAGACACACAAACCGTCCAGTTTGTGCCTCCAACCCTTTGACTGATTATTATAAGGACTAGCTTTGCGGTAGCATTTCCCCTCTGCCACGGTATAAGCACAATTGATCTTGTGCATTTACATTCAGTTTTACACCTTATCACTAAACGAGACAGCCTATAATTGCGAAATAATAACTTCGAACTTAGAACGTTTGGGGTTCACACGAGACTACTTTTCATGATTTTTAACATTCAAAATTAGAATCTAAAGTTATGGGGAATAAAATCCAAAGTTGCGGATTTCATGTTACCTCGCCCCCCGCAAAAAGTGGCAGAAATGTTTGTTAGTAGAATTACACGCGTAACCAGTCCATATAATAATTAGTCAAAGCTCCAACCAGTAGTCGGAGTAGTATGTATGGGTTGTTAGTGGGAAGAGGGGAATATATTTTCTATAACTTCGCTTTTTTCACTCATAAAAAGTGTGGGCAAAGGGCACAGAGGCGAGAGGCTGATTACTGGTTGAGGGGCGGCGAACTAGCTGCTTTACTCTAGAATATGGAAGTTTGCTACTCTCGGAATGTGCAATGACAAGTGAGAGAGAAAAGTCATCGGCAAAATTTGTTGCAGACTATCTGTAAGTCATCAGAAAGCCGTCATGAAAAATCTTTTTGATTTCTATGAAGTAAAAAAAATAAAAATTTGGTCCCCAAATTAGCGGCCCCCAAAATCTGCCGCCCTCGAGCCTACGTAAAACCGCCACTGGATGATATGAGTAAAATGATCGGTAGCTTCATTTTATTACGTCAAAGACTTAACAATCTCATACCGAAAATTTAAAACTTCAAAAAATTGCTTCACGCAAAGCGGCATTTAAAGATGCATAAATTGTATGTCATGTTGATCGCCGTGTAAGGTACAATAGCTCACGTGAGCACCAGCCCTTCAGTTTCATTCAGTTTCAAGAAAATGTACTTTAAGTGTTTTCTCCTTTGACTATTCATATGTGGACTGCTTACGCGTGTAATTCTACTAACAGACATTTCTGCCACTTTTTGCGGGGGGCGAGGTAACATGAAATCCGCAACTTTGGATTTTATTCCCCATAACTTTAGATTCTAATTTTGAATGTTAAAAATCATGAAAAGTAGTCTCGTGTGAACCCCAAACGTTCTAAGTTCGAAGTTATTATTTCGCAATTATAGGCTGTCTCGTTTAGTGATAACACAAGATCAATTGTACTTATACCATGGCAGAGGGGAAATGCTACCGCAAGGCTAGTCCTTATAATAATTAGTCAAAGGTTTACTCTCATACAAAAAAATACAAAACTTCGACTATGTTCCCCGCCGTGGTGGTCCAGTGGCGAGTAACCTTGCCTGCCGTGCAGGAGGCAATGGTTCGATCCCCGTCCAGGCCGACTCGTACCAATGAGTTTTTCGGAATTTATGTACGATTTGTAACACCACTGGCTTTTCGGTGAAGGAAAACATCGTGAGGAAACCTGCATGCTTCAATTTCGAGGCATGTATTGTACCCACTGTCCATTATAAGTGGCGACGGGCTCACCCCCCGTCACACTGGACAGAGTTTCGGTACTAATGGTGAAACGTGGATGTTCTGAGGTTTCAGAATATCTCTGACTAAATAGCAGAACAATATGGACAAAAAAACAGGACGGTATTTTAATAACGCCACTATATACAACGTGTTAACAAATAAGCGCAAAACCTCATACACCCCAACTGATTTATAACAAAATAATTAGATTGAAACAACAATTTCATCATTTTTATAATTAAAATTTAAAGTTATTCGCATTTTAAGTTTTCAGGTCAAAATGATTTGTTATCATTTCAACAATAAATGAAAGTGCTAGCGTGCTCATGGATATATGTTAAGAATCTTGTTTTGGTAGTAAGTAGGGTGAGTGTGCCCGTGCGGTGGGTTGACATCGTGTTCAATAAATTTTAAATTTTACAAACAAATTATTTAATATTATAAAAAAAATTACCTATGTTAAAACCATGATAATTCGATTCTCCTCTCGATACTAAACAAACTACTTTCTAGTTTTGCGTTAATTCATTAACACGTTGTATAATTTATAACATTTTAAATATCTCGCCATGTTTTTTCGCATCAAATAAAATACCCCAAATAGTTTTATTATACGAGAAACGGCAATTTTCCCGCCATTTCCCACGCCACTTGACAGCTTTCCCTCCATTTTTACGGCGTGTCGTTCCTCAATGTCATCGACAGAGGGTATTATTCAGATTTATTGGTTGAATAGAACAAAAGCCTGTGCTATGTGGTTTGAAAAAAAATATTAGGTCGGTTTTTAGGGTTCCGTACACAAAGGGTGCCGACGGGACCCCTATTACTAGGCCTACACCCAGGGGCGTATTCTCCTAAGAGCAAGGGAAAGTGCTAAGGGCGGCCAATTCAAGGGGGGCGGCCCGTAGTGCCATACACATGGTCAGGAAATTGTTGCCCAAAGAAATTCAGTATAGGCAGAAGCTCGACCGATATGGTCTGCTGCGCAATTTCTCCGTAGGTGGCGCTCTTTTTTTAGGATTTTATTCTCTATTTCCTCGTTCTATACTTCATTCAAAATAGCAACGAAATGTTAAGGCTATTTTGCATTACAGAAACAGATATTTGAAACACTTCCTCTCACTTATTCTTAGATCAGCTTTAGTAGCATCCAAGATATATCTGATAGTATATGACTGTATCCAATTAATTTATTACATTTGGTAATCAGAATTAGCCAGAAAGATAAATAGGAATCGGAAAATCTCGTCGTCCTTATTTGGAATGTAGTGTAGTTGATATTTTATTATACCACTGCGTACACACGGCGACAGATCAACCTACCCATAGTTGAACTCTATGTTCATGGACATAAGGTCCAACTATGGGTAGGTTGATCTGTCGCCGTGCGTACAAACACCAAGTCTACAGCCGACAATTTCCTGTCCATAGCCCAGACATATTGTGAAAAAATATCGAGCTCGCTGCGCTCGCTCCACACGCAGAACATATTTCTGATCACAGTTCTGTCAAATTTTGAGCTCGCTTCGCTCGCTCTAGATTTGGATGTAACTCTTGGCAATATGAAATAGTTAAACGACAACTCTTGTTGGTCGAATCTTAAAACCGAATAACTTTAGCTTAAGAATTTATATTGTAATAGTTATTAAGTCGTGTTATGTTGTAGAGTTTCTGGCCGCATCTTCTCTACAGCGACAACACGTTCCGACGCGGTGGTAGCTACACCCCTGACTACACCACCGTATTGGCTCTAAAGGGATATAGCTTTTGAACTGTAATAGGTAGTCAGCTTCAGTTGAAACTTTCAGTTTTGAAATTTGTATCATTATTTTGGATTTGCTAATAAATAATAATAAAAAAACAAAAAAGGATAAATTAAGAGGTATACAAGAAACTAGTTGTTTCAACGTTTTTCTTTTCGCTCTATCGTAAAAAGGGTAACACCTACATATAGGTAATATTTCAGTTTAGTATGGAACATCTGATTTTTTTTTCGCGGTTTCGACATTGGTCCCATAGAGAAAGTTGTTCAGTTTGATCACCCTCTTAAAAAACTGTCAGCATATTAAGTTGGACCCTGTATAAGCGTCAAACATGTTGTCAGTGACAGCCTAGCGAATATTGAAACGGTGAACTCAGACCATCAAACATCACTATGGAGCCTACCTCAGGAAAAACGAAAAAAAAATCTGCTGTCCCATACAAAACTGCTGTACCTACCCGACTAATGTATGGAACAGCAGATTTTTTTCCGCGTTTCCTGAGGTAGGCGCCATAGTGAAAGTTGTTCAGTTTGATGGTCTGAGTTCACCATTTCAGTATTTGCTGTCACTTACACTCTGTATAGTTCAAACTCTAGAGTACACACGGCGACACATCAAGCTATACAAAACCAAAATAAGCTGGCCGCGCTGGTCGAGTAACGTATAACGACGCGCGGCCAGCTTATATTGGTATTGTATAGCTTGATGTGTCGCCGTGTGTACAAATAATAAAAACTGGCTAAGAGTGTGTCGGGCTCGCGGTAACTTTTTTGGTGAATACGCTGGTACAGAACTCTCAGTGCGCGAGTCCGACTCGCACTTGGTCGGTTTTTCCCCGTTTTGAGTGGCTTTTTGGTGGGAACTTTCGAAAATCCTGTGAAAATATCTACTAGGTACCTACCTATTATACAGCGTGTTAATGAATAAGCGCAAAACCTCATAGTTACACCCCAACTGATTTATAACAAAATAATTACATTGATACAATTATTTCATTATTTTGATAGTTAACATTTAAAGTTATTTGCATTTTAAGTTTTGAGGCAAAAATTATTTGTTTATCATTTCAGCAATGCATGAAAGCGCTAACGTGCTCGTGGATACATATTAAGAATCTTGTTTTGGTAGTAGGTAGGGTGAGTGTGCCCTTGCGGTGGGTTGAGACAGAGTTCAGTAAATTTTTTATTTTAAAAACTAATTATTTACTATTTTGAAAACAAAACCTATGTTGAAAACATGATAATTCGATTCTGCTCTCAATTCTAAACAAACAAATTTCTAGTTGTATATGTGTTAAATAACATTAAGGCGTAGAGGTTTCATGTTTTGACCGATTTGTTTGAAAGATATCTATGTGATATTATTTTGAATAAAACATTTTGACTTTTGATCAGTTGATCTTGTACCTTGGCAGAGGGGAATGCCAACGCGAGGCTGGTCCCTTATTAAATGGTCTAAGACTAGGAAATTTAGAAATAAAATACAAAAACAATTTCATGTCAACTTTTATTTATCCTTAAACACACTAATAAAATGTACAGCTCAAAACAACATAAATAAAAACAATACCGTAATAATTATGGCAACACCATTTCATTAATATAAAAAAATACATTCGTGTAACCACAGAACAGTAAAATAATAGATAGAAGTGCCTTGTGACTGGATTCCGTGCTTGCGCAAATGCCAAAAAAAACAGTTTCACAAAAAACCAGTACTGCAATCGCGGTAAATATTCGGTGATTGAACCGTGACTGGACTACGTATGAAACGTAACTTTTGACACATTTGGTATTGCGCTATTTTTTTTTTTTCTTAATTAATGGCCGGTTGCTTGCGTCCAGCGCGGCAATTCCGCCAATGTCAAGTATTTTATAATCTCAAGTGATTGTTTTATGGTTAAAACACAAAAGAGTTTCACAAAATGGCGGAGCCACGTGCAAGCCTAAGAGAGGCCAACACGCATGCGTCTACCCTCCGCCAGACTTGCAGCGCGACTCGGTATTGCGCTAATTGCGGTACTGCTATTGACAGTTATTAGAGCCGTTTTGACAGATCGCTCAGACGTTAAAGGCTGTCAGTTACATAGGGTTTAGCGCGATGCGGAATTCAGCACAGTTGAATAGTAATTGGATTGCAATGTGATTAGAACTGAAATTAGATAAGAATAGAACTTCTATGTTTTAACATAGCGCAATCGGGGCGGCAGTAAACCTGCCACGATTTTGATAGTAGTTCCATAGAGAAATCAATTAATAACCCTTTCAATAATCATCGGCGTATTAAGTACTTTTATAAGCCGGCCGGTTCAGTGTAACTAAGGGGGTATAATTCGGAGCGTGCTCCATACAAATGAAGTCTGGTTATATTTTCAGTGCTAACCAATTAAAGTCAATGAAATTTATCAGAAACAATATAGAAACTAATCTCTATGTTTGTATGAAATCAGATATCAAGTACTTCAAACTTTCATACAAATCTTAAATTAATCCTAGCATTGAAACTGTATATTTTAACGAAAATCTGACACGATACAAGCATAGATATTAGTTTCTATATTGTTTCTGGCAATTTTCATTCATTTTAATTGGTTAGTATTGAAAATATAACCAGACTTCGTTTGTATGGAGAGCGCTCCGAATTATATCCTCTTAAAATGATTTTGATGTTTTTTGGTTACTAATTACTTATCAATATTTCCTTCCGCCTCTAATCGTTTGTTATTTTATGGTTACTTTTAGATATTTGAAAAACCAATTCACTCTACTGCAAAGTTTGGTATCAGGCACAGCTTTTAAGAGGATATAATTCGAAGCGCGCTCCATACAAACTTACTATGGTGATATTTTCAATACTAACCAATTAAAGTCAATGAAATTTTGCTGAAACAATCTTGAAACAAATATCTATGCTTGTATGGAGTCAGATTTTCCTTAAAATATACAGTTTCAATGCTAGGATTAATTTAAGATTTGTATGGAAATCTTTGAGGCACTGTAACTTTAAAACTATACATTTTAACGAAAATCTGACTCTATACAAGCATAGAAATTTGTTTTTAGATTGATTCTGAAAAATTTCATTGAGTTTAATTGGTTAGTATTGAAAATATCACCATAGTACGTTTGTATGGAGCGCGCTCCGAATTATATCCCCTTAATATAATTATTTAAAAAGGTCGTCATCCCTTTTTGGTGCGACTAGTTTTCAAATCAGAGAAGCATTACAACTTCTAACTATTATTTTCATGTTCTGTGTATCGAGTGATAAAATGACGCTTTCAACCCGTAAATTGTCTTTTATTATTCAAATCAAAGATTTAAAGCAATAGTCCCCTCTCAATCGCACTCTGCATAGATATGGTGTACTCGCGCCGTTACATACAAAAGTTTGGGTCATAAATAATTATCATCGATTCTCCCGCTCGCACTTATCGGGTTTATGGAACTGTACTAGTGATGTGCGTAGCTATGATGTACTGTCGATACAATAAAACAGTACTACGCAAAGTTTGGGTCATAAATCATTATTATCGAACCTCCCGCTCGCACTTATGGGGTTTATGGAACTGTACTACTGATGTGCGTAGCTATGATGTACTGTCGATACAATAAAATAGTATTACGTAAAGTTTGGGTCATAAATCATTATCATCTCTCGCTCGCACTTATGGGATTTATGGAACTGTACTAGTGATGTGCGTAGCTATGATGTACTGTCGATACAATAAAAATAGTATTACGTAAAGTTTGGGTCAAAAATCATTATCATCAAAATTCTTTCCCGCACTTCTGGGCTTTATTGAACTGTAGTAGTGAAGTGCGTAATACTGTGATGGATGTATTGTCGATATTATACAGGGTGTCTCAAAAGAAATTTTATATTTAGTGGATCGATTAAAAAAAAAGTAAGCCGTATATAGAAAAAATGTTTATTAATTATTGAAATACACTTTTTGGGGATTTATTTCTTAAAAATGATATCGTCTAAATGTAGACCCTCGCGTTCTCGGCACTCATTTAATCGAACAGTAAAATTACTTATGACGGCTCGGCAGGTGGATTCAGGGATGGCTGCCATTTCGTGACGGATATTTTCTTTCAAATGGGCCAGTGAAGTCGGTTTATCGGGTTTCTGATGTTTGCGTTTTGGATTCGTTGCACTCCAGTAGCGGCAGTTCTGCTTATTTACGTGGCCATTAAGATGAAAATGAGCTTCATCCGAAAACAAAATGTTGGTAAACGTTGAAAATCGCTCAATCACCTGATTTACGAAATGAAGCCTCTGACTGGCATCTTGGGGCTTTAATTCTTGCACCAATTGAATTTTGTAGGGGTGCAGCTTTAGGTCTTTGTGCATGATGCGATGTAATGATGATCTATGCACATTTAAAGCACTTGCGCGCTTCCGAATTGAAAGGTTCGGGTCGTCACGAACAGACTGATTAACATTCTCCACGTTTTCTACCGTTCTTGATGACCTAGGTCGCCCGGATTTTGATTTATCTAGCGTTGTACCGGTCTCTTCAAACTTTTTAACCCAATGTCGAATGAGAGGAATGCTTGGCGCATCATTTAAGTGGCGAAAACCTCGAATACTGCAGAATTTTCTACGCGCTACAGTCGCCGAATCACCGTTTTTGTAAAACTGCTCCCGAGAAACGCTCCATAGCGACTGAATTCCCAAGAGCCAGGCTACCGAGTGAAAAACCCCCCGCGCCCCTCGGATACGTTGCGCTCACGCAGTAAGATAAATAAATATAAAATTTCTTTTGAGACACCCTGTAAAACAATAACATGTAAAAAGTTGGAGACTATTGTTTCCATTGTGCAAGAAAGCGTGGTTGAGAAAGTAACAATGAATTACAATACAGGGTCCTTTTTAATATGCTGACACTTTTTTAAGAGGATGATCAGACCATCAAACTGAACAACTTTCTCTATGGGACCAACATCGAAATCGCGAAAAAAAAAACCTGCTGTCCCATACATTCGGCTCGAGTATGATTGCAATTTTGTATGGAAGAGCTGATTTTTTGTCGCGGTTTGGATGTTGGTGCCATAGAGAAACTTGTTCAGTTTGACGGTTTGGTCATCCCCTTAAAAAGTGTCAGCACATTAAGAAGGACCCTGTATAATAGTTGTAATAGTATAGTTGCATCAACTATTTATACTTTAAAAATATCATCACGTACAGAAAAAAAAAGTACCTGCAGTAGGTAGAAGACTCGACTGTCGGCTGATTGTGAGCGTTTATCGACAAACGAAACATGTGTTAAAATAATGTCCTTGTTGAAATAATGATTTATGACCCAAACTTTGCGTTTGTAACGGCGCAACTCATCTTCTTGCGTGTCTGTTTGTATGAAGTTCCGTCACTAGCGTTTCAAAAATGCGATTAATACGCCGCGTAACTATATAGGATCCTTCTTTATATGCTGACTGTTTTTAAGGGGATGATCAGACCGTCAAACTGAACAACGTTCTCTATGGGACCAACATCGAAATTGCGAAAAAAAAAACAGCTGTCCCATACAAAAATTTGTCAATACGATTTCGATGTTGGTCCCATAGAGAAAGTTGTTCAGTTTGATGGTCTGATCATCCTCTTAAAAAAGTGTCAGCATATTATGTTGGATCCTATATAGATTTAGGTTGTCGTGCATTGACATAAGGCGCGTTTTCGTTGTTCGTAGCGGCTGCCTGTCACAGCGCGCGAAATCGGGACAGTGCAGTATCTGTACGTAGTAACTATTACTTAATCTGTGGCAAAACTACGCAGTGCACTGAGCCTTCCGTAGGGTCTATACAGGGTGTAAGGAAAAGTATCATTAACCTTTAAACCACATACTCTACCCATCAAACTGAACAACTTTTACTAAGGGAGCAAAACTGTCAGAATAGCAAAAAAATCTGCTGCTCCATACTAAACTGCAATGCCTACTCGACTAAAATGTATGAGACAGCAGATTTTTTTTGTTCTGACAGTTTTGCTCCCATAGTAAAAGTTTGTGGGGACTTGCCACAAATGTCGACACCCACAAGTTATAGCAACGAAGCTAACAGATGGCGCTACGGTCGCACTCGCAAATGTGTACGTAAAGACAACTTGCGACGTCACATTGGTAACCCGTTAGCCGCTACACATAAGGTTCACAATCGTATACAAGACATGAATCGCGCAAGAGAAATAATCACAGAGATTCGATATATATACAAGGTCCAACTAAGATCTGTTGGACCACGGCCGGTCCCCAGGCTTCACACCTAGCCTGGCGGAAGATCTTCCCTTTTCACCGGTGGAACCTTCCACAGTAGTTCCTCCACTAGTTGTTCAGTTTGATGAGTATGTGGTTTAAAGATTAATGATACTTTTCCTTGTATAATAATTTAAATCTTTGTTTCAATCGCTAATATTCTAAATATTAAAGTCTAGAATGAATCAACCTTTTTGTACTTTTAAGGCAGTAAGTTCGTTATTTATTAAATAACCTCATACGTACCGAAGCATGTTGAAAAATTAACATGGGCGCCGGCACCATTATTTTAAGGGGATATAATTCGGAGCGAGCTCCATACAAACGTACTATGGTGATATTTTCAATACTAACCAATTAAAAACAATGAAATTTTGCTGAAACAATCTTGAAACTAATATCTATGCTTGTATGGAGTCAGATTTTCGATAAAATATACAGTTTCAATGCTAGGATTAATTTAAGATTTGTATGGAAATCTTTGAGGCACTGTAACTTTAAAACTATACATTTTAACGAAAATCTGACTCTATACAAGCGTAGAAATTTGTTTTTAGATTGATTCTGAAAAATTTCATTGACTTTAATTGGTTAGTATTGAAAATATCACCATAGTACGTTTGTATGGAGCGCGCTCCGAATTATATCCTCTTAAGGGGGTTGCATCGCTAGATCCATACATAAAGTAAGAACAGAATCACGATTTCGAAGTAGAAACAGGAGCAAGCGAAGCGAGCTTGAAATTTACTGTCTAGAACATTTAGGTATTGAACCTATAAAAGGTATCTTCCACCTAGTGGAATTTGATTCCTGGAGTGACCGAAGCAAGATCTAAATTTTTCAGTACTATTTCTGGGCTGTGGCCAAAACATTTAGATATTGCACAGAAAGATATTTGAATGAAATTGATATTTGGAGCGAGCGAAGCAAACTCAAAAATTTTCAGTAATACGAATTCTCAGCATTATAACTTGGTTATAGTCTTAACTTTAAGTTTAAAGAAAATCAATCACTAATAGAGAAAGTGAGAGGTAACGAAGCCAGTTTGAGATTTCGAAATACTTAATATTAAATATTACTGGAATATCCTGATGATCCACTGGCTTTTCGGTGAAGGAAAACATCGTGAGGAAACCTGCATGCTTCAATTTCGAGGCTTCACCCCCCGTTACACAGGACAGAGTTTCGGTACTACTGGTGAAACGTGGATGTTCTGAGGTTTCAGAATATCTCTGACTACCCCCTCGGGGAATATAGGCGTGAGCTTATCCTGATGATCCTGCATTATTATCCGATCACATGTGCAAATAAAAATGTCCCTTCTATCTGAGTATTTTTTTCATAGCCAAGGTGCAAGCGCCCATGCAAATGATCGCATAAAATGGTCCCTTAGAGAACGTTGTTCAGTTTGATGGTCTGATCATCCCCTTCAAAAAAGAGTCAGCATAGCAGTTATACAGGGTGTTACAGAACGGTCGGTTTTTAGGGTTCTGATCATTAAACTGAATAATTTTCACTACGAAGCCGACATAAGAAAAAAAAACAGCGAATTCTTACAAAACTGACTCGACTAAAATGTATGGGACAAGCATTGACTTACCAACTACTCACTGGACGAGTCCGCGCTCAAAAGTGTCCGAACCAAAAGAACACCAAAACGTAAAAAGAAAACTAATTACGTGACAGTCTTCGTTTGATCGGGCGACTACGCGCACGCACCGTGCCGCGATGGGGGAGTGGGATGGAATAGAATTTCAGCATTTTCAATGTTTTCAGTTGGTTTATATTACTACACGTACTTAGGTTTGTGTAGTTTAGTCTCGGACACTTTTTTCGAGAATTTTGTACTAGACCCGGCGTCCATAGTATTCTACGTCAATGGGGACAAGAGATTTATAAATTATTTTTTTCAGCGTTGTCCTTATAGTGAAAGTGGTTCAATTTGAACCACCACCCAACATTACGCGCAACATTATACAACGTGTTAATGAATAAGCGCAAAACCTCATACACCCCAACTGATTTATAATAAAATAATTAGATTGAAACAATAGTTCGCATCGTTATTCGCATTTTAAGTTTTGAGGCAAAAATGATTTGTTATCATTTCATCAATGAATGAAAGCGCTAACGTGCTCATGGATACATTTTAAGAATCTTGTTTTGGTAGTAAATAGGGTGAGAGTGCCCGAGCAGTGGGTTGAGATCGAATTTGGTAAATCTTCAATTTTACAAACAAATTATTTAATATTTTGAAAAAAACTACCTTTGTTAAAACCATAATAATTCGATTCTGCTCTCAATTCTAAGCAAACTACTTTCTAGTTTTGCGTTAATTCCTTAACACGTTGTAAAGGGTCCTTCTTAATATGCTGACACTGTTTTAAAGAGATGATCAGACCATCAAACTAAACAACTTTCTGTATGGGAATCGCGAAAAAAATCCTCTGTTCCATACAAAACTGCAAACCTACTCTAGCCAAATGTGATTTCGATCTTGGTCCCATAGAGAAAGTTGTTCAGTTTGATGGTCTGATCATCCCCTTGAAAAATTGTCAGCATATTAAGAAGGACCCTGTATATTACTGTGGTATTTTATTAAACTCTTTAAATACATCTTTTGTCATTTTTTCTAGGGCCGGCGCCGATTTTCTAGGCAAATTTTCTTTATTAGAGGTAGAATTCTTAGCGGGAAATGACTTACAAATCAATGTATAGAATTCACAGCAAAACGTGCTATTGTGCGATAAACTTCAAAGTTAAACCTTAAGACTATAGATTTAAGATTGTATTTAGAGCTTGCACTGAGCTCCTTTCCGAGGTATGTTTGTGAAGGGCGCCGGGTGTGGGTAGAGACGCCGTCGCGACTTGAATTCCACTAGATCCGTTATTTTTGTTGGCTGAAACAAAAACAGATCAAATTTTAGATACGAATCATAAAGTTTTGGGAGACGAACTAGCGCTCTCAGGGTTGCTTCTCATTACCGTCGTGGTCGACCTTGTCATTTTATTCTCATTACCGTCGTGTTCGACCTTGTCATTTTATTCTCATTACCGTCGTAGTCGACCTTGTCATTTTATTCTCATTACCGTCGTGGTCGACCTTGTCATTTTATTCTCATTACCGTCGTGGTCGACCTTGTCATTTTATTTAGGTCCCGGCGCCGCCTTCAGCGGTCCTTCTTGCGGTGTATACCACATACACGGCGATCTTGTGTCTGTCTGTCGACGACTCCAATTTGTGTTTCGGATTGTTTTATTTACATTTATCAAACACTGACCTCGACTCGTTTCTTCTCATTACCATCGTGATCGTTCTGTCTGTATGTCGACGACTCCAATATGTGATTCTGTTGGTTTGATTTATATTAATCAAACACTTACCTCGACTCGTTTCTTCTCATTACCATCGTGGTCGTTCTGTATGTCGACGACTCCAATATGTGATTCTGTTGGTTTGATTTATATTAATCAAACACTTACCACGGCTCGTTTCTTCTCATTACCATCGTGGTCGTTCTGTATGTCGACGACTCCAATATGTGATTCTGTTGGTTTGATTTATATTAATCAAACACTTACCACGGCTCGTTTCTTCTCATTACCATCGTGGTCGTTCTGTATGTCGACGACTCCAATATGTGATTCTGTTGGTTTGATTTATATTAATCAAACACTTACCTCGACTCGTTTCTTCTCATTACCATCGTGGTCGTTCTGTATGTCGACGACTCCAATATGTGATTCTGTTGGTTTGATTTATATTAATCAAACACTTACCACGGCTCGTTTCTTCTCATTACCATCGTGGTCGTTCTGTATGTCGACGACTCCAATATGTGATTCTGTTGGTTTGATTTAAATTAATCATACACTTACCTCGACTCGTTGCTTCTCATTATCATCGTGGTCGTTCTGTATGTCGACGACTCCAATATGTGATTCTGTTGGTTTGATTTATATTAATCATACACTTACCTCGACTCGTTGCTTCTCATTATCATCGTGGTCGTTCTGTATGTCGACGACTCCAATATGTGATTCTGTTGGTTTGATTTATATTAATCAAACACTTACCTCGACTCGTTTCTTCTCATTACCATCGTGGTCGTTCTGTCTGTCTGTCAACAACTCCAAAATGTGTTTCTGTTGCTTTGATTTATATTAATCAAACACTTACCTCGACTCGTTGCTTCTCATTATCATCGTGGTCGTTCTGTCTGTCTGTCGACGACTCCAATATGCATTTCTGTTTGTTTTATTTACATTTATCTAACACTTACCTCGACTCTTCTCATTACCATCGTGGCCGTTCTGTCTGTCTGTCAACAACTCCAATATGTGTTTCTGATGGTTTGATTTATATTTATCAAACACTGACCTCGACTCCTTGCTTCTCATTATCATCGTGGTCGTTCTGTCTGTCTGGCAACAACTCCAATATGTGATTCTGTTGGTTTGATTTATATTTATCAAACACTGACCTCGACTCCTTGCTTCTCATTATCATCGTGGTCGTTCTGTCTGTCTGGCAACAACTCCAATATGTGATTCTGTTGGTTTGATTTATATTAATCAAACACTTACCTCGACTCGTTGCTTCTCATTACCGTCGTGGTCGACCTTGTCGTTTTCTTGCGTCCCAGCGCCGCCTTCTGCGGTCGATACCACATACACAGCGATCTTCTGTCTGTCTGTCGACGACTCCAATATGTGTTTCTGTTGGTTTGATATTTATTTATTGAATTATTATGTTCAATTCCTTAGAGCGTCCTCTATCATCACTTTCAAATATTATTGATTATAAACTTACTATTTCGAATCAAATTAAAGATTGAAAAATTATGTCTCGGGCGGGACTTGAACCCGCACTCTTCCAAACTGGGGAATTGCGTTATTCAATTTCGCCACCGAGTCAACTAGCCAGAGAACGAAATTTTCAATCTATTGCGTCTTAAAGGGACGTGAGCGCCATCTACTGGAAGTTATTACAAACTAACCACTTCCAGTAGATGGCGCTCACGTCCCCTAAGATGCAATAGATTGAATACCTTCATTCTCATCCCACAAACAATCTCTGTCCTACATGACGTGTTGCCTTTCAAAGCGGTAGGTTATTTGAGTACTAAAGTCCGGCCGCTGAAAGATTGCGTTTGACAGTTACCATAAAATTGTAAAAAACTGAATGAAAACTATAAATGCCGATCATTATTTAGTAGCTTTTTGAACTTAAAAGGGCAGCTAGTGCCCTGTGTACTAGAGTGAGCACAGGTAAACAATATTTTCATTCAGTTTTTTACAATTTTATGGTAACTGTCAAACGCAATCTTTCAGCGGCCGGACTTTAATGCTTTCGCTGTCGCTTTTTAGCGATAAGATATTTTTGTACCTTCTGTATTTCCTGTCTGTTTACTCTTTTTGTACCAAATAAAGTATTGATTGATTGATTGCTTGATAATGTTTTTTGACTTAATTTTTAATTCCTTCATATAGCATCCCTTGCTAGATAGCTGATAGACATTTAACTTTAGTCGCTTCATACACATCGGTATTGGGTAGTGTAACTTACAGTTAGGGTAACTCAGAGGTATTAAGGGTAACCCATAGGTAGTAAGGGTAACTCTTAGGTAGTTTGGGTAACTCATAGGTGGTTATGGTAACTCATAGGTTGTTTGGGTAACTCATAGGTATTTATGGTACCTCATAGGTAGTTAGGGTAACTCATAAGTAGTTAAGGTAACTCATAGGGTGTTGGGGTAAATCATAGGTAGTTTGGGTAAGTCATAGGTAGTTATGGTAACACATAGGTAGCTTGGGTAACTCACCTTATAAAACTGAATTAATTCGTCTTTCGTGATAGTATTAAGTTGTTCGACTTCCACTCTAGCGCGATCGAAGTTGTATACCTGTAAATAAAATTTAGGTTTTATATTAACATTTACATACATCATAAAAACATACATCAAATTAGAAAGATTTATGAAGCAAAATATGACTATCTTTACAAACTTACATACATGCATATACAACGTGTTAATGAATTAACGCAAAACTAGAAAGTAGTTTGTTTAGAATCGAGATCAGAATCGAATTATCATAGTTTCAACATAGGTAATTTTTTTCATAATATTAAATAATTTGTTTCGAAAATTTCAAATTTACTGAACTCGATCTAAACCCACCGCACGGGCACACTCACCATACTTTCTACCAAAACAAGATTCTTAAAATGTATCCATGAGCACGTTAGCGCTTTCATTCATTGCTGAAATGATAACAAATCATTTTTGCCTGAGAACTTAAAATGCGAATAATTTTAAATTTTAACTATCAAAATAATTAAATTATTGTATCAATCTAATTATTTTGTTATAAATCAGTTGGGGTGTATGAGGTTTTGCACTTATTCATTAACACGTTGTATACAACCAATGAATGATAGAACAGGGGTCTTAACTGTTTTGTTAACTACCGATTCGATCAGTATCAAACCGGCATGGGGTTTTAAAGGGTTTTAGGCAGTACTTGGCATTTCGTTTCTTAATATTCAATAAATTTGTACTTTGTACGATTTGTAACACCACTGGCTTTTCGGTGAAGGAAAACATCGTGAGGAAACCTGCATGCTTCAATTTCGAGGCATGTATTGTACCCACGGTCCAGTATGTGGCGACGGGCTCACCCCCCGTCACACTGGACAGAGTTTCGGTACTACTGGTGAAACGTGGATGTTCTGAGGTTTCAGAGTATCTCTGACTACCCCCTCGGGGAATATAGTCGTGAGTATATGCTTGTAATTTGCAAACAGATCTTAATTTCCATAATCAAACATGCCTTTTCGTCCTGCCTAGTGATTTGGGAAGCCTTCCTGGTTAAACGTTTGGGCATCTATAGCCGCTGCGCTGCGAACTGGCCTGATGTAACTCCTCCACCGACATCTTCTCTAATTATTAGAGATGTAGATGTTATTCGTACGGTACCTGTGTAGTGATCTCGCTCCAGTGCTGTGAAGCCTTGCTGGAGCCGCAGAGCTGCGAATTTGTACGATGTTTGACAACCTCCTCCACCAACATCTTCTCTAATTATTAGAGATGTAGATGTTATTAGTACGGTACCTGTGTAGTGATCTCGTTCCAGAGCTGTGAAGCCTTGCTGGCCAAACGTCTATAGGCGCTGAGCTGCGAACTTGCCTGATGTATGACAAACTCCTCCACCGACATCTCTAAGTATTAAATATTGATGTCATTAGTACAGTACCTGTGTAGTGATCTCGCTCCAGAGCTGTGAAGCCTTGCTGGACAAACGTCTATAGGCGCTGAGCTGCGAATTTGCCTGATGTTGGACAAACTCCTCAACCGACATCTTCTCTAATTATTAGAGATGTAGATGTTATTAGTACAGTACCTGTGTAGTGATCTCGCTCCAGAGCTGTGAAGCCTTGCTGGTCAAACGTTTGGGCTTCTCTAGCCGCTGAGCTGCGAGGGCGGACCGATGTTTAACAAACTCCTCCTCTGACATCTTTTCTAAGTATTCCTGCAAGATTTGTATTCTTTTAGTCTTAGTTTGACGAAGCATGCATGAGGACACCATGGACCCGATTCTCCAAAGGAATTGATTTGGCCCTCACCTCCTGTCTTGCCTTAACCGGCCGGCCAGGAGTGGAGTTGCAAGAGCGGAACCTATGCTCCAGGTTGGAAGTTTAAAATGTCATAACGCCGGGACCTGCTGACTGGTGCGCTTAGCACCGGGAACCGGCGCCCGCAGACTCACCTCTCTACAACCGTAGCCGCTCACTAGATGTTGCCGCCTTGTCGCTCCTTGCGAGCGGCCATTTTGTGCCTATCAAATGAGTTGGCGAGTCACTGTGTGCCATTTCTGACAAACAAGAGACATTTGTTACGGCAGGCGTCTCGAGTCTCTCCGCAAAAACCCAGATTTCCCAGCCCACCAGTTCACGAGTAATTTTCTGTCCTTTCTGCAATAGTCTCTGCACCGAACGTGGTTTGTCTTCTGGTGCATATACATAATGTATTCAGATATAGACCACGCTTGGTGCATCCCCTTAAATTTAGATAAAAGTGTCTCGATGGGGCCTCTACGTGTTGGACCTGTGTCCCCACGCAAGCCTTCCAAAGGTCCGAGTTACGGCCCGTGAGTAAAACCTTTACAGAGACAGAAATGTCCATAGTTTTATGAATAAAAACGCTTTTAAAGTCGGGCCAATTTAAAAGGTCACATTTGGCATCTGTCAGTTTTAGCTTCGTAGTGAGGTGACCTGCTTAAAAACATCGATTAAAGTGAATGAATCGATACGGATTTCAACCATACGTGAATCGAATTATATGTGAATATCGCGATTTGTTGGAACTACGTTTTACTTCGTTTTTTTTGTGTAACATCCCTAGTGTTAAAAAAGAAAAAGGGTTCACAGACGCAACATTGTAACGACGTTCAGTTCTTTAGAACATAAATTTCGTTATGTTTAGAATTGTTTATTAGTGAAAGTAAATCGTAAAATTACCATCTTTGGTCATTATTACAATAAATATGTAATCGTAATTAAAAAGAGTAAAGCAATTGTGCAGTTCTAACATCGAAAAAAAATATATTATTCCATGCCCGCCGTTACAAGGTTACGTTTGATGAAGTATCAATAGATGTCAAATGTGACCTATTAAATTGGCCCGACTTAAAACTTTAACACCTTATATAAGATCTAACAAAATTAGGTGAAACTAAATAATGGAATGATCAGACCATCAAACTGAACAACTTTCTCTATGGGACCAAAATCGAAATAGCGAAAAAAAATCTGCGGTCCCATACATTTAGGTCGAGTAAGTTTGTATGGAGCAGCTGATTTTTTATTCGTGATTTCAATATTGGTCCCATAGAGAAAGTTGTTCAGTTTGATGGTCTTATCATCCCCTTAAAATAGTTACACTAATTTTTTTAGACCTTATAGTTTATACTCACCAGTGAGCTTCCGATGAAGGCCTCTATCCTAGAGTCGAGGTAGAGCGGATGTCTGTCGCTCTGCACTATGAGACGAAGTCCTTGAACACCGTTAGAGCGACGGACACCGCTGAATACTATGTAGCCTAGTTGCTCCTGAGGACAATAAGGGCCGTGTCACACAAGCGAATTTTGAGCGTAGGCGTCGGCCGTAGCGGCGGAATTCCTGCGATAACGCTCAGTCAACGACTGTTGTTAAAAACGCGGCGATCAAGTTGTGATGTCGCTGCGGTGCAGTTGCCTAGTAGCGACGTTGTCGCGCTGCGTTAACAACATCACATACGCTCAAAAATCTATGTCTTTAAGTTAATAAATAACTTGGTTAATCTATCTATCTATAACGTCACGCCTCTTTCCCAGTGGAGTAGGCAGAGACCAGAGCGCGCCATATACTACGATCCTTACATACCTCTTTTGCCTCATTCACATCCATACATCTCTTCATACATGCCCGTCGGTTTCGAGTACTCCGCACCTCCCCTTTTTTTAGGACGCAACCGATTTGATCAGAATACGTCCTACGAGGGCGCCCTCTGCCGACACTTCCACTCACTTTAGCTCCATATATCTCTTTCGTACATCTGCTATCACTCATCCTCTCCACATGCCCAAACCAACGAAGTATACCCTTCTCTATTCTTGTCACAACATCTTCCTTTTCTTCTTAACTTGGTTAATGTTTGAAAAAACTCTTTTGCAATTTTAAGTTAACATCATGTATAGGGCGTTCTTAACACGCAGACGATTTTCGAAGGGGATAATCAGACCGGTGAAGGCGGCAGGTTGAGAATTCTACATTGTCCAAGTTCTTATATCACCCACATTCTTATTTCCAAATTTCTACTTAGGGACAGTTTTACCGAGCATTGGGGCAATCTCATGTAACTTTGGGGCAATCTAACTTAACTTTGGGCCCATTTCACTTATCTTTGAGGTCAATTTACTTTACTTTGGGGGCATTTTATTTAACTTTGGGCAATCTTTCTTAACTACGGGGCTATTTAACTTATCATCGGGGCAACTCAGCCTAAATTACCTTAGTCCTCAGTACATTGAAGCAGGGCTCGCACAACGTCTGTGCCAGCAGCTCTAGAGCCACATTGTGTCGTGTAGCCCGTGGTTCGCACGCGTAGAAAACCGACGCACAATATGATTTGCGCACACTTATCGAACGTTGGGGCTATTTCATGAATATTTGGGCAATAACTTTGGGGCCAATTTACTTAGAGTTGGGGACATTAACATAGCTTTTGGGTCATTCCACTTAACTTTGGGGCAACTAAATCTTAATTACCTTAGTCCTCAGTACATTGAAGCAGGGCTCGCTTAAGGTCTGTGCCAACAGCTCTAGAGCGACATTGTGTCGGGTAGCCCGCGGTCCGCACGCGTAGTAAACCGACGCGCAAGACGATTTGTGAACACTGTTCGTCGTTTCACGCAGATACGATGCCCCTGTTGGGGAAAAAAACTTTAAAACGAATACCTGACTAGAATAAAAGTAAAAAAAACATGCTTTTGTTGAAGCCGTGGTGGTCCAGTGGCGAGTAAGGAGGCGATGGTTCGATCCCCGTCCAGACCGACTCGTACCAATGAGTTTATCGGAATTTATGTACGATTTGTAACACCACTGGCTTTTCGGTGAAGGAAAACATCGTGAGGAAACCTGCATGCTTCAATTTCGAGGCATGTATTGTACCCACTGTCGATTACAAGTGGCGACGGGCTCACTCCCCGTCACACTGGACAGAGTTTCGGTACTACTGGTGAAACGTGGATGTTCTGAGGTTTCAGAATATCTCTGACTACCCCTTCGGGGAATATAGTCGTGAGCATATGCATATGCTTGTTTACGTTTATTCATACCTTTCTCTAGCTCCACTTCTCTGTAGAGTAATAACTGTTGAGCCAACAGCGGTGTGGCGTCTTTAGGCAACCTGTGAAATAAATCTTACATTACTTAAATTCTGACACCAGGGCTTGCTGCCCACACGATAAGAAGAATCATACTTATACCACACGTCCGGCACTTCAAACAACGTTTTGGATTTGACATGATGGCGTTCGCGCATGCGCACTTGGTGCTAATTGTCTTTGACATATGTGTAGGGTTGACTTACCACGCATCGTATGAACATCACCTAAATTTCGTTACTTTTTATTGTTCTTTCTATTATTAAAAATAGTATTTGAGCTAAAGAATTACTGAAAATGTTAATTTTGCGGTATTTTTCAACGTTTTTTTATGCACTGAAAAGACTCAATTTTATGTAGTCAAATACTACGGGTGCGCGCGCCTGACTGCATTCCCTTGCTCGATTTCCCTCAAGTTTCCCAGAAAGTGTGAGGTGAGGTGGGGAATCTGAAGTCAGAGGGGGGCGGGGAGTGGCCGTTTTGTATATATAATTCGATTCAGCTCTCGATTCTAAACAAACTACTTTCTAGTTTTGCGTTAATTCATTAACACGTTGTATAATTCGTATAAGACCCCACACCATGGGATAGCCAAAAAAAAAACATTTCATCCCCACTTTTCGTGTAGCTATTCGTCTGAACCTATGACCCCATAAATACCAACAGTACTAACTTGCCCTCGACGGTGTCAGCGACCCGCAGAGCTCGTTCCCTCGTCAGGTTACCAAACATAAGTCCCTCCACGTGCACCTTCCTGATGAATCGACCCGCGAATTCATCCAGTTGCTCCGGCGTTATACCTGCGTTTATACAGGGTCCAACTCAATATACTGACAGTATTTTAAGAGGATGATTTCTGAGGTCACTAGCTTATAGTTTATTTACTTTACTGTATAGTATCAATTATTTTATTAAATAGACTATGTATTATTGTATGCATAACTTTAGCTTAAGAATTTATATTGTAATAGTTATTAAGTCGTGTTATGTTGTAGAGTTTCTGGCCGCATCTTCTCTACAGCGACAACACGTTACGACGCGGTGGTAGCTTTAAAAAAGATTTGACGTTTGATAAGTGTGCTGTAAGCTCCTATATTGAATAAATTATATCCCTTACAGTGCAGCCCGGGCTTGCGTAAATATTTGTTTTATTACCCGACTGCGCCAGAAGGAGGGTTATGTTTTTCGAGCGTATGTATGTGTTATGTATGTATGTATGTAATTTGTATATCTATTTCTTTGGCACGGCCTACAGCCTAAACGTATACTAATACGTATGAGGTGTCGTTGGATTTGTAAAAATCGTGAGAGTGAAATAGGGTATATTATTTCAAGATGGCGTCTACGAATTAAAAAAGGGAGGGGAGGGGGAATAAACAATTTTTTTTTGTTAAAAATTACAATATGGGTATCAAATGAAAGCTAGTAATCAGACGATTCCAAATATATAAATATTATAGTACTTTTATGTTACCGTTTCGCTGCAAGACTAAAAAGTATGAAATAACCGAAATTATCAAGATAAACAAAAAACCCGACTGCATAAAAAACCTATTAACTGAAAAGAGAAAAACAAGCTCTAATAGAATTATATAATAAGATATAAAAAGAAAAATAATCACTAATCAGCTATAACAACTGTGTTTGAACCAATATAATTTGTATGTTATTAGGTAGGTATTGCAGGCAATATTATAGATTATAGAGCTTGTTTTTCTCTTTTCAGTTAATAGGTTTTTTATGCAGTCGGGTTGTTTGTTTTTTCAACCTGGAAACAAGACTAGTTCAGAACAAAAGTAAAAGTATTTTAGAAAAATACCTTCAGCTGCATCCAGAAGTTGACATCTTGTCCAAACAAGGTCGGAGAGGCAGAGGGCTTGTTGATACACGGCATGCTGTTAACAATTAATAGGAATAGATTAAAAGCAACCAATCTGAGCCTAAACCACAAACATAGTGGATCTACGTTAACTACAGAGAAGATCCTGTCACTACCTTTAAAAAATAATGCATGCATATGCTCACAACTATATTCCCCGAGGGGGTAGTCAGAGATATTCTTAACCTCAGAACATCCACGTTTCACTATACTCAATTCCAAATAGCAACAAATTTTTAATGCTATTTTGAATTACAGAAACAGAGATTTGAAACACTTACTCTCACTTATTCTTAGAACAGCTTTGGTATCGTCCAAGATATGTAAGATAGTATATCTTTCAGATAAATAAAGTATATTTGCTAATCAGAATTGGCCACAAAACTAAATAGGAATCGGAAAATATCTTCGTCCTTATTTGGAATGAAGTATAGTACCGAAACTCTGTCCAGTGTGACGGGGAGTGAACCCGTCGCCACTTGTAATACATGCCTCGAAATTGAAGCATGCAGGTTTCCTCACGATGTTTTCCTTCACCGAAAAGCCAGTGGTGTTACAAATCGTACATAAATTCCGAAAAACTCATTGGTACGAGTCGGCCTGGACGGGGATCGAACCATCGCCTCCTGCACGGCAGGCAAGGTTTTTCTTTTTTTTTTACATTTTGACAAAAAGTGGAAAATCCATCATGGACACCTGGGAAGGAAGACCCAGATAGTGCCGGACTCCTACCGGCCAAAAACCTCAGTTTGTCATTCCACATTGTCTCCGATAAAGGACTAGCCTTGCGGTAGCATTTCCCCTCTGCCACGGTATAAGCACAATTGTGCATTTACATTCAATTTTACACCTTATCACTAAACGAGAGAGCCTATAATTGCGAAATAATAACTTCGAACTTAGAACGTTTGGGGTTCACACGAGACTACTTTCATGATTTTTAACATTCAAAATTAGAATCTAAAGTTATGGGGAATAAATCCAAAGTTGCGGATTTCATGTTACCTCGCCCCCCGCAAAAATTGGCAGAAATGTTTGTTAGTAGAATTACACGCGTAACCAGTCCACATATAAATAGTCAAAGTTAGTACCTGATAAGGTTGTTCTGCTTCAAAATTCTTGATAGCCCTAATGTGGTTTTCCTTCATAATGCTGAAGCGCTGCGGGTCCGCCTTGAAGTTCACTATGTGCTCCATTATCTTCTCCAGGAGCACGTGCTGTTTGTCATCGTACCCGTCTATTGTTACCTGTTAAAAAATCAATCAATTAATCAATCATACTTAGGCCCTGTTTCACCACTTTTGAATAAGTTCTTAATATCTTATTTGACATATTATTCATACAGTGTGTTAATGAATTAACGCAAAACTGGAAAGTAGTTTGTTTAGAATCGAGAGCAGAATCGAATTATCGTGGTTTCAACATAGGTAATTTTTTTCAAAATAATAAATATGTTGGTTACTAAAAATTTAAATTTACTGAAATCGATCTCAACCCACCGCTCGGGCACTCTCAACCTACTTAATACCAAAACAAGATTCTTAAAATGTATCCATGAGCATGTTAGCGTTTTCATTCTTTGCGAAAATGATAACAAATCATTTTTGCCTCAAAACTTAAAATGCTATTAACTTTAAATTTTAACTATCAAAATAATGAAATTATTGTTTCAATCTAATTATTTTGTTATAAATCAGTTGGGGTGTATGAGGTTTTGCGCTTATTCATTAACAAGTTGTATAAAAACGCAAGCCTTCGAACAGTTGATAATTTAACGTCATTTGTTCGAAGGCTGTACCTGATTGGTCAGTCTTATAGTAGGTCGTTCTGTGTTCACAGCTAAGAGGAAGGATCTCCATAGAGTCCGCATAGATTTACGATTGTAGTTGGTCTCTTTTGTCTTATGACGTACCTTTAATAGTAGAAGGAGATGGAACTATAGATATTTGTTTATGCGGCTGTCCACTTTTTTTTGAGCTAGTGTGTGTGAAAAGTGACCGTAAACATAAGGCCATATGTCACTTGGTGCCTTTTGTCCATACTACTTGACACCACACACTCAAACCTAAACGTCAAAAAAGTGGACACTTTACAATTGGTATGGCTCACTCTAGTCTTAAAGAGAGATCCTTCCTCTTAGGTTCACAGAGTTAGGAATCAAACACAGGTGTCAGTAAAATAAAATAAATGCACTTCGAGAATTGTGACATCAAGTTTGTATTTATTATTTAGTAGGTAATCAATAATTCTGACATCATAATCATATTCTGAAACCTCACAATATCCACGTTTTACTAGTACCGAAACTCTGTCCAGTGTGACGGGGAGTGAGCCCGTCGCCACTTGTAATGGACAGTGGATACAATACATGCCTCGAAATTGAAGCATGCAGGTTTCCTCACCGAAAAGCCAGTGGTGTTACAAATGGTACATAAATTCAAACTCAAACTCAAAACATGGATAGCTTTCTGACGTAATTTTTGACTCTACCACCGCGTCGGAAGGTGTTCCGTTGTAGAGAAGATGCGGCCAGAAACCCTTTTTTTAAACTCATTGATGGTACGAGTCGGCTGGACGGGGATCGAACCATCGCCTCCTGCACGGCAGGCAAGGTTACTCGCCACTGGACCACCACGATTATTCTGACATCATATGATAAAAAAACACAAACGTTTTCTCCTTTTTATTTTATTTAAGTTCGTGTTTAATTTGTTTCGGAGAGAAAACGTTAACATTTTCAATTTTCTGTTTGGTTGTTTGTTTGTAACAGCATCACGCAAAAACTACTGAACCGATTTTGATGAAACTTTTTTTGTTTCATAGCTTATGATCTGACTTAAAATCTGGTATATTATTTGGGCGGACGGGTCTGAGGTCACTAGCTTATAGTTTATTTACTTTACTGTATAGTATCAATTATTTTATTAAATAGACTATGTATTATTGTATACATAACTTTAGCTTAAGAATTTATATTGTAATAGTTATTAAGTCGTGTTATGTTGTAGAGTTTCTGGCCGCATCTTCTCTACAGCGACAACACGTTCCGACGCGGTGGTAGCTTTAAAAAAGATTTGACGTTTGATAAGTGTGCTGCAAGCTCCTATATTGAATAAATTATATTGACTTTGACGAAGTCGCGGGTTAACTCTAGTACTCATTTTAAGTTACTCACACTGAGTCCATACTTGGCGTTGCCGATGCTCCAGCGCAGGCCGGCGAGCTCTGCCGCGTACGCGAACTGTTGCAGACTGTCTCGGAGTAGAAGTACCCACACTGATGTCAGGTTGCAGTTCAGGGGGTCCGAGTAGGCTAGCGGGCTAGAAAATCAGAAGAACGTGAATGAATATGTGATCTATTTCAAGATTCCCAACTATTAAGAAAAAAAACTGCTAAGGGGAGTGAGACAGGGGGATATTATTTCCCCGAAACTGTTCACAAATGCGATGGAAGACGTCTTCAAGACGCTCAAGTGGAATGGACGAGGCATATGTGTGAACAGCGAGTACATCTCACACCTGCGTTTTGCCGATGACATCGTCGTCATGGCGAAATCGCTGCAGGATCTCAGTGGTATGCTTAGCGACCTTAATGCCGCTTCCCGACGGGTCGGTCTCGGAATGAACTTAGACAAGACGAAAGTCATGCTTAATTCTCATGTCGAGCCAGAGGCGGTATACGTCGGTGAGGCGGCGATAGAAGTTGTGCAAGACTATGTCTACCTTGGACAGACTATAAGACTAGGTAGAAACAATTTCGACAAGGAGGCCGCTAGGCGCATCAAACTGGGATGGGCTGCTTTCGGGAAACTCCGTCAAATATTTTCCTCGGCTCTACCACAATGCCTCAAAACAAAGGTGTTCAATCAGTGCGTCCTGCCAGTAATGACCTATGGTGCGGAAACTTGGACCCTGACGATACGACTAGTTCATCAATTCAAGGTCGCTCAGCGAGCTATGGAGAGAGCTATGGTCGGTGTTTCTCTGAGAGATCACATCAGAAATGAAGTGATACGTCGGAGAACTAAAGTGGTTGACATAGTTCAGAAAATTAGCAAGCTGAAGTGGCAATGGGCTGGTCATATCTGCCGAAGAACTGACAACCGGTGGAGTGTCAGAGTTCTAGAGTGGAGACCGCGAACTGGTAGGCGTAGTGTGGGACGCCCTGCTGCCCGCTGGACAGACGACCTAAAGTAAATAGCGGGGAGCGATTGGATGAGGAAGGCCGAGGACAGAGTTTTGTGGCGCGCCTTGGGAGAGGCCTATGTTCAGCAGTGGACGATGATGGGCTGATGATGAAGAAAAAAAAACGCCGAAGTACGAGTCTCTCTGACGCACAGAGGATTCCGTACCACCATGTTTATCATTATCACCATATTCAAATCAAATCAAAATCAAAAAGCTTTATTAATTCCATACAACATTTTATAGCAATAATAATTTAAAATTACATGTAGAATCAATAAATTCGATTGGAATAAGGTGTGACATCTATATCGCATGAATTCTAATTGTAACATTAGACTTGTGAGTCAGTAGTTTGCATAAACTCTGGTAGATGGCGCTGACGTCCCTTAAAGACGATGATATAGATTGAAAATTTCGTCGTGGCCTGCGGGGCGCCGACAGCTCTGTTGGAGTGGAGCATGCCCCGGATAGGCAGGTCGCGGGTTCGAATCCCGCTCGCCGCCCGACTTTTTCTATCTTTTATTTGATTAAGCTAACATTGCATACATGTAGAATAAATAAATTCGAATAATAATTTAGATTTCATAGTTAATTAAGTAAATAATTTTTTTAACTTTACAATAAATAATTTCATTTTTGTGTACGTACATTTTTCATTTTCATTCATGTATCATCTTATTAATTCGAATTTCATATTAGTTAGGTACTTATCACCATATTACAACCACAAAAATGTATGTCCGGGATCCTTATGGCGAGCCAGACACACACTTGGCAGATTTTTATTATTTGTTGTTTTACCAACTTGCAACTGCAAACAGTATGCTCTACAATCAAATCACACTAATATTGACGCTTATGTGTAGCGTTTTCACCTTTTGGGTACGGAATCCTAAAAAGGCTAAATATCACAAATGTAACATTACCTTAGTAATTTTTATTAATCGAATATTTAATATTATTCATCTAGTAAGAGCGTCGGTAGCGCGTTGCGGAGAGCTATGGAAATTCAATCTTGAGGTCAAGGTTCGAATCCGCACGGACGACATGCCATGTACCAATGACTTTTTCTAACTTATGTACGTAATACCGACTGCTCTCAAACGGTGAAGGAAAACATCGTGAGGAAACCTGCATACGCATGCATGCATGCATGCATATGCTCACGACTATATTCCCCGAAGGGGTAGTCAGAGATATTCTGAAACCACAGAACATCCACGTTTCACTAGTTCCGAAACTCTGTCCAGAGTGACGGGGAGTGAGCCCGTCGCCACTTGTAATGGACAGTAGGTACAATACATGCCTCGAAATTGAAGCATGCAGGTTTCCTCACGATGTTTTCCTTCACCAAAAAACCTGTGGTGTTACAAATCGTACATAAATTCCGAAAAATTCATTGGTACGAGTCGGTCTGGACGGGGATCGAACCATCGCCTCCTGCACCGCAGGCAATGTAACCCGCACGGCACCCTGCAACCTGCATACGCTGAAGAAGAAATTCTGATGCGTGTGTGAAGTCTACCAATCCGCATTGTGCACGCGTGGTGGACTAACCCCATACACACTCCCTGAGGGTTGGCCTGTGCCCCGTGTAGGGAACGTGGCCTACCGGTGTTTAATTCGGCTCCGCTGGAGAGGTTTTAGTGGACTGTAGTTGTTCTGGTGGCAGGAGTGGTTCCATGTAAAGGAAAGTCTTGTTTGCAGCACTGGAGGTTTATTTTAGTGATTTTTACACCAGAGTTAGTTACACGCACAAGCACTGTACCAATATGGAAGCCGGAAACGGAAATACAACTTTTTTAATAACTACATTTTATGTTGGTGTTGCCAACACCCTGAATGGGACGTATATAGGCTGTGATGATGGTGATTCATCTAGTATAGAAAATGATGTCAGGCAAATGGCCACCTATTGACATTTTACAGCAGTTGATTCGTTCAAGGTGTTTGTCGACTTTTTTCGTAACTTTCGGGAAATATCACGCGGATCTTAATTTATGAGATGTTAGATTCGTATTTTATAAGAAGTACTAGTATATTTTCTATGGAGTTAAAATGCTTACCTCACCAAGTCGAATGTGACGAATGATTTTGGAAGCATAAACTCTTTGTCTTGCTTGAACCAAACTCTCATGAGATGAGTGTCCTGCGGATGAAAAAAAAACATTCTTTATGCAGCTTTTTTGTCTAATATACAAGGTGTTACAAATAAACATTTAAGGGGGTGGTTTAGACCATCAAACTGAACAAATTTCACTATGGGACCAACATCGAAATCGCGAAAAAAAAATCTGCTGTCCCATACATTTAGCTCGATTAGATTTGAAGTTTAGTATGGAACATCAGAATTTTTTTTCGCGATTTCGATGTTGGTCCCATAGTGAAAGGTGTTCTGTTTGATGGTCTAAACTACCCCCTTAATAGTTTTAAAAATTTATTTTTATTT
Source organism: Agonopterix alstromeriana (assembly GCA_963924505.1). Lineage (NCBI taxonomy): Eukaryota > Metazoa > Arthropoda > Insecta > Lepidoptera > Depressariidae > Agonopterix > Agonopterix alstromeriana. The sequence goes on along the minus strand of OZ004689.1, from coordinate 7,896,105 downwards.
TTGTTAACACCTTGTACAGGGTCCTTCTCTCCTTCTTAATATGCTGAAACTTTTTTAAGGGGATAATCAGACCGTCAAACTGAACAACTTTGTCTATAGAACCAACATCGAAATCGCGAAACAAAAATCAGCTGTCCCATACATTTGACTCAAATGGGTTTGCAGTTTTGTATGGAAGAGCTGTTTTTTTTTTCGCGATTTCGATCTTGGTGCCATATAGAAAGATGTTCAGTTTGATGATCTGATCGACCCCTTAAAAAAGCAAATCAATAAAATGGCGGCCTTATCACTGAGAGCGACAGAACACAGATATCTTACTTTAACAATGACGGGAGCGATGGCGTCGGTTGTAACATCGCTAGTGGACTCTATCTCCAGGCGAGAAGGTATAAATTCGTTTAGCGGCGGCAAGTGCAGCTCTTCGGAAGGTTTCACTTGTTTCCATTCCTGAAACAATAAAATATAAAAAATTGTGTTTTGTGTAAAGAAATTATTGAAAATTAGAATTGACCACTTTGTTTGCTATGAAATATATTGTCACGGATGCTACCAAACGTCGAACATAAAAAAAGGCATTCAAAAATTCGGACGGTTTATTAACAGTCTCCGTGGCTCAGCGGTCGACGCATGGATTGTAGTTGACACTTAAGCCGAGAGTCGTGGGTTCAAGACCCACACCCCGGTGAAAATAGTTTTTAGATTTTAATGTTGTTTAGGAATGTTCTTGAAGAAAGAGGGAGAAGGAATAATTAGAAAGAAATAGAAAATAACGAAAAGACAGTCGTGTTCAGGAATATTCGGGAAGGGAGAAGAAGCGTTTGGAAGGGAACAAAGGAATAACGAAAAGACGATCGAAATTCAATTGCCTAGAACATTCTAAGGGGTATATAAACCGGCGAGTTTGCGGCCACAGGGCAGTACTGAGTTTAACAGTGAAAAGTGCTAAACAAAAAAAAGAAAAGTGAAAGTGAATAGTGACAAGTGCAAAGTGAACAGTTAAGTGACAGTGTAGTGCGTTTTAGTAGTGACGTAGTGAACAGTGAAAAGTGGTGTAAGGGGAATCCCTGCGCGGATAACCGTAAGTAAGAGAAACCCAAATAAACTCTGTAAATTTGGACTTGGCGTTTCACTCTGATCCCGTCGCTCGTAACAATATGATGGCCACTGTACAAGAACAAACGAAGAGATTACCTTAAGAGTTTCTTCGGCTATATCTTCCTGCAAATACTTGGTCCCATACCACGGCTCCGTCTGTGTGCATTTATCACCAAAACATCTGGAAATATAAGCAAGAATATAAGCCAGGTCCAGCGGCGAGTAACCTTGCCTGCCGTGCAGGAGGCGATGGTTCGATCCCCGTCCAGACCGACTCGTACCAATGAGTTTTTCGGAATTTATGTGCGATTTGTAACACCACTGGCTTTTCGGTGAAGGAAAACATCGTGAGGAAACCGGCATGCTACAATTTCGAGGCATGTATTGTACCCACTGTCGATTATAAGTGGCGACGGGCTCACCCCCCGTCACACTGGACAGGGTTTCAGTACTACTGGTGAAACGTGGATGTTCTGTGGTTTCAGAATATCTCTGACTACCCCCTCGGGGAATCTGGTCGTGAGCATATGCTACCTTAGGGTAGAGGAAAAGGTCAAAGGAGATTGGTAGGCGGTGTAGATAACAATAACAATATAGGTATATAACATACACATATAAAGTTATACAATTACAAACATACTGTAATATAAAATATACAGGGTGTAACTTTTAATGAGGTTGTTTAGACCATCAAACGGAAAAACTTTCACAATGGGACCAACATCGAAATCGCGAAAAAAAACAGCTATCCCATACATTTAGCTCGAGTAGATTTGGAGTCTAGTATGGAACATCAGATTTTTTTTTCGCGATTTCGATATTGGTCCCATAGTGAAAGTTGTTCAGTTTAATGGTCTAAACCACCCCCTTAAATGTTTATTTGTATTTTTGTAACACGTTGTATACATAAAAAATATAACATATTACAAATACATATCCATACCTACATACAACGTGTTAATGAATTAACGCAAAACTAAAAAGTAGTTTGTTTAAAATCGAGAGCAGAATCGAATTATCATGTTTTCAACAAAGGAATTTTTTCAAATTATTTAATAATTTATTTGTAAAATTTAAAATTTACTGAACTTGATCTCAACCCATTGCTCGCGCACACTCACCCTACTTACTACCAAAACAAGATTCTTAAAATGTATCCATGAGCACGTTAGCGCTTTCATTCATTGCTGAAATGATAACAAATCATTTTTGTCTGAAAATTTAAAATGTGAATAACTTTAAATTTTAACTATCAAAATAATGAAATTATTGATTCAATCTAATTATTTTGTTTTAAATCAGTTGGGGTGTATGAGGTTTTGCGCTTATTCATTAACACGTTGTATACAAAAAGGACATACATAAATGATAATCAACAATATATTTTAGATGTCGTACAAAACATAGGGTAGTACAATAATGGCCCTGATTTGAATTATATCATTTTCACTTTCATACCACATACTACTTACTTGGCAACAAGTCCAACGCGCACGTTGTCGGGAGTGAACAACTCTAACATATCCTTGATCAACTCCGGACGCCATTCCGTCATCAGGTAGTATGCGCTCAGTACGTCCTCCATGGGGAACTCCTGTTACAATTCATGTAAAAAAAAATACGATGGATTTAAAAAAAAATACTAGTAATCGTTTAGAGAGATAGGGCAGCGTGAGGACTAAGGGGGGGGACCCACGCTCGGGAGCCTTTCTGGTACAGAGAATTTCTTTGGCCATCCAGAGGGGCAATGCGGCCAGTATCTTTGGGACCTTTGAGCCGGGGTTGCGAAGGGCAGTGCCTTTAGATTAGTTAGTGATAGTCTGACGAAGCTTGCATGCGGATTTTATCTTGTGTGCTGCCATTGACGAAGCTTGTAGCGGATATAGATGTATGTGATTAAGATTTGACGAAGCCTGCGTTGCGGATTAGATTATTTTTGTTATATTGTTTTGAATTTGAATAAAATAATTCGTTGATAATAATTTACTAGTGCGAGTCGGGCTACTCACGCGCCGAGGGTTCCTTACCACACAACATATTATCTTGCAAAAAAGTTTTGTTTTTGTCTGGGACCTTTAGCGCGAGACCGAATCACACTTGGCCGGTTTTTATTATTTGTTGTTATACTGTAGAGTTTGCTCTATAATCACACCAAGTTTGACGTTTGTATGTATTACCGTTTTCACGGTAGAGCGAGAAGAATAAACGTTATTAAAAACTCGTTTCTTGTATGAGGACCCCCATTAAATTTTTAACTTTTTGACATGATTATTATTTGTTAACAAATCCGCCGTAACAACGCATATTCTGTGAAAATTTCAACTGTCTATACTCCATTCAAAATAGCAACGAAATTTTAAGGCTATTTCGAATTACAGAAACAAAGATTTGAAACACTTCCTCTCACTTATTCTTAGAACGATATGTCGGATAGTATATGTATCCAATAAATTAATTACATTTGGTAATCAGAATTGGCCAGAAAGTGAAATAGGAATCAGAAAATCTCGTCGTCCTTATTTGGAATAGAGTATAGCTATTACGGTTCAAAAGTTACAGCTCTAAATAGGTAGGACGGACGGACGGACATGATTATTTAAATGATCAAAATGCTTGGGTCTGAGGTCACTAGCTTATAGATTATTTACTTTACTGTATAGTATCAATTATTTTATTAAATAGACTATGTATTATTGTATACATAACTTTAGCTTAAGAATTTATATTGTAATAGTTATTAAGTCGTGTTATGTTGTAGAGTTTCTGGCCGCATCTTCTCTACAGCGACAACACGTTCCGACGCGGTGGTAGCTTTAAAAAAGATTTGACGTTTGATAAGTGTGCTGCAAGCTCCTATATTGAATAAATTATATTGACTTTGACTTTGAGTCACAGTTAACGCCTCTAACTATTTCTTTCCATGGTCCTTCGAGCCGAATCTAAGTGATGAAGATGATGTTACCTGCAACAGATGCACGTGCCCCGCGACCAGACTCCTCGGTTCCTGTGCATCCTTGAACCTGAACTCCATCGCCATCAGGTCCCTTTGTTCTTCCCACACCCAACGCTGCGGCTCTTCTGATTTCAATAATGCTATGTACTGTGGATAAATAATCAATAAATAGTTTTAAAAAAGCGTGAATCGAGAGCAGAATCGAATTATCATGTTTTCAACATAGGTATTTTTTTTTAAATATTGAATAATTTGTTTCTAAAATTTCTAATTTACTGAACTCGATCTCAACCCACCGCACGGGCACACTCACCCTACTTACTACCAAAACAAGATTCTTAAAATGTATCCATGAGCACGTTAGCGCTTTCATTCATTGCTGAAATGATAACAAATCATTTTTGCCTCTAAACTTAGAATGCGAATAACTTTAAATGTTAACTATCAAAATAATGAAATTATTGTTTCAATCTAATTATGTTATTGTAAATCCGTTGGTGTGTATGAGGTTGTGGGGACTTGCCACAGATGTCAACACCCACAAGTTATAGCAACGAAGCTAAAAGATGGCGCTACGGTCGCACTCGCAAATGTGTACGTAAGACAACTTGCGACGTCACATTGGTAAACCGTTAGCCGCTACACATAAGGTTCACAATCGCATACAAGACATGAATCGCGCAAGAGAAATAATCACAGAGATTCGATATATATACAAGGTCCAAGTAAGATCTGTGTGACCACGGCCGGTCCCCAGGCTTCACACCTAGCCTGGCGGAAGATCTTCCCTTTTCACCGGAGGAACCTTCCACAGTAGTTCCTCCATAAGGTTTTGCGCTTATTCATTAACACGATGTATTCACTTATATTAGTCATGATTTAGAATAATAGTCGGGGAAATATACGGATTTTTGTATGGAGGAGGTTGCATTAATTGCACTTTAGGTGATTCTTTTGGAATATAGTAGATACATACCTGAAAAACATACATTTTCAATAATCCCCGATTTTTTATTGTGTATTATTGAACAATTAAGACATTTACAAAACATGACATTTAGGTATGAACAAAAAATGGACAACTGGTGATTTTGTACAGGATGGCTTCGTTTAATATATTTTATAGCACAGTGTGACCTAAACCCGCACTTTACGCACGCTTTTCCGGGACCTAAGTTGTCTATTTCTGCACGGTGCGTAAACGAATCGACTACCTTCACATATGTAAAAAAAATGAAACAAAACCCTTTGAAATGTCGTTTGAAGCTTGGAAATGCACAGGAAACAAATGACAAGAAGGGGATAGGTTAGCGATTCTCCTGCAAGAACCTTCCTGTTGTAGAAAAAGTGACAGCGACGAAATCAAAGATAAACGCTGACTTAGTTCGTTTCGCGAAAATTGTAACTTTCGAGCAGCAATGGACTGTTCGAGCAGTGAATTTAACGACGATGAGAACACCGAAATTGTTCCGGACGGAAAACGGTGACACTGAATTTGTTGCCCACAAAATCAAAAAATTTCAGTTCATTTTCATTTTCGGTATCAAAAAATCATTTCAATGTTTCTTTTAAAATAGCAATCTAAACCCTCGAACCCCCCTGCTGCCCCCTCCCCCCCCCCCCCTCCCTGCCATCCGTCCGGGACGGGTTTAGGTCACTTGTGCTATAAAATAGTATGTGTATAAGTAATAGTAATGTACTATTACTTAAAACAATAATAATCCCCAGTTAATAGTGTCAATTTAAGTAGATATTTAATATTTTGTAAGTCTGCAAAAATTATAACCTCAAAACAAAATTATTTACTGTTTGTTTGTACACATTAAATTTGCCTTGTGATAATTGACTGTCTGTTTTGCTAGTATGCTGCAAGAAATATCTTTAGAAATAAGCTCGCCCTTTGTACATTTATATCGATTTTAAGGTATTTCTCAGGTTCCTGAGCCTGTATAATTAGGAAATCTCAACAAAAGTGTTATAAACTAACAGTAATATTATTTCAAACACAATTAACTAAAGTGTCTTTAATGCAATCTCAAACCTTATTTTTCCTAGACTATAACTTTACCTGAAAGATGAGGGATATGATATCGTCAATATGTTCGATGCCGTCTTCGGTCAGATCCACCTGCACGCTGAAGAATCCGAAGCCTCTCGCGCCGATGCGCGTGCCGCCCACTAAACTACAAGAATACTATACATTAATACTCTCTATTACGACCTTAGTGGCTTGGGGGTGAACAGAAATATGTAAACTATGATGTTGGCAACACCAACATAAAATGTAGTAATTGATGAGTTTTCTTGGCGCCATTGCTCTTGTTGTGTTTCGTGTTATTTGAAATTCGTAAAAAATTGGTTTTAGTGATATTTGTGACATAATTTCGTGCGGATTGTGTACCAAACAGTTGCGTAAAGCGACCGACGTAACAGGAATCTCAAATAAATACGATAACAGAACATAAGTTTTGGTTCAAGTTAACTCGTACATGGCCATTTTGGCGGCAACGCGCGAGCTTAAGAAACGACCACAGATTCATCATTTATCATCCCTTCATCAAAATAAAGAATATAAAGAAAAAAAATAACGAATGGCTCAAAAGGACTAGTATCCAGAGCCGTTAAAGACATTATAACAACAACATGTAGTAATTAAAAATATACAGGGTCCAACTTAATATGCTGACAGTTTTTTAAGAGGATGTTCAGACCATCAAACTGAACAATTTTCTCTATGGGACCAACATCGAAATCGCGAAAAAAAATCAGCTGTCCCATACATTTGGCTCGAGTAGGTTTGCACTTTTGTATGGGATAGCTGATTTTTTTTTCGCGATTTTGATGTTGGTGCCATAGAGAAAGTTGTTCAGTTTGACGGTCTGATCATCATTTATTGGGACGGTGCTTGTGCGTGTAACTAACTCTGGTGTAAAAATCACTAAAATAAACCTCCAGTGCTGCAAACAAGACTTTCCTTTACATGGAACCACTCCCGCCATCAGAAAAATTACAGTCCACTAAAACCTCTCCAGCGGAGCCGAATAAAACACCGGTAGGCCACCTTCCTACATATGATATAAGAGAACTAAGTTAGCCATTACAGTCTAGGCTGTAATGACAGCACGAGCCGCAGGCGAGGGCTGTAAACGAGCCGAGACTGTGCCTCCCTTACAAAATCTTTTCTAAATAAAAAAAAAAATAATAATAATAACTAGCGCAGGCGTCCGTTATCTCACTCCATAGCCCAGTTATCCAGTACACAGAATCCCATCCCCATAGCCCAGACAAATTTATCCCTTCCTGGCAATAGTTCAGCATCTGTCGCGAATTATCTTCTAGTGCATCTCCATGGTGTATTTAGGGATAGGCCTCGATAGGTGCATGCTATCTCACATTTAGAATAAATGGTACCAAAAAAGGCCTCTTCGTGTTGGCTTCGGCCCCATGTATGCCTCCCAAAGGACCGGGTCCCAGTGGACCCGTGCATCTTTCATGTACCAACATAATAATAATAAATAATAAAAATTCACTTTATTGCCACACAAAAATTGGTACTAAACAGATTCAGCAAATAGAAAAATTTAAAATAACAACTGATTATGGCATGGCTGTACCGTACGATTTTAGTCTCATATCCATGCAGCTAGACATAATAGGCGGTTAGGACATTGCAGGCTGAATCACCTGATTGTCTGAAAGAAAGATGATTCCGTGCTTCGGATGGCGAAGCCGTTGTAGCCCGGCTAATACGAGTATCTCTCGTGGTAGTAGTCGTTACATAAAAACCACGTCAGAGGCCGTAAAGCGGTCTGAAAAAACTCTGACACCAGGGCTTGCCCACACGATAAGCAGATCATTTGCAAAAATGTACCTACAGCAGGTATACGACTTTCGACGGTCTATAATGGTCGGGGAAATCTACGGATTTTTGTATGGCGTAGGTTGCATTAATTGCACTTTTGGTGAAAATTTGGAATATAGTGTATAGTAGATAAATACCTGAAAAACATAAATTCTCAATAATCCCCGATTTTTTATATTGTATTACTAAATAATTAAGACATATACAAAACATTAAATTTAGGTATGAACAAAAAATGGAAAACTGGTGATTTTGTACAGGATGGCTTCATTCAATACGTTTTACTTATAACAATAATAATCCACGGTTAATATTGTTAATTTGGGTAGATATTTAATATTTTGTAAGTCTTCAAAAATTATAACCTCAAAACTAAATTATTTACTGTTTGTTTTTACACATTAAATTTGCCTTTTGATAATTAACTGTCTCTATTGCTGGTATGCTGGTCGAAATATTTTTAGAAATAAGCTTGCCATTTGTACATTAATATCGATTTTAAGGTATTTCTCAGGTTCCTGAGCCTATATAACCACGAAATCTCGACAAAAGTGTTATAAACTAACAGTAATATTATTTCAAACACAATTTACTAAAGTGTCTTTAATGCAATCTCAAACCTTATTTTTCCTAGACTATAAGCATTTATCGGCAAAAGAACCCGAACAGAATTGATAATAACATTCCTTCCACAGCACATTTGATTACCTGTTACACCATCCCCTGGCTTTGAGCGCCGACAGCAAACTCCCTGGTCCTTCGTGTCCCAGTAAGTGGGACAGATAGTGGCCCGGCTGTGGGACAAATATTCTCAGTTAAAAATCTGTCAATCAATTCGGTATGACAAGTTTTTGTTGGCCTTCATTTTATATTTTTTACGGATAGAGAACATAATTATAAGAAACAAATTTAATTTTTATTGCGTTTCATTGAGTTGTATGTATGTATGTAGCTCACGACTATATTCCCCGAGGGGGTAGTCAGAGATGTTCTGAAACCTCAGAACATCCACGCTTCACCAGTAGTACCGAAACTCTGTCCAGTGTGACGGGGGGTGAGCCCGTCGCCACTTATAATGGACAGTGGGTACAATACATGCCTCGAAATTGAAGCATGCAGGTTTCCTCACGATGTTTTCCTTCACCGAAAAGCCAATGGTGTTACAAATCGTACATAAATTCCGAAAAACTCATTGGTACGAGTCGGCCTGGACGGGGATCGAACCATCGCCTCCTGCATGGCAGGCAAGGTTACTCGCCACTGGACCAACACGGCAATTGAGTTTATCAATAGAAATTTAATTTTTAAATTACTTTGATCTGTAATCTCTATATACGTTTCACTAGTAGTATCGAAACTCTGTCCAGTGTGACGGGGAGTGAGCCCCTCGAAATTGAAGCATGCACGATGTTTTCCTTCACCGAAAAAGCCTGTGGTGTTACAAATCGTACATAAATTCCGTAAAACTCATTGGTACGAGTCGGTCTGGACGGGGATCGAACCATCGCCTCCTGCACGGCAGGCAAGGTTACTCGCCACAGGACCACCACGGCTATTTTATACGGGCATCTTAACTATTATAAAACTGTAACAGAAGTGTGTCTGTACATTGAAGATATTTACATGAAAAAGATTACGATATGGTTTTTAGCTATCCCGGACTACAAAACAAACATTTTTAGAATTTTATTGTGGTCTGTCTGTTTGACTGTTTGTTTGTATGTTTGTAACAGCATCACGCAAAAACTACTGAACCGATTTTGATGAAACTTTTTTTGTTAGAAATCGCTTTTAGTCCTAAGACCGCCTTACGTTTTTATTCTGTTTTTGTTGCTGTATGTTTTTGTGTGTGCAAATAAAGAATATTTATGATTTGTTATGTTGTTTGATAGCTTATGATCTGACTTAAAATCTGGTATATTATCTGTGCGGACGAAGTCGCGGGTAAACTCTAGTTTTATACAACGTGTTAATGAATTAACGCAAAACTAGAAAGTAGTTTGTTTAGAATCGAGAGCAGAATCCAATTATCATGATTTCAACATAGGTAATTTTTTTCAAAATATTAAATAATTTGTTTGGAAAATTTCAAATTTACTGAACTCGATCTCAAACCACCGCACGGGCACACTCACCCTACTTACTACCAAAGCGAGATTCTTAAAATGTATCCACGAGCACGCTAGCGCTTTCATTCATTGCTGAAATGATAACAAATAATCTTTGCCTGAAAACTTAAAATGCGAATAACTTTAAATTTTAACTATCAAAATAATGAAATTATTGTTTCAATCTAATTATTTTGTAATAAATCAGTTGGGGTGTATGAGGTTTTGCGCTTATTCATTAACACGTTGTATAAATAGATTAATAAACTTACACCACTCTTATAATGTTTCCTGGTATCTGGTATAGGGAAGTCTATGGATAGAGACCGTAGATCTTTGACGGGCAGACAGTAGGCGCGCTTGCGTCTCAAGTGAGGCGGGAACGGGTGATCCTCCCATGTCGGTGACGTTACTGATTTATCTTCTACATCAGAGAATAGGGGTACCACCATTGCTTCCAGTTCGTCTAGGGATTCTGCGGAAATGAAAGATGAATTGTGAGGTTGATGAGTTAACTTTGATAATGAAGTGACTCTATTTTCAAGAACATTTTAGAAAGTGGTGAAAAAGGCTCTTAGTTTAGTAATATTTATCCTTTTGATAAACTAACTTTTAACTTCGTTGCAGCCATACATAATTAGTTGGCAAGCAACACGTTGACTCTATAACATGTTGACTCTAATAACAAGATGACTCTAATAACAAGATGACTTTCATAACACGTTGACTCAGATAAGACCACAGAACATTATAAGAGGGGTTAGAAGTGCAAAGTAGGAGTGGAACGTGTCGCCACAGGTTATGCAATGATTTGCATAACACCATAAAGCACCCGGCGTGGTGCGAGCGAGAGGGCTTGAGTAATTGTAGCAACGTGAGCGGGAATACAAGTGCCGACAGCCGTCTCCGAAACAAAAGCGCTACGTTGCATTTCTAACCCCTCTTATAATGTTCTGTGGATAAGACGTTGAATCTGACTATATGTTGAATTTGGAGAACTTGACTCTACCAACAACATGACTCTTAAGAACATGTTGACTTAAGAGTCATGTTGTTGGTAGAGTCAAGTTCTCTAAAGTCAACATAGCATATGCTCACGACTATATTCCCCGAGGGGGTAGTCAGAGATGTTCTGAAATCTCAGAGCATCCACGTTTCACCAGTAGTACCGAAACTCTGTCCAGTGTGACGGGGGGTGAGCCCGTCGCCACTTATAATGGACAGTGGGTACAATACATGCCTCGAAATTAAAGCATGCAGGTTTCCTCACGATGTTTTCCTTCACCGAAAAGCCAGTGGTGTTACAAATCGTACATAAATTCCGAAAAACTCATGAACTCATGTTGACTATGAATGATAATGAGCTGAAATTGACAACAAGTTTACGGATACCAAAGATAAAGTACAGGCGTGTTAATGAATTAACGCAAAACTAGAAAGTAGTTGGTTTAGAATCGAGAGCAGAATCGAATTATCATTGGTTTCAACATAGGTAATATTTTTCAAAATATTAAATAATTTGTTTGTAAAATTTAAAATTTACTGAACTCGACCGCAACCCACCGCTCGGGCACACCCTACTTACTACCAAAGCAAGATTCTTAAAATGTATCCATGAGCACGTTAGCGCTTTCATTCATTGCTGAAATGATAACAAATCATTTTTGCCTCATAACTTAAAATGCGAATAACGTTAAAAGTTAACTATCAAAATAATGAAATTATTGTTTTAATTTAATTATTTTGTTGTAAATTAGTTGGGGTGTATAAAGATAATAAAAATCAAGCCATAAAAACGCTACTGGACATCTATTCAAATCTTTGACAAATTATTATAAGGACTAGCCTTGCGGTAGCATTTCCCCTCTGCCACGGTATAAGCACAATTGATCATTGCGAAATAATATCTTCGAACTTAGAACGTTTGGGGTTCACACGAGACTACTTTTCATGATTTTTAACATTCAAAATTAGAATCTAAAGTTATGGGGAATAAAATCCAAAGTTGCGGATTTCATGTTACCTCGCCCCCCGCAAAAAGTGGCAGAAATGTTTGTTAGTAGAATTACACGCGTAACCAGTCCACATATAAATAGTCTAAGATTCAATATGTTCATTTTGACAGCAAACTGACTATGTTCTAACAATATATACCTACTGTAAAATGGCACCGTGGGTGTGTATATGCAAAATCAGGTTTATAAGTACTTCAGCGCCTTACAGAACCAATTTTGAACCTTACATCACTAGAAATAGAATTCAAACTGACCTTTCCCAACAACGACGAGGGTCATAATGTTGGCTGAGTACCACTTCTGGTGGAACTTGAGCAACGCCTTCCTCACATCAATGCCTTTGCTCTTCGGGATTGTGTCGAGGGTCTCTTTGTTACCTGTTGAAAAAACAATACTATTTATGAAACAGTTTTTATAAGATGACTTTTTCGGAATTTATATACGATTTGTAACACCACTGGCTTTTAGATGAAGGAAAACATCGTGAGGAATCCTGCATGTTTCAATTTCGAGGCATGTATTGTACCCACTGTCCATTTCAAGTGCCGACGGGTTCACTCCCCGTCATACTGCACAGAGTTTCGGTACTACTGGTGAAACGTGGATGTTCTGAGGTTTCAGAATATCTCTGACTACCCCCTCGGGGAATATAATCGTGAGCATATGCTTATGGCCTAGCTTGCATCGGAGCCGAGATATTTTTGACTCTAAAGGTTCATGAAAACTTAACCAAAGCCTTTAAGAATCAATGTTATGCTTTTATAAGAGCGTCGGTGGCACGTTGCGGAGAGGGTTCGAATCCAAACGGACGACATGCCATATACCAAAGAGTTTTTCTTAACAAACGAAAACCTTCTAAGATACTGACCTGTATGTCTGAATGTCAGAATTTGACATTTGATGTTGCCGTTTCTGTTTCCAGCATAGAGTTAGAAAGAGAAGTCAGGTTTTTTTTTTAAAGGAAATATTAGACCAGAATTGCATTTATAGATTACAGATCAAAGCATAAGCATATGCTCACGACTATTTATTCCCCGAGGGGGTAGTCAGAGATATTCTGAAACCTCAGAACATCCACGTTTCACCAGTAGTACTGCAACTGTCCAGTGTGACGGGGGGTGAGCCCGTCGCCACTTATAATGGACAGTGGGTATGCAGGTACATTATAAGAGGGGTTAGAAATGCAAAGTAGCGCTTTTGCTTCGTTGACGGCTGTCGCCACTTGTGTTCCCGCTCACGCTGCTACAATTACTCATGCCCTCTCGCTCGCACCACGCCGCGCGCCTTATGGTGTTATGCAAATCATTGCATAACCTGTGGCGACACGTTCCACGCCTACTTTGCACTTCTAACCCCTCTTATAATGTTCTGTGGGTGTCAAACTTGTGGAATGGACAGGTCTACATACTGGTGCTAAACTTGTGGTCTACATACCGGCACAGGTCCGGCACTTCAAACAAAGTTTTGGATTTGACATGATGGCGTTCGCACATGCGCACTTGGTGCTAATTTTCTTTGAAATAAGTGTAGGGTTGACTTACCACGCATCGTACGAACATCATCTACATTTCGTTACTTTTTATTGTTCGTTCTGTTATTAAAAATAGTATTTAAGCTAATGAATTACTACATACATACATAAACTCACGCCTTTTTCCCAGAGGAGTAGGCATAAACTATAGATCTCCACTTTGGGCTGTTCTGACACACCTCTCTTGCTTCCTCTAAGTCCATACATCTTTTCATACATTCCCTTCGATTTCGGCTACTTTTAACCTGGCATTTTTTAATGACGTCCCTGACCTGGTCTAGTGAATTACTGAAAATGTGAATTTTGTGTTATTTTCCAACGTTTTTTATGTGCTGAAAAGTCTCAATTTTATGTAATCCAACGGGTGCGCGCGCCTGACAGCATTCCATTGCTCGGCTTTCCTCAAATTTCCCAGAAAGTGTGAAGGGAGGTGGGGGATCTGAAGTCAGAGGGGGGCGGGGAATGGCCGTTCTGTATGTAGAACTATATACTATTACCTATTCTGAGATACTAGGTCCTAAATTACCTGTTCCAAATTTGTGGAATGGATGACTAGGGTCAGCAGTGCTCTTGTTCAACTGATCCAGTCTCCACGAGTCTGATGATGTGTTCTTTTCGTGTTCGGAGTTGACAGCGCTTAGTTCTCTACCGGTCGCCGACTCGGTGAAGAGAGGCGCGATGAAGAATTGGGCGAAACTGTGGAGGGAAAGAGATAAGATATTGTAGCTATCGATGATTTGAGTTCAATAACTAGTCCGAAATATAACAACACAGTCTATTGTCCACTGTTACAGCACTTAACTTAATCAAGAACACTTTGTGGAGGAACTACTGTGGAAGGTTCCTCCGGTGAAAAGGGAAGATCTTCCGCCAGGATAACTGTGAAGCCTGGGGACCGGCCGTGATTCAACAGATCTTAGTTGGACCTTGTATATATATCGAATCTCTGTGATTATTTCTCATGCGCGATTCATGTCTTGTATACGATTGTGAACCTTATGTGAAGCGGCTAACAGGTTACCAATGTGACGTCGCGAGTGCGACCGTAGCGCCATCTGTTAGCTTCGTTGCTATAACTTGTGGGTGTTGACATCTGTGGCAAGTGCACACAACTTAATTAGCGAACCGAAAACAGGTAGGTACTTATTTAAATAGCGCGTACATAGATCACCGCAGGTGGGCTCGGACTGTGGCATCGATGCTCCACGGCGACCGGGTGGTTAGATATAACAAAAGCGAGGGGGTAGTCAGAGATATTCTGAAACCTCAGAACATCCACGTTTCACCAGTAGTACTAAAACTGTCCAGTGTGACGGGGAGTGAACCCGTCGCCACTTGTAATGGACAGTGGGTACAATACATGCCTCAAAATTGAAGCATGCAGGTTTCCTCGCGATGTTTTCCTTCACCAAAAAGCCAGTGTTGTTACAAATCGTACATAAATTCCGAAAAACTCATTGTTACGAGTTGGCCTGGACGGGGATCGAACCATCGCCTCCTGTACGGCAGGCAAGGTTACTCGCCACTGGACCACCACGGCTTTTTGTTACATCCTGTATAATATAGGCTGATGATGACACAGATGAACACTTACATATGTAAAGAGGCCGGCAGATGTGCCGGTAGCACGTCGAAGTAGTATGTGGTGTGGTCGGAGGACGTCGACGCGTTCGAGGAGCCTCCGTGTTCCGAGAGGAACTTATTATACTCGTTCTCCTGTTGGCAAATATAAAACGTGTTAATGAATAAGCGCAAAACCTCATACACCCCCACTGATTTATAACTACCTCGCCCCCCGCAAAAAGTGGCAGAAAAGTTTGTTAGTAGAATTGACAACATTTCACACATTCAACATTTTACTACACTACATTCAAAATATGGACGACGAGATTTTCCGATTCTTATTTAGCTTTCTGGCTAATCGACAACATTTCATTTTAAGAAAGGTACCAAAATAAGAAAACCATTTGGAGATTATGTGATTCAAAGCTTATATCAAAATTATCAGATTTTTCTATCCATTATTTCTCGAGTTATTTGAAAAATACTGAAAAATATAATAGAGGTTGAATGAGATTTTATTCCTTTGCCTGCTTGGCTTTTCTATTGTATTTGACAGTTTTTATTTTTAATGTTATTGCGGCCAAGGTATCTTAGCCATAAATCCTACGTTTTTCAGAAAATTCAAAAGTAAATTAAAAATAGAAATATCGGCCAAAAATAAAATCGGAAAAGTACGTATCTCTTATTTTTTAACCTATTTTTATATTTTTTATTAAAAACAGGTGGTTAAAAATATGTAATGTTGTCAATTACACGCGTAACTTGTCCGTATACCTATAGGGTACTTCTTAATATGCTGAAACTTTTTTAAGGACATGATCAGACCGTCACACTGAACAAAACTAAAATAAACTGGTCTCGCGACGTTGTACGTTATGCAACATCCGCGCGGCCAGCGTATGTTGGTTTTGTGTAGCTTGATGTGTCGCCGTTTGTACAATGCCGTTGGTATAGTATGTCGGCAAAATGCTTTTACTATTTATATGTGGACTGGTTACGCGTGTAATTCTACTAACAAACATTTCTGCCACTTTTTGCGGGGGGCGAGGTAACATGAAATCCGCAACTTTGGATTTTAATCCCCATAACTTTAGATTCTAATTTTGAATGTTAAAAATCATGAAAAGTAGTCTCGTGTGAACCCCAAACGTTCTAAGTTCGAAGTTATTATTTCGCAATTATAGGCTGTCTCGTTTAGTGATAAGGTGTAAAATTGAATGTAAATGCACAAGATCAATTGTGCTTATACCGTGGCAGAGGGGAAATGCTACCGCAAGGCTAGTCCTTATAATAATTAGTCAAAGGCAAAATGACATTATCAGAACTTTTAAATCAAGTCCGTTCAAATCGTCTGGTGTCAATGTGTTCAGTATGAGACTAGACACAAATTATATGACACTAGAGGTAACCGCGACTTCGTCCGCACAAATTATATACCAGATTTTAGGTCAGATCATAAGCTATCAAACAAAAAAAGTTTCATCAAAATCGGTTCAGTAGTTTTTGCGTGATGCTGTTACAAACATACAAACAAACAGACAGACAAAAATTCTAAAAAAGTTTTATTTGGAGTCCGCGACACCTAAAAACCATATCGTAATCTTTTTCATGTATATATCTTAAATGTACAGACACACTTAATTTTATAATAGTTAAGATAATTGTATTCAGGCAACGTCAGGTCCGGTCAGTCTTTGGATGCGTGACTGTTTTCATCTTGAGCGTTTCCGTGCTTCGGAAGGCACGTTAAGCAGTTGGTCTCGGACAGTTCCGTCAGATGGCGTTGTAACTATACGTTAAGCCAGGTCAGAGGCCTATAAAGGCGGCTTGAAAATTCTCTGACAGCAAGTTGACCACTAACTTGCCTCCACCGACACTGGGCCCGCGTGGTGGAGTATGGCCCACTCCCTCTCACCCTAATTATTGAGGGGCTTAAGATCAATCAAAACAAACTTACTTCAGGATACGCTTTGGTTCCCAAAAACAGCATGTGCTCACAGAAGTGCGCCAGACCTGGCAGCTCATCAGGATCACTCAGATATCCTGGAAATAATGAATAAAGTTATTTATGCATGTTGGAGAAAATTATTAAGATAAACAAAAAACCCGACTGCATAAAAACCTATTAACTGAAAAGAGAAAAACAAGCTCTATAATCACTAATCAGCTATAACAGCTTTATTTGAGTTAATATAATTTGAATGTTATTAGGTAGGTATCGCAAACGGGGACACAGACAATTTTTGGTTGGTTATTGGCCTGCAATACCTACTCGTACCTAATAACATTCAAATTATATTAGCTCAAATAAAGCTTTTATAGCTGATTAGTGATTATAGAGCTTGTTTTTCTCTTTTCAGTTAATAGGTTTTTTATGCAGTCGGGTTTTTTGTTTATCTTAATAATATAGTTTATTTCATACTTTTTAGTCTTGTGTCAAAACGGTGACATAAAACTACTATAATATTTATATATTTAGAATCGTATAATTACTAGCTTTCATTTGATACCCATATTGTAATTTTTAGCAAAAAAAAATTGTTTATTCCCCCTCTCTTTTTTAATTCGTAGACGCCATCTTGAAATATTATACCCTATGTCACTCTCACGATTTTTACGAATCCAATGACACCTCATACGTTAAAATCCATCAAGCCATTTGGGCTGTAGGCCGCGTCAAAGAAATACACATACAAACATACATACATACATACATACATACATACATACATACATACGCTCGAAAAACATAACCCTCCTTCTGTCGCAGTCGGGTAAAAAAGAAAGGTGTCGTAGCAAGTGGGGAACCTTAAGGCGCAATAGTAGGACGAAATACCTTTCTTTAATCATCTTTTATTTTTAATTTTTCGACTAGATTTATAAAATTTACCGAAACCAAAGTGATTCCTCAGTATTCTTGGATAGTTTATACAACGTGTTAATGAATTAACGCAAAACTAGAAAGTAGTTTTTTTAGAATCGAGAGCAGAATCGAATTATCATGGCTTCAACATAGGTTATTTTTTTCAAAGTATTAAATAATTTGTTTGTAAAATTTTAAATTTACTGAACTCGATCTCAACCCACCGCTCGGGCACTCTCACCCTAATTATAACCAACACAAGATTTTTAAAATGTATACATGAGCACGTTAGCGCTTTCATTCATTGCTGAAATGATAACGAATCACTTTTGCCTGAAAACTTAAAATTCGAAATAACTTTAAATTTTAACTATCAAAATAATGAAATTATTGTTTCAATCTAATTATTTTGTTATAAATCTGTTGGGGTGTATGAGGTTGTGCGCTTATTTATTAACACGTTGTATAGCATTCGTTTTTGTTGATCGGCACGTTCACATTTGGACCAAAAATGTATGAAACGCCAATGATGTCTTTTCATGTTTCTATCTTCAGTACGATTCCAGATGCAATACTATGCACCACTTCGTAATCGTTGCGTCCCTACTATAAAGCATAAGCATAGCATATGCTCACGATGATATTCCCCAAGGGAGTAGTCAGAGATATTCTGAAACCACAGAATATTCACGTTTCACCCAGTAGTACCGAAACTCTGTCCAGTGTGACGGAGGGTGAGCGCGTCGCCACTTATAATAGACAGTGGGTACAATACATGCCTCGAAATTGAAGCATGCAGGTTTCCTCACGATGTTTTCCTTCACCGAAAAGTCAGTGGTGTTCCAAATCGTACATAAATTTCGAAAAACTCATTGGTACGAGTACGCTTAGACGGGGATCGAACCATCGCCTCCTGCACAGCAGGCAACGTTACTCGCCACTGGACCACCACGGCCCTACTATAATCAAATAAGTAAACATACCAACGTTGACATCGAGAGCGGCAGCTGACTTATCAGTGGCAGGATCGCTGACCAGAAGCACTTTGAGACGGTTCGTCAACTCCAAGCCTCTGAAAACAATACACATCATCATCATTCTCTATTACAGGGGTGGCCAAGATGATTTTGAATCTTTCCGAAAACATGTTTAAAACTCAAATCAAAAAAGTCTGTAAAAAAGCATATTATAAACTGGATGATTATACACGACATAATTTTGTTGAATTGTATCACTTGTAATTTTGCATACCATTATGTAACATTGGATTGTAAGCATAAGCATATGCTCACGACTATATTCCCCGAGGGGGTAGTCAGAGATATTTTGAAACCTCAGAACATCCACGTTTCACCAGTAGTACCAAAACTCTGTCCAGTGTGACGGGGGGTCGCCACTTATAATGGACAATACATGCCTCGAAATTGTAGCAAGCAGGTTTTCTCACATCGGATTGTATGTACACAAAACAAAACGTTTCTGTCTTTATACATATACTTATAGTTACTACTCTTAAGAAAAATCTGTAATTGGCCTGTGTCATATTTGTTTATATTACATATCTTAAAGAATGTTTGTAATAGGCTGTTATTTTTCTCTGCTCCGCATCTAAACCCTCAGCTGCACGGCAACACTAACCGATACTCCCTCTTGTCCTCCTGTGACTTGACGATGTCGTCGTATCTCTTGGCGACGCCGGGCGACAGTGCGGGGCTCCCCGCCGGCTCCGCGCCGCGCGCCTGCCGCGGCGAGCAGTGCTGCGAAGACATGCCGGAGTGCGTGAACCTCCTCTGTATGCTGCAAAGAGAAAAGAGTGATGATAGTCCATACGGAAGAGAGCTAGCAAATACAGGGTCCTTCTTTATATGCTGACACTTTTTTAAGGGGATATTCATTATAAGCCAAATTCATAATCGCGAAAAAAAAAAGACTCCACACTTTCGGCATAGTAGGGTCAACCGTTTTGCATGGGTCACTGTATATGTTGTTATAATAAAATCCCCGAGACCATTTGGAATCTTTCCGAAAACATGTTTAAAACTCAAATCAAAAAAGTCCTCTGTAAAAAATCATATTATAAACTGAATGATTATTTAAATGATCAAAATGCTTGGGTCTGAGGTCACTAGCTTATAGTTTATTTACTTTACTGTATAGTATCAATTATTTTATTAAATAGACTATGTATTATTGTATACATAACTTTAGCTTAAGAATTTATATTGTAATAGTTATTAAGTCGTGTTATGTTGTAGAGTTTCTGGCCGCATCTTCTTTACAGCGACAACACGTTCCGACGCGGTGGTAGCTTTAAAAAAGATTTGACGTTTGATAAGTGTGCTGCAAGCTACTATATTGAATAAATTATATTGACTTTGACTTTGACTGCTGTCCCATACATTTGAGTCGAATTGGTACTGCAGTTTTGTATGAAATGTTTTTTTTTTCGAGAACTCGATTTTGGCTGATGATAGTGAAAGTTGTTCAGTTTGATGGTCTGAAGCATCCCCTAAATGCGTGTCGCTGACCAAAACCACATCTGTATAGTATACAGTCCTAGCCAAGTACGGCTATAGCGACTTCGACAGCAATATAATATTCGATATTTTAAAATATGAACAGAAGCACATATGCAACATACTCCAGGCCGACTCGTACCAATGAGTTTTTCGGAATTTATGTACGATTTGTAACACCACTGGATTTTCGGTGAAGGAAAACATCGTGAGGAAACCTGCATGCTTCAGTTTTGAGTCATGTATTGTACCCACTGTCCATTATAAGTGGCGACGGGCTCACTCCCTGTCACACTGGACTGAGTTTCGGTACTACTAGTGAAACGTGGATGTTCTGAGGTTTCAGGCTCGGGTCAGAACCTGCAACATGACTCCCATCTTTTCGTTACATTTTCACAGTCAAATATGAAAAGATATATAGTATAATGTCCTCCTATCCGTGTTTGGCTATGGCGTCTTTGACAGCAAAATTTTGTTAGATATTTTCAAATATGAACAGAAAGCATATACGTAACATACACAATAGATAGAGAAAATACAAACAAAAAGCGAGTCAAGACTAAATCCTTACCTGTTAAAAGGAAAATTTCGAACAAACTGTTATGACCAAAGATTACTAAAACTAAACTAAAAGGCTAATTATATTTCAAAAACGTACGGAAAACTAATGCAGGTGTTAGATTATAGGCTTTATGATACAAAACTAAGCGGGAAACTAAAGGTTTGCTCAGGAAATACGATCTAAAACCGTACTTGTGAGGATGAAGTTAGACACACAAATCCTAACCTATTGAAGCTCGTTCGGTAGGATATAGTTGGTGAGAAGCCGTGAATGCTCACAAACA
Organism: Agonopterix alstromeriana; assembly: GCA_963924505.1. NCBI lineage: Eukaryota > Metazoa > Arthropoda > Insecta > Lepidoptera > Depressariidae > Agonopterix > Agonopterix alstromeriana. The sequence goes on along the minus strand of OZ004689.1, from coordinate 7,874,754 downwards.
GTAATTTTCTGGATGCCAGCTTGGCAATTTTATTATGAATTGTTAAATTTAAAATGAAATCCAGTCACAGATGTACAATGACGGGGATTTTTGATGTCAATTTTTAACTGTCACTGTCATCGAAAAATCGTTGTTGTTGTTTCATTTTTCCTTGCGGGAAAGCAAAGGGTCCATAGCTGGTCCATAGCCCAAACAGCCAAGTTTGTTTTTGTCTTTTCTTAAAAAATCCATTATAAAACGCACTATGGCCGAGATTCAGAGACGAATTTTTTAGTCTTAGCTCGAGCTAAGCAGGGCAAAAATGTATGGTTTTGACATACGGGAGTTCGAACTAAATGTTTAAAAAACCACAACTGTCAAGTACAGTGCTGCCTGTTGAGGCATGGACCCTTACGATTAATAAAATAACTCCGGATTACATTAAACCATTTTATTTAAACTACTACATCTTTTAACCGACACACCAGAGAGAGAACAAAGTTACTTTTTTACACATAGATACAAAACAAAACTCTTTGGATGGTAGAACATTGGCTTTCAATACTCTCCCTCAATGTTCACCCAATCCAATTTTTCTCAAGTTCAACATATTGGTCAATTTTACAAATCTATCCCCAAATAAAGGCTTTGTTAATATATCTGCAATCTGTTCCGTCGTTGAGATATACTTAACAATTATTACACCTTCCTCTACCTTTTGTTTTATGAAATTAAATTTAACATCGACATGCTTCAATCGTTTCTGGTCAGGGTTTTTTACAGTTTTCATAGTGCTTTGGTTATCTTCATAAATAATGACATTATCTATTTTAACATTTAAATCAGATAGGAGTTTGATAAGCCAACACGCTTCGACAGATGCTTCACATAAAGAAATTAATTCGGCTTCGGTTGTACTCAGAGCAACCGTGCTCTGTTTTTTGGATCTCCATGTAATTGTATTCCCAAATAATTTAAACATATATCCACTTGTTGACCTCCTATCATTATCCCTCGCGAAATCGGCATCTGCAAAGCCTATTAGGCTGACACAATTTGTTTTACAATACATCAAGTTATAATCGATAGTTTGTTTGACATACCTTAGCACTCGCTTTAAAGCCTGCCATAATTTCAATGTTGGTGTCGATTGAAACCGACTTAAGTATGATACCGCCATGGCTAAATCCGGCCTAACCATTGCGTACATTAATGAACCAATTAAAGATCTACATTCGTGCTCTAAGGTCATGTCTATGTCAGATTCGTCAAAGTCCAGTTTAAAATTGTAGTCCATAGGCGAGTTCGTACCTTTACAATTCTCCATATCATAAGCTTTCAACACGTTCTTCAAATATTTCGTTTGATTTATGGAAATATCATTACCATCCCTCTGAATTGAAATACCGAGGTAAGTTAAATTTGTATCCCCTAAATCTTTCATTCTAAATGCAGTTTTCAGAAAATTCTTGACTGACTCTATTTCTTTATTACTAGGCCCAAATATGAGTATGTCATCAACATACAAGAGCAGATAATGATCACCTTTGCTATATAAACAATAATCATTTTGTGAACGTATAAATCCATAACTCGTAATAACTTCAGTGAATTTTTCATACCAATATTTCGGCGACTTTTTGAGACCGTATAGCGACTTGGCGAGTTTCAAAACATGTCCTTCCGAAACTAATAATCCTTAGGGTGGCTTTAGGAACACATCCTCATCAATCCTTCCATATAGAAAAGCTCCTTTCACATCCATCTGATGTATATTATAATCTCTATGAGCCGCAACTGACAATAGAACTCTCAGTGTTTGCAGTTTTAGTACGGGTGAATAAATATCTTCCAGATGTTCCTTCTGCTGGAAACCTTTTACTACCAATCTTGCTTTATAAATTTCCTGCTCTCCTACTTCCTTTCTTGCAAAAACCCATTTAGTGTCCAGTAATTTTACGTTCTGTGGCTGAGGTAATATATTCCATGTTCCGCTCTCCTTTAATACCTTCAGTTCCTCTCGTATTGCATCCTCCCATTGTAGTATATCCATCCTTCCTACTATTTTTTCGTAACTTTTTGGTACATCCTGGTAACTTGTCAGTAACGCATATAATGCTTCATCATCTTTGTTAAAATCCATCACATAATCCTGTTGCCATTTCGGTCTAGTACTTATCCTTTTCTCTCTCCCTCTTGCTTGGCTTTCTATTTCATTCTTCTTTGTTTCAACTTGATTTTTCTTCATTGTCTTTTCTTTTATAATATTCTCATTCTCTTGGTTATCATCTTTCACTTCAGTGCCACTTTCGTCTTCACTTTCATCTGATTTGTCTTCTTCTTCATCTGATATATTCCTTCTATAAACTGAATATTCCTCTTTCTTTTGCCTTTCATCAAACACTACATTTCTTGCTATTATTACTTTATTGGCTTCACTATCATAAAGCTTATATCCTGTAGTAGCATAGCCAATAAAAATCATCTTCTTACCAGGATTGTCCAGTTTTTGACGTAACTCATTAGGTACGTGATTATATGCAGTACACCCAAATATGCGCATAAGCGAAACATTTGGTTTCTTTCCTTCCCACATTTCTGATGGTGTTTGATATTTTCCTACTGTAGGACTTCTGTTTGTTACATATGCTGCGAATAAAACAGCATGTTCCCAAAATTCCTTATTAAGTTTTGAATCCAATAACACAGTTTTAGCCTTTTCCATCAAAGTTCTATTCATCCGTTCTGCAACGCCATTCATCTGAGGATTATATGGTACTGTATACTGTAATTGTATTCCTCTCTCGTCACAAAATGTCTGAAATTCTCTTGAAACATATTCTCCCCCATTATCTGATCTCAACTTCAATATTCTTCTTTTGAAGTGATTAGTAACATAATTGTAGTAAGATCTGAATTTTTCGAAGACCTCGCTTTTATTTGAAATTAAATAAACCATGACAAAGTGAGTATAGTCGTCTATAAACGTTACAAAGTATCTATATCCTTCATAAGTCGGGGGGTTCATTGCTCCACAAACGTCAGTATGTATTAATTCTAGTGGTCTAGTTGCCCTACGTCCTGGTCTATTGAAAGGTAATTTTGTCATTTTTCCTAACACACACGGTTCACACAGTGTGCCAGTGTCCCTACAATTTGTAATGTCGTCCATACCGTCTACCATTTGACCGCGTGAGAGTAATGTCAAATTTTTAAAACCGAGATGACCAAACCGTTTGTGCCATAGTTGTATCATATTATGACTATCATTGTTATTACTATAGTTACATTCAAAATGTAGCGGTGTCATTTTAATATTATACAAAGAACCTTCGTTATTGCCAATCATAGTTATTTGATCATATTTGAAAACTCTTACTTTGCTTTTATAAAATTCCACTCTATATCCATGGCTCTCAATTTTTGGCACCGATAACAAATTTTTCCTTAATTCTGGCACGTAGTAAACATTTTTAATACTACAATCATAATATCTCTTACCGACATAGCACCTCACCAGCATGTTTCCTACTCCGACTGCCATCAAATTTACTCCATTCTTTGCCGCTGCTATGGGCTTTGGTTCGCTCAACTCTAAATATTCTGTAAAAAAGTTTTTATTATTTATTAAATGGTCAGACGCTCCAGAGTCTACACACCAATCTATGGTTTCACTGTTTCCGATAAACGCCACATCTTCCTCATTAAAACTTTCAGTATTATTTTCTGCAACATAGGCATTATCATTTGGTGGAAAATCTGCTGCATACGAGTGATGTCCATTAAAATGTCCTCGATGTTGAAAGCCAATGTTCTACCATCCAAAGAGTTTTGTTTTACACTCGCGTGCAACCAAATCGACTCAACCCTTTAACGCGCATACGGGATACCGTTTCTTAAATAAGGCATAGCTGATATTTAAAAAACATACATCGTTTTAAAGCTTGGAATCTAAGCTTTAAAAAAAACCATTAATCATGAAAATCGGTACAGTATTTTTTTTTTATTGAAATTTGACTATAGGTATAGGAGAAATGATAAATTAAGAAATGAATTGAGGTTAGCCAATCCTTTGAATAAAACCAAAAATTTGAACGAAAACAAGGAAAATTTATTAAATTAATACGGAGTGTTTCCTCCCCTAGCCCTTATAAGAGTTTCTACGCGATTCCTCATTGATCTGATCAATTTTTTTATGTCTTCTTGAAGAAACGCTTCCCACTCCTCTAACAACGCCTCTTTTAGCTCCTGGATGTTCGAAGGAGCTGGATCTCTGGCCCGGACTTTGCGTTTGAGCTGGTCCCATACATACTCAATCAGATACATGTCGGGACTGAGCGCTGGCCAGTCCATGGCCCGTAAACCGACTTCATCGAGGAACTGCCTAGTGACACGTGCAGTGTGACACCGGGCATTATCGTGCATTAACACGAAGTTATCTCCGACAAAGCCTGCATACGGGACCACATGATCAAGTAGGATGTCGGTGATATACCGATCAGCGGTCAGACCGCCTCCTCGGCCTCCCCCAGGCACGAAAACGAGGGCTGTTCTACCCTCTAGGGATATGCCAGCCCACATCATACAGGAACCGCCTCCGTATGCGACTGTTTCACGGAAACAGCACTGTGCAAAGCGCTCTCCCGGACGCCTATAGGCCCGGCCTCTCCTGTCACTGCCATGCAGACATACTCTGCACTCGTCAGTGAACAGGATAGGCAGCCATTGGTCGATGCTCCACAGACGGTGCTCCCGTGCAAATTGCAAACGCGCTTACGGGTGACCTGCAGTCAATTTTGGGCTTGTGGCAGGCCGTTTTGGGGTCAGGTTCGCTTGCTTTAAACGTCGTCTGGCTGTCCACTCACTGACAGCCACCCTTCGGACTCGCCTCAGCTCCTGCTGGACATCAACACTGGTAAGGTGGCGATTCCGCAGTGCAGTAGAGACAATAAAACGATCGTCCCTCTCAGACGTGCGCCTTAGCAGGTCAGATCTTGGTCTACGAGTGAAGGCACCGGTCTCCTGGAACCTTCTGTATACTCTGGACACAGCAGACTGGCTCAAGTGCAGCTGACGAGCGACAGTTTGCTGACTAAGGCCTTGTTGCAATAAAGCCACAATTTGGGCGGCTTCAGTTAGCGTAGTATCCATAATTTTGGATAAACCGTAAGCTTCACAAGTGGAGATGTTATCAGCTCAACTTCAGATAAGCGACTGATAAAAAATTTCAGTCACAGGTGGTTTTATAAGCGATAGCGTCGCGCAACTCGCGAGTTTCACGCGTAGCATGTTTTCCTGTATTTTAATTTAAACCTCAATATAAAAAAAAATACTGTAACGATTTTCATGATTAATGTTTTTTTTTAAAGCTTAGATTCCAAGCTTTGAAATGATGTATGTTTTTTAAATGTCAGCTATGCCTTATTTAAGAAATGTTACCCCGCATGCGCGTTAAAGGGTTGAGTCGATTTGGTTGCACGCGAGTGTATATCTATGTGTAAAAAGTAACTTGTGTTCTCTCTCTGGTGTGTCGGTTAAAAGATGTAGTAGTTTAAATAAAACAGCTACCACTGTTGAGGCATGGACCCTTACGATTAATAAAATAACTCCGGATTACATTAAACCATTTTATTTAAACTACTACATCTTTTAACCGACACACCAGAGAGAGAACAAAGTTACTTTTTTACACATAGATACAAAACAAAACTCTTTGGATGGTAGAACATTGGCTTTCAACACTCTCCCTCAATGTTCACCCAATCCAATTTTTCTCAAGTTCAACATATTGGTCAATTTTACAAATCTATCCCCAACTAAAGGCTTTGTTAATATATCTGCAATCTGTTCCGTCGTTGAGATATACTTAACAATTATTACACCTTCCTCTACCTTTTTAATTTATCGGTACATAATAATATTATACTACAGGGGTCATACATTGTCAAATTATCTTTACAATTATCTTTATTTTTAACACCCTTTTTTCTTTAGGGGTATTTTTGTAACATTCTGTATAATTCTTATTGTAAGTAAAATTATATGTTTTTTTTATCACAGACTGTATAAACTGTACACTATAACACACCATGTACCACATAACGTACGTGAATGTTATGTGCTAGAGCAATTTTTAAGTTGTGAGTAGAGAGTACAGTTGTACAAAATATTTTATTTTGTCACGACCAAACAGTTTTGGCCAATTTTCTGTATTTTTAGGCTACTTTAGGCTATGGGGAAAAAATTAGGCGACTTTAGGCTGCTTGGCCCCAGATTCATGAAATCGACCACAGATTCATCGTTATCTATCATCCCATCATCAAAATAAAGAATTATAAAGAAAAAATTAACGAATGCCTCAAAAGAACTAGTATCCAGAGCCGTTAAAGATATTTAAAAAAAAGTCACTGTCAAATTGACAATTTACATTCGCGAAATTACCGGCACTACCGGTTGTCTTTTCTTCCACTTTATGTATTAATTTTCAGTGTTTTTCTTATTTAACAGCAAACTACAAACTTTGATATTCCTGTACAACAACTATTTGTTATCTAAAAAGGGATCTTACACTGCTAAGGTACTTATTTTGATCGTATATACAACTTTTACGTAGTTATTGCGCATTGTTTTCAAGTGTCTAAAACTATTGTTTATTATCAAATTTCCTTCAGTTTAAGTGATTATGGAGCGATGGGAGGGCTTGGTGCGAGGCTTCCCTCCGTCTTTAGACCTGAGGTACTTTGTGAAAGTGCTGGGTGCTGCCGCTGTGGTACTGAAAGAAGATTTGGCGCCATTTGAAATCGGTACGTCATTTTTAAACTTGTTGAGACTTGTACACTTGTTTACAAATATTATTCTCAGTCTCAGATCAATAAAATATTTATTGAGTCACGTTGCAGGTTCTGACCCGAGAACTTGTCTCGCGTGTTGTCCGCGCGTCGCGTCTTTGCCTGCCACGAGGCTCCGCATTCCTTAATCTCTTCTTGTTCTTGATCAAAAACAATCCCTGAGATTGGGATAGATACTCCCACAAACTACTTGACATTGGCGGAAATGCGGTGCTAACGCACAAGCAAAAAGTCAATTAATTATAAATAAAAAAAAAATATATATATATTTTTATTTACAAATCGTACCCCTGCCACACGTACAGAATACTTTTTTTTTTTGGTGCAGTGTTTTTATTTTTTAAGAAATGGGGGCGATTTCCTAACTAACCTACCTCCCTACGACCCACCCCTACCTCCTACTATGGGCACCCCCTACCTCTACACAAATACTACGGGTGCGCGCGGCTGACTGCATTCCCTTGCTCGACTTCCCTCAAGTTTCCCAGAAAGTGTGAGGTGAGGTGGGGTATCTGAAGTCAGAGGGGGGCGGGGAGTGGCCGTTCTGTATACAGGGTCCTTCTGAACAATAATATGCTGACACTTTTTTATGGGGATGATCAGACAATCAAACTGAAAAACTTTCTCTATGGCACCAAAATCAAAATCGCGAATAAAAAACAGAACTTGTCCCATACATTTGACTCGAGTAGGTTTGCAGTTTTATATGGAACAGTTGATTTTTTTTTCGTGATTTCGATGTTGTTGTCATAAAGAAAGTTGTTCAGTTTGACAGTCTGATCACCCCCTTAAAAAGTGTGAGCATATTAAGAAGGACCCTATATAGAATTATACACCGTGTTAATGAATAAGCGCAAAACCTCATACACCCCAATTGATTTATAACAACATAATTAGATTGAAGCAATAGTTTCATTATTTTGATAATTAAAATTTAAAGTTAATTGCATTTTAAGTTTTCAGGCAAAAATGATTTGTTATCATTTCCGCAATGAATGGAAGCGCTAGCGTTCTTGTGGATACATTTTAAGAATCTTGTTTTGGTATAAGTAGGGTGAGTGTGCCCGTCCTGTGGGTTGAGATCGAGTTCAGTAAATTTTAAATTTTACAAACACATTATTTAATATTATGAAAAAAATTACCTATGTTGAAAACATGATAATTCGGTTCTGCTCTCCATTCTAAGCAAACTACTTTCTAGTTTTGCGTTAATTCATTAACACATTGTATAATTATGTGACGTGCCATGTCAACTATATTCTAAAAAACACTTATTCTTTTTCTAAAATAAAGCGTGGAGTTTGACACGTCTTGAACGAAGGAGGTTGCCACATTGGTGTTGCCAACAGTCAATATCTTATAATGAAACCAATCTTTATTTCACAGATTGGATAATAGAGACGCTTCTCTTCAAGCCAGTAGACTTACTGAACACGATATCATCGAAGTGCGCCGATGAATCGTGGAACAAGGTCATCAGGGACTCGTTCAAGCTGCTCTCTGCCATCGTTAGTGATCATGGAAGCCATGCTGAACAACATTTTGATGATATCGTCATGGTAAATTAACACTTGATGAGGAACTTGCACCAAAATTATAATGAGAAATTATCTAAATAATTCAATAATAATAATTGTGAATAGAACATTACAAACACCAATCAGCGCAAAGTCACGAAGCGATTAGCAACTTGTGTGCATTAGAAAAGTACGGCAATATATTATATTGGATGATTTGTGATTAGCTTCATGCGTCATGAAAAGGAGTGACATCACGTCATGGCAGTGAGCGTTTTGGCGCGGAATTTGAAAAGTGAACTTGTTTTGCAATAAATAAATGATTTGTGAAATTTTTTTACAGTTTTTGTTTTTGGTTTTTTTACGCTTGCGGCCTCGTTTGGATGGCAGATTGAGACCAGGTCCACCAGGTTCCAGGGGGGACGCTTCGGAGATTCGCTCCTATGCGTAGCTTGGCCGGAGGCCGCGAGCCCCGCGCGTTAAACGCGTCGGCCGCTAGCATCGGAAGTCCACCTTTAACCGATCCGAAAAATCGGAGCAAAAAAAATTCTGCTGTTCCATACTAATCTGCAACGCGTACTTGACTCAAATGTATGCAACAGCAGATTTTTGATTCGTTCCGATCGATTTGCTCCCATAGTATAAGTTGTTCAGTTTGATGTGTAGACTCTTGTTTAAAAGGATGCTAATGATATTTCACCCTGTAGTTTCCTCTCTATCATAACTCGTCCACATTACAGATCTGTCTACAAGAGACGTCGTACGAGGCGGTGTCGCGCGGGCTCGCGCTGCAGTGCGTCTGTGCTGTCGCGCGACGGTCCGCGTCCGGCACGCGACATGTCGCGCGACACATCGACCTTCTGCAGCAGGTTACCGTCTGTCGCGCGACAAGGGCCGTGCTAGTGGGTGAGTAGATTACTGATAGAGAAGGGGAGAGAGGAAGACAACGCAAGAGAGACAAATAAGGGAGATTGTGAGGGAGAGGAAGACAAGGTGAGAGAGAGAGATATAGACAGAGAGGGGAGAGAGAAGGCAGAAAGATTGTTAGCGAGAGAAAGACAATGCCAGTGACAGAGCATTGTGCTCATGGAAATATTTTAAGAATCTTGTTTTGGTAGTAAGTAGGGTGAGAATGCTCGTGCGGTGGGTTGAAATCGATTTTGAAAAAAATTACCTATGTTGAAACCATGATAATTCGATTCTGCTTTCGATTCTAAACAAAATACTTTCTAGTTTTGCGTTAATTCATTTACACGTTGTATTTTGTTGTAGAGTTTCCGCATCTTCTCTACATTCTGACGCGCTGGTAGAACTATTTTCGAAAACATAGATAAAATTGCACTTGGTCATTTGTGTGTCGTTTGTTTTAGGTACAATATGTGAATACCATCCCGAGGTGATGGTTGAACACAAGACGCAAGTGTGGCGAACATATCTTAACCTGTTAGACTCTAACAAGATCTCGGTAAGTTTTATACAAGCTAAACAGGCTGAAATATGTACGATTTGTAACACCATTGGCTTTTCGGTGAAGGAAAACATCGTGAGGAAACCTGCATGCTTCAATTTCGAGGCATGTATTGTACCCACTGTCCGTCCACAAGTGGCGACGGGCTCACTCCCCGACACACTGGACCCAGCGTTTCAGTTTTTGAAATACACAGATATAAAAACTGTAATTTATTTTTGAAAAATAAAATAGGTATTTACAAGTTACTTTAATGCAAAAACATATTGCATGATTATTGTGAAGCTATAAGCTACTAAATCTAATATATTCTTTGACTAATTATTATAAGGACTAGCCTTGCGGTAGCATTTCCCCTCTGCCACGGTATAAGCACAATTGATCTTGAGCATTTACATTCAATTTTACACCTTATCACTAAACGAGACAGCCTATAATTGCGAAATAACAACTTCTAACTTAGAACGTTTGGGGTTCACACGAGACTACTTTTCATGATTTTTATCATTCAAAATTAGAATCTAAAGTTATGGAGAATAATATCCAAAGTTGCGGATTTCATGTTACCTCTCCCCCCGCAAAAAGTGGCAGAAATGTTTGTTAGTAGAATTACACGCGTAACCAGTCCACATATAAATAGTCAAAGAATATATTTAATATTTTACCGTTACAATTGTCAAATATTCAATTCCAGTCTGTGGAATCTACTCTTTAATTTTTAGGAATATGTATTTCAAATTTCATATTTCTATCTTCAATGGTTTAGGCTGTGCATTGTCTGTCAGTCTGTCAACGATCTGTTTTAAAAGTTATATCAAATTACCCGTCTCTTCTGCAGGATACAGTAATAAACTCTGTGCTTCAAGGCATCCTTGGATTATTCAAACACTTCGGTGGTGATCTGTCGACGGCTGAATTGAATGAATTCTTCGATAAGATGGTCGAGCAATATTTGAATAAAAGTAAATGTCAGGAAGGTATGTGTTTAATACATTTTTATTTCATTTAATTATACTTCATTCCAAATAAGGACGACGAGATTTTCCGATACCTATTTAGCTTTCTGACCAATTCTGATTACCAAATGTAATTAATTTATTGGATGCATATACTATCCGACATATCTTGGACGTTACTAAAGCTGTTCTAAGAATAAGTGAGAGGAAGTGTTTCAAATCTCTGTTTCTGTAATGCAAAATAGCCTTAGGTGTTACAGAAATACAAATAAACAATTAATTATGGTTTAGACCATCAAACTGAACAACTTTCACTATGAGACCAATAAAGAATTCGCGAAAAAAAAATTGATGCTCCATACTAAACTACAAATCTACTCGAGCTAAATGTATGGCACAGCGGTTTTTTTAATGCAATTTCGATGTTTGTCATACAGAGAAAGTTGTTCAGTTTGATGGTCTAAACAACACCCTTAAAAGTTTTAAATGTTTATTTTTACTTTTGTAACACCTTGTATACAGAGTGTTAAGCGCTCGTTGGCGTAGTGGAGCTTCGGTATTGGAAACGATCACCGAAGTTAAGCATACACAGGTCCGATCAGTCTTTGGATGGGTGACCGTTTAGTGGTATTTCATCTAGAGCATTTCCGTGCTTCGGAAGGCACGTTAAGCACTTGGTCTCGGATAGTTCCGTCAGATGACGTAACTATTCGTTAAGCCAGGTCAGCGGCCAATAAAGGGGGCTTGAAAACTATCTGACAGCAAGTTAAATATCTTGGACATTGTCACATTTAAAGTACCAGAATCTAGCCTGGACTTGTATTATGATGACTAGACAACGATATAGAATACATAAATAGATGGAAACGTCCATGGCTCGGGTACAAATATTCATATTCAACATATAAATACTTGTCCCTTGCGGGATTCGAACCCGCGACCCTCGGCACAGCAGGCAGGTTCACTACCGACTGTGCTATCGGGCTGTCCAAAGTTGACCACTAACTTGCCTCCACCAATACGCACTGGGCCCGCGTGGTGGAGTATGGCCCACTCCCTCTAACCCAAATGTCAGCTGGATTGGTAGGTTACTGGTTCGAGTCCCATCCAATACAAAATTATCACTTTTTGTGTAACTTTTTTCAGTTTGCCACAACATAATAAAGCTACACGCCTCGCTATTCCGTGAGCGTATATCGTCTAATTCACTAGTGCGTGTCGCGCTGTGGGACGCTGTGAGTGAAACAAACGCGGCGTTTGCTTTACGCAGTGCGTATAGAGCTACTGGAGATGTCATAGACAGAGACGGTGCAGTGGTATGTATTTAAAATAATAAAGCTACATGCCTCGCTATTCCGTGAGTGTGTATCGTCTAATTCACTAGTGCGTGTCACACGCAACGAACAAACGAAACAAACGCGGCGATAGCTTTACGCAGTGCGTATAGAGCTACTGGAGATGTCATAGATAGAGATGGTGCTGTGGTATGTATTTAAAATAATAAAGCTACATGCCTCGCTATTCCGTGAGTGTGTATCGTCTAATTCACTAGTGCGTGTCCCACTGTGGGACGCTGTCAGTGAAACAAACGCGGCGTTTGCTTTACGCAGTGCGTATAAAGCTACTGGAGATGTTATACACAGAGACGGTGCTGTGGTATGTATTTAAGATAATAAGACAACACGCTTCGCTATTCTAAAAGCGTATAGCTTTTAATTCACTAGTGAGTGTCGCGCTGTGGGACGCTGTGAGTGAAACAAACGCGGCGTTTGCTTTACGCAGTGCGTATAAAGCTACTGGAGATGTTATACACAGAGACGGTGCTGTGGTATGTATTTAAAACATTAACATTCTATACATTAGGACTTCGCATCAGCGCGCTGTTAACGGGACTGCAAAAGTGTGCTCGATTTTTTTAAATTACTGCTTAGTGACTGAGGACATTGGAATGTCAGCGGAAATGCATGGCAGCAGAGCACAACTTAAACATACTTTGTTATTGTATGACGTGGTGAGTCCATGTGGATAGAATGTCATTGATTCAAAATAGTAAAACAACCCGCCTCGTTATTCTGTGAGCGTATAGCTTTTAATTCACTAGTGCGTGTCGCGCTGTGGGACGCTGTCAGTGAAACAAACGCGGCGTTTGCTTTACGCAGTGCGTATAAAGCTACTGGAGATGTCATAGACAGAGACGGTGCTGTGGTATGTATTTAAGATAATAAGACAACACGCTTCGCTTTTCTAAAAGCGTATAGCTTTTAATTCACTAGTGCGTGTCGCGCTGTGGGACGCTGTGAGTGAAATAAACGCGGCGTTTGCTTTACGCAGTGCGTATAAAGCTACTGGAGATGTTATACACAGAGACGGTGCTGTGGTATGTATTTAAAATAATAAAGGTACATGCCTCGCTATTCCGTGAGTGTGTATCGTCTAATTCACTAGTGCGTGTCGCGCTGGGGGACGCTGTGAGTGAAACAAACGCTGCGTTCGCTCTACGCAGTGCGTATTAAGCTACTGGAGATGTCATAGAGATGGTGCTGTGGTATGTATTTAAAACAATGACATTCTATACATTAGAACTTCGTATCAGCGCGCCGCTAACGGGACTGCAAAAGTGTGCTCGATTTTTTTTACATTAGTAACTGAGGACATTTGAAAGGACTGGAATGTCAGCGGAAATGCATGGCAGCAGAGCACACCTTAAACATACTTTGTTATTGTATGACGTGGTGAGTCCATGTGGATAGAATGTCATTGATTCAAAATAGTAAAATAACACGCCTCGTTATTCTGTGAGCGTATAGCTTTTAATTCACTAGTGTGTGTCGCGCTGTGGGACGCTGTGAGTGAAATAAACGCTGCGTTTGCTCTACGCAGTGCGTATAGAGCTACTGGAGATGTCATAGACAGAGATACTGCTGTGGTATGTATGTGTATTCGACACATTTATACAGGGTGTAACTTTCAAGGTGTGCTATATTGAAAGGGTGGTTTACTGGTTTAGACCATCAAACGATTTTTCTTTAACAAATCAGCTATCCCAAATATTTAAGTCGAGTCTGTTCTGCAGTTTTGTATGAAACAGCTGTTTTTTTTTTCGTGATTTCAAAGTTTGCTCGACATTGAAATTTGTTAAATTTGATGGTCCAAACTAGGGTGCTTTAAATATTTATAGGGTGTTTTGTTACACCCTGTATATAATGATAATGATGATTGACATTTTCAGAGAATAATATCACAAGAATTGTTTCCTCACACCCAATCGAATAGAACTCAACAGAAGTACACCGCATTGAGAATAATAAACGATTTACAAAAAAAATTCAACATTAATTTCACGGAACCCAACGTCGATGTGCAGTCGTTGGAATTTGAACTGAGGAACTCTAATGTCTCTTATGATGTCGCTGATGCTGTAAGTAGAATTTTAATTTAAATATACAAGGTGTAAAATTTATTAGGTGTAAAAAAGCCGTGGTCCAGTGGCGAGTAAACCTGCTGTGCTGGAGGCGATGGTTCGATCCCCGTCCAGACCGACTCGTACCAATGAGTTTTTCGGAATTTATGTACGATTTGTAACACCACTGGCTTTTCGGTGAAGGAAAACATCGTGAGGAAACCTGCATGCTTCAATTTCGAGGCATGTATAGTACCCACTGTCCATTATGTGGCGACGGGCTCACCCCCCGTCACACTGGACAGAGTTTCGGTACTACTGGTGAAACGTGGATGTTCTGAGGTTTCAGAATATCTCTGACTACCCCCTCGGGGAATATAGTCGTGAGCATATGCTATAAACTGTTGGACGAGTGTGTGATTCAACTCCTTGCTGCAACAACCATCTTTCTACAACTACAACTAGTCTAGGAAAAATAAGGTTTGAGATTGCATTAAAGACACTTTAGTAAATTGTGTTTGAAATAATATTACTGTTAGTTTAAAACACTTTTGTCGAGATTTTTTCGTTGTATTGGCTCAGGAACCTGAGAAATACCTTAAAATCGATAAAAATGTACAAAGGGCAACCTTATTTCGAAAGATATTTCTTCCAGCATACTAGCAAAAGAGATAGTTAATCATCACAAGGCAAATTTAATGTGTACAAGCAAACAGTAAATAATTTAGTTTAGGTGAAGGAAAACATCGTGAGGAAACCTGCATGCTTCAATTTCGAGGCTTGTATTGTACTTACTGTCCTAACGCTTGGCATTTGCTGTTATGATATTCATATATTAAATGAACTAATTTGAATTACAAGTGGCGACGGGCTGACTCCCCGTCACACTGATCAGAGTTTCGGTACTACTGGTGAAACGTGGATCTGTGGTTTCAGAATATCTCTGACTATATTCCCCGAGGGGGTATAGTCGTGAGCATATGCTAAAATTTATTATTATCAATTTTCTGTCAGACTTTGAGATTACAGGCTGTTTAAAAATGAATGGCGCTAACCTGACAAGTTATTTTAAAATTTGGCCCATTTCATTCAGTTTTCAAAATGGTATCACTCTTGGAACTTCTTTTAAAAAAAATAGTTTTCTTGCAGACGATTTAAAAACAATATACAACGTGTTAATGAATTAACGCAAAACTAGAAAGTAGTTTGTATAGAATCGAGAACAGAATCGAATTATCATGTTTTCAACATAGGTAATTTTTTTCAAAAAATTTAATAATTTGTTTGTAAAATTTAAAATTTACTGAATTCGATCTCAACCCACCGCAAGGGCACACTCGCCCTACTTACTACCAAAACAAGATTCTTAAAATGTATCCACGAGCACGCTAACGCTTTCATTGATTGCTGAAATGATAACAAATCATTTATGCCTCAAAACTTAAAAAGTGAATAACTTTAAATTTTAACTATCAAAATAATGAAATTATTGTTACAATCTAATTATTTTGTTATAAATCAGTTGGGGTGTATGAGGTTTTGCGCTTATTCATTAACACGTTGTAATATACCAAATAAAATTATACTTGTTGGTGTACTTAAGGGGGTGGTTTAGACTATCAAATTGAACAACTTTTAATATGGAACCACCAATAAAATCGTGAAAAAAATTCAGAACGACGGGACCTTTTGCAAGCACGACCCCGTTTTCATGTTTAACTTGGCTGAACTATGTGTAACAGCCTTTGACTATTTATATGTGGACTGGTTACGCGTGTAATTCTACTAACAAACATTTCTGCCACTTTTTGCGGGGGGCGAGGTAACATGAAATCCGCAACTTTGGATTTTATTCCCCATAAATTTAGATTCTAATTTTGAATGTTAAAAATCATGAAAAGTAGTCTCGTGTGAACCCCAAACGTTCTAAGTTCGAAGTTATTATTTCGCAATTATAGGCTGTCTCGTTTAGTGATAAGGTGTAAAATTGAATGTAAATGCACAAGATCAATTGTGCTTATACCGTGGCAGAGGGGAAATGCTACCGCAAGGCTAGTCCTTCTAATAATTAGTCAAAGGGAACAGCAGATTTTTTTTTGCTCCGATCGGTTTTCGTCCATAGTAAAAGTTATTCGGTTGACTCTTGGTTTAAAAAGATGCTAATGATATCAATTTCATCCTGTGGTATACTTCCACTGTAGAAGAAAAGGGAACTGTACTGTAGAATTTTTAATAAACAATTGACAACATTTCATTTTGAGAAAGGTACCAAAATAAGAAAACCATTTGGAGATTATGTGATTCAAAGCTTATATCAAATTTCTCGAGTTATTTGAAAAATACTGAAAAATATAATAGAGGCTGAATGAGATTTTATTCCTTTGCCTGCTTGGCTTTTCTATTGTATTTGACAGTTTTTATTTTTAATTTTATTGCGGCCAAGGTATCTTAGCCATAAATCCTACGTTTTTCAGTAAATTAAAAATAGAAATATCGGTCAAAAATAAAATCGTAAAAATACGTATCTCTTATTTTTTAACCTATTTTTATATTTTTTATTAAAAACAGGTGGTTAAAAAAAATCTAATGTTGTCAATTCGTTGCAGGTTTCATTCTGCATAGAATCAAAACTACCAAACAGTGATAAGTTGTTACAAACGGCTATGATGTTTTACGACAATCTGCCGGCAGCGAGACGGAAAGAAATTGTTGTTCGCGGGCTGTTCGACGCGGAACCTGATGTTAGAAATGTAAGTCTGTTGCTCTAGGGAAGGTACATTCTGGGAAAGGGGCATTTTGGGACACACATTCTGGGAAATTAACGTTCATGGGTCATTCTGGGAAACTGTAACTAGAATGGATAAGATAAGGAATGAGTATATTAGAGGAAGTTTGAAAGTAGCACCTATGACGGAAAAATTGCAGGGTAATAGATTATCGTGGTATGGTCATGTAATGCGAAGAGACGAGTGTCATATTACGAGACGAGTGTTAAGTATGAATGTGGATGGCTGCGGTAGGAGAGGAAGGCCGAAGAAAAGATGGATGGATTGTGTGAAAGATGATATGCGTAAGAAAGGAGTGAGTGCTGAAATGACGACTAAGAGAGATGAATGGAAGAGGATGACATATTGCGCCGACCCCAAATGATGGGAAATGGGCAAGAGAATGATGAATGGTCATTCTGGGAAAGGGACATTCAGGGAAAGATGCATTTTGGGAAGGGGCATTCTGTAAAAAGGATATTCTAGGAAAGGGACATTCTGGGAGATTCTTGGGAAGGGACATTTTGGGGAAGGCGCATTATGGAAAGCATTTGTAGTGACTCAATCATATAATTCCGTTATTTCAGGAGTCTAAAGTTCCTAATAACACAATCATGTCAAGACACGTCCAATGTAGATAGACTGTCCTCTATGGCTAGATGTGTTCAACAACATATGTACTGACGACACATTGTTCGTCTACCTATGTTGTTTTCTAGTCAGTTAGTCACTCTCTAGACATCTCGTCTCATCTGGGGAAGGGGCATTCTGGGATAGAGACATTCTGGGAAAGGGGCATTATGGGAAGATACACATTGGGAAAGGGGCAGTATGAACAAAAACGTTGCATTGTGTTTTTGGTAATTTTTAAATTTATCGTGACAAAACTGCAGAAGCGAATTTAACCATTTTAAATCCAGGATTCTATAAAGTTCCTAATATCACAATCATGTCAAGACGCGTCCACGGCAGAGAGATATCTGCCTCTATGGCGAGATGTGTTGAACAACTTATGTACTGACAACACATTGTTTGACCACTTGCGTGTTGTGTTCGGGCATTATAGGATAAAGAGACATTCTGGGAAAGGGTTGTTCTAGGGAAGGGGTATTATGGGAAAGAGACATTCTGGGAAAGGGTCATTCTAGGGAAGGGGTATTATGGGAAAGAGACATTCTGGGAAAGGGTCATTCTAGGGAAGGGGTATTATGGGAAAGAGACATTCTGGGAAAGGGTCATTCTAGGGAAGGGGTATTATGGGGAAGGGACGTTCTAGGAAAGGGACAATTTGAACCTAGACGTTACATTGCTTTTCTGTTATTTCAGGAGTCTATAAAGTTCCTAATAACACAATCATGTCAAGAGACGTCCACTGTAGAGAGATATCTGCCTCTATGTCGCGATGTGTTGAACAACTTATGTACTGACAACACATTGTTTGATAGGATAAACCTATAATGCCCGAACACAACACGCAAGTGGTCAAACAATGTGTTGTCAGTACATAAGTTGTTCAACACATCGCGACATAGAGGCAGATATCTCTCTACAGTGGACATTCAGGGAAAGGGTCATTCTAGGGAAGGGGTATTATGGGAAAGAGACATTCTGGCAAAGGGTCATTCTAGGGAAGGGTTATTCTAGGGAAGGGGAATTATGGGGAAGGGACGTTCTAGGAAAGGGACAATTTGAACCTAAACGTTACATTGCTTTTCTGTTATTTCAGGAGTCTATAAAGTTCCTAATAACTCAATCATGTCAAGAAACGTCCACTGTAGAGAGATATCTGCCTCTATGGCGAGATGTGTTCAACAACATATGTACTGAGGACGCAGTGTTCGACCACTTGCGTGTTGTGTTCGAGGAGGTAATGAGCAATACGGTCTTTGTTTTGGATTCCTTTTTGGAGGAAGATTTGGAGGTTAGTATTGGAGGGATATAGGGAGTATCTCCCAAACGAGTGGACCGATTTCGATGAAATTTTTTTTTATAGATCGTCGTGAGGCAACAATTTGCTATGTGCTTCAATTTTGAGGCATGTATTGTACCCATTGTCCATTACAAGTGGCGACGGGCTCACTCTCCGTCACACTGGACAGAGTTTCGGTACTAGTGAAACGTGGATGTTCTGTGGTTTCAGAATATCTCTGACTACCCCCTCGGGGAATATAGTGAGCATATGCATGAGCTTTGTTTCATTAAAATCGGTTCAGCAGTTTTCAAGTAACATTAAAAATTACAAAATAACATTAAACTACAAATTTAAAAAAACCCTCAACGCTAAAAACAGACATTTAAAAAGTGAAAAAATAATTCGGTCACCTATTATTTTTGATGTAAACAAATGTTTGTTTTAATTTTTAACTCTCTTTAAGATATTTAAGGTCAATTAATGTGTCGGGGACCGCAAGTGATTGTCGAATAAAAAATCAATGACCATTTCATAGCGGGCCCCTACGCATTTATTGACCTTAAATATCTTAAAAAAGCCGTGGTGGTCCAGTGGTGAGTAACCTGCTATGCAGGAAGCGATGGTTCGATCCCCGTCCAGGACGACTTGTACCAATGAGTTTTTCGGAATTTATGTGCGATTTGTCCATTTATAAGTGGCGACGGGCTCACCCCCCGTCACACTGAACAGAGTTTCGGTACTACTAGTGAAACGTGGATGTTCTGAAGTTTCAGAATATATCTGATTACCCCCTCGGGGAATATAGTCGTGAGCATATGCTTTGTACAACCACTGGGTTTTCGGTAAAGGAAAACATCGTGAGGATACCTGCATGCTTCAATTTCGAGGCATGTATTGTACCCACTATCCATTATGTGGCGACGGGCTCACCCCCCGTCACACTGAACAGAGTTTCGGTACTACTAGTGAAACGTGGATGTTCTGAGGTTTGAGAATATCCCTGACTACCCCCTCGGGGAATATAGTCGTGAGCATATGCTTATGCTATGCTAATATCTTAAAGAGAGGAAAACTAACATATTTTTTAATAAAAATAACAGGCAATCGAATTATTTTTTCACTCTTTAAATGTCTGTTTTTAGCGTTAGGGGTTTTTAGTAAATCATTCATAGTTAATTCTATTATTTCCAGAACATCCCAGACAAAATTTCTCACCTCCTCCTTCTAACATCTCATATAATATCCCTACAAGATGCAGAAGATTATGTCACGGACTATTGTTCCATACTAATAACATTGATAGTTGAAATAATAAATAAATTTGGAGGCGTTTCTACGGCCATGTCTGTGGCGAGTGCTGTCTGTGGGCATCTCGATGATGTGCCCGACGATTTGTATAAGGTAATAACTAGTGATAACGCGGCCTTAAAGACAAACCTGTACTAAACGAAATTTTTCAAGAATTCAGTTATCAATGCCATCTTCCTTAAAATTCCATAAACTGTATGATGAATTTGACACATTCCGGTTTTAGAGATAGATGGCGTTAATTGGGTCGGTTACCAAACGAAACAAGACCACACAAGACTGACTTGCTTAATGCAATACTGTGACTATACCATTTATAACATATCCGTTAAAGAGTTGTGGAGGAACTACTGTGGAAGGTTCCTCCGGTGAAAAGGGAAGATCTTCCGCCAGGCTAGGTGTGAAGCCTGGGGACCGGCCGTGGTCCAACAGATCTTAGTTGGACCTTGTATATATATCGAATCTCTGTGATTATTTCTCTTACGCGATTCATGTCTTGTATACGATTGTGAACCTTATGTGTAGCGGCTAACGGGTTACCAATGTGACGTCGCAAGTTGTCTTACGTACACATTTGCGACTGTGACCGTAGCACCATCTGTTAGCTTCGTTGCTATAACTTGTGGGTGTTGACATCTGTGGCAAGTCCCCACAGAGTAATAACGAAAGTTTGCAGGAATAGTGTGATTATTTGTATACGTAAAGCCGTGGTGGTCCAGTGGCGAGTACCCTAGACTGCCGTGCAGGAGGCGATGGTTCGATCCCTGTCCAGGCCGACTCGTACCAGAGTTTTTCGGAATTTATGTACGATTTGTAACAATGTTTTCGGTGAAGGAAAACATCGTGAGGAAACCTGCATGCTTCAATTTCGAGGCATGTATTGTACCCACTGTCCATTACAAGTGGCGACGGGCTCACTCCCCGTCACACTGGACAGAGTTTCGGTACTAGTGAAACGTGAATGTTCTAACGTTTCAGAATATCTCTGACTACCCCCTCGGAGAATATAGTCGTGAACATGCATGCATTCTTTAAAATTTTGAATTAAATTACCTATGTTGAAACCATGATAATTCGATTCTGCTCTCGATTCTAAACAAACTCCTTTCTAGTTAAGCGTTTATTCATTAACACGTTGTATAGTTATGATGTGGTAACACCCTGTATATTTTCAGCTGATCCTCATAGACAGATGTCGTGATGAAGCGCTGCTTTGTGAATCCTGTCTAGTGTTACTACACGCGCCTGACCAGTTCAGAGATAACGTTCTTATGGCCTTACAGGTAAGGTTCATTTTATCATAGTTATTATTGTTAGCTTCAAGCGCAAGCTATTGGCCAGAAGGCGCGCAGGAGTCAAGGACGAACAACTTGTAAGGTAGAAGACCTTACAAGAATGGAATTGACTCTTATCGTGTGGGCAAGCCCTGGTGTCAGAGTTTTTTCAGACCGCCTTACGGCCTCTGTAGTGGATTTTATGTAACGAATACTACCACGAGAGATAGTAGCCGGGACCAACGGCTTAACGTGCCATCCGAAGCACTGAATCATCTTTCTTTTCAGACAATCAGGTGATTCGGCCTTCAATGTCGTTACCAACTGGGGAAAAACGCACAAAGTGACATAATCGAACCCACGACCTCCGTGTCCGTGTAAGGAGGTTATGGATCCATTGGTTATAAATCCATGGGTGGGTCCGAAAAAAAAGCACACGATTGTAATCATTCGGTTCCGGCCCGAAAGAAAAAGACCCAGGTCTTTTTTGCGCGGGAAACAAGACGAAACAGACGGACTTTGTTTCTTAATTTTCTAAATTCATTTTTCGTGGCTATCATTGTGATAATGTGGTGGAATAGGTATAATAATGTGCTTTCATCATCATCAGCCCATCATCGTCCACTGCTGAACATAGGCCTCTCCCAAGGCGCGCCACAAAACTCTATCCTCGGCCTTCCTCATCCAATCGCTCCCCGCTACTTTTTTTTGGTCGTCTGTCCAGCGGGCAGCAGATCGTCCCACACTACGCCTACCAGTTCGCGGTCTCTACTCTAGAACTCTGACACCCCACCGGTTGTCAGTTCTTCGGCAGATATGACCAGCCCATTGCCACTTCAGCTTGCTAATTTTCTGAGCTATGTCAACCACTTTAGTTCTCTGACGTATCACTTCATTTCTGATGTGATCTCTCAGAGAAACACTGAGCATAGCTCTCTCTATAGCTCGCTGAGCGACCTTGAACTGATGAACTAGTCCTGTCGTCAGGGTCCAATAATGTGCTTTAATGGAGAGTAATATAGTAAAAGTGAGAAATAAAGTAAGGCGCGACCGTTTGATTCGGATTGATATCCCCGTGTAAAACTCCCTTGAACATTGAAATGTGTGAACCACCCTCGCATTTCATTGAGTTAGGTTTATAGTCGGGGAAATCTACGGATTTTGTATGGAGAAGGTTGCATTAATTGCACTTTTGGTGATATTTTGGAATATAGTAGATAAATACCTGAAAAACATAAATTATCAATAATCCCCAATTTTTTATTGTGTATTATTGAATAATTAAGACATTTACAAAACATTAAATTAAGGTATGAACAAAAAATGGAAAACTGGTGATTTTGTACAGGATGGCTTCATTCAATACGTTTTACTTATAACAATAATAATCTCCGGTTAATATCGTAAATTTGAGTAGATATTTAATATTTTGTAATTCTTCAAAAATTATAACCTCAAAACTAAATTATTTACTGTTTGTTTTTACACATTAAATTTGCCTTGTGATAATTAACTGTCTCATTTGCTAGTATGCTGGAAGAAATATTTTTCGAAATAAGCTTGCCATTTGTACATTTATATCGATATTAAGGTATTTTTCAGGATCCTGAGCCAATATAACCACGAAATCTCGACAAAAATGTTATAAACTAACAGTAATATTATTTCAAACACAATTTACTAAAGTGTCTTTAATGCAATCTCAAACCTTATTTTTCCTAGACTAGTTCCGGGCATAGACCCATTGCCGATTGAAAAAGACCAATTTTGGATTGCTAATGAGCGTAGTTAGTTCTGTACGGGACAAACACCGTACAGGTAATTTTAATGTCGCTACATTTACCGAGTCGATGACGTAAAGAAGTGACCTACATTTTAGCTTTTTACTTTATAATCTTTAGTCCTAAACCAATACTATTGACACACTGTCACGTCTAAACTAGTGATGCAACGAATACGAATACGAATATTCGTATTCGCCGAATAGCAGCCAATCACCGAATATTCGTATACGGAGAATATCAGGAAGACATTCGTAATTAAATGTTTACGCAAAACCCACTTAATTTTTGTCAGAAAGACTTACATTATCCTACGCTGTCGCTGAATACATTTTTCCAGAAACAGTCAGCTTTCAAATTATCTACTGTGTCTCCAGAAATAATATTTTTCAACGGTTTCGAGGGTCAAAAAAGGGTTTTCTTTTACCACCCATAAAAATGTCTTTTAATCGGTCTTTTAAAAAGGAAAAAAAAAAATGGTCAGGACTTTAGGAATTTTAGAGCATGTCCGACACGCTGACGATTTTGATTGTTTAAATAATATTTCGAATGATTAACGTGTATTTTCAACATTTTTAAATTATTTTTCGCTGTTCGTATTTGTATTCGTATTCGCCGAATAGTAAAATCAATATTCGTATTCGTATACTTATTCGTAAAAGTGGTATTCTTTGCATCACTAGTCTAAACTTACTATCGTAAAAGACGAACCGTGCGACTCAGATAACTAAACTTAACTATTCTTTAACTTACTTATTAACAATAAACTATAAACTGTTGGACTATAAAAAAGCCGTGGTGGTCCAGTGGCGAGTAACCTTGCCTGCCGTGCAGGAGGCGATGGTTCGATCCCCGTCCAGGCCGACTCGTACCAATGAGTTTTTCGCAATTTATGTACGATTTTTAACACCACTGGCTTTTCGGTGAAGGAAAACATCGTAAGGAAATCGGCATGCTTCAATTTCGAGGCATGTATTGTACCCACTGTCCATTATAAGTGGCGACGGGCTCACCCCCCGTCACACTGGACAGAGTTTCGGTACTACTGGTGAAACGTGGATGTTCTGAGGTTTCAGAATATCTCTGACTAACCCCTCGGGGAATATAGTCGTGAGCATATGCTATAAACTGTTGGACGAGTGTGTGATTCAACTCCTTGCTGCAACAACCATCTTTCTACAACTACAACTAGTCTAGGAAAAATAAGGTTTGAGATTGCATTAAAGACACTTTAGTAAATTGTGTTTGAAATAATATTACTGTTAGTTTAAAACACTTTTGTCGAGATTTTTTCGTTGTATTGGCTCAGGAACCTGAGAAATACCTTAAAATCGATAAAAATTTACAAAGGGCAAACTTATTTCGAAAGATGTTTCTTCCAGCATACTAGCAAAAGAGATAGTTAATCATCACAAGGTAAATTTAATGTGTAAAAACAAACAGTAAATAATTTAGTTTTGAGGTTATAATTTTTCGAAGACTTACAAAATATTAAATATCTACTCAAATTTACGGTATTAACCGGGGATTATTATTGTTATAAATAAAACGTATTGAATGAAGCCATCCTGCACAAAATCACCAGTTTTCCATTTTTTGTTCACGCCTAAATTTAATGTTTTGTAAATGTCTTAATTATTCAATAATACACAATAAAAAATCGGGGATTATTGAGAATTTATGATTTTCAGGTATTTATCTACTATATTTCTAATTATCACCAAAAGTGCAATTAATGCAACCTTCTCCATACAAAAATCCGTAGATTTCCCCGACTAAACTACTTCAACTAACTAACGGAGCTACGAGTCAACGACGATCCAGCCCGAACAAGTTCAATAATTTGTTTTGTCTTTTTCATTCACAGATAATATTTTCAAGAAACGACGTCGAACCGAAAATGTTGTCAAAATCATTACAAAAGTTGGAATCTCTGATCATATCTCAAGATGTTGACGACAAACATATTTCTAATGTAAGTTTAGAAGAAATAAAACCGGTCACGTGCGAGTCGGGCTACTCGCGCACCGAGGGTTCCGTACCACACAACATAAATAGTCCAACTAAATATGCTGACTGTTTTTTAAGAGGATGTTCAGACCATCAAACTGAACAACTTTCTCTTTGGGAACAACATCGAAATCGCAAAAAAATCAGCTGTCCCATACATTTGCAGAGACATTCACTCTAATCACATTTTGTTCACCAAATAAATAGGTGAATAATTTTACGGTCAGATCTCGGTCTATTAACTTGTGTTCATATTTTCAGATTATACAACTTGTGTCAAAGCTTCGGGAACGCAACGATATGACGGGGAAAGAAGCGAGGATATTGTACAGAGATGTCATTATGTTTCTGGGTAAGAATCCTTCCTAATACAAGTCTCACGGAGTCGCGCTGCAGGTCTGGCGGAGTACGGACGCGTGCGTATCGGCGCGTTGGGCTTGCACGTGGCTCCGCCATTTTGTGGACTCTTGTGTTTTAACCTTAAAACAATCACTTGAGATTATAAACTACTTACATTGGCAAAACTGCCACGCTAGACTTAATTAATACTACTGATCATTTTCCTACGTATACTCTCCACATAACGAGACATTGGCTGAATTGTGATAACACATCGGATGCCACTAAACAAAAATTGAATTGAATTGAATTACAAGTCTCGCGTTTAACAGAGAAAGTTCCTTAGGTAGTGGAGCGGCGCGGGAGGGGGTGAAATATGACGTAAGAGCAATGTAGCGCTATACAGGGGGTAAGGAAAAGCATAATTTACCTATAAGGTGGTTGCAGAGTTGTCAATTTCATACAAAAGTTCGAGTAATACGCGAAGCCGGTACAATTAAAACTAATATTTTTTATGTGGAAAAATCTTTGACTATTTATATGTGGACTGGTTACGCGTGTTATGGATCGCGGTACCCCATGCAGCCCTTAGTGCATCGATCAGTGCAGTGTTGTGCAATAGTGTGTGATTGATTCATAAAAAACCATCGCGGACTCGGCGCCCGCGCCTTCCTTACTCACCAATCGAACGGGTCGGAACCGATTGTAGTTGATAAGAGCACTCTGTATTATCGTAATAAAGATTCTATTTTTGCACCATTTATCTAGTAGTGTTTTTTTAAAAGATCCTCCGCTGCTGCCCTCACGTAATTCAAACATTTCTGCCACTTTTTGCGGGGGGCGAGGTAACATGAAATCCGCAACTTTGGATTTTATTCCCCATAACTTTAGATTCTAATTTTGAATGTTAAAAATCATGAAAAGTAGTCTCGTGTGAACCCCAAACGTTCTATGTTCTAAATTATTATTTCGCAATTATAGGCTGTCTCGTTTTCAGGTAAATACGGCGAAAAAGCAAACGTGAACAATAACTCAAACATAGAGAATATGATAGTAAACCTAAAAGATACCCTCACTCTGAACGTGCCTAACCCTCACGATGGTTCCACTTACAAGGTAATAATAGATTTCTTTATCATACACGTAGGGTTGCCAACTTTTATTAGACCAAATATAGTATTTTCGAGCCAAAAAAATATAGTAGATCGGCTAAAATTACCGAAATTATACATTATTTTTTTAAATTTAAATAAAAAATATTAGTATTTTTTGGAAATATATAGTAGCAAAACATATACTAGATCCGCTAAATTTACCGAAATTATACAACGTGTTAATGAATAAGCGCAAAACCTCATACACCCCAACTGATTTTCAACAAAATAATTCGATTGAAACAATAATTTCATTATTTTGAAAGTTAAAATTTAGTGTTATGGGCATTTTAAATATTGAGGCAAAAATGATTTGTTATCATTTCACCAATGAATGAAAGAGCTAACGTGCTCATGGATACATTTTAAGAATCTTGTTTTAGTAGTAAGTAGGGTGACTGTGCCCGGCCGGTGGATTGAGATCGAGTTCAGTAAATTTTAAATTTTACAAACAAATTATTTAATATTTTGAAAAAAATTACCTATGTTGAAGCCATGATAATTCGATTCTGCTCTCGATTCTAAACAAACTACTTTCTAGTTTTGCGTTAATTCATTATCACGTTTTATGTTGTGTCGTACGGAACTCGGTACGCGAGTACCTCGACTCGCACTTGACCGGTTTTATTTGATTTACAAAATGACAAGTTTATGTTCCACCACAAAGTTAAGACCGTTTTTCTTTTTCCAGATAAATCTTCAAAGAATCCTACATTCGGCTATTGTTAACGAAGAGCCGAACGCATTGCAAGTTTTATTAGTCATATTGTGCGCTAATTGTAAGTGTCTCTTATTCTACACTAGCTGTTGCCCGCGACTCCGTCTGCTTGGACCTTAAAAGAGTTTCCTATGTGTTAATCCAGAACATATTCTATCTGCGTGGTAAATTTCATCCAAATCCGTTCAGTTATTTATGATTGCGATGATTGCGCCACAAATATACAAGATAGATAAAAGATAAAAATATATTTATTTACATTACATTGTATCCTTACGGCTTAGTCGGGGAAATCTACGGATTTTTGTATGGAGTAGGTTGCATTAATTGCACTTTTGGTGAAAATTTGGAATATAGTAGATACATACCTGAAAAACATAAATTCTCAATAATCCCCGATTTTTTATGTTGTATTATTGAATAATTAAGACATTTACAAAACATTAAATTTAGGTATGAACAAAAAATGGACAACAGGTGATTTTGTACAGGATGGCTTCGTTCAATACGTTCTACTTATAACAATAATAATCCACGGTTAATATCGTTAATTTGGGTAGATATTTAATATTTTGTAAGTCTTCAAAAATTATAACCTCAAAACTAAATTATTTACTGTTTGTTTTTACACATTAAATTTGCCTTTTGATAATTAACTGTCTCTATTGCTGGTATGCTGGTCGAAATATTTTTAAAAATAAGCTTGCCATTTGTACATTAATATCGATTTTAATGTATTTCTCAGGATCCTGAGCCTATTTAACCACGAAATCTCGACAAAAGTGTTATAAACTAACAGTAATATTATTTCAAACACAATTTACTAAAGTGTCTTTAATGCAATCTCAAACCTTATTTTTCCTAGACTAGCTACAGTTATAGGATATCAAGCGAAACACTTATTTTTGCTTTTAAAAACTGTTCTGCGTCTGATGTCTAAGGACTATAGAAAATGCATATTTTACGTTCCATTACATATACTGTATGAAAAAACGAAAACAAAAAATGTTATTTAAATATACGTGGCAACAAGCAGGTGACGTCACGATGACGTAACCTTTGTACGACACTCACACTCTACACGCAACTGTTTACAAGCAGTTGACGTCATCAACCATTCGGCCAACCACAGTCGTTTACAATCACGACACCAAAGTTGAAATAAAAATTAATTTCTTTGTCGATTTTCTTTTAAAATATCCTGTATTTTTCTTAACTGACTAAACAGTTGGTTTCCAAAATTTATATTCAATACGGATGCCATCAATAGATCCTTTATTTTACATGCTGTCAAATACCCTATTGAATACACGATTGGAATTACTTCACTCGATAGATAATCTTTACAAAAATGTCGTATTTTCATGTATTTTTAATCATTTTTCTCATTTTAGAAGAACTTTAAATAGTTTCCGATTGTAACCATCTATCTTTGACTATTTATATATGGACTGGTTACGCGTGTAATTCTACTAACAAACATTTCTGCCACTTTTTGCGGGGGACGAGGTAACATGAAATCCGCAACTTTGGATTATATTCCCCATAACTTTAGATTCTAATTTTGAATGTTAAAAATCATGAAAAGTAGTCTCGTGTGAACCCCAAACGTTCTAAGTTCGAAGTTATTATTTCGCAATTATAGGCTGTCGTTTAGTGATAAGGTGTAAAATTGTATGTAAATGCACAAGATCAATTGTGCTTATACCGTGGCAGAGGGGAAATGCTACCGCAAGGCTAGTCCTTATAATAATTAGTCAAAGAGAATTGCTGATTTGATAGTTGTCATTTATAAACGACAGTGTCAACAAGAAGCGACCCGGACCAGCGCCTCTCTCTCACGGCGGTGGTGCACTCTCTGTCCCGCTCGCACTCGCGCGGCGCAGATATAGACCCTCGCTCCTTGCAGGCCGCTGTTCTTCTGTGTGCTGACGTACCCTGCCTACACAATCTCTTGCTGGTGAGGATATTATCAAAATACTATAATACTTTATTTATGAAAACATTTTATATGTAAGAAAAAATATGTCTTTATTTCCAAAAAATTGTGATGTCCATAATTACAACACTCGAAACAAAAATAAACTGATATCTCCACACTTTCGGCTTAGTAGGGTCAACACGTCTTTCATGGGTCACTGTATACGTTGTTATAATAAAATCCCCGAGACCATTTTGAATCTTTCCGAAAACATGTTTAAAACTCAAATCAAAAAAGTCCTCTGTAAAAAAGCATATTATAAACTGGATGATTATTTAAATGATCAAAATGCTTGGGTCTGAGGTCACTAGCTTATAGTTTATTTACTTTACTGTATAGTATCAATTATTTTATTAAATAGACTATGTATTATTTTATACATAACTTTAGCTTAAGAATTTATATTGTAATAGTTATTAAGTCGTGTTATGTTGTAGAGTTTCTGGCCGCATCTTCTCTACAGCGACAACACGTTCCGACGCGGTGGTAGCTTTAAAAAAGATTTGACGTTTGATAAGTGTGCTGCAAGCTCCTATATTGAATAAATTATATTGACTTTGACTTTGACTAGGTAATTTTCACATTCCAGGGGTACTTACAGACCCTCAAACCACAAACCACATCTTGGACACTTAGCTGTCATTTCATACTAATGGGAAATATTTAAAAGAAGAGGTAAGCATGTGCGATGCTGAGTGAATGAATGAATGAAATATACTTTTATGCATGCATGCATGCATATGCTCACGACTCTATTCCCCGATGGGGTAGTCAGAGATATTCTGAAACCTCAGAACATCTACGTTTCACCAGTAGTACCGAAACTGTCCACGGTGTGACGGGGGGTGAGCCCGTCGCCACTTATAATGGACAGTGGGTACAATACATGCCTCGAAATTGAAGCATGCAGGTTTCCTCACGATGTTTTCCTTCACCGAAAAGCCAGTGGTGTTACAAATCGTACATAAATTCACACATAAAAATTTATGTTACACACCCAGAGGAAGGATCTCCATAGAGTCCGCATAAATTTACGATTGTAGTTAGTCTCTTTTGTCTTATGACGTACCTTTAATAGTAGAAGGAGATGGAACTATAGATATTTGTTTATGCGGCTGTCCACTGTTTTTTGAGCTAGTGTGTGTGAAAAGTGACCGTAAACATAAGGCCATATGTCACTTGGTGCCTTTTGTCCATACTACTTGACACCACACACTCAAACCTAAACGTCAAAAAAAGTGCACACTTTACAATTGGTATGGCTCACTCTATTAGGTATAATCTCTTTGGTTACACAGTACATAAGCTCGGAAACGTCACCCGGAGTACGTCGCATGCTGTCAGATGCTCTAGAAGTGTTGCTGGTGAAGCCAGGCTCGGAGGAACTTGTTGCGACGACGGCTGAACGAGTCGCGATCATGCTAGCCGGCCAGCTGCGTGAGTATGATTATCACTTTGTGACAGAGAGACCCATTTATAATTTAGCTAAATCGGCCATGACAGTCGAAGCTGGATTGCAGGACGAGCCGCAGGCGAGGGCTGTAAAAGAGCCGAGACTGTAATGACGAACGCTCACGCGTTTCAAGCGTTGTTGTTTAAGCGGCCTTAAAAGGCCTGCCTTGGCTTAACGATAGGTACAGTGCCATCTGACTGAACTTTCCGGGATTAACTGCTTAGCATGCCTTCCGGAGCATGTAACCACCCTAAGCAAACACCCTAGTAATATTTAAAAGGGTGGCTTAGACCTTCAAACTGAACAACTTTTACTATGGAGACAAAGTCGATAAAAAAATCTGCGGTCCCATACATTTTAGTCGAGTTATAGCCTGTAGAATCCCACTGTAGGGCAATGGCCTCTCACGAATAAGGGTGAGAAGGAGTGGGCCATACTCCACCATGCGGGCCCGATGTTGGTGGAGGCAAGTTAGTGGTCAACTTGCTGTCAGAGAATTTTCAAGCCGCCTTAACCTGTCGTCTGTGGTGATTCCAGACACAAAAAAATTGTTATTGTCTTAGTCACGGATCCGTGACATCCACAAACGAAGGGTTAATAAGCCTCTTATACAACGCCTTCTGATGGAACTATCCGAGACCAACTGCTTAACGTACATTAGTTTTATACGAAACAGCAGATTTTTTTTAGTTGTTCTCGATGTTGGCTTCTTAGTTGTTCAGTTTGATGGTCTAAACTCTTTTTTGAATATTACTGTGTTTTGTTACACCCTGTATATCTTTTTTCTTTCTTTCAGCTACTACAAAAAGAGCCGGTCTCGATATAACAGAGACTTTAATAATAGCTCTAAAAGAGAACAACGCCCTAACTATACAGTTTCTACCAAAAATACTAGTTTTGATCTCAAAAACTGACGAATTAGACTCCGAAATAACTTTCGAGTCCGCAACGAATCTGTTTATCGAAAAAATTGAATTATTCGATGAAAAAACTGTCGAGAATCTCGAAAGGGATTTGTTTAAAACGTTGTTCGAAAGAAAATCCAATATGGCGGATATTAAAATTGTGAGGAATTCGGTCAAAATGTGTCTCGGATTTATCAAAAAAGTTTACGATTACAAGAAAGAAGATGTCGCGACAATTTTGAAGTTATTTTGGGATGTTTTTGAAAATCAAGATGGTCCATTTTACGTTCTAGCAGAAATGCGTAGAGTTTTTGATTTGAATTTGGATTTGTGTCGAAATTTTCTGTCTTATAAAGATGCAACGTTGTTAAACAAGTTGTTTTCTATGAAAGTTAATTATGGAGATGATGTCTGTGTGGAAGGAGTTTTGAAATTCATGGAAGAATATGCTGAAGTGCTGCTTGAACTGCGTTATCAGGTAACTACAACCTTATCGCTTTAGACTATGTATTATTGTATACATAACTTTAGCTTAAGAATTTATATTGTAATAGTTATTAAGTCGTGTTATGTTGTAGAGTTTCTGGCCGCATCTTCTCTACAGCGACAACACGTTCCGACGCGGTGGTAGCTTTAAAAAAGTTTTGACGTTTGATAGGTGTGCTGCAAGCTCCTATATTGAATAAATTATATTGACTTTGACTTTGAACTTATTGAATCAGACGTTAAAATCCATGACTTATACAATGTGTTAATGAATAAGCGCAAAACCTCATACACCCCAACTGATTTACAACAAAATAATTAGATTGAATCAATAATTTCATTATTTTGATAGTTAAAATTTTAAGTTAATCACATTGTTAGTTTTGAGGCAAAAATGATTGGTTATCATTTCAGTAATGAATGAAAGCGCTAACGTGCTCATATGTATACATTTTAATAATCTTGTATTGGTAGTAGGTAGGGGGAGAGTGCCCGAGCGGTGGTTTGAGATCGAGTTCAGTAAATTGTATATTTTACAAATAAATTATTTAATATTTTGAAAAAAAAATACCCATGTTAAAACCATGATAATTCGATTCTGCTCTCGATTCTAAACTAACTACTTTCTAGTTTTGCGTAAATTCATTAACACGTTGTAGAGCAAACAGTATAACAACAAATAATAAAAATCGGCCAAGTGCGAGTCGGTCTTGCGCTAAAAGACGAGGAGAATTTTTTTTTAAGTTAATATGTTGTGTTACGTATGTGTATGGAACGGAACCCTCGGTGTACAAGTAGCCCAACTCACACTTGACCGATTTTTATTTTACTTGAGTTTTTTTTTCCCAGCCAACCTGTGAATTACTCGCAAAAATAATAGAAACAATCCCACCGAGCTCCGTGAAAAATGTACATAAAAACCTCAAAAGCTGTCTGTCACTTTACGAAAGGATTTTGAAAAAGATACCCAAAATTTTTATAACAAAATTTGAGAGTTGGTGTCGGAAATTGCCCATAAGAGAAGTTACTGACAGCATTGACAAAGAATTATTTACAACAGACCACGCCCAAACTGTAAATGCATTAAAAATATTGATGAACACCTTCAATTTGACAGATCTCTCAATTTTGACAGATGTCAAAAAGGACGCCGAAAAATGGCCGAGGATTTTACTAAAATTGTTCGCATCGGGATACATAGACAGATACTTGAAATCCAAAATGGCGTACCTGTCAGATCTTTTGACAGTTTCCGTCAAATTTATCAGCGTGTCAGACGTAAAGCGGCTGATTTTAGAAGGTGGTTCGTTGGAAGGAGTTTCGAATGAGAAGATAGGTATCAAATTCAGTCGGTTTTTCATGGAAGTTTTTTACGAGAGGTTTTTAGTGAAGCCTTTCTTTTTGTTGGACGATGTTATGGAAGGTTGCTGCATACTCTTAAATGACATTGTCAAGTATGTAGTAAGGAAGAATTGTACTGAAGAACAATATGACAATATTTTGGAATTGGTGAATGAGGTATGTAATGCTAAATATCAAAATAGTAATAAGTCCTTTTCTTATAAAGTATTGATTTACCAACCACTGGATGTGGGGTCCACGCTCAAAAGTGTCCGAACCAAAAGAGCACAAAAACGAATAAAGAGAACCAATTCGGTATGTCAAGTCTTTTTTGGTCTTCATTTTATATTTTTTACGGATAGAAGACGTAATTTTAAGAAACCAATTTAATTTTTATTGCGATTCATCGAGTTTATCAATATTAATTTAATTTTTAAATTGCTTTGATCTGTAATCTCTAAATGAAAAAATGATGGAGAGAAAATAATTCGAACCCCATGGAGAAAAACGACTTAGGGGGCGTCCATTAATGACGTGAGATGATTTTTGAGATTTTTCGACCTCCTCTCCCCCCTTGGTGAGATTTCGTGAGATTTAGCTCGACCCCCTCTCCGCCCCCTCCAAATCTCTCGTGATATTTTTCAAAATACGTATTTTTAGTGTAAATGCGTTAATCTGTGTTTGATTGCGTTAAAATTTAAAACTTTCAGTGTAGAAACATGTTTTACTTAATTAAACTTTTCTCTCAATTTTACTTTGTACCTTGCTGAAAAAAAATTACGTGATATTTACCGAGACCCCCCCTCTCCCCCACGTGAGATTGGGTGAGATTTTGCACGACCCCCTCCTCCCCCTAAACACCTCACGTAATTAATGGACGCCCCCTTACTGCTTTATTAAAAAAAACCTGCCTTCTTTTTCTAACTCTATGCTGGAAACAGAAACGGCAACATCAAATGTCAAATGTTTTCTTAATGGTAACTTATTTAAAGTTGATTTTAAGTTTAGCAAGGAGTTCACACTCACAGGTTTTCCAGTGACGTCACTGGACGCACCAAAAACGACGTTGTTTTTTTAAAAATATCTGTAATCCTTTCATTTTAAAATCTCTGACATAGAATATATTATTATTGAGACAATTGTCTCGAAATGGTTTTCGATTCAGCCCTCCTAAAAAAAACTTGACATACCGAATTACGCGACAATCTTCGCTTGACCGGCCGACCACACGCGGGTAAAAACTACGTAAGAAAAATGAGCAAGAATTTCAGTATTTCCAATGTTTATACAACGTGTTAATGAATTAACACAAAACTAGAAAGTAGCTTGTTTAGAATCGAGAGCAGAATCGAATTATCATGTTTTCAACATAGGTATTTTTTTTTTAATATTCAATAATTTGTTAGAAAAATATAAAATTTACTAAAGTCGATCTCAACCCACCGCACAGGCACTCTCACCCTACTTAATATAAAAACAAGATTCTTAAAATGTATCCATGAGCACGCTACCGCTTTCATTCATTGCTGAAATGATAACAAATAATTTTTGCCTGAAAACTTAAAATGCGAATAACTTTAAATTTTAACAATTAAAATAATGAAATTATTGTTTCAATCTAATGATTTTGTTATAAATCAGTTGGGGTGTATGAGGTTGTGCGCTTATTAATTAACACGTTGTATACGTACTTAGGTCTGTATAGGTTAGTATCTGAAACTTTTTTCGAGAATTTTGTATTGGACCGGCGTCCATTATTTTGTATGTCAATGTCATTAAGTCCTTTTCGCATAAAGTCCTTTTCGCATAATGTCCGATGCCACAAAAGTTTACAGACGTTTTCCTTGAAATACATTTTGTTTTCAGCTCTGGCCAAAATATGAAAAACAAGCGACGTTTCATCAAAAACATTTACTTCTTTTGAATATGAGTAGTTTGACAAAGAAACTGCAAGCTGATTCGAACCCTATGCAATGGTCTGTAAGGGTGATATCTGAAGGGAGTTCTGAAGAAAAAGCTAGAATTATAGGTGTTTTGCCTGGCGGTGAAGCTTATAGGTAAGAAGAAAATGTTATAATAAATTTTGTTTGGACTTAAAAGAGTGAATTTGAATCCATAGGAGCATTACTTTGACTAATTATTAGAAGAACTAGCCTTGCAGTAGCATTTCCCCTCTGCCACGGTATAAGCACAATTGATCTTGTGCATTTACATTCAGTTTTACACCTTATCACTAAACGAGACAGCCTATAATTGCGAAATAATAACTTCTAACTTAGAACATTATGGGGAATAAAATCCAAAGTTGCGGATTTCATGTTACCTCGCCCCCCGCAAAAAGTGGCAGAAATGTTTGTTAGTAGAATTACACGCGTAACCAGTCCACATATAAATAGTCAAAGGCGCATTAGGTCGTATTCGCAAATGGTCCAATACGCAGAATGTATAATTCGTAGAATGTCTAATCAGCAGAATGATCAATTCTCAGAATGTCCAATTTAAATCATGTCAAATTAGCTGAATGACCAATTCGAAATAAATCGAATTCGCTAGAAATATTCAGTTTTTGTGAACATGACATTGCGAATTGGACCATCTTCTATTGAACCTTTGATCCGATCTATTTGCGAATTAGTCATTTTGCGAATTCATTCATATTCATATTCATTTATTTATACTACAAATACAAATACAAATACATTATCT
The DNA here is from genome assembly GCA_963924505.1 of Agonopterix alstromeriana. Classification (NCBI taxonomy): domain Eukaryota; kingdom Metazoa; phylum Arthropoda; class Insecta; order Lepidoptera; family Depressariidae; genus Agonopterix; species Agonopterix alstromeriana. Next base: position 7,838,453 of record OZ004689.1, on the reverse strand, counting down.
TTACAGGTTTACACCCAAATTGATAATATAATAACTTATTAATTGACTTGCCTTACTTAAATAATCTAAAGCGGTCTCTGTGAATTTTGTTAATGAACAATGGAATATCTCTACCTCTTTAGATATCGCGTTTATTTCTTCATTTTGAGTACTTTTTTCCGTATAAGAATGTGTCGTTTGCGAATATGATTCTCTCATCGCCGATATGTAAGGTTTATCGATGTATCGCCGATTAATAGATACGATTTATCACGTTATGATTGCTTACTAAGTAGTAAAAAGGTCAAATAAACATATCGTTGTCTAGTCATCATAATACAAGTCCAGGCTAGATTCTGGTACTTTAAATGTGACCAGATAATTTGTGTGACAATATCCAAGATATTTATTACAATAGGTAGGTAGGCATAGGTCTAGTAGACTTTATTTCTTCAATAATCTTAATCGGTAACTTATTCCTTCGAGGCACGTTGAACTACCTTTAAAGTGGCTGTCAGAAAACGATGAGACCTTATTTTGTACCTTCTGTATTTTGATAGCATTAGCATCCTTTTAAACTAAGAGTCTACCCATCAAACTGAACAACTTTTACTATGGGAGCAAACTGATCGGAGCAAAAAAAATCGGCTGTTTCATACTAAACTACAATGCCTGCTCGACTCACATGTATGCAACCGCTGATTTTTTTGCTCCGATCGGTTTGCTCGCATAGTAAAAGTTGTTCAGTTTGATAGGTAGACTCTTAGTTTAAAAGGATGCTAATGATATCAATTTCATCCTGTATACTGTTTTAGTGAACATTTTAGTATAATTGGTTGGTTGGTTTAATTTATTCACAGTGATACATACAGAACTTTCGCATCAACTCTTCCAACCAGACTCTCTGAACAGAGCAGTGTCTCACTCAGATCTCTGCTAGATGCACTAGCCGTCACTGGAGAGCCAGCATTATTCCAGATAGTGACGAGACTGTGTTGTGGTGAGTACTTTATATGTACACTAGTTTGTGGACTTTGTTACAGATACGAAAACAAATGACGCCAAAGCACATGGGACGCAGAAGTAGAAATGTCGCTACATATACACTCAAATGAATTCAATTCAATTTTTGTTTAGTGGCATCCGATGTGTTATCACAATTCAGCCAATGTCTCGTTATGTGGAGAGTATACGAAGGAAAATGATCAGTAGTATTAATTAAGTCTAGCGTGGCAGTTTTGCCAATGTAAGTAGTTTATAATCTCAAGTGATTGTTTTAAGGTTTAAACACAAAAGAGTTCACAAAATGGTGGAGCCACGTGCAAGCCCAACGCGCCGATACGCACGCGTCCGTACTCTGCCAGAATTGCAGCGTGACTCCTCCACTCAAATGAATCCAACATGAAAATCGTGAAAAATATACTAGGAAACTGTGCATTCATGCCATTTTTTCTGATAAACCAGTGAACATTAATTTTCCAATATATATAAATTGTTGAATGAGAGAATGAATGAAAGAAGACTTACGAATGAAATATACCAAGCAAAGGTGAGCGGAAGTGTTGGAAGAGGCCGTCCGAGGAAAACATACCATGATCAAATCAATGATCTTTTCCGAAAAGGACAAGTGCGTAGCACCCTCAATCGACGGAAGTGCATGAAAAGATGTATGAATGTGAATGAGGCTAAAGAGGTGTGTCAGAGTCGTAGCGTGTGGCGGTCCGTGGTCTCTGCCTTCCCCCATGGGACAATGGCGTGAGCTTATGTATGTATGTATGTTTAAATTGTTGTTGTGTTTATCACGTAGTATTCTAAAAAAAAAATATATAGGTATGTAGGTGTAATATTAAAACTTAAGGGGACGCTTTAATATGGAGCAAATATCGAAATGAAAAAAAAAATCCGCTCTTTCATTCTTTTCCAAACCTATAGCACCTACCGTTTCGACTCAAATGTATGGGATAGCAGATTTTTTAATTTCTTCTCGATGTTGGTTCCATAGTGAAAGTTGTTCAGTTTGATGGTCTGAAGCACCCCTTTATGTATAACTAGGGTGTTTTGTAAACATCTTGAGCAAGACCTTGACTGCGCAGAAAGTACGGGCACATAATAAATACTAGTATTACCGGTACAGAAGAATCACTTCGAAAGCAGATTTAAATAAATATCGACTCTCTCTGCACGGTTATAAGGTGCAAAGTTATTCGCACCCGTCCTATCGTACAATTCGCGAATAACCTACCAACCGTCACAACGACGCGACCGCAAACAATAAACCGAGTCATTAGACATGAAAGCTTCCTTTACATAGTCTCCTTCTTTCATTCTTCCACGTGCTGGCAGCGTGACATCGCTAAGGTTTTCAAGTCTCGCATTGACTACTCACAAAATGGCGGCAAGTCTGATGAGATTTGACCAAGAAGTTTACATGGTATAACCTAACCTAACCTATTGCCATTCGCCACTCGCTGGGGATCGTCGTCAAGCGTACCTGAGCTGTGGAGTGAGACAGGTCTGGTACAGGGTACTGTAGTAAACATGTATTATTGTATACATAACTTTAGCTTAAGAATTTATATTTTAATAGTTATTATGTTGTAGAGTTTCTGACCGCATCTTCTCTACAACGACAACACGTTCCGACGCGGTGGTAGCTTTAAAAAGATTTGACGTTTGATAAGTGTGTTGCAAGCTCCTATATTGAATAAATTGATGGTCGCGCTGCAAGTCTGGCGGAGTACGGACGCGTGCGTATCGGCGCGTCGGGCTTGCACGTGGCTCAACTATTTTGTGTTTTAACCTTAAAACAATCACTTGAGATTATAAACTACTTACATTGGCAAAACTGCGACGCTAGACTTAATTAATACTACTGATCATTTTCCTTCGTATACTATCCACATAACGAGACATTGGCTGAATTGTGATAACACATCGAATGCTACTAAACAAAAATTGAATAAATTATATTGACTTTGACATGATCTCCTTTGTAATCAGGTGAAGAAGCTAGCGGCTGGTGGGATGACGTCATAAAGTCGTGTATGGCGTCGATAGCGCCTCGCTACAACGAGCTGCTCTGTCCAGCAGCGTACAGCTGCTGCTTCCAGGGACTCTCGCTGGCTGTGTGCGAGCGTGTGTGCGTGCCTTTACTGAGGTACTGTCACTTATAATACAGGGTGTAAGTGACAGCGTAGCAAATACTGAAACGGAGAATTCAGACCATCAAACTGAACAACTTTCACTATGGAGCCACCTTCAGGAATCGTGAAAAATTCTGCTCCAGTCGAGTCGGTACAGCTGTTTTGTATGGAGCAGCTGAATTTTTGTCTGGGCTGTCACTTACACCCTGTATATATCATCATCATCTTCTTATTTAAGAGCTACGCTCTTGTCGGTGGAGTATTCGTCAATGCGAAAGTGTCTTGAGTTAAAATATACAATATTTTGTTGAATAAAAGTATTTCCGAAGAGTGTTCTCCAAATGAACACACTCCAGAATTTCTAATCTCAAATATGTCAGATTAATTTCCAAAAGGACAATTTCTCAGAATGTCTCTTCATAAAATGCCCAGATAGATATAATTCCAAGATTACTGCTTATTTGTGCTAGAATGTCTAAATACCCAATTAGATGAAATTCCAAGATTACCGCTTACTCAAAATGACCATCGGAAAATGTCTGCTTATAAAATGTCTAATTTACATTATTCAATCAATCAATCAATCAAATCAGCCCACATCAACCCACTGCTGGGCATAGGCCTCCTTTTTATTGCGCCACTCCTCACGTTCCTGTGCCAATCTGATCCATGTACGACCCACAACCCTTACAATGTCATCTGACCATCGCATCGGTGGTCTTATTCAACATACATTATCTCACTATTCAACATAGATTATCTCACTCAATCTGTGTAATAATGCACGTCTTATTTACGCGACTCTTTTTTAAATAATATGCATAAGCATATGCTCACGACTATATTCCCCGAGGGGGTAGTCAGAGATATTCTGAAACTTCAGAACATCCACGTTTCACCAGTAGTACCGAAACTCTAAAATAATAATACTCTTTTTAAATAATGTTACTTAAATATTCTTTATTTTATTTTCTTTATTGTTTTTTCTTCTTAGACTACTTGTATGCGGACCCGCCTCGCCTTAGCATTTCCCCTCTGCCACGTGCAAGATCAAAATTTACATTAAATTTTATACCTTAACACAAAACGCGACAGCCTATAATTGCGGAACAATAATTTTGACCTTATGACGTTTGGGGTTCACACGACACTGTTTTTCATGATTTTTAACATTTAAAATTAGAATCTAAACTAATTGAATAAAATTCAAAGATGCGTATCTCGTGCTGCCTCGCCCCCCGCAAAAACTGGCAGAAAATTTTGTTAGTAGAATTACATGCGTAACAAGTCCTCATATAAGTAGTCTAAGGTTTAGATTAGATTCTCTTTCTACGTGTAAGATATTTCTCTTGCTAACAGATATTCGTCGTCATCGTTCTGCGAGCGTTTCTTCTCTACCATAATAAAGAGCGAGATAGACAGGCTGAGCAAAGTGGCGAGCGCGGCTAGCATGCATTACTCCTACCGCGAGCGTCTTGCGCACTACATCAACTGCTTTCGACTGTTTACTGTTGCTTTTGAAAAGGTAAGGCGGCTCATGCGCAAAATGTTCTTGTCCCAAAATGTCCAAATTGTCAAATGTTCACGTTGAATAATGTGCACGTCATATAAAGGCCAAACGGATAAAGGTATTGTTATATGTTATTCTATTTGTGTCTATCACCAATGTGTAAAATCATCACATTCCAAATTGGGCATATAGTAACTTTCAAGTCCTCTTTACATTATGTACACGTCGCAAAATTTCCACGTTGCGAATCTTCCAGAAGTCGCATAATGTCCAATGGTCACAAAATGCCAATAAATCGCAAAATGAGACATTCTAAAATGTTCACCACTTAAATCAAAACACTGTTAAATTTTTAGATCGCCTGTCAATGTGAAACATCGTAAAATGTCCACATAGCAAAATGTTCATATCGCAAAATATCCATATCATTATGGTTTATGGTTTAAGATATTTATTTCTCAAGAAGAAAGAATACAATTCACTTAAAATATTGAGAAATACAAGATAGATTTTAAAACACAATTTTTGAACGTACAGGGAACAACACGATAATTTAGGTTAGGTATACACATAGTTTTCAGACTTAGGGTGAAGTAAGGGTTTAAATAAACAGTAAAATAGCAAACTCCAAAACTTGTAAACAAACACACAAAGGTGTCCAAAGAGTAGGCATAATACAAGAGAACACAACAACAAAAATATGCATCGAATTGTAATTTGAGGGTAGATAAAAATATGAGATGAGCAAACTTGACGAAAGGAATATATTTATTAATGTCCGGCCGCTGAAAGATTGCGTTTGACAGTTACCATAAAATTGTAAAAAACTGAATGAAAACTATAAATGCCGATCATTATTTAGTAGCTTTTTGAACTTAAAAGGGCAGCTAGTGCCCTGTGTACTAGAGTGAGCACAGGTAAACAATATTTTCATTCAGTTTTTTACAATTTTATGGTAACTGACAAACGCAATCTTACAGCGGCCGGATTTTACGTATCATTAGACGCTAAAACCACCACAGTTACTTTACTAAAGTGCTAAATGTCCTACTTCAAAGCGCTCATCAATTTAAACGACCTAATAGCTCTTGGTCCAATACGTAGTTCGTCCAAACGTATTTTATCCTTTACTAGCAGCCCGTCCCGGCTTCGCACGGGGTAGACAATTGTCTATTTTACCAAGGATCCCTAATTTTTTTTCCAAATGAAATGTAGCCTATGTCAAATTGGAAGAATGTAGCATTCTATTAGTGAAAGAATTTTTTAAATCGGCCCAGTACTTTTTGAGCCTATTCATTACAAACATACAAAAATAGGTACAAATCTTTCCTCTTTATAATATTATATCCTTTATAAAGCTTTGGCCTTTATAAAATTTTTCATTGTGTTATTATTTCAGATCCCACCTTCATCATTCGAATCTCCAAATTCAGTACTTTACAGAGAATTAAATATTGATAAATCGTGGCATTTGCTAAGAGTTTTGGGAAAATGCTGCGTATCTCTGCGGGATAAGGTACAATGTCCTGAATCCGCTGACGCCGAGTTTAAAGAGTTATACAGGTTAGTATTTTTTTAAATATCTGAGCACTTACGATAAAACACATTTGTCTACAACGTAGAGTATATGACAAGTAACACGATTTCATAACTGTCAGTCACATCACACATTTTGGGTTTTGAGACAAAAAATTATGTCTGTAAAAAAAGGATTACACATTTTGTCTACCTCACACTTTAGAACTGTCTCTGTTGTGAGTCTGCTGCAAGAAATCTCTTTAAAGATAAGCTCGCCCTTTGTACATGTATACTTTAATTGTATTTTCTGTAATGTTATGTGTGCAATATTGTGTTAAATAAGAAATAATAATAATAAAGATTTAAGAAAACTTTTTATAAATACTTAAAATCGAACGTCATTTCGAACAGTAAGCGATACTTGCGTCTACTTGGGTTAGCTATTATAGCTATCTTAGGTTTTCTTTTATACTAAAAATCATGGACCTGATGATCCTGGAGTTAATTGTTTAAGATCATAGATAAAATCGCAAACAGCGCACAATTAATTAACAATGTTGTCATTGTGAAGTGTATCTGTAGAGCACGACTTGAAGATTAAATAGATTTGAATGTTTATCCTTTAACCGTGCGTGAGCGGTATCAAAGTCAAAGTCAATGCTTGCAGCACACTTATCAAACGTCAAATCTTTTTTTAAAGCTACCACCGCGTCGGAACGTGTTGTCGCTGTAGAGAAGATGCGGCCAGAAACTCACTCACACAACACGACTTAATAACTATTACAATATAAATTCTTAAGCTAAAGTTATGTATGTATGTATGTATCGTGTATTAAACGTAAACGTTTTGCGTAGCTTGATGTGTCGCAGTATGTACAATGTAATGAAAGAAAGTTGTATTTAAGGGCCTATGTCGAAAAATAATTGAAGCGAAATGGGCGTGTGATAGCTTATACAACGTGTTAATGAATAAGCGCAAAACCTCATACACCCCAACTGATTTATAATAAAATAATTAGATTGAAATAATAATTTCATTATTTTGATAGTTAAAATTTCATGTTATTCACATTTTAAGTTTTGAGGCAAAAATGATTTGTTACCATTTTATATTTTAGAAAAAATTACTTATCTTGAAACCATGATAATTCGATTCTGCTCTCGATTCTAAACAAACTACTTTCTAGTTTTCCGTTTATTCATTAACACGTTGTATTACTGCCTGTTGCGAGAGAAAGAGACAGGGCGGCGCGCGCGCCTGAAACGACGCAAGCATAAAACTAACTTTATTTAATTGTAATTGTACTATTTATGTAAGTTCAATTGTGCTCTATCTCTTTTTTTTAAATCAAGCCTCTTGTTTCTAATATTCACCGTTTAGCACTTCCAAGCGTTTATCGATAAAGACGGAGGCTACTTTGGCTTGTTTTTCTATCGAGAAAATGTGTCTTAATCGTGTTTTGGCTCTAATCAAAACTTCAATTATATGTTCAATTTACACATATCCACAAATCATACTCCTACTGTTAGTTACTTCATGAGATATGATGCTTTGAAGAATCCTATTTTTTTCACATAGCCTCTTAAATTGTTCCTGGTTCCAGGTTGTTCCAATGCGCGAACTATAACTGCCTTTGTGCAGCTGTGTGTTGCTGGAAGCCTCGCGCGGAGGTTTACCAGTACTTGTTCAACTTGCAAGTATGGAATAAACTAATTGATTGTGATGTTGTATATCAGTTGGCGCTGAAGAGCCAATGGGTAATTATATTACTCTCAGTTTTTAATTACGTATTACGTCTGATTCCAAAATGCCTAATTGTCAGAATACTTTGATTATTTATATGTGGACTGGTTACGCGTGTAATTCTACTAACAAACATTTCTGCCACTTTTTGCGGGGGGCGAGGTAACATGAAATCCGCAACTTTGGATTTTATTCCCCATAACTTTAGATTCTAATTTTGAATGTTTCAAATCATGAAAAACAGTGTCGTGTGAACCCCAAACATGATAAATTATTGTTTCGCAATTATAGGCTGACGCGTGTAGTGATAAGGTGTAAAATTGAATGTAAATGCACAAGATCAATTGTGCTTATACCGTGGCAGAGGGGAAATGCTACCGCAAGGCTAGTCCTTATAATAATTAGTCAAAGTCAGAATATCAAATTTCAAAAGGTTTCATAATGTCTAATCCCAAAAAAAAAAGATGGTAATAATGTTTATTGATAAAATAACAAATTGTTGAAATTTCTAATATCAAAATGATGATTAAGAATTTTTCACCAAATGACCAGTTGTCAGAATGTCCAATACCCATAATGACCACTTATCAGAGGTCTAAAATGCCATTGACGAAATTGTAATATTACAGAATCTCTAAAATAATCATTTTCAAAACGTGTTAACTATACAGGGTCCAACTTAATATGCTGACACTTTTTAAAGGGATAATCAGACCATCAAACTGAACAACTTTCTCTATAGGACCAAATCTCGAAAATTGGGTCGAGTAAGATTTCAGTTAAGTATGCGACAGCACATTTTTTTTTTCGCTATTTCGATGTTGGTCCCTTAGAAAAAATTGTTCAGTTTGATGGTCTGATCATCCCCTTAAAAAAGTGTCAGCATATTAAAAAGGACCCTGTATACAACTGGCTGTGCGGTTTACCATGTATTAGTTCAACTTGCAAGTATAGGTATATGCTCACGACTATATTCCCTGAGGGGTAGTCAGAGATATTCTGAAACCTCAGAACATCCACGTTTCACCAGTAGTACCGAAACTCTGTTCAGTGTGACAACTTGCAAGTTTGGAGTAAAATAATTTATTGTGATGTTGTATATCAGTTTGCACTGAAGAGCCAATGGGTAATTATAACACTTTCAGTTTTTAATTACGTCAAAAACAAATTGATGACAAATTGACAAAACGTCTAATACAAAAATGACAAATTGTCTAAATGTCAAATTCCAAAATGACAAATAGTCAAAACAACGTCGTATTGTTAAAATACGAGTATCTTATTGGAAAGATCATAATGTTTTATCCCAATAAAAATAAATTTTAATATTAGTGAGATAAATGAAATGAAATATTTACAGGCCACAGATAAAAAAAAATGGTTTTGACTTTATGATTTTTATTAACTAACATAATTTCTAAGCCGTGGTGGTCCAGTGGCGAGTAACCTTGCCTGCCGTGCAGGAGGCGATGGTTCGATCCCCGTCCAGACCGACTCGTACCAATGAGTTTTTCGGAATTTATGTACGATTTGTAACACCACTGGCTTTTCGGTGAAGGAAAACATCGTGAGGAAACCTGCATGCTTCAATATCGAGGCATGTATTGTACCCACTGTCCATTATAAGTGGCGACGGGCTCACTCCCCGTCACACTGGACAGAGTTTCGGTACTACTGGTGAAACGTGGATGTTCTGAAGTTTCAGAATATCTCTGACTACCCCCTCGGGGAATATAGTCGTGAGCATATGCTTATTTTTATAAACTAACTTAATTTCTTCAACAGAATCGCAAAACTAAAAGTCACCCGGTCGCCATAGACGTGATGTCAGATGAAGATAAATTATTGACCTCCTCGTCCAACACTCTGCGCACACGATCTCTGTTCCTACGCACGCTCTCAGAGGACGCTCTCAAGTACGACCTGATCGATTGCAACACCACTGAGGAGGTGAGTGACTTATGTTACAAATTGTTGATCGCCTCGATCAACACGCTCTCAGAGGACGCTCTCAAGTACGATCTCATCGATTGCAACACCACTGAGGAGGTGAGTGACTTATGTTACAAATTGTTGATCGCCTCTCAAGTACGATATCATCGATTGCAACACCACTGAGGAGGTGAGTGACTTATGTTACAAATTGTTGATCGCCTCGATCAACACGCTCTCAGAGGACGCTCTCAAGTACGATCTCATCGATTGCAACACCACTGAGGAGGTGAGTGACTTATGTTACAAGTTGTTGATCGCCTCGATCAACACGCTCTCAAGTACGATATCATCGATTGCAACACCACTGAAGAGGTGAGTGACTTATGTTACAAATTGTTGATCGCCTCGATTAACGCGCTCTCGATGAACGCTCTCAAGTAAGATATCATCGATTGCAACACCACTGAAGAGGTGAGTGACTTATGTTACAAATTGTTGATCGCCTCGATCAACACGCTCTCAAGTACGATCTCATCGACTGCAACACCACTGAAGAGGTGAGTGACTTATGTTACAAGTTGTTGATCGTCTCGATTAACACGCTCTCAAAGAACGCTCTCAAGTACGATCTCTACTCTCTACCTATTTCGGTTCAATTGATACAGCCCTTTAGAGCTAGGACGAACGGACGGACAGACGGACAGCGTAGGCCTTTGGATACGAAGCCCTAATAAGGTACAATGATTTTTCGCAACATAGCGACATTTTTTATTTTTCTGTTCTGGCTTTAATATTCCCCATAACTTTAGATTCTAATTTTGAATGTTAAAAATCATGAAAAGTAGTCTCGTGTGAACCCCAAACGTTCTAAGTTCGAAGTTATTATTTCGCAATTATAGGCTGTCTCGTTTAGTGATAAGGTGTAAAATTGAATGTAAATGCACAAGATCAATTGTGCTTATACCGTGGCAGAGGGGAAATGCTACCACAAGGCTAGTCCTTATAATAATTAGTCAAAGGTTCTGACAGGTTTGCTCCCATGGTAAAAGTTGTTCAATTGGTTTAAAGGTTAATGATACTTTTCCTTGTATTTGTTAAATAAATAAATTAAATTATACAAGGTCCTTCTCAATATGCTGACACTTTTTTAAGGAGTTTATCAGACCATGAAACTGAACAACTTTCTCTATGGGACCAACATAGAAATCGCGAAAAAAAAACTGTCCCATATATTTGGCTCAAGTAGGATTACAATTTTGTATGGAGCAGAACATATTTTTTTCGCGATTTCGATGTTGGTCCCATAGAAAAAGTTGTTCAGTTTGATGGTCTGATCATCCTCTTAAAAAACTGGCAGCATATTAAGTCTGTATAAATCCACAGATAATAACTCAAGAAATTAAACTGGAAGACAACGAGTTAGACCGACACGAGTGCTCTCTCACTCTAACAGCACTGCTGCGGCATTGTAGCTGTCTCCCTCACACCACTTGGAGAGACACTCTGTGCGAAGTTCTTCAAGGAAACTGTCATAAGAATATCAAGTGTTTTCTTGCACAGGTAACTAATAAATAACATAGCATATGCTCACGACTATGTTCCCCGAGGGGGTAGTCAGATATATTCTGAAAGCTCAGAACATCACGTTTCACTAGTACCGAAACTCTGTCCAGTGTGACGGGGGGTGAGCCCGTCGCTACTTGTAATGGACAGTGGGTACAATACATGCCTCGAAATTGAAGCATGCAGGTTTCCTCACGATGTTTTCCTTCACCGAAAAGCCAGTGGTGTTACAAATCGTACATAAATAACTAATAAATTACAGGATTTTATCTTATTATACAACGTGTTAATGAATTAACGCAAAACTAGAAAGTAGTTTGTTTGGAATCGAGAGCAGAATTGAATTATCATGGTTTCATCATATGTAATTTTTTCAAAATATTAATTAATTTAATTGTAACATTTAAAATCTACTGAACTCGATCTCAACCCACCGCTCGGGCACTCTCCCCCTACTTACTACCAATACAAGATTATTAAAATGTATACATATGAGCACGTTAGCGCTTTCATTCATTGCTGAAATGATAACAAATCATTTTGGCATCAAAACTTTAAATGCGAATAACTTTAAATTTTAACTATATATAATAATGAAATATTTGTTTCAATCTAATTATTTTGTTAGAAATCAGTTGGGGTGTATGAGGTTTTGCGCTTATTCATTAACACGTTGTATATGGATAACAATCTGAATCTTTATGGGAATTGGGGCTTTTATCAGAATAAAATACAGACATATTTTTGCAATAACAAATACTTTCCAGGCAATCTGTAACAGTAAGGAACAACTGAAGCCGCACGCTAGTGAACTTACGCCGGCGTTGCTTGCGTTCGTCTCCGAGAGTGACACGAAAATATTGAACGCTTTGCACGTTGATGTTGTAAGTATCACATACGAACCAGCACGTCTAGTATGATGTCTATAAACGCGCGCGACACGCCTTCGCTGCATAGAAAATCACCTGTTCCTGCGTGTTTCGGAGAGCGAAAGCCGCGCTTGACGCGACTTGTAGTATGGGAAAAAGCAGAGACGCGCGCAAGTAAAGAAATCATGCTAGACGTGCAGGTCACATTCTTACTCTTGCATATATTAATTTCGCATACACACACCACACTTTTGCATTCACAAACGCAGACTTTCACACACATACGCCTTCTTTTGAGTAAACACTTTTACATACGGACACACTCTTTCGCCTACGCACACACTCACTTTCATTTGCGCACATGCTCTCTTTCGCTTTCGGACACTCAATATGCTTACGCACACATTCACTTTTAATTACGCACACACTCACTTTTGCTTACGCATACACTCGATTTTGTATACGCACACACTCACTTTCGCCAAACTTATCTTTCGATTACGGATAAGCTCACCTTTGCTTGCACACACAATGACTTTCCCTTGTTCACACACTCACTTTCCCACACGAACACACCCTTTCGCATACACATTAACCTTCAACCAGTGACTTATTATTATTTTTTACTCTGCCAAAATATTGACAACTATAATATTAATATCAAACTTTGTTACTATAAGCATCTCTGTCTTCCAGCTTGAAACTATAATACACTGGGACTCTTTCACTCCCTCCCAACAACTGAACACAGCTGTAGATAACCTTGTAAGGACATGTCTAGTGAATAGAGGCAATAAAGGCGTATTCACGTCACTATTGAACACGCTCGAGAGGGTGCTGGGTGCATGCAGCGATCTCGTTCTTGAGTTCATCGCTGCACGCATCCACTCCCTCTCGCATACAGTTTCGCTTACGCACCCACTTACTTCCGTTTACGCACATACTCACTTTCGCTTACGCACTCACTATTTTACGCTTAGCTACACACTCACTTTCACTTACGCACACACACTTTCGCTTACACACACTCACTTTCGCATACCCACATACAACATTTGCCTTGAGTGACTTATTATTTAGAGTTTCTGGCCGCATCTTCTCTACAACGGAACACTATCCATGTGATATTATTTTGAATAAAATCATTTTGAGTTTGAATTATTAGTTCACCTGCCAGAATATCAAAGTCAAAGTCAAAGTCAATATAATTTATTCAACATAGGAGCTTGCAGCACACTTATCAAACGTCAAATCTTTTTTAAAGCTACCACCTCGTCGGAACGTGTTGTCGCTGTAGAGAAGATGCGGCCAGAAACTCTACAACATAACACGACTTAATAACTATTACAATATATAAATTCTTAAGCTAAAGTTATGTATACAATAATACATAGTCTATCGACCACTATTACTACCAAACTTTGTTACTATAATGTATCTCTTTCAGCATGAAACAACAATACATTGGGACTCTGTCACTCCCTCAGAACAACTGAACATATCTGTAGAATACCTCACTTTATTGTACACAAAGCCATTATACTATACAAAGTTGAGAAAACATGTACAAAGGGCGAGCTTATCTCTGAAGAGATTTCTTCCAGCAGACCCGTTAATAATGTTGAGATGGATGTGTGGGGTTACTAGAATGGACAAGATTAGGAATGAGTATGTTAGAGGAAGTTTGAAAGTGGCTCCTGTGAATGAAAAGCTGCGCGGTAATCGGTTATCGTGGTATGGACATGTGATGAGAAGAGATGAGTGGCATATTACAAGACGAATGTTAAATCTGAATGTGGATGGCTGCATGAAGAGAGGACGACCAAAGAAAAGATGGTTGGATTGTGTGAAAGATGACATGTGTAAAAAAGGTGTGTGCGCGGAAATGACGGCTAAAAGAGATGAATGGAGGAAGACGACATATTGCGCCGACCCCAAATAATGGGATAAGGGCAGGAAGAAGAAGAAGACCCGTTAATAATTACAAGGCAAACTTATTGTGTACTAACAAACAATAAATAAATTTATTTTAACCTTGTAACGAACGACAGTGAAATAATATTATGTATCTCTGTCTTTCAGCTTGAAACTATAATACATTGGGACTCTCTCACTCCCTCCAAACAACTGAACACATCTGTGGAATACCTTGTTAGGACATGTCTAGTGAACAGAAGTAATAAAGGCGTGTTCACGTCACTATTGAACACGCTCGGGAGGGTGTTGAGTGCGTGCAGGGATATTGATATTGAGTGGAGTGTGTTTGAACCTTATATTCACGGTAAGAGTTTCTTATAAGTTTAATTCATCAGCTGATGGTCGTTTTTATTTATTTTTTATATTTATTGCGATAAATTACATGTTTACAATAGATAATACTTCATTGCTATACAACGTGTTAATGAATTAACGCAAAACTAGAAAGTAGTTTGTTTTGAATCGAGAGCAGAATCGAATTATCATGGTTTCAACATTGTAACTTTGACTATTTATATGTGGACTGGTTACGCGTGTAATTCTACTAACAAACATTTCTGCCACTTTTTGCGGGGGGCGAGGTAACATGAAATCCGCAACTTTGGATTTTATTCCCCATAACTTTAGATTCTAATTTTGAATGTTAAAAATCATGAAAAGTAGTCTCGTGTGAACCCCAAACGTTCTAAGTTCGAAGTTATTATTTCGCAATTATAGGCTGTCTCGTTTAGTGATAAGGTGTAAAATTGAATGTAAATGCACAAGATCAATTGTGCTTATACCGTGGCAGAGGGGAAATGCTACCGCAAGGCTAGTCCTTATAATAATTAGTCAAAGTTTTGTAAAATTTAAAATTTACTGAACTCGATCTCAACCCACCGCTCGGGCACTCATCCTACTTCCTACCAAAACAAGGTTCTTAAAATGAATCCATGAGCACGATAGCGCTTTCATTACACTTTTGAGCGCGGACCCTTCGTCCAGTAGTTGCTAAGTCAATGCTTTTATCTCAACTTTATTGAATTACAGAAAGAACAGACGAAGCGAAGAAAACCATACAACTCCTACAACTAATTACCAAATCAAAAATCTACTTAAAAAACCTATTACCGACCGTACTTAACAAAATAGATCAAAAACAATATCAAATTATAAAACTATCTGAACTATTTGGGTTAGCGTTAACCGCGTGTACTGATGAGAGAGCTAGACAGGAGATGTTGGTGAAGTACAGAGATGTTTTGGATAAAGTTTGGAGGGGTGGGGGCTATGCCGATTATATTAAAATGTTATATTATGCGCAAGTTGAATATAGTGGTTGCTGCAGTGAAAACAATTTCAGGTAAATATTATTAATTTTGTTTTAGAATTTAGCATATAAGCATATGCTCGCGACTATGTTCCCCGAGGGGGTAGTCAGAGGGACGGTGGGGGGGGGGGGGGGGGCGGCGGTGTTTCGGTGAAGGGAAACATCGTGAGGAAACCTGCATGCAAACCTCAATTTCGAGGCATGTATTGTACCTACTGACCATTATAAGTGGCGACGGGCTCATTCCCGTCACACTGGACAGACTTTCGGTACTACTGGTGAAACGTGGATGTTCTGAGGTTTAAGAATATCTCTGACTCGTCTCTCTCTATCTATCTCTATCTCTGACTTCCCTCGGGGAATATAGTCGTGAGCATATGCATGCATGCAACTTCGAAATCGCGAAAAGTTAGGATGGCAGTTTTGTATGGGACACCAGATTTTTTTTTCTCAATTTCGATTTTGGTGCCATAGAGAATGTCATTTTGAAGGTCTGATTATCCCCATAAAAACGATTAAGTCTGATTATCCCCATAAAGTGTCAACATACTAAGAAGGATCCTGTATACACCTCTCGCACTTAGCCGGTTTATTATTTTTTTCGACGTCGTCTCCATGTTGATGAATGTTGTTCAGTTTGATGGTCTAAACCACTTCAATATTACAAGGATGTTTTTTTAAACCTCGTTTCATAAATTGACAACATTTCATTTCAAGAAAGGTATCAAAATGAGAAAACCATTTGGAGATTATGTGAGACGGGAATAGTTTTGAGTGACCCCTCAGTTGGTGAAGGAAGCATTCGTCTAGAGTTGGTGCTATGGTTTGGATCTGGAAAAAAATGTTTAACAGAGTCACACCCCCGGGCACTCCATACAACTATCTCACGATGGTTCAACAGTATCGCAGTATAAGGGTGGACGCATATCCGCGGCGAAGGAGCCGATATAGGCGAACGCAACGAATTTACTTTTAATTCTTATGAAGATTCATCCGATTCGTCGCGGATAAGTGTGCGAGGTGTCATAGAATTTCATACAAAGAATTGACAACATTTCATTTTAAGAAAGGTACCAAAATAAGAAAACAATTTGGAGATTATGTGATTTAAAGCTTATATCAAAATTAACAGATTTTTCTATCCATTATTTCTCGAGTTATTTGAAAAATATAATAGAGGTTGAATGAGATTTTATTCCTTTGCCTGCTTGGCTTTTCTATTGTATTTGACAGTTTTTATTTTTAATGTTATTGCAGCCAAGGTATTTTAGCCATAAATCCTACGTTTTTCAGAAAATTAAAAATAGAAATATCGGTCGAAAATAAAATCGGAAAAATACGTATTTCTTATTTTTTAACCGATTTTTATATTTTTTATTAAAAACAGGTGGTTAAAAAATGTAATTTTGTCAATTGAAAATACCTATATGTTTACAGAAAAATAACGGATCTAGTGCCCAAAATGCCGGGGCCAGAGAAATCAAAATGCCTACAAATAATATCTTCGTACATCAGTTCCAATAGCTGCGACTTTATAAAAGACATGTTCGATACAGTAGAGATATGCGAGCTGCTGACTGGCGATCACGCCGTCGACGCTTTGGGGGTGGGCAGAGAGGTTTGTTTAACTTTACTTAGCATACAGACATATACAACGTGTTAATGAATTAACGCAAAACTAGAAAATAGTTTGTTTAGAATCGAGAGCAGAATCCAATTATCATGGTTTCAACATTGTTTTTTTTTTTTCATAATATTAAATAATTGGTTTGTAAAATTTAAAATTTACTGAACTCGATTTCAACCCACCGCTCCGGCACTCTCACCCTACTGACTACTACAACAAGATTCTTAAAATGTATCCATGAGCACGTTAGCGCTTTCATTCATTGCTGAAATGATAACAAATCATTTTTGCCGCAAAACTTAAAATGCGAATAACTTTAAATTTTAACTATCTAGCCACCTCTCAGTCTGCCGCAACTCTAGGGTTGCCAGGTTCAAAGAAGTCATTTTTAACCCTTAGAGTTGCGAAGTTGTGGCAGATTGAGAGGTGGCAACCCTAGTTTTTCCAGTTCTTTACGTCGGTCTCCTTCAGATGGCACCTCATTTACTTCCCAAACAGATCGGTGGAAAAAATTATACCATAAATCATCATGGTAAAGGCACTTGCGGCAAGATTTTGCTAGGCAACCCGGTGGCGTTTTGTATAAACATTCACTTAAATCACATTTCGTTCACCAAACAACTATACTTCATTCCAAATAAGGAGGACGAGATTTTCCGATTCCTATTTCACTTTCCGGCCAATTCTGATTACCAAATGTAATTAATTTACTAAGAACTACAACTAAGAAGACGCTCTTACGAGGAAAGACTAAAATTTCTGAACCTCACAACTTTAAAGGATCGTAGGGAACGGGTGACCTGATCGAGACATTTAAGATCCTGACTGGTCATTATAATCTCCAACAATTTGACAAACTGTTCATTCGTGACCACAATGTCCGTCTAAGAGGACACCATATGAAACTACGAACCAGCTCCTCAAAGAACAATCCTCATCAGCACTTCTTGAGTAACCGAGTTGTCACAGCATGGAACAAACTACCCGAGGAAGTAGTCTCGGCACAGACCATAAATCAGTTTAAGAACCGTCTCGACCTACATATTTCCAAAAACTGATAAGAAATAGTAGCTGCGACCAACAGGATTCAGGCATTATCAGTTGCATCAACTGCCTGCCTGATAAATAATAATAATAATAATTTATTGGATACATATAGGATCCGACATATCTTGGACGTTACTAAAGCTGTTCTAAGAATAAGTGAGAGGAAGTGTTTCAAATCTCTGTTTCTGTAATTCAAAATGTCAGCATTTTTGGTTTAATAAACAATTAAGGTACATATTACAAACCAAAACAACTAATTTGGTTCGTATTTAAATAATTATTACGATAATATCCGTTTGCTTGTATAAAAATAAAAAGTACGTAAACGACTTGTGTCCTTGCAACACAAGTCGTTACCGTTGTACTCGCCCCACCACTGTGGGTATAAATAAGACTGTTGTACGAGCGAGCGGGTGATTGTCGTGTTGGATATTGTAGTGATCGGACTACTATTTGAGTGTTGTTGGATATTCTGAAAATGTGAGTACAGACCATATTAATAATTAATTGTTATCAGACAGATGTTATACTTATTTACGCTGTTTGTCATTATTGTGTTAAAATGGAATAAATTAATGTTATCTGGCAAATTGTACGCTTATTATTTTATTTTGGACACAAAACTCCCACACGAATTCTACTATTTTTACACTAGGTACAAACGCAGCTTTGCTGTCGAACATCTCAGAATTGGGATAATCTACGCGCACAAATTTTTTTTCTCCTCTCTGTATGTTTAAGGTGATGAGTTATTATGTAGGTATGTTTGGTTATTCCTGATAATACGTATATTACTCAAAAGTGATATTGGCACCTATATCCTTATAAAGGTGGGATGATATTCTATATGTTTGTTTACAATTATAGAATATATGAGTGTACAATCATAATAAAATTATGCAAATTTTGATACATATTAGACATAATAGGTATTCATAGAACAGGCAATCTGCGTAAAAAGAAATCATATTTTTATTTCAGACGAAATGGATCAACAACTATCTGAGTCACCGCTGCGGTCATCAAGGTGTGACCCCCGACAATCTGGATCGGGAACCAGGGCTAGTCAGCATCGTTCTCGCAGCCCAATGCGTCGCAGTTCGCAGGGCCGTATGAGTCGCTGCATGTTAGAGAGCGGAACGAGAGACGCCACGGAAGCCTTGGATAGAAGGTCAGTGATAAGCCCCATCCTATTTTCTCGGGCACGCGGCCCTCGCGGTCGCCATGACGAGGGGTCAAGTGGTCCACGTCAGGCGCGGTCTCGTAGCCGCCACAATGGTCAGCCAGACGGCCCACGCGAACCGCAGTCTCCCAGCCACCGCGATGAGCGGCCGAGCGGTCTGCGTGACGCACGGTCTCTCGGCTGCCATGATGACCAGCCGGGTGGTCTGCATGACACACGGGTGTGTGACCGCCGTGATAAGCAGCAGATCGTTCGGCGGGACACAAGGTCTCGTAGCCGCCATGATGAGCAGCCAAGCGGTATGCGTGGCGCACGGTCATGCAGCCGCCGTGATGCTCAACGTAGCGTTCGGCGGGACACACGGTCTCGTAGCCGTCATGATCAGCAGCCAAGCGGTATGCGTGACGTACGGTCGTGCAGCCGCCGTGATGCTCAGCGTAGCGTTCGGCGGGACACACGGTCTCGTAGCCGCCATGATGAGCAGCCAAGCGGTATGCGTGACGTACGGTCGTGCAGCCGCCGTGATGCTCAGCGTAGCGTTCGGCGGGACACACGGTCTCGTAGCCGCCATGATGAGCAGCCGAGCGGTCGGCATGACGCACGATCTCGCAGCTACCGTGATGAGCAGCCGAACGGTTGGTGTGACGCATGGTCACGTGATCGACACAATGAGCGTTCACGCGATCTGCGTGACGTGCAGACTCGCGAGCGTCGCGATGAACGGTCAAGCCGCCCACGTGACACGCATTCGAGAATTCGTGATTCCAGGGAGCCATCAACGCATCCCTATAATAATTTTGATAGTTTAGCTCATATTGTTAAATTACTAAAATCTGTTAACCAAGCAGATTCGTTGGATAAGTTAGGGTCTATGCACAATACAGTACCAGAATTTGATCCTGGCATGAAAGAGCAGACGATGACCATGTGGATACATAAAGTGAATGAATGCGCCAGCATTTACGGCTGGTCGGAAAAACAAACTGTTCATTTTGCGTTACCCAAACTACGAGGTGTAGCCCAAAGATGGTACGGCGGCTTATCTTCTGTTCTTTACTCCTGGGGTGAGTGGCAAAAGAAACTTCTGTCTGCATTCCCTTCGGAGGAAAATTATGGACAAATGCTCAGCGATATGCTGGCCAAACGAGCTAAGTTCACAGACTCTCTAGAAGAGTATTATTACGAAAAGATAGGTCTGATAAATAGGTGCGGGATCGTAGGGACACGGGCAGTGGAATGCGTTTTACATGGCATCGACGATAGGTCGGTTAGATTAGGAGCTGAAGCTGTCAAATATGATGATCCCGACAAACTATTGTCATATTTACGTAACGTGAGAAACGTTAAACCGATGATTGAACGCAAAATGAATAAGGGTCCTGTAAATAAAAATCTTGACGCACAACCGCGAACGCATGGAAGACCATCTCGTTGCCTAAACTGTAGGCAAGAGGGTCACTTGCTAGCTCAGTGTCAAGTTCCATTAAAGAAATGTGGAAAGTGTGGTAAAATTGGACATGAGACTGAGCAATGTTATTCTAAAAATCCTATTCCTGATAAAAAGGTGTTGCGAGTTGCCAGTAATAAAACAGATTTTACATTCAATCATCCTACTTGCCCTGAACCTAGTCAGAAATATTTCAAACAGGCCATTATAAATGGGGTTTGCATGCAAGCTTTCATCGACTTTGGGAGTGAATGCTCCATGATTAAACAAAGCGAATTCCAAAAGATCAATGCACCATCGGACAGTGCAAATTTACCGGTTTTACGGGGGTTCGGCAACTCAGTAGTCAGAGCCGTAGGAAAGTGTAATGTTAATATAATTATAGATGGCATTGCTGCTGATTTAGACTTAATCATAGTCCCCGACAGTGTTATGCATGTTTCCCTTATGATTGGACAAACCTTTACGGAGCAGCCACATGTAGTTGTTCGGAAAACCTGTGAATCTTTAGAGATTTCAAGCCTTGGACTATGTGAGGATGCGATATTTAAAGTTAAGTTATTTTGTCAAGACCAGGTTGAAATAGCAGGCCTTACTGTTATTAACGTGTATACCGAGGATACTAGTTTCGACGGGGAAGTGTATGTTGAGGGTAGCCTGCGGTACAATGGTCATATAAGATACTCCGTATCGTCAGGTCTGTACAGTATTGAGAAAGGTCGTGGACAAGTAGTCGTGAGTTGCTCCTCATCATCAAAATTAAGCCTACAAAAGGATTTCTTCATAGCTCGTGGGCGAATAGCCTTTGAAGAAACTGCAGTTCAAGTTGCAACCGTCACGGATTGTTCAGCTCGTGAGCTCCATCCCATCACTGTATCGGACTTAAACATTGATGACGATTTACCTATTGCTGATAAACAACAGTTGTTGTCCTTAGTGAATGGTTACAGGGAATGTTTTGCGTTTCATCTTGCGGAATTAGGGAAAACCTCAGAAGGAAGTATGAAAATAGATTTGCATGACAACCAACCAATCGTTTATAGACCTTATCGTCTTGCGATTAAAGAAAAGGAAACTGTAAGAGGAATGATTTCTGAACTACTGAACAACGATATCATACGCCCATCTACCTCGCCATATGCAAGTCCCATAGTACTGGTAAGGAAGAAAACCGGAGAATTACGTCTCTGTATCGATTACAGGGCACTTAACAGAAAAACCGTTAAGGAAAATTACCCAATGCCTCTAATTGATGACCAGCTTGACATTCTGGCTGGCAATAAGTTTTATACAACCCTCGATCTTGCCTCTGGCTATTACCAGGTACCCGTTTGCGAAGAAGATAAACACAAAACAGCTTTTGTTACCCCAGATGGACACTATGAATTTAATAGAATGCCATTTGGGCTTGCAAATGCACCTGCGACTTTCCAACGGATAATGAACCAGAT
Source organism: Agonopterix alstromeriana (assembly GCA_963924505.1). Lineage (NCBI taxonomy): Eukaryota > Metazoa > Arthropoda > Insecta > Lepidoptera > Depressariidae > Agonopterix > Agonopterix alstromeriana. The sequence goes on along the minus strand of OZ004689.1, from coordinate 7,816,151 downwards.
ACTAGGAGCTGCACGTCACGGGGAGGCATTGGCGTATTTGGATGATGTCATAATCCCATCTAAGAGTATTGCCGAGGGTATGACAAGATTGAAATCTGTATTGCAGCTGTTCAAGAATGCAGGGCTCTCCTTGAAACCATCCAAGTGTTTCTTCTTTAAACGTACAGTGGACTACTTAGGGTTCGAAGTTTCAGAAAGCGGTATTCGTCCTGGTGCCAACAAAATTGAAGCTGTGGAACGGTTCCCCACTCCACAAAATCAGCACAACGTTCGGCAGTTCTTAGGACTGGCTAGCTTCTTTCGGCGCTTTGTTCCGAAATTCTCTATAATAGCCAAGCCTCTTACCAATTTGTTGAAGAAGAATATCCCTTGGAGTTGGGGACCCGATCAGGAGACAGCATTTGGAGTTCTGAAAAAGAAATTGTCTGAAAAACCCACGTTAGCTCTTTATAATCCTGAGGCTACAATAGAATTGCATACCGACGCTTGCAAATTAGGGGTAGCGGGAATTCTTCTGCAGAAGGATGAAGGCAATGTTCTTAGGCCGGTTGCGTATTTCAGTCGACAGACGACCCCCGAAGAGCAAAACTACTCATCTTATGACTTGGAAACCCTAGCTGTTGTCTCTGCACTGCAGAAGTTCCGTGTGTATCTAGTCGGTATTACATTTAAAGTAGTCACGGACTGCAACTCTCTAAAAGCAACATTTCAAAAGAAAGACATGCTCCCTCGGGTAGCACGCTGGTGGGAACAGATGCAAGAATATAACTTCTTAATCGAATACAGGCCAGGTACAGCTATGTCCCATGTCGACGCACTTAGCCGAAACCCAATTCCGGACTCAGAATGTTTAGATGTACTCTTTGTATCTGATTCCAGCTGGTTAACTACTGTCCAGAATGCAGATGATGATATACAAAGAAAAATTGGAATCTTAAAAAATCCCGAACTTGACGATTTAGTCGATGTAAAATCGAATTTCAAGTTGAAACACGATAAGTTGTTTAGAATTACCCCAGATGGTGATCGATGGGTAGTACCGAAGGGGGTACGATGGCAGATTGTCAAGCAATGTCATGACGATATTGGTCATTTCGCTTTCGACAAGACACTAGAAAAGATTAAATGTAATTACTGGTTTCCGAAAATGCGACACTTTATAAAAAAATACGTTGATTCGTGTCTAGAGTGCGCATACTCAAAATCTTCTGCTGGTAAGAAACCTGGATTTCTACACCCAATACCAAAAATTGCAGCCCCTTTCGATACGATTCACATTGATCACACTGGACCTTTTATACGAAGTAGTAAGGGTAATATGTATATTTTAGTGTTGGTGGACGCATTTACACGGTATATTTACTTAAAACCGGTAAGAAACACGAAGACTCAAACAACTATAAAAGTGCTTCAAGAGTATTTTGGTATTTTTGGAGTCCCACGACGAGTCATCTCTGATAGGGGTACCTCCTTCACTAGCGACAGTTTCAAAGAATTTGTGAAAGAAAAGGGAATTTCACATGTTTTGAATGCTGTTGCTACTCCCAGAGCAAACGGGCAGGTAGAACGATATAACAAAATAATTGTTGATTCGTTAACTGCCAAAACTATTGGTGCGGCTGAAAATAAATGGGACAGCTACCTGCCCGAGGTGCAATGGGGTATGAATAATACTTTCAATAAAGGAATAAATCGAACTCCTGCTGAAGCCTTGTTTGGTAAGAGATTAACTGGACCTAGTGAAAGCAAGGTTATTTCAGAATTGGCAGATGATATTACCAGTGATAATATCAATCAAGACATAACTGAGATTAGGGACGAAATAAATACCCATATCATAACTAATCAATCTAAGCAAAAGGACTATTTCGATAAAAAGCGTTGTGAACCAATCAAATACAAAGCAGGTGACCTGGTTCGAGTAGAACGTCAGATACCCTCTACAGGCCAAAGCAAAAAGCTGGTACCCAAATTTCAGGGTCCGTACAGAATAACACAAGTTTTAAATCACGATCGTTATCTAATAGAGGACACACCTCTCACTAAAAAGGGTAATAGGTGTTATTCCACAGTAGTTGCCGTAGATAAAATCAAACCCTGGTTAAACTTCAAAAGGCCCCACGACAGTGATAGCGAATTATCCAACGAATCTGACTAGTGCCTAGATATCTTGCAAAACATTAAGTTTTATGTAGTTTTGTTTGTGTTCTGCAATAGGAACCACTAATATCTAGATAAAACTTCCGTGTTTAATCTGTTTAACATAAATAATTTTATTTGTTTAAATTAATATTGTAAAATTTTAGAGCAGAATGGCCAAAATTGTTACTATTGTTCATGTAGATAGATAGGCCCAAAATTAAATTATGTAGTGGAGTAATTGTTTGGTATGTTTACAGTTATGGTGCAAATTTTTGGGCAGAAGGGCCCAAAATTTTTGACTTTGACTTTTTATGGGCACATATGCCCAAAGCTTGTAGCTTGCTAGGTTTACAGTTATTATGCTAATTTTTGGGCAGATGGGCCCAAAATAGTATAAAAGGACGGAAGGGTCCAGATCTTATTGTAATGGACGGAAGGGTCCTGATCTTATTGTAATGGACGGAAGGGTCCAGATCTTATTGTAATGGACGGAAGGGTCCAGATCTTATTGTAATGGACGGAAGGGTCCAGATCTTATTGTAATGGACGGAAGGGTCCAGATCTTATTGTAATGGACGGAAGGGTCCCGCTTTTATTTCAATGGACGGAAGGGTCCAAAAAGTATGATTGTAATTATAATAATATATTATCTAGATTACCCATAATTTTTTTTTTTCTTTGTTAAAAATAAAAAAAAAAAATCTGATAGTAAGCGTGAGGTCACGCTTAGTAATGGATGGCCGACTGTCAGCATTTTTGGTTTAATAAACAATTAAGGTACATATTACAAACCAAAACAACTAATTTGGTTCGTATTTAAATAATTATTACGATAATATCCGTTTGCTTGTATAAAAATAAAAAGTACGTAAACGACTTGTGTCCTTGCAACACAAGTCGTTACCGTTGTACTCGCCCCACCACTGTGGGTATAAATAAGACTGTTGTACGAGCGAGCGGGTGATTGTCGTGTTGGATATTGTAGTGATCGGACTACTATTTGAGTGTTGTTGGATATTCTGAAAATGTGAGTACAGACCATATTAATAATTAATTGTTATCAGACAGATGTTATACTTATTTACGCTGTTTGTCATTATTGTGTTAAAATGGAATAAATTAATGTTATCTGGCAAATTGTACGCTTATTATTTTATTTTGGACACAAAACTCCCACACGAATTCTACTATTTTTACACTAGGTACAAACGCAGCTTTGCTGTCGAACAAAAATAGCCTTAAAATTTCGTTGCTATTTTCAATGGAGTATAGGTGCATAATTTTGCGGTCGGACCAATATACAGGGTGTAAATTTTGTTTGACAGGGTTTATCTCATATGGAGAGCAGTTTGAAGAGGCGAGTAGTGATGCAGGCATGTAGTTACTGCCAGCACTCTGATAGCAAAGTGAGGAAAGCAGCTCTACTACTCGTGTTGAAGGCTTTTGAGGGTATGTGTGTCAATGCGATATATTGACAAATAAATTCAGTCAGTTATAAATCCGTGGTGGACCAGTGGCCTTGCCTGCCGTGCAGGAGGCGATGGTTCGATCCCCGTCCAGGCCGACTCGTACCAATGAGTTTTTCGGAATTTATGTACGATTTGTAACACCACTGGCTTTTCAGTGAAGGAAAACATCGTGAGGAAACCTGCATGCTTGAATTTTGAGGCATGTATTGTACCCACTGTCCATTATGTGGCGACGGGCTCACACCCCGTCACACTAGACAGAGTTTCGGTACTACTGGTGAACCGTGGATGTTCTGAGGTACAGAATTTCTCTGACTACCCCCTTGGAGAATATAGTCGTGAGCATATGTTTATGAGCATATGCGATTGTTGTGCGATACAGGGGGTGTTGTTTGAGTACCTAGTAACTTTCTTTTTTTTCAGAACTTTATTCAACTAAATCCAACCATCAATCTAAAAGGCCCCGTGTTTCCGTCTCAACTCCCATCCTCAAAGCAGTGGAGACAAAAGATGTGTATACGACAACTATACTAACTTGTTTGGGAGGGGGTTGCATGGATAGTGATTTGGGTTCCTTCGTGAGGGAGTCCATATCGAAGGTTCTGGACAAGAATATGGCTGTGAGGTAAGATATGAAAGATTGTTACCGTCAAACTGAAGAACTTTCTCTACGGGACCATTGCCGAAATCTCGAAAAAAAAACAGCCATTCCATACAAAACTGCAAACCTACTCGAGCCAAATGTCTGGAACAGCTGTTTTCTTTTTTCGCGATTTTGATGTTGATCCCATAGAGAAAGTTGTTCAGTTTGATGGTCTGATCATCCCTTTAAAAAAGTGTCAGCATATTAAGAAGGACCCTGTATTATATTTATTTTTTTATTACATGAGATTCTGGTCGAGATACAAGCATAGAGATATGTTCTAGATTGTTTCTGCAAAATTTCATTGAGTTTAATCGGTTAGTATTGAAAATATCACCAGACTTCGTTTGTATGGATCGCGCCAACAGTAATATACCCTTAACAGGCATTTGTAACGATTCAAACGCGTGATTGTAGCGATACACACGCACGTCTGTATCGATGCAGACGCGCGTGTGCATTGCTACAAAGGCTGTCGACGAATGACTCATCTTTTACGAACGCTTTGCGTCGTGGCTGTATCGCGTTTGCATCGATGCTGCATCTCGACTGAATCGATGCAGAAGCGCTGCAAAAAGATGCAGAGTGTAAAGGGCCCTAATCCAACTACCCCAGTGTTGCTTGCTCTAAAATTTTATTCCCTTATTTATCATTAGATTCTCGTACACCAATAGTAACCAAGTTTTTATTATTTTAAGCTAATGTTAATCATTTTAACGGCTTCTTACCGCGTTTTTATTGTTTTTGGAGTTCCCGATATTTCAGCAATGTTGCAACTGCCATGATCACGGGATAACTGAAGAACTGCAGGTAGATTTTTAAGAGCAAACAACGAAGCAAACGAAGAAGAATGAGGGTAGACAGATTTGTTGACTCTTAAAAATCTACCTGCAGTTCTACAGTCATCCCGTGATCATGACAGTTGCAACACTGCTGAAATATCGGCAACTCCGGAGGTGGCTTGGCGCCATTTAGTCTAGGAAAAATAAGGTTTGAGATTGCATTAAAGACACTTTAGTAAATTGTGTTTGAAATAATATTATTGTTAGTTTATAACAGTTTTGTCGAGATTTTGTGGTTGTGGTGGCTCAGGAACCTGAGAAATACCTTAAAATCGATTTAAATGTACAAAGGGCAAGCTTATTTCGAAATATATTTCGTCCAGCATACTAGCAAAAGAGATAGTTAATTATCACAAGAAAAATTTAATGTGTACAAACAAACAGTAAATAATTTAGTTTTGAGGTTATAATTTTCGAAGACTTACAAAATATTAAATATCTACTCAAATTTACTGTATCAACCGGGGATTATTATTGTTATAAATAAAACGTATTGAATGAAGCCATCCTGTACAAAATCACCAGTTTTCCATTTTTTGTTCATACCTAAATTTAATGTTTTGTAAATGTCTTAATAATTCAATAATACACAATAAAAAATCGGGGATTATTGAGAATTTATGATTTTCTGGTATTTATCTACTATATTCCAAATTATCACCAAAAGTGCAATTAATGCAACCTTCTCCATACAAAAATCCGTAGATTTCCCCGACTAATTGCTCTTGCTGTGTTTCGTGTTATTTGAAATTCGAAAAAAAATTGGTTTTAGTGATATTTGTGACATAATTTCGTGCGGATTGTGTACCAAACAGTTGCGTAAAGCGACCGACGTAACAGGAATCTCAAATAAATACGATAACAGCACATAAGTTTTGGTTCAAGTTAACTCGCACTCATTTTGGCGGCAACGCGCGAGCTTACGAAATCGACCGCAGATTCATCGTCATCTATCATCCCATCATTAAAATAAAGAATATAAAGAAAAAAATAACGAATGGCTCAAAAGGACTAGTATCCAGAGCCGTTAAAGACATTATATAAAAAAATATATAAATCGGGAACTCCAAAAACAATAATAACGCGGTAAGAACCCGTTAAAATGATTAACTTTAGCTTAATTAATAACAGTGGTGGTCCAGTGGCGAGTAACCTTGCCTGCCGTGCAGGAGGCGATGGTTCGATCCCCGTCCAGGCCGACTCGTACCAATGAGTTTTTCGGAATTTATGTACGATTTGTAACACCACTGGCTTTTCAGTGAAGGAAAACATCGTGAGGAAACCTGCATGCTTCAATTTCGAGGCATGTATTGTACCCACTGTCCATTATAAGTGGCGACGGGCTCACACCCCGTCACACTGGACAGAGTTTCGGTACTACTGGTGAAACGTGGATGTTCAGAGGTTTCAAAATATCTCTGACCTCGGGGAATACAGGGTGTAAGTGACAGCCTAGCAAATACTAAAACGGTGAACTCAGACCATCAAACTGAACAACTTTCCTACCTCAGTTACGTTATTTCCTTATTTGCCTTCAGATTCTGGTAGAGCTTATAGTAACCAAGTTTTTAATATTTTGTTTGCAGATTCGCAGAATGTTTCATACTGACAGTATGTCTGTCACACAACACTAGTAACATAACTGTATGCGTGACGCTTCTGTACGTGCTGCTCAGTGACCTGAGGGAGCACGAACGATTCATTAGAGCTAGGCTTAGAGATGACCCTCTGGAGACCAGGTAAATGTTTCATAATAACAGTATGTATGTCACACAACACTAGTAACAGAACTGTATGCGTGATACGCTATCTTTCTTGCTCTAGTGATTTTCCTGAGCGAGAGAAAAGGATAAAGCATGAAAAAATTCAACATGTTAATGAAATACAACGTGTTAATGTATTAACGCAAAACTAGAAAGTAGTTTGTTTGGAATCGAGAGCAGAATCTAATTATAATGGTTTAAACACAGGATATTTTTTCAAAATATTAAATAATTTGTTTGTAAAATTTAAAAATTTACTGAATTCCATCTCAACCCACTACTCGGGCACAATCACCCTAGTTACTACCAAAACAAGATTCTTAAAATGTATACATGAGCACGTTAGCGCTTTCATTCATTGCTGAAATGATAACAAATCATTTTTGCCTGAAAACTTAAAATGGAAATAACTTTAAATGTTAACTATCAAAATAATGAAATTATTGTTTCAATCTAATTATTTTGTTATAAATCAGTTGGGGTGTATAAGGTTTTGCGCTTATTCATTAACACGTTAGTATACCTTTCTCTCTCAATCTACGCATAATTCAAATATATCTGACTCTCTCTTTGAGAACAATGGCCGTTGTAGATCATCGCAATTTACTTGGATTGGTTTGTAATTACAGTTTTGTTTTGAACAGGGAATCGTTTGCGGGCACATCGAAACTCGTTACCCTAAGCAGAACATATCAGGGTACTTTTAGAAGTGGCAGCAGATCAGCTAGGAATACGCACGGTAAGTAAATATCCGAAGAGCAAAGGATCATCATCATTCTCTTGCCCATTTCCCATTATCTGTAGTTGGCGCAATATGTCATCCTCTTCAATTTAATAAGTCACATTTGACATCTATTGATACTTCATCAAACGTAACCTTGTAACGGAGGGCATGGAATAATATATATTTTTTCGATGTTAGAACTGCACAATTGCTTTACTCTTTTTAATTACGAATACATATTTATTGTAATAATGACCAAAGAAGGTAATTTTACGATTTACTTTCACTAATAAACCATTCTAAACATAACACAATAATTTCTGTTCTAAAGAACTGAACATCGTTACAATGTTGCGTCTGTGAACCCTTTTTCTTTTTTAACACTAGGGATGTTACACAAAAAAATCGATATAAAACGTCTAACAAACCGCGATATTCACATATAATTCGATTCACGTATGTTTGAAATCCGTATCGATTCATTCACTTTAATCGATGTTTTAAGCAGGTCACCTCACTACGAAGTTAAAACTGACAGTTGTCAAATGTGACCTGTTAAATTGGCCCGACTATAGCCATCATTTCAGCACTCACTCCTTTCTTACGCATATCATCTTTCACACAATCCATCCATCTTTTCTTCGGCCTACAAAGGATATAATTCATAAAATATAAACCGGTCAACTGCGAGTCGGGCTACTCGCGCACTGAGGGATCCGCACCACAACCACACAAAATATTAACTTACAAAAAAGTTTGGTTTTCTCCGGGATCTTTAGCGCGAGACCGATTCACACACCGACCCACGCCCATCCATGAGCACGCTAGCGCTTTCAATCGTTGCTGAAATGATAACAAATCATTTTTGCCTCAAAACTTAAAATGCGAATAACTTTAAATTTTAACGATCAAAATAATGAAATTTATTGTTTCAATCTAATTAATTTGTTATAAATCAGTTGGGGTGTATGAGGTTTTGCGCTTATTTATTAACACGTTGTATAAGGTGTTACAAAAATACAAATAAACATTTAAGGGGGTGGTTTAGACCATCAAACTGAACAACTTTCACTATGGGACCAATATCGAAATCGCGAAAAAATATGATGTTCCATACTAAACTACAAATCTACTGGAGTCTGGAGCTAAATGTATGGGACAGCAGATTTTTTTTTCGCGATTTCATTGTTGGTCCTATAGTGAAAGTTGTTCAGTTTGATGGTCTAAACCACCCCCTTAAAAGTTTAAAATTGTTATTTTTACTTTTGTAACACCGAGTATAATTAAGGTCTTTTTTCCTAAACTGCTCAGATGTTTTATGATCACCCTGACTGCGTAGATACATTTGATGTTCTAGGCGTTCAGAAATTTTTTATTTGTTATTTATTTATTTTATTTATATTTATTGCGATAAATTACATGTTTACAATAGATAATACATCATTGTTACAAAGTTTCAACATAATTTTACCCATGTTTTGGGTGTGGCAATTTTATACAATTACAACATAGATAATAATGAATAATAAGAATATGTTACAAAATTAAATAATACAATGTCCATTGAAATTTATACATCAAGATATACAACAGGAAAGTAGGAAAATAATAAATCTGATTTTACTTGGTACATTACTTAATAGTTAATTCGTTAAGTCATTTTATGTGTAAAGAAATTATTGAAAATTAGAACTGATTAGAAATATTTGACCACCTTATTTGATATGTCTGATGGTGACTGTCCACACATTTAACCGCCAACTAGCCTGCCAAACTTGGCGATTGTGGCAAAACCTCCCCAACATGGCAAATACAACACAAAATATTATTAACTTACAAAAAAGTTACCGACTCAAACTTGACCGCTTTTTATTATTTGTTGTTATACTGTAGAGTTTGCTCTATAATCACACCAAGTTTGACGCTTGTATGTATTACCGTTTTTACGATAGAACGAGAAGAAAAAACGTTGATAAAAACTAGTTTCTTGTATGAGGACCCCCCTTAAATTTTAACTTTTAACATTTTGATTATTTGTTAACAAATCCGCCGTAATAAGACATATTCGGTGAAAATTTTAACTATCTACCTATTACGGTTAAAAAATTACAGCCCTAAATAGGTAGGACGGACGGACGGATAACGTAGGCTTAATAATAGGGTCCCGTTTTCAACCATTTGGGTACGGAACCCTAAAAAGAAAATGGTTTACGAAAGGACACGTCTTAATTTATTGTCTTTTTTCAGCTGCTAAAACACAAGGCATCGACGTACAAATATCAATCGATAGTATTTTGGATACGTTCCTACAGTTCGCAAAGGTAAATATTACTACGTAAACATACTACGGCGTCTAGCATAGCATAGCATATGCTCACGACTATATTCCCCGAGGGGGTAGTCAGAGATATTATGAAACCTCAGACCATCCACGTTTCACCAGTAGTACCGAAACTCTGTCGAGTGTGACGGGGGGTGAGCCTGTAGCCACTTATAATGGACAGTGGGTACAATACATGCCTCGAAATTGAAGCATGCAGGTTTCCTCACGATGTTTTCCTTCACCGAAAAGCCAGTGGTGTTACAAATCGTACATAAATTCCGAAAAACTCATTGGTACGAGTCGGCCTGGAAATCTTTCTACTGCGGATCCGAACGCGTGACCCTCAAAAATCGCACTCCATAATAGAGACAAATTATAAGCCACACAAAATAAGTATGAACGCGTCATACCTATTTGATTATTAAACTTAGTCGTATTTGATATGTTTACAAAACAGGCACCTTTATTAGTAAACTAGCAGCCCGTCCCGGCTTCGCACGGGGTAGACAAATAAATTTTAAGACTCATTTTTCTACACCTTCGGTTACATTGTTCAAATTTTACCAAGGATCCCAAATTTTTTTCAAAATGAAATGTAGCCTATGTCAAATTGGAAGAATGTAGCATTCTATTGGTGAAAGAATTTTTTAAATCGGCCCAGTACTTTTTGAGCCTATTCATTACAAACATACAAACATACAAAAATAGGTACAAATCTTTCCTCTTTATAATATTAGTGTAGACTACCTCTTATGGGTCTGCCATTTTTGGACCGCTGATCGTGTATCTTGTTCTGTATAAGAGGTCAATACTGTTCCTTATTTCCAGAGCGCGCCGGAAGTAGCGGAAACTATTTGCCTACAACTGCTTAAGTGTGTGCTCATCGACGCTACATTCGATCTCGGCTCCTTACTATCGTGTCAACTAAATGTATTACTCGACAATGAACCGAGTGACCTCACTCCTTTCATTATACAAGTCGCTAGAGTGCTCGTCGAACAATGTTCTACAGTCACTGGGTACGTATTTTTAACCCCTGACGCAAAAAGAGGGGTGTACCCTAAATCGAAAAATGGTTGTCCCACACCCACAATATTTTAAAAGACCTATTAGTCTAGGAAAAATAAGGTTTGAGATTGCATTAAAGACACTTTAGTAAATTGTGTTTGAAATAATATTACTGTTAGTTTATAACACATTTGTCGAGATTTCGTTGTTATGTAGGCTCAGGAACCTGAGAAATACCTTAAGATCGATATTAATGTACAAATGGCACGCTTATTTCTAAAAATATTTCGACCAGCATACCAGCAATAGAGACAGTTAATTATCAAAAGGCAAATTTAATGTGTAAAAAGAAACAGTAAATAATTTAGTTTTGAGGTTATAATTTTTGAAGACTTACAAAATATTAAATATCTACCCAAATTAACAATATTAACCGTGGATTATTATTGTTATAAGTAAAACGTATTGAACGAAGCCATCCTGTACAAAATCACCAGTTTTCCATTTTTTGTTCATACCTAAATTTAATGTTTTTTAAATGTCTTAATTATTTAATAATACAACATAAAAAATCGGGGATTATTGTGAATTTATGATTTTCAGGTATGTATCTGCTATATTACAAATTTTCACCAAAAGTGCAATTAATGCAACCTACTCCATACAAATATCCGTAGATTTCCCCGACTATATCCAACGATACCCCACATCATGGGATAGAAGAGAAAAATCATCATCAATCATCACTTTTCGTGTAGAGGAGGTACCATAAAAAAAAATGTCATGGTTTTATTTTATCACTTTGTCGGCGTGATAAATATGTATACCCATGTCAAATTACAGCTTTCTAGTACTAAGCGTCTCTGAGCTAAGCCGCGGACAGACGGACAGACGGACTGACATGGCGAAACTATATGGGTTCCTTGTTGACTACGGAACCCTAAAAACTACAGGGTCCTTCTTAATATGCTGACACTTTTTAAGGGCATGACTAGACCGTCAAACTGAACAACTTTCTCTACGGCACCAACATCTAAATCGCGAAAATAAAATTAACTGTTCCATACAAAACTGCGCACCTACTCGTGCCAAATGTATGTGACAGCTGATATTTTTTTTCTCGATTTCGATTTTGGTCCCATAAAGAAAGTAGTTCAGTTTGATGGTCTGATCATCCCCTTATAAAAGGGTCAGAATGTAAAGAAGGACCCTGTACATTTGTATTTTGATTTTGTTTACAGTTTCGACGAAACAATACAAAAACTGAAAGACAAAACGAAGAATACGGAAGGAGAGGACATAGTGAAGCTATTGCACGAAGAAGTGTTGATCCGGACCCGCGGGCACGAGTTGTTCGTGTTGGGCGGCCTGGAGGATGTTGGTGATGTCGATATGGATTCCGAGCACGAGTTTTGTATCGAAGGTAAGTGCTCTATCACTTATACAACGTGTTAATAAATAAGCACAAAATCTCATACACCCCAATAGATTTATAACCAAATAATTACATTGAAGCAATTATTTTATTAATTAAAATTGAAAGTTTGAATCTACCAAAATTTAAGTTTAATTGACACCAAAAAACATAGTATACAGAGAAATTATAGAAAAAATACAATGCGTATCCACAACAGGCTTCGTCAAAGGTAATACAATACTCACATCCGCAACAGGCTTTGTCAATGGCAATACATCACTCACATCCACAACAGGCTTCGTCAAAGGAAATACACCACTCTGATCCACAACACGTTTCGTCAATAAATACATCCCGTATATCTGCAACAAGCTTCGTCAAATTCCTACACAAACAAAAAAAAACAATAAAAAAAAGGGGGGCGGGGGGACCTACAACCTGTAAACCTCCTCCAAAGCCTCTCCCCGAGGGACGGTTCCAAGAACGCTGGCAGCATTCCCCCTCTGAATCGCCAAGCTTATGCGCTGACGTAGGTAACTGCCAGCCCTCTTATCACCAGTGGTCTCTATAAGGCGTGCCGATATCTCCTTTATAAGCTGTTTATTGAAAGTTTCGCATTCGCATTTTAAGTTTTGAGGCAAAAATGATTTGTTATCATTTCAGCAATGAATGAAAGCGCTAGCGTGCTCTTTGATACATTTTATGTCATCAACACTGCCTATACACCGTGTTCCTGAGGTTAAGCACTAACTTTGGCCTGTTATTGAGATAATTAATTTGATCAAATTTCACTATTGGACAAACATTGAAATTGCGAAAAAAACACTTTTTTAAATTTTTTATAGCACAGTGTGACCTAAACCCGCACTTTACGCACGCTTTTCCGGGACCTAAGTTGTCTATTTCTGCACGGTGCTTAAATGAATCGACTACCTTCACATATGTAAAAAAATGAAACAAAACCCTTTGAAATGTCGTTTGAAGCTTGGAAATGCACAGGAAACAAATGACAAGAAGGGGATAGGTTAGCGATTCTCCTGCAGGAACCTTCCTGTTGTAGAAAAAGTGACAGCCACAAAATCAAAGATAAACGCAGACTTAGTTCGTTTCGCGAAAATTGTAACTTTCGAGCAGCAATGGACTGTTCGAGCAAAGAATTTAGCGACGATGAGAACACCGAAATTGTTCCGGACGCGATCAAAGAAATGGCGAAAACGGTGACACTGAATTTGTTGCCCACAAAATCAAAAAATTTCAGTTCATTTTCATTTTCGGTATCAAAAAATCATTTCAATGTTTCTTTTAAAATAGCAATTTAAACCCCCCTGCTGCCGGGGCGGGTTTAGGTCACTTGTGCTATAAAATAGTATACGATACTCGCGACCAAACTTGCCTATTATTGCACGGCGTTTAGCACCCTCGCTGCGCTCGGGCGCTAACTTCACGCCGTGCAATAATGGGCAACTTAGGTCACTCGTATCGTAATGTACTATTAATTAGGGTATTGACATAACTATTAAGGGTGTATTCATACAATGAAACTAAACAACTTTCCCTAAGGAACATGAGTCGGAAAACGATTTTTTTTGGACCTCATAGAAAATCGACCGGCTATTCCGCACTTTTGTATGGAATGTCTAAAAAAATCTCGTTTTTCGACCCATGTTTCTTAGGGAAAGTTGTTTAGTTTTGCCTGAATACACCCTTAAAGTCATGTTAGTACCTAATTATAACACGTTAAAAAGATTTTTTTTCTTGATTTCATGTTTGTCCCATAGTGAAATACTTCGACTAATTATTATAAGGACTAGCCTTGCGGTAGCATTTCCCCTCTGCCACGGTATAAGCACAATTGATCTTGTGCATTTACATTCAATTTTACACCTTATCACTAAACGAGACAGCCTATAATTGCGAAATAATAACTTCGAACTTAGAACGTTTGGGGTTCACACGAGACTACTTTTCATGATTTTTAACATTCAAAATTAGAATCTAAAGTTATGGGGAATAAAATCCAAAGTTGCGGATTTCATGTTACCTCGCCCCCCGCAAAAAGTGGCAGAAATGTTTGTTAGTAGAATTACACGCGTAACCAGTCCACATATAAATAGTCGAAGGTGAAATATGATCAAATTAATGGTCCCAATAACAGGCCAAAGTTAATGCTTAACCTCAGGAACACGGTGTATACGACCCACTGTAGGACACAGGTCTCTCCTCAGTGAGTGTATATGGGCGTTAGTCCACCACGCGTGCACAATGCGGATTGGTAGACTTCACATACATCGCATCGGAATTTCTTCTTCAGCGTATGCAGGTTTCCTCACGATGTTTTCCTTCACCGTTTGAGAGCAGTCGGTATCACGTACATAAGTTAGAAAAACTCATTGGTACATGCCGTCTCGTCCGTGTGGATTCGATCCCAGACCCTCATGTTTGCGTCCTACCTCTCCAGAACGCACCACCGACGCTCACAGCGGTTAAGAGGTTATAATTCGGAGTGCGCTCCATACAAACGTACTATGATGATATTTTCAGTACTAACCAATTAAAGTCAATGAATTTTGCAGATAGGTACAATCTAGAACCAATCTCTATGCTTGTATGGAGTTAGATTTTCGTTAAAATGTATAGTTTTAAAGTTACAGTGCCGCCAAGATTTCCATACAAATTTCAGATTAATCCTAGCATTGCAACTGTAAATTTTAACGAAAATCTGACTCCATACAAGCATAGAGATCTGTTTCTAGATTGTTTCTGCAAAATTTCATTGACTTTAATTGGTTAGTATTGAAAATATCACCAGACTTCGTTTGTATGCAGCGCGCATTTACGCATTCGGAATAAACTTCTCTTAAGGGGATGACCAGACCGTTTAACCGTAGCTGCATTGTGAAAGTTGTTCAGTTTGATAATCTGATGATCTTCTTAAAAAAATGTCAGCATATTATAACAGACGGCCCGATAGCACAGTCTTTAGTAAACCTGCCTGCTGTGCGGAGGGTCGCGGGTTCGAATCCCGTAAGGGACAAATATTTGTATGATGCTTATGAATATTTGTACCCGAGTCATGGATGTGTTATCTATACAACGTGTTAATGAATTAACGCAAAACTAGAAAGTAGTTTGTTTAGAATCGAGAGCAGTGTCGAATTATCATGGTTTCGATATAGGTAATTTTTTTCAAAATATTAAATACTTTGTTTGCAAAATTTAAAATGCACGGGCACACTCACCCTACTTACTATCAAAACAAGATTCTAAAAATGTATCCATGAGCACGCTAGCGCTTTCATTCATTGCTGAAATAAGAAGAAATCATTGTTGCCTCAAAACTTAAAATGCGAATAACTTTAAATTTTAACTTTCAAAATAATGAAATTAATGTTTCAATCTAATTATTTTATTGTAAATCAGTTGGGGTGTATGAGGTTTTGCGCTTATTCATTAACACGTTGTATATGTGTTCTATGTCGTTGTCTAGTCATCATAACACAAGTCCAGGCTAGATTCTGGTACTTTAAATGTGACTAGATAATTTGTGTGACATTGTCCAAGATATTTATTTATTATTTATTTATATTAAGAAAGACCCTGCATACAAGGTGTTACAAAAATACTAATAAATATTTAAGGGGGTGGTTTAGACCATCAAACTGAACAACTTTCACTATGGGACCAATATCTAAATCGCAAAAAAAAATCTGACGTTCCATACTAAACTACAAATCTACTCGAGCTAAATGTATGGGACTGCAGATTTTTTTTCGCTATTTCGATGTTGGTCCCATAGTGAAAGTTAACAACCGCCTTAAAAGTTTTAAATGTTTATTTTTCTTTTTGTAACGTTTGTAACACCTTGTATACATCCCACTGCAGCACGTCTAGCATGATTTCTCTAATTGAGCGCGACTCTGCTTTTTCCCATACTACAAGTCGCGGCAGGCGCGGCTTTCGCTCTCGGAAACGCGCGGGAACAAGTTATTTTCTATGCAGTGAAGTCGCGTCGGATGCGTGTAGAGAAATCATACTAGACGTGCAGGACACAGGCCCATCCTCACGGAGTTGTATGTACCTTAGTCCACCACGCGTGCCCAAAGCGGATTGGTAGACTTCACATACTTCTCACCGATCCCAGCTACCCAATCCGCCGCGTAGCCCCAGCAACGTCCTATGCCGAGGTCCGTACCCCTCTGGGTGCCCCTAGGTCGGTTGCTTAAGTTCATTCATTTGGCTCCGTAGACCCTTCGTGGTCCCTCCAATAGTCCGCAGTAAAAAGTAACTGCTCCCTGAGCAACGCTGTAATTGTTATTTCCAAAACAAGTCACATACAAATCCGAATTTTTTCTTCAGCGTATGCAGGTTTCCTCACGATGTTTTCCTTCACCAGTAGAGCAGTCTGTATTACGTACTTAAGCTCATTAGATTGAGTTTCCATATCTCTCCGTAGCGCCAGAGACGAATATCTACACTAATATTATAAAGAGGAAAGATTTGTACCTATTTTTGTATGTTTGTAATGAATAGGCTCAAAAAGTACTGGGCCGATTTAAAAAATTCTTTCACCAATAGAATGCTACATTCTTCCAATTTGACATAGGCTACATTTCATTTTGAAAAAAATTTGGGATCCTTGGTAAAATTTGAACAATGTAACCGAAGGTGTAGAAAAATGAGTCTTAAAATTTATTTGTCTACCCCGTGCGAAGCCGGGACGGGCTGCTAGTATTGTAATGTAATTTCAGATTTAACATCAATGTTCGGCAAGTTATCCAACTGGGATGCGTTGAACTTACAAGAGAGAAGGAAGATTAGGAGCAGTGGTCTACCGCCGCTGTGGACGGACGAGATTACGTTCTCTAGTCGTTTAGATGACTATAGAGGTATGTCTTTCACCGAGAACATTTTCAACTACTGCAAAGGAGTGCAATTTTTGAAACTCACGTTCAAATCTGCAGTAGAGAGGGGTACCTTTTTGTATGGGAGGCTGGCATAGTGGTAACCATAATTTTTCGAGAGTTTCATAAGTGCGGCGCACCCTGAAACCTTTGACTATATGTGGACTGGTCACGCGTGTAATTCTACTAACAAACATTTCTGCCACTTTTTGCGGGGGGCGAGGTAACATGAAATCCGCAACTTTGGATTTTATTCCCCATAACTTTAGATTCTAATTTTGAATGTTAAAAATCATGAAAAGTAGTCTCGTGTGAACCCCAAACGTTCTAAGTTCGAAGTTATTATTTCGCAATTATAGGCTGTCTCGTTTAGTGATAAGGTGTAAAATTGAATGTAAATGCACAAGATCAATTGTGCTTATACCGTGGCAGAGGGGAAATGCTACCGCAAGGCTAGTCCTTATAATAATTAGTCAAAGACTTTAGGACTATATATTTTTTTTCATTTTTTGTTCGTCTATAGATCCTCTATCGATATACATAGGTTACAGAATACGCCGCATTTTTGAAAAATTTCCTAAATTCCTGCAAAATTATGGTTACCACTATGCCAAAATGTTCAAACCACTTTCAAAATTAGTATTTATGATCATGATTTTGAAAGTGTGAGTGTGAAATTCAAAAATAGCACTTTTACAGGGTGTTAGGGTTAACAATTGGGGTAATTTTACTCATGATACTCAACAACTTTCTCCGAAAAACCGATAGCAAATTTGTAAAAAAATATTTCGACTTTTCATACAAACGTTCGATCAGCTGATTGCATTTAGTATGGAAAGTGGAAAACAATTTTTGCGAATTTCCTATAGGTATCTTAGGGAAAGTTGTTCAGTATCATGGGTACAATCACCCCTTAAAGTAATGCAACTGTTTAACCTAACACCATGTATTAGATACCTAATATACCACGTGTTAATGAATAAACGCAAAACCTCATACACCCCAACTGATTTATGACAAAATAATTAGATTGAAACAATAATTTCATTATTTTGATAGTTTAAATTTAAAGTTATTCGCATTTTCAGTTTTGAGGCAAGAATGATTTGTTATCATTTCAGCAATGAATGAAAGCGCTAACGCGCTGATGGATACATTTTAAGAATCTTGTTTTAGTAGTAAGTAGGGTGAGTTCGCCCGTGCGGTGGGTTGAGATCGAGTTCAGTAAATTTTACAAACAAATTATTTAATATTTTGAAAAAATTACCTACGTTGAAACCATGATAATTCGATTCTGCTCTCAATTCTAAACAAACTACTTTCTAGTTTTGCGTTAATTCATTAACATGTTGTATAGGGTCCTTCTTAATATGCTAACACTGTTTTAAAGAGATGATCAGACCATCAAACTGAACAACTTTCTGTATGGGAACAACATCGAAATCGCGAAAAGAAAAAATAGTTTGATGGTCTGATCCCCTTGAAAAATTGTCAGCATATTAAGAAGGCCCCTCTATATTACTGTGGTATTTTATTAAACTCTTTAAATACATCTTCAGTAATTTTTTCTACGGCCAGCGCCGATTTTCTATCCATCTTTCTTTATTAGAGGTGGAATTCTTAGCGGGAAATACCTTCTAATCAATGTATATGTTACCGGCAATCTGTATAATTCAGGTATTCTATATAATCCCTAGGCATTGTATACATTGTCTAGGTAATCGCAGAATCGATCTGCTCTCGATTCTTAACAAACTACTTTCTAGTTATGCGTTAATTCATTAACACGTTGCATATACAGGGTCCTTCTTAATATGCTGACACTTTTTAAAGGGATGACCAGACCATCAAACTGAACAACTTTCTCTATGGCACCAACATCGAAATCGCGAAAAAAAAAACAATTGTGCCATACAAAAGTTCAAACCTACTCGAGCCAAATGTATGGGACAGCTGACTTCTTTTCGCGATTTCGATGTTGGTGCCATAGAGAAAGTTGTTCAGTTTGACGGTCTGATCATCCCCTTAAAAGTGTCAGCATATTAAGCATTTTTCATATAATTGACAGTGACGGAAGGATGGTTCGGGAAGCTACTATGTGCGTACAGACACGAGGACAAACAAAACACTATGCAATGGTTGACGGAATTCGACGCTTGGCCGCGAAATACTTTCGCTATATCAGCTGTAAGTAGTTATATAACTCTGATGATATTATGATCAGACCAAACTAAACAACTTTCTCTATGGAACCAACATTAAAAATCGCAAGAAGAAAAGAATACAGTGTTGATAAAAATCATGATTTAAAAAAAACAATAAAAAATCTGATTTATTTCATTTAAAAATAATAAAATATAAATAAATTTCTTGAACATTTTCGAACAGTTCGATCTATTTGTAACACCACTGGCTTCGGTGAAGGAAAACATCGTGAGGAATCCTGCGTGCTTCAATTTCGAGGCATGTATTGTACCCACTGTCCATTACAAGAGGCAACGGGTTCACCCCCCGTCACACTGGACCTTTGACTAATTATTATAAGGACTAGCCTTGCGGTAGCATTTCCCCTCTGCCACGGTATAAGCACAATTGATCTTGTGCATTTACATTCAATTTTACACCTTATCACTAAACGAGACAGCCTATAATTGCGAAATAATAACTTCGAACTTAGAATGTTTGGGGTTCACACGAGACCACTTTTCATGATTTTTAACATTCAAAATTAGAATCTAAAGTTATGGGGAATAAAATCCAAAGTTGCGGATTTCATGTTACCTCGCCCCCCGCAAAAAGTGGCAGAAATGTTTGTTAGTAGAATTACACGCGTAACCAGTCCACATATAAATAGTCAAAGCACTGGACAGAGTTTGGTTACTACTAGATATTTATTTATTCATGTTATTGCAGGTAACAGAAGCCATAGAATGGCAGAGTATGGAATGCGACCAACACAAGTTGCCTAGTGATGTACAGTGGGGAGACTGTATCGCTGAGTGGGCGGCGAGGTTCATGATCAGGTAAGAGTCAACTTATTTGAAAAGTAGGACCTCATTATGATTAAATTACTTTGACTATTTATATGTGGACTGGTTATGCGTTTATTTCTACTAACAAACATTTCTGCCACTTTGCGGGGGGCGAGGTAACATGAAATCCACAACTTTCATTTTTATTCCCCATAACTTTAGATTCTAATTTTGAATGTTAAAAATCATGAAAAGTAATCTCGTGTGAACCCCAAAAGTTCTAAGTTCGAAGTTATTATTTCGCAATTATAGGCTGTCTCGTTTAGTGATAAGGTGTAAAATTGAATGTAAATGCACAAGATCAATTGTGCTTATACCGTGACAGAGGGGAAATGCTACCGCAAGGCTAGTCCTTATAATAATTAGTCAAAGTTAAATTACTACTTCTTAACTATTATAAAACTGTAATAGACGCACAGGTCCGGCACTTCAAACAACGTTTTGGATTTGACATGCGTTCGCACATGCGCACTTGGTGCTAATTGTCTTTGACATATGTGTAGGATTGACTTACCACGCTTCGTATGAAAATCATCTACATTTCGTTACTTTTTATTGTTTATTCTGTTATTAAAAATAGTATTGGAGCTAAAGAATGACTGAACATGTGAATTTAGCGCTATTTTTCATCGTTTTTATGCACTGAAAAGACTTTTATGTAGTCAAATACTACGGGTGCGCGCGCCTGACTGCATTCCCTTGCTGGGCTTCCCTCAAGTTTCCCAGAAAGTGTGAGGTGAGGTGGGGTATCTGAAGTCAGAGGGGGCGGGGAGTGGCCGTTCTGTACGTAGAATTATATACTATTACCTATTCTGTGATAGAAGTGTATCTGTACATTGAAGATGTTTACAAGAAAAATATTACGATATCAAATCGTGGCCAGTGACAATCTTTTTGAACTTCACTATCTCAAAAAGTGTGATATTTTATGCTACGAGATATCTGATGTCGACTTTACAGGAGGCTTTTGTACTCTTCTGCTCTCCTGGTACTTCTCAATGAAGAAGTTTGCTTCGGTGATATGTTGCAACTCGCGCTTGGCCGATTTTCTTTATAAAGGAGGTACATTTTTGGTCAGCACTTCAGTAGGACCAACAGAGATCAAACACAAAGTGCGGATCGGCGAATTGTTTACAGGGTGTAAGGAAAACACTCTACCCATCAAACTGAACAACTTTTACTATGGGAACAAACCTGTCAGTTGTCAGAGTAGGTATTGCAGTTTAGTATGGGACAGTTGATTTCTTTTTCCGACAGATTTGTGGTTTAAAGGTTAATGATACTTTTCCTTACACCCTGTATACATTTCATCAATGAATGAATCATCTTAATTTTTTTACAGAAAATCATATTTGAAATCATTAGAGACTGATAGCCAACAGGCAATGGATAAGCTGTCTCGCTCACACGAGCTGAAGTGGTGCGAGCGTGCGAACGAGATGGGACTATCTTCTCTCGTTCAGGGTTGCATTAAAAGGAATACTGTGTTAGTATTATCTCTGTTATGTACTGTAGGATACTAGGATCCCACTGCTGGGCAAAGGCCTCCTCTCACGAATAATGGTGAGAGGGAGTGGGCCATATTCTTAGACTACTTATATGCGGACCCTCCTCGCCTAGCATTTCCCCTCTGCCAACGTGCAAGTTCAAAAGATCTTACAATTTTATACCTTAACACTAAACGCGAAAGCCTTTAATTGCGGAACAATAATTTCGAACTTATGACGTTTGGGGTTCACACGACACTGTTTTTCACGATTTTTAACATTCAAAATTAGAATCTAAACTAATGGATTAAAATTCAAAGTTGCGTATCTCGTGCTACCTCGCCCCCCGCAAAAAGTGACAGAAAATGTTGTTAGTAGAATTACACGCGTAACTTGTCCTCATATAAGTAGTCTAAGGCCATATTGCACCACGCGGGTACAGTGCGTGTTGGTGGAGGCAAGTTAGTGGTCAACTTGCTGTCAGAGAACTTTCAAACCACTTTAATAGCCCTCTGACCTGGCTTAACGAATAGTTACACCGCCATCTGACGGAAATATCCAGGAACAACTGCGGGCTTAACGTGCCTTCAGAAGCTCGGAGATGCTCGAGATGTGATACCACTTTAACGGTCACCCATCCAAAGGCTGAGTGAATTTGACGTTGCTTAAGAGAAGTTTATTCCGAATGCGTAAATGCGCTCTGCATACAAACGAAGTCTGGTGATATTTTCTATACTAACCAATTATAGTCTATGAAACTTCTCAGAAACAATCTAGAAATTAATCTCTATGCTTGTATGAAGTCAGATTTTCCTTTAAATATACAGTTTTAGGGCTAGGATTAATTTAAGATTTGTATGGAAATATATAAGGCACTGTAACTTTAAAACTATACATTTTAATGAAAATCTGACTTCATACAAGCATAGAGATTAGTTTCATGAGAAAAATTTCATTGACTTTAGTTAGTTAGTATTGAAAATATCACCAGACTTCGTTTGTTTGGAGCACGCTCCGAATTATATTCCCTTAACTTCGGTGATCGTTCTCAATACCGAAGCACTCGTAACGAGGATTTATTAGGTGAATAATCTAAACTATTATAAAAGTGTAACAGAAGTGTCTGTACATTGAAGATATTTATAAGAAAATGATTACGAAATGGTTTTTAGGTGTCACTGACTCCGAAACAACCTTTTTTACAATGTATGTGTCTTTTTCGAGCATCACGCAAAAACTACTGAACCTATTTTTATGAAACTTTTATGTTTGATAGCTTATGATTTGAAATAAAATCTGGTACCTATACAACGTGTTAATGTATAAGCGTAAAACCTCATACACAACTGATTTATAACAAAATAATTAGGGTGAAACAATAATTTCACTTAAAATTTTAAGTTATTCGCATTTTAAGTTTTCAGGCACAAATGTTTGTTATCATTTCAGCAATGAATGAAAGCGCTATCGTGTTCATGGATACATTTTAAGAATCTTGTTTTGGTAGTAAGTAGGGTGAGTTCGCCCGTGCGGTGGGTTGAGCTCGAGTTCAGTAAATTTTAAATTTTACAAACAAATTATTTATTATTTTGAAAACAATTACCTATGTTGAAAACATGATAAATCGAGTCTGCTCTCGATTTCAAACAAACTACTTTCTAGTTTTGCATTAATTCATTAACACGTTGTATAATTTGTGCGGACCAAGTCGCGGTTAAACTCTAGTTAAGTATGTATATTTTCAGAGATATATACGAGAGTGAAACTTTAGCGTGGCTTCGTCAAAAAGTGCTGGCTCTGAGAGCGATGGGGCTCGAGCGAAATGATAGTCGACTTCTTACCAAAGCCCTGGAGAATGCTGGTAAGTGGTCCTTATACCATTTAAATAGGGACCTGCCTTACGTTAGCATTCCCCCTGTCAAGGTACAAGATCAAATGATCATGTACATGTGCATACAATTTTATACCATATCACTAAACGAGACAGCCTATAATTGCGGAACAACTAGTCTTGTTTGGGGTTCACATGAGACTAATTGATATGATTTTTGACTTTCAAAATTAGACTCTGAAGTGACGAAATAAAATCCAAAGTTGCGTATTGTATGCTACCTCGTTCCCCGCAAAAAGTGTCAGAACAGTTTGTTAGTATTATTAGAATTACACGCGTAACTCGTCCATATTTAAATGGTCTAAGGTATAGTCTAGTGTCCAACTGTAGTTTTAGCTGCAAAAACACTTCTATACATACAGGATTTTATTCCAAATTAGCGAACCGCTTCGAGTTCGGCTTCGCACGGGAGTTGAATTTTCTTTCATACTAAACTTGTCCTGACGCAAGCTTTTGGACTGGTTACGCGTGTAATTCTACTAACAAACATTTCTGCCACTTTTCGCTGGGGGCGAGGTAACATGAAATCCGCAACTTTGGATTTTATTCCCCATAACTTTAGATTCTAATTTTGAATGTTAAAAATCATGAAAAATAGTCTCGTGTGAACCCCAAACGTTCTAAGTTCGAAGTTATTATTTCGCAATTATAGGTTGTCTCGTTTAGTGATAAGGTGTAAAATTGAATGTAAATGCACAAGATCAATTGTGCTTATACCGTGGCAGAGGGGAAATGCTACCGCAAGGCTAGTCCTTATAATAATTAGTCAAAGGACACAAGTGATGATCTTTCTTACATGCTTTGATTTATACGGGTTGATTTTTATTAGCGTTCTGAACCTTTCACGGGTGGTTCAGACCATCAAACTGAACAACTTTTACTATGGAAGCAAAACAGAATTCTTAAAAATATCGACTGTCTCATACATTAGAGTTTAGTAGGCATTGCAGTTTAGTATGGAACAGCTGATTTTAATAAAAGTTGTTCAGTTTGATGGTCTGAACCCCCTTTGAATGTTTCGGAACGGTAAAAAAAATATGTCAAAACCAATTTTGCCTGTTTTTGCAGTCAAAAGTGGATTTGACCTGTAACATATACAAGGTGTTACAAAAATAAATACAAATAAACATTTAAGGGGTGGTTTAGACCATCGAACTGAACAACTTTCACTATGGGACCAACATCAAAATCGCGAAAAAAAATCTGATGTTCCATACTAAACTGCAAATCTACTAGAGCTAAATGTATGGGACAGCTGATTTATTTTTTCGCGTTTTCGATGATGGTCCCATTGTGAAAGTTGTTCAGTTTGATGGTCTAAACAACCCCCTTAAAAGTTTTGAATTTTTATTTTTACTTTTGTAACACCCAGTAGACTAAACAGAAAAATTGTACCTTATGAGATTTGAACCCGTCAATCCGGAGTTGTGTGAGAAAAATACATATTGGTCTGATCGTTCCATTAAAAATCGTCAGCATATTAAGAGGCTATGTGAAAAAAATAGGATTCTTCAAAGCATCATATCTCATGAAGTACTAACAGTAGGAGTATGATTTGCGGATATGTGTAAATTGAACATATAATTGAAGTTTTGACTAGAGCCAAATACGATATAGACACATTTTCTCGATTGAAAAAAAAGCCAAAGTAGCCTCCGTCTTTATCGATAAACGCTTGGAAGTGCTAAACGGTGAATAATAGAAACACGAGAATTGATTTAAAAAAAAGACATTGATTTTTTATAAATTTTGATAAGAGCAGAATTGAACTTACATAAATAGTACAATTACAATTCAATAAAGTTTGTTTTATGCTTGCGTCGGTTCAGACGCGCGCGCCACCCTGTCTCTTTCTCTCGCATCAGGCAGTAATATAAGCTATCACACGCCCATTTCGCTTCAATTATTTTTCGACATAGGCCCTTAAGGAGATATAATTCGTATCGCGCTCCATACAAACGTACTATGGTGATATTTTCTATACTAACCACTTAAAGACAATGAAATTTTGCTGAAACAATCTTGAAACAAATATCTATGCTTGTATGGAGTCAGATTTTCGTTAAAATATACAGTTTCAATGCTAGGATTAATTTAAGATTTGCATGGAAATCTTTGAGGCGCGGTAACTTTAAAACTATACATTTTAACGAAAATCTGACTCTATACAAGCATAGAAATTTGTTTTTAGATTGATTCTGAAGAATGTTATTGAGTTCAATTAGTTAGTATTGAAAATATCACCATAGTACGTTTGTATGGAGCGCGCTCCGAATTATATCCTCTTAAATACGATATCACATTTTCCACGCTAATAAACCATTCTGATATTTACAGAGACAATCGATCCACTGTTTGTAAATAATTCAACGCCCGAAGTGATCAATCAAATGAATTTACTTATTCTACTTTTGAGTCGAGATCTGAAATGTAAGTATTGAAGAACAGTACATCATAGCATAGTATACAGGATCCAAATAATATGCTGACAGTTTTTTAGGAGGATGATCAGACCATCAAACTGAACAACTTTCTCTATGGGATCAACATCAAAATCGCGAAAAAAAATCGTCTATCGCATACATTTGGCTCAATTAGGTTTGCGGTTTTGTATGGAGAAGCAAATGTTGGTGCCATAGAGAAAGTTGTTCAGTTTGATGGTCTGATCATCCCCTTAAAAAGTGTCAGCATATTAAGAAGGACCCTGTATACTCACGACTATATTCCCCATGGGGATAGTTAAATCTCGAGAGCAGAATCGAATTAATATGTTTTCAACATAGGTAATTTTTTTCAAAATATTAAATATGTAATATTAAGTATGTAAAATTAAAAATTTACTGAACTCGATCTCAACCCACCGCACAGGTACACACACTCTACTTACTACCAAAACAAGATTCTTAAAATGTATCCATGAGCACGTTAGCGCTTTCATTCATTACTGAAATGATAACAAATCATTTTTGCCTGAAAACTTAAAATGCGAAGAACTTGAAATTTTAAGTATCAAAATAATGAAATTATTGTTTCAATCGAATTATTTTGTTGTAAATCAGTTGGGGTGTTTGAGGTTTTGCGCTTATTCATTAACACGTTGTATAATCCGTGCGGACGAAGTCTTGGGTAAACTCTTTTGTTTATGTATAGAATAGATTTTTTAATTCTTTTTTTAGCTTTATCAACGACAAAAATCGACAATATATTGAAACAAGTCGACGAACAGAATGAAAATGGCGTGTTAGTAACACGGAGTAACAGACAAACTTTGTTCTCTATCTACGAGTTATCTATGACGCACTACGATGATCTGTGTGCTGATGATGATTGTTCAGGTGAGTTTATATACCAAGATCCGACCGCAAAATTATTCACCTATTTGTTTGGTGAACGAAATGTGATTTTTAGGGAATGTTTATACAGAGGTTCATACAACGCCGCCGGGTTGCCTAGCAAAATCTTGCCGCAAGTGTCTTTACCATGATGATTTATGGTACCATCTTTTCCACCGATCTGTTTGGGAAGTAAATGAGGTGCCATCTAAAGGAGACCGATGTAAAACAAGGGTTGCTACCTCTAAAATAATTGACAACATACAATTTTTTTACCACCTGTTTTTAATAAAAAAAAAAAAAAATAGGTTAAAAAATAAGAGATACTTATTTTTGACCGATATTTCCATTTTTAATTTACTTATAAAGTTTCTGAAAAACAAAGGATTTATGGCTAAGGTACCTTGGCCGCAATAACATTAAAAATAAAAACTGTCAAATACAATAGAAAAGCATTTTTTTTTTAGAAAAGCCAAGCAGGCAAAGGAATAAAATCTCATTCAACCTCTATTATATTTTTCAGTATTTTCCAAATAACTCGAGAAATAATGGATTGAAAAAAACTGATAATTTTGATATAAGCTTTGAATCACATAATCTCCAAATGGTTTCCTTATTTTGGTACCTTTATTAAAATGAAATGTTGTCAATTAATACATAATTACATTCTGTTACAGAATCAACACGTATAGATCTTCTCTCAAATATGTCAGACACGCTAGGACGCGTTACAGAGGTCCACCCGTCAAAATGTCATCCACTCGCTGCCATTATAATCAACAGATTGGATGACTGTCACGGAGAATTGGATGAAGTGGTAGCTGCTAACTTACTTGCGAAGGTATGTTTGAACCACAGAATAAATACTAGTATTACCGGTACAGAAGAATCACTTAGAAAACAGATTTAAATAAATAGCGACTCTCTCTGCACGGTAATAAGTGCAAACTTGGATAAACTATATGTCAAGATTGACTTATTAGACTATGTATTATTGTATACATAACTTTAGCTTAAGAATTTATATTGTAATAGTTATTAAGTCGTGTTATGTTGTAGAGTTTCTGGCCGCATCTTCTCTACAGCGACAACACGTTCCGACGCGGTGGTAGCTTTAAAAAAGATTTGATGTTTGATAAGTGTGCTGCAAGCACACTCGTAATGATGAGGGCGAGACATTGCTACAAGCTGCTACTGCCTTTAACCTAGCCATAACAAACACGTGGTTCAAAAAGAAAAAAGTGTCCACCACATGACACAGATTGATTATTTCCTCGTCAAGAAGAATAAAATCAATCGTGTCAAAGACTGCAAAGTGCTACCTGGGGAGGATCTAGTCTCGCAGCATAGACTATTAGTCATGGAAGTGAAAATCACTGTCCATTCTAAGAAAAATAAAGCACGACCCACTCCCAAAATAAGATGGCATATGCTGGAGAAGGAAGAGTGTGCTAGGAAATTTAGGGAAAAAGTAATAGATAGAATGATTGAAATGAAAATGGAAGAATTGTCGGTAAATGAATGCTGGAGTGAGATGGCATGTTGTATCAGAATGGTGGCGAAGGATGTTTTAGGAGAATCGAGAGGAAAAGGTATGATAGATAAGGATACATGGTGGTGGAATGAAGAAGTGCAAAAAATACTGAAAGAAAAGAAGATTGCTTTTAAGGAGTGGCAGAACGAAGATAGTGATGCGAGTGTCAAAGAGGCAAAGAAGATTGTTTATAAAGAATGTAAGACGAAAGCGAAAAAATGTGTAGCCATTGCTAGAGCTAAAGCCCAGGACCAATTATACCAGTCGCTCGACAGTTCCAAAGGGCAGAAAGACCTGTACAGGCTGGCAAAGGCTAGAGATAAGAGTTCGAAAGATATTTGCCATATAAGGTGTATAAAAGATGATGCAGGAAAAGTTATTTCGAAAGATGAGGATATTAAAGAACGTTGGAAGGTATATTTTGAAAGGTTGATGAATGAAGAGAATGTTTGGAGTGGGATATTAGAAAATGTACCCACAAACCTTGGTTTGGTAAGGGAAGTGAGTGAGGAAGAGGTAAAAAAGGCTGTACGAGGTATGAAGAATGGGAAAGCCGTAGGACCAGACGAAATACCAGTTGAAGTATGGAAATTGTTGAGTGTGGATGGATTTAAGTGGCTGGCCTTATTCTTTAATAGGTTATTGCAAGAAGAAGTGATCCCTGATGAATGGTGCAATAGTTTACTGGTACCCATCTATAAAAATAAGGGTGACATACAGGATTGCAATAACTATCGAGGAATAAAGCTTATGTCACACAGTATGAAAGTATGGGAAAGGGTAATAGAGAGACGAATGCGAGAAGAAACTGAAATTACGCAAAACCAGTTCGGTTTTATGCCTTGTCGGGGTACAACGGATGCCGTTTTTGCGCTACGCCAACTGTGCGAGAAGTATAAACGTGCACAAAAGAACTTGCACATGGTATTCGTTGACCTCGAGAAGGCATACGATCGAGTACCTCGTGAGGTTTTGTGGTGGGCCCTAAGAGAGAAAGGTATGCCTGGTAAGTATATAGAGTTGGTTAGGGCAATGTACAGCAAATCCAGTACATGCGTACGATCGGCCGCTGGTACCACCGACAAATTTAGTGTGGCTGTTGGTTTGCACCAAGGGTCGGCTTTAAGTCCTTACCTCTTCCTGGTGATAATGGATGCTTTGACATCGGACATTCAGGAAGAGGCACCCTGGTGCATGCTATTTGCCGACGACATTGTGCTTGTCGGTGAAGATGGACTCGAGGTCCAGATCAGACTGGCAAAATGGCAGCAAAGGCTGGAGAATGTTGGCTTGAAAATCAGCAGAACGAAAACCGAATGCATGTTCTGCGATTTCGGCGGTACCTCCAGTTTTGTGCCTATTACGCTTGATGGCGTACCTTTGCCAGTCTGCTCCGATTTTCGGTACCTCGGTTCACTTCTACAAAGTGATGGCGATATAGATCGAGACGTGAAACGCCGAATAAACTCAGGGTGGATGAAATGGCGACAGGTTACGGGAATGACCTGTGACTCCCGAATCCCCCTTAAGTTGAAGGGTAAAATATATAAAACCATCATAAGACCTGTCGTCATGTATGGCTCGGAGTGTTGGGCCGTTAAAGTGACGGATGAAAAACGACTGCATGCAGCAGAGATGCGAATGTTGAGATGGATGTGTGGGGTTACTAGAATGGACAAGATTAGGAATGAGTATATTAGAGGAAGTTTGAAAGTGGCTCCTGTGAATGAAAAGCTGCGCGGTAATCGGTTATCGTGGTATGGACATGTGATGAGAAGAGATGAGTGGCATATTACAAGACGAATGTTAGATCTAAATGTGGATGAAAAGAAAAGATGGATGGATTGTGTGAAAGATGACATGTGTAAAAAGGGTGTGTGCGCTGAAATGACGGCTAAAAGAGATGAATGGAGGAAGACGACATATTGCGCCGACCCCAAATAATGGGATAAGGGCAGGAAGAAGAGAAGTGTGCTGCAAGCTCCTATATTGAATAAATTATATTGACTTTGACTTTGACTGTCGAAGCTAAGAAAGCGTCGAAAAAAATTGCAACCAGTACTGGCCTCAAAACCCTATCCATATACACGCACACAGACATAATATGTATGACGTCTTACGCACACCAACCTAAAAAAGTTGGTTCGTTTTGTTTTATACGGTAGAAGCGTTAGGCTCATTCTAGACATATACCTTTTCTAAGGGTGCAAAGTTATTCGCACCCGTCCTATCGTACAATTCGCGAATAACCTACCAACCGTCACAACGACACGCGTGCAAACAAAAATGAACCGAGTCATTACACATGAAAGCTTCCTTTACATAGTCTCCATCTTGCATTCTTTCACGAGCTGGCAGCGTGAGTTCGCTAGGGTTTTCAAGTCTCGCATTGACTACTCACAAAATGGCGGCAAGTCTAATGAGATTTGACCAAGAAGTTACCACGGTATACCTAACCTATTGCCATTCACCCCTCGGTGGGGATCGCCGTCAAGCGTACCTGAGCTGTGGAGTGAGACAGGCCTGCCCAGACTCCATTTCGCATGTGCTGACGTCATCTTGTCAATCTCTGGTTTTTGTAGACATCGTGAGATACTTGTATGGAGTGCCCGGGGGTGTGACTCTGTTAAACATTTTTTTCCAGATCCAAACAATAGCACCAACTCTAGACGAATGCTTCCTTCACCAACTGAGGGGTCACTCAAAACTATTCCCGTCTCGCCTCCTCTCCGACTACGCGTTCATGAGTGAAAGGGACGGCAACATGACGTACAAGAAATGGTTTCAATTGTTATGCGACCCAGAATACACGTTGATGCATTATTGTGAATTGTTGAAACGTGCGCTGATGGAAGATGGTGAGTACATACTAGGGTTGTCAACTGTCCCGTATTTTTGGTAGAAATCCAATGTCACAGCCGGTGTCCCGCATTTTTGCCCTGCAATCATAGAAAAACAACTTGCTACTTATTATTTTAAATACAATGTGTTAATGAATAAGCGCAAAACCTCATACACCCCAACTGATTTATACAACGTGTTAATGAATTAACGCAAAACTAGAAAGTAGTTTGATTAGAATCGAGAGCAGAATCGAATTATCATGTTTTCAACATAGGTTTTCAAAATATTAAATAATTATTTTGTAAAATTTGAAATTTACTGAACTTGATCTCAACCCACCGCTAGGGCACTCTCACCCTACTTACTACCAAAATAAGATTCTTAAAATGTATACATGAGCAAGTTAACGCTTTCATTCGTTGCTGAAATGATAACAAATCATTTTTGCCTAAAAACTTAAAATGCGAATAACTTTAAATTTTAACTATCAAAATAATGACATTATTTTTCAATCTAATTATTTTGTTTTAAATCAGTTGGGGTGTATGAGGTTTTGCGCTTATTCATTAACACGTTGTATAAAAATAATTCGATTGAAACAATAATTTCATTGTACCGCATGCACGCAGCTAAAGTTTTTGTAGCCCTAGACTTTGTTACGCATGCGCTGTTGACATCTGGTCAATCTCTGTTTTTTGTAGCCAGCACAGGTCCAGCACTTCAAACAAAGTTTTTGATTTGTCAAGATGGCGTTCACGCATGCGCACTTGGTGCAAATTGTCTTTGTCGTATGTGTAGGGTTGACTTACCACGCATCGTATGAACATCATCTACATATCGTTACTTTTTATTGTTGTTTCTGTTATTAAAAACAGAAGCTAAAGAGCTTTTTCGCGATTTGTGATATGGAGAGCTATAAAAGGTGTTACAAAAGTAAAAATAAATGTTTAAAACTTTTAAGGGGGTTGTTTAAACCAACAAAACAGCTGTCCCATACATTTAGCTCGAGTAAATTTGAAGTAGTATGGGACATAAGATTTTTTTTCTCGATTTCGATTCTGTTCCCATAGTGAAAGTTGGTCAGTTTGATGATCTTAACCACCCCCTTAAATGTTTATTTGTATTTTTGTAACAACTTGTATACTATTACCTTTGACAATTTATATGTGGACTGGTTACGCGTGTAATTCTACTAACAAACATTTCTGCCACTTTTTGCGGGGGGCGAGGTAACATGAAATCCGCAACTTTGGATTTTATTCCCCATAACTTTAGATTCTAATTTTGAATGTTAAAAATCATGAAAAGTAGTCTCGTGTGAACCCCAAACGTTCTAAGTTCGAAGTTATTATTTCGCAATTATAGGCTGTCTCGTTTAGTGATAAGGTGTAAAATTGAATGTAAATGCACAAGATCAATTGTGCTTATACCGTGGCAGAGGGGAAATGCTACCGCAAGGCTAGTCCTTATAATAATTAGTCAAAGACTATTACCTATTCTGTGACTTGACACAACAAGCTTCAAACTTTTAAATTTTTGCTTTGGTGTTTTTTTTTTGCTACAAAACTACTAAAAAAGATGGCAGTTTACTTTGTTATCAAGAATAATACATTTTTTTGTAGATCAAAAAGAATGGAACGAATCGTTTACTAGAATGAGAGAGAAAATGTTTGAGAACGAATACGCGGGCACGGATTATCAGCTACTGACTAAATACAAAAACAATTTGTATGGAATTCAACATTTCGGTGAGTCTTGTTGTGTGATTTAAATGATCAAAATGCTTGGGTCTGAGGTCACTAGCTTATAGTTTATTTACTTTACTGTATAGTACGCGGTGGTAGATTCAAAAACATTACGTCAGAAAGCTATCCATGTGATATTATTTTAAATAACCAATTTTTTGACTTTTTTTATGATAAAATTTTGTTCTTACAGAATCCTCGGAATCTTATAAAAGTGAAGCCAGAAAGATACTAAACGATGTAACCAACGAGTTAAAAGTAAAAAGACCAAGGAATGTCCTGTTACTGTCACAACTGTGTCCCGAATTGTCCCGCGTTCATGATTCGGGACTGAACGGCATGCTGGGACTTCCAAACGGAGTTACTGTTGTCAAATTTGAGGAACAGGTAATTTTTTATAATTTTACTACTCTATCAAGCCGTGGTGGTCCAGTGGCGAGTAACCTTGCCTGCCGTGCAGCAGGCGATGGTTCGATCTCCGTCCAGACCGACTCGTACCAATGAGTAACACCACTGGCTTTTCGGTGAAGGAAAACATCGTGAGGAAACCGGCATGCTTCAATTTCGAGGCATGTATTGTACCCACTGTCCATTACAAGTGGCGACGGGCTCACCCCCCGTCACACTGGACAGAGTTTCGGTACTACTGGTGAAACGTGGATGTTCTGAGGTGTCAGAATATCTCTGTCTACCCCCTCGGGAATATAGTCGTGAGCATATGCTTATGCATGCATGCTACTCTATCAAGAAAGTGTGTTGGAGGGTGTGTTGGCACCAAATTTAATGTATGGCAGTGAGAGTTGGGTATGGCAGAAGGAGCATGAATCTAGAATAAATGCTGTTGAAATGCGCTCCCTGCGTAGTATCTGTGGTGTGACTTTGAAGGACCTGTTACGGAATAATGAATTAACAAAAATACAGAGCTTCAATAATATGAAATGAAACCACCTCCACCGATGCATAAAAAAATTATCGTGGTATTATTTAAGGCAAAATACCTTTGACTAATTATTATAAGGACTAGCCTTGCGGTAGCATTTCCCCTCTGCCACGGTATAAGCACAATTGATCATTGCGAAATAATAACTTCGAACTTAGAACGTTTGGGGTTCACACGAGACTACTTTTCATGATTTTTAACATTCAAAATTAGAATCTAAAGTTATGGGGAATAAAATCCAAAGTTGCGGATTTCATGTTACCTCGCCCCCCGCAAAAAGTGGCAGAAATGTTTGTTAGTAGAATTACACGCGTAACTTGTCCTCATATAAGTAGTCTAAGGCTTTCGCACAAGGCCATCATTGTCAACGAATTTTTGATCAAAAACTCAACAAATACTATCGAGCAATCACCTTATTCAGCAGATATGGCTCCAGCCGACTTATTTCTTTTTCCTAAACTCAAATTGCCACTTCCTGGCACCCGTTTTCATTCGGTAGAAAACATAAAGGAGAATTCGCGGCGAGAACTGAACTCAATTCCGGAAAAAAGTTTAAAAAATGTTTTGATGATTGGATTATTCGTTGGTGTATCGTTTCTGAAGGAGCATACTTTGAAGGTGATAAAATAAATTTGGATGAATAACTATATAATAAAATTTTGCGTATTATTGATCTTTTCCCGGTACTTTCTTAGCCTAGGGCGACCCCTTTCGACCATTCCATTCCACAATTGCATTGTAAATTTCATATGTCAACCTACTTTCGTTCATTCTTTCCACATGGCCAAACCACCTCAAATTTCCTTTTTCAATCCTTGTCACTACATCTTCTTTCAGACCACATCTTTCTCTAATCACAATAACTACTAAAAAAGAACATAATGAATTTAACATACAAGGAATAAACAAAAGATTATACAATTAATGCGTAAGATCTTTTGATCTTGCACATTGGCAGAGGGGAAATGCTAAGGCGAGGCGGGTCCGTATATAATTCGTCTAAAATCCAAGAATATTCTTTCCACAAATCTGGCCTTTTTAGTGGAATTTGCTGTCTTAAACACAGCATAACGCTCAAATAATATATTTTATTTACCGTCAAAGATAACAGTCAATCATCCATTCCCGATATTTTCTTTACTGAATATAAATATGACCAAAACAGCGTTTATAACTGCAGGCTATGGCGTCTTGGTAGGTCTACCGAACCAGTCAACTAACTAACTATAAGGTAAACGAACAAATCTAACAACCCTTTCGTTGACATGCTCTTTTTCCCAAGGGAAACGGATGTAAGCCCATTCAGCCAACCATACGACGTCTCTTAGAGGTCGAATGAATGTAAAGTATTTTTTAATTTTTGTTAAATAATACACGCCATCTTATAATTTTAAGAGTTTTAAATAAGAAAAGAAAATAAAGTTTGTCACAAGTTTCTAAGTATAAAATCTCAAAATAGTTTTGGAATCAGCATAGCTTAAGTTTTAATTTACGTACCGAATTGGACTTAAAGCCTGAGCAGAAATCTAAAAACTGGTTTGGGGGCGCTGCAATCGACTATAACCTTTAATGTCAGTCAGGGGTGTATTTACAAATATTGCGCCCCTGGGCAAATATATTTGACCGCCCCCCATAGCTTCAGGTTGCCGGTGGCGGGCCCGTAGCCAAGATTTGTGGTAGCAAAAGTTATACGATTTTAACATATTTAAGAATTGAACGACAGAAGTTGTCGGTTATTTCACGACAGTGTATTGCCACGACTTACATCCAAATCTAGAGCGAGCGAAGCGATATCAAAATATGACAGAACTGTGACCAGAATTAAGTTTTGCAGTATACCAACAAAATTCGAAATATGGAGCGTGCGAAGCGAGCTCGAGATTATTCCGTTATATAAATTGGCTGTGCTAGAACTGTTGTCAGTCTTTGTATGCAGGGTATTAGTAAAAATAGAGAACAGAGCGAGCGAAACGAGCTCGAAATTTTGTCAACACTATAACTTGGCTATGATCAGAACTCTGTCTATAGGGTCCTACTTAATATACTAACATTTTTTTAAGAGGATGATCAGACCATCAAACTGAACAACTTTCTCAATGGGACCAATGTCGAAATCGCGAAAAAAAAAGGTTTGTAACGTTTTAAATAGAGAAAGAAAAGCGATTTTTTCACAATATATTCGGGTGTGGCTAGAAAATTATCGGTCTGTAGACTCGGTGTTCCTCTGGCTATACTGAATTTCTTTGAGCAATAATTTTCTTCTCATGTGTATGGAGCTATGGGCCGCCCCCCTTGAGCCGATCGCCCCCCTTGAGCCGGCCGCCCTTAGCACTTGCCGATTTTGCGCTTAGGAGAATACTCCACTAATGTCAGTGTTCCGAGTACATAAATTAGTTCCAATTATTTTCCTGTACGGGCTTTACTATACATAATTCAATCAGCTGATCACAAGATTGTATAAAAGTTGTAAATTGTTTGCGATTTTCCTTGGTGAAAGTTGTTCAGTATCATGAGTTGATATCACCCATTGAAGTATTATAATCGGAGCATTTCCTTCCAGTTGGAAGTGTACGTGGACTCGGTGCGACGTCCTGTGAAGCTAACCGCACGCTTGTCCACGGGCGTTTCCCAGCGCTGGGTGCACAAGTGTGGGGAGCCGCTGCGCCGCGACCACGGCGCCGTCACCACGCTGCGCCACGCCGGCGTTGTGTTGGTGGCCACGCTGTACCAGGTCTGTACCCACTGACTTGTGTTGTATCTAGGTACAGAATGAACAATAGTATATTCTTATGTAGAACTACATACAGTACGGCCACTCCCCGCCCCCCTCTGACTCCAGATACCCCACCTCACTTCACACTTCCTGGGGACACTTTAGGAGAGCCGAGCAAGGGAATACAGTCAGGTTTGACTACATAAAATTCTGTCTTACTGAAGACACAATTTTGCACGTACGCACTGGCATAAAAACGTTGAAAAATGACGCTAAATTAACATTTTTAGTAATTCTTTAGCTCAAATACTATTTTTAATAACAGAACGAACAATAAAAAGTATCGAAATGTAGATGACGCTAAATGCAAAGCGCGGCTTTCAACCCTGCACGCAATGTCATGGGACGCCATTTTGAAATTCAAAAACGTTCTATAGAGTGCCGGACCTGTGGTCTAGGTACTACTGGACTGGATTGGCTGTCCGGTATAAATGAAAGCTAACATTTGTGTCCCAAACGGTATGAAGACAATCAATCAAAGGCGGTCTTATAGCCAAGAAGCGTTTTCAGTCAACTACGAAATTCAAGAAATAAACAACTGTGTCATACGTCGAGTCGGTACTGCAGTTTTGTATGGAACAGCAGACTTTATTCGCGATTTCAAAGTTTGTTCTATAGTGAAAGTTTTTCGGTTTGACGAGTAGAATGCATGATAAAAGTTTCCCCACTACCTAAAAATAAATCCTGTATATCCTTTCTGATCCAGGATCAGTTGGGGAATGGGACATTCTGGGAAAGGGGTAATGAAGGAAAAAGGACACTGAAAAGAACAATTTGGGAAAGACATTCTGTGAAAGGAACCCTTTTGATCCAGGGGACATTTTGGGAAAGGGACTAATACAAAGATTATGTATACTAAAGTCCGGCCGCTGAAATATTGCGTTTGACAGTTACCATAAAATTGTAAAAAAACTGAATGAAAATATTGTTTACCTGTGCTCACTCTAGTACACAGGGCACTAGCTGCCCTTTTAAGTTCGATCGGCATTTATAGTTTTCATTCAGTTTTTTACAATTTTATGGTAACTGTCAAACGCAATCTTTCAGCGGCCGGACTTTAGCATCGAAATCGCTATCCCATACATTTGAGTCGAGTAAATTCGCAGTTTTTTATGGAACGGCTTTTCTTCGTTTCAATTTAGCCCCATAGAGGAAGTTGTTCAGCTCGATGGTCTGATCATCCAAGGATGTATAGTTACTAGTCTGTCGCCTGATTTCATTCTTGAGTAAAATAAAAAATACCGTTTTGCAGGTGACAATGACGAGCGAGGACAGTGCGTTGATAGAGTACCTAGAAGATCACGAGAGATTGCGCTCTATGATACTCGCATCGTTCAACAATTTGGACGGTAAGTGTTTAAGGGCCTATGTCGAAAAATAATTGAAGCGAAATGGGCGTGTGATAGCTTATATTACTGCCTGATGCGAGAGAAAGAGACAGGGCGGCGCGCGCGCCTGAAACGACGCAAGCATAAAACAAACTTTATTTAATTGTAATTGTACTATTTATGTAAGTTCAATTCTGCTCTAATCAAAATTTATAAAAATCAATCTCTTTTTTTTAAATCAAGCCTCTTGTTTCTAATATTCACCGTTTAGCACTTCCAAGCGTTTATCGATAAAGACGGAGGCTACTTGGGCTTGTTTTTCTATCGAGAAAATGTGTCTTAATCGTGTTTTGGCGCTAATCAAAACTTCAATTATATGTTCAATTTACACATATCCGCAAATCATACTCCTACTGTTAGTACTTCATGAGATATGATGCTTTGAAGAATCCTATTTTTTTCACATAGCCTCTTAAGTATATGTCGTAGATAGTCATGTGTATAGGATAATTTTACGAAGCACGCTGGTACACTAAAGTTGCCAATCGTGTTTCCGTTGCCGCCACCTCATCGTACACTACAGGGTGTAAGGAAAAGTATCATTAACCTTTAAACCACATACTCTACTCATCAAACTGAACAACTTTAACTGTAGGAGCAAATCTGTCAGCGTGAAAGTTGGTCAGTTTGATGGGTAGAATATGTGGTTTAAAGGTTAATGATACTTTTCCTTACACCTGTATACATGTGTGATTGTGCCTATGATACTAAACAACTTTTCATAAGAAAAAAATGGAACATTCGCAAAAAAAATAACGGTCTTTTCATACAAACGTTCGATTAGCTGATTGCAGTTAGTATGGAAAGTCCAAAAATAGTTTTGCAAATATCCTATAGGTTTCGTAGGGAAAGTTGTTCAGTATCATGGGTACAATCAACCCTTAAAGTAATGCAACTGTTTACCCTAACACCCTGTAAATAACAGTGGAACAAGGGCACGAGACAGTCCACTAGAGAATGTTGCTGAGTGCACACGCCGCTGGATCTAACTAAATGCTTCGTCATATTCTAGGTTGTTATGGAGTTTCTTGCCGTTTCTTCTCCATGGCAGTTTCACTTGTGAAACGGTGGTAAATGTCGAGTCAGTGAAAGAAATAAACGGAAGGTACGATTGAGGGCAGCACTGGAGACTCGGTGCCCGTTAAGAATTATATTTCGTCCCTTTCATCCCCTCATTATCTTTTCAAATAATTGTCCACGTAAGACACACGTCTTTCATGGGTCACTGTATACGTTATAATAAAATCCCCGAGACCATTTTGAATCTTTTCGAAAACATGTTTAAAACTCAAATCAAAAAAGTCCTCTGTAAAAAAGCATATTATGAACTGGATGATTATTTAAATGATCAAAATGCTGAGGTCTGAGGTCACTAGCTTATAGTTTATTTACTTTACTGTATAGTATCAATTATTTTATTAAATAGACTATGTATTATTGTATACATAACTTTAGCTTAAGAATTTATATTGTAATAGTTATTAAGTCGTGTTATGTTGTAGAGTTTCTAGCCGCATCTTCTCTACAGCGACAACACGTTCCGACGCGGTGGTAGCTTTAAAAAAGATTTGACGTTTGATAAGTGTGCTGCAAGCTCCTATATTGAATAAATTATATTGACTTTGACTTCTGTCACTCAGGAACGTCATTTGCTAGGGCAAGAAAGATAGCGGGAATGTGATCGCACGCGGCAGCACCGGCAGTGCTGTGACCTTTCTCGCTGAGCGACAGAAAAGGATAGAGCGTGAAAAAATGCGCTGCAAGCTCCTATATTGAATAAATTATATTGACTTTGACTTTGACACGCCAAATTCAAAAGTGTGTAATTTACAGCCGTCTTCGAGGAAGCTAAAAGGACGGCGGACCACGAACTGATACTTAAGCCTGCTCTAGCCGCCATACAACATCACAACCGTTTCAGCAAAAAAGTGCCTAAACATGCACTGAGGTATGTATGCATAATATTGTCGACACTGGAGAAATGACGTTACAATCGTACAATCGTGTTTAGCTGTCAGATCGAAAGAGTTGCGTGTTTTTCACGGTTTCCAAGGAGCAATTTGTTAATTTATTAAAGACTAGAGTTAACCCGCGACTTCGTCCGTTCAGTAGTTTTTGCGTGATGCTGTTACAAACATACAAACAGACAGACAAAAATTCTAAAAAGGTTGATTTGGAGTCCGGGATACCTAAAAACCATATCGTAATCTTTTTCATGTATATATCTTCAATGTACAGACACACTTCTGTTACAGTTTTATGATAGTTAAGATTATAAACGGTGCATTCCGAATCACGCCAACGGCGCTGTGAGCGCGTTAAATGTCATTCTGATTTGATGTGAGCGCGACCACCATCGAAAACGTCATTCATGTCATAACGTCACCACCGACGCCATCTTGCAATAACAGTGCTCGCAGCTCGGAGCGTAAGCACTGTGAGCTGATTGTGAAAAGTGACATTTGACTCGTTGTGACTGTTTAGGTCTCGATTTAGGTTTCTTTAGTAGTATTGACTACTCAACTACTCAATCGACGGAAGTGCATAAAAAGATGTATGAATGTGAAGGAAGCTAAAGAGGTGTGTCAGAGTCGTAGCGTGTGGCGGTCCGTGGTCTCTGCCTACCCCCATGTGACAATGGCTTATTCACAATATGCGCCACAATGTAAGAAAGAGTATGGACCTACATACAGTATAGACATTCCCTGCCTCCCCACCGACTCCTACCTCACCCCTCGAGGCAAAGCATTTGAGCTAAAGAATTACTGAAAAGGTGAATTTAGCGTTATTTTTCAACGGATTTTTTTGCACTGAAAAAATACAATTTTAGAGACTTGTGTCAGAATCGTAGCGTGTGCCGGTCCGTGGTCTCTGCCTACCCCCATGGGACAATGGCGTGAGCTTATGTATGTATGTATGTAATATTGCCATCTACTGACATCGATTTACTAGTCTTATCCCCACTGGGTTAGAAAATAACTCCAGGTTAAGTTTGTAATCTATGATTTTTAGTAATACAGAAAATCCGAGTTAGCTATTTAACCCAGAGTTAATTGCAAACCCAGGTTGGCGTAAGTGGGGCTTAGAAAACGACTTGTTGTTTCACAGATCCGCCATAGAACGTAACAGCGCGTCCATACAAGATTTTATAAACAGGAAGAAGAAATTCCAAGAGACAATCAGCGCTATGACGATCATTAATTGGATATTAGGTAATGTATTATTATCTAGTATGCTTGAAAACTTTCTTTTGATTGAGTAAGCATATTGCGCCCTATTATTGACCTTGACTCTTTGACTATTTATATATGGACTGGTTACGCGTGTAATTCTACTAACAAACATTTTTGCCACTTTTTGCGGGGGGCGAGGTAACATGAAATCCGCAACTTTGGATTTTATTCCCCATAACTTTAGATTCTAATTTTGAATGTTAAAAATCATGAAAAGTAGTCTCGTGTGAACCCCAAACGTTCTAAGTTCGAAGTTATTATTTCGCAATTATAGGCTGTCTCGTTTAGTGATAAGGTGTAAAATTGAATGTAAATGCACAATATCAATTGTGCTTATACCGTGGCAGAGGGGAAATGCTACCGCAAGGCTAGTCCTTATAATAATTAGTCAAAGCTTTGAGCGCATATAGTCATAATCATATACAGGGTCCTTCTTAATATGCTGACACTTTTTTAAGGGGATGAACAGACCATCAAACTGAACAACTTTCTCTGTGGAACCAAAGTTGAAATCGCGAAAAAAAAATCAGCTGTCCCATACAAAACTGCAAATCTACTCGAGCCAAATGTATGGGACAGCTGTGTTTTTTTTTCGCGATTTCGATATTGTTCCCATAGAGAAAGTTGTTCAGTTTGATGGTCTGATCATCAACTTTAAAATAGTTTCAGCTAATTTTGTTAGACCTTATATAATCGCGAGATACAAGCATTATAACGACTTAGTTTGTATGCGTGTTTTGTTCCATTTTACTAGAGCTTTCAGTTGAAACCGAAAAATTTTTGCTAACCCCCTTTTCGTTGTATGGCTAAAAAAATAGTTTTTTATGTTACTAATATCTGTCTTCACGCCTAATTTCGGTTTAATAAATATAAAAATCATAGCATAAGCATATGCTCACGACTATCACGAGATATTCTGAAACCTCAGAACATCCACGATTCACCAATTGTGCCGAAACTCTGTCCAGTGTGACGGGGAGTGAGCCCGTCGCCACATAATGGACAGTGGTTACAATACATGCCTCGAAATTGAAGCAGGCAGGTATACAGGCATTTTTTCATTTCATTTTCATCTCAATTTTTCGTTAGACCGCGTGCAAAACATTGATTTTGATATATTTGTTGCAGGACTCGGTGATCGTCACCTTCAGAACATAATGTATTCATCACTTGATGGGGCAGTCTGCTGCATCGACTGGGGGGCTTTGTTCACCTACGGCAGGGGGGAGTTGCCCCCGGGCAGGCTCACACCTAATATACTGGCTGTTTGTGATTGTAAAGGTAGGAATATTATGCTAAGATATTTACTTTGTATTTATTGATGCAAGGGGCAGTCTGCTGTGGGGCTCTGTTCACTTACGGTAGGGGAGTGCTGCCCCCAGGCAAACTCTTCACCATTATATTGGCCATCTGTGATTGCAATGGTAGGAGTATTATGTTAAGATGTATACTTAGTATTCATTACTGTATGGGGCAGTTTGCTGCTTTGACTGGGGGGCTTTGTTCACCTACGGCAGGGGGGAGCGTCAAACTTGGTGTGATTGTAGTGCAAACTCTACAGTAAAACAATATTTAAATAATATTGCGAAATGGTACGGAACCCTCGGTGCGCGAGTAGTCTTACTCGCACTTGGCCGATTTTTTTAATAGATTCTTATTTGTTTCAGTGTTGGAAAGTCAACTACAAACCATATTGAACTCTCTGCGCTTGTCACACAAGACATTCTTGGCTGTCGTCAAGATTGCGTTCAAATGGATGGGGGCAGAGTTAGACGAGAAGGTAACTTGGTTAATTTCAGGCTTTAGACACTCTGTGAATTTTTCAAGGAGAAAGGCCTGTTAATGTCAATTCAATTCAATATAATTTTATTCAATATAGGAGCTTACAGCACACTTATCAAACGTCAAATCTTTTTTAAAGCTACCACCGCGTCGGAACGTGTTGTCGCTGTAGAGAAGATGCGGCCAGAAACTCTACAACATAACACGACTTAATAACTATTACAATATAAATTCTTAAGCTAAAGTTATGTATACAATAATACATAGTCAATGTATCTTGTATGTGCAATTAGGCTGACCAACCCTATGCCAGACCTGTCTCACTCCACAGCTCAGGTACGCTTGGAGGGGATCCCCACCGAGTGGTGAATGGCAATATGTTAGGTATACCGTGTAAACTTCTTGGTGAAATCTCATTAGACTTGCCGCCATTTTGTGAGTAGTATCTGCCGCAACTCTAAGATTAAAAATGACTTCTTTGAACCTGGTGTGCACTTGCCACAGATGTCAACACCCACAAGTCATAGCAACGAAGCTAACAGATGGCGCTACGGTCGCACTCGCAAATGTGTACGTAAGACAACTTGCGACGTCATATTGGTAACCCGTTAGCCGACACACATAATGTTCACAATCATATACAAGACATGAATCGCGCAAGAGAAATAATTACAGAGATTCGATATATATACAAGGTCCAACTAAGATCTGTTGGAGCACGGCCGGTCCCCAGGCTTCACACCTAGCCTGG
Source organism: Agonopterix alstromeriana (assembly GCA_963924505.1). Classification (NCBI taxonomy): domain Eukaryota; kingdom Metazoa; phylum Arthropoda; class Insecta; order Lepidoptera; family Depressariidae; genus Agonopterix; species Agonopterix alstromeriana. The sequence goes on along the minus strand of OZ004689.1, from coordinate 7,772,187 downwards.
TGGAAGATCTAACGAAAATCTGACTCCATACAAGCATAGAGATCTGTTTCTAGATTGTTTCTGCAAAATTTCATTGACTTTAATTGGTTAGTTTTGAAAATATCACCATAGTACGTTTGTATGGAGCGCGCTCCGAATTATATCCCCTTAATATAGATTTAAAAAAAATAGGTTCATAAATATACGGTCGTATTTAATTTTATACCTTGTATATTGATTTCGATGCCATGTTCGGTAGGTGCAAACGGCGATCTACCAGGGGCAGATTTTCAATAAATATCACATTCATTCATTCATTACATTTTCATTTTCAGTTATCCTACATAAAATTAATACTGCAAGGCAAATCTTTATCCTACCAAATAACTAAAGAGGTCATAGACAAGTCGAACATTGTATACAAAGACAAATACATCGATCTACTTGACAACTTGTTTGTCGACTACAATCAGAGCGAGTGCTACAGCGTGGAGGAACAGGTGAGATAATACACGCATACACACACATTCACGCATGCAAACACACGCGTGCACACACATTTACACATGCGCACAAATACATACAACGTGTTAATGAATTAACGCAAAACTAGAAATTAGTTTGTTTAGAATCGAATCGCATTATCATGTTTTCAACATAGGTAACTTTTTTCAAAATATTAAATGGGTTGTTTCTAAAATTTAAAATTTTCTGATCGCGATCTCAATCCACTGCTTGGGCATTTATTGCTTATTTTATACATTTAGCGCTTTCATTAATTGCTGAAATGACAACAAATCATTTTTGCCTGAAAACTTAAAATTTGAATAACTTTAAATTTTAACAATTTTTTTTTTTTTTTTTTTTTTTTTTTTTTTTTTTTACCATCAAATTAATGAAATTATTATTTCAATCTAATTATTTTGTTACAAATTAGTTGGGGTGTATGAGGTTTTGCGCTTATTCATTAACACGTGTATACAGGGTAGGGTAAACAATTGTATTACTTTAAGAGGAGATCGTACCCATGATACTGAACAACTTTCACCGGGAAACCTATAGGAAATTTACAAAAAAAATTATACTTTTCATACAAACGTTCGATCACGGCGGCCCGATAGCACAGTCTGTAGTGAACCTGCCTGTTGTGCCGAGAGTCGCGGGTTCGAATCCCGTAAGGGACAAATATTTGTATGATGAATATGAATATTTGTACCCGAGTCATGGACGTTTGTATCTATATATGTATTCTATATCGTTGTCTAGTCATCATAATACAAGTCCAGGCTAGATACTGGTACTTTAAATGTGACTGGATAACTTGTGTGACAATGTCCAAGATATTATATTATATTATATTATCACCTAATTGCATTTAGTAAGGAATGTCGAACTTTTTTTTTTGTGATTTTCTTATTGGTGTCTTTGGGAAAAAATTTCAGTATCATGGGTACAATCACCCCTTAAAGTAATGCAACTGTTTGACCCCTAACACCCTGTACAAGGTAAAATTGATATCATTAGCATGCTTTTAAACTAAGAGTCTACCCATCAAACTGAACAACTTTTACTAAAGGAGCAAACCAATCGGAGCAAAAATAAAATCTGTGTTCCATACTAAACTGCAGTGCCTACTCGACTCAAATGTATGCAACAGCAGATTTTGTTTTTGCTCCGATCGGTTTGCTCCCATAGTAAAAGTTATTCAGTTTGATGGGTAGATGCTAATGATATTAATTTCACCCTGTATACACACCCGCACACACACACACACACACACACACACACACACACACACACTTACACACAAACACACGTTCATAGGTATGAGTGCTCATCAACGCCAACAACGGAGTTAAAGCAGTAGCCGTGCCAGAAGTAGATCAGGAGCAATTCAGTTATAGTCGGGGAAATCTACGGATTTTTGTATGGAGTAGGTTACATTAATTGCACTTTGGGTGATAATTTGGAATATAGTAGATACATACCTGAAAAACATAAATTCTCAATAATCCCCGATTTTTATGTTGTATTATTGAATAATTAAGACATTTACAAAACATTAAATTTAGGTATGAACAAAGAATGGAAAACTGGTGATTTTGTACAGGATGGATTCGTTCAATATGTTTTATTTATAACAATAATAATCGCCGGTTAATATCGTAAATTTGGGTAGATATTTAATATTTTGTAAGTCTTCAAAAATTATAACCTCAAAACTAAATTATTTATTGTTTGTTTTTACACATTAAATTTGCTTTTTGATAATTAACTGTCTCTATTGCTGGTATGCAGGTCGAAATATTTTTAGAATATCGATTTTAAGGTATTTCTCAGGTTCCTGAGCCTATATAACAACGAAATCTCGACAAAAGTGTTATAAACTAACAGTAATATTATTTCAAACACAATTTACTAAAAGTGTCTTTAATGCAATCTCAAACCTTATTTTTCCTAGACTATTAATTAATATTATGCTTTTCCATCAGATATCGTGCCTGCTGCGTCAATGCACTGACCCTCACATCCTGGGCGTCACCAGGTCCGGCTGGGAGCCGTGGGTGTAAGCGCCGTCCCACTGCTGGACCACTAATGGCCACTATCATGTTAAGAAATCATATAATTCATATTGTTAAATTAATGAATATTAATGTCTGCATGCAAAATAAGGAGAATAAATCGTATTTTTGATAAAGTTTCGTTTTATTTCTTAGATTCCGTCTGCGTAGTACCTATTTATTTATTTAAGTTAATCCATTTCGCTATCTGCGTGCCAAATTTCATCCAAAAATCCATCCGTTTAGCCGTTTATGCGTGGTCGAGTCACAACTTTGACTATTTACATGTGGACTGGTTACGCGTGTAATTCTACTAACAAATATTTCTGCCACTTTTTGCGGGGGGCGAGGTAGCATGAAATCCGCAACTTTGGATTTTATTCCCCATAACTTTAGATTCTAATTTTGAATGTCAAAAATCATGAAAAGTAGTCTCGTGTGAACGCCAAACGTTCTAAGTTCGAAATTATTATTTCGCAATTATAGGCTGTCTCGTTTAGTGATAAGGTGTAAAATTGAATGTAAATGCACAAGATCAATTGTGCTTTTAACGTGGCAGAGGGGAAATGCTACCGCAAGGCTAGTCCTTATAATAATTAGTCAAAGAGTCACATTCCAACATCTAAACATCCAAACTTTGACATTGACCCAATATCCCAGTATCCCCCTTTCCCATATTTGTGAGATTTCACCTAAACCGACGATAATATGAAAAATAATATCCACGTTTCACTAGTAGTACTGAAACTATGTCCAGTGTGACGGGGAGTGAGCTTTAGCATAGTATTAACCGCTTCTCTCAAAAATTGTATTTATACGCATAGTAGGTAAGTACCTAAAATTACATACATAAACTCACGCCTTTTCCGCAAGGGGGTAGGCAGAACCCATGGATATCCACTTTGGGCGGTTCTGAAAAACCTCTCTTGCTTCCTCTATCTCCATAAATTTTGTCATACATTCCCGTCTATTTCGACTACTTTACGTTTTTTAATGATGTCCCCAATCTGCACGTTTAGTATGGTTTCTCTACACGCGCGCGACGCGCCTTCGCTGCACAGAAAATAACCTGTTCCCGCGCGTTTCGGAGAGCGACTGCCGAGTCGCGCAAGTAGAGAAATCATGCTAGACGTGCAGATCTAGGTACGTCCTCCTACGTGATTAAGCGGATGATCAGACCATCAAACAGAACAACTTTCTCCATGGGGCCAACATCGAAATCGCGATGAAAAAAAATTGAGTCGAGTAGATTTGCTTTTGTTTATGGAACAGTTGATTTTGTTTCGCCATTTCGATGTTGGTCCTTTAGAAAATTATTCATATGGTCTGATCTTAAAAAACAGGTCAAGTGCATGTCGGGCCACGCGCAGGGTAGGGTTCCGTAGTTGCCCGTCACAATATACGGACTTAGAAGGGGGCTTTTTGTTTTATACTACGGTTTAACGGCTAATAAAGTCTAAAAAGTACATTTTACAAGTTGGTCGACTATTACTCGTTAACTTGTAAAGCCTACTTAGCGGTGATATTATATATATTACTGCCGTGAATTGTTTCACGTATCCAGAAACAACCGTTTAGTTGACACTTGACTCCAACAAAAATTTTCTTAGTATTTCGCTAACGGATCCCTAAATCGAAAAATGGCTTTCGAACACCCACAATATTTTTAAAAGACCTATCCAACGATACCCCACACCATGGGACAGACGAGAAAAAAAATGCACCCCCACTTTTCGTGTAGGGGAGGTACCCTAAAAAAAATATTTTTCAAATTTCATTTTACTACTTTGTCGGCGTGATTAATACGAGTATGTATACCCATGTCAAATAATAGCTTTCTAGTACTAAGCGTCTCTGAGCTAGGCCGCGGACAGACGGACGGACATCGCGAAACTATAAGGGTTCCTTGTTGACTACAGAACCCTAAAACCGACCCTGTTACATTCTCTTCGAACCCTAGCATATCTGTTTCGTTAGTCGACTAAAGTTACAATAATAATCCTCAAAAATAGGACGTTTTCTTCTCTATACAGGGTCCTTCACTTTTTAAGGGGATGATCAAACCATCAAACTGAACAACTTTCTCTATGGCACCAATGTCGAAATTGCGAAAAAAAAATCAGCTGTTCCATACTAAACTGAAATCTTACTCGACCCAATTCTATGGGACAGCAGATTATTATTTCGCGATTTCGACATTGGTTCCATAGAGAAAGTTGTTCAGTTTGTTGGTCTGATCATCCTCTTAAAAAATGTCAGCATATTAAGTTGGACCCTGTACTGGGTGTTACAAAAGTAAAAATAAACATTTAACACTTTTAAGGGGGTTGTTTAGACCATCAAACTGAACAACTTTCACTATGGGACCATCATCAAAAAAATTTAGTATGGAACATCAGATTTTTTTTTCGCGATTTCGTTGTTGTTCCCATAGTGAAAGTTGTTCATTTTGTTGGTCTAAACCACCCTTAAATGTTTATTTGTATTTTTGTAACACCTTCTATATTCATTTAACGAAAAGCCGGTTACAAATCGTTCATAAATTATATTGGAATGATACATAAAATGAAGAAGATTATTAACCTCTCATTAGCATCTCAGTCGGTTAATAGTCGGGGAAATCTACGGATTTTTGTATGGAGTAGGTTGCATTAATTGCACTTTTGGTGAAAATTTGGAATATAGTAGATACATACCTGAAAAACATAAATTCTCAATAATCCCCGATTTTTTATATTTTATTATTGAATAATTAAGACATTTACAAAACATTAAATTTAGGTATGAACAAAAAATGGAAAACTGGTGATTTTGTACAGGATGGCTTCGTTCAATACGTTTTACTTATAACAATAATAATCCACGGTTAATATCATTAATTTGGGTAGATATTTAATATTTTGTAAGTCTTCAAAAATTATAACCTCAAAACTAAATTATTTACTGTTTGTTTTTACAGAATAAATTTGTCTTTTGATAATTAACTGTCTCTATTGCTGGTATGCTGGTCGAAATATTTTTAGAAATAAGCTTGCCATTTGTACATTAATATCGATTTTAAGGTATTTCTCAGGTTCCTGAGCCTATATAACCACGAAATCTCGACAAAAGTGTTATAAACTAACAGTAATATTATTTCAAACACAATTTACTAAAGTGTCTTTAATGCAATCTCAAACCTTATTTTTCCTCGACTATAATCCATTCGATAAACAAGTCTTGTTTTTCCTTATATCAGGTAGGTAGTTAATTTAGTAGTAATTGACCTCGCATCCGAGGCAGTAAGGTTATCTGCTGTGGTCATTTTAATGTTTAAAAAAATAACTTTTTATTCGTTTTTTGGTGTTTTGAGTGATTGATTGATGTTTTGATTTGATTTGAAAACTTAATTTTGTATCATAAACCTTTTATTTGCCAGATTTTTAAGAGAAGTTTATTCCGAATGCGTGCTGCATACAAACGAAGTCTGGTGATATTTTCAATACCAACCAATTAAAGTCAATGTAATTTTTCAGAAACAATTTAGAAACTAATCTCTATGCTTGTATGAAGTCAGATTTTCGTTCAAACATACAGTTTTAATGCTATGATTAATTTAAGATTTGTATGGAAATATTTGAGGCACTGTAACTTTAAAACTATACATTTTAACGAAAATTGGACTTCATACAAACATAGAGATTAGTTTCTAGATTGTTTCAGAAAAATTTTATTGACTTTAATTATACTTCATTCCAAATAAGAACGACGATATTTTCCGATTCCTATTTAGCTTTTTGGCCAATTCTGATTACCAAATGTAATTAATTTATTGGATACAATATACTAACCGGCATATCTTGGACGTTACTAAAGCTGTTCTAAGAATAAGTGAGAGTAAGTGTTTCAAATCTCTGTTTCTGTAATGCAAAATAGCCTTAAAATTTCGTTGCTATTTTGAATGGAGTATAGTTAATATTGAAAATATCACCAGACTTCGTTTGTATGGAGCGCGCTCTGAATTATATTCCCTTAAGGATGTTTTCAGATAATGAAACTAAACTTTCCCTAAGGGAAAATAATTTCTTGAACCTCCCATTGAAAATAGAAAAATCGTATACAACGTGTTAATGAATAAGCGCAAAACCTCATACACCCCAAAGGATTTATAACAAAATAATTAGATTGAAACAATAATTTCATTATTTTGATAGATAAAATTGTAAAGTTATTCACATTTTAAGTTTTCAGGCAAAAATTAATTGTCATCATTTCAGCAAATTAATGAAAACGCTAACGTGCTCGTGGATACATTTTAATAATCTTGTTTTGATAGTAAGTAGGGTGAGTGTGCCCGTGCGGTGGTTTGAGATCGAGTTCCGTAAATTTTAAATTTTACAAACAAATTATTTAATATTTGAAAAAAAATACCTATGTTGAAAACATGATAATTAGATTCTGCTCTCGATTCTAAACAAACTACTTTCTAGTTTTGCGTTAATTCATTAACACGTTGTATACATAGGTAAAAAAAATCACTTTTCGAACTATGTTCCTCAGGGAAAGTTGTTTAATTTCGTTATCTCAATACACACAATTTTTATTTCTTTTAAATCAAAAATCGTTACTAGTATATACGTATACCATACAGGTTGTTAAATTAAATGCTTTACATACTTAAGGGGGAGCTTCAGACCATCAAATTGAACTTTATGGGACTAACATTGAAATCCGAATTGAAGCCGTGGTGGTCCAGTGGCGAGTAATGATGGTTCGATCCCCGTCCAGGCCGACTCGTACCAATGAGTTTTTCGAAATTTATGTACGACTTGTAACACTACTGGCTTTTCGGTGAAGGAAAACATCGTGAGGAAACCTGCATGCTTCAATTTCGAGGCATGTATTTTACCCAGTTTCCATAAGGGGCGACGGGCTCACTCCCCGTCACACTGGACAGAGTTTCGGTACTGCTGAAACGTGGATGTTCTGAGGTTTCAGAATATCTCTGACTTCCCCCTCTGGGAATATAGTCGTGAGCATATACATACATTGAAATCGCGATAATAAATCTGCTCTTTTATAATAAGCATTTTCTATGGGACTGTTTTTTTTCCGATTTTGATATTCGTTCCATAAGAAGTGAAAGTCCTTCAGTTTGATGATGTTCGATATGTAACTCATTTATTTTTACACCCTGTATAACAAAAAAACTTAGTCTTTGTATTAGGAAAATTATACTTAGGTACCTACTTCGTAATAAATCTATCATATAGATTATAATTATGATTTAAAACGATAATAAATTATAGTAAGAACTGATAGCTAATTATTATTTTAAGTGATCATGACATATTATTATCTGGGAGCGTTTTTGTTGTTATTAATTAACGTGGATGCGGCATTTGAAGGTTAGTTTAGTATTAATTTTTTGACTCATAATTGACTATTTTATCGATTTCATTTTAATACCTATTCCAACTTCCTGCTTTTTTTCTTACTGATTGTTTGATTTGAAAGTTTTTTATTCTAATATGTTCGTTTTAGTATAGCTTTTAGTCTACTGACGTATGAAATATACAACGTGTAAATGAATTAACGCAAAACTAGATCATGAATCATGTTTTCAACATAGGTAATTTTTTTCAATATTTTAAATTAAGGTAGTTCTTTTGTAAAATTTAAAATTTACTGAACTCGATCTCATCCCACCGCTCGGGCACTCACACCCTACTTACTAGCAAAACAAGATTCGTAAAATTTATCCACGAGCACGTTATCGCTTTTTTTCATTATTGAAATGATAACAAATCATTTTGCCTCAAAACCTAAAATGCGAATAACTTAAAATTTTAACTATCAAAATAATTAAATTGTTGTTTTTTTTATTATTATTTATTTAACTTCATTCTTACAACTAATCCTACTACTAACTAACTTCTTCTTCTCATAATCGAATTATTTTGTTATAAATCAGTATGAGGTTTTGCGCTTATTCATTAACACGTATAAAGCGAGAGTGAATGGAACAGTCGAAAAGGGTCGCCCTAAACGTAAGTATGCAGACCGAATAGACAGCTACTTGAGAAGGGTCAGATCAAATGTACCCGAAACCGACGAGCGTGTATGAAACTACTTATGACTGTGGAAGAGGCAAAAGAGGTATGTCAGGATCGTAGCCGATAGCGATCAGTTGTCTCTGCCTACCCCAATGGGACAGTACAGAGTACATGTATGTATGTATGTAGTAAGTACAGTCAACAGCAAAAGTCAAATTAACTTTAGCGAAATTCAAACCGATGTCATGAACAAATATTTTTTTTGGACCTCCCATACAAAAGTGCGGATCAGCCGATGGATTATCAACGTTGTTTTTCGTTTTCGACCCATGTTCCTTTGGGAAACAGTTTAGTTTCATTGTCTGAAGACACCCTTAAAATGTTGTTAGTAATAATAAACTATACTATATGTCAAATAAAGACAAAAAAAGAAGATCACAGAAGCAGAACCACGAAACCTTTTCAGACCGTGATCATTTTATAAAAATTCGAGACAGTTACGTCAGTGTTTGATGACAGAATGATTTTAAAGACGAACCACACGTGCACACCACTGCTTCTTTCAACATCGCCATTTTGTTGTTTGATACAATATTCGTATTTCTTTAAAGTGTGTACTATAAAGAACCCTTTTTACCTTCTTTTTGCCCCTATTTGGAATGGAGTAGTGATTTATATTTTACAAAGGCGAAGGCCTTAAACGAACTTCACTTAAAGTTACCATTAAACTTACTAATGTAACTGGATTGATCTTAATTGTTTACATTTAATAATTTCGCTGACACATGTGTTGCCGAGCACGTACAAAAACAGTCTACCCTCGGGCCGGGCTAGAATGCTTCTAGAGATATTTAAATACAATAGTAGAAGTACTTATAACTTAGAATAGAATAGAAATAGAATAGAAATATCATTTATTTGCCTTGAAACAGGTATACAAAAGATGGTAAAATATAATAAAATAAGCTTCTTCTGTTCAGCTGTAGCAACAGCATGCAAATGTGTAACAACTTAAAAAAACTAAAACCTATAATACTAACATTCTGTATTTATTTTACATCTACAATTTAAAATTTAAAAACTCTTCAACGCTATAAAAACTATGTTGCACTAGCCATCTGTATAAATTATTTAACATTAATTTAGTGTTTTGTTGTTTAAAGCTTTCAGGAATTTTATTATATATTTTGATACTCATATAGTAACTATACGTTATACAAACATAGATGGATAGTTTGTGGACTAAAAGCTTGTAACACTAGCACGAATATAATTTTTATCTAATAATTTTGAATGTTTCTTTCGTCATCATTTGCTTTTGAAGTTGACTGTACCTTTCCAAAGATTACATTTCTAAAATGATCAGTCTTCCATTGACTAAAATAGGTCTAAAATAATTTAAATTTCTATCCATTCATCCATTTTCTTCCAGGTGAAAGCTGCACAAAAGATGGCGTCGCCGGACGTTGTGTGAACATAGAAAAATGTAAGGCGGCACAAGATGACCTTAGAAAAAGGAAGAATCCTGTTGTGAGTTATCATCGTCAGCCTATACAGGGTGTTACAAAAATACAAATAAACATTCAATGGGGTTTAGACCATCCAACTGAACAACTTTGGTCTAAACCTCCCCCTTAAATATTTATTTGTATTTTTGTAACACCTTATACAACGTGTTAATGAATTAACGCAAAACTAGAAAGTAGTTTGTTTAGAATCGAGAGCAGAATCGAATTATGATGGTTTCAACATAGGCATTTTTTTTTTTTCAAAATATTAAATAATTGTTTGTAAAATTTTAAATTAACTGAACTCGATCTCAACCCACCGCTCGGGCACTCTCACCCTACTTATTACCAAAACAAGATTCTTAAAATGTATACATGAACACGTTAGCGCTTTCATTAATTGCAGAAATGATAACAAATCATTTTTGTCTCAAAAATTAAAATGCAAATAACTTTAAATTTGAACCAGGGATGTTGCAGATGCCGATTTTTTCACATCCGCGGATGCGGATGCGGATGCGGAGTTTTGCAGGCTCACATCCGCGGATGCAGATGCGGATGCGGATGTTTAAGATATTATGTAAATAAAGTCTATTAATGAAGAATTAAAACAATGATAACGTAATTATTAACATTTTTATTGTAATCAAACATAAGTACTTATTTTTATGTTAACTAAAAGTAATGTATAATGTAATAATTTTTTTAAACTTCACCCACTGGTGTTTATATTAGTAATTGAAATTAAAAATAGGAGCATTATACTTGATAAAGAGTAGTATTGCCGCCTTTTCTGATTCAATTCTGTTACGCAGAGGTTCGTAAATTAAACCCGCGCTACTGAATAGTTGTTCGCTAGGAACACTGCCCGGTGGAGCAGATAAAAATCTTCGTACTATCGGCGATAATACCTTAAATTCCCCTCGATGTACACTCCACCAGTTTAAAGGATTTTCATTCACATTTATTCTTTTTTTAGTACGGTAAGCTAGTAACTCCTTTTTTAATACAGCTCCAATGCTACCATTTTCTGGCTCATCTTGACTCTCGTCTTCACTCGACGAATCTAGCATCATAGCCAGGTCGTTTTGTAAGCATGGCTTTTTGTTGAAACCTGAAGTCCCTGGCCCTAGTTGTTCCGTATCATTTTCCGTGCAATTAGTTATTTTAGCCCTTTTGGTATTGGTATTAAGAGATCCAAAATTGTCATTCTCATTATTTCACTTCACAGCGCAAACAAACACGTAATATTTATTCACTTGCAAGAAACAAATGATGCACTAGCTAGAACAAACAAACGTGTCGAATCTTGTCACCAATTTCTTCGCTCCCATTGGTTATTATCACGTGCGACCGGCACGCGTCAATCACCGGCCCCGCCCAATTTCTTTCTTGTCGCTACTTGTATAATATAATAAATCAAAATTAGAAATTAATCTAGATAATGTTTGGCGTCAGTAAACTGGTATTTCCAAAACGCATTTTGTAACTAGTTAAGTTTTCTTATTATGTTATTTTACTTCATGTCGTCACTGGATGCTACTTAGTATGTGCATGTGGTATTTACCTGTAATTGGTTGTGCAATTAGAAATTAAGCCCTTTAACTTATGATATATCATGTGTATGAAATATTGTAACAACTGTTGGTAACTCAATAAATAAATAAATAAATATTCGCATCCGCATGAATATCCGCATTGATTAATGCGGATGCGGATGCAGATGCAGATGTCCAAATCAATGCGGATGTTCCGTATTTGCGGATGCGGATGCGAATGTTCGCAACATCCCTGATTTGAACTATCAAAATAATGAAATTATTGTTTCAATCGAATTATTTTGTTATAAATCAGTTGGGGTGTATGAGGTTTTGCGCTTATTCATTAACACGTTGTATAGCTTTCTGACCAATTCTGATTTGCAAATATAATTCATTTATCAGAAAGATATACTATCCGACATATCTTGGACGTTACTAAAGCTGTTCTTAGAGAGGACAGAGACGTCGGAATCGCGAAAATAAATCTGCTGTCCCATACATAATGGGTCAGTAAGATTGTAGTTTTGTATGGTACAACTGTTTTTTTTATCGCGATTTCGATGATGGCTCCATAATGAAAGTTGTTCAGTTGCATGGCCTAAAACAACCCATTAAGGGAATTTAATTCGGAGTGTGCTCCATGCAAACGAAGTCTGTTGATATTTTCAATACTAACTAATTAAAATCAATGAAATTTTTATGAAACAATCTAGAAACTAATCTCTATGCTTGTATGAAGTCAGATTTTCCTTAAAATGTTTAGTTTTAAAGTTACAGTGCCTCAAAGATTTCCATACAAATCTTAAATTAATCATAGTATTAAAAAAGTATATTTTAACGAAAATCTGACACGATACAAGCATAGAGATTTGTTCCTAGATTGTTTCTGCAAAATTTCATTAAGTTTAATTGGGTAGTATTGAAAATATCACCAGACTTCGTTTGTATGCAGCGCGCATTTACGCATTCGGAATAAACTTCTCTTAACAAAAACAGCATAATCATCTCAGCCGATAGACGTCCACTGCTGGACATAGGCCTCCCCCAAGGATCGCCACAACGACCGGATCTACTCTGCCTAAGCATAGAAATTAGTTTCCAGAATGTTTCTGAAAAATTGCATGGACTTTAATTGGTTAGTATTAAAAATACCACCAGACTTCGTTTGTATGCAACGCGCTCCGAATTTATATTCTGTTTATCTACCTAAGACAAATTTTTGAAACACAATGATAGCGCGATTTATTTTCGTGCAACGCCATCTAGTTTGTCATTAGAGAACAAATATATTTTACTGGTTTTTTCCGAAACTGGTTACAGCATACATTGTAATTTTCACTGAAAGTACTTACCTTATTATTCCATTGGACAACACCTATCCAACGACACCTCACTTTATTTAAAAAAATATTTTTGGAGAGAAAAAATTGCTTTTCATCCCCCCATCTCGGAAAGAGTATTTTTGCTCTTCGATTTCTGAGTGCCAAAGCCGTTTTTATCCACTAAAGGATAAAGTTAATTGAATTTAGAACATCGTGTGCACTAAGTTTGTGAATTCAAAACATTATTAAACCTATTTACTTCTCCCTCCATGGTGCCGAATTTATCATAGTTTTTTTTTTTCATTCACTCATTTCCTCGCTGAGATGAAAAGTTACACGTTGCACTCGAGTGCAAAGATTTTTCACCTCGTGCTCTTTTGATTCCCTCGCTAACGCTCAGGATTCTAATTTTTGAATCCTTCGCTTGCTCGGTCATCAAAATTGAGCACGAGGTTAAAAAGCAACTTTGCACTCTTGTATAACAAATAACTATTCTTCATAACTACTACATTTCTGTTTGTGGGTTACTGTTATCTGTCTTCATGCCAAATTTCTATTCAATAGGTGCAAAAATGAGCGAGTTATTGAGGCGGGGCCTCAGATGAAGGATCTCCATAGAGTCCGCATAAATTTACGATTGTAGTTAGTCTCTTTTGTCTTATGACGTACCTTTAATAGTAGAAGGAGATGGAACTTTAGATATTTGTTTATGCGGCTGTCCACTTTTTTTGAGCTAGTGTGTGTGAAACGTGACCGTAAACATAAGGCCATATGTCACTTGGTGCCTTTTGTCCATACTACTTGACACCACACACTCAAACCTAAACGTCAAAAAAAGTGGACACTTTACAATTGGTATGGCTCACTCTATTAGGTATAATCTCTTTGGGCGGGGCATACAGGCAGAAAATAAAAAGTATGGTACCAATTCGGTTAAACCCAGACTTAATATTTTTCCTCAATTATTATACCGGTTTACGGTCACTGCACTAATCGTTATGCATTATGTGACATTTATTACTTATGTTATTATATTATTTATTTAAGCAGCGATCCTTGTTTTATCTCTGACTTTCCTTCTCTTGTCCTTCAATGTTGTTTTTTTACCGTCTGGTTTTCAGCTCAGAGTAGCTGTACCAAACTCAAATAAAAACCGGTCAAGAGCGTGTCGGACTCGCCCGTGATAGGGTTCCGTAGCCATTCTTTAAGAGAAGTTTATTCCGATTGCGTAAATGCGAGCTGCATACAAACGTAGTCTGGTAATATTTTCAATACTAACCAATTAAAGACAATGAAATTTGTCAGAAACAATCTAGAAACTAATCTCTATGCTTGTATGAAGTCAGATTTTCGTTAAAATCTACAGTTTTAGTGCTAGGATTAATTTAAGATTTGTATGGAATTCTTTGAGTCACTGTAACTTTAAAACTATGCTTTTTAAAGAAAATCGGATTTCATACAAGCATAGAGATTAGTTTCTATATTGTTTCAGAAAAATTTCATTGATTTTAATTAGTTAGTATTGAAAATAGAACCAGACTTCGTTTGTATGGAGCGCCCTCCGAATTATATCCTCTTAAGATGATCAGATGAAATTTTTTAATAACGATATTTAATGATATTGATGATATATTTTTGAAGCCTGGAGTGACCACGGGCGTGATTGGAGAATCCATGTTTTGTTCAGACGCCAAGCACGCTAGACCCGTCCTAAAACTACGAACAACTTACTTTATACTATGTTTCCACCTATCCGTGACATACACACACTTACACATATGCTCACGACTATATTCCCCGAGGGGGAACCGTTTCCGTGACATACAATTTATGGAAATAAATGATTATAAGAGTGAAATACTGAGTGAGTAAGTGAGTGTAATATACAACGTGTTAATGAATAAGCGCAAAACCTCATACACCCCAACAGATTTACAACAAAATTATTAGATTGAAACAATAATTTCATTATTTTTATAGTTAAAATTTAAAGTTATTCACATTTTACGTTTTGAGGCAAAAATGATTTGTTATCATTTCAACAATTAATGAAAGCGCTAACGTGCTCATGGATACATTTTAAGAATCTTGTTTTGGTTGTAAGAAGGGTGAGAGTGCCCGATAGGTGGGTTGAGATCGAGTTCAGTAAATTTTACAAACAAATTATTTAATATTTTGAAATAAAATGACCTTTATAATAAAAAGACTCACAATCTCGCGTGTTGGTGGAGGCAAGTTAGTGGTCAACTTGCTGTCAGAGAATCTTCAAGCCGCCTTAATAGGCCTCTGACCTGGCTTAACGAATAGTTACAACGCCATCTGACGGACCTCTCCGAGACCAACTGCTTAATGTCCCAACGCTCGAGATCAAATATCACGAAACGGTCACCCATCCAAAGACTGACCGGATCTGACGTTGCATAACTTCGGTGATAGTTTACAATAGGGAGGCTCCACTACGCCAACGAACGAGCGATTAACTAATTGTAATCGTTAAGGGCCTATGTCGAAAAATAATTGAAGCGAAATGGGCGTGTGATAGCTTATATTACTGCCTGATGCGAGAGAAAGAGACAGGGTGGCGCGCGCGCCTGAAACGACGCAAGCATAAAACAAACTTTATTTAATTGTAATTGTACTATTTATGTAAGTTCAATTCTGCTCTAATCAAAATTTATAAAAAATCAAGCTCTTTTTTTTAAATCAAGCCTCGTGTTTCTAATATTCACCGTTTAGTACTTCCAAGCGTTTATCAATAAAGACGGAAGCTACTTTGGCTTGTTTTTCTATCGAGAAAATGTGTCTTAATCGTGTTTTGGCTCTAATCAAAACATCAATTATATGTTCAATTTACACATATCCGCAAATCATACTCTTACTGTTAGTACTTCATGAGATATGATGCTTTGAAGAATCCTATTTTTTTCACATAACCTCTTAAGTAATCGACGATTTCGATTAATCGAAATCTAATACCTAATCTTTATTGGTTTTAATATTTCTTTTGGCTTTTCCAGATATGCGGTTTCTCGGATACAGTTCCTGTAGTATGCTGCCTGGATAGTTCGGGCCCTACCACGTCACCGAGACCAGTTCTTACAACTTCAACTACGAGGTACTGATTTCAACCATCTTCAACATAATTAGATTTTGATTTGTAAACTAAATCGCCTTTTGCTTGTGCCTAGCGCCACAGAATAGGTAAATAAATAAATAAATATCTTGGACATTGTCACACAAATTGTCTAGTCACATTTAAAGTACCAGAATCTAGCCTGGACTTGTGTTATGATGACTAGACAACGATATAGAATATATAAATAGATACAAACGTCCATGACTCGGGTACAAATGTTCATATTCATCATACAAATATTTGTCCCTTACGGGATTCGAACCCGCGACCCTCGGCACAGCAGGCAGGTTAGGGCCGTCTAAAAGGTGATAGTATCCTAGGTGTTAGAAAAGTAAAAATAAAAATGTTGAACTTTTAAGGGGGTTGTTTAGACCATCAAACTGAACAACTTTCACTATGGGACCAACATAGAAATCGCGAAAAAAAAATCAGCGGTCCCACACATTTAGCTCGAGTAGATTTGTAGTTTAGTATGGAACCTCTGACTATTTATATGTGGACTGGTTACGCGTGTAATTCTACTAACAAACATTTCTGCCACTTTTTGCGGGGGCGAGGTAACATGAAATCTGCAACTTTGGATTTTATTCCCCATAACTTTAGATTTTAATTTTGAATGTTAAAAATCATGAAAAGTAGTCTCGTGGGAACCCCAAACGTTCTAAGTTCGAAGTTATTATTTCGCAATGATCAATTGTGCTTATACCGTGGCAGAGGGGAAATGCTACCGCAAGGCTAGAACTTATAATAATTAGTCAAAGTATGGAACGTACGATTTTGTTTTGCGATTTGGATATTGGTCCCATAGTTAAAAGTTTTTCAGACAATGAAGCTTCATTATGAAGTACGTATACGTAGCCCGTCGCAGCTTACGTACCACGTAGCTTACGACACGATACTGATTACGAGTGTTGCATCAGTATTTAAGTTGTCTAGTATATGAAGTACTTATACGTAGCCCGTCGCAGCTTATACGTAGCCCGTCGCAGCTTATACGTAGCCTGTCGCAGCTTATACGTAGCCCGTCGCAGCTTATACGTAGCCTGTCGCAGCTTATACGTAGCCCGTCGCAGCTTATACGTAGCCTGTCGCAGCTTATACGTAGCCCGTCGCAGCTTATACGTAGCCCGTCGCAGCTTATACGTAGCCCGTCGCAGCTTATACGTAGCCCGTCGCAGCTTATACGTAGCCCGTCGCAGCTTATACGTAGCCCGTCGCAGCTTATACGTAGCCCGTCGCAGCTTATACGTAGCCCGTCGCAGCTTACGTACCACGTAGCTTACGACGCGATACTGATTACGAGTGTTGCATCAGTATTTAAGTTGTCTAGTATATGAAGTACTTATACGTAGCCCGTCGCAGCTTATACGTAGCCTGTCGCAGCTTATACGTAGCCCGTCGCAGCTTATACGTAGCCCGTCGCAGCTTATACGTAGCCCGTCGCAGCTTATACGTAGCCCGTCGCAGCTTATACGTAGCCCGTCGCAGCTTATACGTAGCCCGTCGCAGCTTATACGTAGCCCGTCGCAGCTTATACGTAGCCCGTCGCAGCTTACGTACCACGTAGCTTACGACGCGATACTGATTACGAGTGTTGCATCCGTATTTAACTTGTCTCGTACTTCGCAATAAAGCTTCATTATGTAAACAATTGTTTCTCTGTGTACTATACAACGTGTTAATGAATTAACGCAAAACTAGAAAGTAGTTTGTTTAGAATCGAGAGCAGAATCAAATTATCATGGTTTCACAATCGGTAATTTTTTTTTAAATAATAAATATTTTTTTTTTTTTCATTATTTAAAACTATTTATTCAAATTCAAAACATTATAACAAAAATAATCTAATCCGCAACGCAGGCTTCGTCAAATCTTAATCACATACATCTATATCCGCTACAAGCTTCGTCAATGGCAGGACACAAGATAAAATCCGCATGCAAGCTTCGTCAGACTATCACTAACTAATCTAAAGGCACTGCCCTTCGCAACCCCGGCTCAAAGGTCCCAAAGATACTGGCCGCATTGCCCCTCTGGATGGCCAAAGAAATTCTCTGTACCAGAAAGGCTCCCGAGCGTGGGTCCCCCCCCTTAGTCCTCATACGCTGCCCTATCAATACCCTGCCCTATAAATAATTTGTTTGTAAAATTTAAAATTTACTGAATGCGATGTGAACCCACCGCTCGGGCACTCTCACTCTACTTACTACCAAAACAAGATTCTTAAAATGTATCCGTGACCACGCTAGCGCTTTCATTCAATGCTGAAATGATAACAAACCATTTTTGCCTCAAAACTTAAAATGCGAATAACTTTAAATTTTAACTATCAAAATAATGAAATTATTGTTTCAATCAATTTTGTAATAAATCAGTTGGGGTGTATGAGGTTTTGCGTTTATTCATTAACACGTTGTATAGTTTAACATCTACTGAATCCTCTCAATAATATGATTCCAGAACCAAAACAACGACAGAATACATACCTCCCGTTTATGACTACAAGGTAATAGGGGATGATAACAAAGAGGAGTGCGAGCCCATACCGAGGAACAAAACCTCCCCTAAAACGGGATCCAAGGCTTTTGACAGTAAGTACGAACTCTGTCCCTGTCTCAGAGGAAGGATCTCCATAGAGTCCGCATAAATTTACGATTGTAGTTAGTCTCTTTTGTCTTATGACGTACCTTTAATAGTAGAAGGAGATGGAACTATAGATATTTGTTTATGCGGCTGTCCACTTTTTTTTGAGCTAGTGTGTGTGAAAAGTGACCGTAAACATAAGGCCATATGTCACTTGGTGCCTTTTGTCCATACTACTTGACACCACACACTCAAACCTAAACGTCAAAAAAGTGGACACTTTACAATTGGTATGGCTCTCTCTATGCCTTTAGGTATAATCTCTTTAGTGCCTGTCTAAGAGGAAGGATCTCTCTTTAAGACTAGAGTAACTTTAACTTTGCACCTTATTGCCGTGCAGAAAGAGTCGCTATGTATTTAAATCTTCTATTAAGTGTTAATAATTATAAGTTAATAATTTTTAAGTGTTAATAAGTAATTCGAAGTGATTCTTCTGTACGGGTAGTAATAGTATTTATTCTGTGCTATAACTCACCTGACATTGATTGTTGCAGAATGTATAGATTATCAAGAAAAGTACGTGTACCCATGTGTAAGAAGCGTCACGTTCGTTGAGGATCACGCGCGCACAACGCGCTGCGGTCACAACGCGGACCAGCTCATCATAGGGGGGGAGGACGCGGATTCGGGCGAGTTCCCGCATATGGTGAGACCATACCATCCCTTTTTCGACTTCTTATGGTGCGCCTGGTACCAGAGTTTTTAGACCCCCTAAAAGTAATACGACTGTTTACCCAAACACCCTGTATGTTCGCAATTTGTCCAATTATCAAAAAGTAAGCATATGCTCACGACTATATTCCCGAAGGGGGTAGTAGAGATATTCTGAATCCTCAGAACAACCACGTTTCACCAGTAATACCGAAACTCTGTCCAATGTGAAGGGCGGTGAGCCCGTCGCCACTTATAATGGACAGTGGGTACAATACATGCTTCGAAATTGAAGCATGCAGGTTTCCTCACGATGTTTTCCTTCACCAAAAAGCCAGTGGTGCTACAAATCGTACATAAATTCCGAAAAACACTTTGGTACGAGTCGGTCTGGACGGGGATTGAACCATCGCCTCCTGCACGGCAGGCAAGGTTACTCGCCACTGGACCACCACGGTTTGCATCCACTTGTTGCATCTAAGACACATAAATGTTGCAGGTACTCCTCGGGTACGGAGATTCACCGACAGCGTCTCAGTGGCTGTGCGGAGGCTCGATCATCAGCGAGAGGTTTATATTGACAGCTGGACACTGCACTTCTGCGAGAGATACGTAAGTTTATCATGTCGCTCATCCGTGAGAATAACCACACAATTGCAGTATTTTCCAAAATTGATGCATGCTCACGACTATATTCCCCGAGGGGGTAGTCAGTTATATTCCGAATCCTCAGTACATCCACGTTTCACCAGTAGTACCGAAACTCTGTCCAGTGTGACGGGGGTGAGCCCGTCGCCACTTATAATGGGCAGTGGGTACAATACATGCCTCGAAATTGAAGCATGCAGGTTTCCTCACGATGTTTTCCTTGACCGAAAAGCCAGTGGTGTTACAAATCGCATATAAATTCCGAAAAACTCATTGGTACGTGTCGGCCTGGACGGGGATCGAACCATCGCCTCCTGCACGAACGGCAAGGTTACTCGCCACTGGATCACCACGGCAAATAAAGATTATTTTACCATAAATCGTACGTGCGTGTGTGCGTCAGTGCATGCTTGCGGGCGTGCGTTCGTGTTAGTGTTTCTGTGTGTGTCTAATAACTATATCTTCTTATCTAATAAAACGTGTCTCTAATATTTTATTTGTATTTCAGTGGTCCAGTATCATATGTCCGGATCGGAGCACTGAAACGAACAGATAGACTGGATCTAAAGTTTGTGTATGAAATAAAGAAGATATGGAAACACCCTGAATACAAATCTCCTGCCAAATATAATGATATTGCGTTGTTGGAAACTAAGAATGAGTGAGTATTTGGGTTTATCTTATACATGGTGTAACATAACTCTCTAGTACTTATTTAAAGGGATGGATTAGAACATCAAACCGAACAAGTTTCACCCAACATCGTGACAAAATGAAAAAATGTGCTGTTTCATACAACATTGCAGTAAACTGTCTACCACTTCAATACGTGGTCTGGGCCAAGTACGAGTCGGACTCGCGTACGGAGGGTTCTGTACCACCATACAACATTATGTTTACTCCGGGATCCTTAGCGAAAGCCCGACTCACACTTGATCGGTTTTTATTATTTGTTGTTTTACCTTATAATATACACTCTAATCACACCAAATGGGCTTGAGTGATGGTATTGTAATTTTTTAACAGTCGCGTCCACTAATCAAAGTTTTGTATAATAATAGTACTGTAAAAAACAAACATATTTTAAAAACACTTAAAACCTATCGGAACTGAGATATTTGACTCTAAAGGTTCATGAAAAAGTAACAAATGCCTTTAAGAATTAACTATTTTCCAATCAATCAATCGAAACATACCTACTCAGCAAAATATCCCGTAAAGAAATACAGAAGAAGAACAAGGCGATCTTAGCGCTAAAAAGCGATTTCTCCCATACAACCATCGAAGTTATTTGTGCCTTAATAACACAGCTCTGATGCAGCCTAGCAATGAATATCATATTTTTAAATATATTTTGAAAGGTCCTCTAAACTCTGGCAGGTCATAAAAAAAAATTTCTCCATTCAACCTTACTTTGTATGTTTACAATAAAGCTAAAGGAAAAAGTTGAAAAAACACGTATCCCTTAATTAAGTCCTTTTTTTGTAATTATTATTATTATTTGTTAGTAAATACGCCACAATAACGCATATTCTGTGAAAATGTCAACCGTCTAGCTATCACAGCTCAAAAGATACTGCCCCTTATATGTAGGACAGACAGACAGACGGACGGACAGCGTAGGCTAATGAATAAGCCTATTTGGTAGTCCGTAGTTGAATTGAATTTTTTTACATATATCCTTTGCTGACACTTTTTTTGGGGGTAATAAGACCGTCTAACTGAACATTTTTTTCTATGTAACCAACATCGAAATCGCGAAAAAAATCAGCTCTTCCATACAAATGAAACCTACTCGAGCCAAATGTAAGGGACAGCTGATTTTATTTTCGCGATTTAGATGTTGATCCCATAGACAACGTTGTTCAGTTTGGCGGTTTGATCATCCCCAAAGTATCAGCATATTAAGAAGGACCCTGTATTCTTCCAGGATGAAGTTAGACGAATTCTCAGTGCCGGCCTGTCTGCATATTGGTGATAAAGTAAAAGACGACAAAGCACTCGCCACTGGATGGGGATTGACTACCAATAGAGGAGAAAACGCTGATACCTTGCAAAAGGTAAGCTCTTTATACACGGTCTTAAGGGAGCACCGAGCCTCCGGTGCTGCCCACAATCGTATTTTTTAAATTTCTTAACAATTGACAACATTACATTTTTTTAACCACCTGTTTTTAATAAAAATATAAAAATAGGTAAAACAATAAGAGATACCGGGCTTATATTACAAAATAAATGTCAGAAATTATAGAAAAAATACAATATGCGTATCCACAACAGGCTTCGTCAAAGGTAATACAATACTCACATCCGCAACAGGCTTTGTCAATGGTAATACATCACTCACATCCACAACAGGCTTCGTCAAAGGAAATACACCACTCTGATCCACAACACGTTTCGTCAATAAATACATCCCGTATATCCGCAACAAGCTTCGTCAAATTCCTACACAAACAAAAAAAAAACAATCAAAAAAAAAGGGGGGGGGGGGCGGGGGGACCTACAACCTGTAAACCTCCTCCAAAGCCTCTCCCCGAGGGACGGTTTCAAGAACGCTGGCAGCATTCCCCCTCTGAATCGCCAAGCTTATGCGCTGACGTAGGTAACTGCCAGCCCTCTTATCACCAGTGGTCTCTATAAGGCGTGCCGATATCTCCTTTATAAGCTGTTTTGCATCGGGTCCCCATGGTCCCAGGGTCTCAACTCCCAAAGGAACAAACATATACCCCTCTCCAATATCCACATATTTCCGGCGCTTCGATAACTCCGCCGATGCCGCAGCAGCACCCGCACCCGACGAAGTCCTACTAATATGTGACGCCGCCAATGTGTCCACACAAGTTGCGTCCCATACCAAAGACCTTCCCAACTTCCAAGGCCCCACAGTCATGCCATCAGGACGCCTTCCATCAGTACGTAAAATACCCGATGGCTCACGTACCGCAGGAACATTGGAAGTTGTTAAGGCCCTGCGGATTATATCGTATCGTCGTCGTAAGAGATACCTATTTTTCCGATTTTATTTTTGACCGATATTTCTATTTTTAATTTACTTTTGAATATTCTGAAAAACAAAGGATTTATGGATAAGATACCTTGGCCGCAATAATATTAAAATAAAAACTGTCAAATTGAAAAGCAATTTTTTGTTGTTGAGAAAAGCCAAGCAGGTAAAGAAATAAAATCTCATTCAACCACTATTATATTTTTCAGTATTTTTCAAATAACTCGTGAGATAATGGATAGAAAAATCTGATAATTTTGATATAAGCTTTGAAACACATAATCTCCAAATGGTTTTCTTATTATGGTACCTTTCTTAAAATGAAATGTTGTCAATTATAGTAGGTAGTGTTCCTGCCTGCTGATCCGCGAGTCGCGGGTTCGAATCTCACAAAGAACAAATATTTGTATGATGAATATGACTATTTGTATCTCAGTCATGTATGTTTGTTTCTATACAGGGTGTAAGGAAAGTATCGTTAACCTTTAAACCACATACTCTACTCATCAAACTGAGCACATCAATCCAACAAAACTGCAAACAGAGTTTACCCAAATGTATGTCCCATACTAAACTGCAATACCTATTCGATTCAAACGTATGGGACAGCTGATATTTTTTTTGTTCTGACAGGTTTACTCCCATAGTAAAAGTTGTTCAGTTTGATGGGTAGACACTTTTCCTTACACCCTGTAGATTTATTTTATATCGTTGTCTAGTCATCATAATAGAAATCCAGACTAAATTCTGGTACTTTAAATGTGGCTAGATAATTGGTGTGACAATGTCCAAAATATTTATATTTATCGCGACGGGCTCACCCCCGTCACACTAGACAAATTTTCGGTACTACTGGTGAAACGTGGGTGTTCTGAGGTTTAATAATATCTCTGACTACCCCCTCGGGGAATATAGTCGTGAGCATATGCCTAATTTATATTTATTTATGATTGTAATAAAATTCATTAACAGAATTAGGCCCCCAGTTTTCCGATCTTTAAATAAAAAGAAATACATTTCTGTGTAATTCTGTAGGTTCTTGTCACCACTCCGTATCACTTGAAGCTGATAATCCCATCGTTTCCATTCCACAGGTGCTTCTAAACAAGTTTACGTCAGAGGAATGCGATGACTCGTACCCAGCGAACCGACACATGTTGAGAGGATACGATTCTACCACTCAGATGTGTTACGGAGACAAGAAGAAGTCCAAAGATACTTGCCAGGTAAGAAACTTTAAAAAAAACAGATACATGCAGACAGGATACGATACGATACTACCACTAAGATACGTTACGGAGACAAGAAGAAGTCCAAAGATACTTGCCAGGTAAGAAACTTTTAACCAAACAGATACATGCAGACAGGATACGATACGATACTACCACTAAGATACGTTACGGAGACAAGAAGCAGTTCAAAGATACTTGCCAGGTAAGAAACTATCCACCAAACAGATACATGCCGACAAGATACAATACTTTTCTACAGCTCAGATATGTTACGGAGACAAGAAGCTGTCCAAAGATACTTGTCAGGTAAATTATTATACTCATTCTTAAGAACACAGGGTTTTAAACACATTCTTAAGAGGAAAGCGTTCCGTTTAGTCCATACAAACGTATTCCCCTGTTTCTTCCCTGGATAATAAGAGCTAGAGATTAATTTTTACCATATAATCTGTCCTCGGGACCTCGGTTCCACGGGAAAACCGCGACAGCAATAGATCTGTTAAAAACCGATTATTCAAATTTCTTGCAGACCGCCTTTCCTCTTAATAACTATAAGTTAATTACAAATATATTACATCTGCCATGTCCGTATGTTTTTTGTCAAAATAATTAGTGCAATAATGGGCAACTTAGGTCACTCGTATCGTATACTATTTTATAGCACAGTGTGACCTAAACCCGCACTTTACGCACGCTTTCCCCTCCTGCCATCCGTCCGGGGCGGGTTTAGGTTACTTGTGCTATAAATTAATTAATATAATATACTAGCCTAATTACAAATCTCATGCATTTTAATATCCTTCTTACACTCAAATTCACTCACATACATACACACATGCACACGCATCCCCACACCCACCTTCGAACACAATACTCTTACATATTATATTCACTCACACAGCCAGTGTGGCATTCTGCGAATGTGACGTTCTGAGAATATGACGTTTTGCTAATGCGACATAATATTTCAGGGCGACAGCGGTGGCCCCCTCCAGATAAACAGTAAGCTTGTGCACTGTATGTACGTGATAGTGGGTGTCACGTCGTTCGGCAAGGAGTGCGGGTTCCCCGAGCAGCCCGGCATGTACACCAGGGTGCCGCCCTACGTGCCGTGGATAGAGTCTATAGTCTGGCCTAACTGAATTCATTATATTAGCTAGATTAACTAAATGATATAATCAAATAAATGCTTTTAAAAAATATTTACTGAGTTTTAATTTCATGTAGATACTTAGGAAGTAGACATTTTGCAATCAACTATGTGACATAATCGAATAAACGCTTATAAAAAATATTTACTGAGTTTTAATTTCATATAGGTGCCTACATAATCATTCTAGGAAGTGGACACTTTGCGAATGTGACATTTTGCGACTGTGACATTTTGATAATGTGGCATTTTGCTAACGTGACATTTTGCTATTACAATATAATATTTAAGGGCGACAGCGGTGGCCCCCTCCAGATAAACAGTAAGCTTGTGCACTGTATGTACTTGATAGTGGGTGTCACGTCGTTCGGCAAGGAGTGTGGTTTCAACAATATTTACTGTGTTTTAATTTCATATTGGTATAGGTATAGTCATTTTAGGAAGTATACATTTTGCGAATGTGACACTATAGACCATTAGACAATACCAGGAAGATGGAAATAGGTATATCGACAATACCTATTTTTGTGGCTATGAGCACTACACTAGCGCCCCTAGCGGTGTCGGACCGCCGTGAATTATTTCATGTAACATGTTAGTTCTTTGACTAATTATTATAAGGACTAGCCTTGCGGTAGCATTTCCCCTCTGCCACGGTATAAGCACAATTGATCTTGTGCATTTACATTCAATTTTACACCTTATCACTAAACGAGACAGCCTATAATTGCGAAATAATAACTTCGAACTTAGAACGTTTGGGGTTCACACGAGACTACTTTCATGATTTTTAACATTCAAAATTAGAATCTAAAGTTATGGGGAATTAAATCCAAAGTTGCGGATTTCATGTTTCAACATGAAATCCGCAACTTTCCTCGCCCCCCGCAAAAAGTGGCAGAAATGTTTGATAGTAGAATTACACGCGTAACCGGTCCACATATAAATAGTTAAAGTGTTAGTTAAAAGTTTGTTATTTTTAAAAGAAAATAAGTAATGTAAACACTAAAGAAATTAGCATCATTATCGATGTTAAAAATTTTAAAATACTTACCTATTTGTATAGAATCCACGATATTTGCAGTGCCAATTTACGTCCAAACTTTTATCCCGGTTTTCATACCTTTGGAGTCTATGCTTTGGAGATAATATTTCAAAAACCCTTTTTAGTGAGCACGTAGATGCCAATAGAAACTTCCATGCCAAATTTTAAGCTTGTAGTCTATACAGTTTTGGAGATTTCGTGTTAAGTTCGTGTGTGGATGTATTTGTAATTTTACACAGCTTGTCCGACAAAAGTACACATTTCTGCCACCCCAGATTTGACAGTTCCCACCACCACTTAGCCTTTGACTATTTATATGTGGACTAGTTACGTGTGTAATTCTACTAACAAACATTTCTGCCACTTTTTGCGGGGGGTGAGGTAAAATAATGAAAAGTCTCGTGTGAACCCCAAACGTTCTAAGTTCGAAGTTATTGTTTCGCAATTATAGGCTGTCTCGTTTAGTGATTAGGTGTAAAATTGAATGTAAATGCACAAGATCAATTGTGCTTAGACCGTGACAGAGGGGAAATGCTACCGCAAGGCTAGTTCTTATAATAATTAGTCAAAGAATTATCACAATGGGAAATTACACCTTTTTTTGAAAACTGTTTTAAAGTGATCCTGAGATCGTAATGAACCAGTAGAATTTTTATGTTTATTTTATAAAGCCGATAAATGCCTTAAAAACTATTTTTGATTTATGATTTTGAATTTTCGCGTGGAAACACTAGCTGACTTATGCTGTTTCTGCTGGTGACGTCACTCCGTTAGTAAACAATACGACTGCGAAAGACCAAGTGTAACAAGATTTGTGATTAATCTAGATTGTTTACTATTGGAGTGACGTCACGTCGGAAACCAATATGAATCCGCATGGCGTTTTAGACATTTGAAAAACAGATTAACGATTTTTTTAATTGAATTATATTGTACACTACATTTTCATGAATTAATATAGACGTTTCTCGTTACCTTTTTCGAAGTCTATCATAATCATAAATTTTATATGTTTTCTTACATATATGGTGTAAAGTACCTACCCTATATAACCAAACTCCCCTTGGTTACATCTTGGATTATGTTATTTTGTTTTCTAATTCGCAGATCGCGCTAAACTTCAAGAAAACATAACAGTAACAATAGAACGAGTTGAAGTTCCTCAAGGAAC
Organism: Agonopterix alstromeriana; assembly: GCA_963924505.1. Lineage (NCBI taxonomy): Eukaryota > Metazoa > Arthropoda > Insecta > Lepidoptera > Depressariidae > Agonopterix > Agonopterix alstromeriana. The sequence goes on along the minus strand of OZ004689.1, from coordinate 7,744,558 downwards.
GCAAAAAATTGAAGAAGTTAGTCAGTCAATCCCTGAAGAAAAGTTGAGCGTCATTATTGGCAGTTCTGAATCAGTTATTGACAATAACGATGTAGAAAAATTTTAAAAGTAGTAAAATATTAAAATTTCAATCTTATATCCGTTATTTCTATTTCGGTTTAGTTCCAAGGCCGAGATTCAGAGACGATTTTTTAGTCTTAGTTCGAATTAAGCAAGGCGAAAATATGGATTTTGAGATTCTGGAGTTCGAACTAAGACTTAAAAAACGTCTCTGAATCTCGGCCTTAGGTATAGAACGTGTTAATGAATAAGCGCAAAACCTCATACACCCCAACTGATTTATAACAAAACAATTTTATTGAAAATTTCATTTCATTATTTTGATACATAAAATTTAAAGGTATTCGCATTTTAAGCTTTTAGGCAAAAATGATTTGTTATCATTTCAGCAATGAATGAAAGCGCTAGCGTGCTCGTGGGTACATTTTAAGAATCTTGTTTTGGTAGTAAGTATGGTGAGTGTGCCTGTGTGGCGGGTTGAGATCGAGTTCAGTAAATTTTAAATTTCACAAACAAATTTTTTAATATTTTGAAAAAAATTACCTACGTTGAAAACATGATAATTCGATTCTGCTCTCGATTCTAAACAAACTGCTTTCTAGTTTTGTGTTAATTCATTAACACGTATATTCAAGGCCGAGATTCAGAGACGGTTTTTAATTCATAGTTCGAGCTCCCGTATGTCAAAATCCAAACATTTTCGCCTTGCTTAGCTCGAGCAAAGACTAAAAAAAAATCGTCTCTGAATCTCGGCCTAAAAGCTATAGAGCGCGCCTATCCGAGTATGAACCGTGAGCACAATTCGGTATGGCAAGTTTATTTTTATTTTATATCATCATTTGAAGCAATTCAATACTAATTTAATTTTTAACTGTAAATGTAAATGGCAAAAGTGGTCGCGATAAAATCATTCGAACTCCATATAGAAAAACCATTGCTTAATTTTAAGAAATAAAAATCACCTGTTTTCTCTTTCTAACTCTATGCTGGAAACAGAAACGGCAACATCAAATACCGAATTCTGACATACATATTGAATTTACCTATATTATTTTAAGTTGATTTTTAGTTAATCTAAAGACACCTCATTCGTTAAAATCCATCAAGCCGTTTCAGGTAGGGCGTGCCAAAGAAATAGACATACGAACATACATACATACATACATACATACATAGATACATACATACGCTCGAAAAACATAACCCTCCTTCTGGCGCAGTCGGGTAACAACAAATACGTAACAAAAACTGACCAAGTGTATGGTCCTGGGGCCTTAGACTACTTATATGAGGACAAGTTACGCGTGTAATTCTACTAACAAACTTTTCTGCCACTTTTGCGGGGGCGAGGTACGCAATTTTGAATTTTATTCCATTAGTTTAGATTCTAATTTTGAATGTTAAGGGTATATTACTGTTGGCGCGTTCCATACAAACGAAGTCTGGCGATATTTTCAATACTAACCGATTAAACTCAATGAAATTTTGCAGAAACAATCTAGAAACAAATTTCTATGCTTGTATCGTGTCAGATTTTTCTTAAAATGTACAGTTTTAAAGTAACAGTGCCTCAAAGATTTCCATACAAATATTAAATTAATCCTTGCATTGAAACTGTATATTTTAACGAAAATAGGACACGATACAAGCATAGAGATTTGTTCCTAGATTATTTCTACAAAATTTCATTGAGTTTAATTGGTTAGTATTGAAAATATCACCAGACTTCGTTTGTATGCAGCGCGCATTTACGCATTCGCATGTATAAGCATAAGCATATGCTCACGACTATATTCCTCGAGGGGGTAGTCAGAGATATTCTGAAACCTCAGAACATCTACGTTTCACCAGTAGTACCGAAACTCGGAACGCATTCGGAATCATGAAAAACAGTGTCGTGTGAACCCCAAACGTCAAAGTTCGAAATTATTGTTCCGCAATTATAGGCTGTCGCGTTTAGTGATAAGGTATGAAATTGTACATAAATGCGTAAGATCTTTTGATCTTGCACGTTGGCAGAGGGGAAATAATTAAATTTTTTCGCTTGGTACCTTACACACACGGCCGATTTTTTCAGTATTATCGAGATTAGATTTATGTTCACTTTTAAGCCTTTTCTATCGAGGTACAGCTGTTTATTACAGAGCGTAGGAACTCTAAAAATTAACGGTAAATATTTATATGAGAAAGCTTTCCCGATAAGTAGTTATAACAGTTAATATAACACTCAACGTGCATTACTCGGCCATCTCAGTAAATGGTTACATTACTAGTACTTACTTAAGAGGATATAACTCGGAGCGCGCTCCATACAAACGTACTATGGTGAAATTTTCAATACTAACCAATTAAACTCGATGAAATTTTTCAGAATCAATCTAGAAAAAACTATGCTTGTATAGAGTCAGATTTTCGTTAAAATGTATAGTTTTAAAGTTACAGTGCCTCAAAGATTTCCATACAAATCTTAAATTAATCCTAGCATTAAAACTGTATATTTTTACGAAAATCTGACTCCATACAAGCATAGAGATTTGTTTCTAGATTGTTTCTGCAAAATTTCATTGACTTTAATTGGTTAGTATTGAAAATATCACCATAGTACGTTTGTATGGAGCGCGCTCCGAATTATATCCCCTTAAACTAAGCTCACGACCGCTATCCTTCTCTGGGTGGCTAGAATATTATGTTACAATTACCTTCTGAGTGTAGTCTTAGACAATACAGGGTGTTAGGGCAAACAGTTGCATTACTTTAAGAGAAGTTTATTACGAATGCGTAAATGCGCGCTGCATACAAACGAAGTCTGGTGATATTTTCAATACTAACCAATTAAACTCAATGAAATTTTGCAGAAACAATCTAGAAACAAATCTCTATGCTTGTATCTTGTCCGATTTTCATTAAAATATACAGTTTGAATGCTAGGATTAATTTAATATTTGTATGGAAATCTTTGAGGCACTGTAACTTTAAAACTGTACATTTTAAGGAAAATCTGGCACGATACAAGCATAGATATTTGTTTCTAGATTGTTTCTGCAAAATTTCATTGAGTTTAATCGGTTAGTATTGAATATATCACCAGACTTCGTGTGTATGGAGCGCGCCAACAGTAATATACCCTTAAGGTGTGATTGTACCCATGATACTGAACAACTTTCCCTAAGAAACCTATAGGAAATTCGCATTTTTTTTTCGACTTTTATACTATCGTTCGATCAGCTGATTGCATTTAGTATGGGAAGTCCAAAAATTTTTTTGGGAATTTCCTATAGGTTTCTTAGGGAAAGTTGTTCAGTATCATGGGTACAATCACCCCTTAAAGTAATGCAACTGTTTACCCTAACACCCTGTATAATTATGGACAAGTTACGCGTGTTTGGATTTTACTCCATTACTTTAGACACTAATTTTGATTGTTAAAAATAGTCTCGTGTCGACCCCAAACGCGACTAGTTTGAAGTTATTGTTCCGCGATAATAGGCTGTCCCGTTTAGTGATAAGGTATAAAATTGTATGTAAATGCACATGATCAATTGATCTTGTAACGTGAGAGAGGGGAAATGCTACCGCAAGGCTGGTCCCTAGCCAAAAAAACCAGCTGTGTTACAAATTGTACATAAATTCCGAAAAACTCATTGGTACGAGTCGTCCTGGACTGGGATCGAACCATCGCCTCCTGCACGGCAGGCAAGGTTACTCGCCACTGGACCACCACGACTTCGTTTAAAATGATGCCAATTATTGATTTCAACTGAAACGCATTAAAGGTTTGCTTCAGACCATCAAACTGAACATCATTGAAAACGAGAAAAATTTATCATCTGTTCCATAGAAAACGTTCTCGACTCAATGTTGCTCCCATTTTAAAAGTTGTTCTGTTTGATTGTAGGTATGTACCACCCTCTTAAGTATGTAAGTAACGCATTTAAGTTATACTCCCTGTATTATACATACAGGTTTCTTATTATTATGCAGAAATTTTGAAAGGGTATGATCAGACCATCAAACTGAACAACTTTCTCTATGGGACCAACATAAAAATTACAAAAAAAAGATTGACTGTCCCATACATTTGGCTCAAGTAGGTTTGCAGTTTTGTATGGAACAGCAGATTTTTCGCAGTTTCCATTTTGGTGACATAGATAAAGTTGTTCAGTATGACGGTCTGATCATCACCTTAATAAGAAGGACCTTATACAAGGTGTTGCAAAATTAAAAATAAACATTTAAAACTTTTAAGGAGTTTGTTTAGACCGTCAAACTGAACAACTTTCACTATTGGACAAACAACAAAATCGCGAAAAAAAAATCATTCATTAATCGAGTACATTTTATCATCAAGTACCTACATTTAGCTCGAGTAGATTTGTAGTTTAGTATGGAACATCAGATTTTTTTTCGTGATTTCGATATAGGTCCCATAGTGAAAGTTGTTCAGTATGACGGTCTGATCATCCCCTTAAAAAAGTGTCATCATTTTAAGAAAGGAATATACGAATCTGGGTTATCTTCCGGCAAGAGGTCACTTTGTCGCCACAAAGATCTTTTCATTTTATTAATGACAGAAAAGGGCAATCTCTCATGTGGTTTCTTTTGTAGATAAATAATGCTTCAACATTAGTAAGTGGGGACCTAATGACGACATAATCTGAAAACGATTTAAGATTGAATTTATGATATACGTGCTAATGAATAAATGCAAAACCTCATACACCCCAACTGATTTATAACAAAATAATTCGATTGTAACAACAATTTCATGATTTTTATAGTTAAAATTTAAAGTTATTCGCATTTTAAGTTTTGAGGCAAAAGTGATTTGTTATCATTTCAGCAATGAATGAAAGCGCTAACATGCTCATGGATACATTTTAAGAATCTTGTTTTGGTAGTAAGTAGGGTGAGTGTGCCCGTGCAGTGGATTGAGATCGAGTTCAGTAAAAATTAAATTTTACTAACAAATTATTTATTATTTTGAAAAAAAATTACTTATGTTAAAAACATGATAATTCGATTCTGCTCTCGATTCTAAACAAACTACTTTCTAGTTTTGCATTAATTCATTAACACGTTGTATACCTACTTACTTGTAATATTTAAAGGGGTAGTTTAAATTCGATCATCAAACTGAACAACTTTCACTATAGGTATGGAGTTGGAGCCAATTTCGAAAATGCGAAAAATAGAATTTGATGTTTCATTCAAAACTGCAGTAGGTACTCGACTTGAATGTATGGGACAGCAGTTGTTATTTCTACCGTTTTTGTGAAAGTTGTTCAGTTTGTTTGATGGTCTAAACCATCCCTTTAAATATTACGTTAACGTACCCTGTTTCGTCTGTGCTAATCTGATACCTTTCTAATCCGCAACCTTTATTTAAATGATTATTTAAATGATCAAAATGCTTGGGTCTGAGGTCACTAGCTTATAGTTTATTTACTTTACTGTATAATATCAATTATTTTATTAAATAGACTATGTATTATTGTATACATAACTTTAGTTTAAGAATTATTATTGTAATAGTTATTAAGTCGTGTTATGTTGTAGAGTTTCTGGCCGCATCTTCTCTACAGCGACAACACGTTCCGACGCGGTGGTAGCTTTAAAAAAGATTTGACGTTTGATAAGTGTGCTGTAAGCTCCTATATTGAATAAATTATATTGACTTGACTTTGAACCCTTACCCCATTGGGTATTACCGTTGCCGTTGGCGCTCCATACAAACGAAGCTTGGTTATATTTTCAACACTAAACAATTAAAGTCAATGATTTTCTTTAAAAACAATCTAGAAACTAATCACTATGCTTGTAATGAGTCAGATTTTCGTTACAATGTATAGTTTTAACGTTACAGTGCCTCAAAGATTTCCATTTAGTTTTGAAAATATAACCAGATTTCGTTTGTATGGAGCGCGCTCCGAATTATATCCCTTAAGGCTCTACCGCTCGATTTTACGGTAAAAGTGGGTAACTTTGTAACCATTTATACATTAACTATGGCAATTTTTAAAACAAAACGGAACAACGGACACGATAAGTGATTTGGTGGTTCTCAAAATCTATTTTAATTAAACTGTAGAAAAAGGAATCAAAATTCACACCTTTTTTTGCAGTTGTAACCATTTTACTCTTACATTGTTGATCAGAAGAAAATGAAAATTTACAATTATACTTCACAATACAACATAGAATGATTTGGTTTTCAAATTTTTTGAATATTCATAAAAAATCATCTAATTTTTCAAAGAAAACGGCTAAATTCTGACCGGAGCCACGCGCTCGTTCATATCGATTAGTATGGAGAGTCGTGTTCCCGGGCGGATACGCCTTAAGCCAAAAGATTAGCCAGTGAGATCACAGAAGGAGATGTCACTGACACACCGCCCCGGAAACATCAGTCCGTACCAACTGTTGTTCCCTCTGGACTCATCCAAAGGGACCAGAAGCAGGTGGCCAGACGAGGAGGTTACCTGACATAGCACCCCAAGCTTTTTACTAAACGTAATAAACATACATACATACATATGCTCACGCCTATGTCCCACTACTGGGACATGCAGAACAGATCGCCACATGCTACGATTCTGACACGAATCTCTCGCCTCCTCGAAATCCATAAGTATCTTCAATACAAGCTCCTCGGTTCCGGGTACATTTTATTTGGCCCTTTTTCAGTACGCATCCGATTTAAATTAAATTAAATTAAATTAAAAATCATTTATTTCAGATTATTCATCCATATTGTGTTAGTAACAATTGTCTTATAACTATGTTATTTCACAAATAAATACATTCATTAATAATATTCAATAAATTAAAATATCAATAATATTAAATTACATTACATTACATTACCTACTACTGTACAAATGGTGATGAGCTGGCATGCAGTAGCATCCACCTCTGCACCATGGATGAGTCCCACCGCTCAGCCAACACGCTCAGGATGCTATTAGTACAGGTAGTGGATTTGGTCAGCGTACGTGCGCCTAGGGCGACCCCTTTCAACCATAAAACCGTTGAAAATCCGTATTTTCTTACAACTATCAATCTCGGATTTCCATTAGCATAATGATAAAATTGTTTTAATGGTATCCTTTACTTAACTAATGATCTCTTTGAACTCACCAAGTAATAAGTATATCCACAAATACTTATACTCCATTTGAAATAGCAACGAAATTTTAAGACTATTTTGAATTACAGGAACAGTGGCGTAGCGTGAGTTTCTGCCGCCCGGGGCACAGATCCGATTCTGCCGGCCCCTAACCATTATAACGTGTTAATGAATTAACGCAAAACTAGAAAGTAGTTTGTTTGGAATCGAGAGCAGAATCGAATTATCATGGTTTCAATATAGGATTTTTTTTTTCAAAATATTAAATAATTTGTTTGTAAAATTTAAAATTTATTGAACTTGATCTCAATCCATCACTTGGGCACTCTCACCCTACTTACTACCAAAACAAGATTCTTAAAATGTATACATGATCACGTTAGCGCTTTTATTCTTTGTTGAAATGATAACAAATCGTTTATGCCTCAAAACTTAAAATGCGAATAACTTTAAATTTTAACTATCAAAATAATGAAATTATTGTTACAATCTAATCATTTTGTTATAAATCGGTTGGGTTGTAGGAGGTTTTGCGCTCATTCATTAACACGTTGTATAAGAAGACCTACACAAAAATTTACGGAGCGAGCGAAGCGACCTCAAAATCTTTTTTGCATATCTAGTTAATCGAGTTCTGGTCTTTAGGTTTATCTATGCTAAAATAGAAACTTAGAGCAAGCGAAGCGAGCTCGACTTTTCTGATACAAATCTTTTAGAGCCAGAGCTTTTTAGGTTCAAAACCTGTGGAAAGAAAACTAAGTAAAAGCTAAGGATTGAGCGAAGCAAGACATTTTTAGTTACCACGCGTCTTAGCTGGTGATCAGAACTCTTTAGGATTATATGTAGGCACAGTAATTAGAACAGAAACTTAGAGAGAGCGAAGCCAGCTTGATTTTTCTCAATTCAATTTTTTGTTTACTGGTATCCGATGTGTGACAATTCAGCCAATGTCTCGTTATGTGGAGAGTATACGAAGGAAAATGATCAGTGGTATTAATTAAGTCTAGCGTGGCAGTTTTGCCAATGTAAGTAGTTTATAATCTCAAGTGATTGTTTTAAGGTTAAAACACAAAAGAGTTCACAAAATGGCGGAGCCACGTGCAAGCCCAACGCGCCGATACGCACGCGTCCGTACTCCGCCAGACTTGCAGCGCGACTCCTTGATTTTTCTCTGCTCTACGAATAGTTATAGACAGAGCTCAATCAATAGATATTTTTCCTGAATTAGCCGCCCCTATTAATGTGGCGCCCGGGGCCTTACCTCTTCCCACTCTTTTCAGAAAGCGAATGTCGTACTTATTGTAAAAATAAATTCTAAAACTTGAAACAAAATTGAAATTTTATACAAATAGGCCATTTAGTAGGTATATAACAAGTTTTTGCGGTCACTGGCTAAGACGCGAGCGATTGCATAATTTATTTTTAAAATCATGTTTTATTCTTAATATTAAGTGAGTAAAGGTTTTCAGAACATAAGTTATAGCCAGTAGAATCCCACTGCAGGGCAAAGGCCTCCTCTCACGAATAAAGGTGAGAGGAAGTGGGCCATACTCTACCACGCGGGTCCAGTGCGTGTTGGTGGAGGCAAGTTATTGGTCAACTTGCTGTCAGAGATTTTTCAAGCCGCCTTAATAGGCCTCTGACCTGGCTTAACGAATAATTACAACGCCATCTGACGGAACTATCCGAGACCAACTGCTTGCCTTCCGAAGCACGGAAACGCTCGAGATGAAATACCAATAAACGGTCACCCATCCAAAGACTGACCGGACCTGACTTTGCTTAACTTCGGTGATCATTTCCAATACCGAATCTCCACTACGTCAACGAGCGCTTAACACCCTATATACAAGGTGTTACAAAAGAAAAAATAAACATTTAAAACTTTTAAGGGTGTTGTTTAGACCACCAAACTGAACAACTTTCACTATGTAGTACTAAAAGTAGAGCTTAGCTCAAGCTTAGCTCGAGTAGATTTGTAGTTTATTAAGGAACATAAGATTTGTTCGCGATTTCGGTATTGGTCCCATAGTGAAAGTTGTTCAGTTTGATGGTCTAAACCACCCCCTTAAATGTTTATTTGTATTTTTGTAACACCTTGTAAACAGACACTCGAAAAACACAACCCTCCTTGTAGCGCAGTCGGGTAAAAAAGGTAAATATTAACACAAATCAAAGCCAATATACAGTAAAGTCTGAAAATAAACCCAAAATGAAACCAGCCCACCGTTAATAGATCAAACTCTGTAAACAATAGGCCATACAAACTCACCTAACTGAAAGGAGAGCCGGAGAAATTTTCCTTTTTTTCTTGTGTTTGCTTTTTATTTTATCGGATTCGCTATTACATTACAGGAGATCAATTTACTTAATTATTTCATTGTCATCGGTGATTAACTGTTAGAGCTCTGCCCCCCTAGACAAAGTGACATTCTATTTAGTCCGAGCGTAGAAGCCGTAAAATAACCAATTAAAATCCGTCCGCTGAAAGATTGCGTTTGACAGTTACCATAAAATTGTAAAAAACTGAATGAAAATATTGTTTACCTGTGCTCACTCTAGTACACAGGGCACTAGCTGGCCTTTTAAATTCAAAAAGCTACTAAATAATGATCGGCATTTATAGTTTTCATTCAGTTTTTTCAATTTTATGGTAACTGTCAAACGCAATCTTTCAGCGGCCGGAATTTAGTTATAATAATATTAGAGTTGATGATGTGTCAACAATATACGTGTTAATGAATTAACGCAAAACTAGAAAGTAGTTTGTTCACAATCGAGAGTAGAATCGAATTATCATGTTTTCAATAAGGGATTTTTTTTTCAAAAAATTAAATAATTTGTTTGTAAAATTTAAAATTTACTGAACTCGATCACAACCCACCGCTCGGGCACTCTCATCCTACTTACTACCAAAACAATATTCTTAAAATGTTTACATGAGCATGTTATCGCTTTCATTTATTGCTGAAATGATAACAAATCATTTTTGCTTGAAAACTTAAAATGCGAATAACTTTAAATTTTAACTATCAAAATAATAAAATTATTATTTCAATCTAATTATTTTGTTATAAATCAGTTGCGGTGTATGAGGTTTTGCGCTTATTCATTAACACGTTGTATATCGGGTACATGTTAATATACATATTTATAAAATGTTATAACACTTTCGAACTTATGGTAAATACACTTTAGGTATTCTCATTATCTCATATTAATATTGATCTAAAATTGAATATTTCTGGTTTCAACTGTCATTATGTGTTGTTAGCTTCATATTATACAGTTGTTATAAATGTTAGATATCGGCGAACTAGGTTACGAACTATTATCTAAAGCAAGTTGTGTCGCGCTGCAAGTCTGGCGGAGTACGGACGCGTGAGTATCGGCGCGTTGGGCTTGCACGTGGCTCCACCATTTTGTGAACTCTTTTGTGTTTTAACCTTAAAACAATCACTTGAGATTATAAACTACTTACATTGGCAAAACTGCCACGCTAGACTTAATTAATACTACTGATCATTTTCCTTCGCATACTCTCCACATAACGAGACATTGGCTGAATTGTGATAACACATCCGATGCCACTAAACAAAAATTGAATTGAATTGAACTAAAGCAACTCTAGTTTTTATAATTTTTTGGGGTATAACTCTACGTCATATACCTAATAATATATTTTAAATATGCAGACTTTAATAATATCAAAACCAATTTTTCTTCAGCCGGTGGACTAATTGGCGTTGACGCCAGTAGAAAATAACAGAATGTAGGGATTTAACATTAGCGATCGAAACATTTTGACTATCGCTAATGTCAAATCCATACATGGTCTAGGGCCCCAGCCCCCGTAGACAAAGTGACATTCTATTGGCGTAGACGCTAGTAGAAAATGACAGAATGTATGGATTTGAGATTAGAGCGATCGAAACATTTTGACGTTTGCTTTCGTCACCATACGTCAAGACCATACAATTTTATGTTTTCTACTGTCGTTAAGAGAAGTTTATTCCGAATGCGTAAATGCGCGCTGCACACAAACGTAGTCTGGTGATATTTTGAATACTAACCGATTAAACTCAATGAAATTTTGCAGAAACAATCTAGAAACAAATCTCTATGCTTGTATCGAGTCAGATTTTCCTTAAAATGTACAGTTTTAAAGTTACAGTCAGTGGCGGATTTACCAACAGGCTGAGTAGGCTCGAGCCTAGGGCGGCAGATTTTGGGGGCGGCAAATTTGGGGACCGAATTTTTTTTTTACCTCATAGAAAACAAAAAGATTTTTCCATGCCGGTTTTCTGATGTCTTACAGATAGAAGTCTGCAACAAATTTTGCCGATGACTTTTCTTTCTCACTTGTCATTGCACATTCCGAGAGTAGCAAACTTCCATATTCTAGAGTAAAGCAGCTAGTTCGCCGCCCCTCAACCAGTAATCGGCCTCTCGCCTCTGTGTCCTTTGCCCACACTTTTTATGAGTAAAAGAGCGAAATTGTAGAAAATATATTCCCCTCTTCCCACTAACAACCCATACATGCTAGTCCTACTACTGGTTGGAGGCTACGAACTGGATGGTTTGTATATAATTTGTGGCGGCGCCCATACATGATTGAGCTTCGATTAGCTCAAAAATATACCGAAAAATTATTTTACGTGCAATTTCAACGAAATTGTTGCATTGTAAAAATAATGTATGATATGACAATTGTAGAGGCAAGGGCGGCAAAAACTATTCAGCCTATACCTTGAAAATTTGTAAATCCGCCACTGGTTACAGTGCCTCAAAGACTTCCATACAAATCTTAAATTAATCCTAGCATTGAAACTGTATATTTTAACGAAAATCAACATAACATATTAAACATTTAAGGGGGTAGTTTAGACCATCAAACTGAACAACTTTCACTAGGGGACCAATATCGAAATCGCGAAAAAAATCAGATGTTCCACACTAAACTACAAATCTAATCGAGCTAAATGTATGGGACAGCAGATTTTGTTTCTCGCGATGTCGATCTTGGCCCATAGTGAAAGTTGTTCAGTTTGATGTCAGCAATCCCCTTAAAAGTTTTAAACGTTTATTTTTCCTTTTGTAACACCTTGTATAATTTGTGTTGACGAAGTCGTGGGTAAACTCTAGTATGATATACTTTTGTTTGACATCATTTTGTCAGCACGTCTAGTAGAATTTCTCTACAAGCGCGCGACGCGCCTTCGCTGCATAGAAAATAACCTGCACGTCTAGCATGATTTCTCTACTTGCGCGCGACTCGGCTTTTTCCCATGCTACAAGTCGCGGCAAGCGCGGCTTTCGCTCTCCGAAAAGTGCGGAAACAGGTTATTTTCTATGCAGCGAAGGCGCGTCGCGCGCGTGCAGAGAAATCATACTAGAAGTGCTGTTCCTGCGCTTTTCGGAGACCGAAAGCCCGCTTACCGCGACTTGTATAGTATGGATAAAAGCCGAGTCGCGCGTAGGTATAGAAATCATGCTAGACATAGTATTGATGGTGGCTAGTGGTTTGAAATCGTTGTATCGGCGCCATCGTTGAAAATAAACAATAAAATGAAACGGCATTCAAACCCATTATTGTAGCGATAAAGCGTTAGCGGTGGCCCACAGAGAAATTACACGTTCCCCTATACTCCATTCCTAATAGCAACGAAATTTTAAGCCTATTTTGAATTACAGAAACAGAGATTCACTCTTAGCCAAAGTTGTGGGCTTGTCCATATGGGTGGATCCGCGCCGGATCGGAAGAAATGGAGAATATTACATACATACATACATAAGCTCACGCCATTGTCCCATGGGGGTAGGCAGAGACCACGGACCGCCACACGCTACGACTCTGGCACACCTCTTTAGCCTCATTCACATTCATACATCTTTTCATGCACTTCCGTCGATTGAGGGTGCTACGCACTTGTCCTTTTCGGAAAAGATCATTGATTTGATCATGGTATGTTTTCCTCGGACGGCCTCTCCCAACACTTCCGCTCACCTTTGCTTGGTATATTTCATTCGTAAGTCTTCTTTCATTCATTCTCGGAGAATATTAAGAGAAGTTTATTCCGAAGGCGTAAATGTGCGCTGCATACAAACGAAGTCTGGTGATATTTTCAATACTAACCAATTAAACTCAATGAAATTTTGCAGAAACAATCTAGAAACAAATCTCTATGCTTGTATAGTGTCAAATTTTCATTAAAATATATAGTTTCAATGCTACGATTAATTTAAGATTTGTATGGAAATCTTTGAGGCACTGTAACTTTAAAACTGTACATTTTAAGGAAAATCTGGCACGATACAAGCATAGATATTTGTTTCTAGACTGTTTCTGCAAAATTTCATTGAGTTTAATTGGTTAGTATTAAAAATATCACCAGACTTCGTTTGTCGTTTGTATAGAGCGCGCCAACAGTAATATACCCTTAAAAAGTAAAATTATCTAGTCACGTTATATAGCTATTCCTTTGTATGTACCTAAGCTTGTCCTTTTAATGTCACGTTAACAAAGGTTTAAAGTCTCGGTTAAATGTTTAAAATTAAACCTGAAACAGCTTGGGGGCATGTCAAGTTAATAATATACAAATCCAAGCTAAAATATGTACCTACTTACTAAGAGGATATACAGGGTGTAACAAAACACCCTAGTAATACTTAAGGGGGTTTAGACCATCAAACTGAACAACTTTTAGTATGGAGCCAACATCGAGAAGGAATAAGAAAAATCTGCTGTCCCATACATTTTAGTCGAGTCGGTATTGCAGTTTAGTATGGAAAAGCTGTCAGGTTTGCTTCCATAGAAAAAGTTGTTCAGTTTGATGGGTAGAGTTTTGTGGTTTAAAGGTGATGATACTTTTCCATACAATCTGTACAAGGTGTTTCAAAAATGCAAATAAACATTTACAGGGGTGGTTTAGAACATCAAACTGGACAACTTTCACTATGAGACCAATATCGAAATCGCATAAAAAAAACCGATGTTCCATATTAAACTACAAATGTACTCGAGTTAAATGTTTGGGACTGCAGATTTTTTTTTTGCGATTTCGATGTTGACCCCTTAGTCAAAGTTGTTCAGTATGATGGTCTAAACTAAACAACTTTTGTAACACCTTTAGTCGGGGAAATCTACGGATTTTTGTATGGAGAAGGTTGCATTAATTGCACTTTTTGGTGAAAATTTGGAATATAGTAGATACATACCTGAAAAACATAAATTCTGAATAATCCCCGATTTTTTAAGTTTTATTATTGAATAATTAAGACATTTATAAAACATTAAATTTAGGTATGAACAAAAAATTTTTGAAAATTCGTTAAAAATGCATTTTTTTTTCAAAGAAAACGGCTAATTTCTGACCGGAGCTACGCGCTCGATCGTAACGATTAGGAATAGAAATAGAAATAGAAATATCATTTATTTGCCTTAAAACAGGTATACAAAAGATGTCAAAATATAATAAAATAAGCTTCTTCTGTTCAGCTGTAGCAACAGCATGCAAATGTGTAACAACTTAAAAAAACTAAAACCTTTAATACTAACATTCTGTAATTATTTTACATCTACTATTTAAAATTTAAAAACTCTTCAACGCTATAAAAACTATGTTGCACTAGCCATCTGTATAAATTATTTAACATTAATTTAGTGTTTTGTTGTTTAAAGTTTTCGGAAATTTTATTATACAGGGTTACAGGTTAAGTCGACCTAAATCCTTTAAGAGGTGATAGTTTCCATCATTCCTGACTGATTTGACTATGGAACCCCATACCCTAAACTTAACCGTTCTCAAATTATGGGACTTTGAAGTTTTTTTTAAAAAAATCCAGATTTTTTTGTCTAATGTCCCCTTTTTTTGTGTTTTGTACATCTAATGTTTTTGTTTTTGTATTTTTTGTGTAGCAGATTAGCTGCTTCATTATTTTAAACACAAAAACTGCAAGTAACTGTACCAACTGAGTCGTAATAGACGATTGATTGTTAAAAAAAGAAATAAATTTGTGAAAAGTTTATTTTTCTTTCTTTTGTATTTTAAAAAAAGTCTAAGACAGTTGTGCTGCAGATGTGTTTAAAAATATCTACGGTTCTTCAGCTTTCCGATAAGGTATAATTTGCTAGGGTGTTATCAGGATTCTCGGAAAAAACATCGATGAAAGACTCCCAGGTAATAACAAAAATAACGGTATTTCGTAAAGTTGCTCGCAACGCCCATTGTCTTGCAATGGGTACAATGGGTAGCGCGTCACGTGCGAGCGGGATATCATACAATGTAAACGGGTGCAAGAGAGACAAGTTATTTCAAACGCCATTTTGTTGTTATTGTGTTTGGTTATGGTTAGTCTGCTTACGCCATTCGTCCGTGGTAGATGCGATACTTGGTGCTCTTCGTTTTTTACTCGACTTAGCTTGTTTTTCTGGACTGTTTCCTCCTATTCGTGACTGTGCTTGTTAACTGGACCTTGATTTGTGCTTCTGATTTGGAACTGTTGAAGATGGCGACCTTTACGAACGAAGAATATGCTGATATTTTGATTTGTTATGGGTACTGCAACTGTGTATCCTTACAAGCTCGTCAAGAATACATAGCACGTTTTCCTGACCGCCGAATTCCGGATATTAGTGTCTTCGACGGAGTTTACCGACGAATTAGAGAGACTGGCTCTGTTTCGAGGCGACGAACAGACCTGGGTAGACCACGTATTAATGATGATGATGAAGAGGAAGATAATGAGATTGTTCGACGATTTCGACTGGATCCGACTACGTCAACCAACGTTGTTGCCCGAGAACTTGGAATCTCACAATGGAAAGTGTGGTTTACTGTGCATACTGCCGGTCTCTACCCCTACCACTACACGCCAGTGCATGTTATCGAAGAAGGAGATCCTGTGAGGAGGCTGGATTTCTGCAGGTTTATGTTGAATGCAGATTTGGAAGATCCTTCGTTTTTTCGAAGCATCTTGTGGACTGACGAGTCCAAATTTGATCAAGATGGGATAACCAATTATCATAACGCCCATCATTGGGCTCCGAAAGCAGGAAGAAATCCTAATAAGAAAAGGGTAAAGGGGTCACAGAGACGTTTCAGCCTTAACGTATGGATGGGAATAATTTCAAACCATCTGGTTGGGCCTTACTTTCTTCCTCCAAATTTGGATGGAGAGACCTATGAAAATTTTTTAAGGCAAGATTTACCCGATTTGCTCGACGACATACCATTAAACCTCATTCGAAACATGTGGTTTCAGCACGACGGGTGCCCCGCGCACTTTAGAAGGAGTGTCAGAGAGTGGCTAGACACTAATTACCCAAATAAGTGGATCGGGAGAGGTGGGCCTACACCGTGGCCAGCTAGAAGTCCAGATTTGACACCAATGGATTTTTATGTGTGGGGGCACATGAAAAGTTTGGTTTACGATGAACCTAACCCAATAACATCTGTTGATGTTTTGAGGCAGAAAATAATTGATGCTGCTAACGAAATAAGAAGAGGACTCACAACTGGGGTAGTGAAAAGTGGCTTAAGGCACAGAATGCGTGTATGTGTGCGAAATAGGGGCGGACATGTGGAACATGTATTGTAAAAATGATTAATAAACCTCATTCGTTACCTATTTGGATTGTTTTATTTTGTTTTCTGAGTAAAGTTAAATTTGACGCTTAAATATCGTTATTTTTTACTACTACCTGGTAGCATATCATCGATGTTTTTGTTATAAAATTCCAATAATACCCTATTGTATTATACCTTATCGGAAAGCTGAAGAACCGTAGATATTTTTAAGCACATCTGCAGCACAACTGTCATAGATTTTTTTTTAAATACAAAAGAAAGAAAAAAAAAACTCTTCACAAATTAATTTCTTTTTTTAACTATCAATCGTCTAATACGACTCAGTTGGTACAGTTACTTGCAGTTTTTGTGTTTAAAATAATGAAGCAGCTAATCTGCTACACAAAAAATACAAAAACAAAAACATTAGATGTACAAAACACAAAAAAAGGGGACATTAGACAAAAAAATCTGGATTTTTTTAAAAAAAACTTCAAAGTCCCATAACTTGAGAACGGTTAAGTTTAGGGTATGGGGTTCCATAGTCAAATCAGTCAGGAATGATGGAAACTATCACCTCTTAAAGGATTTAGGTCGACTTAACCTGTAACCCTGTATATTTTGATACTCATATAGTAACAATTCTTCTGGTTTAAAGTTAGTCTGGGATAATAATCTATAGCAAGTCTATTGGGATACCGATTAGTTATTGGAGAGTCGTGTTCTCGGGCGGATACGCCTTAAATGTATAGTTTAATGTTACAATGGTTCAAAAAGATTACGTTTATTTGTGGGTTTTTCTTTTGGTTCTCGTAATTAGTTTAGTTTATTATGTTGTATTGTTGTATACAGGGTCCTTCTTAATATGCTGATACTTTTTAAGGCTATGATCAGACCATCAAACTGAACAACTAAGGGACCAACTTTGAAATCGCGTTAAATATATTTCATTTATTATCATGCGCGCTGCATACAAATGAAGTCTGGTTATATTTCAATACTAACCAATTAAAGTCAATGAATTTTTTCAGAAACACTCTAGAAACTAATTTCTATGTTTGTATGAAGTAAGATTTTCGTTACAATATAGTGCTAGGATTAATTTAAGATTTGTATGGAAATGCTCTGTAACTTTAAAACTATAACGAAAATCGGACTTCGTACAAACATAGAGATTAGTTTCTAGATTGTTTCTGAAAAATTTCATTGACTTTAATTGGTTAGTATTGAAAATATCACCAGACTTCGTTTGTATGGAGTGCGCGCCGAATTATATAGTAGAAATTGCAAATGTTATTTCAAATGCGGCATCTAGAATTTCTAAAAAAAAATATAATATAAAATATTACTTTTAATTGTACCGTGTACGCGTATTATGCGACAAAATTTTGTATGAAATTGACAACTCTGCAACCACAATAAGAAGCACCCTTTTTGATCTCATCGAATCAAATTGCGCCCGCGGCATGATGACGCGATAGATCTCTATCGCGCACTAGCTCCCTTTCTCTTTGCGCGCGAACGAACGAGTTAGGCGCGATAGAACGTTTATCGAAGCACCATGCCGCGGGGGCTGGTGTTATAATTTTATATAGTTTATTAAACTCTTTATTTTCCATGTAATATGTTATGCAATACCAATTTTACACTTAATTTGGTTCTAATATTGAAATTCGGAATTTTCTGCTTCATTTGTCATGAAATGCTGAGTCTTTTATGATAAAACACTTTACATCAATCAATTCTTGTGAAGAACTACCTCCGTGGTCTAATGGTTAAGAGCATTGGGCTTTTGGCATGGTAGTCGTGGATTCGATCCCCACGGGGGACACCTATACTCCATTCAAAATAGCAACGAAATTGTAAGGCTATTTCACATTACAGAAACAGAGATTTGAAACACTTCCTCTCACTCGTTCTTAGAGCCGCTATAGTAACGTCCAAGGTATGTCGGATAGTATATGTATCCAATAAATTAATTACATTTGGTAATCAGAATTGGCCAGAAAGCTAAATAGGTATCGGAAAATCTCGTCGTCCTTATTTGGAATTAAGTATAGATGTCACTTTGTGCGTTTTTCCCCAGTTGGTTAGGACATTGCAGGCTGAATCACCAGATTGTCTGAAAAAGAAAGATGATTCCTAGCTTCGGATGGCAAGTTAAGCCGTTGGTCCCGGCTACTATCTCTGGTGGTAGTAGTCGTTACATAAAAACCCACGGCAGGGCCGTAAGGTACACTGAGAAAGATACTCTTTCTTATACTGTGACACAGGTCCGGCACTTCAAACAACGTTTTAGATTTGACATGATGACGTTCGCACATGCGCACTTTGCGCAAATTATGCATGACATATGTGTAGGGTTGACTTACCACGCATCGTATGAACATCATTATACATTTCGTTACTTTTAATAGTTCAATATGTTATTAAAAATAGTATTTAAGCTAAAGAATTACTGAAAATGTGAATTTATCGTTATTTTCCAACGTTAAATTTTACTGAGAGGATAATAATAAAATATACTTTATGTAGTTAAATCCGACGGGTGCGCGCGCCTGTCTGCGTTCCCTTGCTCGGCTCCCCTCAAGTGTGAGGTGAGGTGGGGTATCTGAAATCAGAAGGGGCGGGGAGTGGCCGTTCTGTATGTAGAACTATATACTATCACCTATTCTGTGACTGTGGTTTGATGGTCACATAAAGTAGGTATGTGACATATTTAAGTTTACACCCTCTATGTAAGGTGCAAAATAAGGCGGCTTTATCGCCACAAGGCTATTTCTTCCAGACAACTTTACGGTAAAGGGATTGCGGCTCGTAGATATAGTCGAATGATACACGTGGTGGATGCAGCTCTGTTTTAAAACTTGGAATAGTTTTGTTTGTTCAAGATAGTTAACTTAACTGTTTTTACAACTTTTAGAAAACTGTACTTATCTTATTTGTATCTAGATAAGAGTTTTGTGGTCAACAAAGTAAGTAATAAAATGAATATCGATAAAAACCCGACTGCATAAAAAACCTATTAACTGAAAAGAGAAAAACAAGCTCTATAATCACTAATCAGCTATAACAGCTTTATTTTAGCTAATATTTGCGTGTTATTAGGCAGGTATAGCAGGCGGGGACAAACCAATAACCCACCAAAAATCTTCTTTGTTCCCGTTTGCGA
Organism: Agonopterix alstromeriana; assembly: GCA_963924505.1. NCBI lineage: Eukaryota > Metazoa > Arthropoda > Insecta > Lepidoptera > Depressariidae > Agonopterix > Agonopterix alstromeriana. The sequence goes on along the minus strand of OZ004689.1, from coordinate 7,724,631 downwards.
TGCGTACCTAATAACACGCAAATATGTATTAGCTCAAATAAAGCTGTTATAGCTGATTAGTCATTATAGAGCTTGTTTTTCTCTTTTCAGTTAATAGGTTTTTTATGCAGTCAGGTTTTTTGTTTATCTTAATAATTTCGTTTATTTCATACTTTTTAGTCTTGTGTCGAAACGGTAACATAAAAGTACTATAATATTTACATATTTGGAATCGTCTGATTAATGTAATTTTTAACAAAAAAAAATTATTGTCCTCTCTTTTTTATTTCGCAGACGCCATATTAAAATAATATAGCCTATGTCACTCTCACAATTTTTACAAATCTAATGACACCTCATACGTTAAAATCCATCCAGCCGTTTAGGCTGTAGGCCGTGCCAAAGAAATAGACATACAAACATACATACATACATACATACGCTCGAAAAACATAACCCTCCTTCTGGCGCAGTCGGGTAAAAAAACAACTAAATGCATTTTAGAACTTTGTTACAATTTATCTAGCATGGGCGGGAAGGGAGCGCAAGGGTATGCACTTGCACGGTAGTTGCCCGTCACAATATACAGACTTAGAAGAGGGCTTTTTGTTTTCATAAAGTCTAAAAACCGGCCATGTGCGTGTCGGGCCACGCGCAGGGTAGGGTTCCGTAGTTGCCCGAACGTTCCGTAGTTGGACTTAGAAGGGGGCTTTTTGTTTTTATACTACGGTTTAACGGCTAATAAAGTCTAAAAAGTACATTTTACAAGTTGGTCGACTATTACTCGTTAACTTGTAAAGCTTACTTAGCGGTGATAATTTTCCTTTTAACTTCGTTATATACACTACTGCCGTGAATTCAGTAACCAGAAACAATCGTTTAGCTGGCAGAGGGACACTTGACTCTAAAAATAATGTGCACTTTAAGAGGCTATGTGAAAAAAATAGGATTCTTCAAAGCATCATATCTCATGAAGTACTAACAGTAGGAGTATGATTTACGGATATGTGTAAATTGAACATATAAATGAAGTTTTGATTAGAGCCAAAACACAATTAAGACACATTTTATCGATAGAAAAACAAGCCAAAGTAGCCTCGGTCTTTATCGATAAACGCTTGGAAGTGCTAAACGGTGAATATTAGAAACACGAGGCTTGATTTAAAAAAAAGAGCAGGTTTTTTTATAAATTTTGATTAGAGCAGAATTGAACTTACATAAATATTACAATTACAATTAAATAAAGTTTGTTTCATGCTTGCGTCGTTTCAGGCGCGCGCGCCACCCTGTCTCTTTCTCTCGCATCAGGCAGTAGTATAGCTATCACACGCCCATTTCGCTTCAATTATTTTTCGACATAGGCCCTTAAAGCTTAATATTGCGCTAACGGATCCCTAAATTGAAAAATCGCATTCCCACACTTACAATATTTTTAAAAGACCTACCCAACGATACCCCACTCTATGGGATAGACGAGAAAAAAAAATTTCTTTCCCACTTTTTGTTTAGGGGAGGTACCCTAAAAAAATAATTTCCAAATTTTATTTTACCACTTTGTCGGCGTGATTAATAAAGAAAATAAAGGAAGGTGAGGAAGTTTGAAAGTAGCACCTATGACGGAAAAATTGCAGGGTAATAGATTATCGTGGTATGGTCATGTAATGCGAAGAGACGAGTGTCATATTACGAGACGAGTTTCAAGTATGAATGTGGATGGCTGCGGTAGAAGAGGAAGGCCGAAGAAAAGATGGATGGATTGTGTGAAAGATGATATGCGTAAGAAAGGAGTGAGTGCTGAAATGACGGCTAAGAGAGATGAATGGAAGAGGATGACATATTGCGCCGACCCCAAATGATGGGAAATGGGCTAGAGAATGATGATGATGATGTCGGCGTGATTAATATGTGTACTCATGTCAAATTGCAGCTTTCTAGTATTTATTCAGTGTCTGTCTAACTATGAACACTACTTTAAATCCAAATGATCGATTATTCTTCTTATCGTGTGGGGAGCAAGCCCTGGTGTCAGAGTTTTTTCAGACCGCATTACGGCCTCTTACGTGGGTTTTATGTAACGACTACCACCACGATATAGAGATAGTAGCCGGGACCAAATGGCTTAACGTGCCATCTGAAGCACGGAATCATCTTTCTTTCTGACAATCAGGTGATTCGGCCTGCAATGTCCTAACCAACTGGGGAAAAACGCACAAAGTGACATATCACTAGGTGTCCCCCGTGGGAAACGAACACACGATCTCCGTGTCAAGAACACAAAGGGTATATTACTGTGTTGGCGCGCTCCATACAAACGAAGTCAGGTGATATTTTCAATGCTAACCGATTAAACTCAATGAAATTTTGCAGAAACGATCTAGGAACAAATCTCTATGCTTGTATCGTGTCCGATTTTCCTTAAAATGTACAGTTTTAAAGTTATAGTTCCATACAAATCTTAAATTAATCCTAGCATTGAAACTGTATATTTTAACGAAAATCGGACACGATACAAGCATAGAGATTTGTTCCTAGATTGTTTCTGCAAAATGTCATTGAGTTTAATTGTTTAATATTAAAAATATCACCAGACTTCGTTTGTATGCAGCGCGCATTTACGCATTCGGAATAAACTTCTCCGGAGACAGATCGATTATTTATTACCTTTCATTTCGTTTTCCGTGTTTGGGTTGTCCGTGAATTTGACACAAACCAAAATGGCTGCCATCGCGTAGGCTTAAATGCATTCTAATGAAGTAGTAATATTAGTAATGAATATAAGGCGGGCACCGTAGAAGTTTATCCAATGGTTTGACACCACGGGGCGCCTTAACGACAAAGATGCGTAGAGTTGACTTCGTATGTAAAAAAATATTAAATTTTTATTCAGATTTTAATTTTTATATCCATCATCATCATCAGACTAAAGTCAAAAGTCAAAATTGTTTATTCAAAATAATATCACATAGATATCTTTCTGACGTCATGTTTTTGAATCTACCACCGCGTCGGAAGGTGTTCCGTTGTAGAGAAGATGCGGCCAGAAACTCTACAACACACTTCTTTAAAACAAAACAAAAAAATATACAAAGTACGATTACAAAAATCCGATATTAAATTACATAGTGTAACATTGTCAAGACCAGACATTTTGGTCATTCAGATAATCATCGAGTTTATAGTAACCTTTTTTACAGAGGATTTGTTTAACATGGGACTTAAACTTTTTATCTGTCAAGTTTAGAATATTCTCTGGTATCTTATTATAATAACGTATACAGTGCTCCATGAAAGATGTGTTGACCTTACTAAGTCGAAAATGTGGGAATACTAATTTTTTTTATTTCTTGGATTGTAACTATGAAAAAGCTATCGTCGTCTATTAACTAAAATCTGACTTCATACAAATATAGAGATTAGTCTCTAGATTGTTTCTGAAAAATGTCACTGACTTTAATTGGTTAGTATTGAAAATATCACCAGACTTGTATGCAGCGTCCATTTACGCATTCGGAATAAATTTCTCTTAAGTGCTCCTAAAACGCAAAATGTCTTATAGTTTTTATTCTGTGTGGACATTTATAAAAACATTGTTAGTGCTAACAGCGACTCCATGGCTCTGTTCCGCCCTCACATCGCTCCCTTATATATAAATGTTGTCGAATCGCCGCCTGCATTCATTTCCCGACTTCAACAGTACGAGGCGAGGTGAGTCCGTCATATTAATTATTTCAATTTTCTTCAAGATAGTGTCTGAAAAAGTTTTAAGAAAATACCTAAGGCTATTTTTTTCTATGTCCGAGGCAAAATTATTTATATTCTTATTTTAAAATTAAGTTTTAAAAAAAAAATACACAATTGTTTGCTATTTTGTAGCTACGGATCTGAATTTTTTTTAAAAGAGAAAATTAATTTTGTTTTCAAAATTAATTAGTGATATTTAAAGAATTAGTTTGTCCAAAATAAATAATTAAGTGGCTTGGTACTTCGTTTCTAATTCTATAATAATGTGTTACAAGCACAATTTCGATTTCTCCATGATATTTGACTTTAATATCTGTGTATTTATAGGTATTTATCTACTTATAAATTATACGTTATTCTTAATTTAAAACTATTTAAAAGCTTGTAGTACTTAGTGGTTTCGTGTATTTATTAATACAAACTATTGTTGAATATGTTTTGAAAAAAAATACATTTAACAGGAAAATAGGGAATAAAAATATAAATAATACCTGACAGAGTTACCTATAATCTTAACTATTACAAAACTGTAACAGAAGTGTGTCTGTACATTGAAGATATTTACTTGAAAGAGATTACGATATGGTTTTTAGGTTTCCCGGACTCCAAATCAACCTTTTTTAGAATTTTTGTCATTCTGTTTGTTTGTATGTTTGTAAAAGCATCATCCAAGTTTTTGCGTGAACTGAATCGATTTTGATGAAACTTTTTTGTTTCATAGCTGACTTAATATCTTGTATATAATTAGTGCGGACGAAGTCGCGGGTTAGCTCTAGTATTAAATATAAACTTAATATTAATCTTAGCATTGAAACTCTATATTTTAACGGAAATGTGATGGCCACAAGCGCAGAGATTTAATTCTAGACTGTGTTTAATAATAAACTTAATTCATTGACATTCTTAAGAGGATATAATTCGGAGCGCGCTCCATACAAACGTACTATGGTGATATTTTCAATACTAACCAATTAAACTCAATGAAATTTTTCAGAATCAATCTAAAAACAAATTTCTATGCTTGTATAGAGTCAGATTTTCGTTAAAATGTATAGTTTTAAAGTTACAGTGCCTCAAAGATTTCCATACAAATCTTAAATTAATCCTAGCATTGAAACTGTATATTTTAACGAAAATCTGACTCCATACAAGCATAGATATTTGTTTCAAGATTGTTTCAGCAAAATTTCATTGACTTTCATTGGTTAGTATTGAAAATATCACCATAGTACGTTTGTATGGAGGGCGCTCCGAATTATATCCTCTTAATGAACTTCTAATGTTTTTAAAGATATTGTGAAATTAAATAACATATTTGAATTTATGGGACATAGCCGTTTTGAAAAATACCTATTAGGTTATGTACCTACTATAAATTATTTTTGATAAGCATAGCATATGCTTACGACTATGTTCCCCGAGGGGGTAGTCAGAGATATTCTGAAACCTCAGAACATCCACGTTTCACCAGTAGTACCGAAACTCTGTCCAGTGTGACGGGGGGTGAGCCCGTCGCCAGTTAAATTGGACAGTGGGTACAATACACGCCTCGAAATTGAAGCATGCAGGTTTCCTCACGATGTTTTCCTTCACCGAAAAGCCAGTGGTGTTACAAATCGCACATAAATTCCGAAAAACTCATTGGTACGGACGGGGATCGAACCATCGCCACCTGCATGGCAGGCAAGGTTACTCGCCACTGGACCACCACGGCTTTGTTATTATTGACTTCAAAACAACGCTATCTATACTCCATTCAAAATAGCAACGAAATTTTAAGGCTATTTAGAATTACAGAAACAGAGATTTGAAACACTTCCTCTCACTTATTCTTAGAACAGCTTTAGTAACGTCCAAGATATGTCGGATAGTATATGTATCCAATAAATTAATTAGTAATCAGAATTGGCCAGAAAGCGAAATAGGAATCTGAAAATCTCGTCGTCCTTATTTGGAATGAAGTATAGGTAGGTACTAACTAATGTAATGCACCATAATTTTTCTATTAGGTACGCCTGATGTACAGAGTCATACCTATATTATTAACGTATTTAAGCTTTTGTGTAACATAGGGGCAAATATCCGCAAATAGTTTTATTATATCTTTATTTAAGGCTCTACCACCCGATACCATAAAATTGGGTAGCTTTGTAACCATTTTAAACATTAACTATGGCACTTTATAAGAAGAAAATAATATTGAAAAATCTACAAGACATGAGAAGCTTTGACTAATTATTATAAGGACTAGCCTTGCGGTAGCATTTCCCCTCTGCCACGGTATAAGCACAATTAATCTTGTGCATTTACATTCAATTTTACACCTTATCACTAAACGAGACAGCCTATTATTGCAAAATAATAACTTCGAACTTAGAACGTTTGGGGTTCACACGAGACTACTTCTCATGATTTTTAACATTCAAAATTAGAATCTAAAGTTATGGGGAATAAAATCCAAAGTTGCGGATTTCATGTTACCTCGCCCCCCGCAAAAAGTGGCAGAAATGTTTGTTAGTAGAATTACATGCGTAACCAGTCCACATATAAATAGTCAAAGATGAGAAGTGATTTGGTTTTTCTCGAAAAATTCCGTGTTTCGGATGGCACGTTTAAGCCGTTGGTCCCGGCTTCTATCTCTGATGGTAGGTAGTCGTTATATTAAGGCTCCCGATATTGCCGTAAAATTTGGTAACTTTGTAACCATTTTATACATTTACTATCGCACTTTTTAAGCAGAAAACCAAAATGAACAATCTACAGGACATGAGAAGTGATTTTGTTTTCATACAAATCTATTTTAATTAATGAGACTGAAGAAAAAGGAATCTAAAATCCCCTCTTTTTTCTAGTTGTAACCATTTTACTCTTACATTGTTGATCGGAAGAAAATGAAAATTTACAATATACTTCACAATACAACATAGAATGATTTGATTTACTTATTTTTTGAAAATTCATAAATACTTTCACAGGTCAACTAAAAATGAAAGCAACAATGTTTTCATTTAGTTCAATAATTTCTTTACAATGTTATTTAAAATTGAAGTGTATAATAACGGAATAAGGTCTTTTTTCCTAAGCTGCTCAGATGTTTATGATCACCCTGATGAGATATATTTGATGTTCTAGGCGTGCAGATATTTTGATTGGTTATGTGTAGAGAAATTATTGAAAATAAGAACTGCTTAGAAATATTTGACCACCTTGTTTGCGATGATATATCTGATGACGACTGTACCTACCTAATACTTTTTATAAAACCTTAAGGGAATATAATTCGGAGCACGCTCCATACAAAGTAATTATGCTACGACGACTACGAAGCTACGAGTGCTACGTTTGCTACGCCGTAGGCGAACGTAGCATAGCCGTAGCTGGTGATATTTTCAACACTAACCAATTAAATTTAATGAAATTTTTCAGAAACAATCTAGAAACTAATCTCTATGTTTGAGTGAAGTCAGATTTTCGTTAAAATGTATGGTTTATAGTTACAGTGCCTTAAAGATTTCCATACAAATCTTAAATTAATCCTAGTATTGAAACTGTATATTTTAACGAAAATCTGACTTCATACAAACATAGAGATTAGTTTCTAGATTGTTTCTGAAAATTTTCATTGACTTTCATTGGTTAGTATTGAAAATATCACCAGACTGCGTTTGTATGCAGCGCGCATTTATATAATTCGGAGCGCGCTCCATACAAACGAAGTCTGATGATATTTTCAATACTAACCAATTAAAGTCAATGAAATTTTTCAATAACAATCATCATCGACTGTAATTGGTTAGTATTGAAAATATCACCAGACTTCGTTTGTATGGAGCGCGTATTTATGTTTTCAGAATAAACTACAACATAAAACGATAATTTAAACAAAAAACACGCCCGATTTCGCAACAATTCAGCAATTTTAAACCACACGTTAATCTGCTCAAACACTGCCTCTTAAATATTAAATGCAGTGATTAAAAAATCACTTAATACGCGCGTGTGTTAGGATTTTCTTTATGAAGTAGAATTATTCATTTAGTCGGTGTATGTCAGGTCGCAGAGTTTGATGTGGTTTTACAGATGGTAAATATAGTCCAGTCAATTTGCGGAGTCAATAGAGCCACGGTGGTCTAGTGGCGAGTAACCTTACCTGCCGTGCAGGAGGCGATGGTTCGATCCTCGTCCAGGCTGACTCGTACCAATGAGTTTTTCGGAATTTATGTACGATTTGTAACACCACTGCCTTTTCGGTGAAGGAAAACATCGTGAGGAAACCTGCTTGCTTCAATTTCGAGGCATGTTTTGTCCCGACTGTCGACGGGCAGTTTGGTGCTACTAGTGAAACGTGGATGTTCTGAGTTTACAGAATATCTCTGACAATCCCCTCGGGGAATATAGTCGTGAGCATGATGTATGAATTTTGCGGAGTTTTGTTAGGAGGTGTGGGGAGTAATTATGAATGGGACTTTGAAACTGTAACCGGCACCATTTAGTGACAAAAAGACTATCTAAAAAACATATTTAAAAAATTCGCTAAGCAACATAGAAATCAAAACTGTATGTCCCATAAACTTGCTTTTAACTTAAAAATATGAATACCAATGCACTCATTTTAATCAGATTTCACAATATTAATTATTTTTTAGCAATAAAATAGGCATCGTAATTTAAAAAACCGGCCAAGAGCGTGTCGGACTCGGGGTGGGGTACGCCCTATTTTTGACTTTGAGCGCTTCAATAGGTGCGTGCATAAATGAGAGATTAATTGAGGTGGGGCAAACAGACAGACAGACAGATGAGTCAGACTAATGTATTTTTCAAAGCCTTTCTAAGTAGACAAAAATATTTACACTTCGTTTGAAGTTTATACAACTTAATTTTTTATATAAAATTTATATTTACACTGTATTTTATTATGTACATTTCGTTATAGATGTTTTGCCTTTAACAAAACTTTAATATTACTATAATGGTAAAGCCTTAAAAATTTGCTAACAAAAATTTACCTTCACGTTTTTTAGAACGAAATATTTGATTTTTTTTTTATTTCGTGCGGTTGCTGACGTGATTTCTTTTCGTATAGTTCTAGGCTCAAATTGGCTCTTAAATACTAGCATAAGCATAAGCATAAGCATAAGCATATGCTCACGACTATATTCCCCGAGGGGGTAGTCAGAGATATTCTGAAACCTCAGAACATCCACGTTTCACCAGTAGTACCGAATCTCTGTCCAGTGTGACGGGGGGTGAGCCCGTCGCCACTTATAATGGACAGTCTCTTAAATACTAAACCGAAAAAAATCTCTATTCTTTATTAGTCTCTGTTCAACCCGTATAATGACTGGGCTAATATTAATTTTGGGACTTGGTACGAAAGATTGAAGAATTACAGTTCTAATTAGGGCCAATACAGGACCAAATCGGTACGTGTAGTCAAGTTATTATTTCTTTAATCTAAAAGACAATAAGAAACAGTGTAAATAAAATGAGGAATTATAAGTCTGAAAGAGGATGTATGATGGCAACTGTATTTATCTACTTTGAGCGCAAATATTGTGTACAAGCATTATAACGACTGTTCTGTCTTTCTTATAAGACCTATCCAATAACAGCTAACTCGATATAAAAGAAAAAACCAATTCTTTTTTCAGCCCCCGGTAGAGTCGAAAAAAAATGTGTTTTTTTTTAATTACGACATTTCTGTTTTTAGGTTACTGTTTTCCACAGAACATTATAAGAGGGGTTAGAAATGCAAAGTAGCGCTTTTGCTTCGGAGACGGCTGCCGCCACTTGTCTTCCCGCTCACGCTGCTACAATTACTCATGCCCTCTCGCTCGCACCACGCCGCGCGCCTTATGGTGTTATGCAAATCATTGCATAACCTGTGGTGACACGTTCCACGCCTACTTTGCACTTCTAACCCCTCTTATAATGTTCTGTGCTGTTATTTGTCTTCATGCGAAAAGCCAACGCCTAAAAATGGTGCCTCTTATTTTTACTTTTCCTACTGTATACGTATTTGTCCGATCCGCCCCACCCCACCGACTAGAGTGCGAAAGAGACAACTGCAGCTTGGACCAATTTTATCTACATAAAATTGACGAAAACAGCATTTCTTATTCCCCTGTTTCCTACTCCAACCGATTTTAAAAATTCTTTTTTTTTTGTTTATTTTTTGTTTCCGATGTGTTATCACAATTCAGCCAATGTCTCGTTATGTGGATAGTATACGAAGGAAAATGATCAGTAGTATTTATTAAGTCTAGCGTGGCGGTTTTGCCAATGTAAGTAGTTTAATATAATCTCAAAGAGTTCACAAAATGGTGGAGCCACGTGCAATCCCAACGCGCCGATACGCACGCGTCCGTACTCCGCCAGAATTGCAGCGCGACTCCTCTTAATAATTCTTCCAAGAATAATATGAGTAAGACTTTGGCTATGTCTGTATGTTTTGCTTTTTTTGTTTTTATTCGTCAAGTTTGTTTGCTGGATGTCTGAAAACGGGCGGTAAAATTGGTCATTTTCGAAGGTCTCTAGTTCATACAGTAATTAATTAATGCAAAAAAGCAAAATATAGGGGCATAGCAGAGGTAACATCGATTATATGGTAAAAAATTTGCACAACTTTTAACTAGCGGACAGTCAGTAAAATAGTGCTGCGCTTCAACGATTACTATTTTATTATCGATAATAATTTTTTCAGTAAATAATAATATTATACTACGGTGTAATAATTTATGTACGATTTGTAACACCACTGGCTTTTCGGTGAAGGAAAACATCGTGAGGAAACCTGCATGCTTCAATTTCGAGGTATGTATTGTACCCACTGTCCATTATAAGTGGCGACGGGCTCACCCCCCCGTCACACTGGACAGAGTTTCGGTACTACTGGTGAAACGTGGATATTCTGTGGTTTCAGAATATCTCTGACTACCCCCTTGGGGAATATAGTCGTGAGCATATACTTACTATACTACGGTGGTCATACATTGTCAATAGACTCTTTACAAGGGACCCTTTAACACCTTTTTATTTTTGTGACACCCTGTATAGATAGGACGGAAACTTCTTTTGAAAGCAGCGCGCTCGGGAGCTTTCGGAATAAACTTCTCTTAAACACTCAAGCTGATCTAAACTAAAATAAAAACCTTTTATAGACATCGTCGACATTCCAATTCAGGTTAGTTTATACAAGGTGTTACAAAAATACAAATAAACATTTAAGGGGGTGGTTTAGACCATCAAACTGAACAACTTTCACTATGGGACCAATATCGAAATCGCGAAAAAAAAATCGGATGTTTCATACTAAACAACAAATCTGCTCGAGCTAAATGTATGGGACGGCTGATTTTTTTTTTCGCGATTTCGATGTTTGTCCCATAATGAAACTTGTTCAGTTTGATGGTCTAAACAAGCCCCTTAAAAGTTTTAAATATTTATTTTTACTTTTGTAACACCTTGTATATTTAACAAATATTTGTCCACGTTTCGGACTGTAAGTTACTTAACTAATTGGAACTAAGTCAGTTATATAGTTTCGCTTACGTTTTGGGCTCTATCAAGTGGGTGATTAGGAAACTGTTTAGTTCTTTCAAACTTTGAAAACTATACATGATTGCGTGTTGAATGCTATTAATTGTTCGTCTGTATGTATGTATATGCTCACGACTATATTCCCCGAAGGGGTAGTCAGAGATGTTCTGAAATCTCAGAGCATCCACGTTTGACCAGTAGTACCGAAACTCTGTCCAGTGTGACTGGAGGTGAGCCCGTCGCCACTAATTAATTCGCCGTTAATTGTTCGACTGCCATAAATGTCTTCAAAGTCAAAGTCAAAGTCAATATAATTTATTCAATAAAGGAGCTTGCAGCACACTTATCAAACGTCAAATCTTTTTTAAAGCTACCCGTTTTGTCGCTGTCTTCTTTCTAAAGTAAAAAAAAATTAAAAAAAAGTGAGTTATAGCCTGTAGAATACCACAGCAGGGAGAAGGCCTCCTCTCACGAATAAGAGTGAGAGTGGGCCATACTCCACCACGCGGGCCCAGTGCGTGTTAGTGGTCAACTTGCTGTCAGAGAATTTTAAAGCCACCTTAATAGGCCTCTGACCTGGATTAACGAATAGTTACACCGCCATCTGACGGAACTATCCAAGACCAACTGCTTAACGTACCTTCCGAAGCAAGGAAACGCTCGAGATGAAACACCACTAATCGGTCACCCATCCAAAGACTGACCGGACCTGACGTTGCTTAACTTCGGTGATCGTTTCCAATACCGAAGCTCCACTACGCCAACGAGCGCTTCAAACTATTCAAGATTTAAAAGAAACTTTGCGTAATGGACCAACTTAGGTTTTTAGGAAAAAAACGGCCAAGTGTGTGTCGGGAAAAAAGGGGCATTTTTATATTTTGGACAGCAGTTTTAGGTAAGATACTCGATTGTATTGTTTTATTTTTTTTTAGTCTACTTATACAATGATTACGGAACCTTATCATGGGCGAGTCCGACACGCTCTAGGCCGTTTTTTTATTATTTTACCATGTCAATCGATTGAAATACTGATGGCCTATCACCTCCTTCTAGCTTTACAAATACCCCGATTCCACGGTGTATAATAAAGTTTACACCCTGTATATATGCATTTTAAGTTTATACCTTGTACAACCCTCCGAAAACTGAAACGGTGGACTCAGACCATCAAACTGAACAACTTTCACTATGGAGCCTACCTTGACAGCAGATTTTTTTTCGCGTTTCCTGAGGTAGGCTCCATAGTGAAAGTTGTTCAGGTTGATGGTCTGTCCCATACACCATTTATATGTACTCGTATGTGTGTAGAATGCACGTATCGTAATATTAAATCCATTGGAATAAAACTCAATTCCATTGCCATTACGGAGTGATATTGTTTTTAAATCTTCAACGCTCGTGGCATGTTTTTAATTCTCTCTTAGAATGCTTGTTTGGAATTCATAAAGAGTTACCCGACTTTATTAAAAAGAGGTATTTTAACCCTGGAGAATATAAGAACTTAATTGTATAGTAATCTTAGTTTAAACGAGCTATAAAAGTGCGAAGCGGACTCGTACTCGGGGAAATCTACGGATTTTAGTATGGAGTAGGTTGCATTAATTGCACTTTTGATAATTTGGAATATAGTCTTAACATACCTGAAAAACATAAATCCTCAATAACTCCCGATGTTTTAATTGAGTATTATTGAATAATTAAGACATTTACAAAACATTACATTAAGGTATGAACAAAAAATGGAAAACAGGATGGCCTCAAAACTAAATTATTTACTGTTAGTTTGTATACATTAAATTTGCTTTGTGATAATTAACTCTCTTTTTTGCTGGTATGCTGGAAATAAGCTTGCCCTTTGTAAATTTATATCGATTTAAAGATATTTCTCAGGTTCCTGAGCCTGCATAACCACGAAATCTCCACAAAACTGTTATAAACTAAAAGAAATATTAGTTCAAACTCAATTTAATAAAGTGTCTTTGTGTTCTGTACCACCATACAATATTACCCCAAAAAAATGTATCGGGATCCTTAGCGAAAGCCCGACACATACTTGACCTGTTTTTATTATTTGGTTTACGTTAGAGTATGCACTATAATCACACCAAGTTTGTTATTAGTTTTTATTATAGAGCAAATACAAAACACATTTAGAACACGGTTCTTGTACGAGGACCCTTAATTTTTGACCTGTAAACAAGAATAAAGCAGGTACGAGATTTCTAGAGTACCTACCTATTTAAATGTTTAGCTAATACCACACCCTGGACACTTTATACAAACAGGCTCAAACTGGCAAGAAGAGACTAGCGCATGTATGCTGAATGAGTGTGAGTGAGAGAGGAATACTACACTGCGAAGTTTATTTCGAATGCGTAAATGCGCGCTTCATACAAACGTAGTCTGGTGATATTTTCAATACTAATCAATTAAAGTCAATGAAATATTTCAGAAACAATCTAGAAACTAATCTCTATATTTGTATGAAGTCAGATTTTCATTCTTCTTCTTATCGTGTGGGCAAGCCCTGGTGTCAGTTTTTTCAGACTGCCTTACGGTCTCTGACGTGGTTTTTATGTTACGACTACTACCACCAGAGATAGTAGACGGAACCAACGGCTTAACGTGCCATCCAAAGCACGGAATCATCTTATTTTTCAGACAATCAGGTGATTCAGCAGCCTGCAATGTCCTAACCAACTGGGGAAAAACGCACAAAGTGACATTTCACTAGGTGTCCCTCGTGGGAATCGAACCCACGACCTCAGTGTCAAGAGCCCAATGCTCTGAACCACTAGACCACGGAGAGAGTCAGATTTTCGTTAAAATATATTTTGTGCTAGGATTAATTTAAGATTTGTATGGAAATCTTTGAGGCACTGTAACTTTAAAACTATAATGTTAACGAAAATCTGACAACATACAAACATAGAGATTGGTTCCTAGATTGTTTCTGAAAAATTTCATTATATTTAATTGTTTAGTATTGAAAATATCACCAGACTTCGCTTGTATGGAGCGCACTCCGAATTATATTCCCTTAATGTCGGCCACCTCACATACCAACGAGAGAGTCTGGGGTCAAAACAGGATTAGATATTAGGATTATTAGGTTATCAGTCCTTCAGCTGGTTTTAGAAAAAGGCGGCCGAAGCCGACTTTTAAAAATAATGAAGGGAAAATTACCGATTGGAAAATTAACGAAGTTTTGTTATAATTTTTAGAATAACCAATTAAATACAATGAAATTTTCCAAAAACAATCTAGAAACTAACCTCTATGCTTGTATTGAGCCAGATTTTCGTTAAAATATATAGTTTTAATCCTAGGACTATACATTTTAACGAAAATTTAGCTGAATATAAGCGTAGAGATTAGTTTCTAGATTGTTTCTGAAAAATTTCATTGATTAATTGGTTCGTATTGAAAATATCACCAGACTTCGTTTGTATGGAGCGCGCTTCGAATTCTATTCCCTTAAGGCGTTGTATAATTTACTCTATCTTCTGACTTGACTACGGTGTGCTAGGGCATAGGCCTACGGCGTAGCAAACGTAGCATTCGTAGCTTCGTAGTCCGAATTTAGATTTCGTTGAGTAATTTTTAGGGTACCGTACCCAAAGGGTTCCCTATTACCATTATAAGCTTATGCCACACGGTAGACACACACACACACACACTCGTTTCATACAAATGGAAAAAATTTATAAGAGGTACGCATGTGTAAAAAGAGGTCAGATACTGAGCGAGTGCGAGCGAGACAGGAATACACCATTGCCTAAATTTACCTACCAGAGGGGATGGGGATTAATGATGGTGGGGGGGGGGGAAGCCGAGCAACGGAATTCAGTCAGCCTGGCGCTGGATTTGACTACATAAAATTGTGTCTTTTCAGTGCATAAAAAACTTTGAAAAATAATGCTAAATTCACATTTTGAATAATTCTTTAGCTCAAATACTATTTTAAATAATAGAACGAACATTTAAAATGCAAATCGTGGCTTCCAACCCTACACACAATGTCATGTGCAGACGCCATTTCGAAATTCAAAAACGTTCTTTAGAGTGCCGGACCTGTGACTGTGCCCAAAGGGTTCCAACGGTAATAATATCCCCTGAATTTCCCAGCTGTCCTTCTAAATAAAATTCTTGACATTAAAGTAGTAATTCGTTAACTAACTTTATTCTAGAAACTTAACTTTTTAACTTTATCCTAATTGGATAAACATAAGTTAACTTTAGGACACAATTTATTTCAAATTCAATTTGCCGAATTCTAGTCGTGTCTTATTTACTTAATTCGTTTTGTAAAAGACGATTCCTGACCCGATCTAGAATCCAACTAGTGTGATTCCCATCTTTAAGAGGCTATGTGAAAAAAATAGGATTCTTCAAAGCATCATATCTCATGAAGTACTAACAGTAGGAGTATGATTTGCGGATATGTGTAAATTGAACATATAATTGAAGTTTTGATTAGAGCCAAAACACGATTAAGAGACATTTTCTCGATAGAAAAACAAGCCAAAGTAGCCTCCGTCTTTATCGATAATCGCTTGGAAGTGCTAAACGGTGAATATTAGAAACAAGAGGCTTTATTTAAAAAGAAGAGATAGATTTTTTATAAATTTTGATTAGAGCAGAATTGAACTTACATAAATAGTACAATTACAATTAAATAAAGTTTGTTTTACGATTGCGTCGTTTCAGGCGCGCGCACCGCCCCATCTCTTTCTCTCGCATCAGGCAGTAATATAAGCTATCACACGCCCATTTCGCTTCAATTATTTTTCGACATAGGCCCTTAAATAAAATAGTTAGGTACTCATAAACATTGATACTACTCGTAATTAGCAATTTGCTATACGATAACATGATGAAAAACCGACCAAGTGCGAGTCGTGCCACGCTAAGGAATTAAGAAATGATACGCAGGCTTAATGGAGTGTAGTATATTGTGGGTCGGAGATCGTCCGCCAAGAGTAAGAGATCTTACAATCGATTACAATAGCTTATACAACGTGTTAATGAATAAGCGCAAAACCTCATACACCCCAACTGATGTATAACAAAATAATTAGATTGAAACAATAATTTCATTTTTTTATAGGTAAAATTTAAAGTTATTCGCATTTTAAGTTTTGAGGCAAAAATTATTTGTTATAATTTCAGCAATGAATGAAAGCGTTAACGTGCTTATGGATACTTTTTAAGAAACTTGTTTTGGTAGTGAATAGGCTGAGTGTGCCTGTGCGATGGGTTGACATCGAGTTCAGAATTTTTTTTCTTTTACAAGCAAATTATTTAACATTTTGAAAAATGTAACCTATGTTGAAACCTTCATAATTCGATTCTGCTCTCGATTCTAAACAAACTACTTTCTAGTTTTGCGTTAATTCATTAACACGTTGTATATAATTAGAAACTACTTAAATGTTAACTAAGCATCGGACGCTGGCCCAGATTAAGAGACAACGGTGCAAAGTGCGTCTTGTGCATCAGCAGTTCCGTAGTGATCTACTTTACGTGAACTGGATGTCGGATGCTGTGTCAGCATCCATTACTCAGGCGCATTCCGTAGTTGCCCGTCACCTTTGACTATTTATATGTGGACTGGTTACGCGTGTAATTCTACTAACAAACATTTCTGCCACTTTTTGCGGGGGGCGAGGTAACATGAAATCCGCAACTTTGGGTTTTATTCCCCATAACTTTAGATTCTAATTTTGAATGTTAAAAATCATGAAAAGTTGTCTCGTGTGAACCCCAAACGTTCTAAGTTCGAAGTTATTATTTCGCAATTATAGGCTGTCTCGTTTAGTGATAAGGTGTAAAATTGAATGTAAATGCACAAGATCAATTGTGCTTATACCGTGGCAGAGGGGAATGCTACCGAAAGGCTAGTCCTTATAATAATTAGTCAAAGCCCGTCACAATATACAGACTTGTCAGAATATTTGAATGTATGTACTAATGTTAAATATACTAATAAGCGAATATAATATTTGAATGGATTGTTGAATCTGTTAGTAATGTGTATTGTTTTGTATAAGTTTTATGAATATTCATTTCATGTAGGCTGTGAGCTTGTAACTAGGTATCTAAATTTATTTGTAGATTTCCATAATTTTCGTTTTCTCTGCAACAGTATAGATAGAAGTAGGTATTTAATGAATATTTTCAATGAACTAAGCATGTTACAATTGTACATACAAAAGGGGGAGATCGCAAAACAGCATTTGTGCTGAGGCTCCACCTGTTCATTCAGGAAATGTTGATGATCAGTGTTAATAAGTGTAAATGAATGATGAATAAATATCTTTTTTTGTTATTTTATTTTTATTCATTTACTTAGAAGGGGGCTTTTTGTTTTATACTACGGTTTAACGGCTAATAAAGTCTAAAAAGTACATTTTGCAAGTTGGTCGACTGTTACTCGTTAACTTGTAAAGCCTACTCAGCGGTGATAGTTTTCCTTTTAACTTCGTTTTTTTTCACGCATACGGAAACAACCGTTTAGCTGGCAGGGGGAGACGGGATGACGACGACGACACCTGACTCTACCAAAAATTGGCATTTTAAAGCTTAATATTTCGCTAACGTATCCCTAAATCGAAAAATGGTTTAAACACACCTACAATATTTTATTAAAGATCTATCAAACGATACCCCACACCATGTTATAGACGAAAAAACCAATTGCATCCCCATTTTTCTTATAGGGGAGGTACTAAGCGTCTCTGTGCTAAGCCGCGGACAGCTTTGACTAATTATTATTATGACTAGCCTTGCGCTAGCATTTCCCCTCTGCCACGGTATAAGCACAATTGATCTTGTACATTTACATTCAATTTTACACCTGATCACTAAACGAGACAGCCTATAATTGCGAAATATTAACTTCGAACTTAGAACGTGTAGAATACACCTTTTCTACAGGGTTGGTTGAGGTTGATGTATAATAATAAAACACAGATATAGTATTCACTAGTGAATGTGGCTAGGCTTACGTCCGCACAGCACGGCGGTCGGTGAGTGAATACCAAGCGAATGCACGATAGATATTCACCATAGACCGCACCTGCCGATAGATGGCGCTACCGGCGCTTTCCACATTAACTACTCTTTATTGCTGTACACTACATCTCTTTCTTGTTTTAATTTAATTTTTATCTTTACTCGAATCTACCACCGCTTCGGAAGGTATAACCGTGGAGAAGAAGCGGCGCAAGAAACTCCACAGTTTAACTAATTTCTTAAACCATATTAACAATACATGTTGACTGTTATCAATGCTATTACATTCAAACAAATCACTGATAATTTATTGAGACTACTTTGTTTACAGAAAATAGATTTATCAAATATTGATTTGAAATTGTCAAACACTAAATTCAACGATAAACAATGTCTACGGAATTTGCAATCTCATCGTATCAACACATTTCAATTATTTGTTACTTCGGTTCTATATTACCCATCCTTGTGAAAAAAAAAATTTGTTTTCTATTGATAGGTGGATAAGTAAAGTATAACTTGTTTTGTAATAGTTCTGAGGTACTTTAATGTAAGTAAACATAATAATATCTAATATCTAGTTGTTCATTAAATAAATTTCAGTTGAATTAATTAATAATTTGAAATAAATTCTTAATCACCACAAGATAGACAACATAAAATTTATATCCAGAAATAAATATTAAGTTAGGTTTGGTAAGAAACAGTACCATTAATAAATAAGAAACCTTTTTACTTATCCTAATCTTTATCACTAGCTTTTCCAGGTTTCTTTTTTGTTTTTATTAACCTTCGCGAAGACTATTAAGTGGCTATTCTCAGAAATATTGAATCTTGTTATTGGTTATAATAAATATAAATACTTGATGTGTATTATAAATGCATGAATGCTGATATAACTTTGACTAACAACAATACACGGTAAGGTACACTAGGTCGATTTTGTTGTCAGCTATGTTCAGTAGTTACCTTCATACATAATACATAACTAAATAATCATAAGAAGTACATTTTAATTATTGAATGTTGCATTGAGACTAGTTTTGACAAATCAGCAGTATCTATTTATTGGATCAGTGTAATTTGGTACTATTTTACTCAACATGTACAAATAAAATGCTGATACCTAAATTAAAATAATAATCATAATTATTTAACATTTCATTACATTCAAAACATTGAAACATATTGACGATATCAACATCGCGATTGAATGCTCTTTGACCTTTGCTGCTGTTCTCTGACAGCGTCGCAATTACTTAACAGATTCGCAATTTAATGCGCAGTCGCAATTGAATGCTCTTTGAACCAATTTAATGCTTTTCTTTGACAGCGACGCAATTACATAACAAATACAGATTCGCAATTTAATGCGCAGTCGCAATTGAATGCTCCTTGATCCAATTTAATGCTTTTCTTTGACAGCGACGCAATTACATAACAAATACGCAATTAAATGCACCCCATTAAATATGCTATGCTTTGGTTGTTCCTGAAATTAGACTGAATTTTATGTGGATGAAAGGCTTGTCATTCTTCTACCATTTGTTATTCCGTTCATAAACCTAAAAAACAAAAGAAG
The DNA here is from genome assembly GCA_963924505.1 of Agonopterix alstromeriana. Lineage (NCBI taxonomy): Eukaryota > Metazoa > Arthropoda > Insecta > Lepidoptera > Depressariidae > Agonopterix > Agonopterix alstromeriana. The sequence goes on along the minus strand of OZ004689.1, from coordinate 7,704,773 downwards.
TCTAGCCTACTACAACAGTCTATTAGACTAGAAACCTGAGATTTGATTCCGCTATCTTGGTACCTACTCACGAAGATTGTTGTATCAAAGGGTCTGATGGTGACCTACCATATGAGGGAGTTATTTTGTCTATAATATCTATTCAGTCACTAAAGCAGTATTCTAAATCAGATTTATAAATCGGCATAATAATTACTACCGTTCAACAATTATTAACTTGGTATAGTTAATTACTCCTATACATACATTTTTTTTCAAACATTGTATCATGTTATCTGTAGTTAAAATGTATCTCGGTCATTGAATTATTTATTATTACAATTCCAATGATGAGATCTTTGGTAATTTACAAAGAGTAGTTTTGTAATTTAGTTTGTATACATACCTCCATATTTCTATAATAACATCAAATTTAACTCGACATGATGACCAAATTAGGAACTAGTTGTTAGCTACATGATACGCCACGAAATAAAAAGAAATGTAAGATATACCTATACTCGATTCAAAACAGCACTGAATTTTAGGGCTATTTTGCATTACGGAAACAGAGATTTGAAACACTTATTCTCACTAATTCCTAGAACAGCTTTTGAACCTCCAAGATATGTCGGATACTTTGACTATTTATATGTGGACTGGTTACGCGTGTAATTCTACTAACAAAAATTTCTTACACTTTTTTTTTTTTTTTTTTTTTTTGCGGGGGCGAGTTAACATGAAATCCGCAACTTTGGATTTTATTCCCCATAACTTTAGATTCTAATTTTGAATGTTAAAAATCATGAAAAGTAGTCTCGTATGAACCCCAAACGTTCTAAGTTCGAAGTTATTATTTCGCAATTATAGGCTGTCTCGTTTAGTGATAAGGTGTAAAATTGAATGTAAATGCACAAGATCAATTGTGCTTATACCGTGGCAGAGGGGAAATGCTACCACAAGGCTAGTCCTTATAATAATTAGTCAAAGGTCGGATAGTATATTTATCCAATAAACTAATTGCATTTGGTAATCAGAATTGGCCAGAAAGCTACATACAAATAGGAAAATATTCTCCTCTTTTCTTGGAATAAAGTATATACCTAAAATATTCGATACTTTTAAATATATTTTCACTAATAATGTTTTCCTTCTACAAACCATAAATATATATCTTGGGTAGGCTTTACGAAAATAATACTATTTTTAATTAAATGAACATGAATTATGTGCAACTGTTGTTTCGACTTTATTGCGTGGCGTAATATTATATAAGACTAGTTGGCACTAGAAATATATTGTACATTTAAAATATGATAATAATTTATCTATGTAATCGTTTACCTACCGGTAGGGTACTGATGATTAACCGATTTGGTTCAAGTTCAGTATAGTGTACTTTAACACATACAAATGAATAAAGTAACAGTGCAGTGAAGTGCCTACAGTGACTAGGTAAGATACAGAATTAATATATACAAATAAGACCACACCACATAAGTTACCAACTTATTTGTAATGTTCATAGTTGCTGTGCCCTACAGGGTCCATAATGATCTCATAGCTTATAAGTTAACATCTTGTTGTATATTATGGAATGCAATAAAATATTGAGTATTGATATTGCAATACGTCATTAATTCCTTTAGAGTTTCCTTGCGTAACTAAGCACAAGCATGCATAGCATAGCACAATTAATGTCAATTGAATGACCAACTATACAAGCTGCCAATAATTATTTATATTTATATGACTTGTCATTTGAATGACCAACTACAAGCTGCTGATAATGAAATAAAAGTTGTTTTTGTCAATTGAATGACCAGCTGCAAGTTGCTAATAATTATTTTATTAATTATTTGACTTGTCATCTGAATGACCAACTACAAGCTGCTGATAGCAAAATTGTTTGATTTGACAGCATTTGATGCCCAGCTAAAAGTTGCTAATGTCAATTGAATGACCAGCTGCAAGTTGCTAATAATTATTTTATTAATTATTTGACTTGTCATCTGAATGACCAACTACAAGCTGCTGATAGTAAAATTGTTTAATTTGACAGCATTTGATGCCCAGCTAAAAGTTGCTAATGTCAATTGAATGACCAGCTACAAGTCGCTAAATCGAATTGAATGACCAGCTGAAAGCTGCTAATGTCAATTGAATGACCAGCTGTGCGTTGTAATAATTATTAGTTATATATGGCAACTGATTAAACAGCTACAAGCTGACTGACAATATGAGAGTGATCGCCCTGACCATTTCAAAACTCTTAGCTATTAATTGAAGACATTTTCTCTCTATTATGCACTAAAGCAAGTAGGTATGGTTCAATCGGCGCCTTGGCAGTGGTCCTGTTGGAGGCTGGTTTCCCTGTGACATCTAGGAACATACAATCTGAGAACAAAATTTCAAAGCAGTATTATCGGTTCAGTTATGATGCTTGAATCACTGAGGTTTATCTGTAATCTACTCTCAACAGAGATGAGTGTTCTTTGTTAAAATGTGGGTAGGCAGGTACTTCAGAAACACTCAATTTAATATGAAATCACCTGATCATTTTCAGGCCGCAATCCGATCTTCAACCTTAAGTTACAGTACGTTTCGTAATATAGGTTTGATCATAAGATTGCATATAGTCTAGGAAAAATAAGGTTTGAGATTGCATTAAAGACACTTTAGTAAATTGTGTTTGAAATAATATAACTGTTAGTTTATAACACTTTTGTCGAGATTTCGTGGTTATATAGGCTCAGGAACCTGAGAAATACCATAAAATCGATATTAATGTACAAATGGCAAGCTTATTTTTAAAAATATTTCGATCAGCATACCAGCAATAGAGACAGTTAATTATCAATTGGCAAATTTAATGTGTAAAAACAAACAGTAAATAATTTTGTTTTGAGGTTATAATTTTTGAAGACTTACAAAATATTAAATATCTACCCAAATTAACGATATTAACCGGGGATTATTATTGTTATAAGTAAAACGTATTGAACGAAGCCATCCTGTACAAAATCACCAGTTTTCCATTTTTTGTACATACCTAAATTTAATGTTTTATAAATATCTTAATTATTCAATAATACAACATAAAAAATCGGGGATTATTGAGAATTTATGTTTTTCAGGTATGTATCTACTATATTCCAAATTTTCACCAAAAGTGCAATTAATGCAACCTACTCCATACAAAAATCCGTAGATTTCCCCGACTAATAGCCTTTTAGTACCGTTTGGTATTATAAGAGGTACAAGATTCAGGTTGACTGAAAATCGAATCGATCGAACATCCAATTCTTTGCTTAAATAGCAAAAGAAACGAATTAGTTTCACCTGTACTGGGGTAATTGTATCCATATGACCCTAACAACAATGTTGCAAAGATAAGATCAACGTAAGGTCACTGAACTGGATTTCAAATTTATAAAGTATAGGATACGACAAATAAGTTCTGGTAACAAATTATGTTGTTACTCTTGAGGTTTGAATTGAAATAGAACAGACGATAACTATTTTTATTTTGTGAAATCTGTATGTTCATTATGCAGAATGTTCGATCCGTAGAATATTAATACGTAGAATGTTCGGTCCGCATAATGCTCAATACGCACAATGTTTAATTCTATGCCAACCTGGTATTATGGCATAAACATTGGCATAATTTCGTAATGCGTCACTAGGCATAAATAGCTATCGAAATAAACTCACTTAGCATATCATGGTTACACTACAACATGACTAGCCTGTTTGATTCCCACGGGGGACACCTAGTGACATCTTAATTCGTGCGTTCCTCCCCAGTTGGTTAGGACATTGCAGGCCGAATCACCTCATTGTCTAAAAAGAAAGATGATTCCGTACTTCGGATGGCACGTTAAGCCGCTGGTTTCGGCCACTATCTCTCATGGTAGTACTCGTTACAAAAACCCATGTAAGGCCGTAAGGCGGTCTGAAAAACTCGATAAGAAGAATAAGGAATGATTACATGACCTTAAAGATTGATGTCCACAGCTGGCGTTCGTTTGTTCATCGTAGGCGTCGTCGTCACGTGTTGTCCCACACCTTCCTCCTGTCTGAGTCTCCCCTCTTTCCTCCAGCACTCGGCAGTCGACATCCGGGAAAAAAAACACAGTATGTAGGTAATTCCAAATAAGTCGATTTAACTTCTCGGGCTCACTTCCCGTCACACTGGACAGAGTTCGGCGCTACTAGTGAAACGTGGACGTTCTGAGGCTTCATTCAGAATAACTCTGACCACCCCTACGGGGAATACAGTCGTGAGCATAATCAAATCAAATCGAGTTCCAATCGGGATTGAAAACTATATTGACTTTTCTTTTTGAAATATGTTTTTAACACTGTAACTGTAGGCAACAAACAAAACAACGCTAGCAGACACCGTCTTCGATTGTGTTGCAAATAAATAAAATGCTTAGTGGCGTTTATATGCAAACGCAATTTGAATTTTTAAATTTTTTCAACACTCAACAAACTAATTAGCACTTTACTCACGTGAATTTCGAATCCCGTCGTCGCCAATGTAGAATACACCTTTTCTACAGGGTTGGTTGAGGTTGATGTATAATAATAAAACACAGATATAGTATTCACTAGTGAATGTGGCTAGGCTTACGTCCGCACAGCACGGCGGTCGGTGAGTGAATACCAAGCGAATGCACGATAGATATTCACCATAGACCGCACCTGCCGATAGATGGCGCTACCGGCGCTTTCCACATTAACTACTCTTTATTGCTGTACACTACAGAACGTTTGGGGTTCACACGAGACTACTTTTCATGATTTTTTAACATTCAAAATTAGAATCTAAAGTTATGGGGAATAAAATCCAAAGTTGCGGATTTCATGTTACCTCGCCCCCCGCAAAAAGTGGCAGAAATGTTTGTTAGTAGAATTACACGCGTAACCAGTCCACATATAAATAGTCAAAGGCAGGACAGACGGAGAGACGGACATGGCGAAACTATAAGGGTTCCTTGTTGACTACGAAACCTATTAACTAATGTTATAGGTAGATATATATCGATATCTACTCCAAATCAAAGCCTAATGCTAATAATATTAGTTCAGCCATATAATTTCATTTTCCTATATTTTCTGTGTCCAGACTAGACTCACCAAGTCTAAATTTTTTTGTATTCTTTCTTATACAAGGTGTTACAAAAATACAAATAAACATTTAAGGGGGTGGTTTAGACCATCAAACTGAGCAACTTTCACTATGGGATCAACATCGAAATCGCGAAAAAATATTCTGATGTTCCATACTAAACAACAAATCTACTCAAGCTAAATGTATGGGACAGCAGATTTTTTTTTTCGCGATTTCGATGTTGGTCCCATAATGAAAGTTGTTCAGTTTGATGGTCTAAACAACCCCCTTAAAAGTTTAAAATATTTATTTTTACTTCTGTAACACCTTGTATAGAACAACACATTTTTTCCCGATTTCGTTGCTGTCTCCATAGAGAAAGTTGTTCAGTTTGATGAACTGAAGCAACTCTCCTTTAAGGGAATGATCAGACCGTCAAACTGAACAACTTTCTCTATGGCACCAACGTCGAAATGGCGAAAAAAATAATCAACTCTTCCATACAAAACTGCAAACCTACTTGAGCCAAATGTATTGATATGATTTCGATGTTGGTCCCATAGAAAAAGTTGTTCAGTTTGATGGTCTGATCATCCCCTTAAAATAGTGTCAGCATATTAAGAAGGACCCTATATACAGAGAAAAGGTTGTACATCCTAAACTAATTGCTAAAAGACATCCTTGGCTTAAATTTATTTCCGTCGCAAAGTCTTGGACCATCCCAAAACATACCAAATGGAATAGCGATCGATTGTGAGTAGGTATGTACAGTCGCCATCAGATATATCGTAGCATATAAGTTGTTCAAATATTTCTGAGCAATACTCATTTTCAATAAATTCTTTACAGTAAATGTTACCAATTATATCTAAACATATATTTTGTCATATTTACATTTATTAAATTCAAAAATTATAGAAAAAAAATACAATATGCGTATCCACGACAGGCTTCGTCAAAGGTAATACAATACTCACATCCGCAACAGGCTTTGTCAATGGTAATACATCACTCACATCCACAACAGGCTTCGTCAAAGGAAATACACCACTCTGATCCACAACACGTTTCGTCAATAAACACATCCCGTATATCTGCAACAAGCTTCGTCAAAAAAAAAAGGGGGGAGGGGGGACCTACAACCTGTAAACCTCCTCCAAAGCCTCTCCCCGAGGGACGGTTCCAAGAACGCTGGCAGCATTCCCCCTCTGAATCGCCAAGCTTATGCGCTGACGTAGGTAACTGCCAGCCCTCTTATCACCAGTGGTCTCTATAAGGCGTATTTGTCATATAAATATGTAAACAGCTAATTTCAAAAAATTTTGAACAATGTTATTTAAAGCTGAAATGTAAAACAACGTAATATGATTTTTTTTTTCTAAACTGTTCAAATGTTTATGACTGACCTGACTGATTGATGAAATTATTGAAAACTAGCCGTTGCCCGCGACTCCGTCTGCGTAGACCTTAAAAAGTATCCTATGTGTTAATCCAGATCATATTCTATCTGTGTGCCAAATTTCATTAAAATCCATTCAGTAGTTTTTACGTGAAAGAGTAACAAACATCCATCCATACTTACAAACTTTCGCGTTTATAATATTAGTAGGATTAGAACTGCTTAAAAATATTTGACCACTTTGTTTGCTATGATATATCTGATGGTGACTGTAGGTAGATCGAATTTAGGTACTATTTCGTTTCATTGACTTGTCGGTAATAAAATATGATAATGCAATGTAATAAGTAATAAACGTAGAATGATCGTGATGTAAGTATATGATTATTTTGGGCACCACATGGGTGTGGTAACAACGAATACTGTAAGTTATTGCTATTACCTACTTCTATGAAACAATGTAGATTGAGTGTGGTTTGTAGGCGTTATTCTCGTAGTATGATTGGCTGATACTAGATAGTTCAATGGCTTTGACTAATTATTATAAGGACTAGCCTTGCGGTAGCATTTCCCCTCTGCCACGGTATAAGCACAATTGATCTTGTGCATTTACATTCAATTTTACACCTTATCACTAAACGAGACAGCCTATAAATGCGAAATAATAACTTCGAACTTAGAACGTTTGGGGTTCACACGAGACTACTTTTCATGATTTTTAACATTCAAAATTAGAATCTAAAGTTATGGGGAATAAAATCCAAAGTTGCGGATATCATGTTACCTCGCCCCCCGCAAAAAGTGGCAGAAATGTTTGTTAGTAGAACTACACGCGTAACCAGTCCGCATATAAATAGTCAAAGTTCAATGAGGAACTTGCACCAAAATTATAATGAGTCATTATCTTAATAATTCAATAATAATAGTTGTGTTATTCTTAAGAGGATATAATTCGGAGCGCGCTCCATACAAACGTACTATGGTGATATTTTCAATAATAACCAATTAAACTCAATGAAATTTTTCAGAATCAATCTAAAAACTAATTTCTATGCTTGTATAGAGTCAGATTTTCTTTAAAATGTATAGTTTTAAAGTTACAATGCCTCAAAGATTTCCATACAAATCTTAAATTAATCCTAGCATTGAAACTATATAGCTTTAACGAAAATCTGACTCCATACAAGCCTAGATATTTATTTCAAGATTGTTTCAGCAAAATTTCATTGACTTTAATTGGTTACTATTGAAAATATCACCATAGTACGTTTGTATGGAGCGCGCTCCGAATTATATTCCCTTACTTAAGCCGTGGTGGTCCAGTGGCGAGTAACTTTGCCTGCCGTGCAGGAGGCGATTGTTCTATCCCCGTCCAGGCCGACTCGTACCAATGAGTTTATCTGAATTTATGTACGATTTGTAATACCACTGGCTTTTCGGTGAAGGAAAACATCGTGAGGAAACCTGCATGCTTCAATTTTGAGGCATGTATTGTACCCACTGGCCATTACAAATGGCGACGGGTTCACTCCCCGTCACACTGGACAGAGATTCGGTGCTAGTGAAACGTGGCTATTCTGTGGTTTAAGAATATCTCTGACTACCCCCTTGGGGAATATAGTCGTGAGCATAAATGCTATGCTATATGTCCACAAAGATTGTTAGGGACAAAGATTGTTTATAACACCATTTTGTCTGATCTCATTTAGAGCACGATTTCTTTGAAAAGTACTATTAATAATACCTATCATAGTTTGTTTTATAAACGTATAGACCTGACGCTAGCATACATTTTAATTACACTTTTAGTAACGGGCCTTATTCGGTTGCAAACCTGTGTTCGTTCACTATTAGCAGTTAATGTTTACTAAAGAATAGGTAGGCGCTTGAAGCCTACTTATTAAACGCCAAATAAATACAATTTTTTTTAAGCTACCTTTGTTTCGGAATTTGTTGTCTCTGTAGAGAAGATGCTTCCAGAAACTCTTATAAGCCATAGGGAATAAACATTAATAAGCTATGCTTTTCAAGGCACAGTATTTCTGGTCCTGGGTTCAATGGTTGTTATACTTATGTATGTTTATGCCGTCGTTGTATGGTTTTCATCTAATGAAGGAAGGAATGAATTTCAATAAAGCCTAGTAGCTTACTTGTGATCATTTAAATGTATGTTTTTGTTGTATTACTGACGAAGCGTGAGGTGGATTTTGGTTAGGTAAGTTGACGAAGCATGTTGCGGATCTCTATCTGTTTATTTAAGGTTTGACGAAGCATGTTGCTGATTACCGGCTGTTGTATTATTATTGACGAAGCTTGTGCTGACTACTTATTTTGTGTAGACATTAACGAATTAGTTTGTTCTTCAATAAAATACCCTTTCTTTAAATGTATATGCCTGTGAGCGTTATTTATTTATATTCCCATATCTCAGCAATATAATTTTCTGATTTCATGCATTTTAAAGGTATGCTGTGTGAACGAAGTCTCATACACCACGAATATGTTACTAAAAGTGTAATTGAATCTAGGAGTGACGTCAGGTCTAATTTATTAATCTTAGGCCCACCTACGGCGCTCCGCGGGGAATATACAGCCGAGATTGTTATGCATTTTGCCTTTATTGTCGTATAAGTGCATTGCAAAGGTTTGGTGAAAAATTCAGCGAGTGTTGGAAAAGCTTGATGGAAATATAGATTAATAAATAAGTGAGCTTTTGCTTTCATCCGGCGCTTAGTCTGGCATTGTAGATTATTAAGGCGTATCCGCCCGGGAACACGACTCTCTATACTATACATGTTATACATACACGTCTTTCATGGGTCACTGTATACGTTGTTATAATAAAATCCCCGAGACCATTTTGAATCTTTCCGAAAACATGTTTAAAACTCAAATCAAAAAAGTCCTCTGTAAAAAAGCATATTATAAGTTTATTTACTTTACTGTATAGTATCAATTATTTTATTAAATAGACTATGTATTATTGTATACATAACTTTAGCTTAAGAATTTATATTGTAATAGTTATTAAGTCGTGTTATGTTGTAGAGTTTCTGGCCGCATCTTCTCTACAGCGACAACACGTTCCGACGCGGTAGTAGCTTTAAAAAAGATTTGACATTTGATAAGTGTGCTGCAAGCTCCTATATTGAATAAATTATATTGACTAATCGATGTGAAAGAGCGCGTGGCTCCGGTGAGAATTTAGCCGTTTTCTTTGAAAAATGTGATGATTTTTAATGAATTTTCAAAAAATAAGAAAACCAAATCACTTCTCATGTCCTGTAGATTGTTCGGTTTTGTTTTCTGCTTAAAAAGTGTCATATTAAATGTATAAATGGTTACAAAGTTACCCAATTTTACGGTAAAATCGGGTGGTAGAGCCTTAAAAATAAATATATCTCTCGAAATTAATCCTCATGATGTACAGAGGCATATAATAAACACCCACAATACATAGGGTCCTTCTTAATATGGTGACCGTCAAACTGGACAACTTTCTCAATGGCAACAACATCGAAATCGCAAAAAAAATCTTATGTTCCATACAAAATTGCAAACTTACTCGAGCCAAATGTATGGGACAGCTGTTTTTTTTTTCGCGATTTCGATGTTGCTCCCATAGAGAAAGTTGTTCAGTATTATGTTCTGAACAACCCCTTAAAAAACTGTCAACATATTTTAAGAAGTACCATGTATAGTCATTTTTGGTAGCCGTAAAAGGCTTATTAAAAAAAAAGCCGTGGTGGTCCAGTGGCGAGTAACCTTGCCTGCCGTGCAGGAGGCGATGGTTCGATCCCCGTTCAGGCCGACTCGTACCAATGAGATTTGTAACACCACTGGCTTTTCGGTGAAGGAAAACATCGTGAGGAAACCTGCATGCTTCAATTTCGAGGCATGTATCCACTGTCCATTATAAGTGGCGACGGGCTCACCCCCCGTCACACTGGACAGAGTTTCGGTACTACTGGTGAAACGTGGTTCAGGTTTCAGAACATGTCTGACTACCCCCCGGGGAATATAGTCGTGAGCATATACATACATAAAAGGCTTATTTACATTCTAATTTAGGGACAGAGCTATAGATTAGAACGGGACGTTGTAAGTCCTTTTTTAATCTATAGCTCTATCCCTCAATTAAAATCTGAATTTAGGAAGTTGTAATAGCCCCTTTACGAAAGATTACAACAATAGGTATTGTTTCGACTCTGATTTCATCTCGAAAAATTTTTTTGGTTGGAGACTCTACACGTGTTTGTCGCCGCGACTAAAAATGGGGAACCGTCGACACAGAACAGTTGCAAAGTTACACCGCCGTGTGACAACATTGTTTTCACTCAGTTATCATGGGTCCAGGCGTAAAAGCCGTAAAATAACCACTTAGTTATAATAATATTAGAGTTGATGATGTGTCAACAATATAAATCGGGTACATGTTAATATACATATTTATAAATGTTATAACACTTTCAAACTTATGGTAAATACACTTTAGGTATTCTCATTATCTCATATTAATATTGATCTAAAATTAAATATTTCTGGTTTCAACTGTCATTATGTGTTAGCTTCATATTATACAGTTGTTATAAATGTTAGATATCGGCGAACCAGGTTACGAACTATTATCTAAAGCAAGTTCTAGTTTTCTATAATTTTTTGGAGTATAACTCTACATCATATACCTAATAATAAATTAAAAATTTGCAGACTTTAATATCAAAACCAATTTTTCTTCAGCCGGTGGAGTATACAGGGTGAAATTGATATCATTAGCATCAACTTTTACTATAGGAGCAAAAAACTGCTGTTCCATACATTTGAGTCGAGCATGCATTGCAGTTTACACGTTCAAATCAGCAGTATAAAATGTCAAAATGACTATTCTACTATTTCTAAATGTTATATGACTATTTCTACCGCTGATTTAGTAACGTAAGTACCATGTTATTTAAATGATCAAAATGCTTGGGTCTGAGGTCACTAGCTTATAGTTTATTTACTTTACTGTATAGTATCAATTATTTTATTATTTAGACTATGTATTATTGTATACATAACTTTAGCTTACGAATTTATATTGTAATAATTAGTTATTAAGTCGTGTTATGTTGTAGTGTTTCTGGCCGCATCTTCTCTACAGCGACAACACGTTCCGACACGGTGGTAGCTTTAAAAAAGATTTGACGTTTGATAAGTGTGCTGCAAGCATATTGAATAAATTATATTGACTTTGACTTTTGACTTTGACCACGCGTGCACAATGCGGATTGGTAGACTTCACATACGCATCAGAATTTCTTCTTCAGCGTATGCAGGTTTCCTCACGATGTTTTCCTTCACCGTTTGAGAGCAGTCGATATTAGGTATCATACTTAAGTTCACAGCAGTTGAAAATGTCAAAATTACGATGGAAATATGCATCTTTCTACTTCTGATTTGACTTTCAAAAATGTCACTCCTGAAGTATGATTTGAAATCAGCAGTAGAAAGATCATAGTAATTTTGTAATTTTCAACTGCTGAGTTCAACGTATGAGTTTCAAAAACTCCTGATGATTTTTTTTTTGCTCTGATCGGTTTGCTCCTATAGTAAAAGTTTGATGGGTAGACACTTAGTTTAAAAGGATGCTAATGATATAAATTTCACCCTGTATACTGAAATTGAAATTGAAAAAAGTTTTTCTCAATGGTTCTATTTTTGGTTGTTTTTTGACTGAAACTTTATCGGTCGAATTGTGAGTGAATATAGGGCGAGCCATACAAACGAAGTTTAATTATATTTTGGATACAACCGATTCAAGTCAATGAAATTTTTTAAACACGATCGGATATAGAAACGAATCTCTGTGCTCTCTGCGGTTGGTCTGATTTTCGTTAAATGTATAGTGAATTTTATTTAATTTCTGTTTCAAAGTTACAGTGGCTCAAAGATTTCATACGTTTTAATTCTAATTCTATTCTTGCATTGAGACTATCTTTTATCGAAAATCTGACAAGCCACATCCACAGAGATTAGTATCTAGTATCGTGTTTAAAAATTTCACTGAATTTAATTTCATCTTCATATCATATTTCATTTAGGAATCTTTTGTACGAAAAAGCTGACTTTCTTCACGATTTCGATAAACAAAATATCTTGGAAATAGTCAACATTATCCAGTCCTATTCAAAGTAGCAGGATATTCAACAGATATTTAACTTTTTCTTTTTTTTTAGGGTTCCTAACCCAAAGGATGAAAACGGGTCTATTACTAACCCTACGTTGTCAATCCGTCTGTCCTACCTATAAAAGGCTGTATTTTATATCGGTAATAGTTACGTGGATGTTCTGAGGTGTCACGACTATATTCCCCGAGGTTTCAGAATATCTCTGACAGTGGGTACAATATATGCCTCGAAATTGAAGCGTGCAGGCTTTTCCTTCACCGAAAAGCCAGTAGTGTTACAAATTGTACATAACGAAAAACTCATTGGTACGAGTCGGCCTAGACGGGGATGGAACCATCGCCTCCTGCACGGCAGGCAAGGTTACTCGCCACTCGACCCCCACGGCTTGTTACGCGCTAAGGATCCCGGAGAACATAAAACTTTTTGGATAGTTGAACCCACGGTGCGCGAGAAGTCCGACTCGTAAATGCGCGTTGCGTACAAATGAAGTCTGGTGATATTTTCAATAATAACCAATTAAAGTCAATGAAATTTTGCAGAAAAGATCTAAAAACAAATCTATATGCTTGTATCTGGTCCGATTTTCGTTAAAATTTACAGTTTCAATGCTAGGATTAATTTAAAATTTGTGTGGAAATCTTAGAAGCACTGTAACTTTAAAACTATAAATTTTAACGAAAATTTGACAAGATACAAGCATAGATATTACTTTTTAAATTGTTTCTGAAAAATTTCACTGACTTTAATTGGTTAGTATTGAAAATATAACCAGACTTCGTTTGTATTGAGCGCGCCAACAGTAATATATCCTTAACCGTTTTTTCCCTGTATTTTAATTATTGATCTTAACTTCAGATTTGTAGAAATAACTTCATAACTTTTTATTTTGTTTCAGCCATTTTGAATCTTACATCAGCTATAAGCCTTGCAGCCATGACGTCTCCATCCCGAGTGACGCTACTGCTTATTATAGCGATGGTGTATTTAGACTGTTGCTATTCCGCCACGGTTTGTTGTTTTATATGTACTTAATTAGTTAAGAAATTATCATCATCAGCCTCAGCTTTTCGTCCCACTGCAGGGCATGCACAGGTCCGGCACTTCAAAGAACGTTTTGGATTTGAAATGATGGCGTCCGCACATGCGCACTTGGTGCAAATTGTCTTTGACATATGTGTAGGGTTGTCTTACCACGCATCATATGAACATAATTATACATTTCTTTACTTTTATTGTTCATTCTGTTATTAAAAATAGTATATGAGCTAAAGAATTACTGAAAATGTGAATTTAGCGTTATTTTCAATGTTTTGTACTGTTGTACTCTTAGTTTAAAAGGATGCTTTTAAACTAAGAGTCTACCCATCAAACTGAACAACTATAGTAGTAAACCGATCGGAGCAGAAAAAAAATCAGCTGTTCCATACTAAACTGAAATGCCTACTCGACTCAAATGTATGCAACATCAGATTTTTTTTGCTCCGATCGGTTAGCTAAAGTTGTTCAGTTTGATGGGTAGACTCTTAGTTTAAAAGGATGCTAATGATATCAATTTCCCCATGTAGTATAAGAGATAGACGTACTTTTTGTTATCGTCAGCTGCTAGGCTGATTCAATATTCGTAGGGTTTAGAGCATCTCTGTGATGGGAATGGACCAGGTCTGCCTGCAAGACTCCGACTGCAAGAAATGAAATTGCATGAATATACAGTCTCTATCGACTGGACTTATGCAGGCGGACCTGATCCATCCCCATCACAGATATGCTCTCCACTCTATGAATACTGAATCAGCGTTGCAGCTGATGGTTACCAAATTTCCCCGTATCTCTTATACTAACAGTTAATGATGATAACAAAAAGTACGTCTATCTCTTATAACAATACGCATCAGAATGAATTATTCAACGCAAGTGTACCCTTAAATAATACATTTTATGAGTGATTTTTCTTAATTTTTCAGATTCCACGAAATTTCGACCCACGGCTCAATGATGAAATGGTGATGACACCGAAAAAGCGACCTTTTTGCAATGCGTTTACAGGTAAAACATAATTGACTTATCGATTTAAGGGGGTTGATTCTGGGGGGGTCATTTTTAGACCATCAAACTGAACAACTTTCACTATGGGACCAATGACGAAATCGCAAAAAAAACGGATTTGTTGCATACTAAACTACAAAGTACAAATCTACTCGAGCTAAATGTATGGGACACCAGTATTTTTTCCGCGCTTTCGATAAATATAAAATAAATAAATATCTTGGACATTGTCACACAAATTATCTAGTCACATTTAAAGTACCAGAATCTAGCCTGGACTTGTATTATGATGACTAGACAACGATATAGAATACATATATAGATACAAACGTCCATGACTCGGGTACAAATATTCACATTCATCATACAAATATTTGTCCCTTACCGGATTCAAACCCGCGACCCTCACACACACACAGCACAG
This sequence comes from Agonopterix alstromeriana, assembly GCA_963924505.1. NCBI lineage: Eukaryota > Metazoa > Arthropoda > Insecta > Lepidoptera > Depressariidae > Agonopterix > Agonopterix alstromeriana. The sequence goes on along the minus strand of OZ004689.1, from coordinate 7,689,636 downwards.
CAGGCAGGTTCACTACAAACTGTGCTATCGGGCCGTCATAATTCAATGTTGGTCCCATAGTGAAAGTTGTTCAGTTTGATGGTCTAAACAACCCCCTTAAATGTTTTAAATGTTTATTTTTACTTTTGTACCACCTTGTATAGTAAACTTTTACAAAAGCAAAGGACTTAGTTTGGTTTAACACCTAGGCTTTATTTCATCGCAATCGGTTCATTCAATCAAAAAGTAATGAGTACTTTGATGTCTGAGCCGCCGCTAGTCAACTAAATAATTATTTAATTTATTTTCAGGATGCGGCCGTAAAAGATCACAAAATTCGCCCGGAATGCCAGTCCAAGAAATACTGAGGCAAAGACAGGTAATTTCCTTATAATTTTGCTAAATCTAGAAACTTAGGTTACGACGGACAGACGGACAGAGCGTAAGTCTAGTAATAAGGTCCAGTTTGCACTCTTTGGGCACAGTATAAGAAAGATTATCTAGTATTACCACAGAATAAATACTAGTACACCCGTACAGAAGAATCACATCGAAAACAGATTTAAATAAATAACGACTCTCTCTACACAGTGCAAAGTTATTCGCGCCCGTCCTATCGTGCAATTCCGTCACAACGGCGCGCGTGCAAACAAAAATAAACCGAGTCATTAGACATCAAAGCTTTCTTTACATAGTCTCCCTCTTTCATTCTTTCATGTGCTGGTATTGACTACTCACAAAATGGCGGAAAACTTAATGAGATTTGACCAAGAAGTTTACACGTTATACCTAACCTATTGCCATTCACCCCTCGGTGGGGATCGCTGTCAAGCGTACCTGAGCTGTGGTGTGAGACAGGCCTTGTATTACATACAGTACGGACAGTCTCCCTCCCACCACAAATTTTAACCTCACCCCCTTTTGGTAGGAAGCGTGGCGGAAAATTTTGGCAATGGTGTATTCCTGTCTCGCCCGCACTGGCTCAGTATCTCTTTTTACACATGCGCACCTCTTGTTAATTTTTCCCATTGGTATGAAATTCAGTTAAGTTTCTAACGTGTGTGTGGCATAGGCTTATAATGGTAATAGGGAACCCTTTGGGTACGGTACCCTAAAAATTACACTACGAAATCTAAAACTTGTACTACGAAGCTACGAGTGCTACGTTTACTACGCCGTAGGCCTGTAGCCGTAGCACACCGTAGTCAAGTCAGAAAGATTAAATTATTCATCGCCTTAAGGGTATATTACTGTTGGCGCTCCATACAAACGAAGTCTGGTGAAATTTTCAATACTAACCAATTAAACTCTTAGACTCGATCTTTTGCAGAAACAATCTAGAAACAAATCTCTATGCTTGTATCGTGTCAGATTTTCCTTAAAATGTACAGTTTTGAAGTTACAGTGCCTGAAAGATTTCCATACAAATCTTAAATTAATCCTAGCGTTGAAATTGTATATTTTAACGAAAATCTGACACGATACAAGCATAGAGATTTGTTTCTAGATTATTTCTGCCAAAATTTCATTGAGTTTAATTGGTTAGTATTGAAAATTTCACCAGACTTCGTTTGTATGGAGCGTGCATTTACGCATTCGGAATAAACTTCTCTTAAGCTAGTTAAGAGTCTAACCATCAAACTAATCAATTCCTTACAATGGGAGCAAACCGAACCGACCGGAACAGCTGATTGTTGTGTTGTTACGATCGTTTTGCTCCCATACTAAAAATAGTTGTTCAGTTTGACAGATAGAGTACGTGTTTTAAAGGTAAATGATACTGTTTCTTACATCCTATATGCAGGGTGAAATTGATATCATTAGCATCCTTTTAAACTAAGAGTCTACCCATCAAACTGAACAACTTTTACCGATCGGAGATAAAACTAAACACCAATGCCTACTCGATTCAAATGTATTCAACAGCAGATTTCTTTTTGCTCCGATCGGTTCGCTCCCATAGTAAAAGTTGTTCAGTTTGATAGGTAGAGTCTTAGTTTAAAAGGATGCTAATGATATCAATTTCACCCTGTAGATTCAGATTATGTTATTCCCTTTTGCAGTACATCGACGACGACACCCTAGGACCTCTCATCGATTCAGAAAACACAATCGACGACCTCTCCCGCCAGATTCTATCCGAGGCAAAACTCTGGGAGGCCATACAGGAGGCGAGTGCCGAGCTGGCGAGACGAAAACAAAAAGAGCTTGCTTATAACCAATGAAGAAACCATTAATAACAACGTATTTAGACTCTTGGAACGGCCATATTTGTTTTGTTATACAATAGTACTATACTAAAATATATTTTATGTTGACTACATAAAATATATTTTAGTTTTAACTGCTCAGTAAATAAACCGTTTGAAAATAGCGCCAAACTCATATTTTCAGTAATATTATTTTAATAACTGGATAAACTATAAAAAGTATCAAAGCGACGACGAAAAACAATGACGTCACTATTCTATTTTTAGTACAATATTTCATACAAAGCACGCGTTTTGACGTTTCATAAAGAGTTGTTAATTTGACTCGCGGATTAAAAGTAGTAAAAATCTTTAGCTGATATTGTCACAGAATATAAAATAATTCAACATACAGAATGGCCCAGGAAGTTGGTATTGTCTATACCTGGGGAGCAGACTGCCTTACAAGCCATGAAAATACTCCTTGGCGGGCGGTAATGTTCGTCCTTCAATCCACTGGACCACCACTCCACCACTCATTTTAATTAAAAATAACAAATTGGTGAAATAAGTTTGCAAGAGTCCAAATACTAAATTAAACTGACTGGCTGGCTATTCTAAAATCTATTGCCGTAGCGTTTTAGCTGAAAAAAATACACCGTTTCTTCTAAAATAATAACATAAAGTTCTAAATTAAGTAGGTAAAGTTGATCGGCCATTTTTAAAGATTTAAAATAACGTTTATTTCACTCATTTAATTAATTTTAAAAGACAACCTCCAAAACGGGCTACTTTTGTATTACCGAGTGTTATGTGCGGCGGTAAAATATGCTAAATAATAGTTTTCATAAACATATTACTAAAACTTTATATTTCAACGATATAATATTTCTTCTTACAAACGAGATTTCTTGAATTTCATGATGGATATTTTTGTTCAAATTGTGCAAAAATGTTAGGACGTATGTTGTCATTTCTTTTACATTAAGAAATTAAGATCTTCGAAATTTATTAGATAGAAAAAATTTACATAGAATTACTTCAGCACAAATTTCACAAAAACTTGATATTTTCTCACAAATTTAATAAAAAAAATCTTTAAAATGGCCGTAAAACGGTTGCCAACACGAAAAAATGTATCAAATTACTAAATGTACATTGGAAAAATGGGGAAAATAGACTTGCCTTCTTCCAATAGTTTTGAATTAACATGTATTTAAACAATAAATTAATAATAATTCCTAGGGGGTGACATAATTCGTTGTTTAGAATTAGATAAAAGATAATTTATTTATTGATGTAAGGTAACCTGGGGTAATTGCATCTATTAAAACGATTATATTATGGATAATCTTAAGCCACGGTTTATACAGAAGAGACGTGTTGCGGTGACGGATAATCTAAGAAACACAATTATAATATTTATAGTACGTAGCATAGCGTCGTTTTTGTCGTAAAGGAGAATCGCGCCCACGCCTCCAGGTGACGTCGCCTGGAGGCGCGGGCGTAATTCTCCAAACGACGCTATGCTACGTACTATAAAGTTTATAATTGTGTTACTTTGACTATCCGCCACCACCACACGTCTCTTCTGTATAAACCGCGCCTTATAAACGAAAATCCATCTACGCCATAGGTTTAATTAGTCGATTATATGAAATAACTCCATGGATAACATTACCCCATTAGATTCAATTACCCCAAAGGTAAAAATTCTTGATAGATTAAATTACCCCATATATGTATTTACCCCATAGTATGCAATTACCCCAGGATACCTTGCGAAATAGTTATAATTAATTTGAGTGAGATGAAATGGCGTGTAAAGAATCCTGTATTTTTAAATAATTTCTTTTACCTTTAATATTAAAAGGAATCCTTCAGGAAACTTAAAGTTTCAAACAATGAATAAAAAATATAAACCAAAGTGTAAGAGCTATATTTGTCTAGGAATAAATAAATAGTTTTTAAGAACAAGATATTTATTGTTGGAATTTAAAAGAAGAGAAAATAAAACAATTTCTTCTGAATATTAATTTTTTATTTATTTTATTACTTATACTACTTATATTGGTATATTTAATTTATTTAATATTAAGATTTGAAGACGATTTTATATTTATCCAGCCATAATAGACATAAAATCGTAAAAATATAGTTACACATTTTAACATAAAACAAAAAATATTTGATGAAGACTATCACTGATAGATGGCGCCACTACCGCGACAAGTATAGATAATATTATTCTTAATTAAGTAGGTTTCAATGGGCTATAATTATTATCTACTATGAATTCCCACTGATCTAGTTATTAAAAATGTATAATAAATCAACTGATCTTGGGCAATAGTGTTTCAAATGATAGTTGACAGGCTGTCAATATGTCGCTGGGAATGGGAAAGACATTCATGAAAACATATTTCGTATGCTTTGGTGTGCTTATACCTAAGGCTCTGCTCTCCCCATTAGGGCGAATGAGCGTGAAATTTACGTAAGTGTTTATTCGTATTATACGGAAATATCAAAAAACCTTGGAATTGATGTAATTTTTGTCATTAGTAGATGTGATATTGAAAAATAGCAGCCGTGGAGATTTAGTGATTGATACAAACTTATTTCGCCTGTGGCGCCATCTAGTAACCATGGTAAGTGAATAAAATCTTTTCAAAATACAGATGATATAGTATTGCAGCCTTACAAAAACATTTTAAGCGTCGTAAACTATCTGCAATCTATTTTCGAGCGTATCGTCGAAGGGGTAAGGTTTTAAATCGCTTGACACGACGTTGGTCATCCATGGTTCAGAGTTGTCTACGACAACGAATGGCGGCCTCACTTGCTGGCGATCGGGTTTGACTTCGTATTGGTATTGTGGTCGGAACTGAAAGAGAAATGTTGTTTACTTAGAACGTCAATTAATTATGTAAGTAAAATAATTAAATAAGGTAATTAATTAAATACCAAATATTAAATATTCTCAAATCGAATTTTTGACACCCCCTCCCCCCTCGTATTATCCCCCTCCATGACCATGCGAAACGGGTGCTTTGTAAAAGGTTTTGGCCGTATACAGAAAGAAAGATATTTAAATATTATTGATTTTGTGCAATTTCGAATCAAATTAAAGATTGAAAAATTAAGTCTCGTGCGTGACTTGAACCCGCACTCTTCCAAACCGGGGACTTGCGTTATCCAATTTCGCCAACGAGCCCACTACCCAGAGAACGAAATTTTCGTAAGGGGACTCACGCCCCGCTTTAAAGATATTTAGTTATTTATAAATTATTTAAAATCTAATGATATCGTATAGTTAACATACATTGTGAGGTAACGCAACCCCCAAACCTCCTCCCCAAATACCTGCCATGATTTTTGGTCGTTATGTAACACTGCGACCATCGCCAGTCCATTGTGTTTGACCCGAGCTCACCCATATTCTACGCATACCTCCGAACTTATGGTATTTTCTTTTCATTCTCGGGTATGCAGGTTTCCTCACGATGTTTTCCTTCACCGCCGAGCTAGTGATAATGATAAATACAACCGTACATAAATTCCGAAGAACTTAGTGGTACAGGCCAGGCATCATTGCGGGTTCCAAGACAGATTAGAGTCATCCCCCGGGGTCGCTGGACTTTATTGTCTAGTGTTGTGAATGATCGCCGCGGTTGATCCTGGTTCACAGGAGTAACAGTGGTGGGAATGTGTGATGGGCATATGCCCTACAAAAAAAAGGCCTGAAATCGAACCGCCACCTCATGATTGACGTCTCTACGTATGGACTATCATCGCTGTTTAAAAAAAATGGCATGATCATAACGCCTGGCCTGACCAGATTCAGTTGACAGTTAACAAAGGTTTCACATTACCCCTAATAAAGGGTTCAACTTAATATGCTGACAATTTTTTAAGAGGATGATTAGACCATCGCACTGAACTACTTTCTCTATGGGACCAACATCGCAATCGCGAAAAAAAATCAGCTGTTGGCTCGAGTAGGTTTGAAGTTCTGTATGGGACAGCAGATTATTTTCGCGATTTCGATGTTGGTCCCGTAGAAAAAGTAGTTCAGTGCGATCGTCTGATCATCCCCTTAAAAAAGTGTCAGCATATTAAGAAAAACCCTATACAACGTGTTCATGAATAAGCGCAAAACCTCATACACCCCAACTGATTTACAACAAAGTAATTAGATTTAAACAATAATTTCATTATTTTGATAGTTAAAATTTAAAGTAATTCGCGTTTTAAGTTTTGATGCAAATATGATTTGTTACCATTTCAGAAATGAATGAAAGCGCTAACGTGCTCTTGGATACATTTTAAGAATCTTGTTTTGGTAGTAAGTAGGGTGAGTGTGTCCGTGCGGTGAATTGAGATCGAGTTCAGTAACTTTTAAATTTTACAAACAAAATATTTAATATTTTGAAAAAATTACCTATGTTGAAAACATGATAATTCGATTCTGCTCTCGATCCTAAACAAACTACTTTCTAGTTTTGCGTTAATTCATTAACACGTTGTATAAAAATAGTAGTAGTATTGATTATAATGTACCTACGTATACGTATTTGTAGACACTTTAGATAGAAAATTTACCTTAATAGCTTCAGGGCCCCGCTTCCTCCTCAGGTAGTTGAAGCAGCATGACCTGAAGTGCCTCGTGCCACATGCCGAAGCGCATTCACTGCCACAGGAATCACATGACAAACTGGCTGCCCAGAGCGTGCTTCCTGTCAATGCAAAATAGCATCTATTGTACTCACTTTAAGTCTCTATTTTCTACAAATATGGGTGGAATCTGGTATGTATGTAACTGAGAAAAATTATGTATGATAGGAAAAGATTTAAGCCAAGTACACTGCCTTGAGGGAGTCCAAAAGGATCCGTTGAATTTGTACAGTACCTAACAGATTGTAGTTCGTAAAAATCTGCATGACAATGATATTTTAGAGATATCTAATGCTGAGTCGAAAAGAGGCCAATAAGTGGTTCACTTTTTAAACGAGAAAGAGGATCGATATTGGGTCAAATGCTTTAGATAGATCTACATAAGTATACAATACTGTTTAATGTATTGCATTGTGGTGTTGGTCTTCCAAAAACAATAAAATTAAATAATATATTATTAAGTTTGTTTAAACTTAATAATCCCTGAAGAAAAAGAAGATACCTACCTACTATGGCCATTGCTGGGGGGGGGGGGGGCACTTTTTATAAAATGAAGTATATTTTTTGGAATTAATTATAGTGAAAAAAGTATAGCACTACTTTACCGACTGTGACCAAAACTCAGAATTTTAAGAACCAAATTAATCAGTATATTACCAAGAAGAAAGGAAAGATTTTAAATTTTACAGAGAATTTGTAGAAAAGAGACAAGGAATACCTATAATTATGCTTAAATACCTACATCACGTGAAAATCAGGCATACACACATTGTAATCTACCATTCCGTAACGAATAAGGAGAACGAACACTACTGTAATTATTAAAATACAAAAAATTATGATGACTCTTAGCTACATAAAATACTGCATCATGAAATCATGCATTCAAAAAACAGTAGCGTAGCGAGGGGGGGCAGGGGGGAAATATAGATTGACTGAGCTCTGTCTATAACCAATTCGTAGAGCAGAGAAAAGTCGAGCTTGCTTCGCTTGGTCTATATTTCTGTTTTAGTTACTACGCCTACACATAATCCTAAAGAGTTATGATCACAGCTAAGACGTAGTGCTAAAAATTTCGAGCTTGCTTAGCTATACTTCGGTTAATGTACATGTTTTGTACATAAAAAGTTCTGGCTCTAACCGATTCGTATTGATGAGAAAAGTCGAGCTCGCTCTAAGTTTCTATTTTTGCATGCATAAACCAAAAGATGCCTGACCACAACCGGAATAGATGTACAAAAAAATGTCGAGTGATTTCTTTATTTTTTTTAGGGGCGGTAAAATCGGTCTTTGCCCCGGGCGGCAGAAACCCGCGCTACGCCACTGTCAAAAACTACATGACAATCATGCATTCCACATCTAAACCATCTAAAACCAGACCTGTGTCGAAATCTCCTGAAGCAGTAGCATCTTTCTTATGCCTCTTAGAATCTGCCTGTGACCAAGTCACTAATAGGTAAGAGAAATTTTACATTAGATATACAACGTGTTAATGAATTAACGCAAAACTAGAATGTAGTTTGTTTAGAATCGAAAGCCGAATCATTTTCAACATAGGTAATTTTTTTCAAAATATTAAATAATTTATTTTTAAAATTTAAAATTTACTGAAGTCGATCTCCACCCACCGCAAGGGTACGCTCACCCTACTTACTACCAAAACAACATTCTTAAAATGTATCCATGAGCACGTTAGCGCTTTCATTCATTGCTGAAATGATAACAAATCATTTTTGCCTCAAAACTTAAAATGCGAATAACTTTAAATTTTAACTATAAAAATAATGAAATTTTTGTTTCAATCTAATTATTTTGTTCTAAATCAGTTGGGGTGTATGAGGTTTTGCGCTTATTCATTAACACGTTGTATATATTACAGTTAATAAAGCCCTTGGTAGATTACCATTTGTGGCACCTATCGAATATGGAATCAACATCAAAATATAGGGTGTTTAGTAGTTAGATGCGTTTCTTTTGGGGATGATCAGACCTTAGAGTGCAATAGTAGGACGAAATACCTTGGAGGCATCTTTTATTTTTTATTTTTCGACTAGATTTACACAATTTACCGAAAACAAAGTCATACCTTAGTATTCTTAGATAGTTTATCTAGTGAAATCATGAATTGAATACATGATTTCAATTACTTCACTCGATAGAAAATCGCAAAGTATTTTCAAGTATTTTTCTCGTTTAAAAGAACTTAAAATAGTTTCCGATTTTTGGTATTCATACTCACATTAGTTTATCTAAAGAAATCATTAAAAAAATCTTTAAAAAGCACTTTCTCATAGAAAATATTCGTCTGAACCTATGACCCATCACTCAAAAACTATAAGTTTTATAGAGTTGTTATGAGTTGACCCTTGATTAACTCAAAGGGTTAACGATGGTTTACTGGACACCCTGTTCACTGTCTCAATATTAATAAAACAATAATAAATTGACAACATAACATTTTTTTAACCACCTGTTTTTAATAAAAATATAATAATAGGTTACAAAATAAGAGATACGTATTTTTCCGAGTTTATTTATGACCGATATTTCTATTTTTGGCAATGAAATAAAATCTCATTCAACCTCTATTATATTTTTCTGTATTTTTCAAATAACTCGAAAAATAATGGATAGAAAAATATGATAATTTTGATATAAGCTTTGAATCACATAATCTCCAAATGATTTTCTTATTTTGGTACCTTTCTTAAAATAAATATTGTCAATTAGATATAAACAACTTACCGATAAGCATTAAAGAAACAACAGCGGTCAACTTCAACATTTTTTAAACGGAAAATAGTTTCAGAAAAAACAATATTTCGCGCCACTTCTCTCCAAGATGGCGCTGAGAGAGCTGTCGTTCGAATGGCGGTTGCAAGTTAGTGTCCCCTTTTATATAAAATCAAACTTTGTTTACATTATGCGTAGGAAGAAAACGCGTCGGAAATATGTTAGCAGGATATTATAGCGGGGTACTGTATTACAGGGATGAGCAGGGACTTAGCTTCAAGTAAGGCTAGATGGAAATAGAACATATAAAATCAGCTTTAAAGTGCAAAAGACACTATTTATTTTAGCCTAGTAATTTTACGGTTCGAGCCGAGACCAATAGAGAATTGATATTTTTTTCGGCATATCATTTAAGGGCAATTTGAGCCTAGAAATATTCCAAAATTGAAAAAAATCACGTCAGCTACAGCCCCAAATTTAATATTTAGCATATATCTCGTAATCTCGTTCTAGAAAACCTGACAGATAAATTTTTTTTCACGTTTTTAAGGCTTTATACCTTTGACTAATTATTATAAGGACTAGCCATCCAGTACATTCAATTTTACACCTTATCACTAAACGAGACAGACTATAATTGCGAAATAATAACTTCGAACTTAGAACGTTTGGGGTTCACACGAGACTACTTTTCATGATTTTTAACATTCAAAATTAGAATCTAAAGTTATGGGGAATAAAATCTAAAGTTGCGGATTTCATGTTACCTCGCCCCCCGCAAAAAGTGGCAGAAATGTTTGTTAGTAGAATTACACGCGTAACCAGTCCACATATAAATAGTCAAAGGTGATGTACGAAACCAACGCATCAGAATGAAAGATGATGATGATGATATAAAATTAACATCAAACTAAACAGTCAACATTGTCGATCAAATTGCGTCTTAAAATAAAACACCCACCTTTTCCTGTGAAGGAATATTTTAAATAGATTTTTGTAAAGTTTTCTAATAAAAATGTTAAAATTTACTTCGAAGACTGCGTGCATCGAATATTAAATTATAACACCCTATAAAATAAAGTACATAAGTTAAGAAGCCGTGGTAGTCCAGTGGCGAGTAACCTTGCCTGCCGTGGTGATGATGGTTTGATCAAGATTTGATCCCCGTCCAGGGGTGCGATTTTTTAAGAGAAGTTTTGAAACGATATTTGCAATACTAACCAATTAAACTCAATGAAATTTTGGCAGAAATAATCTAGAAACAAATCTCTATGCTTGTATTGTGTCAGATTTTCGTTAAAATATACAGTTTCAATGCTAGGATTAATTTAAGATTTGTATGAAAATCTTTGAGGCACTATAACTTGAAAACTGTACATTTACAGGAAAATCTGACACAATATAAGCATAGAGATTTGTTTCTAGATTGTTACTGCAAAATTACATTGAGTTTAATTGGATAGTATTGAAAATATCACCAGACTTCGTTTGTCACCGTCAGCTTGAACGGTTTTTAAATCTCATACAAAACCCTTCTCATACCCATGAGTTCAATACGAGTGTAGGGCACTTGTATTGAAAATGGGTATGACAATTTAGTGACCGGTAAGATTCAATAATTCGAACTTTGGGAAATCGATGAATATTCTGCCATTTTACTCAGCCGGTGAGGTGACTTTCAAAAATCGCACTCCTGGTCGACTCGTATCAATGAGTTTTTCGAAATTTAAGGCAACGTGACCCCAAGGCATAGCTCCGATAAAGGGAAAATGCAATTTAATTCGAATTTTAAATTTAAAAATTAAAGTGTTCGTAATTCTTCAAGATACCACAGTATACAACGTGTTAATGAATTAACGCAAAACTAGAAAGTAGTTTGTTTAGAATCGAGAGCAGAATCAAATTATCATGTTTTCAATATAGGTATTTTTTTTTCAAAATATTATATTATTTATTTGTAAAATTTAAAATTTACTGAACTCGATCTCAATCCACCGCTCGGGCACTCTCACCCTACTTACTACCAAAACAAGATTCTTAAAATGTATCCATGAGCACGTTAGCGCTTTCATTCATTGCTGAAATAAAAACAAATCATTTTTGCCTCAAAACTTAAAATGTGAATAACTTTAAATTTTAACTATCAAAATAATGAAATTATTGTTTCAATCTAATTATTTTGTTATAAATCAGTTGGGTTGTATGAGGTTTTGCGCTTATTCATTAACACATTGTATAAGTGATAACAGTCGAACAGCACCAACAACAATGTTGTTTGAAATTACTCGTATGTAGGTCTGTATTATACGATTTGTAAAACCACTGGCTTTTCGGTGAAGGAAAACATCGAGAGGAAACCTGGATGCTTCAATTTCGAGGTATGTATTGTACCCACTGTCCATTACAAGTGGCGACGGGCTCACCCCCCGTCACACTGGACAGAGTTTCGGTACTACTACTGAAATGTGGATGTTCTGAGGTTTCAGAATATCTCTGACTACCTCGGGGAATATAGTCGTGAGCATATGCTATGTAGAGGTGTATTTTTCGATTTCCTAATTTCATGCGGACAAAGCCGCGGTTAAAATCGACATACATAAGCTCACGCCATTGTCCCATGGGGGTAGGCAGAGACCACGGACCGCCACACGCTACGACTCTGACACACCTCTTTAGCCTCATTCACATTCATACATCTTTTCATGCACTTCCGTCGATTGAGGGTGCTACGCAATTGTCCTTTTCGGAAAAGATCATTTATTTGATCATGGTATGTTTTCCTCGGAAGGCCTCTCCCAACACTTCCGCTCACCTTTGCTCGGTATATTTCATTCGTATATTTTGGGTCAAAAGTGAAAGTGCCGGTCAAAAAGAACATTTTAATGTTAAGGGAATATAATTCGCCATACAAACGAAGTCGGGTGATATTTTCAATACAAACCAATTAAAGTCAATGAAATTTTTCAGAAACAATCTAGAAACTAATCTCTATGTTTGTATGAAGTCAGATTTTCGTTAAAATGTACCTATACAGGGTCCTTCTTAATATTCTGACACTTTTATAAGTAGATGATCAGACCATCAAACTGAACAACTTTCTCTGTGCAACCAACATCAAAATCGCGACAAAAAATCTGCTGTTCCATACTAAACTGCAAACCAACTTGAGTCAAATGTATGGGACAGCAGATTTTTTCTTCGCACTTTCGATGTTGGTCCCATAGATAAAGTTGTTCAGTTTGATGGTCTGATCATCCACTTAAAAAAAGTGTTAGCATATTAAGAAGGACCCTATAGTTTTAAAGTTACAGTTCCTAAAAATTTCCATACAAATCTTAAATTAATCCTAGCACTAAAACTGTATATTTTAACGACAATCTGTCTTCATACAAACAGAGATTAGTTTCTAGATTGTTTATGAAAAATTTCACTGACTTTAATTGGTTAGTATTGAAAATATCACCAGATTTCGTTTGTATGCAGAGCGCATTAACGCATTCGGAATAAACTTCTCTTAACGCAGAAGTCGCGAAGAACGGCTAGTATAAATTATAGGTATATCATCGAATAAGACAAATACAATTCCACTCGATTGTAACATGTCTTCCATTTTAACAAAGTGTACTTTGGATCGCGTTACAAACGGGTACAGTCGGAGAGACGAGTGTTTTTGAGAGTAAGTACAGTCGCAGACGGGATACAATACATACGGTAATAGTTCAGTCTGTGGTGAACCCAAAGAGATTATACCTAATAGAGTGAGCCATACCAATTGTAGTATCCACTTTTTTTTGACGTTTAGGTTTGAGTGTGTGGTGTCAAGTAGTATGGACAAAAGGCACCAAGTGACATATGGCCTTATGTTTACGGCTCAGAGGAAGGATCTCCATAGAGTCCGCATAAATTTACGATTGTAGTTAGTCTCTTTTGTCTTATGACGTACCTTTAATAGTAGAAGGAGATGGAACTATAGATATTTGTTTATGCGGCTGTCCACTTTTTTTTGAGCTAGTGTGTGTGAAAAGTGACCGTAAACATAAGGCCATATTAGTCTAGGAAAAAAAAGGTTTGAGATTGCATTAAAGACACTTTAGTAAATTGTGTTTGAAATAATATTACTGTTAGTTTATAACACTTTTGTCGAGATTTCGTGGTTATATAGGCTCAGGAACCTGAGAAATACCTTACAATCGATATTAATGTACAAATGGCAAGCTTATTTCTAAAAGTATTTCGACCAGCATAATCATAATCATAATCATAATCATTTATACCAGCAATAGAGACAGTTAATTATCAATTGGCAAATTTAATGTGTAAAAGCAAACAGTAAATAATTTAGTCTTGAGGTTATTGTGATGTATGCAGTAGCTAATACGTAGCTAGAGTTGGCAACACTGTTTGTCTCGCAATATACGTGATACCGAGCTGACGTGATTTGTGTTATTTACTGCGCTCCCTTGTTTCCTAGCCACCATCTTTACACTGGCGACGATAGATAAAATTTTAAAGAACGTAAACGCGTGCAAACAGCATAATAATGTCGATAGGGAGAATTAGCGAATTCAACATTCACAAGGACGATTGGTCCCTTTATATAGACCGATTAGACCAATATTTCGTGGTGAATAATATTGAAGCTGGGAACCAGGTTCCCACGTTGATAACCGTGATGGGCGCTGAGAGCTACGAACTGCTAGTGAACCTCTGCACGCCGGATAAACCGAAATCTAAGACATATGCGCAGTTAACTGACGTTATGAAAAAGCATCTACAGCCCAAGCCAAGCCCACTAGCGGAGAGGTACAAATTTCGTAATAGGAAGAGGGTGAGAGTATCGCAGACTACGTAGCAGTCTTGAAAAAAATGTCAATTAGCTGTGAGTTCGGGACAGGACTGCAAGAAGGTTTGCGCGATCAACTAGCATGTGGCATAAGTAGTGAGGCAGTAAGACAACGTCTGTTCGCGGAAGAAAGTTTGGATTTTGGAAAAGCGTATAACTTAGCGGTGAATATGGAGGCAGCAGAAAGGGATGCGGCAATGGTCGAAGGTCGAAGCCTATCGGAACGTTCGGGTCCAGTGGCGCAGTGTCAAGTCTTGGCAGCAGGCAAGGAAAGACGAGGCACCGGCGGAGCACAGGGTCGGTACGCGGGCGCGGGCGGCGCATCGGCGTACGCACGCAAGTATCATGCTGATGGAAATGGGCGTCGAGACGATTCAGCGTTGGCGAGATGCAATGTATGCGGGAGGCAGCACGATTCTTCGAAGTGCAAGTTTGCGAGTTACGTATGTCGGGTATGCAACAGGCGAGGGCATTTGCGTAAGATGTGCCCGAACCTAGTTGATCAACACCAAGTAGACGTGGCTCATAGAACGGAAGATCGATCGGAATCGGAGTCGGACAGTGATGGAAGTATGGAGGTAATGCTTGCTAATCTGAATAAGCTGTCAGTAGATCATTGTAAGCCCATTTTGGTCCCTGTTAAGGTAGAGGGAAAAAACATTAGCATGGAATGTGACACAGGCAGTGCAGTGTCTTGCATAAGTTTTAAAATGTACGAAAAATTATACAAACATTTAGAACTAAAGCCATGTCAGTTGACATTAAGGTATTATACCGGAGAAATAGTATCTCCTTTGGGGGTTATTGAACCGGAAGTGGAGTATAATGGTTGTAAAAAGAGATTGGACCTCTATGTGGTCAAAGGAGGTAAATCGTTGCTACTGGGTAGGCAGTGGATAACTGAACTTAGAATACAACTTGTAATCAATGATAACTGTCATTCTGTGAGTATGGATGAAGAATTTAATTATGCGGAATTCAGTTCCAGATACTATAAGGTGTTTGAAGACGGACTGGGGTGTTTCACCGGTGGGCCCGTGAGCATCAGTCTGCGGGAGGGCGCGCGGCCGGTTTTCCTGCGCGCGCGGCCCCTGGCGTACGCACTGCGCGCGCCGGTGGAGCGCGCGCTGGAGGAACTGGTGCGCGACGGCATTCTCACCCCGGTCGAGCGATCGGACTGGGCCACACCGATTGTACCAGTTGTCAAAAAAGACGGGAACATTAGAATTTGCGCAGATTTTAAAATTACTTTGAATAAGGTGATAGAAGTTGACCGTTACCCGCTGCCGAGAGTAGAGGACATTTTAGTGCGTTTAGAAGGGGGAGAGAGGTTTAGTAAATTGGACTTATCTCAAGCGTATGCACAGTTTTTGTTGGATGATACTAAGAAGTGTGCTGTCTCACCCGGGTGAGACAGTCTCACTGCAGCTTCCACCGCCGCCAGGAGTGAGTTCTCCCCGATCTCATTCGCCGGTTAGACGCTCCAAAAGAATCCGCAAACCGGTAGCCCGGTTGGGTTTCGATGATAGCGATTGATCTTGGTACTAAGCCACTTCTTAGTAAGAGTTTGTAAAGTTCTTATTTGAGTTATAAGTTTCTTGGCTGTACAACATAAGTTCTGTATGTACTTCCCTATGTTGTTTGTTTACTTTGTGTTAAGTTATGTAGTTCCTACTTATTGATTGTATAGAGCCTGCATTTGTCAATGACTGCTGGTATTTAACAGTATGCTTCAGTTATGAATACGTAGCCATACATGTTTTCCCTTGGTCTTAGAAATAAGAGGTGAGGTGTGATGTATGCAGTAGCTAATACGTAGCTAGAGTTGGCAACACTGTTTGTCTCGCAATATACGTGATACCGAGCTGACGTGATTTGTGTTATTTACTGCGCTCCCTTGTTTCCTAGCCACCATCTTTACAGTTATAATTTTTGAAGACTTACAAAATATTAAATATCTACCCAAATTAACGATATTAACCGTGGATTATTATTGTTATAAGTAAAACGTATTGAACGAAGCCATCCTGTACAAAATCAACAGTTTTAATTTTTTTGTTCATACCTAAATTTAATGTTTTGTAAATGTCTTAATTATTCAATAATACAACATAAAAAATCGGGGATTATTGAGAATTTGTTTTTCAGGTATGTATCTACTATATTCCAAATTTTCACCAAAAGTGCAATTAATGCAACCTACTCCATACAAAAATCCGTAGATTTCCCCGACTAATATGTCACTTGGTGCCTTTTGTCCATACTACTTGACACCACACACTCAAACCTAAAAGTCAAAAAGTGGACACTTTACAATTGGTATCACTCTATTAGGTAATCTCTTTGGTTTACGGTCACTTTTCACACACACTAGCTAAAAAAAAAAGTGGACAGCCGCATAAACAAATATCTATAGTTCCATCTCCTTCTACTATTAAAGGTACGTCATAAGCCAAAAGAGACTAACTACAATCGTAAATTTATGCGGACTCTATGGAGATCCTTCCTCTGAGGGTGAACCTGCCTGCAGTGCCGAAAGGTGTTCAAATATTTCTGAGCAGTGCTAATTTTCAATAAATTCTGTACAGAAACGTTACCAATGATGTATAAATAATCGTGAGTAATCGTGTATTTTGTCATAAATATCTGAACAGCAAATTTTATAATTTCTTGACAATGTTATTTAAAATTGAAATGTAAAACAACGGAGTAAAGTCTCTTTTCCTAAACTGGCGTAGAAACATTTGATGTTCTAGGTATTCAGATGTTTTCTTTGACTAATTATTATAAGGACTAGCCTTGCGGTAGCATTTCCTCTCTGCCACGGTATAAGCACAATTGATTTTGTGCATTTACATTCAATTTTACACCTTATCACTAAACGAGACAGCCTATAATTGCGAAATAATAACTTCGAACTTAGAACGTTTGGGGTTCACACGAGAATACTTTTCATGATTTTTGACATTCAAAATTAGAATCTAAAGTTATGGGGAAGAAAATCCAAAGTTGCGGATTTCATGTTACCTCGCCCCCCGCAAAAAGTGGCAGAAATGTTTGTTAGTAGAATTACACGCGTAACCAGTCCACATATAAATAGTCAATGTTTCTTGACAATGTTATTTAAAATTGAAATGTAAAACAACGGAGTAAAGTCTCTTTTCCTAAACTGGCGTAGATACATTTGATCTTCTAGGTGTTCAGATGTGTAAGATCGGAAATTACTCAAAATTAGAACTGCCTAGAAATATTTGACCACCTATACTCCATTTCAAATAGCAACGAAATTTTAAGGCTATTTTTAATTACAGAAGCAGAGATTTGAAACACTCTCACTTATTCTTCGAACAGTTTTAGTAACGTCCAAGATATTTCGGATAGTATATGTATACAATAAATTAATTACATTCGGTAATCAGAATTGGCCAGAAAGCTAAATAGGAATCGGAAAATCTCGTCGTCCTTATTTGGAATGAAGTATAGTTTGATCGTAACTGCTTACGTCCTTGTTATTAATTTAGTAGCAAAAATCTCTCTAATAGTTCGAAGTAAAGTACATCGCTATATAGTAAGATATATTTTTCGCAAATGAGCATATGCGCCATAACTAGTGAATGGTAGATGTCAATAAGACAAATCGATCATCATCATCATCAGCCCATCATCGTCCACTGCTGAACATAGGCCTCTCCCAAGGCGCGCCACAAAACTCTGTCCTCGGCCTTCCTCATCCAATCGCTCCCCGCTACTTTTTTTAGGTCGTCTGTCCAGCGGGCAGCAGGGCGTCCCACACTACGCCTACCAGTTCGCGGACTCTAGAACTCTGACACCCCACCGGTTGTCAGTTCTTCGGCAGATATGACCAGCCCATTGCCACTTCAGCTTGCTAATTTTCTGAGCTATGTCAACCACTTTAGTTCTCTGACGTATCACTTCATTTCAAGACAAGACAAATCGATAGAACTTCTAAATGTCAGTTCGTAAGAAAAGCGACGATATCTGATGGCGACACGCAGGGATCTTCGAATAATTATTATAAGGACTAGCCTTGCGGTAGCATTTCCCCTCTGCCACGGTATAAGCACAATTGATCTTGTGCATTTACAATCAATTTTACACCTTATCACTAAACGAGACAGCCTATAATTGCGAAATAATAACTTCGAACTTTTAACATTCAAAATTAGAATCTAAAGTTATGGGGAATAAAATCCGAAGTTGCGGATTTCATGTTACCTCGCCCCCCGCAAAAAGTGGCAGAAATGTTTGTTAGTAGAATTACACGCGTAACCAGTCCACATATAAATAGTCAAAGGTAGGGATGGATTAATAAAATAATCAAAATATATCAAGTCATTTATTATGATAATTTTAAATCTCACTATATTCTTGATAACATAGATTAATCATTATAAAAATTTTGATTTATAAATTAAACACGTACTTTAAGTCTAACAACTAATTAACTTATAAAATATAGATCTTATGTTTTAATAATGGGTAATTTTGCAACACTGGTAAAATTTTCATGGGTAATTCAATTTATCCAACTAAAAGAATTGAAAGTTGTTCAGTTTGTGAGTCGGTCATTCTGCGACAAGAGGCCTTTTTGCGAAATAGACATTCTTCGTCTAAATCCATTCCGGTGTTAATAAGTTTAAGTACATTCAAAAAACATTCAAAAATGTATTTAAATTATATAAAGTGCGGTAAACATACGGTCCATCGTTTTTATATTTAGGGAAGACCTTTGCCCAACAGTGGGACTAAACAGAATATGAAAAATAACACTAAGAGAAGCTACATTAAAAAAACCTGCTAGTGGTACTAGAAATTCTAGTTTATGTAATAAATTATAATTTATATAACTAATTTTAAAAAATTTAAGTGCTCACGACTATATTCCCCAAGGGGGTAAACAAAGATATTCGGAAACCTCAGAACATCCACGTTTCACTAGTAGTACCGAAACTCTGTCCAGTAGTGTGATTTAGAGTGAGCTCGTCGCTTTATATTTATAATTATCATAAATAAATAATTATTTGATAAGTAAATAATTAAGTATTAATAAATAAATAGACAATTATCAAATAATTATTTAATAAATAAATTATTCTACTATTCTATAACATCCATTTCATGGATATAAATTCCTTAAAGGAACTGGTTCATTGTTTCAAATAATATAATAAATAAATCACAATGAAATCACAATAAAAATCGATGATAATTAAAAAACATCACTCGGTAACAAAATTATCACATATCGATTAAGAAATGCATCAATTTTTATGATCTATAAAATTATGACTAAAACATTTTTGATTTAAGGCGGATCGTTTCGTCTTGCGCTAAAAACTTTACGAAAAATAAAATTTTTTGCGAAAATCGAAAACAATTTTTTTTTTCGATATAGTATCATAACGTAATTATCGTTCATGGGAATGAGGGCGAGGGTTTTGATAAAAGAATTACAATCTGTAATCAAAAAATCATACCTATTCGCAAGACGAAACGATCAGCCTTAGAGGATAGTCGTTGCACCGCACTCCATACAAAAGAAGATTGAAAATATTTTCAAATGAAAGTCAACGATTTTTTTTAAACAAAATCTAGAAATCAATCTTTGAGTTGTGGTTTGTTCGATTTTCGTTAAAACGTACAGTTTCAATGCTAGAATTAATTTAAGATTTGTATGGAAATCTTTGAGGCGCTGTAACTTTCAAATTATACATTATAATATAACGAAAATCTGACAAACGACAGGCACAGAGATTAGTTTCAAGATTGTGTTTAAAAATCATACGACTTTAATTGGTTAGTATTGAAAATATAATCTAACTAAGTTTGTATGGAGCGCACAGCAAGGACTATTTTCTTAATATCCATAGCTAATTTACACGACATCGCTCCCGCACGGTAAAAGAATAAACATTAGTAGTGATGAAACGATTATCACACAGCGATAACGATTTCGATTAATTCCCCAAATAATCGTCGATTTCGATTACGATTACGATTATTTCAAACCCATATTCAATACACTAGGGTGAAAGATGATATGCGTAAGAAAGGAGTGAGTGCTGAAAGGACGGCTTAGAGAGATGAATGGAAGAGGATGACATATTGCGCCGACCCAAAATAATGGGAAATGGGCAAGAGAATGATGATGATGATTCAATACACCAGGGTCTTTAAAAAAATATATGTTTAATGTTAGGAAATGGTGTAGGTATGTATTTCAATTTACAATTACCGAAAATGATAGAAAACATTTATTGTTTTTAAAATTCATAATTAAAATATTTAAGATTTTGTTAAAAAAATAATTTTTCTATGTTTTCCGATCTCTGTCTATTTCTTTTTACAGATTTTATCAAACCGGCTGCATAAAACAACCTCTCTGAGTTAACGTTTATGAAGTCCGTTACATTCAGTTGATTCTGTATCGAATTCTGATTTTAAAATTAAATTTTACTGATTGGCAATCGTTAAATAATCGCAAAGATAATCGACGATTTTGATTAATCGCTAAATGCCAATAATCGCCGATTACGATTACCCGAAATCATAATCGATTCATCACTACTCTGCTTAAGCCTATATTTTATCGTGCGTGAGCGATGTCGTGGAAATGAGCTATGATCTTATAGCTCCCTTCTTATCAAGCTAGCTCAGCTAGTGTACAATGGGTCTAATAAATGCAAAATCACTTAAATTCTACTTAATATAGGTATATAACACAACACGACACTAATAAATAATTTATAATAAGAAACTTTGTTATACAACGTGTTAATGAATAAACGCAAAAATAGAAAGTAGTGTGTTTAGAATCGAGAGCAGAATCGAATTATCATGTTTTCAACATAGGATATTTTTTTCAAAACATTGAATTATTTGTTAGTAAAATGTTAAATTTACTGAACTCGAGCTCAACCCACCGCACAGGTACACTCACCCTACTTACTACCAAAACAAGATTCTTAAAATGTATCCACGATCCTGAAATGATAAAAAATCATTTTTGCCTGAAAACTTAAAATGCAAATAACTTTAAATTTTAAGTATCAAAATAATGAAATTATTGTTTCAATCTAATTATTTTGTTATAAATCAGTCGGGGTGTATGAGGTTTTGCGCTTATTCATTATCACTTTGTATATCACAACACGACACAAATAAATAATTTTACAATATGCGGAGTTATAAACTTTGTTATATAAATTATTAGTCAATTTAAAAAGAAAACTTGTGAAAATAATTTAAATGTATGTTTCATTCTAAATAAAAAATCGAGTCCAATGATAAATATAACACCGTATAAAGGGTTAGTACCGGCTACTACCTCTCGTGGTAGTAGTCGTTACATAAAATCCACGTCAGAGGCCGTAAGGCGGTCTGAAAAAACTCTGACACCAGGGCTTGTCCACACGATAAGATGAAGAAGGGGTTCGTAGTTCGGACGTTCATTACAATACAAGAAATAAATTAGTATTCAAACATTTTCGACTCAGTAAAGTCAACACATCTTTCATGGGGCACTGTATACGTTATTATAATAAGATACCAGAGAATATTCTAAACTTGCCAGACAAGTTTAAGTCCCATGTTAAACAAGTCCTCTGTAAAAAAGGTTACCATAAACTCGATGATTATTTGAATGACCAAAATGTCTGGTCTTGACAATGTTACACTATGTAATTTCATATTGGATTTATGTAATTGTACTTTGTATATTTTTTTGTTTTGTTTTAAAGAAGTGTGTTGTAGAGTTTCTGGCCGCATCTTCTCTACAACGGAACACCTTCCGACGCGGTGGTAGAGTCAAAAATGACGTCAGAAAGCTATCCATGTGATATTATTATGAATAAAACATTTTGAGTTTGAGTTTGAGGTTTAGTTAAATAACATAATTTTAGAAAAATCTAATAAAGTACAATCATAAAAATATTCGTTAATCGTAAAACAATATCAAATACTGCATTTTTATGGTATTGATACGACTTTATGATATCGTTTCTAGATCCTTAAGAGGCATTTTACAGTTCAGTGGCGCCCTCATCACAATATTTTTTTTTAAATGTCTTTAACGGCTCTGGATACTAAGTCATTTTGAGCCATTCGAAATTTTTTTTTTCTTTAAATTCTTTAATTTGATGATGGGATGATAGATGACGATGAATCTGTGGTCGATTTCGTAAGCTCGCGCGTTGCCGCCAAAATGACCATGTACGAGTTAACTTGAACCAAAACTTATATTCTGTTATCGTATTTGAGATTCCTGTTACGTCGGTCGCTTTACACAACTGTTTGGTACACAATCCGCACGAAATTATGTCTCAAATATCACTAAAACCAATTTTTTTAGAATTTCAAAGACGAAACACAGCAAGAGCAATGGCGCTAAGCAAACCGAGGGGTATCACAATAACAACGATTTCTCAATAAAGAAAGCTCAAATTAAATTAGTCTTGTGTCGAAACAGTAACATAAAAGTACTACAACATTTATATATTTGGAATTGTCTGTTCATTAGCTTTCATTTGATACCCGTATTGTAATTTTTAACAAAAAATTTTTTTTATTCTCCCTCGCTTTTTTATTTTGCAGACGCCATATTAAAATAATATAGCCTATGTCACTCTCACAATTTTTACGAATCTAATGACACCTCAAACGTTAAAATCCTTCAAGCCGTTTGGGCTGTAGGCCGTGCCAAAGAAATAGACATACAAACATATATACATACATACATACGCTCGAAAAACATAACCCTCCTTCTGGCGCAGTCGAGTAAAAAAAAGTGCTACTTCAATAAATTACAAAAGCCTTAAAGATATCTTTATACAGAGTCCTTCTTAATATGCTGACACTTTTTAAGGGGATGATCAAACCGTCAAACTGAACAACTTTCTCTATAGCACCACCATCGAAATAGCGAAAAAAATCAGCTATTCCATACTAAACTGCAAACCTACTCGAGCTAAATGTATGGGACAGCAGATTTTTTTTCGCGATATCGATGTTGGTCCCATAGAAAAAGTTGTTCAGTTTGACGGTCTCATCATTCCCTTAAAAAGTGTCAGCATTTTAAGAAGGACCCTGTATAGCCCAGTAAAGTTACGGTAAAGCGCACCGTATGGCGAAAATAATTAATAACAGCCGTTGTTTTTTCAATTATTCTTAAGCTTATAATTCTAGTTATCATTTAGATTGAAAGACCAAATAAAAAAAATTCTTAAATAATTAAAAAAAGTATGAAAAAACCAGGTAAAATTAAAAAAAAATTCTCAATATTAGTACAAACTTTACATACACTGTGTAAAGTTTGTACTAAAATTGAGCCAACATACTGAACAACTTTCTGTATGGCACCTACATCGAAATCGCGAAAAAAAAATCAGCTGTCCCATACAAAACTGCAAACCCTAATGAATGGCACAGCAGATTTTTTTTGCGATTTCGATGTTGGTCCCATAGATAAAGTTGTTTAGTTTGGTGGTCTGATCATCCCTTTAAAAAAGTGTCAGCATATTAAGAAGGACCCTATACAACGTGTTAATGAATAAGCGCAAAACCTCATACACCCGAACTGATTTATAACAAAATAATTAGATTGAAGCGATAATTTCATTATTTTGATAGTTAAAATTTAAGGTTATTCGCATTTTAAGTTTTCAGACGAAATTATTTGTTATCATTTCAGCAATGAATGAGAGCGCTAATGTGCACATGGAGACATTTTAAGAATCTTGATTTGGTAGTAAGTAGGGTGAGAGTGCCCGAGCGGTGGGTTGACATCAAGTTCAGTAAATTTAATATTTTACAAACAAATTACTTAATATTTTGAAAAAAATACCTATGATAATTCGATTCTGCTCTCGATTCTTTACAAACTACTTTCTAGTTTTGCGTTTATTCATTAACACGTTGTATATTGCTGTGATGAGGGCGCCACTGAACTGTAAAATGCCTCTTAAAGAGCCATCTTTAAAAAATAGTTCCAAATAATCCGTTAGATGGCTATTGTAGAGATCATTCACATTTAAACAGATTTAGACCTTTAAAATATAAAAATATGCTGGCGATTTTTAGAGGATGATCAGAACATCAAACTGAACAACTTTCTCTATTATGGGACCAACATCAATATCGAGAAAAAAAATTGCTCTTCCATACAAAACTGCAAACTCTGATAAAGAATATGTTTAGATTGAGCCTCACGCTTCTACCGTATAAAACAAAACGGGCCACCTTTCTTAGGTTGGTGTACGTGAGGCGTCATACAAATTATGTATGTGTGCGTGCATAGCGATTGGGTTTAGACGGCCAGTGCCGGCTGTAATTTTTTTCGACGCGTTCGTAACTTCGACTGTCTATCTTGTCTTGACATATAACTAGACATCGGATATTCATTTCATTATTCATCGTCATTGTGGAAGCGGCTTCTAAAAATTTTCTTTTTTCAAGAAATTCCGTATGCCAGGAAGTTTGGGAATGCATAACTAATAGGATGCATAGTGTTGAAGCGACTTCTTAAAACTATTTGATTTAAAAAAGAAAAAAATATACAACGTGTTAATAAATAAGCGCAAAACTGATTTATAACAAAATAATTAGATTGAAACAATAATTTCATTATTTTGATACATAAAATTTAAAGTTATTCACATTTTAAGTTTTGAGGCAAACATGATTTGTTATCATTTCAGCAATGAATGAAAGCGCTAACGTGCTCATGGATACATTTTAAGAATCTTGTTTTGGTAGTAAGTAGGGTGAGAGTGCCCGAGTTGTGGGTTGAGGTCGTGTTCATAAATTTAAAATTTTACAAACAAATTATTTAGTATTTTGGTAAAAATTACCTATGTTGAAAACATGAAAATTCGATTCTGCTCTCGATTCCAAACAAACTACTTTCTAGTTTTGCGTTAATTCATTAACACATTGTATATTATTCGGTGAAATAAATTCCGGGATGTCAGGAAGTTCGGGAATGCATAACTACTCGAATGCATAGTATGGAGGCGACTTTTTAAAATTATAAACAGTAAAATAAAATAAAAATTTCGATACAAAAGTGCACTCCATAATAACCAACTCCTCAACTTTAGGTGAATATTGTCTGATCTCTACATATAACTTTTCAAAGACTAAAATCCCAAAATGTATGGGACAATAACATCAGATTTTTTTCGCGATTCCTATGATATTCCCATAGAGAAAGTTGTCCAGTTTGATGGTCTGATATTCGTCTTAACAACCCTTCAGCATAATTATTAAGAAAAACCCCATACACAGGGTGTATCAATCCTATTTTTTTTCGAACTTGGCTCCAAAGTGAAAATAGTTCAGTTTGATGGTCTGGACCACCTCTTTAAATATTACTACGGTGTTTTACACCCTGTATGTCGACCTTTGACTAATTATTAAAAGGACTGGCCTTGCGGTAGCATTTCCCCTCTGCCACGGTATAAGCACAATTGATCTTGTGTATTTACATTCAATTTTACACCTTGTCACTAAACGAGACAGCCTATAATTGCGAAATAATAACTTCGAACTTAGAACGTTTGGGGTTCACACGAGACCACTTTTCATGATTTTTAACATTCAAAATTAGAATCTAAAGTTATGGGGAATAAAATCCAAAGCTGCGGATTTCATGTTACCTCGTCCCCCGCAAAAAGTGGCAGAAATGTTTGTTAGTAGAATTACACGCGTAACCAGTCCACATATAAATAGTCAAAGATGTCGACGTGTTATTTGGAACACTGTTTTCAAATTCAAAAATTCCATATTTAAATCCACTTATCTTCTTTTTTGGCGCCCAAAAGAGGCGTAGATTCAACTTCCTTGCTATCTCCCTTCACCGGACTGACGTCGGCCTTACCATTCATAAACTTAGCTATGTTTATATCTGAAACTATGTATGGAATACCTGCTAGGTCGGAAGACAGCGGGTTGTAATATTGACGGTAGCAAAATATTGCGGTCGTGAAGCCTAGCACAGAGCCTGCTAGGATATCTGAAAGATAAATTTCATGATTAGGTAATCGTAAATTTAATTTAAAAAAGTTAATTTTTCTCCATATTTTTGTATTTCCTGATAGACGATTTCAAAAATACAACGTGTTAATGAATGAGCGCAAAACCTCATACACCTCAACTGATTTATAACAAAATAATTAAAATGAAACCATAATATCATTATTTTGATTGTAAAATTTTTTACTTATTCGCATTTCAAGATTTGAGGCAAAAATGAGTTGTTATCATTTCAGCAATGAATGAAAGCGCTAACGTGCTTATGGATACATTTTAAGAATCTTGTTTTGGTAGTAACTAGGGTGAGAGTGCCGGAGCAGTGGGTTGAGATCGAATTCAGTAAATTTTAAGTTTCACAAACAAATTATTTAATATTTTGAAAAAAATTACAACTTCAAACCATGATTATTCGATTCTGCTCTCGATTCTAAACTTTCTAGTTTTGCGTTAATTCATTAACACGTTGTATACAGTTTCGCAAAAAAAATGCGAGAGAGAGTTGGCATGCACTTAATGTAACAAAACTCACCCTGCCAATGATGATGGTAGTCACAAGTCCTAGACAGCGCGACGAGGCCGGCGGCGACGAGCGGCGCGAGGCAGGCTAGCACGCGCGCAGCACTCCCGCGCCGCCGCGACAGCACGCCGAGCCTCCCACACAGCCATACCGACGCCAGGCCGAGTGAACAGAACGACACTATGGGGGTTAGGTTATGATGTAGTTGTGTTAGTGAAAATGTGGTTTATGGCGGTCTCCTCTTCATGAGGTTTGGGGATCCCCCCTTTCAACAACTTTCTCTATGGCACCAACATCAAAATCGCGAAAAAAATCACCTGTTGCATAAAAAACTGCAAATCAACTTGAGGCAAATGTAGGGGTGGTGTACAGCTGATTTTTTTTTTCGCGATTTCGATGTTGGTGCCATAGAGAAAGTTGACGGTTTTGGCGGTCTGAACACAGTTTAAAAAGTGTCAGCATATTAAGAAGGAGCCTGTATATTCTTTGATCAACTCACTATCTATTACGGTTAAACAAACAGGTTTTTAGAGTTAGGATGGACAGACAGACAACTTAGGTAGGCATAGTAACAATCCTGTCGTTTTGCTACTAGACCTTTATGCGTTTATTCTAGTTAATTTAAGATTTAGTACTTTGGGCAATTTAGACCGTTTTCAAGAACAATGTTAACACACACACACACACTCATATACACACAGAAACACCCACCCACACACACACATAGACACCCACCCACATATAATAATAATAATCAAAATCTTTATTTGCAGATAATGTATTACATCGAGTTCTTAACGTAAATAAACTAAAAGTTTGACTTTATAAGAACAATCGTTGCTGCTAATGCTTAAAAAAGTAAAACTGTAATCTAAGCATTAGCTTCCTTATAGATAGAACAGTATTCGCCATAAGGCCAGAGGGTACGCAGAGAGATCTGTTTTACATTATGAGTGCGCAGTTCACGCGCCAGTGCGCTCGTGTGTGTGTGTGCGCGTGTGCGCGCGTGTGTGAGTTTAGTGGGGGGGGGGGGGGGTTGTATGTTAGTGAAGCCAGTGACTTACACACACGCACGCCCATACACACTCCCGCCATGACTAAAATACTTACAACTGCTATGTCCACTAGGGAACGATTTCCTCCCCTCCATAATATCGTTGGGATCACCGCTGCACTGTAGATCCGTCGTCTCTATGCCGTCCGGGAAACAGCGGTAGAAGAAATCTGGTCGCGGTCGACCTGCAAACAATTCATGCCATAATTATTGGTTCGTACGTACGTATGGAGGCAGAAAGAACGGAGACAGGTAAAAGAGAATCTAACAATTTACTAAATCATTAATTTATCAGCCAATAGATGTCCACTCCACTGCTGGGCATAGGCCTCCCCCAAAGATCACCACAACGACCGGTCCTGCGCTGCCCTCATCCAACAGGTTCCCGCCGCCTTCACCAGGTCGTCGGTCCACTTTATGGGGGGGCTAACCACGCTGAGCTTTCCGGTACACAGTCGTCACCTGGCAGGCCCCATCGGACATCGGTGCTGCGAGCAATGTGCCCTACCTATTGCCACTATTAGTATAGCAATTCTTTGGGCTATGTCGACTGCTCTGGTTCTTCCGCGAATCTCTTCATTTCTGATTCTGACTGTTAAGAGCATTGATCTCTTGACACGGACGTTGTGGGTTCGATTCCCACGGTGACACACAGTGATATGTCACTTCGTGAATTTTTTCCCAATTGGCTAGGAAGTACAAATAAACATTAAAGGGTGTGGTTTAGACCATCAAACTGAACAACTTTCATTATGGGAAAAATATCGAAATCGCGAAAAAAAACTGATATTCCATACTAAACTACAAATCTACTCGAGCTAAATTTGTGGGATAGCAGATTTTTTTTCGCCCATCGGACATCGGTGCTGCGAGCAATGTACCCCGCCCATTGCCACAATTAGTATAGCAATTCTTTGGGCTATGTCGACTGCTCTGGTTCTTCCGCAAATCTCTTCATTTCTGATTCGATCTCGCATGGAAACTCCGAGCATAGCCCTCTCCATTGCCCTTTCGGTGACTTTCAGCCTTTGTAAGAGGCCTCGAGTGAGCGACCACGACTCTGTTCCATATGTCATCACTGGCAGTACACACTGATCTAATAATTTCGTCTTGAGACACTGCGGTGTTTTGGACGAGAAGATACTAAGTAGTGTCCTGAACGCTGCCAAGTACATAGCACCTAGACAACAGATCAATGGCCACAGTCATATTTTTGGCTGATAGACTTCAAATCAGCCCACATCAACCCACTGCTGGGCATAGGCTTCCTTTTTATTGCGCCACTCCTCACGGTTCTGTGCCAATCTGATCCATGTACTTTGACTATTTATATGTGGACTGGTTACGCGTGTGATTCTACTAATAAACATTTCTGCCACTTTTTGCGGGGGGCGAGGTAACATGAAATCCGCAACTTTGGATTTTATTCCCCATAACTTTAGATTCTAATTTTGAATGTTAAAAATCATGAAAAGTAGTCTCGTGTGAACCCGAAACGTTCTAAGTTCGAAGTTATTATTTCGCAATTATAGGCTGTCTCGTTTAGTGATAAGGTGTAAAATTGAATGTAAATGCACAAGATCAATTGTGCTTATACCTTGGCAGAGGGGAAATGCTACCGCAAGGCAAGTCCTTATAATAATTAGTCAAAGTCCATGTACGACCCACAACCCTTACAGTGTCGTCTGACCATCGCATCGGTGGTCTACCCACGGACCTCCTTCCTTCGGACGATGGATAGACTTACCCGCTATTAATTTAACAGTATCCGTTAAGACTCCATTTATGCCCAAAGCTAAAGACCACGCGAGGAGTAACTGGAACAAAAAGTTAAGTTATTAAATTCAGATATCCAATACAAAGCTTTGTCAAAAGGTGAATTGCTGATTATGTGCAAGTTAGAGTTTTGTGTATGTGCGCTTCCGTATTTTGAGTGCATGTGTGTTTTTGTGTCTGTGCAATTCAGTGACACTATGTTCGTATGTCAAGGTATACAGGAATTATATGATTTGAGTGAGAGAGTGTATGTAGGGGTGTGTGTGTGGGAGGGTAAAAAGTGTATCGAATGGGAGAGCGAGTGACAGATTGTAAGTCTAAGGTAATAGGAGTTAATGAGTGTGTGATTTTGTGAGTGTGTGTGTGTGTGTGTGTGTATGTGTGTGTGTACCTCGAGAGCGTCGTCGCAGACGTTGCAGGACGGCCAGGCCAACAACGCAAGGCACGGACACTATGGACTGGTATTCTGTCTGCAGATCTGACTGGTGGGGTGAACCTCACGGACGAATGGTCTGTGTAATTCAGTGACACTATGCTATGTCTAGGTATACGAGAATGTTATGATTTGAATAAGTGTATATGTCCACATGCGAGTGAAAAAGTGTGTGAGTGTGTTTATATGTGAATATTTGTATTAAAAAGAGTCTCAGATGATAGAGCGAGTGA
Organism: Agonopterix alstromeriana; assembly: GCA_963924505.1. Taxonomy (NCBI): domain Eukaryota; kingdom Metazoa; phylum Arthropoda; class Insecta; order Lepidoptera; family Depressariidae; genus Agonopterix; species Agonopterix alstromeriana. The sequence continues at coordinate 7,659,154 of OZ004689.1, read as the reverse complement.
CAGATTGTAAGTCTAAGGTAATAGGAGTTAATAAGTGTGTTTGTGAATGCGTGTGTGAGTGTAGAGGTTTGTGTGTGTCTGTGTACCTCGAGGGCGTCGTTGCAGTCGTTGCATGCCGGCCAGGCCAGCAGCGACAGTACACACGGCACTGACAGCACTATGGACCACAGCGCAGAGCCCGGCACGTAGGACTGTCTCCGAGGATACTTGTATTCTGTCTGGAGATCTGACTGGTGGATCTCACGGACGAATGGTGACATGGATTCCATGTAGCTGTGGGGAGAAAAAGATGAGGTGACTGTGAGGGCGAGAGCAGGCCTATACAGGGTGTAACAAAACATCCTAATAATACTTAATTGTTTCAGGTCATCAAACTGAACAACTTTCACTATGAAGCCAGCATCGTCAAAAAAATCACCTGTTCCATACATTTGAGTCGAAACGGTATTGCAGTTTTGTATGAAGTAGCGGTTTTTTTCGCCTTTGTGGTCTGATGGTTAAGAGCATTGAGCTCTTGACACGGACGTTGTGGGTTCGATTCCCACGGGGGACACCTAGTGATATGTCACTTCGTGTTTTTCCCAATTGGCTAGGAAGTACAAATAAACATTTAAGGGTGTGGTTTAGACCATCGAACTGAACAACTTTCATTATGGGAAAAATATCGATTTCGCGAAAAAAAACTGATATTCCATACTAAACTACAAATCTACTCGAGCTAAATTTATGGGATAGCAGAATATTTTTTCGCGATTAACGAAGATTTTAGAATGTGAACATAAGAAATCTTGAAAAAAATCTGTTACCTATTTCGATTACTCAATACTCAATATTTTATTGCATTCCATAATGTACAACAAGCTGTTATTATTATGTTGGTACATGAAAGATGCACGGGTCCACTGGGACCCGGTCCTTTGGGAGGCATACATGGGGCCATACCATTTATTCTAAATGTGAGATGAACCTATCGAGGCCTATCCCTAAATACACCATGGAGATGCACTAGAAGATAATTCCCGACAGATGCTGAACTATTGCCAGGAAGGGATAAATTTGTCTGGGCTATTCTGTGTACTGGATAACTGGGCTATGGAGAGAGATAACGGACGCCTGCTCTAGTTAAATATCTCACAAATTTAAAATCTAGCAGGCGGTGACTTGCCAACTCATTGAATGGGCCAAAAAGGCTGCTCGCAAGGAGCGACAAGGCGGCAAGATGTACTGAGCGGCTAAGGTTGTAGAGAGGTGAGTCTGCGGGCGCCGGTTCCCGGTGCTAAGCGCACCAGTCAGCAGGTCCCGGCGTAATGCCATTTTACACTTAAAACCTGGAGCATAGGTTCCGCTCTTGCAACTCCACTCCTGGCCGGCGGGTTAAGGCAAGACAGGAGGTGAGGGCCAAATCAATCCGGGCCCTCTGGAGATTCGGGTCCGTGGTGTCGCCACTCACCAACAGCTCGCCACAAGCTGCCCTGCGGGCTTATTATTATTGATGGCTGGGCTATTGCAAGCAAGGGTCGTTATGTAACACTACGACCATTGCTGGTCTTTTGTGTTCGCCCCAAGCTCACCCATATTTTACACATACATCCGAACTATTTTTTTTTAAATTATATTCTCGGGTATGCAGGTTTCCTCACGATGTTTTCCTTCACCGCCGAGCTAATGATAATGATAAATACAACCGTACATAAATTCCGATGAACTTAGTGATACAGGCCAGGAATCGAACCGCCGCCTCGTGATTGAGTTGCTCTCTTCCGTATGGACTATCATCGCTCTCTTTAGGTTAACAAGATGTTAACTTATAAGCTATGAGAATTCAAAGTCAAAGTCAATATAATTTATTCAATATAGGAGCTTGCAGCACACTTATCAAACGTCAAATCTTTTTTAAAGCTACCTCCGCGTCGGAACGTGTTATCGCTGTAGAGAAGATGCGGCCAGAAACAATCATTATGGACCCTGTAGGGCACAGCAACTATGAACATTACCTTGATTTTATTTATTATTTATTTATTAGGCTCACCAACAAGTTACATATTGCAACAATCAATTCTACATCATCAGTTAGGTATGGATCTGATACATAACCCAGTTACAGGTGGGCACAACCTTCACGACAACTAGACAAAATCATTATGGGACAGTTACACTATTATACACCGTTTCTTTTCCTACGCAATACAAGGAGGACACAAAAATTAAAATAAATTACAATAAGTTGACAATAAGATAAAAACAGAGCAGATAATAATAAAACTTTTGACTTAAGTTAAATGGAGAAATGATCTCAGCACCTTGATTAAAGAATAATAAACATTAAGCAAGTTCATTATTACATATTTCCTGCAATATTACTTCCTTTAGAATAATAATTGGAAAGGAAATCATTACCTTCTAAACGTAAATCTAATCTATCCATTTGTATGTATGTATGTATATGCTCACGACTATATTCCCCGAGGGGGTAGTCAGAGATGTTCTGAAATCTCAGAGCATCCACGTTTCACCAGTAGTACCGAAACTCTGTCCAGTGTGACGGGGGGTGAGCCCGGTGGGCTATCCATTTATAAACACAAAACCTCATACACCACAACTGATTTATAACAAAAAATAATTAGATTGAAACAATAATTTCATTATGCAAGGTGTTACAAAAATACAAATAAACATTTAAAGGGGTTGTTTAGACCATCAAACTGAACAATTTTCACATGGGACCAATATCGAAATAGAGAAAAAAAAATTGGATGTTCCTAAACTACAAATCTACTCGAGCTAAATGTATGGGACAGCAGATTTTTTTTTCGCAATTTCGATGATGGTCCCATAGTGAACGTTGTCCAGTTTGATGGTCTAAACAACCCCCTTAAAAGTTTTTTCAATATTGTAACACCTTGTATAGATTAAATTTAAAGTTATTCACATTTTAAGTTTTCAGGCAAAAATAATTTGTTATCATTTCAGCAATGAATGAAAGCGCTAACGTGCTCGTGGATAGATTTTAAGAATCTTATTTTGGTAGTAAGTAGGGTGAGTGTACCTGAGCGGTGGGTTGAGATCGAGTTCAGTAAATTTTAAATTTTACAAACAATTTAATATTTTGAAAGAAATTACCTAAGTTGAAACCATGATATTCACCCAAAAGTAAGCACACTTGATTTGTGTGGGTTATATGTTAGTTTCGGACAAAAATTTGATAAGATTTTGCATGAAACTTGGAGCCCCTAGTGGTGTCAGACCGCCGAGAACATGTTAGCTAAAAGTTTGTTATTTTTATAATAAAATAATGTAAAAACTAAAGAAATTAACAACATTATCAACAATAAAAAATTTTCAATACCTATTTGCTAGAATCCACGATACTTGCAGTGCCAATTTCCATACAAACTTTTATCGCGGTTTTCACACCTTTGGAGATAACATTTCAAAAGACCCTTTTTAGTGAGCACCTAGATGCCAATAGAAACTTCCATGACAAATGTTAAGTTTGTAGTCTTTACAGTTTTGGAGATTTCGTGTTGAGTTAGTGTGTGGATTTGCATAGATTCAAATTTTACACAGCTTGTCCAACAGAAGTACACATTTCTGCCACCGCAGGGGCTGCGATCGATTTGACAGTTCCCATCACCACTTCGCCCATAGCCAATAGTATTTATGTCAATGTATCTATCTCTCTATCTATACCATGTTTTTTTTTAAGAAAGTACCAATGTTTATTTATTATTTAATTTAACTCTTTATTGTACACACAAATAATGTTGCTTATAAGATAAAATTACACAATTTAAAACTTTACCTTGAAAGCTATTGAGATGCAAATTACTGGTTACCCATCAATATGTTAATATCAGCTCATTAACATAAGGTTTCAGACGAATAAATTAATTTTACAAAGAAATATGAGTCACAAAATTATTGCCAAGTCAAATTGTTTGAGAACCAAAAAAATATGTTTAAACCAAATTTTGTTGTAAAATCTAGTTCGATTACGATAAAGGAAGGTTCTAATTATATTTTCCAGGCGGCATTATATGTTTCTACAGCTAATTTCATTGATAAAACATGAAAAAAAGTAACAATAAATATTGATAGCATATGGACGTAACTTACCAGAAAGCGGAGAGCAAAGCGATGCGAATAAGTATTTCAACAAATAAATTAAAGTTTGCGGAACGTACTAATGGCATTTTTGTTATAATTTAAGTTTGATTTAGCCAGAAATTTACTATTTCGCAATTTTTTGCGAAATTGGTTGATATGACGCTTTGAAGTTTGATTCTTGGTTCGGAAATCTGATTCAGATTGCAAATTGCAAATGTGAGGACACGTCAATATTTCTGAACGGACATTTCGTTTTGTTTATGCAAGAGACAATAATTTTAATAAAGTTGGGCGAATGCAGAAAAATATAAATGAGCCATGGGCTCTTAGCATGGACCTCATCATACTTCGTTAATAGTGCTTGTTTAGTGTAAAAATTATAAAAAAATTACCGCGCCAATTTATTCTATACATCATGATTTAATCCGTCCGTGGACACCGTCGACACGAAGGCCGAGTTTCAGAGACGATTTTTAAGTCATAGTTCGAATTCCCGTATGTCAAAATCCATACATTTTCGCCCTGCTTAGCTCGAACTAAGACTAAAAAAATCGTCTCTGAATCTCGGCCTTATGATCTCCTTTGTATGATGTGTGAGCACTCAGTGAGCGCCATCTATTATAAAAAACTAATTTGATCAAAAACTCCCCTTCTATAAGTCCCATCATCTAAAATAAAGAAAATATGGGTAGTTACTGTTTTTCGTTTAATGATGACTACGAATTGAGTAGGTAATAAAAAATGCACAAAATGCTTAAAATTTTTATTATACCATAACTTTACTTTTATACATCGATCGGTCGTGTTGAACACTTAAAAATATCCAAAAAAATCAACAACAAATTCGACCAAAAGCAGACTTTCAAGAAAAAACTGTCACAAAACAAAACAATTAAGGCCTAACACAGACGACGGACATTTTGTCAGTCTTCAAGAATCAAACATTCAATGACTAGACCTATAAAATTTAGATTTTATCTTGTTTTGTGATTTAAATGTATTGACAAAAAAGTTTCGTTTTTAAATTTTATAAGGCTACATTAAAGACTTAACTGCAAATGGTTTGCTGTGACAAGATTCTAAGGCCGAGATTCAGAGACGATTTTTTTAGTCTTAGCTCGAGCTAAGTATGGCGAAAATGTATGGATTTTGACATACAGGGGCGCGTTCAGAGCCTACGCCCAGAGTGCACTCTGGGTGCAACTTTTCGCACTAACGCCGTTCAGAGCCTCGGTGAAAAAACGCCCTTTGCAACTCGGTTGTCACAACTCAACCGTTCCGTACCTCTGACGGGTTGCAACTTTTAACCATCAAATTAGATAGTTAAAAAACACTCTGACGTTTTGATTATCTGTGGTTACTTGACTTTTTGCTCATTTTGAATAAAAGTTAGTTTTTTTCAATTTATTTTTATTCACTCTTTGATTCTTTAGCATGGAAGATGAGTTTTTATTGTATTTGGAAATGATGGAAGCCCTGGAAGCCCATATTACTGTCAATGTCAAAATTTGAGGTTATAAAACAACCGGGATCGTTCCGTACCTTTTGGTGAGTTGAAAAACAACTGTTCGTTCCGTACCTTAGTGTGAAAAACAACCAAACAACCGCACCCGAAGGTTCTGAACGTGTTCGAATTTTGGCTTAGAAATCGTCTCTGAATGTCGGCCTAAGAGTGATCTATAAATGTAATGGTGCAAATAAAAAAAACACCAAACTATTTACTTATAATTAATATTAGGGACTAATAAAGATGTAACTTGGCATAGATCATATCTAAACAAGTCTAAACATAAAAAAGAATACGTGTGACACAAACAAGAAAAGACATGGCAAAAAAAGAGTTTTTTGTTATCATTTCAGCAATGAATGAAAGCGCTAACGTGCTCATGGATACATTTTAAGAATCTTATTTTGGTAGTAAGTAGGGTGAGTGTGCCCGAGCGGTGGGTTGACATCGAGTTCAGTAAATTTTAAATTATACAAACAAACAATTTAATATTTTGAAAGAAATTACCTAAGTCGAAACCATGATATTACACTTGATTTGTGTGGGTTATGTGTCAGATTCGGACAAAAATTTGCTAAGATTTTGCATGAGACTTGGAGTCTATTGGCTATGTGCACAACACTAGCACCCCTAGCGGTGTCAGACCGCCGTGAACATGTTAGTTAAAAGCTTGTTATTTTTAAAATAAAATAATGTAAAAACTAAAGAAATTAACAACATTATCAACAATAAAAATTTTAAAATACCTATTTGCTAGAATCCACGATATTTTTGAAAAAATATACAGGGTCCTTCTTAATATGCTGACACTTTTTTAAGGGAATGATCAGACAATCGAACTGAACAACTTTCTCTATGGCACCAACATCGAAATCGCAAAAAAAATCTGCTGTGCCATTCATTGGGGTTTGCAGTTTTGTATGGGACAGCTGATTTTTTTTTTCACGATTTCGATGTAGGTGCCATAGAGAAAGTTGTTCAGTATGTTGGCTCAATTTTAGTACAAACTTTACATACACTGTGTAAAGTTTGTACTAATATTGATAATTTTTTTTCTATGTTGTTCCTATAGAGAAAGTTGTTCAGTATGATGGTCTGGTCATCCTCTTGAAAAGTGTCAGCATATTAAGAAGGTCCTGTATATGCTGCTTTCTTTGTAAGAACGTCAAAATCACGCAATACCAACATATTAAAATAATTCGTTCAAACTGTCACCATGACAAACTCTTTTTTTGACAAGCTGTAAACTTTAATTTTAAAACAATACAATTTTGTGATACATTTTAGAGTATTTTCGTATATTATAGCCAGGTAAATACCACAATATACCCATAAACTAAATAAATAAAGCGATTATTTATAATTTAAGTACATTTTTCCTACAAATAGTGGAGTGTTAAGCATAACATAACAATAAATGCTAAAAATGCATTTTAAATGTTTCAAAAAGTAAATAACCTAACTCCGAATTTACTATAATTTTAAATATTAGTAACTTAAATTGAGGTAATTGGTTAATAATAAAAATTTTAACTTGGTGTTTCGCAAAATAAAATATAAAAAGCATAACAATAATATAAAAAATGCGTTGGTACTAGCTACTTACGTAGGCACTACGCACGTTATAAATTTGTACGACGGAGGTCACAAAACTATCCCCTCATAGGAAGCGACCGAAGCTAGAAAGCCTTTAGATTCCCCGCACGGACGGGAAACAACATTTACAAAAAAAAAAATTTTCCTCAAGGTCCTTAGCGCAAGCGCGGCACACACTTGACCGGTTTTTATAATTATTTTGTTTTACCTTAGAATACGCACTATAATCACATCAAGATTATTATTACCGTTATGTATTACCGTTTTTAAGATATCTCACCGATCCCAGCTACCCAATCCACCGCGTAGCCCCAGCAACGTCCTATGCCGAGGTCCGTACCCCCCTGGGGTGCCCCTAGGTCGGTTGCTTAAGTTCATTCAATTGGCTCGGTGACCCTTCTGGTCCCTCCAATAGTCCGCAGTAAAAAGCAGTAAATGCTCCCTGAGCAACGCTGTATACGTCAATCAAAAAAAAAAAAAAAATGTTTTAAGATAAGAGCAAAAACAAAAAATCATTGAATCATTGAAAAAACACGCTCTTGTATAGGTCCCCCTTAATTTTTTTTTTTAGCAAATTTATAATGTAACTTTTATAGATAATATCCCATAGAGTGTGCCCGTGCGTTTTTGTAGTAATCGAAATATTCTGCGGGTGACGTCGCGTGCTTTTTCACTACGTCATCTAGTTGCATTTGATCTGCCCAGTCAGCCTGAAAGATGATGGAAACATTATTAAATTATTATAAGCTTACTTACATACAACGTGTTAATTAAATAACGCAAAACTAGAAAGTAGTTTGTTTAGAATCGAGAGCAGAATCGAACTATAGTGTTTTCAACATAGGTAATTTTTTTCAAAATATTAAATAATTTGTTTGTAAAATTTAAAATTTTCTGAACTCGATCTCAACCCACCGCACGGGCATACTCACCCTACTTATTACTAAAAGAAGATTCTTAAAATGTAAACATGAGCACGTTAGCGCTTTCATTCATTGCTGAAATGATAACAAATCATTTTTGCCTCAAAACTTAAAATGCGAATAACTTTAAATTTTAACCATCAAAATAATTAAATTAATGTTTTAATATACATAGTTACTTAGTTATAAATCAGTTGGGGTGTATGAGGTTTTGCGCTTATTCATAAACACGTTGTATATGTGGTGTTAAAAACGCCCTATATTTAGACCTATGGGTAAATCATTAAACTGTACAACTTTCACTACAGAGACGTCAAAAAATAATTAAAAATATGCATGCATACATTTCTCATTTCTCGATGTTGGCTCCAAAGTGAAAGTTCTCCGCAACGCGCCACAGACGTCCTCTATAAATACAAATACTTACAAAGTTAGGAAACAGAGAACGCTTGGAATCGAACTTGGCCTCATTGACGCAGCGGAGGAGGTACAGCCGCTCCACCCACGGCCAGATCATGTAGTCAAGCATGCCTGGCCTGCTGCCGCCGAAGTAGTTTGTTCCTGGAATAAACATGAGCATATCAATAACTTAAATAATCATTATGATCATTCGACAAAGAACACCGAACGATCAGAAGCCTCAAGGTTTGTCACAGAGTTATGGAGCGCAGCATCCTTGGTTTAAAACTGATCGACCGAGTCAGAAATGAAGTCATTCATTCACTCCAGAACCCAAGTGGTGGACGTCGTCACCATATGCTGCCAATCTAAAGTGGAATTGGGCTCATGGCTGTCCCATGCCAGATGACCTATGGGCCAAAACTACTAGCTGGTTACCAACGAAACGAAATCGGCGTCGAGACAGACCTAGACGAAGGTGGCGGGACGAAATTGATGGCTTCCTCAAGAACTGGCCTATCGAAGCACAGAAGAGACTCTTGGAGATAACGGAGGGAGACCTTTGCCGAACAGTGGGATATTGAAGGCTGATAATAATAACAAATAAAAATTATCACCAGCCCAAACCCAATCCCGTACCATGCATCCATATTTTAGGAAGTCTTCTCAAGAATATACAACGTGTTAATGAATAAGCGCAAAACCTCATACACCCCAACTGATTTATAACTAAATAATCAGATTGAAACAATAATTTCATTATTTTGGTAGTTAAAATTTAAAGTTTTTCGCATTTTAAGTTTTGAGGCAAAAATGATTTGTTATCATTTCAGCAATGAATGAAAGCGCTAACGTGCTCATGTATACATTTTAAGAATCTTGTTTGGGTAGTAAGTAGGGTGAGAGTGCCCGAGCGGTGGGTTTAGATCGAGTTCAGTAAATTTAAAATTTTATAAACAAATTATTTAATATTTTGAAAAAAAATACCTTTATTGAAAATATGATAATTCGATTCTGCTCTCGATTCTAAACAAACTACTTTCTAGTTTTGCGTTAATTCATTAACACGTAGGTTGTTTTGGCCTTTGACATGACTTAACAAATAGATCCACAGCCATATGATAGCAAAAACTAGGCCAAAAAGCTTATCATGACTTCCGAAGCTCGGAGGGACTCCAGATCAAATAGATACCACCCATCCAAAGACTAAATGGACGGGTACGGTGTACCAGTATATACACGAGGAATTCCTGTTTCTCTGCATTATGTTTTTTTTTTATTTATAATTAATGGACTCTTGCTTGTGCGTTAGCACTGCATTTCCGCCAATGTCAAGTTGTTTGTTTGAGTATCTATCCTAATCTCAGGGATTGTTTTTGATCAAGAACAATTGGATTGTGGAGCCTCGTGGCAGGCAAAAACGCGACGCGCGAACACAACGCGAGACAAGTGCTCGTGTCAGAACCTGCAACGTGACTCCTGGATTTGGGTTAGTAATCTAATTTAAAATACGGAATGGAAAGATTAACTTCGGTGATTGTTTTAATTACCAAACCACCACTTCGCCACGAGCGCATCCCAGAATATAAAAAGCCACATTATTTACCTCTTAAATCTAGTTCCTTCTCGAAAATGTCCAGAGTCTGTATAATCTGCTCACTGCCGAACGCGAAGTTTGTGTCGAAGCATTCGAGGCTGCCTTTTATCAACTGAAAATTGAGGAAATGCACCAGTTAGGTACATAAAATAAATTCAGACTGTATTCTCTTTTAGTGTCACCAGAAGTTTACAACAAACACTGGGCTGCGTTCAGCACCTTCGGGTGCGGTTGTTTGGTTGTTTTTCAATCTAAGGTACGGAACGAACAGTTGTTTTTTAACTCGCCAAAAGGTACGGAACGATCCCGGTGGTTTTATAACCTCAAATTTTGTCATTTACAGTAATATGGGCTTCCAGGGCTTCCGTCATTTCCAAATACAATAAAAACTCATCTTCCATGCTAAAGAATCAAAGAGTGAATAAAAATAAATTGAAAAAACTAACTTTTATTCAAAATGAGCAAAAAGTCAAGTAACCACAGATAATCAAAACGTCAGAGTGTTTTTTAACCATCTAATTTGATGGTTAAAAGTTGCAACCCGTCGGAGGTACGGAACGGTTGAGTTGTGACAACCGAGTTGCAAAGGGCGTTTTTTCACCGAGGCTCTGAACGGCGTTAGTGCGAAAAGTTGCACCCAGAGTGCACTCTGGGCGTAGGCTCTGAACGCGCCCCTGTTGGTACGGACATGTTTTGTGTTCTCATTCTCAAAAATGTGTTCCACGATGAACACATTTCTAAAAGGGTGGGCTTGCTTTTTTCAGAACTGTGCTCTATGAATATGGGAAACCGCTACACACTGAGGCGAGGTGAGATGCTGTTACTTAAATTCAACAACTTACCTATTTGAAGACACTATACTCTCGCAAGAAATTTTCGGCAAGAACTTCTCAACGGACGAGAGTGGACAGGGACCCTTCATTGTTCTGCCTGCAGCGTGGCGAGTGTCGAGTGATTTCCTTGGGGAGTTCTTGCCGAGAATTCTAGCCGAGAATTTCTCGCGAGAGTGTAGTGTCTGTTGTGTGCCTTCAAACGGTAGCCATACGGTGTATCTTGAAGATATGTTGACGACTTAAAGAACCGATCTGATTGAGGTAATGTTTATAACAAAGCTCACCTCATTGAATCTCTCGATCAACAAACGATCCTGCGCTTTCCTGTACGGGTCGGAGGAATGTAAAAGGTTCCTTGAGTATTTCTCGTCGAGATAGTCGCAGATGACGACGCTCTCAAACAAATATCTGTCGCCGTAGTCCGTCGGGATTTCTAACACAGGGATTTTCACTGAAAAAACAAAAACGTTGACAATAATTTTACTGATACCAGAAAAAGTAGAGTGAAAAAGCTCGTCTTTTTAATACTCCATGTCAGCAAGCCCGCTTAGCAAGCCCGGGGCATTTTGCTAGTTCTGCCAGCCAGTAGTGAAGTCACTAGTAGATTATGATGAAATTTAGGTAAGGGTATGGTCTATGAGGGGGTTCTCACTACTTCTCACTCGGCCTTAATACACAACAAGTCTGGCTTTTTCGATACCTATTAAGTCTAGTCTTGCGAAATCACCTCGCCACCCTAAGGCACCACAGCGCAAAGTCCGTGACACTCACATCTAGGATTCTTCGTTCTGAACCACTCTGGTAACCTCAGAGGATCCAATTTGACGACCTCGTACTTCGTCCTCTTCGCTTCCAAGATCAGCAGGACTCTGTGGCCGTATGGGTTCATTTCTACATGGTACAGGCGTAGCTTTTCGTTTAATGCTGGTGGGGGGAGAGGACCTGTAAAGTTTACAAAACGCCATTGTTAGATTTTATAGTACAGCTTTCATTGGGGGTCTTCGACTGCGTACAATATTTTTTGAACCTACGTCGGGACGGATAGTATTTGATTTTAACCTAAGACCTGCACGTCTAGTATGATTTCTCTACACGCGCGTGACGCGCCTGCATAGAAAATAACGTGTTCTCGCGCGCGAAGAGCGAAAGCCGCGCTTGCCGTGACATGTAGTACGGAAAAAAGCCGCGTCACGCGCAATCAGAGAGATCTTGCTAGACGTGCTGATGTATCTGCTTAGGGTCTGTTACAATTTTTTTTCAAAAGCGCTAGGCCCGATTTTAGGAGCGGATTTGCGTATGATTACTCGTCACTGGACCACCACGGCTGCAAGATTCATAAAAGTAATAAACACATTTTTCAAAATGCTACATAAATGCATTCACCTAATCTTTGCAATGTGATTGACTTTGACTGGCACAATATACCTATAAACATAAAATATTATTGATTAAAGATATTTTAAAGTTGAAACATAGTTGAAATGTGAGGAAAAAATGCCAGCAAAAGAGGCATTGATGGACGAACGTGTAAATGTGGGACGAGGCGGAGAAGTTATTTCATGAGTTAATAAAGAATGGTTGTGTGGAAGAAATCGCTAGTAGTGATAAGACTAGCAATTTGTCGGTACTCAAATTTGTTCGCTTTATATTTTTATAGGTTTTCGGTGTATGAATAAATTATACAAGGTGTTACAAAAATACAAATAAACATTTAAGGGGGTGGTTTAGACCATCAAACTGAACAAATTTCACTATGGGACCAATATCAAAATCGAGAAAAAAAATCGGATGTTCCATACTAAACTACAAATCTACTCGAGCTAAATTTATGGGACAACTGATTTTTTTTTCGCGATTTCGATGTTGCTCCCATAGTGAAAGTTGTTCAGTTTGATGGTCTAAACAAAACCCCTTAAAAGTTGTAAATGTTTATTTTTACTTTTGTAACACCTTGTATAGAAATTTACTGTAAGGCCGAGATTCAGATACGATTTTTTTAGTCGTAGCTCGAGCTAAGCAAGGTGAAAATGTATGGATTTTAACATACGGGAGTTCGAACTATGACTTAAAATCTCGACTCTGAATCTCGACTTAATCTACACTAATATTATAAAGAGGAAAGATTTGTACCTATTTTTGTATGTTTGTATGTTTGTAATGAATAGGCTCAAAAAGCACTGGGCCGATTTAAAAAATTCTTTCACCAATAGAATGCTACATTCTTCCAATTTGACATAGGCTACATTTCATTTTGAAAAAAATTAGGGATCCTTGGTAAAATTTGAACAATGTAACCGAAGGTGTCGAAAAATGAGTCTTAAAATTTATTTGTCTACCCCGTGCGAAGCCGGGACGGGCTGCTAATGTATGTATAAATGGCATAATATCACAGTAGCGTTACTGGCACAGCAATGTGCAATGAGACTTGACCTCAAAACTAAAATGGTAGCATCTGTTAACTTTCGTTCTCAGTCATTTACAATGTTTACTTTACTCGTAATGCAGCGGTTAACTGGGTCAAGTTGTTAAACAAAACTATTTTTGTATGTAGGACGAGCTACTGCAGTTTAGATTTAGGATTTATTTTAGTGCGAAGTCGGATATAATAAATGATAAATATCTTGGACATTGTCACACAAATTATCTAGTCACATTTAAAGTACCAGAATCTAGCCTGGACTTGTATTATGATGACTAGACAACGATATAGAATACATAAATAGATACAAACGTCCATGACTCGGGTACAAATATTCATATTCATCATACAAATATTTGTCCCTTACAGGATTCGAACCCGCGACCCTCGGCACAGCAGGCAGGTTCACTACCGACTGTGCTATCGGGCCGATATAAGCCTAAACTATTAGCCAATAGTAGCAAGGGATTGAAGATGGGTCATCCTGATTGGTCAATATAATTTCGTGCGTTATTATTACTATAGTTATTATAGTTATTATTATCAATTTATTTCGTCAACCAGCAGTAATAGTCTAGGAAAAATAAGGTTTGAGATTGCATTAAAGACACTTTAGTAAATTGTGTTTGAAATAATATTACTGTTAGTTTATAACACTTTTGTCGAGATTTCGTGGTTATATAGGCTCAGGAACCTGAGAAATACCTTAAAAGCGATATTAATGTACAAATGGCAAGCTTATTTCTAAAAATATTTTGACCAGCATACCAGCAATAGAGACAGTTAATTATCAAAATGCAAATTTAATGTGTATAAACAAACAGTAAATAATTTAGTTTTGAGGTTATAATTTTTAAAGACTTACAAAATATTAAATATCTACCCAAATTAACGATATTAACCGTGGATTATTATAGTTATAAGTAAAACGTATTGAACGAAGCCATCCTGTACAAAATCACCAGTTTTCAATTTTTTGTTCATACCTAAATTTAATGTTTTGTAAATGTCTTCATTATTCAATAATACAACATAAAAAATAGGGGATTATTGAGAATTTATGTTTTTCAGGTATCACCAAAAGTGCAATTAATGCAACCTACTCCATACAAAAATCCGTAGATTTCCCCGACTATAATGTTTATTTTTGAACATAATTAGGACTTCTGGTTTAATAAAAGGCACATTAAAACAGGTTCGAAATGCTGAACGTCTATGGACGTAAAATACCTAATTATTTTGAACGTGTATGGACGTAAAAATACCTAATTACAGATGTAAAATAATAGTCTCGTTTAGTGTCAATTTTGGAATAGTTTTTTACGAAACTAAATAACTTAGTCAGTAGGTACCTAAATGATTTTTAGGTGACTGAACCTGCCTGTTGTGCCGAGGGTTGCGGGTTCGAATCCCGTAAGGGACAAATATTTGTATGATGAATATGAATATTTGTACCCGAGTCATGGACGTTTGTATCTATATATGTATTCTATATCGTTGTCTAGTCATCATAATACAAGTCCAGGCTAGATTCTGGTACTTTAAATGTGACTAGATAATTTGTGTGACAATGTCCAAAAAAAAAAAAAAAAAAAAAAAAAAAAAAAAAAAAAAAAAAAAAAAAAACTGTACCTAACCTAACCTTTTTGTTCCCTTCGTTTTGTTTTATTTTTAACCGACTTCAAAAAAGGATGCGCGCGTACTCTAACAGCGAATTCAGCGAAGTCCCCCGCCACCCCCCGCACACCACGCGAGCGTGGACCTGCACGTCTAGTATGACTTCTCTACACGCGCGCGACTCGCCTTCGCTGCATAGAAAATAACCTGTTCCCGCGCTTTTCGGAGAGCAAAAGCCGCGCTTGCCGCGACTTGTAGTATGGGAAAAAGCCGAGTCGCGCGCAAGTAGAGAAATCATGCTAGACGTGCTGGACCCGCGCCGCCTAGACATCTGTGCTTCATCGCTATTAATCTTATTACACTATGGTAATATGCATGTATTTTTTTAATTAGAAGATACGAAAACTCGAAACTCCAGATTTACAAAATGTCTTAATTTTTTACTTAACGTTAATTCCGTATAGCAATTAAAATATTTAATGTGAAAATATATAGCATTTTTTGATTTTTTTGCCATAGTAATGAAAATCCATAATTTAAAAACCCATAGTCCATGAAAATCCATAACTCTAAAAAACTCGTTTTTAGACCCCAGCGCCCGCGGCATGATGGCGCGATAAAGAGCTATCGCGCCTTGGCTCTCTTTCTTTTTGCGCGCGAACGAACGAGTTAGCAGGCGCGATAAAACGTTTATCGAGGCACCATGCCGCGGGCGCAGATCTAACTCAATCGGTTAGGTTAGCGAGGAACGAAGCGACGAGCATGTTAGGTATCTTGCGACCACAGCGCACGAGCCGAGCGAGCGCAGTGAGCGTGCCGCGGCAGAGGCCGGCGAGTACCAGAACCTAATTGCTACTGTTTACCTAGTCCACCCGACAATATAAGTTTTCTCAACCCCCTTGAAAGGGTTCACCTTCACCTCGCATTTTATAGGTTGCAGAGCGTGTCAAAGAAAGGGACATTCAATACATACTAATTTATTAGTGTCACAATTATGTGTGTTCATTTAAAGTTTTTTAACGTTATTGATATTTATGTTAATCATATTAAAGATATGCTTTTTAAATGTATACATTTCAACATTATGGATTTTAATGATTATGTGTTTTCAGTGTTAACTTTTCAATATATGCATTTTCAATTATGGATTCTAATATAGACCCGAATGGCATTCTATAACGGTAGAGCCTTGACACAGCAATAAACTTAAAAACAATGCAATCAATTAAAATGCAATAACATAACGCAGGATGATATCATCTGTAAACAGCTGTTCATGCCCCGATCGGTGTTTTTATCCAGTTTTATTTTATTTAAGATCCTAATTCATGATTCATTATGTAAAATAGGTTTTTAACAACGTAAAATGATAAGAGAAAAGTATATTTCGGGTGAATCATGTTGTAAATTAAGCAATAACAAAATTAACCTAGCGTTTTTTTTTAAATGCATTTAATCGATAGGGTAACCACGGAAACATCAAAATTAACTAATACCTACTAATACTGCTCTTGAACTAAATAATTAATTTGAATTAACCACAGAACATAGCTAAAACTATTGAATATTTATTAAAGTAGATTATGATTCACTTACCGGCACTCCTCTGTTGATAATAAGACATTTTTACCAATATTTCTTTGATTGAATTAGGTACGATACAAACTGCGAAACGGTGCTCTTTCTACTAAATCCGATGAAGAAATAAACTAACGTCACATTTAAAATTAAGCTCTTTGATATGACATCATTCTGACCTGGTTATCTGCAGTCCGACCAAAATGAGTTAATGACAAGATACTACGTTCTCGCTATGGAGTAAAGTACGTCTTTAATTCGGTAGGATAATATTTAAGAAGGCCTCTGTTTCGTGTTTGTATTTTTTTTACCTTACCTACTTTCGTATTAATAAAATGGCAAATTAAAATTTGATAATAATAGGTATTGTTTTTATAGTAATTGTTTAATTCTTACATTTTTAGCCCAGTAAAGTTACGGTGTGCTTGTATGACGAAAGTAAATAATTGATAACAGCAGTTTTTTTTCTTTTGTATTTTGGATTATAATTCTAGTTTTCATTTAGATTGAAAATCCAACGAATTTCTTCAATAATTTTAACTAATTATTGAAGAAATTCAATAAGTAAAAAAAATCCATGTAAAATTGGCAAAAAATAGTACCTACCTAATACTGGGTCCTTCTTAATATGCTGACACTTTTTTATGTGGATAATCAGACCGTCAAACTGAACAACTTTCTCTATGGCACCAATATCGAAAACGCGAAAAAAAAATCTGCTCTTCCATACAAAACTGCAAACCTACTTGAGCCAAATGTATGGGACAACTGTTTTTTTATCGCGATTTCGATGTTGGTCCCATAGAGATAGTTGTTCAGTTTGATGGTCTGAACATCCTCTTAAAAAACTGTCAGCATATTAAGTTGGACCCTGTATGCAACGTGTTAATGAATAAGCGCAAAACCTCATACACCCCAATTGATTTATAATAAAATAATTCGATAGAAACAAAAATTTCATTATTTTGATAAATAAAATTTAAAGTTATTCGCATTTTAAGTTTTCAGGCAAAAGTTATTTTGTTAATCATTTCGGCAATGAATGAAAGCGCTAACGTGCTCGTGGATACATTTTAAGTAGGTATCTTGTTTTGGTAGTAAGTAGGGTGAGTGTGCGCGTGCGGTAGGTTGAGATCGAGTTTAGTAAATTTTCAATTTTACTAACTAATTACCATTTAATATTTTGAAAAAAATTCCTATCTTGAAAACATAATAATTCGATTCTGCTCTCAATTCTAAACAAACTACTTTCTAGTTTTGCGTTACCAATTCATTAACACGTTGTATATTTTTTATGTCATTTGTTAAATACATTTCTATTCTTTTATATTAGAAGTAAATCCAAAGAAAAATATTAGTATAGTAGGTATTTAAAAACAAAGGTCCCGTGGTGATTTCACCACTTTGTGATTTGGTAGAAATTACGAAATACTCAATTTTAGTACAAACTTTACACAGTGTATATAGGTAAACTAATAACCTAAAACAAACAATTAAAAAAAAAGAAAACTGACACTTTAAATAAAAAAATTACATTTTAGAAAATACGAAATTTAGTTTGATTCGTTAATTGTATAAAAGATCTTATTATAAATTATTTCCTTTCGACCCGTATTTTTACTGGGCTATTACCCAACTACGCCAGATGGAGGGTTATGTTATTTCGAAATATGGATCAATGACATAGGTAATATCAAGACGAGGGGTATAGAATAGGTAAAAATTCCTAGGCGTTGGACGCTTCGGCGCTCGCGCTCACCTACTCGGTTCTTTTAAGCCCCCTACATATCTGGGACAAATTAAAAACCACGAATAATGTAAAATCATTTATTTTTACTTGGTACCTACATGACCACAGCGAGAGACCACCAGTAGGCCTCGCATGCCACCCCCGAGAAAACGATACGAGTAAAAATCGAAATGTCCATCCTTATTATTTTACGTATGCCAGAAAGAGCGCGCATGACGTTTTTCTCGATTAAATTCAATGAAATTTTTTGTTTAGTGGCATCCGATGTGTTATCACAATTCAGCCAATGTCTCGTTATGTGGATAGTATATTAAGGAAAATGATCAGTAGTATTTATTAAGTCTAGAGTGGCAGTTTTGCCAATGTAAGTAGTTTATAATCTCAAGTGATTGTTTTAAGGTTAAAACACAAAAGAGTTCACAAAATGGTGGAGCCACGTGCAATCCCAACGCGCCGATACGCACGCGCCCGTACTCCGCCAGAATTGCAGCGCGACTCCCTTTCTCGATCAAACGCTTTGTCGTGGGTGCCATGCTAGCCCTGCATGACAGAATTTAATAGGCTTTTGCCAGAATAATACGACAAGGATGCACTATAATTTCCCGCAAGTCTCATGAGTGGACGCTCTTGGACCAAGTTCCATACACTTAGGCCCATTGTCCTTTGTCATTTTCTGTTGCTGATTTTGAACGTGTGACTTTCAAAAATCGCACTCCTGACTCCTGCCTGCCCCTCTAACCATAAAAATTAAGCTCTAATTACATTTCGAAGACGTGCGGGCGCGGATGGACGCGGAGGGAGCAATGTAAAATAATAAATACCTATTTCAATAGCATCCTATTTCATAGGTACACACGGCGACCATTGATATAATTTTAAATTATTCAAAGACTCACTACACTACACCTCAAGCTACGCAAAAACCAAAATGAGCTGGCCACGCGTTGGTAGCGTAATGTATAACGTCGCTCGGCCAGCATAAGTTGGTTTTGCGTAGCTTGATGTGTCACCGTCCGTGTGTACTTATTTTAATACCCTCGCATTTTAAGAGTTAAGATCAAGGAAAGAAAAAAATCACTGAAGACAACGGCTGTAAGGGCTAGTTCCCTTTGCCTTTTCATTGCCCATCAACAGCCCAACAACAAAAACATTCAACAATTTTTTTTTTGACATTGACATTATGCCACAGATTACTGATATGTGGCAAGCTACAGATGCGACAATGAAATTTGCACTTAGTTCCAATATTTCCGTTTTGGCGCTGCTGTCGTCAAGCTGGTTTGTATAGAACTTGTAGTTATAGGTATGTATACAGTTATTCCGGAATGCAAAAATAGGGATATTTGACCAAGGAACAAACTAATCAACGATATTATTATGTCATACAACGGAGAAGTATTAGGGCTTCTCTAGGATCCTCAACTCAAACGAAAATATAAGGAAAATCACACGGCATAACGCTGCTGTTGCTGTAAGTTCAATAAGGCGTCCTATTTATTATCGTCCAATGATGACGATTCACGAGGGAAAATGCGACATCAGCGCCAAAACGGCAAGATGGGAACTTCAGCTGTCAAAGTCCTGATGCCAGGCCCAGGCGTTGTCTGTTGAAGTAGTTTCGATTTCTACAAAAAAAACGATTTACGCTTAATTAAGCCCGATTTCTACAAAACTAGTTATTTTACAGTGATCTCATATTTAATACGGAGCTACCGACACCTGATTTCAACCATAAACATACCTAAAACCTCACAAAAAAGGATTTTAAACTTGATTTAAGCTCTGTAAGTATTTTGGATTTTTATGTCAACAAATAAAATTGCGGGGAGATGGACAAAAAGGTTGAGTGGAAGGATACAATGGAGACCTTTTCCTGGCAGTGGAATCATAGGCAAGGAAACACAATGCGTTGGCGGCGTCTTAATGACTTTACAATTCTTTTTTTTTTAGTTTTTCAATAACTTGCTTGGCCCGCGGCTTTGTAAGAACACCAGTTTACGTAGACCTGTAGATGCCATAAACTTACACTGGTTTTTGTCTAATAGATAAGAATGCTATTTTTTATCCTGATAAAAAGTAGTCTAGATTTTAGCCACAGAATAGGTATGTAGTTCTACATACAGAACGGCCACTCCCCGCCCCCCTCTGACTTCAGATACCCCACCTCACCTTACACTTGAGGGGAGCCAAGCAAGGGCGCGTGTTGGATTTGACTACATAAAATTGTGTCTTTTCAGTGCATTAAAAACGTTGAAAAATAATGCTAAATTCACATTTTCAATAATTCTTTATCTCAAATATTATTTTAATAATAGAACGAACAATTAAAAGTATTGAAATGTCGATGACGTTAAATGCAAAGCGTGGCTTTCAACCCTACACACAATGTCATGGACGGTTTTCACAAAGTGCAGACGCTATTTCAAAATTCAAAAACATTCTTTAGAGTGCCGGACCTGTGTTTTAGCCTCTAAAACAGTGAAAACCGCATCGAAATTGATTGAGTAGTTTTCAAGACTACGCGGACGAAGTCGCAGGCAAAAGCTAGGTTTGAAAATGTGTAAGGAATTTCGATATTGGATCCCTAGTGAAAGTTGGTCAGTTTGATGGTCTAAAACACACATTTAAAAATATTACTTGGGTGTTTTGGTACACCCTGTATGCATCCAACAGACAACAAAGAGGGTGTATGTACGTTAGTCCACCACGCGTTCACAATGCGGATTGGTAGACTTCACATACGCATAAGAATTCAGCGTATGCAGGTTTCCTCACGATGTTTTCCTTCACCGTTTGAGAGAAGTCGGTATTACGTACATAAGTTTGAAAAACTCATTGGTACATTGCATCATCAGTGTGGATTCCAACCATCTTATGTGTGGTGTTTTTTGGCAGCCGCTAGAGATTCTAATTCTTAATATTTAGTCAATTCATTTCAGAACATGGATATGATGACCACAGAAACAAAATATTACTAAAAATTGCCTAGTGCAGTCATAATAAATGATACCGATCTTGTAAACAATGCTGTGGTGGTCCAGTGGCGAGTAACCTTGCCTGCCGTGCAGGAGGCGATGGTTCGATCCCCGTCCAGGCCGACTCGTACCAATGAGTTTTTTCAGAATTTATGTACAATTTGTAACACCAAGCAAGTTGGCCACTAACTTGCCTTCACCAACATGCACTGGGCCCGCGTGGTGGAGTATGGCCCACTCCCTCTCACCATTATTTGTCACCTTTGCCCAGCAGTGGGATTCTACAGGCTAAAACTTACTTACTTTTTAGTAACACCACTGGCAGCATTTCGTGGCATGTATTGTACCCACTGTCCATTACAAGTGGCGACGGGCTCACCCCCCGTCACACTGGACAGAGTTTTGGTACTACTAGTGAATTGTGGATATTGTGAGCATAATGCTAAACAATATAATCGGAAACTTACACAATAGCCTTTGACTAATTATTATAAGGACTAGCCTTGCGGTAGAATTTCCCCTCTGCCACGGAATAAGCAAAATTGATCTTGTGCATTTACATTCAATTCAATTTTACACCGTATCACTAAACGAGACAGCCTATAATGGCGAAATGATAACTTCGAACTTAGAACGTTTGGGGTTCACACGAGACTGCTTATCATGATTTTTAACATTTTAAATTAGAATCTAAAGTTATGGGGAATAAAATCCAAAGTTGCGGATTTCATGTTACCTCGGCTCTGCAAAAAGTGGCAGAAATGTTTGTTAGTAGAATTACACGCGTAACCAGTCCATATAATAATTAGTCAAAGACAATAGCAGACCTGTCTCACTCCACAGCTCAGGTACGCTTGACGGCCGATCCCCACCGAGTGGTGAATGGCAATAGGTTAGGTATACCGTGTAAACTTCTTGGTCAAATCTCATTAGACTTGGTGCCAATTTGCGAGTAATCAATGCGAGACTTGAAAACACGTGAAAGAATGAGAGAGGGAGGCTATGTAAAGAAAGCTTTCATGTCTAATGACTCGGTTAATTTTTGTTTATACGCGCGCTATTGTGACGGTTGGTAGGTTATTCGCGAATTCTACGATAGGACGGGTGCTTTGACTTTTTATATGTGGACTGGTTACGCGTGTATTTCTACTAACAAACATTTCTGCCACTTTTTGCGGGGGGCGAGGTAACATGAAATCCGCAACTTTGGATTTTATTCCCCATAACTTTAGATTCTAATTTTGAATGTTAAAAGTCATGAAAAGTGGTCTCGTGTGAACCCCAAACGTTCTATGTTCGAAGATATTATTTCGCAATTATAGGCTGTCTCGTTTAGTGATAAGGTGTAAAATTTAATGTAAATGCAAAAGATCAATTGTGCTTATACCGTGGCAGAGGGGAATTGCTACCGCAAGGCTAGTCCTTATAATAATTAGTCAAAGGACAGGTGTGATTAACTTTGCACCTTATTCCCGTGCAGAGAGTCGCTATTTATTTAAATCTGTTTTCGAAGTGATTCTTCTGCACGGGTAGCACTAGTATTTATTCTGTGACATTAACCCAGCTGGACCGTTATGAATGAGTGCCCATACTTCTCAGCAAAGCGCTACTGTCTCTAACTTATTGACATAGAGATTGTTTTAATAACTTCAGGATACAAATAAAAAATGGCGGAAGTGGAAACAGAGAATGCGGAGGATCGTTCAAACGCGACGTTGCTGTCGAAGCTCGGAGAGGAGAAGCCTGAGGAGGTGGTGATCAAGTGCGAAGTTATAGAGATATCTGATGAGTCGGCGGATGAGAAGCCTAAACCTAAACGGTATGTATACTAAAGGACAGTGGGCAGGAGTGGTCCAAAAGCCCCACCTAAGTGACGGGGGTTTAATATAGAACATTTTTACATTTACTTTTCGAGAGAAAAAAAGATACAGGGTGTTTTGTTTCGCGGCTTTTCTTACTAATGTTAGCATTTCAACGCTTTTTTTATCTGCTGGTTGAATACCTTGTTTCATATGGTTAGTATTATTGGTTTTTATTATTATTAATGCTAAAGAATCTTTAAACCTTAGCACCTCGTAAACTCAAAACAAGAAAATCGTTATTCCATCCTGACATTGATATTCTAGTACACGTGAGCATTCTTACTGTTGCACTCTTAAACATAACTTTTTGTTGTTGTAGCTAAGTGTCTGATCACCCCGAAAGAAATTATATCTTTTGGGCCATAATGTAAAAATAATTTCTTCCTAAAATGACCACTTAAAAATAAAACATCTTGTATCTTTTTTTCTCTCTTAAATATTTTGATGCCTGTTGTACACCATGTACGTGAGGGTATCCTGTAACTGTTCCTACCTGCGCCATAGCGGGGGGATCTTGGACCAGAGGCCATACATTTTTGGCCAGTGTCCTTTGTATGTTTCGACTATGGCGCGACTGCTAATCTTTATAGAAAAGCAGTTAGTTATCTATTTGTAATATTTTGAAGTGCATAAGTGTTCGCGCTAAACACAGATGCACTTTCTCGGGGAGACTGTAATAGGTCTGCTGTAGCCGCTGTAGGTAGAAATAAGGAAAAAGAAGAGGTTTAGTGTGTTGTTCTTTTGTTGGAAAAACGAAAATAGTAAAGAATGAAATTGTTTTACCAAAAGACAATGCGGGTTTTTGTATAAAGTTGAATAAAGTTACAAATATAACTTGTTAAACATATCTCTAAACTCAGTCCGAACGGAGATATAAAGACTTGAAGTTGAAAATATCTTCACATCTTTTTAAAACTGTATCTGATGTCTACCCTAAGCGCACTCGGTATCCCAATAGACTTGCTATAGATTATTATCCCAGACTAACTTTAAACCAGAAGAATTGTTACTATATGAGTATCAAAATATATAATAAAATTCCCGAAAGCTTTAAACAACAAAACACTAAACTAATGTTAAATAATTTATACAGATGGCTAGTGCAACATAGTTTTTATAGCGTTGAAGAGTTTTTAAATTTTAAATAGTAGATGTTAAATAATTACAGAATGTTAGTATTATAGGTTTCAGTTTTTTTAAGTTGTTACACATTTGCATGCTGTTGCTACAGCTGAACAGAAGAAGCTTATTTTATTATATTTTACCATCTTTTATATACCTATTTCAAGGCAAATAAATGATATTTCTATTTCTATTCTATTTCTATTTCATTACGTTTACTTCAAGAATTTATATCTCCGTTCGGGCTGAGTTTAGATATATACTTGTCATAAACATTTTTGTTTGTTACTTTGTTCTGAACTGAAATATTATTGTTTGGTTGATGGCCGCGCCAAAAAATTGCCGAAACAAAGACGCAATTTTTAGGCATTGCCTTTTTTCTCTTAATGATGTTTTCCTTCACCGTTGGAGAGCAGTTGGTATTACGTACATAAGTCAGAAAAACCTATTGGTACGTATGTGGTATGCCGTCAGTGCGGATTTGAATACTGACCCTCGTGATTGACTGTCCATACCTCTCCACATCGCGCCACCGACGCAACCCATAGTTAAGAAGATATGTGAAAAAAATAGGATTCTTCAAAGCATCATATATCATGAAGTACTAACAGTAGGAGTATGATTTGCGGATATACAGGGTGTCTCAAAAGAAATTGTATATTTATTTAGCTTACTGCGTGAGCGCAACGTATCCGAGGGGCGCGGGGGTTATGTCAATCGGTAGCCTGGTTCTTGGGAATTCAGTCGCTATGGAGCGTTTCTCGGGAGCAGACCGCGCGTTGTGCGTGCGAGAGTTTTACAAAAACGGTGATTCGGCGACTGTAGCGCGTAGAAAATTCTGCAGTATTCGAGGTTTTCGCCACTTAAATGATGCGCCAAGCATTCCTCTCATTCGACATTGGGTTAAAAAGTTTGAAGAGACCGGTACAACGCTAGATAAATCAAAATCCGGGCGACCTAGGTCATCAAGAACGGTAGAAAACGTGGAGAATGTTAATCAGTCTGTTCGTGACGACCCGAACCTTTCAATTCGGAAGCGCGCAAGTGCTTTAAATGTGCATTGATCATCATTACATCGCATCATGCACAAAGACCTAAAGCTGCACCCCTACAAAATTCAATTGGTGCAAGAATTAAAGCCCCAAGATGCCAGTCAGAGGCTTCATTTCGTAAATCAGGTGATTGAGCGATTTTCAACGTTTACCAACATTTTGTTTTCGGATGAAGCTCATTTTCATCTTAATGGCCACGTAAATAAGCAGAACTGCCGCTACTGGAGTGCAACGAATCCAAAACGCAAACATCAGAAACCCGATAAACCGACTTCACTGGCCCATTTGAAAGAAAATATCCGTCACGAAATGGCAGCCATCCCTGAATCCACCTGCCGAGCCGTCATAAGTAATTTTACTGTTCGATTAAATGAGTGCCGAGAACGCGAGGGTCTACATTTAGACGATATCATTTTTAAGAAATAAATCCCCAAAAAGTGTATTTCAATAATTAATAAACATTTTTTCTATATACGGCTTACTTTTTTTTTAATCGATCCACTAAATATAAAATTTCTTTTGAGACACCCTGTATGTAAATTGAACATATGATTGAAGTTTTGATTAGAGCCAAAACACGATTAAGAGACATTTTCTCGATAGATAAATAAGCCAAAGTAGCCTCCGTCTTTATCGATAAACGCTTGGAACTGCTAAACGGCGAATAATAGAAACACGAGACTTGATTTTTAAAAAAGGATTGATATTTTATAAAGTTTGATTAGAGCAAAAATGAAATTGAATAAAGTTTGTTTTACGCTTGCGTCGTTTCAGGCGCGCGCGCCGCCGCATCTCTTTCTCTCGCATCAGGCAGTAATATAAGCTATCACACGCCCATTTCGCTTCAATTATTTTTCGTCATAGGCCCTTAATCTATCATAAAATATTGCAGGAAACGCAAGCCACCAAAACCGCAAGAACCCCGCCGCTGCGATCAATGCAACAAAATATTCAAAACGGGCTACGAGCTCACCAAACACCAGCGCACACATTCCGGTGAACGTCCATACATGTGCACCTTCTGCGGTAAAACCTACACTCAACCAGGTCACCTCAGCATCCATGCTATGATCCATAAGGGAATTAAGAACTTCTTTTGCTCAGAATGCAGCCAATCATTCTACAGAAAAGCTGATTTGGATCGCCACGAGAAAATACACACAGGAGTTAAGCCGTACCAATGTGAGTTGTGTGCAAAATCGTTCACGCAGAAGAATAACTTAGTGATGCATGTCAAAATGCATGTTGGGGATAAGCCGCATCAGTGCGTGGTGTGCTTTAAGAAATTTATAACTCGTAGTAAAATGAATTTGCATATGAAGAAACACGATAAGGATAAAAAGAAACATGATTTAGTTGATGATATGTAAACGGTTAGATCATTATCAGCTTTTGTTTCCACTATTGTTTAGGGTTTCCGGTCGAGGCTTCTCGAAGCGAGAATTTACGAGAAATCTAGCCTTAAATTCGAGACGAGAAAGAAGTGTCGGTTAATATACGGAAAATCGAGAAATCCTGAAGTACCTACGTTTTATTATAAATCTACGCTATTATAAAACTGTAACAGATTTGTGTGTCTGTGCATTGAATATGTTACCGGTAATCTGTATAATCAGGTATTCTATATAATACCTAGGAAATGTATAGAATGCCTGAGGCGCCCAGGCAATGTATGAAATATTATGAATATTATTGTCCATTACATACTTTACCTAGGTAATGTATACAATGCCTAGGGATTGTATAGAATGCCTGCTGGTCCACCGGCAATGTGTAAAGTAAATCGATTTTAGTCAGTCTTTATCAATGTCAGATCGACAGATAGGACAAGAGAGGAGAGGAGAAAAATCGATATACTAATCGATATCGATACCTTTCACTATTTATATGTGGACTGGTTACGTAATTCTGGCGAGTAATTTAATGGACTGGCGAGTAATTCTACTAACAAACATTTCTGCCACTTTTTGCGGGGGGCGAGGTAACATGAAATCCGCAACTTTGGATTTTATTCCCCATAACTTTAGATTCTAATTTTGAATGTTAAAAATCATGAAAAGTAGTCTCGTGTGAACCCCAAACTTTCTAAGTTCGAAGTTATTATTTCGCAATTATAGGCTGTCTCGTTTAGTGATAAGGTGTAAAATTGAAAGTAAATGCACAAGATCAATTGTGCTAGTCCTTATAATAATTCGTCAAAGTACTTTACACAGCAGGTATTCTATACAATCCCTAGGCATTGTATACATTTCCTAGGTAAAGTGTGTAATGGACAATTATTAACAATATTTCATACATTGCCTGGACGCCCCAGGTATTCTATGCATTGCCTAGGTATTGTATAGAATACCTGAATTATACAGATTGCCGGTAACACATATACAGGGTCTCTTAATATGCTGACAGTTTTTTAAGAGGATGATCAGACCATCAAACTGAACAACTTTCTCTATGGGACCAACATTGAAATCGCGAGAAAAAAATCTGCTGTCTGCTATCGCATACATTTGGCTCGAGTAGGTTTGCAGTTTTGTATGGAACGGATTTTCTTTCGCGATTTCGATATTGGTGCAATAGAGAAAGTTGTTCAGTTTGACGTTCTGATCATCCCCTTAAAAAGTGTCAGCATATTAAGGACAAAAAAAAGTTATGATGTGTGGGACACCCTGGGCACTGAATGCAACTTATATAGTACTGCTACAGAATCAAGATGGCGTCGGCACAAGCGCCTTCTCGTTCGCACGCGCATGCCCGCTGTATGTGTTTCTTGCTCGGCTCCCCTAAATTTACCCTCGAAGTGCGGGGGTGAGGTGCGGTATGTGAAGTCAGAGGGGAACAGAAGTATATACAGGGTGACATTGATATCATTAGCATCCTTTTATTATGGGAGCAAACCGATCGGTTAAAAAAAAATCTACTGTTCCATACTAAACTGCAACACCTCGATATTTTTTTGAGCCGATCAGTTTGCTCCCATAGCAAAAGTTGTTCAGTTTGATGGGTAGACTTTTAGTTTAAAAGGATGCTAATGATATCTATTTCACTCTGTATACAGGAGGTTAACTTAAATGCGTTACTTACTTCAAGGGGTCCATCAAACTGAATAGCTGTCACTATGGAGCCAAAATCGAAATCAACAAAAATTTATTTCTTTAAAATTGACAACATTACATTTTTTTAACCACCTGTTTTTAATAAAAAATATAAAAATAGGTTAAAAAATAAGAGATACGTATTTTTCAGATTTTATTTTTGACTGATATTTCTATTTTTAATTTACTTTTGAATTTTCTGAAAAACGTAGGATTTATGGCTAAGATACCTTGGCCGCAATAACATTAAAAATAAAAACTGTCAAATACAATAGAACAGCCAAGCAGGCAAAGGAATAAAATCTCATTCAACCTCTATTATATTTTTCAGTATTTTTCAAATAACTCGAGAAATAATGCATAGAAAAATCTGATAATTTTGATATAAGCTTTGAATCACATAATCTCCATTTTGGATAAAAAAAAATTGTCAATTTAATACACTTTTGCTTGTGACAAGGACCGCATTTGATATTGAGTGTGTATTTACGTTAGTCCACCACGCGTGCACAATGCGGATTGGTAGACTTCACATACGCATCAGAATTTCTTCTTCAGCGTATGCAGGTTTCCTCACGATGTTTTCCTTCACCGTTTGAGAGCAGTCCGTATTACGTACGTAAGTTAAAAAATTGGTACATGGCATGTCGTCCGTGCGGATTTAAACTAGGACTGATTAAGTCTAAGGTTGAGATACATTGACCGACGGCGGATCCATACAAAAATCACGTTTAGTGTTGAGCCTCATCTGGTAGCACGGAATCGCATTTTTTCACGCTCTCCTTTTCTATCGTTCAGGAAAGTCATTGGCTAGAGCGAGAAAGGTCGCACTGCCGGTGCTGCCGCGTGCGATCGCATTCCCGCTATCTTTCTCGCTCTAGCAAATGATGTTCCTGAGCGACAGAGAAGGATGGAGCGTGAGAAAATGCGATTCCGTGCTGCCAGACGAAGCTCAGCCCTTAGTATGGGACACCGTCCGCATTCCACGCCGTCGACGCGATGAACGGCTCCGAGCGAAAGCGTTCCTATACTAATCGTGGCTTTTTAAATGGGCTCGCCGTCGTTCACGGTGTGCTGGCCCCTACTCCTCTCCCGTAATGCATATTTTTGGGGTATGAGGCGACTAAGGGATAGTTTTTAACAGTGTATTTGTTTGTGACAGGCTAGCCACCCGTCACCACTTGAATATGCTAAAACCGGGACTTGCCCGTGGTCCCCGAGCCTAGTCCTCGTGGGGTACCACGACCATTTTTTTTTTGCTCTAAGAACCCCCTGTATAATAATCTAAGGCTCGCAGGTCCGGCACTCGAAAGAACGTTTTTGAATTTCGAAATGGCGTCTGCACATCCGCACTTTATGCAAATCGTCCATGACATTGCGTGTAGGGTTGAAAGCCACGCTTTGCATTTGACGTCATCGACATTTCAATACTTTTAATTGTTCGTTCTTTTATTAAAAATAGTATTTGAGCTAAAGAATTATTGAAAATGTGAATTTAACTTTATTTTTCAACGTTTTTATGCACTGAAAAGACACAATTTTATGTAGTCAAATCCAACGGGTGCGCGCGGCTGACTGCATTCCATTGCTCGGCTCCCCTCATGTTTTCCCTGAAAGTGTGAGGTGAGGTGGGGTATCAGAAGTCAGAGGGAGGTGGGAAGTGGTCGTTCTATATATAGAACTATATACTATTATCTATTCTGTGCCACAGGCCAAATTATTTGCCCATGGTACACCATTGTACCCCTTAGGGGTTCCTCGGGCAAGAATTGGTCGTGGTACCCCACGGGGGACTAGGCTGGTGGACCACGGGCAAGTCGCGGCTTAAAGCTCGCATTGTTACAACTGCATGCAAGACAGCAGGTAGTTGTACCAATCTTTCTGCTCACCCCGGAAGCGATTACGGGAGTTGTATGTACATATTTCATTGGTAAAAATAAAATAACTTTCAAAAATATATTTTTGTGTATTATTGTGACCCCAAATAAAGTCGACACTTTATACAACGGGCTCGTTCTGACAAGAGGTAAGCATAATTATGCAATATTGAGTGAGTGAGAGTGAGAGAGGAATACTAATGCTTACTGTCGCGCACACCTCACGTACCACCGAGAGGGGGTGAGGTCAACATTAATGAGGGACAGGGAGTGTTCGTACTGTACTAAGAGGAAGGATCTCCATAGAGTCCGCATACATTTACGATTGTAGTTGGTCTCTTTTGTCTTATGACGTACCTTTAATAGTAGAAGGAGATGGAACTATAGATATTTGTTTATGCGGCTGTCCACTTTTTTTTGAGCTAGTGTGTGTGAAAAGTGACCGTAAACATAAGGCCATATGTCACTTGGTGCCTTTTGTCCATACTACTTGACACCACACACTCAAACCTAAACGTCAAAAAAAGTGGACACTTTACAATTGGTGTGGCTCACTCTAGTCTTAAAGAGAGATCCTTCCTCTTAGATACTGTATGAAGATTTTTTTTTAAATAATTAATGTACCTCTTGCTTGTGCGTTAGCGCCGCATTTCCGCCAGTGTCAAGTGGTTTGAGGGAGTATCTATCCAATCTCGAGGATTGGTTTTGAGTAAGAACACAACTGAGAAGGATTGCGGTGCCTCGTGGCAGGCTGAAACGCGAAACTCGCGAACACCACGCGAAAGACTAGTGTTCGGGGAAACCCTGCAACGTGACTCGTATGTAGTTATTATAGTGCGTCCAAGATAGATGAGTGATTTTGACAGATCGTTTTAGATCGATTATTTTACTTTCTGAAAGTGATTGAGCCGTAAAAAATCCTTAAAATTTATATTAATTAATCTTGTATATTTTTAGTGTTTAAAGATCTATAAAATCTCTAAAACCGCCTGTCAAAATCACAGAGCTATCTTGGATAGTTTGTACGCTAGTAGAACCTGACGGAGTCGCGCTGCAAGTCTGGCGGAGTACGGACGCGCGTGCGTATCGGCGCGTTGGGCTTGCACGGATCCACCATTTTGTGAACTCTTTTGTGTTTTAACCTTAAAACAATCACTTGAGATTATAAACTACTTACATTGGCAAAACTGCCACGCTAGACTTAATTAATACTACTGATCATTTTCCTTCGTATACTCTCTACATAACGAGACATTGGCTGAATTGTGATAACACATCGGATGCCAGTAAACAAAAATTGAATTGAATTGAATAGAACCTGACAAAATGTATGAATTTGACATTTGTTTTCGTCACCATACGTCAAGTCCATACATTTTTTATGCTTTCTACTGTCGTTAACGCTAATCGAAAGTACTTTGACTAGGGGCCCAGGTATTTAATAGTTCTATGAGTGGCTGTAGGTTTTAAAAAAATAACTGTTTTCAATTACATTGATATTTAATTTATTTAATTAACAAAAAAAACAGAATAACTAACAAAAATACATTAGAAATAGCTTCAGACCAAGCACATTTATTTAACAATACAACGTGTTAATGAATAAGCGCAAAACCTCATACACCCCAACTGATTTATAACAAAATAATTAGATTGAAATAATAATATTATTATTTTGATAATTAAAATTTAAAGTTATTCGCATTTTAAGTATTCAGTCAAAAATTATTTGTTATCATTTCAGCAATGAATGAAAGCGCTAGGGTGCTCGTGGATATATTTTAAGAATCTTGTTTTGGTAGTAAGTAGGGTGAGTGTCCCTGTGCGGTGGGTTGACATTGAGTTCAGAAAATTTTAAATTTTAAAAACTAATTATTTAATATTTTGAAAAAAATTACCTATGTTGAAAACATGCTAGTTCGATTCTAAACAAACTACTTTCTAGTTTTGCGTTAATTCATTAACAAGTTGTATATTTAATAAAAATGGAAAGAATATAGGTATTTATTGATAATCGTTCATCAGAGTCAAATCGAAAATTCACAAAATTAAATATAATTACTTATTTTTAGATTCAAACACTATCAAGTTTATTCAAATTCAAAGCAATATATACCAAAAACTTACTATATTTATTTCAATATTCTACTTAAACTATATCACAACAAGAAATGCATTACATCAAGATTTTTGACTTTTTTACTTATTAGAAAATTATATTTCCTTTAACATCAATTTATTCTACACAAAATGCATAATATTGTACATACAGGGTCCTTCTTAATATGCTGACACTTTTAAGGGGATGATCAGACCATCAAATTGAACAACTTTCTCTATGGGACCAATGTCAAAATCGCGAAAAAAAAATCAACTGTTCTTACTAAACTGAAATCTTACTCGACCCAATCATATTATGGGACAGCTGATTTCTTTTTCGCGATTTTGACACTGTTCCCATATAGAAAGTTGTTCAGTTTGACGGTCTGATCATCTCCTTAAAAAGTGTCAGCATATTAAGTTGGACCCTATATACTATAATATAGCCTTGAGGGATTCGAACCCACAATCCGTCTGCTGCCCAAAACTCCTCTTTTCAACCCGACATTGTCATCAAACAGATTATCTAGGCCCATCATTGACTTTCCAAATACTGCATACTGGACGCAGGGTCCGCGCACAAATGTCCGAACCAAAAGAGCACCAAAACGTAAAAAGAGAACCAATTACGCGACAGTCTTCGTTTGATCGGCCGACTATGCGCACGCGCGGGCGCGTGCCGCGATGGGGGAGTGGGATGGAAAACAATTTCAGCATTTTCAATGTTTTCAGTTCACTTAGGTTTGTGTAGTTTAGTCTCGGACACTTTTTTAGAGAATTTTTACCAGATCTGCATAGGTAGCATGCCGCCGTGATACAGCGCTATCACACCTTCGCTCTCTATTTGCGCGCGAACGAACGAGATAAAAGACGTGATACAGCCGTATCACGTGTAGCATGCTACGCATGCTGGCGTCTATAGTATTCTACGTCAACGAGGCCCATTGAAAGTACCAGAATCTAGCCCGGACTTTGTATTATAATGACTAGACAACGATATACAATACATTATAGATACAAACATACATAATGTACTGGATTCGAACCTGCGACCCTCACACTGCGGGAAGGTTCACTACCAACTTATTGGGCCATCAAATTTTACTTATATTCTTTAGCAAGACAAAACTAAGTTAATCTATACATATAATAAAATCGTAAACGCAAGTCTGTTTGAACGCATCAGGCAAAAACCACTGAACGGATTTGGATGAAATTTGGCACACAGATAGAATATGATCTGGATTAACACATAGGATACTTTTTTAAGACCTACGCGATGTCGCGTGCCAGCTAGCGAATGGCGTTTTAGACATTTGAAAAACAGATTAAAAAAGACGATTTTTAAAATTGAAATATAATATTTACACTGCATTTTTATTTTTTATGAATAAATATCGAAGTTTCTCGATTACTTTTTCGAAATTATACATTTTTATATTTTTTCTTCTATGGTGCAAAATACCCCATTGGAAGTTTGTCTCTATCCACCCCAAAATGGGTCAAGAATTTACCAAATAATTCTTTGTGCTTCATCAAAATCGGTCCACATGATTTCCTTATTAAAGAAAACATAAAACGTTGCCACATTTATCACCATATACCAAACGAACTCGGCCAAAACCATCATCTTTGTCGGCCTAACGAACCGTAGCCTCAAAATAATGTATGGAATCAAAAAATACCTGACCTCAATCATTTTTTGCAAACCCAAAACTAAGAAAAGGCATACACAGTACGGCATTAGAAAAGAAATGCAATTTTGATCCTTCAGATTAACATATAAATTGTAAAGTAAGAACACATAGACTGGAATCGTAGCGTAGATCGCAAAAGGATATCGTCCAAACCATCTGTTCCATACGTAAAAAGTATAATGACGATTATCGGCTAATAAGTACGGATGAATAAGAGTATTGTAATGTACTATGATTGCGAACAAAATAGTGAATAAAATAACTCTTCGTTTCTGCGAGGACATGAATTTTATAGTAGAATTAAGTTTGGCTATTACGTAGGGTAACCCAAATATGCCGTAGAAAATTAAGAAATAAAATAATTGAGGAATATGCAACATAGCTTGATGGGCGGTTTTATCACCAACGACTATAGATCCGTTAAAAAAAACAAATGCAACGAAACCACCGATCAACAAACCGTGAATCGACATTGTTAGAAGATCTTGCAACGTAAGACTGAAAAGGACTGAACGAAGTCCGGTACTCAAATGATATTTTACTGCCAATTTAACATCTTCCAACCCGTAGTAACGTTTCAATTTCGAATCGTCAACTTCTTTCGCTAGAACCGATGTGGGACGAACCGGGTTGCGGGTTAAATATTGATTACCGAACACTCTCGATGTCTTTATGATTATATCTAGCATTTTGTGGCCTAAAACCATAGCTATCCATACAATATTAGTCTGCCTCATTAATACACTTAATAACCCGCAAATAAGAATCGGTAACTTATATTTATTTACCAACGATAAACGAGAGAACGCTAATAGAAACGTAATAGACAATGTATCAGTGTAATATACGTGAGAAAAGAAATACAACGGTGGTAGTAAAGTCAAATTCAATGCTTGCAATACGGTCTTGAAATCGTTACCACCGTAGACATATTTTAATATTGATGAGAATAGGAATAAGTTGAGAGCCGAAGCAACGAGGTTTATAAAACGGAGATTGTATATGTTACATTCGAAATACGATCCGACAGTCGCCGTGATGAAATATAAACCGGGTAATGTAGTTATTTTAGGATTCCAGTATGTAAAATTTCGATTACAAAATGCCAAGCCTTGTGGTATGTGGAAAAATTCATCGATGACAATCTGTATGGTGTCGTAGACTTTGTTGAATAAATATACCGATGCTGTGAAGTATGTAGCCACTGTTAATAGGAGAAGCAGGTTGTATTTCGTTGTTGAACGCATTGTGACCGGGAAATTCTGGAAAAAACATACGCAATTATTAACCAAAATTTTTATGATTTTCTTTGGTAGTTTATGAAATATCTGGACTTATGAAAGTAGAATGACAAAATAACGATAAAAGACACGTAATTTATTAATGTAAACAAGATTTCGCGTGGTAAATACTAGAATAATGAGATAAAATTTACCTTCAGGGAAGTTCGATTTTTCGCTTGTAAAACACTTGTAAAATCAAAATTTATGGAATTAATTCTCCAATCAAGGCTCGTAAGGTTGTAGTTTGTTATATTTTTGGTAGTTTTATTGCAATTTGCGAAGTAATCAGTCGCAAATTCGCAAATTTCCAATAAGCAACGACGGCGCCGGCGGCATTTTTGACAGTAATTTGTAAGTAAATCGTATAAGCATTAACAAAACGCAACAAAACTTTCTGAAGGAAAAAGGACCGCAACCGCAGATGTAAAATTTCCTTCAGTCTAAATTTTCCCTTTAGTCTAAATATTATTATAAGAAATCAAAGGAAAATACAGAAAAGTGTAATTTATTGAATTTTGCCCAGGTTTGAAAAAAAAAGCAAGACAAATTAATTTACAAAAACAAAACGCAATTGAAATTTACATTCCTTTATACTCAGTTATAGTTTCTAGTAAGGTAAAACCTTTTGAACAAAAAATTAAGCTCTATAGATATAATTATTGCCATTGCATTATCATCAGCTTAGTTGCAGTTTAAAGCTGTTTATAGCTGCATTTGCATATTTCGAGCTGTTATTCTCGTCTTTTCAAATAATACTCATAGAAACCAAATAACATTTCTGAATCGTGAAACGGAACGTTTTACAAAGCGTGCTTGTATTGCTGGCTTCTTGTAATAATAGCAAAGCAAAACAGAGACAGTGCTATACATGAACAGCATGAACTCTTTCTATCATATCACATTAGGCTTTTTCTTCAAAAATGACATTTGACTTCGGCGTCCAACGGTTGTGAAAGCAATTCAAACTGAAATCGTCAACAATTATTATTTTCGCCTCAATCTTTGTAGAAAACTTGCTTGAATAATCAATTACAATGTGTCTGTAAACTATAACAATGGAAGCGAACAATTTTATTGCGAGATTAAAGGCGGACGGCTCGTCAAAAGATGTTTTTGATTTGGACCAGATAAATCAGGAATATAAGACTGTTTTGACTAATTTAGGAGCTAAAGATCGTGGTTCTTTCTCTTTGAACGTGTTGTGTATACTATGCAGGTATGTACGAACAGTTTTTATTAAAGAAAAGTTATATTTTTGCTATGTAAAAACCAAGTCAATGAGAACTATTCTTTGGTGGCATGTGGGGTTTTCTGGCCTTCTTTGATGTGAAATTTTTAGTCTATGCATTTCTTTACAATGTTAACTATACATATGCTTAGTTTTATCGTAATAATATCAGTAGTTTTTGTGAAAAAAAAGGTAAATTCTTTCTTTAGTTTTCTGTCAATTAAGGTAACAAAATCACGTTGCAAGTTTGGACTCGAGCGGTCCTGTCATTCGCGCGGTTCTCGGCTGAGCTTGCCACAAGGCTCCGCCATTTCTTCAACTGTGTTTTCGTTAAAAAAACAATTCTTAAGATAGGGATAGATACTCCCACAAAGTACTTGACATTGGTATCTACCAACATATCTTATGCAATACCAAGTCATAAGCAAAACACCATTTATACAGGGTGAAATTGATATCATCAGCATCTTTTTAAACTAAGAGTCTACCCATCAAATTGAACAACTTTTACTATGGGAGCAAACAGATCAGAGCAAAAAAAATCTGCGGTTGCATATATTTGAGTCGAGTAGGCGGTGCAGTTTACTATGGAACGGTAGGTTTTTTTTTGCTCTAATTGGTTTGCTCCTATACTAAAAGTTGTTCAGTTTGATATGTAGAATCTTAGTTTAAAAGGATGCTAATGATATCAATTTAACACTGTGTAATACTATAAATTAAAAAAAGTCTATCATGATCTCAAGGATCGTTTCTTTTAGCAAAACGCAGTTTAGAACAAATGGCAGAGCCTCGTGGCAAGCTCAAACCTCAAACCGTGCGAACACGCAAATGATACAACCACTTCTGGTAAAACTTGCAACATAACTCCCTATAAATTTCGTATCCTGACATAATGTTTACAGAAACCTGGACAAAGTACCATCGTGGGCATCCAAGGTGGACCCCAAAGCCTTGCTGACGCTCACTGTGGAATGCGTGAGGGAAACGAGGAACATGGAGCGTCCGGAGTGCGTAAAGACGCTCGCGTGCGTTTATCATATACACAGATTTGTTACAAGACAGGTATGTGTTTGTTATGTTTGATATAGTCAGAGGTCCAATCTGGGAAAGCAATTTTTAATGTATTTGTTGATCAAAACAAACAAAAAAAATGAATAAGAATTTACAATACCACATAATTATTAAACAAACTTTTTTATTTTTTGATTAATTATACAGGGTCCAACTTAATATGCTGACAGTTTTTTAAGAGAATGATTAGACCGTCAAACTGAACATCTTTTTCTATGGGACCAACATCAAAATCGCTAAAAAAAACAGCTGTCCCATACATACTGCAGGTATGCAGTTTTGTATGCAACATCAGATTTTTTTTCGCGATTTCGACGTTGGTGCCTTAGAGAAAGTTGTTCAGTTCGACGGTCTGATCATCCCCTTAAAAAAGTGTCAGCATATAAGTTGGACCCTTTATACATTTTTAACTTAAAACATTTTCAGAATGCCTCAACACCACCAGAATTGATTCTCAAATTATCCTACATGCCGTTTGAATCAGACAACCTATTGAATGAATACTGCAAAACGTATTGGAACATAATCGTTGATCGTATACTTTACGTAGAAAAGCTTAAAGCAGGGAAAAAAGCAATCATCAAATTACTACAAAAACTAACCGAAGATGTCATAAAAGTGATAAAAATCTACGATACAGTTCAGTTTAGTACGCAATTGTTAACGTTCCTGTTAAAAAAACTACATTTCTTATACAATGATTATCCGTCAGATTTAAACAAAGTATACGGAAAGATATTTGAAGTTTTATCTACAAAAACAGACTTGAAACTTTTCAAAAAACTAACAGAGAAAGAATCTATGGATTTGTACGGGAAATTGAGTGATTGCATCTATGTTATAGCTGAAAATTCATCCAAAATGCATTTTGAAGACACAATTTTGAATACCGTTTTGAGAACGTGCATGACAATGTTATCTCATAGACCGGATATCGTCCATTGCTTGCAAACATTCTACATAAATTCCTTCTGTAGTATCATTACAGAAACGAATATGGCAATTACCGAATCAATTATGAACAGCCTCTTACTGTCATGCGAAACAACAGAAAAAGTGTATAACAACGCTATGAAAGTGACATTTCCATATCTAAATCAATTCTTGAGACTGTACATAGAATATTTGGTGACGAATTCGGAGAAAAACAATTGGAAGAATTGTTTCACAGACGCGATACAGATATGCTGTTTGAAATTAATGCAGATTTTAGCGAAGAAATTGAACTCGTGCGAGCAAATGTTGAAATGTGATAACTGTAAAGTTAAAAGCGGTTTGCATGATGTACTCAGACTTTCATTTTTGATAAAGCACTTCGTTTCTATATCGTACGCACAACAAATTGACTTGACAAAAATTTTACCGGTTTACAACGAAGTGATAACGGAACAACAGTCAATTTTACAACAATTAGGTAAATTAGGATGTGGCAGTTACGATAAATGTTATAAAAAACTTCAAGCCGATATACACAACACAGCTATATTCCTGAACAAATCACAAAATTTCGAATTTTCCATTAAACTGTTCGATTTATATTTGAGAAACGAAATTTTACATTTCAAAAACGAAATCGAACTGAAAAATATTAGCAGAGCATTTTACAATAAAAGTATTTGCGAGTTAGATTGCCAATTGTACGAGAATGCTCTGACGGATGCGTACCTAAGTTTAATATTTGGGTGCCCGGAAAGTTTGAAAACGGAGAAACATATGAGCTTAGCGATGGACATAAAAGCTAAGGTATTGAAAGCGAAGAATGACGAGGACAATCAGGATGATTTGCAGTTGATGTCGGTGCTGGAAGCTTGCAAGAAGGTGCTTGATGACAATCATTATGGAAATTTAAAGCCATTTTTCTATAATTTGAAGTTTGGGTAAGTTAAAAAACAAATATGACAAACCTTGCTCAAAATGCTCAAAAAAGCATAGTACCTATTGTGGAGGAACTACTGTGGAATGTTCCTCCGGTGAAAATGGAAGATCTTCCGCCAGGCTAAGTGTGAAGCCTGGGGACCGGCCGTGGTCCAACAGATCTTAGTGGGACCTTGTATATACAGGGTGTTACAAAAATACCCCTAAAGAAAAAAGGGTGTTAAAGGGTCTCTTGTAAAGAGTCTACTGCCAATGTATGACAACCGTAGTATAATATTATTATTTCCCGAAAAAAAAATTATCGATAATAAAATAATAAAATAGTAATCGTTGAAGCACAACACTATTTTACGGACTGCCGGTAGTTCAAAGACTAAACGGCAGTAGATACGTCCTAAGGTCACCGCGATGTCACTACCTATCTTCTAAGTACTTAATTTAAAAGATGATTTTTCTCTAAGTTATCTTTATTACTAAAGCTAACATGAATGTTAAGACCTATTTAATGCAAAAAAAATACAATCAAAATAGATTGACAAAAAATTTTAATTATTGGTACAAAAATAAAAAATTAAGAATAATTTCAATAGAGTATTCATATTTGTCATCATGTAAGATAATTTAAGCGTCTTACAATTCGTTTTTATCGACAAAAAAAAGCTTCTTCGTCTCTTACTATTTAGGTACAAATGACTTACAAACACTACCCTTCTGAAAAAATAGTCTATGTTTCAAATGTCACACTAGAGTTGGGATTTGTTTATAATTGGTTTCCATGACGGATTTTATTTTTTTTGGTTAATTATGTAACACCCGTATATCGAATCTTTGTGATTATTTCTCTTGTGCGATTCTTGTCTTGTATACGATTGTGAACCTTATGTGTAGCGGCTAACGGGTTACTAGTGTGACTTCGCAAGTTGTCTTACGTACACATTTGCGGGTGCGACCGTAGCGCCATCTGTTAGCTTCGTTGCCTTAACTTGTGTTGACATCTGTGGCAAGTCCCCACACTGTAAAGCAGGAACTAAGCTCTTGCGACGAATTTCAAGTACGGTACAGAAATACGGCTCACAATGAAGGGCATCCACACTCTTGTTCTCGGCGTATGTCGCCTGTTCTCGGCGTATCTCGTTTGTTCTCAGCCTATCTCTCGGCTTATCTCGACTGTTCTCGGCCTATTTCTTTGCTTATCTCATCTGTTCTCGGCTTATATCGCCTGTTCTCAGCTTATTTTGTCTGTTCTCGGCTTATCTCGATTGTTTACAGCCTATCTCGTCTATTCTTGTCCTATCTCTCGGCTTATCTCGACTGTGCCTGGCCTATCTGTACCTGGTTTCCTAGCGATATTTTCCTTCACCGTTTGAGAGCAGTCAGTATTACAGAAGTTAGAAAAACTCATTGATATAAATGGTATGTTTTATATTTTTGCAGTGAACTATTGAAGCATGAATTCACAATGTATGTGAAACTGTGGCCGTCTATTATACCCATAGCTGGTGTATGGAGATCTTTGTATGAGTTGTCGACGAAGAACTATCAGTGGATGAAAGGTATGATTTTTTTTTTTTAAATCCGCTTTTCATAGGATATAATTCGGAGCGCGCTCCATACAAACGTACTATGGTGATATTTTCAATACTAACCAATTAAAGTTAATAAAATTTTGCAGAAACAATCTAGAAACAAATCTCTATGCTGGTATGGAGTCATATTTTCGTTAAAAGGTATATTTTCAAAGTTACAGTGCTTCAAAGATTTCCGTACAAATTTTAAATTAATCCTAGCATTGAAATTGTAAATTTTATCGAAAATCTGACTCCATACAAGCATAGATATCTGTTTCTAGATTGTTTCTGCAAACTTTCATTGAGTTTAATTGGTTAGTATTGAAAATATCATCATAGTACGTTTGTATGGAGCGCGCTCCGAATTATATTCCCTTAATGAATCTTTACCCATTAATTCTTTGGGGTGAATATGGATCACTAGATAATAATAAATAAATAAATATCTTGGACATTGTCACACAAATTATCTAGTCACATTTAAAGTACCAGAATCTAGCCTGGACTTGTATTATGATGACTAGACAACGATATAGGATACATATATAGATACAAACGTCCATGACTCGGGTACAAATATTCATATTCATCATACAAATATTTGTCCTTTTCGGGATTCGAACCCGCGACCCTCGGCACAGCAGGCAGGTTCACTACCGACTGTGCTATCGGGTCGTCAAAGTCTAGATGGCAATTTAATTCGCAATTTCTATGTTGATCTCAATGTAAAAGTTGTTCAGTTCAATGGTCTGAAGTACCCCCTGAAATATGTAACCCATTTAAGTTAACACCCCTATGATTAAATTAAAATAGGAAGATAGGTGACGTTCTTGCATTACATACTCTAAAAAATGGACCTGCTTTTCATGTATCTTACGAGTGAAAAGTAATGTCGTGTGATTGGTTTTTTCTTTTTGAATGATTTGTACAATGAGTAAAAGCACACGAAGGCATTGTGCTCGTATTGCGACCTTAGACTACTTATATGAGGACTATTCACGCGTGTAATTCTACTAACAAAATTTTCTGCCACTTTTTGCGGCGGGCGAGGTAGCAATTTTATTCCATTAGTTTAGATTCTAATTTTGAATGTTAAAAATCATGAAAATCAGTGTCGTATGAACCCCAAACGTCATAAGTTCGAAATTATTGTTCCGCAATTATAGGCTGTCGCGTTTAGTGATAAGGTATAAAATTGAATGTAAATGCGTAAGATTTTTTGATCTTGCACGTTGGCAGAGGGGAAATGCTAAGGCGAGGTGGGTCCGCATATAAGTAGTCTAAGATTGCGACTGAGGAAATTAGGCGACGGGGGCTTAATTTATGCGGTCCATACGCTGTAGGCCAGTCACCTTACTGTTTTAATTTAATCAAAGTTACACCCTTCATTTTTTACAGTTTACGGCACTGTAGGTGATTATAATTTTTTCAGCTCAAGAGGACCCTCTACCTCTGCTGTATGAAGTGATATTAGAGACGCCGACAGTTGTTCGAACTATACACAGTGAATACTACGCTAAGATTGTCAACGAATTACTAAAAACATTCGAGGGGAAACATGTGAGCGAAATATTTTATTTCTTTTTTTGTTAAATGACGCTAAATCTACTCGTTATGCCTGTGTGGGGACTTGCCACAGATGTCAACACCCACAAGTTATAGCAACGAAGCTAACAGATGGCGCTACGGTCGCACTCGCAAATGTGTACGTAAGACAACTTGCGACGTCACATTGGTAACCTGTTAGCCGCTACACATAAGGTTCACAATCGTATACAAGACATGAATCGCGCAAGAGAAATAATCACAGAGATTCGATATATATACAAGGTCCAACTAAGATCTGGTTGACCACGGCCGGTCCCCAGGCTTCACACCTAGCCTGGCGGAAGATCTTCCCTTTTCACCGGAGGAATCTTCCACCAGTAGTTCCTCCTCACCTGTACGGCTAGCACGCCACGCACGACAAAGCGACAAGACGATGTAAACTTTTTGGCATATGTAAAGTAATAAAGATGGAAGCACAAACACGTCTATTTGTGAGCTGTCTAGCCAAGCGACTCCATAATCAGCTTTATATTGTATCTTAATCTTAATAAATATTAGATATCATTTGTCTAAGGCGAATTCTAAATTTTATCAAGAAATTTTCACTTGACCCTTCGTCTGTGGATGTCACGGATCCGTGACTAAGACAATAACAAATCTTTTGTGTCTGGAATCTCCACAGACTAGAGGTTAAGTGGTTTTCCCGCTCAAAAGTTACTTCTACCACAGAATACTTAATTTGTACCTACGTACAGAACTTCTACTTTGCAATAACAAAGGATTTTTACCTAAAATTTAATGTTTTATAACGCAATTTTACGTAAAGAAACTTTGTAATTTACAGGCAGTCACAGTTGACCAGAAAATCCTGAAGGCTTCCCTGCTGTTCCTGAAAGCTGAATACGATCTCGCCGATGCGAGTCAGAAGTATGGATGGAAACCAACTGAACCAGTAAGATATTTAATATAAACCGAGAACTACAATAATAGTCTAGGAAAAATAAGGTTTGAGATTGCATTAGACACTTTAGTAAATTGTGTTTGAAATAATATTACTGTCAGTTTCTAACACTTTTGTCGAGATTTCGTGGTTATATAGGCTCAGGAACCTGAGAAATACCTTAAAATCGATATTAATGTACAAATGGCAAGCTTATTCTAAAAATATTTTGACCAGCATACCAGCAATAGAGACAGTTAATTATCACAAGCCAAATTTAATGTGTACAAACAAACAGTAAATAATTTAGTTGTGAGGTTATAA
Source organism: Agonopterix alstromeriana (assembly GCA_963924505.1). Lineage (NCBI taxonomy): Eukaryota > Metazoa > Arthropoda > Insecta > Lepidoptera > Depressariidae > Agonopterix > Agonopterix alstromeriana. The sequence continues at coordinate 7,615,214 of OZ004689.1, read as the reverse complement.
TTTTTGAAGACTTACAAAATATTAAATATCTACCCAAATTAACGATATTAACCGTGGATTATTATTGTTATAAGTAAAACGTATTGAACGAAGCCATCCTGTACAAAATCACCAGTTTTCCATTTTTTGTTCATACCTAAATGTAATGTTTGGTAAATGCCTTAATTATTCAATAATACAACATAAAAAATCCGGGATTATTGAGAATTTATGTTTTTCAGGTATGTATCTACTATATTCCAAATTTTCACCAAAAGTGCAATTAATGCAACCTACTCCATACAAAAATCCGTAGATTTCCCCGACTATAATTCACACGGTGACCGTGTGAACGGAGTCACCCTAGACGTACGTACACTGATTTCAGTCAAATGCGCACTTGTGGACCAAATTATAATGTACCCGGATTCGACGAACACGTATGCGACTTACAGATGTGGAAGAGGCGAAAGATGTGTAAAAACAGAATAAAAGCAGTGGCGATCAATTGCGAAGTCTCCAAATTTGAAATTTAGACATATATTTCTTGGTTTCTAAAATGAAATTTATAAATCGACGACGTATTCATAACTACTAACTAACCACGTCAAAATTGGTCGTCGAATTATGCACAAATCATTTATTTATTGCAAATCGAAAGTTGACTTTTCAAATTCCGCGCCAAAACGCTCACTGCCATGACGTGACGTCACTCCTTTTTACGACGCGTGAAGCTCATCAAAAATATGTTGCCGTACTCTTCTAACGCACGCAAGTTGCTAATCGTTATTGCTTTGTCACTTTGCGCTGATTAGTGTTTGAAATTATGTTCCGATCCACATAACTTATAATTTAAATATAAATCTTTCAGTAATGTTCTATTCACAACTATTATTATTCTTCTTATCGTGTGGGCAAGCCCTGGTGTCTGAGTTTTTTCAGACCGCCTTACGGCTTCCAACGTGGTTTTTATGTAACGACTACTACCACGAGAGATAGTAGCCGGGACCAGCGGCTTAACGTGCCATCCGAAGCACGGAATAATATATCTTTTAAGACAATCAGGTGATTCAGCCTGCAGTGTCCTAACCAACTGGGGAAAAACGCACAAAGTATAACATATCACTGGGCGTCCTGCGTGGGAATCGAACCCACGACCTCCGTGTCAAGAGCCCAATACTCTTAACCATTGGACCACAGAGGTGCTTGTTAAGAAAGGACTTTTCGAGATTCGCCCACAAAGCCCGGAATCCACCAAAGCAGAGCGTAACCATAGTGTAAAAAACTAATACCTACCTCCGTGGTCTGGTTAATAGCGTTGGACTCTTGACATGGAGGTTGTGAGTTCAATTCCCACTGGCGACACCTAGTGATATGTCACTTTGTGCGTTTTTCCCCAGTTGTTTAGGACATTGTAGGCTGAATCACTTAATTGTTTGAAAAGAAAGATGATTCATCGGATGGCACGTTAAGCCGTTAGTCCCGGCTACTGTCTCTGGTGGTAGTAGTCGTTACATAAAAACCACGTTAGAGGCAGTAAGGCGATCTGAAAAAACTCTGACACCAGGGCTTGCCCACACGATAAGAAGGCGCCGTATGTCTGTAGTATGTCTCTATTTCAAAATGACTTGCAGAGTATGGACCCGGATCAAGTGCAGGCGATACGCACACTGCCTCAGGAACACCTTGCTACCAGGTGCGCCATAGAAGCTGTCGACCTGTGGAGTCTGATCGTCAAGGAGTTGGATAAAGGTTAGTCTGATAGTATGACTCCATACAGAAACACTTCCATACAACATGCAAATGTCTTTGACTAATTATTATAAGGACTAGCCTTGCGGTAGCATTTCCCCTCTGCCACGGTATAAGCACAATTGATCTTGTGCATTTACATTCAATTTTACACCTTATCACTAAACGAGACAGCCTGTAATTGCGAAATAATAACTTCGAACTTAGAACGATTGGGGTTCACACGAGACTACTTTTCATGATTTTTAACATTCAAAATTAGAATCTAAAGTTATGGGGAATAAAATCCAAAGTTGCGGATTTCATGTAACCTCGCCCCCCGCAAAAAGTGGCAGAAATGTTTGTTAGTAGAATTACACGCGTAACCAGTCCACATATAAATAGTCAAAGACTAAAGTAGACAAAAACATTTCTGCGAAATACAGGGTACAAATTAAATGCGTTTCATACTTAAGAGGGTGCTTCAGACCAACAAACAGAACAACTTTTACTATGGGACGAACATTGAAATCGCGAAAAAACAACAACATTTGGGTAAAGTCGCCAATGACGTTTTTTATGATTGATTTCTTTGTTGAGTAAAAGTTGTTCAGTTTGATATGTGACGTATTTAATTTTGAAAATAAAAGTAGGTGGTACGACGTCTTGGTGAACGCGGAAGCCCGTTGTATGAGGACAGCGCAGGACCGGTCGTTGTAGCGATCCTTGTGGGAGGCCTATGTCCAGCAAGAGCGATGATAGCCCGTACGGAAGAGAGCTAGCACCTCAATCATGAGGAGGTTCGATTCCTGGCCTGTACCACTAAGTTCTTTATGTACGGTTGTATTTATAATTTACTAGCTAGGCGGTGAAGGAAAACATCGTGACTAAATCTGCATTCCCGAGAATGAATAGAAAATACCATAAGTTCGGAGGTATGTGTAAAATATGGGTGAGCTTGGGGCGAACACAAAGGACCAGCGCTGATCTCAAGTGTTACATAACGACCCTTGCTTGCAATAGCCCACTCACAAATCAATCAATGTCCAGCAGTGGATGTCCATCGGCTGAGATGATGATAATATTTTATTTGTCGGCAGTAACAACACCGTCGCTCCGTCACTCGCTGCATCTAGCGCAAGTGTTCGTACCACAACTGCTGCACTTGAAGAGGACAGTGCACGGACTTCAGCTAGCTGACATCTGCTGCAGAATCGCTAGATATATCGACGATGGGTTAGTTAAATATGGCTAGCATGTAATTACAGTAACACTGTCGCTCCCTCACTCTCTGCACTTGAAGAGGACAGTGCACGGACTGCAGTTAGCTGACATCTGCTGCAGAATCGCTAGATATATCGACGATGGGTAAGTTAAATAGTGCTGGCGTGTTATTACAGAAACACTGTCGCTCCGTCACTTGCTGCACTTGAAGAGGACATTGCACGGATTGCAGTTAGCTGACATCTGCTGCAGAATCGCTAGATTTATCGACGATGAGTAAGTTAAATAGTGCTTGCGTGTTATTACAGTAACACTGTCGCTCCGTCACTCTCTGCACTTGAAGAGGACTGTGCACGGACTGCAGTTAGCTGACATCTGCTGCAGAATCGCTAGATATATCTACGATGGGTTAGTTAAATAGTGCTGGCGTGTTATTACAGTAACACTGTCGCTCCGTCACTTGCTGCACTTGAAGAGGACATTGCACGGATTGCAGTTAGCTGACATCTGCTGCAGAATCGCTAGATTTATCGACGATGAGTAAGTTAAATAGTGCTTGCGTGTTATTACAGTAACACTGTCGCTCCGTCACTCTCTGCACTTGAAGAGGACTGTGCACGGACTGCAGTTAGCTGACATCTGCTGCAGAATCGCTAGATATATCTACGATGGGTTAGTTAAATAGTGCTGGCGTGTTATTACAGTAACACTGTCGCTCCGTCACTCGCTGCACTTGAAGAGGACAGTGCACGGACTGCAGTTAGCTGACATCTGCTGCAGAATCGCTAGATATATCGACGATGGGTTAGTTAAATATGGCTAGCATGTAATTACAGTAACACTGTCGCTCCGTCACTCTCTGCACTTGAAGAGGACTCTGCACGGACTGCAGTTAGCTGACATCTGCTGCAGAATCGCTAAATATATCGACGATGGGTTAGTTAAATATGGCTAGTATGTAATTACAGTAACATTGTCGCTCCGTCACTTGAAGAAGACAGTGCACGGACTGCAGTTAGCTGACATCTGCTGCAGAATCGCTAGATATATCGACGATGGGTGAGTTAAATAGTGCTGGCGTGTTATTACAGTAACACTGTCGCTCCGTCACTCGCTGCACTTGAAGAAGACAGTGCACGGATTGCAGTTAGCTGACATCTGCTGCAGAATCGCTAGATATATCGACGATGGGTTAGTTAAATATGGCTAGTATGTAATTACAGTAACACTGTCGCTCCGTCACTTGTTGCACTTGAAGAGGACAGTGCACGGATTTCAGTTAGCTGACATCTGCTGCAGAATCGCTCCCATTCAATTGTCTCCAGTAGGATTGCAGTTTTGTATAGAACAGCTGTTTTTTTTGCGATTACGACGTTGATTCTATAGAGAAAATTGTTCAGTTTGATGGTCGGATCCCTTAAAAAAGTGTCAGCATATTAAAAAGGACCCTGTATGTTTTACAGAGAAACCTACGTCCGCAACGCGGGCACTCTCCTCTACCACGCTGACAGGAGCAGTAAACAGTTGACCGATATCGTCACGACAGCCAAACAGTACTGGCCAGCGCTGTACAACAACAGAGACAGCGTTGAGACTGCACTCGTCTATGTTTGTGACAGTGCTGTAAGTATTACAGCCTACCTCAGAAAATGCAAAAAAAAATCAGCTGTCCCATACAAAACTGCTGTACCTTCCCGACCCGTATGGGACAGCTGATTTTCTTTCGCGTTTCCTGAGAAAGGCTCCATAGTGAAAGTTGTTCAGTTTGATGGTCTGAGTTCACCGTTTCAGTATTTACTAGGCTAAAAGGGGCAGGTCAGGTCTACTCCAGTAGGAGACAGGTGTGAGAATAGTTATGTAGTGATGATATGTTTCAGATATTCTACGCGAAGCTCGGTGAGCTCGGTACGGCGGCCAGGCTGGTTCACCACGCGCAGGCGCGCTGCGTCTCCGCACAAAACAAATATAATGACGTTAACTGTAAGTACCAATGAGTTTTTCGGAATTTATGTACGATTTGTAACACCACTGGCTTTTCGGTGAAGGAAAACATCGTGAGGAAACCTGCATGCTTCAATATCGAGGCATGTATTGTACAATTGCGTTAATAAAGTCTTTAGATATTAGTGGTGTTACAAAGGTAAAAATAAACATTTAAAACTTTTAAGGGGGTTGTTTAGTAGTTTGAGAGAGAATCAAATAATAATGGTTTCAACATAGGTAATTTTTTTCAAAATATTATACTATATCAACCCACCGCTCGGGCACTCTCAACCTACTTACTACCACAACAAGATTCTTAAAATGTATCCATGAGCACGTTAGCGCTTTCATTCATTGCTGAAATGATAACAAATCATTTTTGCTTCAAAGCTTAAAATGCGAATAACTTTAAATGTAAACTATCAAAATAATGAAATTATTGTTTCAATCTAATTATTTTGTTATAAATCAGTTGGGTTGTATGAGGTTTTGCGCTTATTCATTAACACGTTGTATATTTCATGTAGAGTACTTAAGTGGCATATTTAGGCTAATAAAATACCCCATTGAACGAAAGCAAAGCCCCGGATGGGCAGGTTGCGGGTTCGAGTTCCGTCCTAATTAATTTATTTAAAACTGTAACGGGCAATAATTAAGATTCGAGTCCAAAAGAAATTATTTATTTACGTAACGAGAAACTATAAAAAAATATAGTACAAAATAGGTACACTTAGTACGGGGAGGTTAGCCCCCGCGCGTAAGTGTGCGTCGCGTACAATAGATTCGGCCGGTCTCCAGAGTTGTCCCGTAAGTGAATGCGGAAGCCATCTGAGAGGCGCAGCGATACTGACCGGCGAGTTTTTGAATGACATATACAGTTTGCTCAGGGAGCATTTACTGCTTTTTACAGCGGGCTTTTGGGGGTGGCCTTACCAGTGACGGCGAAGCGCCCTGGTAGGTCACCGAACCAGTGATTTAAGCAACCTGCCCAAGGGGCACCCCAGGGGGTACGGACCTCGGCAATGGGCGTTGTTGGGATTACGCGACGGGTTGGGTAGCGGGGATCGGTGAGAACCGGCCAGCTATGTGCCGGTAGCGTCTGTAGACACCAGATGAAGGAGTGGGCAGAGATCGCGACTGTCCCCCGCGGCGGCGATGGGGATTTCGAGTATTACGGCGACGACGCAACATGTCTATGATTGTGATCGTGTTACCGTCGGCGGTGGTCGTGTTGTGTGGGTTTGAGAGTCGTGACTGTAAGGCCGCCATCATGGCGACCGTGATCACGTCGTCCGGATCGTTTAAGACGTTCCGAGGCCGACGCTTTACTGACTGGCGAGGTGTGCGACGAGGGCTTTTATAGTCGCCGGGCGGTCAGTTCGGGCGTCATCGGGCGGGCTCGGGAATCCTGCGGCGCTGTGGTGTCGCTGCGAGGATGAGTCAACGCGGCGGGTCGCACGCATTAACGTATTACTTGTTACAAATCGACTTTTTGTTGAATTACAGTGGACCTAGCGATAGGGCGGCTGATGGAAGCTCAAACAGAATTGTGTAAGGACAGCGGTCTTAGCACTTTGAGCGCTGTCAACGGGACGCAGAGACACTATCTTAGTGTCGCCAATACTGGTAAGTGATATTTTATACAATCAATAAATCAATTCCATTCAATCAATCAAATCCTTTGACTAATTATTATAAGGACTAGCCTTGCGGTAGCATTTCCCCTCTGCCACGGTATAAGCACAATTGATCTTGTGCATTTACATTCAATTTTACATCTTATCACTAAACGAGACAGCCTATAATTGCGAAATAATAACTTCGAACTTAGAACGTTTGGGGTTCACACGAGACTACTTTCATGATTTTTAACATTTACAATTAAAATCTAAAGTTATGGGGAATAAAATCCAAAGTTGCGGATTTCATGTTACCTCGCCCCCCGCAAAAAGTGGCAGAAATGTTTGTTAGTAGAATTACACGCGTAACCAGTCCACATATAAATAGTCAAAGATCAAATCAGACCACATCAACCCACTGCTAGGCATATACCTCCTTTTTATTGCGCCACTCCTCACGGTCCTGTGCCAATCTGATCCATGTACGACCCACAACCCTTACAATGTCGTCTGACCATCGCATCGGTGGTCTACCCACGGACCTCCTTCCTTCTCTTGGCCACCATTCCGATATTGCCTTGGTCCACCGGCCGTCTTCCCTTCTAGCCAAATGTCCCGCCCATCTCCACTTCAAATTTGTAATCCGGTCTCCAACGTTGTCGACCTTAGTTATACGAAAAAGGGGTATCTAGCGCGCAGGTAACACACTCTACGACGATAATATTTGTCCCCTGCGCGCCACTGTTACCGGGAGGGACCACTTGGAGGTAAGCATAAGCATATGCTCACGACTATATTCCCCGAGGGGGTAGTCAGAGATATTCTGAAACCTCAGAAGATCCACGTTTCACCAGTAGTACCGAAACTTTATCCAGTGTGACGGGGGGTGAGCCCGTCGCCACATAATGGACAGTGGGTACAATACATGCCTCGAAATTGAAGCATGCAGGTTTCCTCACTGAAAAGCCGTTACAAATCGTACATAAATTCCGAAAAACTCATTGGTACGAGTCGGTCTGGACGAGGATCGAACCATTGCCTCCTGCACGGCAGGCAAGGTTACTCGCCACTGGACCACCACGGCTTTATGCTCAATTTGCAATTGTAGTGAATCACGAATCCAGGATCAGTGATACCCACCAATTAGAAATTAATTATTTTAAATTATGTAACAGCATACAGGTAAAATTTTTGTTGGTAAAAGTTCACCCATCCATTCACTTTACTTTGATCGAAGGGCCATGCTGGTTCTTTATGACCTCTCAACCAACTTTATTTCCCTCTCCCCCAGCAACAAAATGGTGTGCCCGTCGCCACCGTTCCTTGACCCTCAAGCATCACATATCAGCAACAGGCGTGAAGGCGACGCGGGTGTCTAACTCGCTGGTCGCGTGGCGCCGCGCTCGCTGCAGCGCCGCCGTCACTCTGTGCAGCGCCGGCGCAGATATACAGGGGGCGCTGTATGCTGACGTCACTAACACTAGCGTGTTCGATGATGCACAGGTGAGCTATAGTTACTGCTGATACTTTTAAACCACATATTCTAACCATCAAAATGAACAACTTTTACTATGGGACCAAAACTGAAAGGACAAAAAATTTCTGCTGTTGCCTACGTTTGAGTCGAGTAGGCGCTGTCTGGTTTTATGGTCTATGGGAATCATTGACGTAAAATAATATGGAGGCCGGGTCTAGTACAAAATTCTTGAAAAAAGTGTCCGAGACTAAACTACACAAAGCTTAGTAAGTGTAGTAATATAAAGCAACTAAAAATATTGAAAATGCTGAAATTCATTTCCATCCCACAGTCGCAGGTTCGAATCCAGTACAAGGGGCAATATGAACAAGTCGTAGTTGTTTGTATCTATAATGTATTGTATATCGTTGTCTAGTCATTATAATACAAAGTCCAGGCTAGATTCTGGTACTTTCAATGGGCCTCGTTGACGTAGAATACTATAGACGCCAGCATGCGTAGCATGCTACACGTGATACGGCTGTATCACGTCTTTTATCTCGTTCGTTCGCGCGCAAATAGAAAGAGAGCGAAGGTGTGATAGCGCTGTATCACGGCGGCATGCTACCTATGCAGATCTAGTAAAAATTATCTAAAAAAGTGTCCGAGACTAAACTACACAAACCTAAGTGAACTGAAAACATTGAAAATGCTGAAATTGTTTTCCATCCCACTCCCCCATCGCGGCACGCACCCGCGCGTGCGTCCCACTCCCCCATCGCGGCACGCACCCGCGCGTGCGTCCCACTCCCCCATCGCGGCACGCACCCGCGCGTGCGCCTAGTCGGCCGATCAAACGAAGACTGTCGCGTAATTGGTTCTCTTTTTACGTTTTGGTGCTCTTTTGGTTCGGACACTTGAGCGCGGACCCTTCGTCTAGTAGTTGGTAAGTCAATGATGAGAATAGAAAAAGTTGTTCAGTTTTATGGGTATGTCAAATCTCCAAGAAGAATACCGGCTTAAAATTTGGAATGGATGTTTTTGTTGGCATTTAGATGCTCACTAAATATTATTTTTTGACAATTTTACCCCCAATAAAGGTGTCTAAACGGAGGTGAACATTTTTAGAGAAATTTCGTAGCGATGAATGGGGTATGTCGTGCATCCAGCGAAAAGTAGTAAAAAGAAAGGGTACTACTCTACTACTAAAAAGTAGGGCTATACTCTACCAATAAAGATTTATAGGCATAACAATTGACAACATTTCATTTTAAGAAAGGTACCAAAATTAGAAAACCATTTGGAGATTATGTGATTCAAAGCTTATATCAAAATTATCATATATTTCAGAATACTGAAAAATATAATAGAGGTTGAATGAGATTTTATTCCTTTGCCTGCTTGACTTTTCTATTTATTGATTTATTATTATATTATTATACATTTTTATTATTTTATTTTAATTGACAGTTTTTAGTTTTAATGTTATTGCGGCCAAGGTATCTTAGCCACAAATTTCAGAAAATTCAAAAGTAAATTAAAAATAGAAATATCGGTCAAAAATAAAATCTGAAAAATACGTATCTCTTATTTTTAACCTATTTTTATTAAAAACAGGTGGTTAAAAAATGTAATGTTGTCAATTGTAATACCTTTTTTGTTCCAGACAAAAATCGACAACCGCCTCAAGTACATCCTAGGGCTGCAGCCATCAAACGACTCTCAACCTTTCAGCTCTACAATAAAGTCTAAAACAGAACGAATATTCACTCCAAAACAAGAAGTGGAGACCATGCTTGACCTGACCTTTAAAAAACAACGAAGTCCTTCAATACCATGTTTTTCGATCCCCGGGTTCAAAATGCCGGAATTTTTTAATCATAAAAAATTTTGCAATTGTTATGCCTGTGACAATCCATTTTGTCTTATTTTGGCTTGCCTCACATCTGGTTTGGAAGCTACCATGTATTACAGATCGAAAGAATTCGATATAGCTATCAATTATTTCGAAGGGACTTTAAAATGTTTTGATTTGGTAGAAAAAAAATTGAAATACATTTTCGAAGGATACTATAAGAAAATTGATAAATACATCGTTGATATGGTAAAAAATACTTGTGATATAGAATATAGGAGGGTTTTGATAGAAACTTTGATAGAAGCGACATTCTTTGATCTTTCAAAAGGTGAAACGAAGAATGCTGACGAAAAAATTGTTAGAATCCACGAGATACTTCAAGATTCAAAAACAGAATCTTATTTGAGAAATAAAATCATGAATTTGCTGACTGTAACCGCTCGGCTTAGAAAAGAATTAAAAAAACCGACTAAAACTGGCTTGGAAGTCGAATTTGATTCACTAAAGCTGTCACCAAACGTTGAACCGCCAAAAACGCCGGAAGCCAAACTTGTCAAACCTCCAAAATTGACCAAAATAGTCGTAAAAGACGAAGAGATATTGAACACTAAACGTAGAGTCATAAAGCTCAATTTAGACGAAACATCCGACGAAGTAGAGACTACAAAAAAACGCGTATCAAAACGAACACAGTTTAAAATACCAGTACCTGTAACTCATAAACCTGTTCTAGAAAACTTAACCCCAAAACCCAAGCCACAAATCCTAGTTACCAAGCCAATAGAATCATCAATCTTCGATTTCGCGACCCCAAAACCAAAAGACACTACCAGTAACGAATTTTTCACCCCATCCGAAACCCCAGACCAATTTTTTACCCCCATGACATCTATAAAAACATACACAAAAAAATCTTTGCGCCAAAATATAGTCAAAAACTTGGAGCAAGAATTTTTGACCCCAAACGCAAAAGAAAATGTTGCACTAACTGAAAATAAGAGTAAATCTGTTAAAACAGAGTCAGTTAAAAGTTTGAAAGATAAGAAATCTTTAAAAAGGGCGACCAGTCCTGGGAAATTGGCTAAGAAAGAAGAGAAGAAGCCGATACGATCTACTAGATTGAGACAACCTGTGAGATTTAGCGTGGATGAGTCTGATAAATAAACTATCTTTAAATATTTACTATCATCTAAAACAAGTTCGTTTATTAACTCCCGACGCAAAAAAGTTTGATGCCTGTCTGTGGCATCGTAGCTCTCGAACGGGTGGACCGATTTTGATGCGTTTTTTTACGTGAAAGCAAGTTTCCTTGCGGTGGTTCTTAGCTATTTTTGGTAAAAATCGATTCAGCGGTTTTCATACAACTTTACAAATTATGAAATAACATTAAATTACAATTTAAAAAAAAACCCAACGCTAAGAGGAAGGATCTCCATAGAGTCCGCATAAATTTACGATTGTAGTTGGTCTCTTTTGTCTTATGACGTACCTTTAATAGTAGAAGGAGATGGAACTATAGATATTTGTTTATGCGGCTGTCCACTTTTTTTTGAGCTAGTGTGTGTGAAAAGTGACCGTAAACATAAGGCCATATGTCACTTGGTGCCTTTTGTCCATACTACTTGACACCACACACTCAAACCTAAACGTCAAAAAAAGTGGACACTTTACAATTGGTTTGGCTCTCTCTAGTCTTGAAGAGAGATAATTCCTCTTAGACCCAACGTCAAAAACAAACATTAAAAAGTAAAAAATAATTCGGTCACCTATTTGGGGACGTAAGCAAATGTATGTTTTACTTCTTAACTCTCTTTAAGATATTTTAGGTCAATTAATGTGTCGGGGACCGCAAGTGATTGTAAAAAATCAATGGTCATTTCATAGCGATCCCCTACATATTAATTGACCTAAAATATCTTAAAGAGAGTTAAGAAGTAAAACATACATTTGTTTACATCCCCAAATAGGTGACCAAATTACTTTTTAAATGTTTGTTTTAATATTTTAATCATGTCTTAACTATTCGACAGACTAACAAAACTAATAAAATTTAAGTTCAGGCCATCATACTGAACAACTTTCACTATGGAGCCAACCATTAGAAAAAAATCAGCGCCCGCGGCATGGTACCTCGATAAACGTTTTATCGCGCCTGCTAACTCGTTCGTTCGCGCGCAAAAAGAAAGGGAGCTAGGGTGCGATAGCGCTTTATCGCGCCATCATGCCGCGGGCGCAGCTGTCCCATACCACAGAATAAATACTAGTACCTACCGGTACAGAAGGATCACTCCAAAAACAGATTTAAATTAATAGCGACTCTCTATACACTACAATAAGGTCCAAAGTTATACGCACCCGTCCTATCTTACAATTCGCAAAATAACATACCAACCGTCACAACGGCGCGCGTGCAAACAAAAATGAACCGAGTCCTTAGGCATGAAAGCTTCCTTTACATATGCTCCCTCTTTCATTCTTTCACGAGCTGACAGCGTGACATCGCTAGGGTTTTCAAGTCTCGCATTGACTACTCACAAAATGGCGGCAAGTCTAATGCGATTTGACCAAGAACTTTACACGGTATACCCAACCGCGGTGAATCTAAAATTCACAATTATTCACAGAAACAGAATTTTTACCCTGCGATAATATCCCCAAAAACGGTTCCATTGTCTCGCGTCACGTATCTCTTTCTATTACACAGTGGTGCCGCTAGGTACATCTCGCTCTCTCAGCTGTTAGCCACTCTAATGTGTCAAAACTTATTGCCAAATAAAACTCGTTCTTCAGAGTAGAACTAAATTTTTTAATATTTTAACTTTGTAATTAATTTAATTTGTAGCTTAAACCGTTGTAATGTAATTTTAAATGTATTGAGAATAAACGTTTAATAAATAATTGTAGATACTTTATTATACAGGGTCCTTCTTAATATACTGACACTTTTTTAAGGGGATGATCAGACCATCAACCTGAACAACTTTCTCTATGGCACCAACATTGAAATAGCGAAGTCAGCTTATTAAGAAGGACCCTGTATGCTCTTAGATTTACTTTCAGGGTATCTTATGCAGTGTATTTGGGGATGAAAAGCTAGTTGAAACATTAGGGTCGTTGAGCCTCATCTGGGAGCACGGAATCGTATTTTTCACGCCCTATCCTTTTCTGTCGCTCAGGAACGTCATTGGCTAGAGCGAGAAAGGTGCCGGTGCTGCCGCGTGCGACCGCATTCCCGCAATCTTTCTCGCTCGCGGCGCCCCGCAGGCCACGACGAAATCGCATGAATTCTAATTGTAACATTAGACTTGTGAGTCAGTAGTTTGCATAAACTCTGGTAGATGGCGCCGACGTCCCTTATAGACGGTGATATAGATTGAAAATTTCGTCGTGGCCTGCGGGGCGTCGACAGCTCGTTGGGAGTGGAGAAAGCCCCGGATAGGCAGGTCGTGGGTTCGAATCCCGCTCGCCGCCCGACTTTTTCAATCTTAAATTTTCCTCAGTAGTCGGACTTTTGTCAATTAGAAAAAAAAAACGCAAGTTTGGAATTTTCTATAAATAAAATTTATTTCTTTTACACATAATAACGTTACAATACATGATTACTACTATCTAATGTTTCACAGACTAAACTAAATACAAAATTAGGAGATGGACAGACATTTCAAGTCGACAATATCAGCGGCCGTAGCATGTTAGCGCGCGATACGGCGATATATCACGCCATTTATCTCGTTCGTGCGCGCGCAAATAGACGGCTAATGTGAGATAGCGCTTTATCACGCTGCCATGCTACGGCCTCTGTATTTATTATATTTCACAACACAACGTCGTTTATAACCAGAGAGGCTATAGTGTAATTTTCCGATTATATCGGTAACGTATTATGACCTTTGACTATTTATATAGGGACCAGCCTTGCGGTAGCATTTCCCCTCTGCCACGGTAAAAGATCAATAAAATTGATCATGTGCATTTACATACAATTTTATACCTTATCACTAAACGAGACAGCCCGTAATTGCGAAACAATCACATCGAACTTATCTCGTTTGGGGTTCACACGAGACTACTTTTCATGATTTTTAACAATCAAAATTAGAATCTAAAGTTATGGGGAATAAAATTCAAAGTTGTGTATCTCGTGCTACCTCGCCCCCCGCAAAAAGTGGCAGAAATGTTTGTTAGTAGAATTACACGCGTAACCAGTCCACATATAAATAGTCAAAGATCAAATCAGCCCACATCAACCCACTGCTGGGCATAGGCCTCCTTTTTATTGCGCCACTCCTCATGGTCCTGTGCCAATCTGATCCATGTACGACCCACAACCCTTACAATGTCGTGTGACCATCGCATCGGTGGTCTACCGGACCTCCTTCCTTCTCTTGGCCACCATTCCGATATTGCCTTGGTCCACCGGCCGTCTTCCCTTCTAGCCAAATGTCCCGCCCATCTCCACTTCAACTTTGTAATCCGGTCTCCAACGTTGTCGACCTTAGTTATACGAAAAAGGGGTATCTAGCGCGCAGGTAACACACTCTACGACGATAATATGTGTAACCAGCGCCACTGTTACCGGGAGGGACCACTTGGAGGTAAACAAAAGCATATGCTTACGACTATATTCCCCGAGGGGGTAGTCAGAGATATTCTGAAACCTCAGAACATCCACGTTTCACCAGTAGTACCGAAACTTTATCCAGTGTGACGGGGGGTGAGCCCGTCGCCACATTATGGACAGTGGGTACAATACATGCCTCGATATTGAAGCATGCAGGTTTCCTCACTGAAAAGCCGTTACAAATCGTACATAAATTCCAAAAAACTCATTGGTACGACTCGGCTGGACGGGGATCGAACCATCGCCTCCTGCACGGCAGGCAAGGTTACTCGCCACTGGACCACCACGGCTTTATGCTCAATTTGCAATTGTAGTGAATTACGAATCCAGGATCAATGATACCCACCAATTAGAAATTAATTATTTTAAATTATGTAAATGTTAAATTTTTGTTGGTAAAAGTTCACCCATCCATTCACTTTACTTTGATCGAAGGGCCATGCTGGTTCTTTATGACCTCTCAACCAACTTTATATCCCTCTCCCCCAGCAACAAAATGGTGCGCCCGTCGCCACCGTTCCTTGACCCTCAAGCATCACATATCAGCAACAGGCGTGAAGGCGACGCGGGTGTCTAACTCGCTGGTCGCGTGGCGCCGCGCTCGCTGCAGCGCCGCCGTCACTCTGTGCAGCGCCGGCGCAGATATACAGGGGGCGTTGTATGCTGACGTCACTAACACTAGCGTGTTCGATGATGCACAGGTGAGCTATAGCTACTGCAGATACTTTTAAACCACATATTCTAACCATCAAAATGAACAACTTTTACTATGGGACCAAAACTGACAGGACAAAAAAAATCTGCTGTTGCATTCATTTGAGTCGAGTAGGCGCTGTCTGGTTTTATGGTCTATGGGAATCATTGACGTAGAATAATATGGACGCCGGGTCTAGTAGAAAATTCTAAAAAAAACCTAAGTACGTGTAGTAATATAAACCAACTGAAAACATTGAAAATGCTGAAATTCTTTTCCATCCCTCTCCCTCGTCGCGGCACGCACCCGCGCGTGCGCGTAGTCGGCCGATCAAACGAAGACTGTCGCGTAATTGGTTCTCTTTTCACGTTTTGGTGCTCTTTTGGTTCGGACACTTGAGCGCGGACCCTTCGTCTAGTAGTTGGTAAGTCAATGATAAGAATAGAAAAAGTTGTTCAGTTTGATGGGTATGTCAAATCTCCAAGAGTACCGACTTAAAATTTGGAATGGATGTTTCTGTTGGCTTTTAGATGCTCACTAAATAAGATTTTATGACAATTTTACCCCCAATAAAGGTGTCTAAATAAAGGTGAAAATTTTTTGAGAAATTTCGTAGCGATGAACGGGGTATGTCGTGCATCCAGCGAAAAGTAGTAAAAAGAAAGAGGTAGGCTATACTCTACCAATAAAGATAACAATTGACAACATTTCATTTTAAGAAAGGTACCAAAATTAGAAAACCATTGGAGATTATTTGATTCAAAGCTTATATCAAAATTATCAAATTTGTCTATCCAATATTTCTCGAGTTATTTGAAAAATACTGAAAAATATAATAGAGGTTGAATGAGATTTTATTCCTTTTGCCTGCTTGGCTTTTCTATTGTATTTGACAGTTTTTATTTTTAATGTTATTGCGGCCAAGGTATCTTAGCCATAAATCCTACGTTTTTCAGAAAATTCAAAAGTAAATTAAAAATAGAAATATCAATCAAAAATAAAATCAGAAAAATACGTATCTCTTATTTTTTAAATTATTTTTATATTTTTTATTAAAAACAGGTGGTTAAAAAATGTAATTTTGTCAATTGTAATACCTTTTTTGTTCCAGACAAAAATCGACAACCGCCTCAAGTACATCCTAGGGCTGCAGCCTTCAAACGACTCTCAACCTTTCAGCTCTACAATAAAGTCTAAAACAGAACGAATATTCACTCCAAAACAAGAAGTGGAGACCATGCTTGACCTGACCTTTAAAAAACAACGAAGTCCTTCAATACCATGTTTTTCGATCCCAGGGTTCAAAATGCCGGAATTTTTTAATCATAACAAATTTTGCAATTGTTATGCCTGTGACAATCCATTTTGTCTTATTTTGGCTTGCCTCACATCTGGTTTGGAAGCTACCATGTATTACAGATCGAAAGAATTCGATATAGCTATCAATTATTTCGAAGGGACTTTAAAATGTTTTGATTTGGTAGAAAAAAAATTGAAATTCATTTTCGAAGGATACTATAAGAAAATTGATAAATACATCGTTGATATGGTAAAAAATACTTGTGATATAGAATATAGGAGGGTTTTGATAGAAACTTTGATAGAAGCGACATTCTTTGATCTATCAAAAGGTGAAACGAAGAATGCTGACGAAAAAATTGTTAGAATCCACGAGATACTTCAAGATTCAAAAACAGAATCTTATTTGAGAAATAAAATCATGAATTTGCTGACTGTAACCGCTCGGCTTAGAAAAGAATTAAAAAAACCGACTAAAACTGGCTTGGAAGTCGAATTTGATTCACTAAAACTGTCACCAAACGTTGAACCGCCAAAAACGCCGGAAGCCAAACTTGTCAAACCTCCAAAATTGACCAAAATAGTCGTAAAAGACGAAGAGATATTGAACACTAAACGTAGAGTCATAAAGCTCAATTTAGACGAAACATCCGACGAAGTAGAGACTACAAAAAAACGCGTATCAAAACGAACACAGTTTAAAATACCAGTACCTGTAACTCATAAACCTGTTCTAGAAAACTTAACCCCAAAACCCAAGCCACAAATCCTAGTTACCAAGCCAATAGAATCATCAATCTTCGATTTCGCGACCCCAAAACCAAAAGACACTACCAGTAACGAATTTTTCACCCCATCCGAAACCCCAGACCAATTTTTTACCCCCATGACATCTATAAAAACATACACAAAAAAATCGTTGCGCCAAAATATAGTCAAAAACTTGGAGCAAGAATTTTTGACCCCAAACGCAAAAGAAAATGTTGCACTAACTGAAAATAAGAGTAAATCTGTTAGAGTTAAAACAGAGTCAGTTAAAAATTTGAAAGATAAGAAATCTTTAAAAAGGGCGACCAGTCCTGGGAAATTGGCTAAGAAAGAAGAGAAGAAGCCGATACGATCTACTAGATTGAGACAACCTGTGAGATTCAGCGTGGATGAGTCTGATAAATAGACTATCTTTAGATATTTACTATCATCTAAAACAAGTTCGTTTATTAACTCCCGACGCAAAAAAGTTTGATGCCTGTCTGTGGCATCGTAGCTCTCGAACGGGTGGACCTATTTTGATGCGTTTTTTTTTACGTGAAAGCAAGTTTCCTTGCGGTGGTTCTTAGCTATTTTTGGTAAAAATCGATTCAGCGGTTTTCATACAACTTTACAAATTATGAAATAACATTAAATTACAATTTAAAAAAAAACCCAAAGCTAAGAGGAAGGATCTCCATAGAGTCCGCATAAATTTACGATTGTAGTTGGTCTTTTGTCTTATGACGTACCTTTAATAGTAGAAGGAGATGGAACTATATGTTTATTTGTTTATGCGGCTGTCCACTTTTTTTTGAGCTAGTGTGTGTGAAAAGTGACCGTAAACATAAGGAAATATGTCACTTGGTGCCTTTTGTCCATACTACTTGACACCACACACTCAAATCTAAACGTCAAAAAAAGTGGACACTTTACAATTGGTATGGCTCACTCTAGTCTTAAAGAGAGATCCTTCCTCTTAGGGTTAGTCACTCTATTAGTAACTTTTAACGTATTGGTACTAGGTACCATAAATTATCTAAAATGTGTCAAAACTTATTGCCAAATAAAACTCGTTCTTCAGCGTAGAACTAGATTTTTTTAATATTTTAACTTTGTAATTAATTTAATTTGTAGCTTAAACCGTTGTAATGTAATTTTAAATGTATTGAGAATAAACGTTTAATAAATAATTGTAGATACTTTATTATACAGGGTCCTTCTTAATATACTGACACTTTTTTAAGGGGATGATCAGACCATCAAACTGAACAACTTTCTGTATGGCACCAACATCGAAATAGCGAAAAAAAAACACCTGTTCCTTACAAAACTGCAAATCTACTCCAGCTGATTTTTTTTGCGATTTCGGTGTTGATCCCATATAGAAAGTTGTTCAGTTTGATGGTCTGGTCATCCCCTTAAAAAAGTGTCAGCATATTAAGGACCCTGTATGCTCTTTTATTTACTTTTAAGGGTATCTTATGCAGAGTATTTGTGGATGAAAAGCTAGTTGAAACATTAGGGTTGTTGAGCCTCATCTGGGAGCACGGAATCGCATTTTTCACGCTCTATCCTTTTCTGTCGCTCAGGAACGTCATTGGCGAGAGCGAGAAAGGTCGCAGCACTGCCGCGTGCGACCGAATTCCCGCTATCTTTCTCGCTCGCGGCGCCCCGCAGGCCACGACGAAATCGCATGAATTCTAATTGTAACATTAGACTTGTGAGTCAATAGTTTGCATAAACTCTGGTAGATGGCGCCGACGTCCCTTAAAGACGATGATATAGATTGGAAATTTCGTCGTGGCCTGCGAGGCGCCGACAGCTCGTTGGGAGTGGAAAAAGCCCCGGATAGGCAGGTCGTGGGTTCGAATCCCGCTCGCCGCCCGACTTTTTCAATCTTTAATTTTCCTCAGTAGAGTCGGACTTTTGTCAATTAGAAAAAAAAACGCAAGTTTGGAATTTTCTATAAATAAAATTTATTTCTTTTACACATAATAACGTTACGATACATGATCACTACTATCTAATGTTTCACAGACTAAACTAAATACAAAATTAGGAGATGGACAGACATTTCAAGTCGACAATATCAGCGGCCGTAGCATGTTAGCGCGCGATACGGCGATATATCACGCCATTTATCTCGTTCGTGCGCGCGCAAATAGACGGCTAATGTGAGATAGCGCTTTATCACGATGCTACGGCCTCTGTATTTATTATATTTCACAACACAACGTCGTTTATAACCAGAGAGGCTATTGTGTAATTTTCCGATTATATCGGTAACGTATTACGACCTTTGACTATTTAAATAGGGACCAGCCTTGCGGTAGCATTTCCCCTCTGCCACGGTAAAAGATCAATAAAATTGATCATGTGCATTTACATACAATTTTATACCTTATCACTAAACGAGACAGCCCGTAATTGCAAAACAATCACATCGAACTTATCTCGTTTGGGGTTCACACGAGACTACTTTTCATGATTTTTAACAATCAAAATTAGAATCTAAAGTTATGGGGAATAAAATTCAAAGTTGCGTATCTCGTGCTACCTCGCCCCCCGCAAAAAGTGGCAGAAAAGTTTGTTAGTAGAATTACACGCGTAACTTGTCCTCATATAAGTGGTCTAAGTTTTATACCGATTGAATCTGGTAGTTACACAATAAGATCCCTATCTACACTTCATTTCAAATAAGGACGAAACGATTTTCCTATACAGGGTGTAAGTGACAGCCTAGCAAATACTGAAACAGTGAACTCAGACCATCAAACTGAACAACTTTCACTATGGAGCCTATCTCAGGAAACCGGCTGTACCATACATTTCAGTCAGGTAGTGGGACAGCTGATTTTTTTTCGCGTTTCCTGAGGTATGCTCCATAGAAGTTGTTCAGTTTGATGGTCTGAGTTCACCGTTTCAGTATTTGCTAGGCCGTCACTTAGACCCTGGATAGCTTTCTGGCCAATTCTGATTTGGAAATGTAATTTATTTATCAGAAAGATATACTATCCGACACATCTTGGACGTTACTAAAGCTGTATTAAGAATAAGTGAGAGGAAGTGTTTCAAATCTCTGTTTCTGTAATTCAAAATAGCCTTAACATTTTCGTTGCTATTTGAAATGGAGTAAAGGTTCAAATTGAACCTAACGGAGTTCATTCTAAATCCATAAGTGAAAATGCTTATTGGATCGGCTCTATTCTCATCTGCACGTCTAGTATGATTTCTCTGCACGCGCGCGACACGCCGCTCTATAGACAATAACCTGTTCCCGCGCTTTTCGGAGAGCGAATACCTCGCTTACCGCGACAAGTAGTATAAAATAAAGCCGAGTCGCAGGAAGAGAAATCATGCTAGACGGTGCTGACAGCACGGAATCGCATTTGTCACACTCTATCTTTTTCTGTCGCTCAGGAACGTCATTGGCTAGAGCGAGAATGGTCGCAGAACTGTCGGTGCTGCCGCGTGCGATCGCATTCCCGCCATCTTTCTCACTCTAGCAAATGAGGATTCTGAGCGATAGAGCGTGAAAATATGCGATTCCGTGCTGCCAGATGAGACACAACCCTAAATATCCTCTTTCCAAAACGAATATTTCCCAAAATAATCAAATTTCGAGGTTTTAGGACAGTAATACATGGTGAAATTTATATCATTAGCATCCTTTTAAAGTAAGAGTCAAACTGAACAACTTTTACTATGGGAGCAAACAGATCGTAGCATAAAAAATCTGCTGTTTCATACAATTAAGTTTAGATTTTTATGAAACAGCGGTTCTTTTTTGCTAGAATCTTTGCTTCCGTAGTAAAAGTTGTCATTTTGAGAAGTCGTCTTATTGGAGAGGTCGTTTTGGGAAGTGGTCATTTCGATTACTGGTCATTATGGTCCGAAATGTTCAAAAACTAACCTACACCGTAATTTCTATTTATTATAAATAAGTATTTTTTTAGTTATTTCGAGATTACATTGACGTAATTTTAACGTTAGTTTATAAGAACAATTATTTATATTTACAATCACTATATAGTGTCCTTCTTAATATGCTGACACTTTTTTAAGGGGATGTTCAGACCGTCAAACTGAACAACTTTCTCACCAACATCGAAATCGCGAAAAAGAATCAACTGTTCCATACAAAATTGCAAACTTACTCGAGTCAAATGGGACAGCTGAATTTTTTTTCGCGATTTCGATGTTGGTGCCATAGAGAAAGTTGTTCAGTTTGATGGTCTGATCATCCCCTTAAAAAGTGTCAGCATATTAAGAAGGACCCTGTAAATAGGTACTTACAAGTAAATTTAAAGAAAATTTGATCTCATAGGCTTTTAAAAAATAGTCAAAATATAAAACGTTTTTTTTTTATACACCTCTTTAAGTAGAGGAAAACATTGTAAGGAAACCTGCGAGCATTTATGCTATTTTGGGTACTAAAAGTGAAATAATATATTCTGAATATGATAGGGTGTAACCCTGTTGGAGCCTTCAGACCATCAAACTGAACAACTTTCACTAAGGAGCCAACGTCGTGAAAAAATAAAAAAAATCTGCTGTCACATAAAAAACTGCAGTACCGATATCGACTCGACTAAAATGTATGGAACGTAAAGGTGAAATCTCGAAAAACAAAAAAAAAATCACTAGTTTCATACAAAACTGTAGAACCAAATTGACTCAAATGTATGGGGCAGCAGATTTTTTTTTTCGCCATTTCGAAGTTGGCTCCATACTGAAAGTTGTTCAGTTTGATGGTCTGAAACACCCCCTTAAGTATTACTAGGGTGTTTTGTTACACCCTGTATATAGGGTCCCACTTAATATGCTGACAGTTTTTTAAGAGGATGACTTTCTCTATGGGACCAATGTCGAAATCGCGAAAAAAAAAAAACTGTTGTCTCATAAAATTGGGTCGAGTAAGATTTCAGTTTAGTATTGGAACAGCGGATTTTTTTTCCCGATTTCGACATTGGTCCCATAGAGAAAGTTGTTCAGTTTGATGGTCTGATCATTCCCTTAAAAAGTGTCAGCATATTAAGAAGGACCCTATAGAGGCCTATGCCCAGCAGTGGGTAGTTGTGGGCTGATTTGATTGAAATATCAAATGTTCTGTTAATCTACCATTGTCTGATTTTGAGTTAGATAAAATGATAAATTTATTAATACAGAAAGGAAGACCTAGGACATGTTTTACCACTTCTGAATAAGTTCTAGATAGCTTATTTGACAGATCGTGCAAAGGCCCTGAATATTATAAATCAACTATAAATCTAAAAGTACATAATGTACTTATTATATTATTTATTTAAAGTTATAAACATATGTGTTTAACAATTATAACAGTATAAATCATTGACGTGAATACTATGGACGTCGGGTCTAGTACAAAATTCTCGAAAAAAAGGTTTGGGACTAAACTACACAAACCAAAGAGATTATACCTAAAGGCATAGAGTGAGCCATACCAATTGTAAAGTGACCACTTATTTTGATGTTTAGGTTTGAGTGTGTGGTGTCAAGTAGTATGGACAAAAGGCACCAAGTGACATATGGCCTTATGTTTACGGTCACTTTTCACACACACTAGCTCAAAAAAAAGTGGACAGCCAAACAAATATCTATAGTTCCATCTCCTTCTGCTATTAAAGGTATGTCATAAGACAAAAGAGACTAACTACAATCGTAAATTTATGCGGACTCTATGGAGATCCTTCCTCTGAAACACAAACCTAAGTACATGTAGTAATACAAACCAACTAAAAACATTGAAAATGCTGAAATTATTTTCCATCCCACTCCCCCATCGCGGCACGGTGCCCCCGCGTGCGCGTAGTCGGTCATTCAAACGAAGATTGTCGCGTAATTGGTTCTCTTATTACGTTTTAGTGCTCTTTCGGTTCTTATACTTTTGAGCTCGGACCTACGTCCAGTAGCTGCTAAGTCAATGGTATAAAACAATAATTGTTCATTTTTCTCATACATTTAGGTAGAGTACAGTTTTGTATGGAACACCTGTTGTGACAGCGATTTCGATGTTAGTCCTAAAGTCGTTCAGTTTGATGGTCTGATCATCCCCTTAAAAAACCGTCACCATATTAAGTTGGACCCTATACAGAGTGTAAGTGACAGCTTAGCAAATACTGAAACGGTAAACTCAGATCATCAAACTGAACAACTTTCAATATGGAACGTACCTCAGGAAATGCGAAAGAAAATCAGCTCGGACCTTTGACTATTTATGTGGACTGGTAACGCGTGTAATTCTAACAAACATTTCTGCCACTTTTTGCGGGGGGCGAGGTAACATGAAATCCGCAACTTTGGATTTTATTCACCATAACTTTAGATACTAATTTTGAATGTTAAAATTCATGAAAAGTAGTCTCGTGTGAACCCCAAACGTTCTAAGTTCGAAGTTATTATTTCGCAATTATAGTCTGTCTCGTTTAGTGATAAGGTGTAAAATTGAATGCAAATGCACAAGATCAATTGTGCTTATACCGTGGCAGTGGGGAAATGCTACCGCAAGGCTAGTCCTTATAATAATTAGTCAAAGGCTGGGTCATACATTTGATTAGGGTGGGTACAGCAGTTGATTTTTTTTTGCGTTTCCTGAGGTAGGCTCCATAGTGAAAGTTGTTCAGTTTGATGATCCGAGTTCACCGTTTCAGTATTTGCTAGGCTGTCACTTACACCCTGTATGTAATTGACAACATTTCATTTTAAGAAAGGTACAAAAATAAGAAAACCATTTGGAGATTATGTGATTCAAAGCTTATATCAAAATTATCAGATTTTTCTATCCATTATTTCTCGAGTTATTTGAAAAACACTGAAAAATATAATAGTAGTTGAATGAGATTGTATTCCTTTGCCTGCTTGGCTTTTCTATTGTATTTGACAGTTTTTATTTTTAATATTATTGCGGCCAAGGTATCTTACCCATAAATCCTACGTTTTTCAGAAAATTCAAAAGTAAATTAAAAATAGAAATATCGGTCAAAAATTAAATCGGAAAAATACGTATCTCTTATTTTTTAACCTATTTTTAAAATTATTATTAAAAATAGGGGGTAAAAAAAATGTTATGTTGTCAATTGTTAAACACATACTTTTGTTCTATAATTATAACTATATCATTATACTATATCTAAGCACTATCACTACATAAAAAGTCTTTGTTTTGAGCCGATTACCGTCTGGAAATCTATATAACACTCAACATTAACCTTCTCCATGCCGTTGTTTAGAAAACGCCGTGATTCCTCGAACGCAGTGAAAGGGTTAATCTGTGGACAAACGTAGAAAGATTAATTAGTTACAATAAACTTTTCTGAACACAAAAATGACGGTGTTCAAAGATTTCAGAATCTACTATACTTCATTCAAAATAGCAACGAAATTTTAGGGCTATTTTGCATTACAGAAACATAGAGACTTTGAGAAGCGACGTCTTGCGCACAAATCGGTAGGCGACTGTCTGTGACCGTACACTTGATCGGACTTGACGGCACCTTCAATGGGCGTCTAGTCCCTCATCGAGTGTAACCTTCAATCACGTGAGACTTGTCAAGCGCACTTGATCGTCTCGGGGCTTTGACTAATTATTATATGGACTGGTTACGCGTGTAATTCTACTAACAAACATTTCTGCCACTTTTTGCGGGGGGCGAGGTAACATGAAATCCGCAACTTTGGATTTTATTCCCCATAACTTTATATTCTAATTTTGAATGTTAAAAATCATGAAAAGTAGTCTCGTGTGAACCCCAAACGTTCTAAGTTCGAAGTTATTATTTCGCAATTATAGGCTGTCTCGTTTAGTGATAAGGTGTAAAATTGAATGTAAATGCACAAGATCAATTGTGCTTATACCGTGGCAGAGGGGAAATGGTACCGCAAGGCTAGTCCTTATAATAATTAGTTAAAGGTACTTACATTATAGCGCGTGCAGACGGGTCGGCAACGCGGTGCCCCAGCCTACAGGCGGGGCGCCCCGGCCGCGAGGTCCACAGAGAGGACCGCGGCCGGGGCGGCGCCCCCTCAACTTCGTCTGTGTCGCCCCCCTCCACGGCGACGGCGTTCGCGGCGCACCTGCCGGGGAATTACCTTATATCAGGCCTGGCGCAATTCGGGTACATAATACTTCATTAGGACGGCCCGATAGCACAGTCGGTAGTGAACCTGCCTGCTGTGCCGAGGGTCGCGGGTTCGAATCCCGTAAGGGACAAATATTTGTATGATGAATATGAATATTTGTACTCGAGTCATGGATGTTTGTATCTATATATGTATTCTATATCGTTGTTTAGTCATCATAATACAAGTCCAGGCTAGATTCTGGTACTTTAAATTTGACTAGATAATTTGTGTGACAATGTCCAAGATATTTATTTATTTATTTGGAATCATTGTGCAAACACACTCCTATTAGCCAATGCCCGCGGGCGGCATTGTACTAGAGACGGACAAAGCTAAAAAAACGATCAAAATTGATTTTTTCATCTGGTCTTATAGCTTTGTATGGCGACTTTAGACAGTCGGGCATTAGACGTATGGGCATTGAACTAAGGTGAAGAACATGGCATATACAAAATAATTATATATATATAATAAAAAGAAGTATAGCAAAAAAACGGTATACTCGAAATTTTAAATTGTCATACTATTTTTTTTTGTTACTGCGGTTTGTGATCTGTAAGCGGTTTTTTAGGGTTCCGTAGTCAACAAGGAACCCTTATAGTTTCGCCATGTCCGTCCGTCTGTCTGAATGAATTCATTGTTATTTTGAGATTCTAAACAAAGCCAATCCATAGTACCGCTCCCCCACTGCCACAAAATACAATTTAAAAAGAGGGCCCCAATCATATCCCTAAAATGCGGACTTGGAATGACTGGCAAATTTCGACCTCTGATAATAACATACTCTCAAAGTCCGGCCGCTGAAAGATTGCGTTTGACAGTTACCATAAAATTGTAAAAAACTGAATGAAAATATTGTTTACCTGTGCTCACTCTAGTACACAGGGCACTAGCTGCCCTTTTAAGTTCAAAAAGCTACTAAATAATGATCGGCATTTATAGTTTTCATTCAGTTTTTTACAATTTTATGGTAACTGTCAAACGCAATCTTTCAGCGGCCGGACTTTAACATTTAAACTCGCTATCTATTAAGTTTCAAAAGTTACTGCCCTATAGAGTTAGAACGGAGGCTTAGTAATAGGGTCCCGTTGGCACGCTTTGGGTACGGAACCTTAAAAAGTATCAAAACTCACCGTTCCCACTTCGCCCTCGGCCCATCGCTCGTAGGCTCGCTCTCGCTTCAACCACTCTTGATACTTGTACCACCATTCTTCCCATTTCACGTAATCACCTAAAGTCAGACCTGAAATATTACATTATAGAGCTTTAGCATAGCATATGCTCACGACTATATTTCCCGAGGAGGTAGTCAGAGATATCCACGCTTCACCAGTAGTACCGAAACTCTGTCCAGTGTGATGGGGGGTGAGCCCGTCGCCACTTATAATGGACAGTGGGTACAATACATGCCTCGAAATTGAAGCACACAGGTTTCCTCACGATGTTTTCCTTCAACGAAAAGCCAGTGGTGTTACAAATCGTACATAAATTCCGAAAAACTCATTGGTACGAGTCGGCCTGGACGGGGATCGAACCATCGCCTCCTGCACGGCAGGCAAGGTTACTCGCCACTGGACCACCACGTCAATGGCTGTAGCTGATAATCTTACCCCTCAAGTATCCTCTCTTCTTGTAGTAATCGTATCTAACGCGGACGTCATCCCATGACGGCAGCCCGCCCGGCGCTGTGGCCAGAAGCTCCTCTGGATAGCTGCCTATCGGAGCGGGTTCGAGGTCACTGTAATAATATTATAAGGTTACTATACTCCATTCAAAATAACAGAGAAATTTAAAGGCTATTTTTCATTACAGAAACAGAGATTTGAAACACTTACTCTCACTTATTCTTAGAACAGCTTTAGTAACGTCCACGATATGTCGGATAGTATATGTATCCAATAAATTAATTACATTTGGTAATCAGAATTGGCCAGAAAGCCATATAGGAATCGGAAAATCTCGTCGTCCTTATTTGGAATGAAGTATAGAGTTAACCCGCGACTTCGTCCGCACAAATAATATACCAGATTTTAAGTCAGATCATAAGCTACACAAACAAAAAAGTTTCATCAAAATAGGTTCAGTAGTTTTTGAAGCTGTTACAAACATACAAGCAAACAGACAGACAAAAATTCTAATAAAGGTTGATTTGGAGTCCGGGATACCTAAAAACCATATCGTAATCTTTTTCATGTAAATATCTTCAATGTACAGACACACTTCTGTTACAGTTTTATAATAGTTAAGATTAAGGGAATATAATTCGGAGCGCGCTCCATACAAACGAAGTCTGGTGATATTTTCAATACTAACCAATTAAAGTCAATAATTTTTTCAGAAATTTGAACAGGCGAGTAACAAGCAATAACTGCTCCCTGAGCAAACTGTATACATCATTAAAAAAAAAAACAAAAAAAAAAAGTGAAACATTTTCTGAATATCTCTGACTATGCCCTCGGGAAATATGGTCGTGAGCATATGCTTATGTCCTATCGCGTCATAGAAATATTCCCGTTTATAATAGTATAGATAGATCTTCTTATCGTGTGGGCAGCAAGCCTTTGACTAATTATTATAAGGACTAGCCTTGCGGTAGCATTTCCCCTCTGCCACGGTATAAGCACAATTGATCTTGTGCATTTGCATTCAATTTTACACCTTATCACTAAACGAGACAGCCTATAATTGCGAAATAATAACTTCGAACTTAGAACGTTTGGGGTTCACACGAGACTACTTTTCATGATTTTTAACATTCAAAATTAGAATCTAAAGTTAAGGGGAATAAAATCCAAAGTTGCAGATTTCATGTTACCTCGCCCCCCGCAAAAAGTGGCAGAAATGTTTGTTAGTAGAATTACACGCGTAACCAGTCCACATATAAATAGTCAAAGATAAAAGTAAGTTACATTCATGCATAGATCGGGTTTGCAAATACCTGTTCTCGGCGGTAGGCTCGGCGCCGGCAGCTCGCTCGTCTCGCTCGATATGAACGTGTAAGGTCGCCTCGCGACGCGTGATACGCATGTTCTCGAGTCGCGCTGATCTGTCAGCCGACCATTGCGCCATCTTGCCGAATCGCTCCGATAGAGTCAGTCTGTAGACAAGTTTATAGAGTTTTAGTTTATGATCATTGACTTATCAACTGCTCTAAGAGGAAGGATCTCTCTTTAAGACTAGAGTGAGCCATACCAATTGTAAAGTGTCCACTTTTTTTGAAGTTTAGGTTTGAGTGTGTGGTGTCAAGTAGTATGGACAAAAGGCACCAAGTGACATATGACCTTATGTTTACGGTCACTTTTCACACACACTAGCTCAAAAAAAAAGTGGACAGCTGCATAAAGAAATATCTATAGTTCCATCTCCTTCTACTATTAAAGGTACGTCATAAGACAAAAGAGACCAACTACAATCGTAAATTTTTTAGTTACGTGGTACGTAAGCTGCAACGGGCTACGTATACGTATCATTTTTACCCGACTGCGCCAGAAGGAGGGTTATGTTTTCGAGCGTATGTATGTATGTTTTTATGTCTATTTCTTTGGCACGGCCTACAGCCTAAACGGCTTGATGGATTTTAACTTATGAGGTGTCATAAGATTTGTAAAAATTGTGAGAGTGACATAGGCTACATTATTTTTATATGGCGTCTGCGAAATAAAAAAGATAGGGGGGATAAACAATTTTTTTTGTTAAAAATTGGGTATCAAATGAAAGCTAGTAATCAGACGATTTTCGACACAAGACTAAAAAGTATGAAATAAACTAAATTATTAAGATAAACAAAAAACCCGACTGCATAAAAAAACTTTTAAATGAAAAGAGAAAAACAAGCTCCATAATCACAAATCAGCTATAACAACTTTATTTCAGCTAATATACAACATGTTAATGAATAAGCGCAAAACCTCATACATCCCAACTGATGTATAACAAAATAATTAGATTGTATCAATTATTTAATTATTTTTATAGTTAAAATTTAAAGTTATTCGCATTTTAAGTTTTGAGGCAAAAATGATTTGTTATCATTTCAGCAATGAATGAAAGCGCTAACATTCTCATTTTACGAATTTTGTTTTGGTAGTAAGTAGCGTGAGAGTGCCCGAGCGGTGGGTTGAGATAGAGTTCAGTAAATTTTAAATTGTACAAACAAATTATTTAATATTTTGAAAAAAATTACCTATGTTAAAACATGATAATTCGATTCTGCTCTCGATTCTAAACAAACTACTTTCTAGTTTTGCGTTAATTCATTAACACGTTGTATAGGTAATTTGAATGTTATTAGGTAGGTGTTGCAGGCGGGAACGAAACAATAGGTAACCATCCAAAAATCTTCTTTGTCCCCGTTTGCGATACTTACCTAATAACATTCAAATTATATTAGCTGAAATAAAGCTGTTATAGATGATTAGTGATTATAGAACTTATTTTTCTCATTTCAGTTAATAGGTTTTTATGCAGTCGGGTTTTTTGTTTATCTTAATAATTTTCTCAGATACACCCAAATCCTTACCTCTGCGGCTGCGGCTCTGAACTATCATCAGACTCGGAGTCGCTGCCGCTGTCGTTGAGCGCGGCGGCTATAGCAGCCGGCGAGACCCCCCGGGGGCCGCGGGGGGCCCTGCGGGGGGCCACGGCGCCGGGCGGGGGGTGCGGCGCGGGGGGTCTGCGCTCGTCCTCGCGCTTGATGTGCGCGGGGGGTATCGGTGCGCCGGCGGGCCGGTTTATTGACATCTGTGACCGCTGCCATTCTAGCACCTGTGATTAAAAACAATTGGTTATAAAAATGTGATTAAAAATAATATAGAGGGTGTAAGTGACAGCCTAGCAAATCACGATCACAACCATAGACATGTTGCGTCGTCGCCGTAATACTCGAAATCCCCATCGCCGCCGCGGGGGACAGTCGCGATCTCTGCCCACTCCTTCATCTGGCGTCTACAGACGCTACCGGCACATAGCTGGCCGGTTCTCACCGATCCCCGCTTCCCAACCCGTCGCGTAATCCCAGCAACGCCCATTGCCGAGGTCCGTACCCCCCTGGGGTGACCCTTGGGCAGGTTGCTTAAATCACTGGTTCGGTGACCTACCAGGGCGCTTCGCCGTCACTGGTATGGCCACTCCCAAAAGCCCGCTGTAAAAAGCAGTAAATGCTCCCGGAGCAAACTGTATATGTCATTAACAAAAAAAAAAAAAAAAAAGCCTAGCAAACACTGAAACGGTGAACTCAGACCATCAAACTGAACAACTTTCACTATGGAGCCTACCTCAGGAAACGCGAAAAATAGCAACTGTCCCATACAAAACTGCTGTACCTACCCGACTCAAATGTATGGGACAGCTGATATTTTTCGCGTTTCCTGAGGTAGGCTCCATAGTGAAAGTTGTTCAGTTTGATGGTCTGAATTCACCGTTTCAGTATTTGCTAGGCTGTCACACCCAGTATACCATAGAGTAAAATACAAGAACACTCGTTTCATAGATGGCGCTGAATCCTTGACCGCGAGTTTTAACAAAAATTTCGAATCTACTACTCTTTTTTGTTACTTAAGCTATCTCTCTCACGTAGATGGTTTGGTTCATAACATTGGAAGACTAATCGAAAATATTCACAATTCATCTACTCGCGGGCAAGGAGTCAGCGCCATCTTTGTTATGAGACGGGCTTTTGAGCCTTTTCCGACGTACGCCATAAGTGGCGTCGGCTCAATCATGAGGCGGCGGTTCGATTCCTGACCTGTACCACTAAGTTCTACGGAATTTATGTACGGTTTTATCTTTGACTATTTATATGTGGACTGGTTACGCGAGTAATTCTACTAACAAACATTTCTGCCACTTTTTGCGGGGGGCGAGGTAATATGAAATCCGCAACTTTGGATTTTATTCCCCATACCTTTAGATTCTAATTTTGAATGTTAAAAATCATGAAAAGTAGTCTCGTGTGAACCCCAAACGTTCTAAGTTCGAAGTTATTATTTCGCAATTATAGGCTGTCTCGGTTAGTGATAAGGTGTAAAATTGAATGTAAATGCACAAGATCAATTGTGCTTATACCGTGACAGAGGGGAAATGCTACTGCAAGGCTAGTCCTTATAATAATTAGTCAAAGGGTTTTATTTATCATTATCCCTAGCTCGGCGGTGAAGGAAAACATCATGAGGAAACCTGCATACCCGAGAATGAAAAGAAAATAGGAATTCGGAGGTATGCGTAAAATATGGGTGAGCTTGGGGGGAACACAAAGGACCAGCGCTGGTCTCAGTGTTACATAACAAACTTGCTTGCAATAGCCCAGCCAACTATCAATCATGGAATATACAATGTGTTAATGAATAAGCGCAAAACCTCATACACCCCAACTGATTTACAATAAAATAATTAGATTGAAACAATTACTTCATTATTTTGATAGTTACAATTTAAAGTTATTCGCATTTTAAGTTTTCAGGCAAAAATGATTTGTTATCATTTCAACAATGAATGAAAGCGCTAACGTGGTCATGGATACATTTTAAGAATCTTGTTTTGGTAGTAAACAGGATGAGTGTGCCCGTGCGGTGGGTTGAGATCGAGTTCAGTAAATTTTAAATTTTACAAACAAATTATTTAATATCTTGAAAAAAATTACCTATGTTGAAAACATGCTAATTCGATTCTACACTCGATTCTAAACAAACTACTTTCTAGTTTTGCGTTAATTCATTAACACGTTGTATATGTATTCTATATCGTTGTCTAGTCATCATAATACAAGTCCAGGCTAGATTCTGGTACTTTAAATGTGACTAGATAATTTGTGTGACAATGTCCAAGATATTTATTATTTTTATTATTATTATTACTTTATGTCTATACTTAACAGTTCGTGACTGGAGAGACAAAAAGGAGAAACACCTTTCTCCAACCTTTATTGGTTACGACCAGTTCACTTTTTTAATTTTTATTTTACTCTACACATATTACCAAGTTTCATTTATGAACGGTATTGGCAACACTAACACAAAAAGTTATAATTAAAAAGTTGTAGTTCTTCTATTTTGTATGGTGCTTGCGTCTAACCAACCATTGTCTAAAATCACTAAAAGAAACCTCCAGTGCTACAAACAAGCCTTCTCTTATTCATCAAACCAACTCCTGCCACCAGAAAACTACAGTCCACATACAACCTGTTAATGAATTAACGCAAAACTAGAAAGTAGTTTGTTTAGAATCGAGAGCTGAATCGAAATATCATGTTTTCAACATAGGTAATTTTTTCGAAAATATTAAATAATTTGTTTGTAAAATTTAAAATTAACTGAACTCGATCTCAACCCGGCTCAGGCACACTCACACCCTACTTAATACCAAAACAAGATTCTTAAAATGTATCCATGAGCACGTTAGCGCTTTCATTCATTGCAGAAAATATAACAAATCATTTTTGCCTGAAAACTTAAAATACGAAAAACTTTAGATTGTAATTATCAAAATATTTAAATTATGGTTTCGATCTAATTATTTTGTTATAAATCAGTTGGGGTGTATGAGGTTTTGCGCTTATTCATTAACACGTTGTATAAACTCTACATCGGAGCCAAATAAATCACAAAAGCCAAGGATCTTACAAACGGATACAGGTCTAGCGGACATTATAGCGGATTATTCCCCGAAAAAAATCAGCGGTTCCAAATTAAACGTCAATCGACCAAAATGTACGGAACAGCAAACACCTAGCCTGGCGGAAGATCCCTTTCCAATGGAGGAATCTTCCACATTACATACATACCTACTTACATCCGCCAAAAAAGCATAACATGCTCACGACTATATTCCCCGAGGGGGTAGTCAGAGATATTCTGAAACCTCAGAACATCCACGTTTCAAAAGTAGTACCGAAACTCTATCTAGTGTGACGGGGAGTGAGTCCGTCGCCACTTGTAATGGGCATTGGGTACAATACATGCCTCGAAATTGAAGCATGCAGGTTTCCTCACGATGTTTTCCTTCACCGAAAAGCCAGTGGTGTTACAAATCGTACATAAATTCCAAAAAACTCATTGATACGAGTCGGCCTGGACGGGGATCGAACCATCGCCTCCTGCACGGCAGGCAAGGTTACTCGCCACTGGACCACCACGGCTTTTTTTGAGTTTCTCAGAGTTACATAAGGACCCTTGCTTGCAATAGCCCAACCACAAATCAATCAATCAAGGTACCTTTTCCTCGCGGGACCTCTTGCTAGCCTCTCGAGCCTTCAGCAGTTCCCTGGTCGGTTGAACGGCGCGTGATGATGGAGGCGGAGGTCGCTTTGTTCGCATCGGAGACCCCGTCCTGTGAACAATTATTCATTCAGCACGAGCTTTTACCCGCGACTTCGTCCGCATAAATGATACAGGGTGTTATACAAGTACAGATACAACGACCTCTTACTTTAGGTACCATCACAGGTCCTGCACTTAAAAAAACGTTTTAGATTTGACATGATGGCGTTCGTACATGAGCACTTTGCGCAAATTGTTCATGACATATGTGTAGGGTTGACTTACCACGCATCGTATGAACATCATTATACATTTCGTTACTTTTAATAGTTCATTATGTTATTAAAAACAGTATTTAAGCTAAAGAATCACTGAAAATGAGAATTTAGCGTTATTTTCCAACGTTAATTTTTACTGAGAGGATAAAAAGTAAATATTATGTAGTTAAATCTCCCCTCAAGTTTCCCCTGAAAGTGTGAGGTGAGGTGGGGTATCTGAAGTCCGAGGGGGGGAGGGGAGTGGCCGTTCTGAATGTAGAACTATACAGGGTCCTTCTTAATATGCTGACACTTTTTTAAGGAGATGATCAGACCGTCAAACTGAACAACTTTCTGTATGGGACCAATTTCGAAATCGCGAAAAAAAAACTGCTGTCCCATACAAAACTGCGAACGTACTCAAGCCAAATGTATGAGACAGCAGACTTTTTTTTTCGCGATTTTGATGTTGGTCCCATAGAGAAAGTTGTTGAGTTTGATGGTCCGATCATCCTCCTAAAAAACTGTCAGTATATTAAGTTGGAACCTGTACACTATTACCTATTCTGTGGTATCATTCCTTGTATACAAGGTGTTACAAAAATACAAATAAACATTTATGGGGGTGGTTTAAACCATCAAACTGAACACCTTGCACTATGGGACCAATATCGAAATCGCGAAACAAAATTATTATGTTCCATACTAAACTACAAATCTACTCGAGCTAAATGTATGGGACAGCACTATTTTTTTTCCGATTTCGATGTTGGTCCCATAGAGAAAGTTGTTCAGTTTGATGGTCTAAACCCCCTTTAAAGTTTTAAATATTTATTTATACTTTTGTATCACCTTGTATTCAATTTTCTAAATAGCTCAGTCTCTCTTGGATACATCAAAGTTTGGTCGAATCCGGCCTAATATAATAAGTGAAATAAAACATACCCAGGCTTGACAACTTTGGGAGGCGGCGGTGGACCTTTCTTGTTCTTCGCCGAGCACACCGAGCAAGATTCATCCGAGCAGCTGCTCGCCGACGAGCCTGATGGCGACGACTGTAACAAATAATGTTGAATATGTAGCGTGTTGTTTAATTCTTCACTTAGACTAATTATTATAAGGACTAGCCTTGCGGTAGCATTTCCCCTCTGCCACGGTATAAGCACAATTGATCTTGTGCATTTACATTCAATTTTACACCTTATCACTAAACGAGACAGCCTATAATTGCGAAATAATAACTTCGAACTTAGAACGTTTGGGGTTCACACGAGACTACTTTTCATGATTTTTAACATTCAAAATTAGAATCTAAAGTTATGGGGAATAAAATCCAAAGTGGCGGATTTCATGTTACCTCGCCCCCCGCAAAAAGTGGCAGAAATGTTTGTTAGTAGAATTACACGCGTAACCAGTCCACATATAAATAGTCAAAGGTCCCAGCTGATTTTCTTTCGCATTTCCTGAGGTAGGTTCCATAGTGAAAGTTGTTCAGTTTGATGGTCAATAATCTTTTTGGCATTACTTAAAGGGTTTAGCCTTATGTGCCAGCCCGTAATCGCTATAAGGGTGTTACAAGATTAAAATAAACATTTAAAAGTTTTAAGGTGGTTGTTTAGACCATCAAACTGAACAACTTTCAGTATTGGACCAACATCGAAATCGCGAACCAAAAAAATCTACAGTCCCATACATTTAGCTCGAGTAGATTTGTAGTTTAGTATGGAACATCAGATTTTTTTTTCGCGATTTCGATATTGGTCCCGTAGTGTAAGTTGTTCAGTTTGATTGTCTAAACCACCTCCTTAAATGTTTATTTGTATTTTTGTAACACCTTGTATACAACGTGTTCATGAATAAGCGCAAAACCTCATACACCCCAACTGATTTATAACAAAATAATTAGATTGAAACAATAATTTCATTATTATGATACTTAAAATTTAAAGTTATTAGCAATTTCAGTTTTAAGACAAAAATGATTTGTTATCATTTCGGCAATGAATGAAAGCGCTAACGTGCTCATGTATACATTTTAAGAATCTTGTATTGGTAGTAAGTAGGGTGAGAGTGCCCGAGCGGTGGGTTGAGATAGTGTTCAGTAAATTTTTAATTATACATACAAATTATTTAATATTTTGAAAAAAATTACCGATGTTGAAACCATGATAATTCGATTCTGCTATCCATTTTAAACAAACTACTTTCTAGTTTTGCGTTAATTCATTAACACGTTGTATAATATTTTTTCATGCTTTATCCTTGTGCCGTGGTGGTCCAGTAGCGAGTAACCTTGCCTTCCGTGCAAGAGGCGAGGTTCGATCTCCGTCCAGGTAGACTCGTACCAATGAGTTTTTCGGAATTTGTGTACGATTTGTAACACCATTGGCTTTTCGGTGAAGGAAAACATCGTGAGGAAACCTGAATGCTCATATCAAGGCATGTATTGTACCCATTATAAGTGGCGACGGGTTCACCCCCCGTCACACTGTACAGAGTTTCGGTACTAGTGAACCGTGGATGTTCTGAGGTTTCACAATATCTCTGACTAACCCCTCGGGGAATATAGTCGTGAGCATATGCTTATGCTATCCATTTCTGTCGCTCAGGAACTCGAACTTCGACTGTCTATTAAAGTGTAAAGATAAATATAGTATGGTTACCTTCCTGGGCGCGGGGGGTGAGGGGGGCCTGGTGCGGGGCGCGGGGGGCCGCGGGGCGCGTCTCGCCGGGGGGGAGCGCGGGCGGGGGGACCTGCGCCGGGGCACCGGGCTGCGTCTGCGGGAGATACATCATGTTAACTAAGTATTGCCACAGGTCCGGCACTCTAAAGAACGTTTTTGAATTTCGAAATGGCGTCTGCACATGCGCACTTTGAGCAAACCGTCCATGATATTGCGTGTAGGGTTGAAAGCCACGCTTTGCATTTAACGTCATCTACATTTTAATACTTTTAATTGTTCGTTCTATTATTAAAAATAGTATTGAATTAGAAATTTTACTCAAAACTAAGAATCAGTAAGAATAAAATTATCAAAGAAAATAATTATCTTGATCTAGAACCCTTATTAAATCGGAGAGGAAAAATTATCAAAAACTGTCTTGATATGACAGGTCAATTTCAAACCCAATTGCAATATAATTTTTTATCCCCCCATCTCAGAAAGAGCATTTTTGCTCTTCGATATCTGAGTGCAAAAGTCGCTTTTAACCGCTAGAAGATAAAGTAAATTGAATTTAGAAAGTTTAGTTTGTGAATACAAAACATCATTAAACCTATTTACTTCTCCCTCCATGGTGCCCAATTTATCATACAACTTTTTTTTTTACATTTAGTCATTTCCTCGCTGAGGTGGGATGAAAAGTTACTTGTTGCACTCGAGTGCAAAGATTTTTACCTCGAGCTCTTTTGATTCCCTCGCTAACGCTCAGGATTCTAATTGTTGAAGTGTTCGTACACTTCGAAATTTTAGAATCCTTCGCTTGCTCGGTCTTCAAAATTGAGCACGCGGTTAAAAAGCAACTTTGCACTCTTGTATGACAACTAACTATTATTTACCTGATAGGACTCCTTCTAGGACTGCGGCGTGGAGATCGTCGCGGTGATCGAGTGCGGGACTTGCGCGGAGTGCGACGTCCTAGCGGCGAGCGGGACCGACGCGCCGGCAGCGGAGTCCTGCAACAACCATCGACTTATTAGCATAAGCATATGCTCACGACTATGTTCCCCGAAGGGGTAGTCAGAGATATTCTGAAACCTCAGAACATCCACGTTTCACCAGTAGTACCTAAACTCTGTCCAGTGTGACGGAGGGTGAGCCCGTCGCCACTTGTAATGGACAGTGGGTACAATACATGCCTCGAAATTGAAGCATGCAGGTTTCCTCACGATGTTTTCCTTCACCGAAAAGCCAGTGGTGTTACAAATCGTACATAAATTCCGAAAAACTCATTGGTACGAGTCAGTCTGGACGAGGATCGAACCATCGCCTTCTGCACGGCAGGCAAGGTTACTCGCCACTGGACCACCACGGCTTTCAATATGTACACATTAATTAATCAGGGCACACCTCTCCACCTTCTACACCACAGCAAAACGCATCGACATGTAATTCACAATACACATCACACCACAATACACCAACACTACCCAAACCCTAAATCTACACTTTGTAAAAAAGTTATTCTTATATTTTAATTTTATATTGTAAGCTTAAATTGAATCCATGATATTATTTTGTACTTCAGGAACTGTGCCAATAGGCTTAATAATCAGAGCAAATTCGAAGATGCAGGGGCGCGTTCAGAGCCTACGCCCAGAGTGCACTCTGGGTGCAACTTTTCGCACTAACGCCGTTCAGAGCCTCGGTGAAAAAACGCCCTTTGCAACTCGGTTGTCACAACTCAACCGTTCCGTACCTCTGACGGGTTGCAACTTTTAACCATCAAATTAGATGGTTAAAAAACACTCTGACGTTTTGATTATCTGTGGTTACTTGACTTTTTGCTAATTTTGAATAAAAGTTTGTTTTGTTCAAATTATTTTTACGCACTTTTTGATTCTCTAGCATGGAAGATGAGTTTTTATTGTATTTGGAAATGATGGAAGCCCTGGAAGATCTGGAAGCCCATATTAACTGTCAATGTCAAAATTTTAGGTTATAAAACAACCGGGATCGTTCCGTACCTTGGCGAGTTAAAAAACAACTGTTCGTTCCGCACCTTAGATTGAAAAACAACCAAACAACCGCACCCAAAGGCTCTGAACGCAGCCCTGGTGTTTTCATCTCAGGTTAATCTGTTGGTTAACTTATGGAAGCACCACCGCTACCCTATGTAACAAATTATAGCCTTAAATATAGATTTATTAATTTTGTTAACTATTATTGTATCTGGCTTTGTATGGATTTAAATAAACAATTATTATATTATTATATACATATTACAATAATAGTAAATACCTAGATCTCCTGATAGGTAGTGGGGAACGGGAGCGGCGAGGTGATCCCGACCCGGACCCGTCGATATACATTTGCTTATAACCTGTGTGGCGCCATCTGTTAATGAAAGTCAATATCGTTAATACATTACGCAGGGTGTTAACTTCAGGGTTCGAAATTATGCATGTATATTATCACGAATATATTCCCTGAGGGGGTACTCAGAGATATTCTGAAACCACAAAACAACCACAAAATAGAAATATAATTTATGTGCCTTGAAACAGGTATACAAAAGATGGTAAAATATAATAAAATAAGCTTCTTCTGTTCAGCTGTAGCAACAGCATGCAAATGTGTAACAACTTAAAAAAACTAAAACCTATAATATTGACATTCTGTAATTATTTAACATCTACTATTTAAAAATTTAAAAACTCTTCAACGCTATAAAACTATGTTGCACTAGCCATCTGTATAAATTATTTAACATTAATTTGGTGTTTTGTTGTTTAAAGTTTTCGGGAATTTTATTATATATTTTGATACTCATATAGTAACAATTCTTCTGGTTTAAAGTTAGTCTGGGATAATAATCTATAGCAAGTCTATTGGGATACCGAGTGCGCTTAGGGCAGACATCAGATACAGTTTTAAAAAGATGTGAGTGTTGCTTAACAAATTTGCAGATTTCAAAAATATAAATACAAGGCAACGTTAAGATACCGAGTTGTTTGAAAAAAGGTTTACATGATTCATGTGGGCTAATATTACGTTTCACTAGTACCGTGGACAGTTTTAGTGAGCGCCTAGATGACAATAGAAACTTCCGTGTCAAATTTTTAGTTTGTAGTCTTTACAGTTTTGGAGAAAAGGATTTAAAAAGATTCAAGCATATTTTACACAGCTTGTCCAACAAACGTACACATTTCTGCCACCCCGGGCGCTGCGGACGATTTGTCGGTTCCCATCACCACTGCGCACATAGCCAATATTTGTTTATACATTACACTCACCGGTTAGGGTCCTTCTCCTCGACCTCCAGCAGTTTCCTATCCCAGGAGCCTGGTGAAGACTGTCGGGCTCTCTTCATCACATTGTCAATCTCTTTCCGGCGTCCGGCCGGGTTCGACGGATCTGATGACAAACGGACTTGAAGTATTATACTAATTAATAACATTCTGCAGAAATCTAACAGAAATTTGAATGACCAAAATGTCTGGTCTTGACAATGTTACTCTATGTAATTTAATATTGAATTTATGTAATTGTACTTTGTATATTTTGTTTTGTTTAAAAGAAGTGTCTTGTAGAGTTTCTGGCCGCATCTTCTCTACAACGGAACACCTTCCGACGCGGTGGTAGATTCAAAAACATGACGTCAAAAAGTTATCTATGTGATATTATTTTGAATAAACAATTTTGACTTTGATACAGAATGATGCGTTTTCATTGGAAAAAAAAACTGTTCAAAGACACTAAGCCACGGTTTATACAGAAGAGACGTGTGGCGGTCGCGGATAATCTAAGTAACACAATTATAAACCTTAACGTACATAGCGCTGGTGAAACGTGGATGTTCTGAGGTTTCAGAATAGACGTCACCTGGAAGCGCGGGCGCGATTCTCCTTTACGATAACAAGGACGCTATGCTACGTACTACTAGCATAGCATAGCTATGCTCACGACTATATTCCCCGAGGGGGTAGTCAGAGATATTCTGAAACTCTATCCAGTTTGACGGGGGTGCGCCCGTCACGTAATCACCTAGAGTCAGGCCTGAAATATTATATTATAGAGCTTTAGCATAGCATAGCATATGCTCACGACTATATTCCCCGAGGGGGTAGTCAGAGATATTCTGAAACCTCAGAACATCCACGTTTCACAAGTAGTACCGAAACTCTGGCCAGTGTGACGGGGGGTGCGCCCGTCGCCACATAATGGACAGTGGGTACAATACATGCCTCGAAATTGAAGCATGCAGGTTTCCTCACGATGTTTTCCTTCACCGAAAAGCCAGTGGTGTTACAAGTCGTACATAAATTCCGAAAAACTCATTGGTGCGAGTCGGTCTGGACGGGGATCGAACCATCGATTCGTTTGTATGCAGCGCGGATTTACGCATTCGGAATAAACTTCTCTTAACTGTTGGTGGTATTCTGTTTTCGGGAACAGCGGCTATGTTCAAAGTTCAATAATAGTCGGGGAAATCTACGGATTTTTGTATGGAGTAGGTTGCATTAATTACACTTTTGGTGAAAATTTGGAATATAGTAGATACATACCTGAAAAACATAAATTCTCAATAATCCCAGATTTTTTATGTTGTATTATTGAATAATTAAGACATTTACAAAACATTAAAAATAGGTATGAACAAAAAATGGAAAACTGGTGATTTTGTACAGGATGGCTTCGTTCAATACGTTTTACTTATAACAATAATAATCCACGGTTATCGTTAATTTCGGTAGATATTTAATATTTTGTAAGTCTTCAAAAATTATAACCTCAAAACTAAATTATTTACTGTTTGTTTTTACACATTAAATTTGCCAATTGATAATTAACTGTCTCTATTGCTGGTATGCTGGTCGAAATATTTTTAGAAATAAGCTTGCCATTTGTAAATTAATATCGATTTTAAGGTATTTCTCAGGTTCCTGAGCCTATATAACCACGAAATCTCGACAAAAGTGTTATTAACTAACAGTAATATTATTTTAAACACAATTTACAAAAGTGTCTTTAATGCAATCTCAAACCTTAATTTTCCTTTGCAATTACTGGACCGATTTTCAAAATTCAAAATGAAAAATTATTATTAAATCATAAAGAAAGAAAATAGGAATAGGAAAAATATATGTTCCATTGAAAATGGGAAAGCGTGACTGTTAGTAAACCAATGTTGTTTGTTCATACAGGGTCCTTCTTAATATGCTGACACTTTTTTAAGGGGATGATCAAACCATCAAATTGAACAACTTTCTCTATGGCACCAATATCGAAATCAGCTGTCCCATACATTTGGCTCAAGTAGGTTTGCAGTTCTGTATGGAAGAGCAGAGTTTTTTTTTCGCGATTTCGATGGTGGTCCCATAGAGAAAGTTGTTCAATTTGATGGTCTGATCATCCCCTTAAAAATCACCTGCATATTAAGAAAGAACCCATATACAGGGTCTTTCTTAATATGCTGACACTTTTTAAGGCGATGATTAGACCGTCAAACTGAACATCTTTCTCTATAGCACCAACATCGAAATCGCAAATCCGCTTTTCCATACAAAACTACAAACCTACTTGAGCCAAATGTATAAGACAGCTTATTTTTTTTCGCGATTTCGTACTTGGTCCCATAGAGAAAGTTGTTCAATTTGATGGTCTGATCATCTCCTTAAAAATCACCAACATATTAAGAACGACCCCGTATAACACATGTCTTGTTAGTCCGGCATGCAAATAAAATTTTCTTTCTTCGTCATACCTAGAATCTTACCAGTAATCCTGGAGTGTTGAGGATTCCGGTCCATGTGGAGGCGGTTCTTCGAGGCAGTCTCCGCTGCCCGGGAGACGGACCCGTTCCTGTTTCGCGCAGACATCCTGCAAGGATATATCGTTGATGATATTGTCGAATGACGTCATAAAGCTATGTACCTATGTGTGGGAATCTAACCCATGACCTCCGTGTCAAGAATGCTCTTAACCATTAGACCATAGAGGCAGTTACAGCACAGTACAGTGCCTCAAAGATTTCCATACAAATCCTAGCACTAAAACTGTATATTTGAACGAAAATCTGACTTCATACAAACGTAGAGATTAGTTACTAGATTGTTTCTGAAAAATTTCACTGATTTTGATTGGTTAGTATTGAACATATCACCAGACTTCGTTTGTATGGAGCGCGCTCCGAATTATAT
The DNA here is from genome assembly GCA_963924505.1 of Agonopterix alstromeriana. NCBI lineage: Eukaryota > Metazoa > Arthropoda > Insecta > Lepidoptera > Depressariidae > Agonopterix > Agonopterix alstromeriana. The sequence goes on along the minus strand of OZ004689.1, from coordinate 7,572,486 downwards.
TCCCTTAAAGTTATGTTAGTAATTAAAAACTAGTGGTGTATACAGGGTCCAACTTAATATGCTGACAGTTTTTAAGAAGATGTTCGGACCATCAAACTGAACATCTTTCTCTATGGCACCAACATAGAAATCACGAAAAAATGACAGCTGTCCCATACATTTGGCTCGAGTAGGTTTGCACTGCCATAGAGAAAGTTGTTCAGTTTGACGGTCTAATCATCCCCTTAAAAAATTTTCAGCATATTAAGAAGAACCCTATACAACGTGTTAATGAATTAACGCAAAACTAGAAAGTAGTTTGTTTGGAATGGAGAGCAGAATCGAATTATCATAGTTTGAACATAGGTAATTTTTTTCAAAATATTAAATAATTTGTTTGCAAAATTTAAAATTTACTGAACTCGATCTCAACCCACCGCTCGGGCACTCTCACCCTACTTACTACCAATACAAGATTCTTAAAATGTATCCATGAGCACGTCAGCGCTTTCATTCATTGCTGAAATGATAACAAATCATTTTTGCCTCAAAACTTAAAATGTGAATAACTTTAAATGGAAACTATCAAAATAATGAAATAATTGTTTCAATCGGATTATTATGTTACAAATCAGTTGGGGTGTATGAGGTTTTGCGCTTATTCATTAACATGTCGTATATTAACACAATGAATTTGATTAGATTTTACAATGAAATGATGCAGTAATGCATTATGAAACAATGATTTGTGCATGAGTTCCTGGCAGCATCTAAATAAATACCATTATTCTCATATGGCCCAATCTAAATTTGGTTTGTCAAGTTTTTTTTTGGAGGGGAGAATCGAAAACCATTTCGAGATAATTGTCTCAATAATATTATCTATTTCAGAGATTTTAAAATGAAAGGATTACAGATATTTTTAACAAAATAACGTCGTTTTTTGGTCCGTCCAGTGACGTCACTGAAAAACCTGTGAACTCCTCCTCCATTTAAAATAACTGGCCATTATGAAAAAAAAATACATTCTCTATGTCAGAATTTGACATTTGATGTTACCGTTTCTGTTTCCAGCATAGAGTTAGAAAGAGAAGGCAGGAAATTTGGTTTTTACAAAAAGATTATACCTAATAGAGTGAGCCATACCAATTGTATAGTGTCCACTTTTTTTGACGTTTAGGTTTGAGTGTGTGGTGTCAAGTAGTATGGACAAAAGGCACCAAGTGACATATGGCCTTATGTTTACGGTCACTTTTCACACACACTAGCTCAAAAAAAAGTGGACAGCCGGATAAACACATATCTATAGTTCCATCTCCTTGTACCATTAAAGGTACATCATAAGACAAAAGAGACTAACTACAATCGTAAATTTATGCGGACTCTATGGAGATCCTTCCTCTGAGGTTTTTTACAATAAAGCAGTCGTTTTTCTCCACGGAGTTCGAATTATTTTCTCTCCACCATTTTTGCATTTAGAGATTACAGATCAAAGTAATTTCAAAATTAAATTTATTGATAAACTTGATGAATCCCAATAAAATTTTTATTGGCTACTTAAATTATGTCTTCTATCCGTAAAAAACATAAAATGAAACATAGATAGATGAGACCATTCACAAACATGCTATGAGCCTGTATGGACCTAGCGTCAGTTGTCAAGGGAACAAATCCCGTTATTTTTTCCAAAATCTCACGTTTTTTTTGTCTCGCCTTGGATAATCCGTAGCCGATCTAACGTAGTACTAAATCTATGAAAATACCTCATTACTTTTAGGCTGGACCGCACACTTTACAGAATCAGATGATCGACCTACTAACATTTTATACACAAAACTTGCTCTCTCCATGCCTAGCATGCATTTTTCAAGTCCTGCAGGCCATTAAAAATCCAAAAAATGACGAAAACAAATATATGGTCCTTCTTAATATGCTGACACTTTTTAAGGGCATGATCAGACCGTCAAACTGAATAATTTTCTCTATGGCACCAATATCAAAATCACGAAAAAAAATCTGCTCTTCCATACAAAACTGCAAACTTACTCGAGCCAAATGTATGGGACAGCAGATTTTTTTTTCGATGTTGGTCTAATAAAGTTGTTCAGTTTGATGGTCTGGTCATCCCCTTAAAAAGTGTCAGCGTATAAAGGACCCATATCAGTAAATTATATGTGTTAATAAATTAACGCAAAACTAGAAAGTAGTTTGTTTAGAATCGAGAGCAGAATCGAATTATCATGTTTTCAACATAGGTAATTTTTTTCAAAATGTATACATGTGCACGCTAGCGCTTTCATGCATTACTGAAATGATAACAAATGATTTTTGCCTCAAAACTTAAAATGCGAATAACTTAAAATGTTTTTTGTTTTTTTAAATCTTTATTAAAGAGCTTGGCCTGAGGCCATGTCGCTCTGTGGGTTTTTTCTTTATGTTAACCATCAAAACAATGAAATTATTGTTTTAATATAATTACTTAGTAATAAATCAGTTGGGGTGTATGAGGTTTTGCACTTATTCATTAACACGTTGTATTTCTATGGAGCATGATTTGTGACGTTACATCTTAAACACAGTATAAAATGAAAGTGTGTATGTAGTAAGTATGTATACATAGCAACATGATCCAAATACATTCTATTTATATACTTTCACAAGATGGCTGACTTTTATTGATTTTTCCCAACCACTCACCTGCCCCGTAAATTGTTTAAGACTTACCCTTGGGACTCCGCTAGCGTTCGAGAAGGAGCTAGGGCTCCAAACGCGCGCGAGACGCGAGGGGCGAAGCCCTACCGTACAGGGCAGTTCGCTGCGGTCGCGGAGTCGCGGGGACGCGGGGCCCGACGGCGCCGCTGTAATACAACCGATTTTATACATCACGAAAGCGGCGCGCGGGCACGATTCGAGGATCACGGATAACCGGACAAGGCGAAAGCGGGCGCCTCGCGTTAATTACAAGCTGCGGCGCGGAAAATGCCAACGCGAGGCAAACATGCAGCCCCCGGGCTTGTGCGGACACGGGGCCTCGCGGATGGCCAAACGCGGCTGGTGATTCACCTCTTCAACTTCCTTGGTAATCCCTTTGTTGGTTGCCTGCTGCGTAGCTGCGATGCGTCGATAGCTGGACATCAAACAAACTAAATCCACCTTAAATAATCACAATAACAAAGTTACGAACCAGTAGTTAAACACCAAAACTTTTCACTGAGGTTCAATGGTACATCGCTTGTGGAAACTCAATTATTTCCGCGACACACCTTTCTCGGTGAAACATCGGCCATTTTGTTTTGCAAACTACTTTTTTTTTGTAGCCTTTCTCTTTTGCGTTTCATTATTGCAGCTTCAGAATGATCAAATTGTAGGCGAACAAGAGAAAATCAGAAAATCAAACAATATCACAATAATACATTTAAAAATAATAATTTAGCACACACCTTTGCAAAATACATTCCAAAATGAGATCATAATGAGAAATTTAATCCATATTGCACTGATATTACAATCGTAATTATTGATTACTTTGGAGAAACTAAACGCGAGTTGTGAGAAATGTTGCCAGCTATTATAATTAAGTACTTTTAGTAGAAACATTTATTCAGAGCTTTGAGTATTATATACAATATTGTATACTTAGTTATATTTCAAAACTTCGCTGAAATTGTTATTTTTATACAAAATGTGCTTTGAGATTCACTATTTGCTATTATTAGAGTATTAGTAATTATTTTAAACAATAGCGTAGAAACACCTACTAAAGGCAGAAAAAAAAATAGTGCGAAAACAACGATAGAGGGAGAAGCACGTTAGTTACTTGCACTTTTAAATTTTAAGTTCTTCGATAAAATAGATAAGAAACGTAAATATTATTTGTTTAATTAACTGATAGTTAGCTATTTCGTATGTTAATCACATATTATTCATGAACATTTATAAATAACACCAGTATATCTGTTTATCTAGAAACAAACATTATTTATTGTGACTACCTCCGTACAAGAAAGAAATAAATTCCTCCGTAGCGGAGATAATATCGAATGAAAGCTAAGCGATAACAATTAGAAGAAAAACAAGATAAATAGCATATACAGCGACGATTACGCCGGTTTTTTTAAATCTACAGCTTCGAAGGTACGTTTTTATTTTACGTTTTCATAATATTAACCTAAATTAAGGCTAATTTCAACTTCCTACACCGTTAACCGACTTCGAAATATTTTAAAGTGTCGGTTCCAACAAGAAAGTACCTACTAAAAAGTTTAGAAATGAACTCTTATGTACCTGGAAGAAATTAGGGTGATAATATATCATTAGCATCCTTTCAAACTATGAGTCTACCCATCAAACTGAACAACTTTTACTATGGGAGCAAACCGATCGGAGCAAAAATAAAATCAGCTTTTCCATACTAAACTGCAGTGCCTATTATACTCAAAAGTATGTAACAGCAGATTTTGTTGTTGCTCCGATCGGTTTGCTTTGCTCCCATAGTAAACCAACGGACGTCGTATGCTCGGTATGCTTATGAATAGGGTCCGTTTTCACCCACGGAACCCTAAAAAAGATCTCTGAAGGTAAACAACGTCGCGATGGGTCTGTGGTTGGGTGGGTGACCGCTTTTTTACCACAAACGCCTATTATGCTCGAAAGGCATGTATATTAGTTCCGAATGTTGCCGCTAGATGGCACATGAACCCTTTTGAGGGTATATTACTGTTGGCGCGCTCCATACAAACGAAGTCTGGTTATATTTTCAATACTAACCAATTAAAGTCAATGACATTTTGCAGAAACAACTCTATAAACTACATTTCAAATAAGGACGAAAAGATTTTCCGATTCATATTAGCTTTCTGGCCAATTCTGATTTGCAAATATAATTTATTTATCATACCTATCTTCGACATTACTAAAGCTGTTATAAGAATAAGTGAGAGGAAGTGTTTCAAATCTCTGTTCCTGTAATTCAAAATAGCCTTAAAATTTCGTTGCTATTTGAAATTGAGTAGGTACTATTTACGATATTACGTTACGATTTACGATTGATTATATTTACGATTTGTATGGAAATCTTTGAAAACCTGACAACATACAAGCATAGAGATTAGGTTTCTAAATTGTTTCTGAAAAATGTCATTGATTAATTGGTAAGTATTGAAAATATATAACCGGACTTCGTTTCTGTGGAGCGCGCCTTAGGAAAACTCTATGCCCAATAATTCCACCAAACCGCATTCCACTCTTCTCTCGAATCTCTATCTCTTTTGCAAGTGAAGGCCTGTAAGAAGTTTGTGGACTTCCGATTCCAGCGGCAGATGCGACTGACGCGCGCGTCTGACGCGTGGTTCTGTCATATGCCATATGTCTATCGCATCGGCCGCGCGCGTTAGTCGCTGGCATCGGAAGCGACGCCACACGTTTTCATAGTAACTATACTCCATGCAAAATAGCAGCGAAATTTTAAGGCTATTTTGCATTACAGAAACAGAGATTTGAAATACTTCCTCTCACTTATTCTTAGAACAGCTTTAGTAGCATCCAAGATATGTCGGATAGTATATGTTTCCAATAAATTAATTACATTTGGTAATCAGTATTGGCCAGAAAGTTAAATAGGAATCGGAAAATCTCGTGGTCCTTATATGGAATGAAGTATAGTATTGTCGCATCGGCCGTCGGCCGCGAGCCGCGCTCGTCAGACGCATCGGCCGCTGGCATCGGGAGTCCACCTTAAATATGTGTCTTAAAATATCTCCATAAGAACTATAACTAAGAGGAACATCTCTGTTTTTCTCGTTTTGTCGGGAGAGGCATGCTAGGCCGACTGCAGTGGGGCTACTTATTCATTTTTAAGAAGAAAGAAATTGATATTTCAAATGATAACAATTGATTTATAGCTCGTTCTGCCGTTGTAATATTGCGTTTTCCTTCTATCACACCGATTTGTAACGTTACGACTTAGATCATATTTATTACGAGGAATGTTACCGAATTATGATTCGTTGAGTGTCTCAAAAGAGAATAAATTCTATTCTTATTTTGAAATTGTGGCTCCATGGTAGCATATGCTCACGACTATGTTCCCCGAGGGGGTAGTCAGAGATACTCTGAAACCTCAGAATATCCACGTTTCAGTGTGACGGGGGGTGAGCCTGTCGCCACTTATAATGGACAGTGGGATACATGGCTCGAAATTGAAGCATGCAGGTTTCCTCACGATGTTTTCCTTCACCGAAAAGCCAGTGGTATTACAAATCGTACATAAATTCCGAAAAACTCATTGGTACGAGTCGGCCTGGACGGGGATCGAACCATCGTCTCCTGCACGGGAGACAAGGTTACTCGCCACTGGACCACCACGGCTGTATGGTGTGTAGTCGATAATTTGCCAATCTCCATTTTAAATAAGTTTTTTAAGGGGGGATTTCGAAGGGAAGTTTCGCTACGAGAAATGGGACAAAAGACGAGATCGCGAAAAAAATTTAGCTGTTCCATACAAAACTGCAAGACAAGCGGGATTTCTTTTCGCAATTCCGATGTTAGTTTCACAGAAAATTTATTAGTATAATGGTCTGATCGTCCCCTTAAAAAAACAGGCAGAATACTCAGGTCAACACGGCGTAGTCGGGCCAATGGTCAAGTGGTCTGATTTTGTTAAAAAGACCTGTAGGGAGAGCAATCGCGCTAAATAAATCGCAACTGAACCATGTTTGAACCGCGTGCGAACCACAACTTTCAACACATTCGGTATTGCGCTATTCATTTGACAGCCGTTAGAGCCGTTTTGACAGATCGCTCAGACGTTAAAGGCTGTCAGTCACATTTACCACTTGACTTATTTCTAAGAGGAAGGATCTCTCTTTAAGACTAGAGTGAGCCATACCAATTGTAAAGTGCCCACTTTTTTTGACGTTTAGGTTTGAGTGTGTAGTGTCAAGTAGTATGGTCAAAGGCACCAAGTGACATATGGCCTTATGTTTACGGTCACTTTTCACACACACTAGCTCAAAAAAAAGTGGACAGCCGCATAAACAAATATCTATAGTTCCATCTCCTTCTACTATTAAAGGTACGTCATAAGACAAAAGAGACCAACTACAATCGTAAATTTATGCGGACTCTATGGAGATCCTTCCTCTTAGACTTATTTACTACTTGACTGACAGCCTTTACCGTCTGAGCGATCTATCAAAACGGCTCTAACGGCTGTCAAATGAATAGCGCAATACCGAATATTGGTTAATATTGAAAATATAACCAGACTTCGTTTCTATGGAGCGCGCCAACAGTAATAATACCCTTCAAGTCGTGACGGGCGACGCGAAGGTGTAAAAACGGCCATCCTCTCACATTGAGGTTAATAGGTTGGAGTCTTGTTAAAACTGCAATCTTTATTTATGTTCACTTGTGTCTCAGAGGAAGGATCTCCATAGATGCCGCATAAATTTACGATTGTAGTTAGTCTCTTTCGTCTTATGACGTACCTTTAATAGTAGGAGATGGAACTATAGATATTTGTTTATGCGGCTGTCCACTTTTTTTTGAGCTAGTGTGTGTGAAAAGTGACCGTAAACATAAGGCCATATGTCACTTGGTGCCTTTTGTCCATACTACTTGACACCACACACTCTAACCTAAACGTCAAAAAAGTGGACACTTTACAATTGGTATGGCTCACTCTACTAGGTATAATCTCTTTGACTTGTGTGTATGTATGCGAGGTGGAGCAATGTGGAAGATTCTTTATTTATGTTATTTTTAATAAATTGACATTATAGCACAGGTCCGGCACTTCAAACAACGTTTTGGATTTGACATGATGGCGTTCGCACATGCGCACTTGGTGCAAATTGTCTTTGACATTTGTGTAGGGTTGACTTATCACGCATCGTATGCACATCATCTACATTTCGTTACTTTTCATTGTTCTTTCTGTTATTAAAAATAGTATTTGAGCTAAAGAAGCGTATTGAGCTAAAATAGCGTTGTTTTTCAACGTTTTTTATGCACTGAAGACTCAATTTTATGAAGTCAAATACTACGGGTGCGCCTGACTGCTACTAGAACTATACAACGTGTTAATGAATAAGCGCAAAACCTCATACACCCCAACTGATTTATGACAAAATAATTAGATTGAAACAATAATTTCATTATTTTGATAATTAAAATTTAAAGTTATTTTCATTTTAAGTTAACAGTCAAAAATGATTTGTTATCATTTCAGCAATGAATGAAAGCGCTAGCGTGCTCGTGGATACATTTTAAGAATCTTGTTTTGGTAGTAAGTAGGGAGAGTGTGCCTGTGCGGTGGGTTGAGATCGAGTTCAGTAAATTTTAAACTTTACAAACAAATTATTTAATATTTTGAAAAATTTTACCTACGTCAAAACCATGATAATTCGATTCTGCTCTCGATTCCAAACAAACTACTTTCTAGTTTTGCGTTAATTCATTAACACGTTGTATACTATTACCTACTTTGTGATTATAGTACTGCAGCCTCAGGACTTTTTAACTACCTAATATTAATTATTAAATTTTGAGGTTACTGTTTTCTATACTGTCATGTTCTTCACCTTAGTTCAATACCCATACATAACAGTAAGACTGTCTAAAGTTGCCATACAAAGCTATAAGAAGCGAGTTATTGAGGCGTGGCGTACAGACAGACAGAACGACCGGAAGAGACGAAAGTATAAGGGTTCCTTGTTTGACTACGGAACCCTAAAAAGCATAAAACCACTCTTGACCTTGTCTTCCACGTGGATTGCGTAATACATTAACTATACGTTGTAATAGTGCTACGTGGTTATCCGTTTGTAGTAGATCAAGGAATGTACTACTCTCTACCGAGTGTAGTAGATAGACCACGTTTTTTTTATAATGTCTTTAACGGCTCTGGATACTAGTCCTTTTGAGCCATTCGTTATTTTTTTCTTTATATTCTTTATTTTGATGATGGGATGATAGATGACGATGAATCTGTGCTCGATTTCGTAAGCTCGCGCGTTGCCGCCAAAATGACCATGTACGAGTTAACTTGTACCAAAACTTATGTTCTGTTATCGTATTTATTTGAGATTCCTGTTACGTCGGTCGCTTTACGCAACTGTTTGGTACACAATCCGCACGAAATTATGTCACAAATATCACTAAAACAATTTTTTTACGAATTTTAAATACGACGAAACATACATACATACATAAGCTCACGCCGTTGTCCCATGGGGGTAGGCAGAGACCACGGACCGTCACACGCTACGACTCTGGCACACCTCTTTAGCCTCATTCACATTCATACATCTTTTCATGCACTTCCGTCGATTGAGGGTGCTACGCACTTGTCCTTTTTGGAAAAGATCATTGATTTGATCATGGTATGTTTTCCTCGGACGGCCTCTCCCAACACTTCCGCTCACCTTTGCTTGATATATTTCATTCGTAAGTCTTCTTTCATTCATTCTCTCTACGTGACCGAACCACCTAAGCATACCCCTCTCAATCCTTGTTACTATATCATCCTTCAACTTACACCAATCCCTTATCACACTGTTCCTGATTCGATGAACCAAAGTAATACCATACATACTTCGTAAGGAGCGCATTTCAACTGCATTCACTCTGCTTTCGTTCCTTTTATTCCATACCCAACATTCACAAACACAGCAAGAAAAATGGCGCTAAGCAAACCCCAAGACCACGGTCCACGCCTAGGGTTGCCAGATATAGGCATATCCCGGATTTCCCGGCCATCTGATCTGGTAACCCTATCCGCGCCACATCTTCCAGTGGGTGCCACAATAATTTCTTATGCAGTATTTTAATGTACTTTAGGCTTAGAATGTCCAGTGGCGTAGCGTGGATTCCTGTCGCCCGGGGCACAGACCGATTTTACCGCCCCCTTTATCTTTATAAGAAGACCTAAAAAAAAAAATAGAAGCCGTGGTGGTCCAGTGGCGAGTAACCTTACCTGCCGTGCAGGAGGCGATGGTTCGATCCCCGTCCAGACCGACTCGTACCAATGAGTTTTTCGGAATTTATGCACGATTTGTAACACCATTGGCTTTTCGGTGAAGGAAAACATCGTGAGGAAACCTGTATGCTTCAATTTCGAGGCATGTATTGTACCCACTGTCCATTATAAGTGGCGACGGGCTCGCCCCCCGTCACACTAAACAGATTTTCGGTACTAGTGAAACATGGATGTTCTGTGGTTTCGGAATATCTCTGGCTATCCCCCCGGGGAATATAGTCGTGAGCATATGCATGCATGTAATACACTTTAGGCTTAGAATGTCCAGTGGCGTAGCGGGGGTTCCTGTCGCCCGGGGCACGGTCCGATTTTGCCTTATCTTTATAAGAAGACCTAAAAAAATAACGGAACGAGCGAAGCGAGCTCGAAATTTGTTGACACCTCTATTAGGGTTGTGGTCAGACATCTTTTGGTTTATCCATGCAAAAATAGAAACTTAGAACGAGCGAAGCGAGATAGACTTTTCTCCTCAATAGGAATTGGTTAGAGCCAGAGCTTTTTTACGTACAAACGCGTGCAAAATAACCTAAGTAAAAGCTATCTGGATCGATTGAAGCAAGCTCGAAATTTTTTGCACCGCGTCTTAGCTATGGTCAGAACTCTTCAGGATTATGTGTAGGCACAGTAATTAAAACAGCGAGCTCGACTTTTCTCTGCTCTACGATTTGCGTTATAGACAGAGCTCACTCAATCAATCTATATTTTTCCCGAATTTGCCGCCCCTAGTAAAGTGCCGCCCGCGCTAGGCTACTGAGAATAAACCCACCCCATTTCTTCCGGTGGGTGTCGTACGAGGCGACTAAGGGATTTTCTTATACTGTGTATTTGTGGAAATGCTAGCTCTACACGTCATTTCAACTTGAAACCTTCAACCTTTGACTATTTATATGTGGACTGGTTACGCGTGTAATTCTACTAACAAACATTTCTGCCACTTTTTGCGGGGGGCGAGGTAACATGAAATCCGCAACTTTGGATTTCATTCCCATAACTTTAGATTCTAATTTTGAATGTTAAAAATCATGAAAAGTTGTCTCGTGTGAACCCCAAACGTTCTATGTTCGAAGTTATTATTTCGCAATTATAGGCTGTCTCGTTTAGTGATAAGGTGTAAAATTGAATGTAAATGCACAAGATCAATTGTGTTTATACCGTGGCAGAGGGGAAATGCTACCGCAAGGCTAGTACTTATAATAATTAGTCAAAGCCTTCAACAGATCGCTTAAAAGTGAGTCTGGTTACAATTGCATGCAAGACAGCTGGTGGCTGTAGCGATGTTTCTGACTGTATTTATGTGTAAATTTGTTTCAGATCTCGTGTTCGGCGATTTTCATCAAAATGTACTGAAATGTGAGTAATTACTTTAAGAATACTTTACTTTCGAGGCATGTATTAAGAATACTTTACTTTACTTTACTTTCGAGGCATGTATTGTACCTACTGTCCATTACAAGTGGCGACGGGCTCACCCCCCGTCACACTGGACAGTGTTTCGGTACTAGTGAAACGTGGATGTTCTGAGGTTTCAGAATATCTCTGAGTACCCTCTCGGGGAATATAGTCGTGAGCATATGCATATACATGCATACTTTCAGAATATTTTGTACATATTCATAAAACTTATGTACGTTATACCGACTGCTCTCAAACGGTGAAGGAAAACATCGTGAGGAAACCTGCTGAAGAAGAAATTCTGATGCGGATGTGAAGTCTACCAATCTGCATTGTGTACACGTGGTGGACTAACCTACTTACACAATCCTTGAGGATAGGCTGGTGTCCCAGCAGTGGGAACAGAGGCTGATGATGACTTTCATTCTTTGAAAGGTGTTTCATATCAAAATATTTTACACAACGCATTTTCCAAAAATAATCGTTAAATGTAATTACGGACCCGCGCGCTCGCTTGAGTTCCACGTGCTAGATCAATGATCCATAGATCACGTAAATAGATCTTTTATGTGTTCTGCGCATGAGCGAGTTATATGACTAAACATAAACGTTTGCTATTGTACTCGTACATGTTGACGTAATTATATGACCGTGGTAAAAAAGAGGGTTATGTTTCATTACATGCATACAGGGTCCTTCTTAATATGCTGACACTTTTTAAGGGGATGATCAGACCGTCAAACTGGACAACTTTCTCTATTCTCAACTCAAACTCAACTCAAAATGTTTTATTCAAAAATAATATCACATGAATAGTTTTCTGACGACATTTTTGACTCTAACACCGCGTCGGAAGGTGTTCCGATGTAGAGAAGATGCGGCCAGAAACTCTACAACACACATCTTTTAAAAAAAACATTGTCTATGGCACCAACATCGAAATCGCGAAAAAAAATCATCTGTTCTATACAAAACGGCAATCCTACTTGAGCCAAATATATGAGACAGATGATTTTTTTTCGCGATTTTGATGTTGGTTTTGGAGAAAGTTGTTCAGTTTGATGGTCTGGTCATCCTCTTAAAAGTGTCAGCATTTTAAGAAGGACCCTGTATACTGCAAAAAAGCCGTGGCGAGTGGCGAAGTAACCTTGCCTGCCGTGCAGGAGGCGATGGTTCGATCCCCGTCCAGGCCGACTCGTACCAATGAGTTTTGCGGAATATATGTACGATTTGTAACACCACTGGCTTTTCGGTGAAGGACAACATCGTGAGGAAACCTGCATGCTTCAATTTCGAGGCATGTATTGTACCCACTGTCCATTATAAGTGGCGACGGGCTCACTCCCCGTCACACTGGACAGAGTTTCGGTACTACTATTGAAACGTGGATGTTCTGAGGTTTTAGAATATCTCTGACTCGCTCGGGGAAAAATCCATGCTCACGACTATATTCCCCGAGAGTGTAGTCAGAGATATTTTGAAAACGGTTAATGTTTTTTTGGCGGATGTACCAACTTACATCCTGTATACATACCCCCATACAGTCCATGTATACAACGTGTTAATGAATTAACGCAAAACTAGATAGTAGTTTGTTTAGAATCGAGAGTAGAATCGAATTATCATGGTTTGAACATGGGTAATTTTTTTCGAAATATTAAATAATTTGTTTGTAAAATTTAAAATTTACTGAATTCGATCTCAACTCACCGCAAGGGCACACTCAGGGCTTACTAGCAAAAAAAGATTCTGAAAATGTATCCATGAGCATGTTACCGCTTTCATTCATTGCTGAAATGATAACAAATCATTTTTGCCTCAAAACTTAAAATGCGAACTACTTAAAATTTTAATTATCAAAATATTGACATTATTGTTTTAATGTAATTATTTTGTTATAAATCAGTTGGGGTGTATGAGGTTTTGCGCTTATTCATTAACACGTTATATATGGAGTAATGTATGCAGGAAATAGGAATGTATGGAGGTAATGTGAAAGATTCCTCCATTGAAAAGGGATCTACCGCCAGGCTAGCTTTTTGCTGTTCCGTACATTTTAGTTTTCGAGTAGCTATTGACGTTTAAGGGTATATTACTGTTGGCGCGCTCCATACAAACGAAGTATGGTGATATTTTGAATACTATCCGATTAAACTCAATGAAATTTTGCAGAAACAATCTAGAAACAAATCTCTATGCTTGTATCGTGTCAGATTTTCTTTAAAATGTACAGTTTTAAAGTTACAGTGCCTCAAAGATTTCCATACAAATCTTAAATTAATCCTAGAATTGAAATTGTATATTTTAACGAAAATCTGACACGATACAATCATAGATATTTGTTGCTAGATTGTTTTTGCAAAATTTCACTGAGTTTAATTGGTTAGTATTGAAAATATCTCCAGACTACGTTTGTATGCAGCATTTCCCCATTCGGAATAAACTTCTCTTAATATGGAACCGCTGATTTTTTTTCTTTGTTGGCTCCGTTTTGACATTTGTTCAGTTTGATGGTCTGAAGCACCCTGTTTAATATGTAATGTATTTAATTCATCCTGTATATTATTATACAGGCTGATGATGATTATTTTGATCCGCGAACCTATCTTTTTCTTTATCTCGTCCATTCCATTTGCCACACCTTCGTTCATACCCTCTGGAGAAAGGTTAAAAACCTTTTTAGGGTTCCGTACTCAAATGGTGCCGACTAAGGCTACGATATCCGTCCGTCCGTCCTTCAAAGGGAATCTTTTGGACCGTAATAGATACCCCGTTGAAATATTGGATTTATGAGCCCCATACAAGAAATTAGTTTTTTTCTGCTTGCTCTATCGTAGCGTCCAACTTAATATGCTAACACTTTTTTAAAGAGATGATCAGACCATCAAACTGAATAACTTTCTCTATGGGACCAGCATAGAAATCGCGAAAAAAAGCTGTCTCATACATTTGGCTCGAGTAGGTTCACAGTTTTGTATGGGACAGCAGATTTTTTTTTTGCGATTTCCATACAAAATTGCAAACCTACTTGAGCCAAATGTATGGGACAGCTGATTTTTGTTGGTCCCATAAAGAAAGTTTTTCAGTTTGTTGAAAGTGTCAGCATATTACGAAGGACTTTATATTGTGTGTAGGTACGGAACCCTGCGTGCGCGAGTCCGTCTCGCACTTGGCCGTTTTTTTATTTTCTTTTATATTCTATTACTATCATGACCCTTAACTCTTTTATCTAAAAAAAAGTAATTATTTTTTTCAACAACAACCATTCGCGATTTAATTAAATTTAATTATTAATTAAACACGCACAATTGAGGACAGTGGCCGTTGATTGTTTATAATCTTGTCGCTAACACGGTTAGGGTGCAACGAACGTTGTGGACGGGGCTTGGATGGGTGACCGCTGCTGTGATTAGATTGTTTTGTGATATCCAGCTTGCATGTTTCTTGGTAAATAAATAGATTAATAAATAAGTTTGGCTTTGTGACACAAATTATCTAATCCCATTTCAAGTATCAGAATCAAGCATAACGTATGCTCACGACTATATTCCCCGAGGGGGTAGTCAGAGATATTCTGAAACCTCAGAACATCCACGTTTCACTAGTACCGAAACTCTGTCCAGTGTGACGGGGGGTGAGCCCGTCGCCTCGTTTAATGATTAGGTATATAATTGTATGTAAATGCGTAAGATTTTTTGATCTTGCACGTTGGTAGAGGGGAAATGCTAAGGCGAGGCGGGGCCGTATAAGGGTCTAAAAAAATTAGGTGAAACTATTTTAAGGGGATGATCAGACCATCAAACTGAACAACTTTCTCTATGGGACCAATATCGAAATCGTAAAAAAGAATCTGCGGTCCCATACATTTAGGTCGAGTAAGTTTGTATGGAGCAGCTGATTTTTTTGTCTTGATTTCGATATTGGTCCCATAGAGAAAGTTGTTCAGTTTGATGGTCTGATCATCCCCTTAAAATAGTTTCAGCGAAATTTTCTAGACCTTATACAACGTGTTAATGAATAAGCGCAAAACCTCATACACCCCAACTGATTTATAACAAAATAATTCGATTGAAACAATAATTTCATTATTTTGATAATTAACATTTGAAGTTATTCGCATTTTAAGTTTTGAGGCAAAAATGATTTTTTATCATTTCAGCAATGAATGAAAGCGCTAACGTGCTCATGGATACATTTTAAGAATCTTGTTTTGGTAGTAAGTAGGGTGAAAGTGCCCGAACGGTGGGATGAGATCGTGTTCAATAAATTTTAAATTTTACAAACAAATTATTTAATATTAAGAAAAAAATTACTTAAGTTGGAAACATGATAATTCGATTCTGCTCTCGATTCTAAACAAACTACTTTCTAGTTTTGCGAAATATAATGGAGCGCGCTCCGAATTATATTAAAAAGCTTAATTTCTATTTCGGGGAGCAGGGACAGAAGAGGTTAAAATAGTGGTAGTGGTAAAAAACTAAACCGGCCACGACTCGCACTTGACCGTTTTTTTTCCTTAAAAAAAACTTTTAAAACCAAAAATTATTACGGTCACATTGTCAAGAATTTTTAAAAGAACAAGTTTTTTAATTAGCGCTTACGAGTCGCCATATTTGCTTGCTCCTTTCCCCGACCGGTTTCCAAAAGTTTTTGCGTAAAGGTGCGCCCACATCCGGCGAATGCGCGGCGAAAACGCAGCTCGCGAAGCGCTCGCGATAGGTTCGCGACACAGATTACTGATATGTAGCAAGCTACAAATGCGACAGTGATATTTGCACTTAGGTTCCAACATTTCTGCTGTGGCGCTGCTGTCGTCAAGCTCATTTTTTGTATATTACTTGTAGTTATAGGTATGTATACAGTTATTCCGGAATGCAAAGGATATTTGACCAGCCCGCGAGCGGCTGGCGAGCTGCGCATTCGCCCCTCATTCACCAGATGTGGACTCACCTTAAAATTTTCGAATTTACACGTGAATTCCGCGTGTTCTAGCAACAAGGATAAGCAAATAGAATCAGCAAGGATACGCAGAGGTCAAAAAAAACATTCGCAAATAATCTACTTAGCTATTTTCGAGTTTACATGGCAACTAATTCTGATAAAGTTATTAAGAAAAAAACAAAGAATGTAAGTTTATTCAATACACATTCAGACACAGATAAAAAAGTGCTGTCGTTTGTGTAAAAAAAATGTTTTTTTGAGTAGTATTTCAAATTTCCCATAAATAATTCACCTAATGTAAAAATAATTTAGCATAGCTTATGCTCACGACTATATTCCTCGAAGGGGTAGTCAGAGATATTTTGAAACCTCAGAATATCCACGTTTCATCTGTAGTACCGAAACTATGTACAGTGTGACGGGGAGTGAGCCCGTCGCCACTTATAATGGACAGTGGGTACAATCTACCCCTTAAGGGCCTATGTCGAAAAATAATTGAAGCGAAATGGGCGTGTGATAGCTTATATTACTGCCTGATGCGAGAGAAAGAGACAGGGCGGCGCGGGCGACTGAAACGACGCAAGCATAAAACAAACTTTATTTAATTTTAATTGTACTATTTATGTAAGTTCAATTCTGCTCTAATCAAAATTCATAAAAAATCAATCTCTTTTTTTTAAATCAAGCCTCTTGTTTCTAATATTCACCGTTTAGCACTTCCAAGCGTTTATCGATAAAGACGGAGGCTACTTTGGCTTGTTTTTCTATCGAGAAAATGTGTCTTAATCGTGTTTTGGCTCTAATCAAAACTTCAATTATATCTTCAATTTACACATATCCGCAAATCATACTCCTACTGTTAGTACTTCATGAGATATGATGCTTTGAAGAATCCTATTTTTTTCACATAGCCTCTTAAAAGTTTTAAATATTAATTTTTCGTTTTGTATCACCTTTTAGTATGGAGATTGTATTTTCTTCCTTGCTTCACGCATTTAATTTTACACCCTGTATAATACAACCTGTCACGCCCAGTTATCCGTAAATAGGTAGGTTAGTTGAAAGGTTAAAAAGATCGCCGAGTGGCTCACACATGATACCATATAATAATATGACATGATACTAGCTGATAAGTTGACTTTCCTGTCAGTTTTGATAACATTTCGGACCTCATTATTGCCAATTTAGACTTTGTTGTTATAATTTTTTGCTCCAATTAGCATTGACACGTTTTTGGGTTATTCCCAATTGGAAATCGAAAGTGTCGTAAGACCAGCCCCCCTAGACAAAGTGACATTCTATTGGCGTAGACGCTAGTAGAAAATGACAGAATGTCTCTTTGTCTAGAAGGGCTGGCCTTTCTCACTCCGCACTAAGTACCTACGCGGTCGGGCCTCCACGTCGAGGCTTAATTCAATTCAATTTTTGTTTAGTGGCATCCGATGTGTTATCACAATTCAGCCAATGTCTCGTTATGTGGAGAGTATACGTAGGAAAATGATCAGTAGTATTAATTAAGTCTAGCGTGGCAGTTTTGCCAATGTAAGTAGTTTATAATCTCAAGTGATTGTTTTGAGGTTAAAACACAAAAGAGTTCATAAAATGGCGGAGCCACGTGCAAGCCCAACGCGCCGATACGCACGCGTCCGCACTCTACCAGACTTGCAGCGCGACTCCGAGGCTTAATTCAGTCGAGTGGATTTGGATATGGATTTGACATTAGCGATCGAAACATTTTGACGATCGCTAATGTCAAATCCATACATTCTGTCATTTTCTACTAGCGACAATAGAATGACACTTTGTCGAGGGGGGCTGGCCTGTCTCACTCCACAGCTCAGGTACACTTGACGGCCGATCCCCACCGAGGGGTGAATGGCAATAGGTTAGGTATACCGTGTAAACTTCTTGGTCAAATCTCATTAGAATTTCCGTTATTTTTGAGTAGTTAATGCGAGACTTGAAAACCCTAGCGATGTCACGCTGCCAGCACGTGAAAAAATTAAAGAGGGAGACTATGTAAAGGAAGCTTTCATATCTAATGACTCGGTTTATTTTTGTTTGCACGCCGTTGTGACGTACGTTATCAGTCCATCAAACTGAACAACTTTCTACAACGTATTAATGAATAAGTGCAAAACCTCATACAACCCAACTGATTTATAACGAAATAATTAGATTGAAACAATAATTTCATTATTTTGATACTTAAAATTTAAAGTTATTCGCATTTTATGTTTTCAGGCAAAAATCATTTGTTGTCATTTCAGCAATGAATGAAAGCGCTAACATGCTCATGGATACATTTTGAGTATCTCGGTTTGGGAGTAAGTAGGGTGAAAGTGCCCGAGCGGTAGGTTGAGATAGTGTTCAGAAAATTTAAAATTTTACAAACGAATCTTTTAATATTTTGAAAAAAATTACCTATGTTGAAACCATGATAATTTGATTCTGCTCTCGATTCTAAACAAACTACTATTTAGTTTTGCGTAAATTCATTAACACGTTATACAACGTGTTAATGAATAAGCGCAAAACCTCATACACCCCAACTGATTTCTAACAAAATAATTAGATTGAAACAATAACTTCATTATTTTGATACTTAAAATCTAAAGTTATTCACATTTTAAGTTTTCAGTCAAAAATGATTTGTTATCATTTCAGCAATGAATGAAAGTGCTAGCATGCTCGTGGATACATTTAAAGAATCTTGTTTTGATAGTAAGTAGGGTGAGTGTGCCCGTGCGGTGGGTTGAGATCGAATTCAGTAAATTTTAAATTTTACAAACAAATTATTTAACATTTTGAAAAAAATTACCTATGTTGAAAACATGATAATTCAATTCTGCTCTCGATTCCAAACAAACTATTTTCTAGTTTTGCGTTAATTCATTAACACGTTATATATGGGACCAACATCGTAATCGCGAAAAAAAAATCATCTGTACCATACATTTTGTTCAGCTAGCGCATTTTATTAGTCACAAAACTACTTTCAAACTTCCTCTAAAATAGCCCGCACCGTTGTTTAAACCGACTAGTATAACATATCGTCATCACCTCATACCACGCGATAATTACGTCAGCAATGACTATTTGGCTTTATAATAGCATCTATGTTATGTACCAAAAATAACAGTTTAAGATAATCTGGCAGAACATCAATTATTTTGAAGGTGTGATCATGATGCGTCCAACTTGACGATTGTTGTTAAACAGTGAATCGATCGGAGCCAACTTTTATTAGTCGGGGAAATCTACGGATTTTTGTATGGAGTAGGTTGCATTAATTGCACTTTTGGTGAAAATTTGGAATATAGTAGATACATACCTGAAAAACATAAATTCTCAATAATCCCAGATTTTTTATGTTGTATTATTGAATAATTAAGACATTTACAAAACATTAAATTTAGGTATGAACAAAAAATGGAAAACTAGTGATTTTGTACAGGATGGCTTCGTTCAATACGTTTTACTTATAACAATAATAATCCACGGTTAATATCGTTAATTTGGGTAGATATTTAATATTTTGTAAGTCTTCAAAAATTATAACCTCAAAACTAAATTATTTACTGTTTGTTTTTACACATTAAATTTGCCTTTTGATAATTAATTGTCTCTATTGCTGGTATGCTGGTCGAAATATTTTTAGAAATAAGCTTGCCATTTGTACATTAATATCGATTTTAAGGTATTTCTCAGGTTCCTGAGCCTATATAACCACGAAATCTCGACAAAAGTGTTAAAAACTAACAGTAATATTATTTCAAACACAATTTACTAAAGTGTCTTTAATGCAATCTCAAACCTTATTTTTCCTAGACTATATTGCTTTATTTAGACATTGAATTCACGATTATTATGTGTATTGTCCAACAAAGATTCAAAGGGAAACATAGCATAATACCCCGCTACTTCGCTTCTCTCTATACCGTATTTGACGCAATCAGTCCTAGAGGACCTCCAGAGCCAGGGCCTACCTGTTCTGGAGGTCCACCGCATGAGCAGCGGTAGGACTAAGGTCAAATACGACATGGTGCTTGTCGTGCTCGCCATGAACGGGGGCCATAAGATTTATGGCCTCCGCTCCCTGGTGGGCCTGACAGGCTTCAAAGTCGAGAAGCCCAGAAGGAACGGCACCCCCTCACAGTGCCACCGTTGCCAGCTCTACGGGCACAGCTCCCGCAACTGCCAGGCTCACCCACGGTGTGTCAAATGCCTGGGGGACCATGCAACGGTGGACTGTGAGCGGCCGAAGGACAGGACGCTCTGCGACACTCCCCCGTCATGCGTATTGTGCGGGGAGCAGGGACACCCCGCGAACTATCGCGGATGTCCCAAGGCTCCTCACACGAAGCGTGTTGGGGGAGGGCGCGGTTACGCCGGCCCTTCCCGTTCCTCAGAGCCCTACCGCTTCCAAAGCGGTCCACCTAGGCCCCCCCCCAGACAAACATACTTACAGACGGGACTACCCTTCTCAAGGGTTGCCGCAGGCCCTCTCCCCCACTCTCAGCCACCGCCCCTGATGTCACTGCCCCTGACGGCCCCCCAGACTTCACAGACAACGACCGACCGACCAATAAACCCACCCCCCCAATCCGGCCATAATGTCATGAACGGCATCGCCCAGTTCAAGGCACTTATGACCAGATTGGCGGCGGTCTCTACTCAAGCACAATTTTTCGACATTTGTCTTGAGAACAGCATGTTCCTTACGGGCATGCAGGTCCCCAATGTTGAATCCCTACCCGTTTCATAATGGATGTACGACCAACCACAACAACAAGTAGAATCAAACCCCGATCCCTCATGGTGGCCACGTTCAACGCGAATGACGTAAAAACTCAACGCGATGAGCTTGGTCACTTTTTACGAGATCACAATATCGACGTTATGCTAGTGCAGGAAAGTTTTCTAAAGCCAGGTACCCGTGACCCCAAACTAGCAAACTACAATCTCGTACGAAACGATAGAACCACCGGCCAAGGCGGTGGTACTATCATTTACTACAAGAAAAACCTGCACTGCATCCCGCTCGATCCCCCCACCTCTCTAAGGCACATCGAGGTCTCGATGTGTCGTCTAGCCATGACAGGCCATCAGCCAATCACCATAATCTCGGCCTATCTCTCAGGTAGTGAGACGACAATACTGGACAGAAATGAACTCTATTGTCTTCTCAATATAGACGGCGCGGTCATCCTAGCGGGTGACCTCAACGCCAAACATCCAGACTGGCACTGCCCTCCCCCAGCCACGCCCAGAGGCAAACAACTCAACCGCCTATCGGAAGAGCTTGGTTTTGCCATCATAGCCCCCATGTGCCCAACTCGCTACCCGACGCAGGCCGGCCATAGAGCCAATGTCCTAGATCTCACCCTACTAAAAAACATAAACCTCCCGGTTTGTGATATCGAAGTGGTGCAGGAGCTTAACTCCGACCACCGCCCGGTTATTATACAGCTAGGGCAGCCCCCCCAGCTAACTCCCCCCACAAAGACACTAGTGGATTGGCAGAAACTTGAGGAATCCCTCAAATCTATCAATTCTCCCCTCCTTGACTCGATACCGACTGACATAACCACCGTAGAGGACGTTAGAACGGCAATCGACGCTCTCACAAGCCACATCCGTAATGTCGTCAACGACTGTTCTCGGCAGGTTCCAGCAGTGCTAGATCACCGCTGGAAGCTGCCGGACGACATTAGGGAGGCTATGAGAGTTAGAAATGCCGCATGCCGCGCATACCGCTCGATGCCCAACGAAGAAAACCGCATCCGAATGCGCGCCTTACAGAGAGATGTAAGGGAGCGCATTCGAGAGATGCGGCGATCACGCTGGGACGAGTTTATGAGCGGCATCACTCCCAGCCACCTTGCCTTCTGGAGGGTGGCTAGAGCCCTTAAGGCAGACACGGTTGCACCGATGCCCCCTCTCATTAGACCCGATCACCCAACCCCCGCCTTTCTGGATGAAGAGAAGGCCGAGGTTCTGGCAGACAGCCTCGTAGCTCAATGTGCCCCCAGTACACTGCCAGTAGACGCCGATCACCTTTCAGAGGTCGACGGTGAAGTCGAACGCAGACTTTCTACCCCCCCTACTGACACTCTGTCACCCATCATCCCTAGCGAGGTCCATGACGTCATTAAAGGACTGAAACCCCGGAAGGCTCCGGGTTCCGATGGTATCTCCAACAAGGTACTGAAGTGCCTATCGGCACCGCTCATAGTCCTACTGACCGCCATCTTCAATGCGGCCATGTCAAACTCAATCTTTCCCGACACCTGGAAAGAGGCAGATGTCATCGGAATCCCGAAACCCTCCAAAGACAAGACAATACCCTCTAACTATCGCCCCATAAGCCTCCTCAAGTCTATGGGGAAGATATACGAACGCCTCCTATTAAACCGCCTAAGAGACTTTATACAGTCTAAGGGCATTCTCATAGACGAACAATTTGGCTTTAGGTCAGAACACTCGTGCATCCACCAAGTCCACCGCCTCACGGAATACATTCTTAACAGGAAATTGATTAAGCGGCCCGTAGGGACGGGTGCGCTCTTCTTCGACGTAGCGAAAGCCTTCGACAAAGTCTGGCACAACGGTTTGCTTTACAAACTGTTTCAACTTCAAGTGCCAGACCGTCTCGTTTTCATCATAAGAGACTTCTTGTCGAATCGCAGCTTTCGCTACCGAGTAGAAGGTACGCACTCGTCCCCACGGACCGCTACCGCCGGGGTCCCCCAGGGCTCCGCTCTCTCGCCACTACTATTCTCACTCTACATTAACGACATACCGCACCCTCGCGATTGTCAGTTGGCCCTATTCGCGGACGATACCGCGCTATACACCTCCAGTAGGAGTAAGCTCCTAGTGTGCTCGAAACTCCAAGCCGCAGCCAGCGCCCTTGGGGACTGGTTTCGGAAATGGAGAATCGAGGTCAATCCAGAAAAAAGCGCGGCAGTGTTCTTTTTCTGGAAGGACGTACGCTCGGAGCTAACCCCGATCAAGCTATTCGGCCGTACGATCCCCTGGGTGAATACGGCCAAATACTTGGGAGTCACACTAGATCGCGGAATGACATTCCTGCCTCACATCAAGCGCGTTCGAAAGAATGCGCTTCATGTGCTGCATCGTCTGTATCCGGTCCTGAACAAGCGTTCTAAATTGTCACTTAGGAATAAGCTGACAATTTACAAAACTTGCATCAGGCCGATATTTACGTACGCAGGAGTGGTATTCGCACACGCCGCCCCGACCCACATCCATACATTGGAGGCTATTCAAAATAGATTCATGCGCACCGCGACTGGCGCGCCATGGTTCTTACGAAACAAGAACTTAAATATCGACTTAGAGTTGCCTACCATCACGCAGCTCCTCAAATGTATGGTGAGGGACTATTTCTCTGCCCTCCCACGTCACTCTAACCCGCTAGTCAGATCCAACGCAACATACGATTGCGTATTCAATAGGCCCAAAAAGCGTCGGCCTCGGAACGTCTTAAACGATCCGGACGACGTGATCACGGTCGCCATGATGGCGGCCCTACAGTCTCGACTCTCAAACCCACACAACACGACCACCGCCGACGGTAACACGATCACAATCATAGACATGTTGCGTCGTCGCCGTAATACTCGAAATCCCCATCGCCGCCGCGGGGGACAGTCGCGATCTCTGCCCACTCCTTCATCTGGCGTCTACAGACGCTACCGGCACATAGCTGGCCGGTTCTCACCGATCCCCGCTTCCCAACCCGTCGCGTAATCCCAGCAACGCCCATTGCCGAGGTCCGTACCCCCCTGGGGTGCCCCTTGGGCAGGTTGCTTAAA
Source organism: Agonopterix alstromeriana (assembly GCA_963924505.1). Classification (NCBI taxonomy): domain Eukaryota; kingdom Metazoa; phylum Arthropoda; class Insecta; order Lepidoptera; family Depressariidae; genus Agonopterix; species Agonopterix alstromeriana. Next base: position 7,548,291 of record OZ004689.1, on the reverse strand, counting down.
TCACCGGTTCGGTGACCTACCAGGGCGCTTCGCCGTCACTGGTAAGGCCACCCCCGAAAGCCCGCTGTAAAAAGCAGTAAATGCTCCCTGAGCAAACTGTATATGTCATTCAAAAAAAAAAAAAAAAAAAAAAAAAAAAAAACCGTATCACGCGGCAAGCGCGCCTTCGCCTCTGTCTCTACAGTAGCCAACATGATGCCCGCGACGTACGACGACGGACGCGAGCGCTCAACTCATAGATTAATATGTATATACAACGTGTTAATGAATTACCGCAAAACTAGAAAGTAGTTTGTTTAGAATCGAGAGCAGAATCGAATTATCATGGTTTTAACATCGGTAATTTTTTCAAAATATAAAATAATTTGTTTGTAAAATATAAAATTTACTGACCTCGATCTCAACCCACCGCTCTTACTACTAAAACAAGATTCTTAAAATGTATCCATGAGCACGTTAGCGCTTTCATTCATTGCTGAAATTATAACAAATAATTTTTGCCTCAAAACTTAAAATGTGAATAATTTAAAATTTTAACTCTCAAAATAATGAAGTTATTGTTTTAATCTAATTATTTTGTTATAAATCAGTTGGGGTGTATGATGTTTTGCGCTTATTCATTAACACGTTGTATGTAGGTAAGTCGCCTGGGATTTTAGGACATCTTAATTATTGTCGTTGCCGCTTATTAGCAGAAGGGGGAGCCACATTAGAAAATAAATTGAAAAAGACGGACGACACGAGGCTCGCCCCACCCGAATCGTGAGCAGCTTGTCCAGACCACTAGACCAACAAGACAGTGATTGATATGGACGAAATCTCTCACTACTACAGCGCAGCGGTGAAGTGTAGCTTCTCATCGATCCCCGCTTCCCAACCCGTCGCGTAATCCCAGCAACGCCCATTGCCGAGGTCCGTACCCCCCTGGGGTGCCCCTTGGGCAGGTTGCTTAAATCACTGGTTCGGTGACCTACCAGGGCGCTTCGCCGTCACTGGTATGGCCACCCCCAAAAGCCCGCTGTAAAAAGCAGTAAATGCTCCCTGAGCAAACTGTATATGTCAGTCAAAAAAAAAAAAAAGGGTGAAGTTTAGCGCGCTATCGCTCCAGTTAAGATACGAACCCAAATTTCAACACATAGTGCTTCGAAACGTCACCGATAGATGTCGGAAGCTATCTATCAGCGTTCCAATTAGTTTGTACTACGAAATAATAGCATGGCTCAACTGTCATTTGTAGAATCTAGACTACAAATGCGAGCATCATCACCGATCTGTTACCATGAGTTTCGTACCGTTGTCGTCACCAATTTTGTATTGAATTTCGTACAGCGCTCCTAGTCGTTACGTTGAGACCTAATTTCTGCCATACGAAATTGGCGACGTAACTGCGGTAATAAAGTACAGTGAAAACTCATGGTAGGACTACTGGACTGAGTTTGGGCAATGCACAGTCAAACTTAAACTAAAAAGGGACGTAAATTTTTTACGTAATTTTTTTGAGAATGTACCAATGATTCCTCGGATATCTTCATTATCTCATTTACAAATTGATCTCACTTGTTTTATTGATACAACGTGTTAATGAATAATCGCAAAACCTCATACACCCCAACTGATTTATAACAAAATAATTAAATAAATTAATAATTTCATTATTTTGATAGTTAAAATTTAAAGTTATTCGCATTTTAAGTTTTGAGGAAAAAATGATTTGTTATCATTTCAGCAATGAATGATAGCGCTAACGTGCTCATGGATACATTTTAAGAATCTTGTTTTGGTAGTAAGTAGGGAGAGAGTGCCCGAGCGGTGGGTTGAGATCGACTTCCGTAAATTTTAAATTTTACATGCAAATTATTTTATATTTTGAAAAAAATTACCTATTTTGAAAACATGATAATTCGATTCAGCTCTCGATTCCAAACAAACTACTTTCTAGTTTTGCGTTAATTCATTAACACGTTGTATAAGGTCTAACAAAATTAGGTGAAACTATTTTAAGAGGATGGTCAGACCATCAAACTGAACAACTTTTTCTATGGGACCAATATAATAATCGCGAAAAAAAAATCGGTGGTCCCATACATTTAGGTCGAGTAGGTTTTTATGGAACAGCTGTTTTTTTTCGCGAATTCGATATTGGTCCCATAGAGAAAGTTGTTCAGTTTGATGGTCTGATCATCCCCTTAAAATAGTTTCACCTAATTTTGTTAGACCTTATATTGTAACACTTGGTCGCGGAAACGCTCATCAAAATTAATCCTCCATTAAATCTCTTGCTGTCACATTTTGTCTTGTAGACGTAGTAAAAGCTAGCAAGAGATTTAATGGAGGATTAACTCTAATGAGTGGTTCTGCAACGGAGCGTGAGTTTACGTTTCTGAAGCCGTGGTGGTCCAGTGCAAGCAACCTTGCCTGCCGTGCAGGAGGCGATGGTTCGATCCCCGTCCAGGCCGACTCGTACCAATGAGTTTTTCGGAATTTACGTACGATTTGTAACACCACTGGCTTTTCGGTGAAGGAAAACATCGTGAGGAAACCTGCATGCTTCAATTTCGAGGCATGTATTGTACCCACTGTCGATTAAAAGTGGCGACGGACTCACTCCCCGTCACACTGGTCAGAGTTTCGGTACTACTAGTGAAACAAGGATGTTTTAAGGATTCATAATATCTCTGAAAGTTTGTAACGATTCGTGGATATTTGTGATTCAATCACGCATAGCTGAACGGATTTGGATGAAATTTGGCATCTTTACTATTATAAAATTGTAACAAAAGTGTGTCTGTATATTGAAGATATTTACATGAAAAAGATTACGATATGGTTTTTAGGTTTCCCGGACTCCAAATCAGCATTTTTTAGAATTTTTGTCTGTCTGTTTGTCTGTTTTTTTGTTTGTAACAGCATCACGCAAAAACTACTGAACCGATTTTGACGAAACTTTTTTTGTTTGATAGTTTATGATCTGACTGATTCAAGATTTTATCTTGTATTATAATTTGTGCGGACGAAGTCGCGGGTAAACTCTAGTATAAAATAAGTATAGCAAATAAGCCGTTTGCTAATTAAGTACATGCATACATAAACTCACGACCGTATTCCTTTCGGGGTGGTAAGAAACATTACTACAACTACCAACTATCTTTTTAAGAATGCAGTTTTAGCATGTTTTCAGAGGTGGCTAGCCTTTCGCCCACATATACATGCATATGCTCACGACTATATTCCCCGAGGGGGTAGTCAGAGATATTCTGAAACCTCAGAACATCCACGTTTCACCAGTAGTACCGAAACTCTGTCCAGTGTGACGAGAGGTGAACCCGTCGCCACATAATGGACAGTGGGTACAATACATGCCTCGAAATTGAAGCATGCAGGTTTCCTCACGATGTTTTCCTTCACCGAAAAGCCAGTGGTGTTACAAATCGTACATAAATTCCGAAAAACTCATTGGTACGAGTCGGTCTGGACGGGGATCATATACACTGCATAAGAAACCGTAAATCCCTTAATCGCCTCATACGACACCCACGGAATGAATTGGAGTGGTCCATTCTAAGCCGGTACCACACGACTTAAGGCTCCAATGCCCGATTTTTCGTAAAATTGGGTAACTTTGTAACCATTTATACATTAACTATGGCATTTTTAAGCAGAAAACAAAACTGAACAATCCACAGCACGTCTAGTATGATTTCTCTACACGCGCGCGACGCGCCTTCGATGCATACAAAATAACCTGTCCCCGCGCTATTCGGAGAGCGCAAGCCGCGCTTGCCGCGACTTGTAGTATGGAAAATAGTCGAGTCGCGCGCTTGTAGAGAAATCATGCTAGACATGCAGAACATGACAAGTGATTTGGTTTTTCTCGAAATCTATTTTTAATTAATAAAACCGAAGAAAAAGGAATCTAAAGTTTTTTTCCACTTGTAACAATTTAACTTTTACATTGTTGATCGGAAGAAAATGAAAATTTACAATATACTTCACAATACAGCATTTTTTGGAAATTCATAAAAATTCTACTCACTTTTCAAAGAAAAATTTAAATCGGCTAAATTTTTACCGGAGCCACGCGCTCGTTCTCATCGATTAGAATGGAGAGTCGTGTTCCCGGGCGGATACGCCTTAATGAAGTACATTATCCATTAGTCGCCTCATACAATACAAAAACAAAAAAAAACTCTCTTTTTCCTTACAATTCTGATCCCTATACAAGGTGTTACAAAAGTAAAAATAAATATTTAAAACTTTTAAGGGGGTTGTTAAGACCATCAAACTGAACAACTTTCACTATGGGACCAACATCGAAATCGCGAAAAAAAAATCTGCTGTCCCATACATTTGGCTCGGGTAGATTTGTAGTTTAGTATGGAACATCAGACATTTTTTTTGCGATTATGATATTGGTCCCATAGTGAAAGTTGTTCAGTTCGATGGTCTAAATCACCCCCTTAAATGTTTATTTATATTTTTGTAACACCTTGTATATTAAAATACCTGCTGTCAAATTCCCCGCGTTCTAATTTCGAATGGCATCACGCCATAGGAGCGTGATAACCACGGTGTGCGCACGCGGCGTGTGATCGGTTTATTTTTAATTCATTCACGCATATATTAACATATTAACGCATGTCAATATACATACAATTTGTTTTATCTATTTTTTTTTAAATTACTTTATTTTGTCGTCTGCTGCGTGTCTGAGATCTATGTACCTGATATTTAATAGTAAGTTACGCGTGATTTTGTACAGGGTGTATAATTTATATGTATGTTGTAGAGTTTCTGGCCGCATCTTCTCTACAGCGACAACACGTTCCGACGCGGTGTTAGCATTAAAAAAGATTTGACAAAACTTGAATAAATTTCACTGACTTTTGACTTTGACTAATAGAAGAAGAAGAAGAAGAAGAGTTAGAGGAGTTTGTACGAAGTCAGATTTTCGTTAAAATATACAGTTTCAATGCTAGGATTAATTTAAAATTTGTATGGAAATCTTTGAGGCACTGTAACTTTTAAACTGTACATTTTAAAGAAAATCTGACACGATACAAGCATAGAGATTTGTTTCTAGATTGTTTCTGCAAAATTTCATTGAGTTTAATCGGATAGTATTGAAAATATCACCAGTCTTCGTTTGTATGGAGCGCGCCAACAGTAATATACCCTTAAAAAAATGTCAGCATATTAAGAAGGACCCTATATGCAATGCTATGATAATGCTAAAAGTAAATATTGCTGCTACTGCATCGCGTGGTATGCAACGTGAGAGCCGCCCGGCGCCCGCGCAGCTGCGAGCGTCAATAAAAACATATTTAATTTACATTCAACTGAATTGAAGTCATATAAAAGTCAAATCAATGCACTTTGTGTACGTTGTTAACTCAATTTATAAAAATGAGTGTATAGGGAATATACAGGGTCATTCTTAATATGCTGCGACTTTTTTAAGGGGGTTATTAGACCATCAAACTGAACAACTTTCTCTATGGGACCAACATCGAAATCGCAAAAAAAAATTCTGCTCTCCCATACATTTGGCTCGAGTAGGTGTGCAGTTTTATATGGAACCGCTGTTTTTTTTTCGCGATAACGATGTTGGTGTCATAGAAAATGATGTTCAGTTTGACGGTCTGATCATTCCCTTTAAAAAAGTATCAGCATATTAAGAAGGACCCTATACAACGTGTTAATGAATTAACGCAAAACTAGGAAGTTGTTTGTTTCGAATCAAGAGCAGAATCGAATTATCATGGTTTAAACATAGGTAACTTTTTCAAAATATTAAATAATATGTTTGCAAAATTTAAAATTTACTGAACTCGATGTCAACCCACCGCGCTGGCACGCTCACCCTACTTACTACCAAAACAAGATTCATGAGCACGTTAGCGCTTTCATTCATTGCTGAAGTGATAACAAATAATTTTTGCCTGAAAACTTAAAATGCGAATAACTTTAAATTTTAACTATCAAAATAATGAAATTATTGTTTCAATCTCATTATTTCGTTTTAAATCAGTTGGGTTGTATGAGGTTTTGCGCTTATTCATAAACACGTTGTATATTTCCCGAACACTGCACACTCTATGGACATGTTTTGACCACAATGTGCTATCAATAATTATCATATTTCAATTAAAAAAAAAACACTAAAAATAGCATATTTCAACACAAATGATGTTGCTTTATTAAACTTTTACCGAAACTTTGTCCAGTGTGACGGGGGGTGAGCCCGTCGCCACATAATAGACAGTGAGTACAATACATGCCTCGAAATTGAAGCATGCAGGTTTCCTCACGATGTTGTCCTTCACCGAAAAGCCAGTGGTGTTACAAATCGTACATCAATTCCGAAAAACTCATTGGTACGAGTCGGTCTGGACGGGGATCGAACCATCGCCTCCTGCACACCCTGTATATCTTGGATGTTACTAGGGTAATTTGTAACATCCTGTACGTGGACACTGTATGGAAATTACCCAAGGAACAATGTAATAATACATCAAGGCGTGTGAAGATATCAGATATAAAATAACTCTGGACAATTGGGTCAATGTGACTTCTTTACGCGGCGCACCTTGAATTTATTTTTGTAAAAAAAAATGTCTGCCGATTTCCATACGTTTTATGTTTTAAAATATAGGAGTCGCGCTGCAAGTCTGGCGGAGTACGGACGCGTGCGATCGGCGCGTTGGGCTTGCACGTGGCTCCACCATTTTTGTGTTTTAACCTTAAGAGAAGTTTATTCCGAATGCGTAAATGCGCGTTGCATACAAACGAAGTCGGTGATATTTTCAATATTAACCAATTAAACTCAATGACATTTTGCAGAAACAATCTAGGAACAAATATTTATGCTTGTATCGTGTCCAATTTTCGTTAAAATATACAGTTTCAATGCTAGGATTAATTTAAGATTTGTATGGAAATCTTTGAGGCACTGTAACTTTAAAACTTTACATTTTAAGAAAAATATGACACGATACAAGCATAGAGATTTGTTTCTAGATTGTTTCTGCAAAATTTTATTGAGTTTAATCGGTTAGTATTGAAAATATCACCAGACTTCGTTTGTATGGAGCGTGCCAACAGTAATATACCCTTAAAACAATCACTTGAGATTATATAAACTACTTACATTGGCAAAACTGCCACGCTAGACTTAATTAATACTACTGATCATTTTCCTTCGTATACTCTCCACATAACGAGACATTGGCTGAATTGTGATAACACATCGGATGCCACTAAACAAAAATTGAATTGAATGTTTTAAAATAAGATTCATGTCTTTTCCCCCCCGTCCCCCGTCCATGCCGACTCGTACCAATGAGTTTTTCGGAATTTATGTACGATTTGTAACACCACTGGCTTTTCGGTGAAGGAAAACATCGTGAGGAAACCTGCATGCTTCAATTTCGAGGCATGTATTGTACCCACTGTCCATTACAAGTGTCGACGGGCTCACCATCCGTCACACTGGACAAAGTTTCGGTACTAGTGAAACGTGGATGTTCTGAGGTTTCAGAATATCTCTGACTACCCCCTCGTGGAATATGCCATCCTGCACGGCAGGCAAGGTTACTTGCCACTGGACCACCACGGCTTTACGTTACGTTTACCTATGGGGAGCGTCTTAAGGGCCTATGTCGAAAAATAATTGAAGCGAAATGGGCGTGTGATAGCTTATATTACTGCCTGATGCGAGAGAAAGAGACAGGGCGGCGCGCGCGCCTGAAACGACGCAAGCATAAAACAAACTTTATTTAATTGTAATTGTACTATTTATGTAAGTTCAATTCTGCTCTAATCAAAATTTATAAAAATCAATCTTTTTTTTTTAATAATCAAGCCTCTTGTTTCTAATATTCACCGTTTAGCACTTCCAAGCGTTTATCGATAAAGACGGAGGCTACTTTGGCTTGTTTTTCTATCGAGAAAATGTGTCTTAATCGTGTTTTGGCTCTAATCAAAACTTCAATTATATGTTCAATTTACACATATCCGCAAATCATACTCCTACTGTTAGTACTTCATGAGATATGATGCTTTGAAGAATCCTATTTTTTTTCACATAGCCCCTTAATACGCAATCGCCACAGAATCCAGTAGTAAACACCTACTTCTGTTACACAAACGAACAGACAAACCGCAAAGCCTTCCTACTCAAGTCTTATATTACTTAACTTATATCATTGTCAAGGTCAGACCGCAAATGTATTGTTTTTAGCATGCATATGCTCACGACTATATTCCCCGAGGGGGTAGTCAGAGATATTCTGAAACCTCGGAACATCCACGTTTCACCAGTAGTACCGAAACTCTGTCCAGTGTGACGGGGGGTGAGCCCGTCGCCACTTATAATGGACAGTGGGTACAATACATGCCTCGAAATTGAGGCATGCAGGTTTCCTCACGGTTTTTAGAATTCTAAAATAATGTATACAAGGTGTTACTGAAGTAAAAATAAATATTTAAAACTTTTAAGAGGGATGTTTAGACAATCAAACTGAGAAACTTTCACTATGGCACCAAAATTGAAATGGCGAAAAAAAACTGCTGTCCCATACATTTAGCTCGAGTAGATTTGTAGTTTAGTATGAAACATCCGATTTTTTTCGCAATTTCGACCATGGGACCAATGTCTCATAGTGAAAGTTGTTCAGTTTGATGGTCTAAACCACCCCATTAAATGTTTATTTGTATTTGTACCATTTATAAGGTCTAACAAAATAAGCCGCAAATATTTAAGGGGAAGATCAGACCATCAAACTGAACAACTTTCTCTATGGCACCAACATCGAAATCGCAGAAAAGGAATCTGCTGTTCCATACAAAATTGCAAACCTACTCGAGCGAAATTTATGGGACAGCTGTTTTTTTTTCGCGATTTTGTTGTTGGTCCCATAGAAAATGTTGTTCAGTTTGACGGTCTGATCATCCCCTTAAATAAGTGTCAGCATATTAAGAAGGACCCTGTGTGTAATGGAAAGTAAAATATACATTTTCTATAGAGTCCTTAGACATCATTGATCAATGAAAACTCATGGTAGGCTTACAGAAATCAGTTTTCTCTTGGCATGGGCGTAAACTTGTAGGTTAGGTTCCACTTGCTTCGAAACTCATAGTGATCGATTGTGCAAAGAAATCAGGGGCGGACTTAGTAAGGGGCTTTGGCCTCACTCAATATCTTTATTGCCAGGCCTATTCCGATTTGGGATCAACTGGGGTAGCAGCACCAGTAGCGTAGCGAAGGGGGGGGGGCAGAAAGTAGTAGTTAGTAAACATTAATTATATTATATTAATTTATTTATAATAAAAAATAATTCTAGAGTACCGACCGCGTACCGGAAAGCGCAGCGATGTAGGTAAAGTAGTGGCCCCTACATGGTGGACCCAAGACCTGGTGACGGCAGCATGCGCCCGTGGGATTAGGGCAGCGTAGGAACGATCGTTGTGACGATCCTTGGGGAGGTCTATGTCCAGCAGTGGGCGTCTATCGGCCGATATGATGATGATGAATTACAGTTAATAGCAAATGCTCACGACTATATTCCCCGAAGGGGTAGTCAGAGATATTCTGAAAACTCAGAACATCCACGTTTCACTAGTAGTACCGAAACTCTGTCCAGTGTGACGCCCGTGTCGCCACAATTACCATTAATGAAATTTTATAATTATTGGCAACATAGCGAACGGCACCATTTCATTTTGCCATGCGCTATGTTGTCAGCACCAAAAAATTTAGCCTTTGTATAATGGCCAGCAAACATCTTGAGCAAGACCTTGACTGCGCAGAATAAAATTTGTATACGAAAGCGCTACAGCAGCGCAAACTGCGCATACCTCTCACCCCCGCCCATTTTTCAGGTTCTTTGCCGGGTACTGTACGTGGAGTTTTCAACTGTTTGAGGGCCCCAATAGTGCCTAACTCCGGCTCATGTTAGAAAGTGGTTGACAAACTATACCGTTGACATTTAGTGCAGCATACTTGAACTGTTCTATGAACGTGTAGGTTTTATGGGTTTCTCTGAAACAGTACCCACGGATGTGTTAACCTGAACAGAAATATTTAAACAAACTTGAAGGCCGGTATAATAGACTATAACAATAGTTTATAATAATTCACTGTACTAATTATTCTAATGATATAACCAACTACGAATATACAGGGTGTGAAATTAAAAGCGTTATACAGGGTGAAATTGATATCATTAGCATAACTAAGAGTCTACCCATCAAACTGAACAACTTTTACTATGGGAGCAAACCGATCGGACCAAAAAAAATTTGCTGTTACATACCAAACTGCAATGCCTACTCAACTCAAATGTATGCAACAGCAGAGTTTTGATATTGCTATATCAATTTCACCCTGTATCGGTGTAACAAAACATCTTAGGAATATTTAAAGGGGTGATTTAGACTATCAAACTGAACAACTTTTACTGTGGAGCCAAAGTGGAAAAAATCAAAAATAATCACATTTATGTCGAGTAGGTTAGGTACTACAGTTTTGTATGTAACAAAAATTGGCATAAATACTATACAGGATCGAAATCGCGAAAAAAAAATCTGCTGTTCCATACTAAACTGAAATCTTAGTGGACCCAATTCTATGGGACAGCTGATTTTTTTTCGCGATTTCGTCATTGGTCCTATAGAGAAAGTTATTCAGTTTGATGGTCTGATCATCCCCTTACAAAAGTGTCAGCATATTAAGAAGGACCCTATAGACTCCAAGTCTCATACAAAATCTTAGAAACATTTGGTCCGAATCTGACACACTGACACATAACCGTCACAAATAAAGTATGAATGATGTTGGGTGGCACGTATTATTGGTTAGCAAGCCAGATAGTAGACGACCGCCCAGTAACAGACTTGCAACGCGACTCTTTAGTATGTAGATTAATTCAGGCTCTTTCTTGCAACAGAAAGTTTATAGGAAATTGTACGATATCAAGAATTTCTGGATTCAAGCCAAAATCTAAAATCTTTGTGTCTGAGAGTTGAATAAAACATTATTTTAATTTTAATTGTATAGCAACTGTGCACTTAAAATATTTAAATGAATGTATTATAAAATATTAGCCACTTGCAAACACGTAATCGTACCTACATTATCACTACAAGGTGTTACAAAAATAGCATAAGCATATGCTCACGACTATATTCCGTAGCCGTTCCGTATTTCATAGCCGTGGCGAGTAACCTTGCCTGCCGTGCAGGAGGCGATGGTTCGATCCCCGTCCAGACCGACTCGTACCTATGAGTTTTTCTGAATGTATGTACAATTTGTAACACCACTGGCTTTTCGGTGAAGGAAAACATCGTGAGGAAACCTGCATGCTTCAATTTCGAGGCATGTATTGTACCCACTGTCCATTATAAGTGGCGACGCGCTCACCCCCCGTCACACTGGACAGAGTTTCGGTACTACTGGTGAAACGTGGATGTTCTGAGGTTCTGTACCCCCTCGGGGAATATAGTCGTGTTACAAAAATACAAATTTATAAACATTTAAAGGGGGTGGTTTAGACCATCAAACTGAACAACTTTCACCATGGACATGCATACTTAGGAAATGCGAAAAAATATCAGCTGTTTCAGACATTTGAGTAGAGTAGGTAGCTGTTTTGTTTGGAGCAGCAGAAAATTGTTCAGTTTGATGGTCTGAATTCACAGTTTCAGTATTTGCTAGGCTGTCACTTACATCCTGCTTACCTATTTATTGAAATTACGAAGTACGCCCATAAATATAGGGTCCTTCTTAATATGCTGACACTTTTTAAGGGAATGATCAGACCATCAAACTGAACAAATTTCTCTATGGGACCAAGTTCGAAATCTTACTCGACCCAATTATATGGGACAGCAGATTTTTTTTTCGCGATTTCGACATTGGTCCCATAGAGAAAGTTGTTCAGTTGATGGTGTGATCATCCTCTTAAAAAACTGTCAGCATATTAAGTTGGACCCTGTATAGGATGAAACGAAATACTCGTGTAATAAAAGGGATGGTTTAGTTTAGACCATCAAACTGAACATCTTTCACCACAGAAACAACATCGAGAAAAATGAAAAAGATCCATGGTGAAAGTTTTTCAGTTTGATGGACTGAATTCACCGTCTCAGTATTTGCTAGGGCAGCGGTTCCCGAATTCTTTTGGCTACGGAACCCTTTTTGGTTCACCGTTTTTGGGCGGATCCCTAGCTCAAGTAAGAAGTAAAGTTACTGTAACATTGTTTTTTTACGTGAAATCACACCATACTGAGGCTTTTTGGCTTGGTGCTCGCATCTTGTAAGTATAGTTTAACATTAAAAGAAGGACTTTTTACCATTGGCTTAGAACTACTATTTACATACTTTTTAAGCTTTGACTATTTATATGTGGACTGGTTACGCGTGTAATTCTACTAACAAACATTTCTGCCACTTTTTGCGGGGGGTGAGGTAACATGAAATCCGCAACTTTGGATTTTATTCCCCATAACTTTAGATTCTAATTTTGAATGTTAAAAATCATGAAAAGTAGTCTCGTGTGAACCCCAAACGTTCTAAGTTCGAAGTTATTATTTCGCAATTATAGGCTGTCTCGTTTAGTGATAAGGTGTAAAATTGAATGTAAATGCACAAGATCAATTGTGCTTATACCGTGGCAGAGGGGAAATGCTATTGTAAGGCTAGTCCTGATAATAATTAGTCAAATGACCTTGCTACCCGACGCGAACTCGTACTTACACTCTCGAGCGGTACCTACATAGGTACCTAAACGCAATTTCGGAATACAACATTTAAAAATAAGATAATTTGAAACTGAATAATAATTACGTCCATTTATAAAATCACCTTACCTAAATATATCAAAGGTGAAGCGATTTACAATATCTAGCTAGACTAGATCTCACCGATCCCAGCTACCCAATCCGCTGCGTAGCCCCAGCAACGTCCTATGCCGAGGTCCGTACCCCCCTGGGGTGCCCCTAGGTCGGTTGCTTAGACCCTTCTGGTCCCTCCAATAGTCCGCAGTAAAAAGCAGTAAATGCTCCCTGAGCAACGCTGTATAAGTCATTTAAAAAAAAAAAATAGCTAGACTACAACAAAAACATCGAAATCTTTAACACCCTGTCACTTACACCCTGTATAATTTGATAGGTAAGTAAGTACTTTTAATAATCTTAAACAAAATGTTATTGTTTTAATATTTACTTAACTGTCACCTTCAGGTTAAAAGATAAGTTAAAATGAAAGTAACAACACAACACACCTACTTTCACTTGGATAATAATTAAAAACACTTTATCTGTTATTACATTTAACTTTTACCCTATTCATACCCCTAAGTGGGTATGTCATTATCGCGTCTATTACAGATTAATACTTTGTTTACACAATTAAAGTAACTGGCAGTACAGAAACAGGATATTAGTTTCAAGTTTTCAACCCAGTTCAGGCTTTGACTAATTATTATAAGGACTAGCCTTGTGGTAGTATTTCCCCTCTGCCAAGGTATAAGCACAATTGATCTTGTGCATTTACATTCAATTTTACACCTTATCACTAAACGAGACAGCCTATAATTGCGAAATAATAACTTCGAATTTAGAACGTTTGGGGTTCACACGAGACTACTTTTCATGATTTTTAACATTCAAAATTAGAATCTAAAGTTATGGGGAATAAAATCCAAAGTTGCGGATTTCATGTTACCTCGCCCCCCGCAAAAAGTGGCAGAAATGTTTGTTAGTGGAATTACATGCGTAACCAGTCCACATATAAATAGTCAAAGTCTTCAGCGTATGCAGGTTTCCTAACGATGTTTTCCTTCAACGTTTGAGAGCAATAACAAAAACTCATTGGTACATGGAATGTAGTCCGTGCGGAATTGAACCCGGACCCATATATACTAGAGATTAACGCTAGATAAATAGTGATATAAATAAATATCCTAGATAACCTTTATTCAATTATAATGCTTCCACTTCCTTGTTTGTCGTTTGTAATCTTAGCAATATGCGTTTGTTATGTTCATGTTAGTAGGGCATGATTTGTATGAAATTGTTTGAGAGATGAGGTGAGCAAAAACTTGTCAATACATACGTGTTAATGAATAAGCGCAAAACCTCATACACCCCAACTTATTTATAACAAAATAATTAGCGAGTAACCTTGCCTGCCGTGCAGGAGGCGATGGTTCGATCTCCGTCCAGACTGACTCGTACCAATGAGTTTTTCGGAATTTATGTACGATTTGTAACACCACTGGCTTTTCGGTGAAGGAAAACATCGTGAGGAAACCTGCATGCTTCAATTTCGAGGCATGTATTGTACCCACTGTCCATTATGTGGCGACGGGCTCACCCCCCGTCACACTGGACAGAGTTTCGGTACTACTGGTGAAACGTGGATGTTCTGAGGTTTCAGAATATCTCTGACTACCCCCTCGGGGAATATAGTCGTGAGCATATGCATGCATGCATGCTCATGCTATACGTGCTCATGGATACATTTTAAGAATCTTGTTTTGGTAGTAAGAAGGGTGAGAGTGCCCGATCGGTGGGTTTAGATCGAGTTCAGTAAATTTAAAATTTTACGAACAATTTATTTAATATTTTGAAAAAAATTACCTATGTTGAAACTATAGGTATGATAATTCGATTCTGCTCTAAACAAACTACTTTCTAGTTTTGCGTTTATTCATTAACACGTTGTATAGGGTGTAACAAAATACCCTAGTAGTTAAGGGGGTGTTACCATCAAACTGAACAACTTTCAGTATAGAGCCAAGCTCGAAATCGCGAAAATAAACTGCTCTTTCATACAAAACTGCAGTACCGTCTCGACTCAAATGTATGGAACAGCTGTTTTTTTTAAATTCTCGATGTTGACTCCATAGTGAAAGTTGTTCAGTTTGATGGTCTGAAGCACCCTCTTAAGTATTACTAGGGTGTTTTGTTACACCCTGTCACAGAATAGGTAGGTAGGTAGGGTTTTTAATAACAGAACGAACAATAAAAAAAATATATATAATTATAAAATATGTAATAAAATATTAAATATAATATATATAATATAATAAAAATATGTATGTAAAAAAAATGTAAAATGTAATGTATGTATGTGTGTGTGTATCTATATGTATGTGTGTGTATGTATGTGTATATGTGTGTGTAGTTATGTATGTAATGTATGTATACATTATGTATTTAATTTAATTGTATTATGTAAATTTGACATTTAACGATTGTAATTTTGACATTAAAACCTACTAGCATAGTTTACATAAGTTTGTTACTAACAAAATGAATCTTGGTTATTTGAATAAATAAATTATTATTATTATTTATTAATTATAAAAAGTAACGAAATGTAGATGATGTTCATACGATGTGGTAAGTCAACCCTACACATATGACACAGACAATTTGCACCAAGTGCGCGTGTGCGAACGCCATCATGTCAAATTCAAAACGTGGTTTGAAGTGCCGGACATGTGACCCTGTAGAAAAAAAGACTCAGAAAATAGCTTTCTCAGGAACAGGACAGATAATACGATTCCGTTTTTTGCCATTGGACTACGTAACCCTAAAAACGACTCATTGTACAGCAAAATGCTGACGTCAAAGACATTTTGGTTCATTACGCATCACATTGATCATAAATACCCAAAGAGATTATACCTAATAGAGTGAGCCATACCAATTGTAAAGTGTCCACTTTTTTGACGTTTAGGTTTGAGTGTGTCAAGTAGTATGGACAAAAGGCACCAAGTGACATATGGCCTTATGTTTACAGTCACTTTTCACACACACTAGCTCAAAAAAAAGTGGACAGCCGCATAAACAAATATCTATAGTTCCATCTCCTTCTACTATTAAAGGTACGTCATAAGACAAAAGACACCAACTACAATCGTAAATTTATGCGGACTCTATGGAGATCTTTCCTCTTAGGTATAGACGAAATAACGAAAATCTCAGGAACAGACGGACAGATAATACGATTCCGTTTTTTGCCATTGGACTACGTAACCCTAAAAACGACTTATTGTACAGCAAAATGCTGACGTCAAAGACATTTTGATTCATTTCGCATCACATTGATCATGAATACCTGACAAAAGTAACTTGAAATGAAAGATTAAGGGGATATAATTCGGAGCGCGCTCCATACAAACGTACTATGGTGATATTTTACGAATCAATTTAATTCAATGAAATTTTGCAGAAACAATATAGAAAGAAATCTCTATGCTTGTATGGAGTCAGATTTTCGTTAAAATTTACAGTTTCAATGCTAGGATTAAATTAAATTTGTATGGAAATCTTTGAGGCACTGTAACTTTAAAACTATACATTTTAACGAAAATCTGACTTCGTATAAGCATAGAGGTTTGTTTCTAGATTGTTTCTGAAAAATTGTATTGCCTTTAATTGGTTAGTATTGAAAATATCACCATAGTACGTTTGTATGGAGCGCGCTCCGAATTATATCCCCTTAACAATGTCACTAACACCTGTATTAGAATAACAAAAGAATTCTCGAAAATATGACGTCAATTTAGGTACAAACAAATGTACAATTCGGTATGTCAAGTTTTTTTTGACTATTTATGTGTACGCGTGTAATTCTACTAACAAACATTTCTGCCACTTTTTGCGGGGGGCGAGGTAACATGAAATCCGCAACTTTGGATTTTATTCCCTATAACTTTAGATTCTAATTTTGAATGTTAAAAATCATGAAAAGTAGTCTCGTGTGAACCCCAAACGTTCTAAGTTCGAAGTTATTATTTCGCAATTATAGGCTGTCTCGTTTAGTGATAAGGTGTAAAATTGAATGTAAATGCACAAGATCAATTGTGCTTATACCGTGGCAGAGGGGAAATGCTACCGCAAGGCTAGTCCTTATAATAATTAGTCAAAGTTTTTTACGGATAGTTATCATATCTCATTATATCATTACCATTATAGGCACCTCATAACCATGTCTCTATATCTCATTACCATAATCGTTATCATTATCGAATGCAATATATCCCCTAATTCAAACGGTGGATTTTATTCCCTTTCGCTTATACTACTTATAGTAGATTTTTCTTCGTATAGAAACAGTTAATATGCCAATATTAGAAAAAAAAAAAGATTCTCATTTCATTACCATGTTTATCCACATTTCGTATAATTTACCCAGAAGACATAATTTTAAGACAACTATTTCATTTTTATTGCGATTCATCAAGTTTATCAATAAACCATTAATTTTTAAATTCATTTGATCTGTAATCTCCAAATGCAAAAATGGTAGAGAGAAAATAATTCGAACTTCATGGAGAAAAACTACTACTATATTTAAAAAAAAATCACCTGCCTCCTCTTTCTAACACTATGCTGGAAACAGAAACGGCAACATCAAACGTCTAAGAGGAAGGATCTCTCTTTAAGACTAGAGTGAGCCATACCAATTGTAAAGTGTCCACTTTTTTTGACGTTTAGGTTTAGAGTGTGTGGTGTCAAGTAGTATGGACAAAAGGCACCAAGTGACATATGGCCTTATGTTTACGGTCACTTTTCACACACACTAGCTCAAAAAAAAGTGGACAGCCGTATAAACAAATATCTATAGTTCCAACTCCTTCTACTATTAAAGGTACGTCATAAGACAAAAGACACCAACTACAATCGTAAATTTATGCGGACTCTATGGAGATCCTTCCTCTGAGCTGTAATCCTTTCATTTTAAAATCTCTGTCATTCCTTTCATTTTAAAATCTCTGTCATAGAAAATATTATTATTGATACAATTATCTCGAAATGGTTCTCGATTCAGCCCTCCAAATAAAAACTTGACATACGGAATTGGGGCTATAGTAATAAAACCACAGAACATTATAAGAGGGGTTAGAAATGCAAAGTAGCGCTTTTGCTTCGGAGACGGCTGTCGCCGCTTGTCTTCCCGCTCACGCTGCTACAATTACTCATATCCTCTCGCTCGCACCACGCCGCGCGCCTTATGGTGTTATGCAAATCATTGCATAACCTGTGGCAACACGTTCCACGCCTACTTTGCACTTCTAACACCTTTTATAATGTTCTATGAATAAAACTGTTTATATTCATAAAGGTTCGCTCTGTCTCTCACACTGCTCATACAGCAGACAGTGACAGCATCATTTTTCAACCTACCCCTTAATAAAATTGCTATTTCCTTAAAAAAGTTGCACTCGACTATAATTATTCGACACATTGACGTTAAATGATTTTCTATCATGCAATGATTGTTGTAATTATTTTACTTTTTGTATATTAGGGTTGTACAAAATACTTATATCATAATAAATAAAATAAACTAACAAAAAAATTATACTTAATTAATAATTATACTCCATTTTTCCCGCGACTTCGTCCGCAGCCCCGTCAACGTGGCGAGATAAAATAAATACCAAAATGATCTCTGACTACCCCCTCGGGGAATATAGTTGCGAGCGTATGCAAGCATGTAACAGGAACTCAATTCTCTTAGCGCAAACATCGTTTCAAACTTTAAATTCGTCGTTGAAACATAAGCGAGCTGACAATTCGGTATTCGCTAAGGTTATGTCATGTGTCAAACTCATATAAAAACTTCGACGATCTGAAGGATGCAAGAAGGATGTTACATTTTGTGAGCTCATCGATGTTTTTGACAGCGATGTGACGCTTAGAGAATTGCACTCCTGGGGTCCTAGACAAAGACCTTGGACCTTTCGATTAGCGTTAACGACAGTAGAAAACATAAAAAATTTATGGGACTGTAGAAAAGAACGAAAACGAATAGAAAAGGCCTAGACAACATCCAGCTTTTGACAGTTGCTTTCGACAGTGAGCGTTTCATTTTGAACTCTTCTTGTAGATCAACAAGACCTTGTAGATAACGCTAGAAAATGGTGGGCGGAAAATTTGACAGCAATTTCAAATTTTCAAATTCTTTTGAAAATCGAACATGATCCAGCATATAAAAAGAAGAAAGAGTGAATGATTGAGTGAACTGAACGCCAATGATACAGCAGATTTAGCTTTTTTTTCTCTAATAAGCGATCGTCAATAATTTGTGACATTGTCTAGCATTCTGTCAATTTTCTTTCGTCGATAACGCTGTGGCGTTGACGTTTGTAGAAAAAGTAGCGTGTGCATTTTGTCTAGGCCCCCTGAACAGACACAAATCTAGTTTTAAAATAGTGTAAATTAGACGAACTGGCAACCCTGTTTTAAAAAAAAACTCCCGCAGCAGTTTTGAAAGTCTTTTACATCACAACGGTTCGAACCAAGCGCATAATTACCTATCGATATAAAAACTAAACGCACGCCATTTTAAACTGGTGCTAAATAAAAGTAGGTAACAATTGCTTGCGTGATTATTTTTTTAAAGATTTTTCCGTTTCACTGGGGACGCTCCGTTTTTGAGATGTACAAAAAAGTATTGGTTAAGGGGATATAATTCGGAGCACGCTCCATACAAACGTACTATGGTGATATTTTCAATACTAACGAATTAAATTCAATTAAATTTTGCTGAAACAATCTTGAAACAAATATCTATGCTTGTATGGAGTCAGATTGTCGTTAAAATATATAATTTCAATGCTAGGATTAATTTAAGATTTGTATGGAAATCTTTGAGGCACTGTAACTTTAAAACTATACATTTTAACGAAAATCTGACTCTACAAGGTGTTACAAAACTAAAAATAAATATTTAAAACTTTTAAGGGGGTTGTTTAGACCATCACACTGAACAACTTTCACTATGGGACCAAAATCGAAATCGCGAAAAAAAAAATCAGCTGTCCCATACATTTAGCTCGAGTAGATTTGTAGTTTAGTATGGAACATCAGAATTTTTTTTCGCGGTTTCGAAGTTGGTCCCGTAGTGAAAGTTGTTCAGTCTGATGGTCTAAACCACCCCCTTAAATGTTTATTTGTATTTTTGGAACACCTTGTATACAAGCATAGAAATTTGTTTTTAGATTGATTCTGAAAAATTTCATTGCGTTTAATTGGTTAGTATTGAAAATATCACCATAGTACGTTTGTATGGAGCGCGCTCCGAATTATATCCTCTTTAAGGTGCAAATTGGTAGCCGACCGCATGCACCTGCAGCAGTAGCAGATGACGTGACGTGCGACGAGACGACGACGTGAAGCGACGTGTCGCAACGACACGTCGCTGCGGTCATGAATCCGCATGTTTCCAACTAGTCAAATTAAGAGAAGTTTATTCCGAATGCGTAAATGCGCGCTGCATACAAACGTAGTCTGGTGATATTTTCAATACTAACCAGTTAAACTCAATGAAATTTTGCAGAAACAGTCTAGGAACAAATCTCTAAGCGTGTATCATGTCCGATTTTCGTTAAAATATACAGTTTCAATGCTAGGATGAATTTAAGATTTGTATGGAAATGTTTTAAGCACTGTAACTTTAAACTGTAAATTTTAAGGAAAAGGATAGTATTGAAAATATCACCAGACTTCGTTTGTATGGAGCGCGCCAACAGTAATATACCCTTAAACGTCAATAGCTACTCGAAAACTAAAATGTACGGAACAGCAAAAAGCTAGCCTGGCGGTAGATCCCTTTTCAATGGAGGAATCTTTCACATTTCCTCCATACATTACTCCATATATACATGGAGTGTATGGGGGTATGTATACAGGATGTAAGTTGGTACATCCACCAAAAAAACATTAACCGTTTTCATAATATCTCTGACTACACTCTCGGGGAATATAGTCGTGAGCATGGATTTTTCCCCGAGCGGGTAGTCAGAGAGATATTCTGAAACCTCAGAACATCCACGTTTCACCAGTAGAACCGAAACTCTGTCCAGTGTGACGGGGGGTGAGACCGTCACCACTTATAATGGACATCGGGTACAATACATGCCTCGAAATTGAAGCATGCAGGTTTCCTCACGATGTTTTCCTTCACCGAAAAGCCAGTGGTGTTACAAATCATACATAAATTCCGAAAAACTCATTTGTAAGAGTCGGTCTGGACGGGGATCGAACCATCGCCTCCTGCACGGCAGGCAAGGTTACTCGCCACTGGACCACCACGGGTTTTTGCTAAATTAGGTATGTTATTAATTCCTAATTTATTTTTATCACTGAATCATTCTCATTTCATTGCATTTTTATTACCCGTCTGCCCCAGAAAGAGGGTATTGCTTTTCTAATTCTGAAACATGAATAAATTGGCAACAATATCAGCTGTTTTTGTTGGCGATAGCAACTCGTAAAAGATGGCGCTTCAAAACAAAACGTCCTTGACATTCAGCTTTAAAATTGTAATGCTAGATAACTAAGTTCATTCACATTTCGGTATCTTATCTTTTTGTTTTGTCATTTTAAGGGTATACAATCAAATACAAGTCATTACAATTAAATACAAGCTCAGTCTAATAACCAGCTCCTTGTCGATCCTGGCGCAAAGGAGCCCATAATGCTATTAGTCTAGGAAAAATAAGGTTTTAGATTGCATTAAAGACACTTTAGTAAATTGTGTTTGAAATAATATTACTGTTAGTTTATAACACTTTTGTCGAAATTTCGTGGTTATATTGGCTCAGGAACCTGAGAAATACCTTAAAATCGATATAAATGTACAAAGAGCAAGCTTTTTTCGAAACATATTTCTTCCAGCATACTAGCAAAATAGACAGTTAAATAAAACAAGGCAAAAATAATGTGTACAAACAAACAGTAAATAATTTGGTTTTGAGGTTATAATTTTTGAAAACTTACAAAATATTAAATATCTACTCAAATTTACGATATTAACCGGGGATTATTATTGTTATAAATAAAACGTATTGAATGAAGCCATCCTGTACAAAATCACCAGTTATCCATTCTTTGTTCATACCTAAATTTAATGTTTAGTAAATGTCTTAATTATTCAATAATAAACAATGAAAAATCGGGGATTATTGAGAATTTATGTTTTTCAGGTATTTATCTACTATATTCCAAATTATCACCAAAAGTGCAATTAATGCAACCTTCTCCATACAAAAATCCGTAGATTTCCCCGACTATATCAGTGTTGCCACGCTGAATAGCTACGGCTAGCCTCTGCACCAGAAACGACCCGGAACGGGGGTCACAATTTCAAACTACACGCACACTTCACTTCACTTTTTAACTTTAATACACTAGTATCCAAACCAAACAGCACGTATACTTCATTCCAAATAAGGGCGACGAAATTTTCCGATTCCTATTTAGCTTTCTGGCCAATTCTGATTACCAAATGTAATTATTTTATTGGATACAGGTTACTTTCTAGATTGTTTCGGAAATAATTTCACTGACTTTAATTGGTTCGCATTGAAAATATAACCAGACTTCGTTTGTATGGAGCGCGCCAAGCACCAACAGTAATACAGGGTCCTTCTTAATATGCTGACACTTTTTAAGGGAATGATCAGACCTTCAAACTGAACAACTTTCTCTATGGGACCAACATTGAAATCGCGAAATAAAATCAGCTGTCCAATACATTTGGCTCGACGAGGTTTGCAGTTTTGTATGGAGCAGCTGATATTTTTTTCGCGATTTCAATGTTGGTCCCATAGAGGAAGCTGTTCAGTTTGACGGTCTGATCATCCCCTTATCAAAGTGTCATATTAAGAAGGACCCTGTATTACTCAAAGAGAAAATGTTGGCGCTTGGCGGGCTCCATACAAACGAAGTATGGTTATATTTTCAATACTAACCAATTAAAGTTAGTGAAATTTTTCAGAAACAATCTAGAAAGTAATCTCTATGTTTGTATGAAGTCAGATTTTCGTTAAAATGTATAGTTTTAATGTTACAGTGCCTCAAAGTTTTCCATACAAATCTTAAATTAATCCTAGCACTAAAACTGTATACTTTAACGAAAATCTGACTTCATACAAACATTGAGATTAGTTTCTAGATTGTTTGTCAAATACTATGGAGATATGGATCTTTCTATTGCTGATTTGATTTTCAAAATTCGCACTCCTGGAGTAAGATTTTTGAAAAATTCAACAGTAGAAAGATGCTCTCCATAGTAATATTGACATTTTCAACCGCTGAGTTCAAAGTATGAGTTTCAAAAATCGCACGTTTCAACTTTTCATAAATGTCAGTGTTTTTATATAGAGTCCTTCTTAATATGCTGACACTTATTTAAGGGAATGATCAGACCGTCAAACTGAACAACTTTCTCTATGGCACCAACATCGAAATCGCGAAAAATAAATCTGCTGTTCTATTAAAACTGCAAACCTAATCGAGCCAAATGTATGGGACGGCTTATTTTTTTTCGCGATTTCAATGTTGGTCCCATAGAGAAAGTTGTTCAGTTTGATGGTCTGATCATCCCCTTAAAAAAGTGTCAGCATATTAAGAAGGACCCTGTATTACTGTTGGTGCTTGGCGCGCTCCATACAAACGAAGTCTGGTTATATTTTCAATACTAACCAATGAAAGTCAGTGAAATTATTTCAGAAACAATCTAGAAAGTAATCTCTATGCTTGTATTTTGTCAGATTGTTGTTTAAATATATACAGGGTCTTCTTAATATGCTGAAAATTTTTTAAGGGGATGATCAGACCATCAAACTGAACAACTTTCTCAATGGGATCAATATCGAAATCGCCAAAAAAAGCTGTCCTAAACTTTTGGATCGAGAAGGATTGCAGTTTTGTATGGAACAGCAGATGTTTTTTTTCGTGATTTCGACGATGGTTGGAAGTTGTTCAGTTTCATGCAGCATATTAAGAAGGACCCTATACAGGTGTAAGGAGGAATCATTAACCTTAAACCACATACTCTACCCATCAAACTCAACAACTTTTACTATGGGAGCAAACCAATCAGAGCAAAAAAGATCTGTTTCGTACTAAACTACAATGCCTACTCGACTAAAATGTATGAGACAACAGATTTTTGTTTTTGTTCGGACCGGTTTGCTCCCATAGTAAAAGTTGTTCAGTTTGATGGTCTGAACCACCCCTGAATGGTTCTGAACGGTAAAAAAAAATCAACTGATATAGGGTTTTCCTCACAATGTTTTCTTTTATCTGAAAAAACTTCTATCTATTACGCCTAAACTGTTTTTGATAAACACGTAACTATCATGACTTTCACACGTGCTTTTATCGTTATCGGCAGTTATCGGTAAAAAAAATTGTTACCGTGCCATTTTTGATAAAAGACGTAATCCTTTGACTAATTATTATAAGGACTAGCCTTGCGGTAGCATTTCCCCTCTGCCACGGTATAAGCACAATTGATCTTGTGCATTTACATTCAATTTTACACCTTATCACTAAACGAGACAGCCTATAATTGCGAAATAATAACTTCGAACTTAGAACGTTTGGGGTTCACACGAGACTACTTTTCATGATTTTTAACATTCAAAATTAGAATCTAAAGTTATGGGGAATAAAATCCAAAGTTGCGGATTTCATGTTACCTCGCTCCCCGCAAAAAGTGGCAGAAATGTTTGTTAGTAGAATTACACGCGTAACCAGTCCACATATAAATAGTCAAAGACTATAACAAATCATCATCAACATCATAATTGTTTAAGCAAGTCTACTAAAGTACAATCATGACCTCATTCATTAGTCAATGTCTAAATTGAAGGCGAACCACCGTCTTTTGATTTCTTGTTCCGGTTCCGTTCATGTATAATTAATATATGTATGTCTGTCTGTACCCACGTTAAAAGGGACAAGTTTACATATATATATAGACTAAGATCCGCTGCACGTTTTCTACTCCCATATGTTTATATCTTCTAATCGTGTGGGCAGCAATCCCACGATCGTATCGGTTTTAGTCGGGTAAATCTACGGATTTTTGTATGGAGAAGGTTGCATTAATTACACTTATGGTGTAGTTAATAGTTAATATAGTAGATAAATACATGAAAAACATAAATTCTCAATAATCCCCGATTTTTTATTGTGTATTATTGAATAATTAAGACATTTACAAAACATTAAATTTAGGTATAAACAAAAAATGGAAAACTGGTGATTTTGTACAGGATGGCTTCATTTAAAACGTTTTACTTATAACAATAATAATCCCCGGTTAATATCGTAAATTTGAGTAGATGTTTAATATTTTTAAGTCTTCAAAAATTTTAACCTCAAAACTAAATTATTTACTGTTTGTTTGTACACATTAAATTTGCCTTGTGATAATTAATTCTTTTGCTAGTATGCTGGAAGAAATATCTTTCGAAATAAGCTTGCCCTTTGTACATATCGATATTAAGGTATTTCTCAGGATCCTGAGCCAATATAACCACGAAATCTCGACAAAAATGTCATAAACTAACAGTAATATTATTTCAAACACATTTTACTCAAGTCTCTTTAATGCAATCTCAAACATTATTTTTCCTAGAGTATTTCCCATTTTATTACATTCAGAGGGTAAGAACGAGAGAGTGTATCCGTGTAAACTTATGAATATAGGGTCCCTTATATGCCGACGGTTTGTTGAGGGGTTGAACAAACTGAACAACTTTTATTAAGGGAGCGAACCTGAAATTGCAAAAAAACGGCTGTTTCGTACATTTAGGTCGGGGCTATGCAGTTTAGTATGGAACAATCGATATTTTTAATCGTGATTTCGATTTTGGTCCCTTAAAGAAAGTTGTTCAGTTTAATGCGGAATTATTCATCGTATAGATTTGAAATTCCGAGCGGAATACTGGAGGGGGCAAAATCCCATACAAATATTCGGAATAATGGTCTGATCAACCCTTAAAAAACTGTCAGGACCATGTATAAAGGGTCCAACTTAATATGCTGACAGTTTTGTAGGAGGATGATCAGACCATCAAACTGAACAACTTTCTCTATGGGACCGACATTGAAATCGGCTGTCCCATACATTTGACTCGAGTAGGTTTGCAGTTTTGTATGGAACAGCTGATTTTTTTGTTGAGATTTCGATGTTGGTGCCATAAAGAAAGTTGTTCAGTTTGACGGTCTGATCATTCCCTTAAAAAAGTGTCAGCATATTAAGAAGGACCCTTTATAGACAAAATTTTTGAAAAGCTACGTTATATCTTCACGTCCCAAAATACCGCAGTGTCTCAAAACGAAAGTCTTCGATCAGTGTGTGTTGCCAGTGATGAACAGAGACGTGGTCGCTCACTCAAGGCCTTATAAAAATGCTGAAATGCACCCAAAGGGCAATGGAGAGGATAGCTCGGAGTGTCCCTGCGAGATCGAATCAGAAATGAAGAGATCCACAGAAGAACCAGAGTAGCTGACATAGCCCAAAGAATTGCTAAACTAAAGTGGCAGTGGGCGGGACACATTGCTCGCAGAACCGTTGGCCGATGGGGCTGAAGAGGTCTCGAGTGGCGACCCTATATTAATCTGTTAATTAATCTGTTTACATTTATATTTCTAATACTATGTTGGCTGTATTCGAATTTATTCATTCATGTTTAGGCAGTGAAAACCTCATTGTTTATAGATCCTTAACAAATAGGATTGTCACCTTTAGGCCTGTCGAAACTGCCCTTTAAGAGCCCGATTGCAAAAATTTTATTCATTGTTAAATATGCACAGAATGGGTTCCACAAGATCGTTGCCGATGTTGTGGAAGACTAAAGAGAAGATGGAGCGATGACTTTATTACCTTCCTGAAGGTTTGGCTAAAGATTACTCTGCTAGCTCTAGTGAAAGTTGTTGTCATAATCATAATAATTATGTATTGCATAATCATGATGGTTTAAACAGAGGTCGATCTGGTTCGAAGTAGGTGGTCTGATCAATAGCTGTAACTATCACATATCAACAACGTGTTAATGAATAAGCGCGAAACTAGATAGTTTGTTTAGAATCGAGAGTCGAATCGATTTTCTCAAGGTTTCAACGTAGGTAACATTTTACAAAATATTTATTCTTTTGTATATTTTTAATATTCTCGATGTTAACCCACTATATACACGGGCACACTCAATGTATCCATTTAGTATAGAATATACAACGTGTTAATGAATTAACGCAAAACTAGAAAGTAGTTTGTTTAGAATCGAGAGCAGAATCGAATTATCATGGTTTCAACATAGGTATTTTTTTTCAAAATATTAAATAATTTGTTTGTAAAATTTAAAATTTACTGAACTCGATCTCAACCAACCGCAAGGGCACTCTCACCCAACTTACTACCGAAACAAGATTCTTAAAATGTGTCCATGAGCACGTTAGCGCTTTCATTCATTGCTGAAATGATAACAAATCATTTTTGCCTCAAAACTTAAAATGCGAATTACTTTAAACTTTAACTATCAAATATCAAGTATGCGACTGTGAATGGAACTGACGAAAGGGGTCGCCCTAGACGTAAGTATGCAGACCAAATTGGCAGCTTACTTAAGAAGGGTCAGATCAAATGTACCTGAAACCGACGAGCGTGTATAAAACTACTTATGACTGTGGAAGAGGCAAAAGAGGTATGTCAGGATCGTAGCCGATGGCGATCAATTGTTCTCTGCCTACCCCAATGGGACACAGTCGTGAGTATATGTCTGTATGTAAACAATTAAAGTCAATGAAATTTTTCAGAAACAATCTAGAATCTAATCTCTATGTTTGTATGAAGTCAGATTTTCGTTAAACTATACAAAGAGATTAGTTTTTTACCAGACTTCGTTTGACAACATTTCATTTTAAGAAAGGTACCAAAATAAGAAAACCATTTAGAGATTATGTGATTCAAAGCTTATAATCTATCTAAATATAATATATCTAAATTATCCGATTTTTCGATCCATTATTCCTCGAGTTATTTGAAAAATACTGAAAAATATAATAGAGGTTGAATGAGATTTTATTCCTTTGCCTGCTTGGCTTTTCTA
Source organism: Agonopterix alstromeriana (assembly GCA_963924505.1). NCBI lineage: Eukaryota > Metazoa > Arthropoda > Insecta > Lepidoptera > Depressariidae > Agonopterix > Agonopterix alstromeriana. Next base: position 7,520,368 of record OZ004689.1, on the reverse strand, counting down.
TTGTATTTGACATTTTTTATTTTTTAATGTTATTGCGGCCAAGGTATCTTAGCCATAAATCCTTTGTTTTTCAGAAAATTTAATAGGTAGTAAATTAAAAATAGAAATATCGATCAAAAATAAAATCGGAAAAATACATATCTCTTATTTTTTAACCTATTTTAATATTTTTTATTAAAAAAAGGTGGTTAAAAAAAATGTTAAGTTGTCAAATATGTTCCTTTTTTAATTTTATCCAGATCACGTCAAATTTCTTTCGCCTACTTATCGTTGGTTATAAAACTGGTAAGCTCGCTATCATCACGCCACTGGTGTACAATGAACGCCAAACAACCGACACGACTGCGACACCGTCGACGATCATGCGCACACAACGTGCTGTCTAGCGTGTTCTGTAGGGTAACCATGGGTTGGTCGTAGTTTTGGGACAAAAATTGATTTGACGTGTGAGCTTTGGTCTTGGCCGATCCTGATGTATACCTCTCTCGGTTTATATAGGGTGAAATTTATATCATTAGCATCCTTTCAAACTATGAGTCTACCCATCAAACTGAACAACTTTGAAGCAAACCGATAAGACAAACAAAAATCTAAAGTAGAATAAAATACAAAATAATCATTCAATTACACAAAAATTCTGCTATTTAAAACCAAATGACGCGTTTTTACATCATGAAACTAATTTCTTATTCGTAGCATGAAACCATAAAAATTAAACAAAACGTGACTCTAAGATAAACATAAACATTATTAGATATTCGTCGTGGGCTCGATTCTCACGGGGGACACCTAGGACATGTCACTTTGTGCGTTTTTCCCCAGTTGGTTATGACACTGCAGGATGAATAACCCGATTGTCTGAAAATAAAGATGATTCCGTGCTTCGATTGATCCCGGCTACTATCTCTGGTGGCAGTAGTCGTTACATAAAAACCAAGTCAGAGGCCGTAAGGCGGTCTGAAAAAACTCTGACACCAGGGCTAAGAAGAAGTTTAGAAAACAACCCAATTTATCTTCCTCAGACTCTCACAGCTTTCGACCCTGTATGAAATTAGCCAGTGTTTGTGTAACATACTTAACACAAATAAAATTATGTTGTAAAATACTAAAATTAATGTGTTACATTTTCACGAATCGTGGAAATCGTAAACCTCAAAAGTTACTGAAAAACAACGTTATTTTTAGAATTTTAATTCGAACCGCTCAAAGTACCCATAAATTAGTTCTCATAAACAGCTCATTAAATCAAACATTTTCGAACCTAATAAAAGACCTATAACGTTTAAAAATTACTAGGTCAACATCATAAAACGCTATTCCCAACCCTGACCGAAATCCAGGAAATTCTTGAAAACGCAGTCACTCTACAAAATACATTATCAGACGCGTGGCCGGCGCCAGCGCAGCTATATAAACCCGCTGCGCGATGCAATCCGTTTAGTTCATCAACAACCGCGTTGGAGTAAACACGTGATTAATTGTTCCAGAATGTGTGCTGCGATCGACATGCTCGCGTCAGAGCAATTATTCTACGGCCACAGTCCACCGGCCGGCTTCCTGACAGACTACACGCCAGCCGTACGAAGACCTACAAAGCTGACTTCAAGAGGCATATCAGCACCATGTCTATCTACACTCAAACCAATCCAGCTAACTTTAAAATCCGCCCCAAGATCTTGCATAAGAATGCCAACAGAAAGAAAGAAGAAGCATGTCGTTTTCGCTGATGACAGAGGCTTAGCCCTAGAACAAGTGAAGATAATGACTGAGCCATCTCATTTACCACCTTATTGGGCTTTGAAGATCGTCGCCAGTCCGACTTTGGAGCGAAAACCGCCGCCTATCCAAGTGGATTTATGGGAGACCAGATTCGTCCAACCAGCGTCCGATTACGTTGAATTTCGACGGCGTATTACAGAAGATTGCGTGGCATTGGAGAATGTTATAGTGAAACAGAATGAAGGAGCTATCGACGGGACTGTAAAAGTTAAAAACATGGATTTCTCCAAAGTGGTCTTCGTCAGATCAACGTCTGATGGGTGGAGAACTAGCGAGGATACGTACTGTGCTTTCGTTGAATCTGGACCTTTGGGAGCCAACGGAGTTTCTCTATACGATACCTTCGGATTTAGATTGCCTTTACCTATCCATTCGAGACGGCTAGATTTCTGCATCTGTTTCCAATGCAAAGGGTCTGAATATTGGGACAGTAATTACAGAAAGAATTATACCATAGAAAAGTCTTCAGTGAAAAATGTACCCGCGATAGCATGCGCAAGAATAAACTACGGAAACTCATGGAAAGCGAAAAGTGACCTTAATGGAAGCACGCCTTATTGGTGAAGGAATCCTGGACTGATCGATTTCCGCTGTGATTTTAGTGCCATAATACTGTGTTAGTGCCAAAAAGTTGTCAGTGGCTAGTTGGATTAGTGCTCGAAATTGGATGACATTCTTTTACCTATAACTTAAACGGTAAAGTTCCATTTTGTATTATTAATTTCAGCATAAATTTACATATAAATTTCTGAATTTTAATCAGGTAGGTCTGTTAATGAGTCATTTATTTGACTAGCTTTTGGTGATCGGTGTGACGGTGAAATTATGTTATCGATATTTAGGCACTGATCAGATGACAAATTGATCCGGTCTTAATCTATTCCGACTGCAAAAAGGTCGCCATCTGCACATCGCCTTTTTTGTATTTCTGAACCAAACGACGTGGTTACTTGGGTAAACATTCCTAGATGAAATGAGAGTAAAGTGCAAGCACTTGCATGCTACAGTTTTAGAGGTATTTAATGAACAACGACGAAAAAATTCAATATTCTTTATTTGCATACCAACATACAAAAATAACAGAATGTAACAAAAAGAAGGGTAGAAGTGGAGGTCTTTAAAACAGACAGTTTTTCATTACAAATATACGGGTCTTACTTGCCTCCATAAAACCGTAGAGGACTGTGGTGGAGTATAACATACACCTAATTGTAATCAGTGAGAGGAGGAACTTTCCTTGCTTTGGGATCCTACAGGGAACTAAATTTTTAGTTATTGTGAGCAAAGCGAACCTAAAATCTGTCAGTAGGTACCACAGAAGAGAGAACCCACAGAAATGGCGTGTGGACTATTTAATTCGACTGACAATTTTATCTTCATAAGTTTTTTGACGTCCCGATAGCACAGTCTGTAGTGAACCTGCCTGCTGTGTCGAGGGTCGCGGGTTCGAATCCCGTAAGGGACAAATATTTGTATGATGAATATAAATATTTGTACCCGAGTCATGGATATTTGTATCTATATATGTATTCTATATAGTTGTCTAGTCATCATAACACAAGTCCAGGCTAGATTCTGGTACTTTAAATGTGACTAGATAATTTGTGTGACAATGTCCAAGATATGTATTTATGACTGAATCTTCATAATATTGGCATAGTGACTTATGACCTTTTGTTGAACGAATTGTATGAACAAATATGGCATAGCGCACATATCTGTGGCACGCTGATTGCACCTGCATGTTACTTCTGTTGGCAAAGCCATGTTCTCTGTTCTGCGGGTATAACGACTTGACTGTAACCAGGAGCCCGATTGCGCTAAGTTAAATATCTAAGTTCTATTCTTATCCAATTTGAGTTCTAATCACATTGCAATCCAATTACTATTCAACTGTACTGAATTCCGTATCGCGCTAAACTGCCAGCCCTTAACGTCTGAGCGATCTGTCTAGAAGCTTTAATGGCTGTCAAGAGCAGTACCGTGATTAGCGCAATACCAAAAGGTGTTAAAAGTTATGGTTCGTACGTAGTCCAGTCACGGTTCAGACACCGAATATTTACCGCGATTGCAGCCCATGGCTCTGTTACTCATACTGATAGAGCGATACAGAGTAAATAGGGTCTGTGAACATTCCAACTTGAATACAACTAACTATGTACCAGATTTAATTTGCTTTATACATATTGTGTAACTACAAAATACGATCACTACTAAAACGGCAGTGACTTTTTAATCATTAAATTTTGCTTCTTAGTATTTTGTTACCGCTAAACCATACAACTATAGTCCTGCCTCCGTGGTCTAGTGGTTAAGGGCATTGGGCTCTTGACAAGGACGTCGTGGCTTCCATTCCCACGGGGGACACCTAGTGATATGTCACTTTGTGCATTTGTCCCCAGTTGGCTAGGACATTGCAGGCTGAATCACCTGATTGTCTGAAAAGAAAGATAATTCCATGCTTAGGATGGCACGTTAAGCCGTTGGCTATATAAAAACCACGTCAGAGGCCGTAAGGCGGTCTGAAAAAACTCTGACATTAGGGCTTGCTGCCCACACGATAAGAAGACTATAGTCCTGGGGTGCAGGTATGATCCCGTTTTCCTGCCATACTAAATTGCTACACGTAACGCAATGTAAAAACTATTAAAGCTCCTATTGTAGACAAAGATAAAGGTAAACAGAAAAACCGTTTAGATGGCGTTATGTTTCGCTTCTGGGTAACTGAGTAGTGACAGATAATTGGACCATACTTGCACCCTAAGACTATAGTTGTATCAATTTCTCACAATGGATATTATGCTCGTAGAAACACAATATTACTGAAATTATGTCCAGTAGTCATAAATAAATAAATTATCGATCTTATATCTGGATTACCTATCACCTGTCACCGTAATCCGGGCTAGATTCTGGTACTATACGTGGGACTAGATGGTCTGTGTAAAAATGACGAATATATTTAATGAATGGTATTAAGTGAATTAAAAAAATCGTTGAATTATAACCGAAACAGTGTTGCCAATGCCAATTGTTTGGCGGCCGTGTACATTAGGTAAAAAAACCGTGTTTATATGGAAAAAGACCACCGGTGAGCCGTGTCACTGCCTAAAAAAAGGAAACACTTTTCAACATTAGCCAAATAGCGCTGTTTTACGGTTTTTAACATTAATTAAAAGCTTGCAAATTTTCGCTATTTGTTTGGAAAAAAAATAACAACAATTTTTAATAGATTAATAATTTAAACTTATTATTCCCGGTACAAATCTCGAATATTTAGTAGAATTTTGGAAAAGCCGTAGAATCTGCTACGGCCACAGGGTGCAGCCGCAGGCCGTGGATTTTGTGATTTTTTGGCCTGAAACCCGTCGAACACTGTAATTGCTGTAGCATTCGCAACACTGAACTGAAAACTTACACAATATCTGTAGGGTTAAATTACTGTAGGGCTATTATGTAATTTTTCGGTGACGTATTATGGACTGTACAAGCTAATTTTAAGTAATAGTTTGTTTCTGTGATCATCATAATCCACTGTCTGAAATTAATCAACTAAATAAGAATAAACAGAATCGCTAAAAACTGCCGAAACATCATGTTGACTGGATACCGATTGAATCTGGTAGTTACACAATAAGAAATATTTGTGACCCAAGTTTTTTCCATATTACCTAAACTTAGAATATTTTAAACTGTCGAAAGAACTATAAGAAGAATGTCAATGACATTGGCAAAAGCAACGTCTTTGGCATTGAAGTCCCTCCATTTGCATATAAATAGTAAGGAAATTACGCGACTTCGAGACTAATCAGCCCCCGCGATTATTGGAGGTTTTGGGAGACGGCCAGAAACGAATATCTATTTTAGTTTAGATTTCTGACGTCTGCATAAATATTGTTTTTATTAGACGCGTGTTGAAAGATTTGTTGCAAATTATTTTATGTTTATTTCGTGTTTTAAAACACACAATAAACCAAGGCTGCAATCGCGGTAAATATTCGGTGATTGAACCGTGATTGGAATACGTACGAACCATAACTTTTGACACATTTGGTATTGCGCTAATCGCGGTACTGCTCTTGACAGCCGTTAGAGCCGTTTTGACAGATCGCTCACACGTTAAGGGCTGTCAGTTACATAGAGTTTAGGGCGATGCTGAAATCAGCACAATTGAATGGATTGCAATGTGATTAGAACTGAAATTGGATAAGAAAAGAACTTCCATATTTTAAACTTGCTCCTGGTGGATTTTGTATGGCTAGGATAAAAAGTTTATGAACATTTTAGAACCTTATTCTCATAAATAATTAATAGGTGACAAATGTTTATTTACTTTTGATGCCGACCGTACGAGGTGATAGCAAAAAAATGCATACTTACATCTAAAAATATTTACAAAATTGATGTCGGTATATTTGTCTAAAGTTACTAGACTACCATGGAACTTTAATGGGTTGCTGTGTGTCTGAAAAAAGGGTCAAGGGGGCATATCTATTCTCCATTCAAAATAGCAACGAAATTTTGAGGCTATTTTGCATTACAGAAACAGAGATTTGAAACACTTCCTCCCACTTATTCTTAGAACAGCTTTAGTAACGTCCAAGATATGTCGGATAGTATATGTATCCAATAAATTAATTACATTTGGTAATCAGAATTGGCCAGAAAGCTAAATAGGAATCGGAAAATCTCGAAGTCCTTATTTGGAATGAAGTATAGTGTAATATAAACATAACTTTTCTCTTAAAAAATATTAGGTTATTTAACCACATGACGCAAATGTAATCAGTTGAAGCTTTGAGTTCATAAACCAATAATGTGTAACAAAATTAACAATGTGAGGAAAATTACAAAAAAAACAATGAATGAATTCGAAATGTGACGTCAAAATAACTAGTCATAAAGAGAATTTTTTTAGTCACTCTCTCTGAAACATTCCTTCTGAATTCTTCATATTTTCAGGACCAAATTACGCGCTAAAACTATTTAATGGGACCAAATGTATGGATGTATGGATAGTTTCAGATTATCTCTGACTACCCACTTGGGGAATATAGTCGTGAGGTTATGCTTATACTATGCAAATATATGGGATAGAACAGCTGATTTTTTCCCGTGATTTTAATATTATTCTCTTAGAGGAAGTTTTTTATTTGGATGGTCTTGAGTGCGATTTTTGAAACTCATTCGTTGAACTCAGCAGTTGAAAATGTCAAAATTACTATGGAGATAATATGCATCTTTCTACTGCTGATTTTATATGCTGCTGATGTAACTTCAGGAGTGCGATTTTTGAAAGTCAAATCAGCAGTAGAAAGATGCATATCTTCATAGTAATTTTGACATTTTCAACTGTTGAGTTCAACGAATGAGTTTCAAAAATCGCACTCCTGGTTATCATCATCAGCTTTTATACTCCCCATTGCATGGACCTCTCATTGATAAGGGTTAGGGGGAGCGTGTTATACTCCACCACATTGTATCCACAGCGGGGTTTGATGGTTATCTCATGTCCAGGTAAAACATTTAAAAAATGCAAAGATATTTTTAAAATAGTGAATTTGAAAAATATTAACGATTCTGGTGTCGAAACTCTGTCTGTGATTGTATACTTGAGCTATTGAGCATTTGCTATGGTGAAAATTGTAATTTGTTTTCGGAAATAGTGTCATCTATTGGAGTCAAATATATCAAAGAATAATGTTTTTTTTTAAGATCTCTTGAAGTAGGTCATTAAAATAACAAGTTTTTTAAATAATATCTTTAAAAAGGACATATTATATGAAAAACATTTATGTAAAGTCATATCATATAGGATCCTTCTTAATATGCTGATACTTTTTAAGGGGATGATCAGACCATCAAACTGAACAACTTTTTCTATGGGACCAAGATCGAAATCGCGAAAAAAAAATCAGCTGTTCCATACTAAACTGAAATCTTATTCGACCCAATTGTATATCATCATGGGACAGCAGATTTTTTTCGCGATTTCGACATTGGTCCCGTAGAGAAAGTTGTTCAGTTTGATGGTATAATCATCCTCTGAAAAAACTGTCAGCATATTTAGACCCTGTATATTTTTTGTTGCTGTATGTTTTGGTGTGCAAATAAAGAGTATTTATGTTATGTTATTCTTATTATAATAATCATAAAACATAGTCATTTTATGAATCTGTGAAACACACAACCATTAAATGTATTAAAATATATAAAAATTATTATCTAGTCAATCATAATTGCTAGTATAAAAATAAAAACATAAATAACATATTTATTTATTTTTAAAATTGTTTAAAACATATTTTAAATCGGAGATTCGTAAAATGATTGTTGATGATAAATTCTAGTGCCAAGAAAAATTGCTCAAAACGGAGAATGTTTACAGAAAACGTGCTAGTTATTGCTTAAAACTATAGTAAAAGATTTTTTTATTGTCATAAGAAGTAGATGTCAATCAAGAAAAATAATTCTAAACATTTTTTAAGACATTCACACAACTTTTTTTTCCGCAAAAAAATGTTTTGTGTGTAAAATGTAAATATTTCTTATATTGAATTAAATGTTATTTTATATGTTTTTTATATTCCAATGAAAATGATCGATGTATGTTAGTAATTTATACGAATAATGAATGAGTAATTATTTAATTATAATTATTTAGATAGACAATTATTAAGGGGTTGTAAATTTTAATTAAGGCTCTAACAGTAGTGACACAATTTTTTTTTGATTTCTTTGAAATTAAATAAAATGAAATGTTTTGTGTCTTTATGATATAAATAATTCATTCATAAAATATGATTTGTAGGTAGCTATAAATATTATAATTATTATGAATAAGTGGTTCTAGTGTCGCTAATGTTAGCACCTTAACTATGAATGTTTTTTTAATGAAAGAACTGATTAATTGTATTGTATATTTTTTAGTTTACGAATAAATGTTATGATTTTATATTTTAAATGAAATATAATGATTTTTCTACGCAATTGTTTCTCTTAATAACTCTTGTCCCATTTATAGACATACTAAACTCAAAGTTTGTACACACGGCGACACATCAAGCTATACAAAACCAATATAAGCTGACCGCGCGACGTTATACGGTATTCAAATTATGCGTGGTTCAGCTTATATTGGTTTTGTATAGCTTGATGTGTCGCCGTGTGTACACAATCGGTTATCGGTTAACCGGTTACTTTATTGATGATATTTATTAAAACAATAAAATAGTAAAAGCACTAGAAACCTACTCAGTCTAAATTAATTCGATGTTGTCTTCATAGTGAGTTGTTCAGTTTGATGGTCTAACTAAACCATCCCTTTAAATATTACTGAGAGTGTTCCTAGTAGAATATACAGGGTGAAATTGATATCATTAGCATCCGTTTAAACTAAGAGTCTACCCATCAAACTGAACAACTTTTAGTATGCGAGCAAACAGACAAAAAAATCAGCTGTTCCATACTAAACTGCAATGCCTACTCAACTGATCGGTTTGCTCTCATAGTAAAAGTTGTTCAGTTTGATGGGTAGATTCTTAGTTTAAACGGATGCTAATGATATCAATTTCACCCTGTATATTCTACTAGGAACACTCTCAGTAATATTTAAAGGGTTGGTTTAGTTAGACCATCAAACTGAACAACTCACTATCAACATCGAATTTAATTTAGACTGAGTAGATTTCTAGTGCTTTTACTATTTTATTGTTTTAATAAATATCATCAATAAAGTTGTTCAGTTTGTCGGTCTGATTATCCCCTTTGAAAAGAGTCAGCATATTAAGAAGAACCCTATACAGGGTGTAAGTGATAGCCTAGCAAATACTGAAACGGTGAACTCAGACCATCAAACTGAACAACTTTCGCTATGGAGTCTACCTCAGGAAACGCGAAAAAAATCAGCTGTCCCATACAAAACTGCTGTACGCACGGCGACAGATCAACCTACCCATAGTTGGACCTTATGTTCATGAACATAGAGTTCAACAATGGGTAGGTTGATCTGTCGCCGTGTGTACTCACCCTACTCAAATGTATGGGACAGCAGATTTTTTTTTAAGAGGATATAATTCGGAGTGCGCTCCATACAAACGTACTATGGTGATATTTTCAATACTAACCAATTAAACTCAATGAAAATTTTCAGAATCTATCTAAAAACAAATTTCTATACTTCTATAGAATCCGATTTTAATTAAAATGCATAGTTTTACAGTTACAGTGCCGCAAAGATTTCCATATAAATCATAAATTAATCCTAGCATTGAAACTGTATATTTTAACGAAAATCGGACTCCATACAAGCATAGATAATTTGTATCAAGATTGTTTCAGCAAAATTTCATTGACTTTAATTGGTTATTATTGAAAATATCACCATAGTACGTTTGTATGGAGCGCGCTCCGAATTATATCCCCTTAAGGGATTGTTTTTGATCAAGAACAAGAAGAGATTGAGGATTGCGGAGCCTCGTGGCAGGCAAAAACGCGACGCGCGAACAACACGCGAGACAAGTGCTCGGCTTTGACTATTTATATGTGGACTGGTTACGCGTGTAATTCTACTATCAAACATTTCTGCCACTTTTTGCGGGGGGCGAGGTAACATGAAATGCGCAACTTTGGATTTTATTCCCCATAACTTTAGATTCTAATTTTGAATGTTAAAAATCATGAAAAGTAGTCTCGTGTGAACCCCAAACGTTCTTAGTTCGAAATTATTATTTCGCAATTATAGGCTGTCTCGTTTAGTGATAAGGTGTGAAATTGAATGTAAATGCACAAGATCAATTGTGCTTATACCGTGGCAGAGGGGAAATGCTACCGCAACGCTAGTCCTTATAATAATTAGTCAAAGGTGCTCGGGTCTGAACCTGCAACATGACTCCATTGTAAGTACTTATACATCACTTGTTTACTCATATTTAGGCAGGTGCCAACAGCGTGATATTTATAAACTAAAATAGATATAGTGTTGACCTGTTTATCGCATGTCATTTTGTTTTGAAAACAACAATTACTAGAGTTAATCGCTGTCGTATGTATGTGACACATCATATCACAGATAATGTACTTCCTATCCTATCTACATTATAAAACGTGTTAATGATTAAACTCAAACCTAGAAAGTTGTTTGTTTAGAATCTAGAGCAGAATCGAATTATCATGGGTTCAACTTAGGTTTTTTTTTTTAATAATTTGTCCGCCAACGCCAGCCGCTTTTGAGACTGGAGGCCCTTGGGGGGTCGATGCCAAGGACTTTGTTAGAGAGATAGGGCAGCGAATGAGGACTTAGGGGGGAACCACGCTTGGGAACCTTTCTGGTACAGAGAATTTCTTTGGCCATCCAGAGGGGCAATGTGGCCAGTATCTTTGGGACCTTTGACCCGGGGTTGCGAAGGGCAGTGCCTTTGGATTAGTTAGTGATAGTCTGACGAAGCTTGCATGCGGATTTTATCTTGTGTGCTGCCATTGACGAAGCTTGTAGCGGATATAGATGTATGTGATTAAGTTTTGACGAAGCCTGCGTTGCGGATTAGATTATTTTTTTGGTATATTGCTTTGAATTTAAATAAACTTGTTTTTTTTTTATAATTTGTAAAATTTAAAATTTACTGAACTCGATCTCAACCCACCGCACAGGTACACTCACCCGACTTACTACCAAAACATGATTCATATATGAGCACGTTAGCGGTTTCATTCATTGCTGAAATGATAACAAATCATTTTTGCCTTAAAACGCCTGAAACGACGTCAGCGTAAAACGAACTTTATTTAATTGTGATTGTACTATTTATGTAAGTTCATTTCTGCTCTAATCAAACTTTACAAAATATCAATATCTTTTTTTAAAATCAATTCTCGTGTTTCTATTATTCACCGTTTAGTAGTTCCAAGCGTTTATCGATAAAGACGGAGGTTACATTGGGTTATTTCTATCGAGAAAATGTCTCTTAATCGTGTTTTGGCTCTAATCAAAACTTCAATTATATGTTCAATTTCCACATATCCGCAAATCATACTCCTACTGTTAGTAATTCATGATATATGACGCTTTGAAGAATCCTATTTTTTTCACATATCCTCTTAAAATGCGAATAACTTAAAATTTTTACCATCTAAATAATGATGTTATTGTTTCAATCGATTTATTTCGTTATAAATCAGTTGGGGTGTATGAGGTTTTGCGCTTATTCATTAACACGTTATATAGTTTTCTTAGATTCTTTATTGTACACAAAAACCAAATAATAATCAAACATTACAATAAATCATGGTGTACAAAGGCGAGCTTAACTCTATAAGAGTTTTCTTCCAGCAATCCGTTGAGTGAGAGAAAAACTAATGTGTGTGGGTAAAATCATTGTGCACACAAATAAAGATCTACTTAAGAGAAGTTTATCCCGAATGCGTAAATGCGCGCTGCATACAAATCTAGAATCTATAAATTAAGGGAATATAATTCGAAGCGTGCTCCATCCATACAAACGAAGTCTGGTGATATTTTAAATACTAACTAATTAAAGTCAATGAACTTTTTCTGAAACAATCTAGAAACTAATCTCTATTCTTGTATGAAGTCAGATTTTCGTTAAAATGTATAGTTTTAAAGTTACAGTGCCTCAATAATTGCCATACAAATCTTAAATTAATCCTAGCATTAAAACTGAAAACTGTATATTTTAACGAAAATCTGACTTCATACAAGCATAGAGATTATACAGTTTCTAGATTGTTTCTGAAAAATTGCATTGACTTGGTCAGTATTGAAAATATCACGAAACTTCGTTTGTATGTAGCACGCATTTACACATTCGGAATAAACTTAACTTAATCTCTGTTGGTATGAAGTCCGATTTTCATTAAAATATAGTGTTAAAATATAGTGCTAGTATTAATTTAAGATTTGTATGGAAATCTTTCAGGCACTGTAATTTTAAAACTATTGGTAAATTTTAACGTAAATCTGACTTCATACAAACATAGAGATTAGTTTCTAGATTGTTTATGAAAAATTTCATTTGTTTAACTGTTTATACTTTTTATGTTGTTTATACTTTAATTGTTTAGTATTGAAAATATCACCAGACTTCGTTTGTATGGAGCGCGCTCCGAATTATATTTCCTTAAATTTGAGGTACTAAAAGGTATATTAATGTATGTAAAAATCTCAGATAGTAGTAAGTATTGACAATGTTACACTATGTAATTGAATATTGAATTTATGTAATTGTACTTTGTATATTTTGTTTTGTTTAAAAGAAGTGTGTTGTAGAGTTTCTGGCCGCATCTTCTCTACAACGGAACACCTTCCGACGCGGTGGTAGAGTCAAAAATGACGTCAGAAAATCCATGTGATATTATTTTGAATTTAGAGTATGAGTACAAACCACAGAACATTATAAGAGGGGTTAGAAATGCATAGTATCGCTTTTGCGTCGAAAACGGCTGTCGCCACTTTTCTTCCCGCTCACGCTGCTACAATTACTCATGCCCTCTCGCTCGCAATACGCCGCGCGCCTTATGGTGTTATGCAAATCATTGCATAACCTGTGGCGACACGTTCCTCGCCTACTTTGCACTTCTAACCCCTCTTATAATGTTCTGTGGTACAAACTAATATAACACAACATTACCTCAAGGAAAAAGACAGAAATACAATCTTGAATATCCCCAATGAAAAGAAACACTGAAATGGACGTGATAACCTCCGCCAGCTATAAGGTCATTGTTAAATAAATTTCGTACTATTTATAAGTTCTTTCAACTCTGAAGAATTCAAGGTCATAGCGACTATATCTGGGCGAGATGAGCAAAGAGGACAAGGCTTATTTATCTTCTACTTGTGGTGCCATCTTTTATCGGAGGTTGGCTATCATTCAGGCTACTTGGGTGAGGTGGTTCACATATACGACGTGTTAATGAAATAAGCGCAAAACCTCATACACCCCAACTGATTTATAACAAAATAGTTAGATTAAAACAATAATTTCATTATTTTGATAGTAAAATTATAAGTTATTAGCATTTTAAGTTTTCAGGCAAAAATGATTTGTTATCATCTCGGCAATAAATGAAAGCGCTAGCGTGCTCGTGGATACATTTTAAGAATCTTGTTATGGTAGTAAATAGGGTGAGTGTGCCTAGGCGGTAGGTTGAGATCGAGTTCAGTAAATTTTAAATTTTACAAACCAATTATTTAGTATTTTGTAAAAAAATACCTATGTTGAAAACATTATAATTCGATTCTGCTCTCGATTCTAAACAAACTACTTTCTAGTTTTGCGTTAATTCGTTAACACGTTGTATAGGGTCCTTCTTAATATGCTGACACTTTTTTAAGAGGATGATCAGACCATCAAACTGAACAACTTTCTCAATGTCACCAACATCGAAATCGCGAAAAAAATCGGCTGTGCCATACAAAACTGCTAACCTACTCGAGCCAAATGTATGGGACAGCTGATTTTTTTTTCGATTTCGATGTTGGTCGCATAGAGAAAGTTGGTCAGTTTGATGGTCTGATCATCCCCTTCAAAAAGTGTCAGCATATTTAGAAGCCACAAGCCAGGAAGTACTGTAGTATGTGTACCTATCTACTTTTTAGGGTTCCGTAACCGGGACAACGGGACCCTTTGACTAAGCCTACGTTGTCCGTCCGTCCGTCCGTCCTACCTATTTAGGGCAGTAACTTTTGAACCGTAATAGCTATACGGTTGAAATTTTACTTAAGGTGTTATTAAGGGGCACCTAATACAGGAAACTAGTTTTTATCGACGTTTTTCTTCTCGCTCTATCGTAAAAACGGTAATACATACAAGCGTCTAACTTGGTGTGATTATAGAACAAACTCAAAACTAGATATATCAACAATAGATAGTCAAATATTTCTAAGCAGTTCAAATTTTCAATAATTTCTTTACACATAACTAATCAAAAATATATGAATGCCTAGAACATCAAATATATCTACGCAGTCAGGGTGATCATAAACATTGAAGCAGTTTTGGAAATTAACTGAAAAGAGAAAAACAAGCTTTATAATCACTAATAAGCTATAACAGCTTTAATTGAGCTAATATAATTTGAATGTTATTAGGTAGGTATCGCAAACGGAGACACAGACGATTTTTGGTTGGTTATAGGTTTGTCCCCGCCTGCAATACCTACCTAATAACATTCAAATTATATTAGCTCAATTAAAGTTGTTATAGCTGATTAGTGATTATAGAGCTTGTTTTTCTCTTTTCAGTTAATAGGTTTTTTATGCAGTCGGGTTTTTTGTTTATCTTAATAATTTAGTTTATTTCATACTTTTTAGTCTTGTGTCGAAACGGTAACATAAAAGTACTACAATATATATATATTTTTGGAATCGTCAGATCACTAGCATTTGATACCCATATTGTAATTTTAACGACAAAAAAATTGTTTATTCTCTCTTTTTTATTTCGCAGACGCCATATTAAAATAATATAGCCTATGTCACTCTCACAATTTTTACGAATCTAATGACACCTCATACGTTAAAATCCATCAAGCCGTTTAGGCTGTAGGCCGTGCCAAAGAAATAGACATACAAACATACATACATACATACATACGCTCGAAAAACATACCCTCCTTCTGGCGCAGTCGGGTAAAAAGACCTCCGTCCTCCGTTTTGGAGAAAGAGATCCGTTGTTATAAATTTCAATTTTAAATAGAAATGATTGAATATCAGCTGTTCAGATATTTATGACAAAATACACGTTTAATTATATAGTATAGGTATAGTTAGGTAACATTTACTGTAAAGAATTTATTGAAAATTAGCGCTGCTCAGAAATATTTGAACACCTTGTATACGATATTGAGTATGTGCGAAGTGGTGATGGGAACTGACAAATCGACCGCAGCGCCCGGGGTGGCAGAAATGTGTACTTTTGTAGGACAAGCAGTGTAAAATATGCTTGAATCTATGCAAATCCACACACTAACTCGACACGAAATCTCCAAAACTGAAAGACTACAAACTTAGAATTTTGCATGGAAGTTTCTATTGACATTTATGTGCTCACTAAAAAGGGTTTTTTGAAATTTTATCTCCAAAGGTGTGAAAACCGGGATAAATATTTGTACGGAAATTGGCACTGCAATTATCGTGGATTCTAGCAAATAGGTATTTTAAAATTTGTAATATCGATGTTGCTAATTTCTTTAGTTTTTACATTATTTTATCATTAAATTAACAAACTTTTAACTAACAATGTTACTTGAAATAATTCACGGCGGTCCGACACCGCTAGGGGCGCTTGTGTCGTGCACATAGCCAATATCTGATGGCGTCTGTACAACGTGCCTAGGTACAAAATGTATTAATTGGGCGATTTTGTCTTCGATTTGTCAGGAATTTAGAAATGAACTCTCAAAAGGCACAATAAAATAAAATTTATTTCGTAAAATATATTAATTATGTAGAAACATTATTTCAACTAAATACAACTATAATATTTATTTATATATTACAATATAATAATAAACGATAAATAAAACAAATATTTAGCTATGTTTTATATAATGTTAACTAATAACAGTTAAATTGAGAGCCTATGTAGGTTATTATAACTGTGAAATTAATATCACACGAAATAATCATATTTTTTCGAAAGAATTATAACTAAATGGTTCGATAGATAGCGTTGATGCGAGATGGATGTGGAATCAGGAGCACAGAATAGGTATATAGTTCTACATACAGAACGGCCACTCCCCGCCCCTCTCTGACTTCAGATACCCCACCTCACCTCACACTTTCTGGGGAAACTTGAGGGGAGCCAAAGATAAAAAAAAAGAGTCGTGAAATTTTAATTTTTTCTTTAAAGTTAGGGTTTTCTCTCCTAAGAAAGTTTTCTTGTAGTCTTTAATGCTTCTGGTGCTGCCCTTATAGTATAAGAGATAAGAGGAATTTCGGTAACCATCAGTTGCAAGGCTGATTCAGTATTCATAGGGTGTAGAGCATCTCTGTGATGGGGATGGACCAGGTCTGCCTGCGTAACTCCAGTCGGTTTAGGAGTTGAAGCCGTTCAAAGATCTGGTATGATTGCAAAAAATTATTATGCATGAATATGCAGGTATTATTGTAATATGCACTGTAGCTACGTGAACAGTACAAAAACAGACATGGTCTATCAGTTGGTTTACGAGATACAGCCGTTCTAAGATCGGAACTTTGAATGGCTGTATCTCCTAAACCGACTGACAGAATATGACAGTTTTTGTACTGTTCACAGAGCTACATATAATATCTAAAAATATCCTATGACCAGCCTTGCAGCTGATCGTTCATTTGTTACAGACCTTTGAACGGCTGTAACTCCTAAACCGACTGGAGTTATGCAGGCAGACCTGGCCCATCCCCATCACAGAGATGCTCTACACCCTATGAGTACTGAATCAGCCTTGCAGCTGATGGTTACCAAAATTCCTCTTATCTCTTATACTATTATGTGCTCAGAAATAATCATACTTCAGGAGTGCGATTTTTGAAAGTCAAATCAGCAGTATAAAGATGCATATCTCCATAGTAATATTGACATTTTAAGCACAATTTATCTTGTGTATTTACATTAAATTTTACACCTTATCACTAAACGAGACAGCCTATAATTGCGAAATAATAACTTCGAACTTAGAAAGTTTGGGGTTCACACGAGACTACTTTTCATGATTTTTTAACATTCAAAATTAGAATCTAAAGTTATGGGGAATAAAATCCAAAGTTGCGGATTTCATGTTACCTCGCCCCCCGCAAAAAGTGACAGAAATGTTTGTTAGTAGTACACGCGTAACCAGTCCACATATAAATAGTCAAAGGCTGTTAGCTATACAGGGTGGAAAGTTAAGATGGTAGCACAAAGGGTAGCTACCAGAAGCATTATAGCTACAAGAAAAAGATCTAGGGGGAGAAACCCTCACTTTTGGAGTATTTCACTTCGGCATTCACAAAATTTGGAAAAAAATTTGCCATCGAGAATAACTGAATTTATACGAATCTTTTTTTTATCCCATTCTATTCTGTTTCTGATAAGGAACATAAGTCTCTATGGGGTCAACCTATGTCATGGTATTGGAACTCTCAGAAAACGCAAAATTAAATTTCCATAGTTACATTTAGTAGGAAAATATCAATATCAACTAACAGTTTTAAAGTTTTCAGGGGAGGTTCAGACCAAAGTTAAAGTCAAAGTCAGATTTGTTCTCATAGTTTTTTTTTTTTTTTTTTTTCTTAATTAATGGCCGGTTGCAAGCGTCTAGCGCAGCAATTCTGCCAATGTCAAGTAGTTTATAATCTCAAGTGATTGTTTTATGGTTAAAACACAAAAGAGCTTCACAAAATGGCGGAGCCACGTGCAAGCCTAAGAGAGGCCACCACGCACGCGTCCACCCTCCGTCAGACTTGCAGCGCGACTCGTTCTCATAGTAAAAGTAGTTCAGTTTGATGGTCTGAACCAGGCATTTGACAGCTTTAGTTCCGATATAGCCGTTGTGGCGCAGAAGTCACATTTTCCCTCATGAAACGTATTGTAAATTAAAACTATTGAATTAATGTTTCCCTGTTTGGTCAGAACATCAATTAATCAAATATTATAATAATTAATATAATTATATTGTAATGGGGTAGACATCAATTTAATGTTGATTTTTACATGAATAAAATAACATTCAAATAACTATAATTATATAATATGTTTAGTAAGTACAATTTTAAACTTTTTTGAAAATATTTTGTGTAAAACCAGCTACATAAATATTTATATTTCGAATTAAAAATAAATAAAGTTTTTGGAAGAAAAATGCAGAATAGCACGGGTCTTGAACCCGCAACCTTTCAATCTGGGGCTTGGTTTCTTCCAATTAAGTTACCGACACACTGTCGATATCTTCTGAATCTTTCAACTACTATACAGGGTCCTTCTTAATATGCTGACACTTTTTTAAGGGGATGATCAGACCGTCAAACTGAATAACTTTCTCTACGGCACCAACATCGAAATCGCGATAAAAAATCAGCTATCCCATACATTTAGCTGATTTTTTTTTCGCGAGATCGCTGTTGGTGACGTAGAGAAAGTTGTTCAGTTTGACGGTCTGATCATCCCTTCAAAAAAGTGTCAGCATATTAAGAAGGACCCTGCATACTGTAAAATCAAACTTGATAAACTCATAAATTTGAAAAGTCAATAAAAATCCTAATTAGTTACAAAAATTATAATCAAATTTGGCAAAATATACTAGATTAAAAAAATATTTTCAAAAAAGCGCTTACGTCGTTTATTATTTAGAGGTACATTTAAATAGTATAAAATTCTTTTTTTAATTTTTATATCCAACTTGCGATAAATATAATGCCATTTTTAAAACATTGAACCGACTAGATCTAATTATTAACATATAATAATTATTATTATTCATTAATATATTTTAATATTATTTATTCATATTTATTAATATAATTTAATATTAAAATCTCACTATTTGTTCTCGAATCACGATCGAAGTGATTTTAAAATATTAAGTTTTTAAAGTATAATTTCATTTCAAATGAAAAGGTATCTTTTGGTGCTGGTTGCTGTAAGAATATTATTTCAGGAAGAGTGGAGGAAAGGTCTAACTCAAGGTAAAGCAGTCGCTGAAGCATCTTCTTCATCTGGTTCCTCGCCCAGAGGCCGCGCAAGACCAAAATGTGATGTGGGCAAATTGAGGTTCGCGAGGCCCCATGGTTTGATCGCAGGTCAAAATGAAGGTACCAATAAAAAAACTCCGAGCTCGAAATCGGTATTAATCTTAGAAGAATTATAATTATATAGACCCGCCTCGCCTTAGCATTTCCCCTCTGCCAACGTGCAAGATCAAAAGATCTTACGCATTTACATTCAATTTTATACCTTATCACTAAACGCGACAGCCTATAATTGCGGAACAATAATTTCGAACTTATGACGTTTGGGGTTCACACGACACTGTTTTTCATGATTTTTAACATTAGAATCTAAACTAATGGAATAAAATTAAAAGTTGCGTATCTCGTGCTACCTCGCCCCCCGCAAAAAGTGGCAGAAAAGTTTATTAGTAGAATTACACGCGTAACTTGTCCTCATATAAGTAGTCTAAGGTATTAATTAATATATGAATAAACAAATAGGGTCCTTCTTAATATGCTGACACTTTTTTAAGGGGATGATCAGACCGTCAAACTGAAAAACTTTCTCTATGGCACCAACATCGAAATCGCGAAAAAAAAAATCAACTGTTTCATACAAAACTGCAAACCTACTCCAGCCAAATGTATGGGACAGCTGTTTTTTTTCGTGAGTTCGATGTTGGTGCCATGGAGAAAGTTGTTCAGATTAACGTCTGATCATCGCCTTAAAAAAGTGTCAGCATATTAAGAAGGACCCTGTATATACGCTTACTAACAGAGCGCTGTCAGCTTTTGGAGCGAGCGAAGCGAGCTCGATATTTTTAGCAACATGCTTTGCCTGCGGCCAGAACTCAGATAGTGTACGAATGAAGTTTGCAGTGCAATAATTATCCTAGAGCGAGCGAAGCAATCTTGAAATTTTCAGCACTGATTCGCCTGTGGCCAGAACTGTGGCTTTTAATGGACTTAGCTAATTATTTTTGAGTTTGAAGAAGCGCGAGGCCCTCGGACCGCGAGGCCGTGTGCGGTCGCCCACACCGCCCACGCCTTCCGCCGCCTCTGTCCTCTCCATTACTGGAGGTTGGCAGTCAGCTCTTCATATCCCTGTCTATCTCTCGCCAAACGAAACAGCTCTCCGAAGCTGGCGATGTCTGTCCACTCTATCAGGTTGGCAAGCAACGACATTCGTGGCCTACAACGCTTCTTTTGCCCTCTACTTTACCTATTATTGTCCGGAGCAGCTGGTATCACTCTTTCCCTAAGAGGAAGGATCTCCATAGAGTCCGCATAAATTTACGATTGTAGTTGGTCTCTTTTGTCTTATGACGTACCTTTAATAGTAGAAGGAGATGGAACTATAGATATTTGTTTATGCGGCTGTCCACTTTTTTTTGAGCTAGTGTGTGTGAAAAGTGAAAGTAAACATAAGGCTATATGTCACTTGGTGCCTTTTGTCCATACTACTTGAAACCACACACTCAAACCTAAACGTCAAAAAAGTGGACACTTTACAATTGGTATGGCTCACTCTAGTCTTAAAGAGAGATCCTTCCTCCTAGCTCTTTCCTCAAGATATGAGCAAGGTAAGCGACTTTGACGGAAATTTATGAAAGAAGGAAGAACATTACCGACCTCCAAGGAGTATTTTCATGTTTCACCGCTTGTATGCTTCTTGTATGGCAGTCTGTACTCCAGGTATATGCAATATTTATGCCGCCTTCCTGATGACATACTAATGACAAGACCAAAGAGATTATACCTAAAGGCATAGAGTGAGCCATACCAATTGTAAAGTGTCCACTTTTTTTGACGTTTAGGTTTGAGCGTGTGGTGTCAAATAGTATGGACAAAAGGCACCAAGTGACATATGACCTTATGTTTACGGTCACTTTTCACACACACTAGCTCAAAAAAAAGTGGACAGCCGCATAAACAAATATCTATAGTTCCGTCTCCTTCTACTATTAAAGGTACGTCATAAGACAAAAGAGACTAACTACAATCGTAAATTTATGCGGACTCTATGGAGATACTTCCTCTGGGGACAGACAATACCTATTTCCAGCTTCATGGACTCGACAGACGAAAGGGATGAACACCATAGAGGTACCTTTTCAATATGAAATAAAAAATTTAAGGAGCTTCCATAATTTGTCTGATCTTATAATCGACACTGCCCCCTTAAATATGTTTTATAGGTTATATTTATTGTGATACGCTCTTTTTTTGTAAAACATTGTATTTTTTTCAATTACGTGTTCTATACAAAATTCTAAAAAAGAAAAACATTGACGTAGAAAGATTTTTTCTATATAACATATCATTCTAATTTCCTATGGTTTTTTGGAAATGTTTTTAATGTATTTTACTAATAAATAAATAATTTATAGCCTGTAGGATCCCACTGTAGGGCAAAGGCCCTAGACAAAGGAAAGTTTGTAGTTAATCAAACATCATGTGTTGTTCGTGTTGATCATCATTGTTGTTGTTTGTTTTCTTCTCTTCTTCTTTATTCTTCAGATCGACCGTGTAACCCGTTGTACGGGTCAAATGTACGTGCCTTCCGAAGCACGGAGGCGAAATCGTGAACCATCCAAAGAAAAGACGGCCTGTTTTGTGCACAGAAATTCCGCTACGTCACAAAGTCTCCGACCATGCATGTATCAATAGTTTCTTCTTTATTTTCATTACCGTCTCCAATTTTGTCACCTTCCATATTGTCATTCCTGTCATCAACTTTTTCATTATCAGCTTGAATATCTTCTACATCAAAAGAAGACGGCCTGTTTTGTACACAGAAATTCTGCTTCGACGCAAAGTTTTCTACCATGCATGTATTAAACAGTTACGTCTTCAATAGTTTCTTCTTTATTTTCATTACTGTCTCCAATTTTGTCATTCCCTTCCATATCGTCATTGTCATTTCTTCCATCAACTTTTTCAGTATCAGCTTGAATATCTTCTACATCATCAAGGCTAGCCTGTCCAGCTTTAAATTCTGATTGTTCGCTACTGGATTCTGTATCTAAAAAGATTTTCTTCTGACATTTTTTGTCATTCTCCTCGTTCTCCTCAATCATTTCTAAACGAGATTTTGAGAAAAATTTGTGTAGAGATTCCATTTTATCTAAAACTCTTTCAGTTTTTTCTGATATCGATGTTAGCGTCGTATCTTCGGTCATACAAGCGGAATCGATTCTTCTCGATAAATCTGAATTCGAATCGGATATTTCGGTTGTAGAAGTCGATTTATCTACTCTAACAACTTTAGGCTTCGTAATCGTACTCGGTGGTAGATCTGGTATTAGTCTCAAATCGAATAAGCTTATAGAAGATCTTTTTATTGGACTTAAATCGAATTCCGAATCGTCGAATCTCAATTGTATTTTATACACAATGTACTCTATTAATTCTTCTGCAAGTCCTGTGACGTAAACCAATTTATCTTCTGTAATTTTTTTATCTAATTCTTTAGAGGAAGGTTCCTCTTCTTCTAGAATATCTGATAGTTCAACACTATAAGGTAAGTACTGCATATATTGCATTGACGGTTTTGTATATGCATTATAATTCTCTATATCCTCCTCTTCGCTCATAGTATCATTGTCTTGAACCTTTTTGATTTCAGTAACTCTCTTAACTGCCTTTTCGAATATATCTTCTAAATCTTGTTTTATATGACTCAAGTCGACAACAGTTTCAGAAATACGTCTTGACTTATCCGAGTGTAGATCATCACCTCTATCAATGACGGTATCTTGAGTTTGAGTCAATGTTGAGTCGGATTTCGTTTTGCTCATATCACTAAAAGTTTCAAGTTTACTTATAGTGATATCTGATTTAGATTTCTCTGATAACGACGGGGTAATCGATATAGATTTGAAAGGATCATTGAACTTTTCTTTACTGCTGTAATTATCCATATATTTCATTAGCATTTCTACTAGAGTTTCATTCCCTTCGTCGACAGGCGTTTCGTCGATATAAGACAGGTCTTTTACATTTATATTTGATTCAGATAGACTTATGCCTTTATTAAAGTCCGGTTCGTGGTTAATTTCTATAATAGGTTTAGGTGACCTGGGTGATCTATCTTCTGCTCCGAAAAGGAATTCCATTAGCGTTATTTTTTTATGATCTTTCTTATTCAAAGCTTCTTCATTCATACAGCCAGTTGTAGCTAAAAATTCAATTAGAGTTTCCATTTTATGTTCCAATTCCGTGTTAACCTGAGTCGGTATATAATCTTTTATCTCTTCTATAGGACTAGATTCACTTTTGAAGCAACTGCCTCCGCTGCCTTTGCGATCTTCTTTCTGACTTCTAACTATAGTAAAAAAGAAGTCAATTAGATTAGCTATTCTTCTCTCACCGTCTTCTTCTTCTGAGCTTGTTAGGTCGGATTCTTCTTTGACTAAAGGGCATCGTTTTTCGTCAAATTTCTTGGCGAAAACCGTTTCTTGGATGACTTGGAGTAGGTCTTTAGCTAGTTTTACAGGTGATTTTGTTTCTGTGGTGTTGATGGGTTCGTAGGTGCCGGGTGCGGATCTTCTGCGTTCTTTTTCTCTGTCGACGCGGAATATGTCCCAGAGGGAACCTAGTTCGGAGGATAGGGACGCTCGGTGATTGGCTAAACGGCTTCCAAGGCGGCGGAAGACCTGGAATAGTACATATAAGATTAGAGGAAGTGTCGTAAACTCACAATGTATGTACTGTCTGTATGAACTATTCAGAGTGTAAGGAAAAGTATCATTAACCTTTAAACCACATTCTCTACCTGTCAAACTGAACAACTTCTACTATGGGAGCAAAGAATAATTATTATCATTATTTATTTAATATGTATTTTTTAGTGTTCAATACTGATTTATTAGTTAAATGTGGACACTATGCCCGCCTCACTTTGTATACTCTCTCTCTGTCACGGGTTTGCTGAGAGAAATCTCTTTAGAGATAAGCTCGCCCTTTCTAATTGTCTATTATGTTGTTTTCATATACAACGTGTTAATGAATAAGCGCAAAACCTCATACACCCCAACTGATTTATAACAATATAATTCGATTGAAACAATAATTTCAAAATTTGTTAGTTAAAATTTAAAGTTATTCGCATTTAAAGTTTTCAGACAAAAATGATTTGTTATCATTTCAGCAATGAATGAAAGCGCTAGCGTGCTCGTGGATTCATTTTAAGAATCTTGTTTCGGTAGTAAGTAGGGTGAGTGTGCCTAAGCGGTGGGTTGAGATCGAGTTCAGTAAATTTTAAATTTTACAAACAAATTATTTAATATTTTGAATGATAATGATAAACGATTCTGCTCTCAATTCTAAACAAACTACTTTCTAGTTTTGCGTTAATTCATTAACACGTTTTATATTTCCGTGTGTACAATAAAGATTTAAATAAATAAAATAATTAAAGAAAATATCAACTGTCAACTTTAAGAAAAATATCAACTGTCTATAGGACATATGGGACAGTTGATATTTTTTTGTTCTAACAGGTTTGCTCCCATAGTAAAAGTTGTTCAGATTGATGGGTGGAGTATGTGGTTTAAAGGTATATTACACTCTGTATAATTCTACCTATTCTGTGATGTAGTACTAGATACTCTTTCTTATAATGTGCCCAAGCAGTGGTTGATATATTAATTATTGAATAGTTATTTACCTGCCACACTCAGGACCTCCAGGCCCGCAGTTTCCTGAGCGAGACCCGCTTGAAGCGCGCCACCTGCGCTGCGAGAGCCTCCGCGCCCAGCGACCCGCCTGATTCCCCCTCCGAGTGCACCTGACGTGTGGAACAAGGATGTTATTTTAAAGCATAGCATATGCTCACGACTATATTCCCCGAGGGAGTAGTCAGATATATTCTGAAACCTCAGAACATCCACGTTTCACCAGTAGTACCGAAACTCTGTCCAGTGTGACGGGGGGTGAGCCCGTCGCCACTTATAATGGACAGTGGGTACAATACATGCCTCGAAATTGAAGCATGCATGCATTATTTTATAGATTGGCTGATTTTCGGGTGGCCGTGACCACAACCTTTTTTGAGGGCTGGATCCGCGACTGTTGCTTTTTTTTTTATCTTGGACATTGTCACACAAATTATCTAGTCACATTTAAAGTACCAGAATCTAGCCTGGACTTGTATTATGATGACTAGGCATGGCGTGGCATGTTGCTGAATGGTACTGTATAAATTTGACGACGCGTGTTGCTGAAGCAGATTTTGTTTTAATTAAGATGGTTGACGACGCATGTTGCTGAAGTGAATTATGTGAGTAATTTTAAATTTAATTTTCATTTCAATAAAATGTGATGACTAGACAACGATATAGAATACATAAATAGATACAAACGTCCATGACTCGGGTACAAATATTCATATTCATCATACAAGTATTTGTCCTTTACGGGATTCGAACCCGCGACCCTCGGCACAGCAGGCAGGTTCACTACCGTCTGTGCTATCGGGCCGTCTTGCTTACGGGAGTATAGTTTATTGTGGGTCGGAGATCGTCCGCCAAGAGTAAGAGACCTTGTCCTAGATAACAATAGCTTATATTGGCTATGTGCGAAGTGGTGATGGGAACTGACCAATCGATCGCAGCGCCCGGGGTGGCAGAAATGTGTACTTTTGTTGGTCAAGCTATGTAAAATATGCTTGAATCTATGCAAATCCACACACTAACTTAACACGAAATCTCCAAAAATTGTAAAGACTACAAACTTAAAATTTGGCATCTATACTTCATTCAAAATAGCAACGAAATGTTAAGGCTATTTTGCATTACAGAAACATATATTTGAAACACTTCCTCTCACTTATTCTTAGAACAGCTTTAGTATCGTTCAAGATATGTCGGATAGTATATGTATTCAATAAATTAATTACATTTGGTAATGGCCAGAAAGCTAAATAGGAATCGGAAAATCTCGTCGTCCTTATTTGGAATGAAGTATATATACGCCACTTATAATGGACAGTGGGTACAATACATGCCTAGAAATTGAAGCATGCAGGTTTCCTCACTATGTTTTCCTTCACCGACAAGCCTGTGGTGTTAAAAATCGTACATAAATTCCGAAAAACTCATTGGTACGAGTCGGCCTGGACGGGGATCGAACCATCGCCTCCTGCACGGTAAGCCAGGTTACTCGCCACTGGACCACCACGACTATAAGGTCTAACAAAATTAGGTGAAACTATTTTAAGGGGATGATCAGACCATCAAATCGCCATCAAATCGCATTTCGCCCTTTGTACATGTTTTCTCAACTTTGTATATTATTATGTCTTTGTGTACAATAAAGTGTTATAATAATAATAATAATAAGGGGCCTCTACGTGTTGGACCTGTGTCCCCACGCAAGCCTTCCAAAAGGTCCGGGCTCCGGCCCGTGAAATACCGTAAGAGATACAATAATAATAATAATCAAACTGAACAACTTTCTCTATGGGACCAATATCAAAATCGCGAAAAAAAAATCTGCGGTCCCATACATTTAGGTCGAGTAGTTTTGCAATTGTTTTTTTTTCGTGATTTCGATATTGGTCCCATAGAGAAAGTTGTTCAATTTGATGGTCTGATCATCCCCTTAAAATAGTTTCAGCTAATTTTATTAGACCTTATATATTTATTCAATAACAATTTTAATTGTGTTTGAAACATAAACTCAATATTTTTGAACTATGTTAAAAATACAAATTATGTCTAAGAGCCCAAAAAACTATTTAAAAATGCTTAGAAGATGCTAAGTTATAAATAAATTTCAGTTAAAACTCGACTAAAATACACTGCAGTGACTTAAGGGCCTATGTCGAAAAATAATTGAAGCGAAATGGGCGTGTGATAGCTTATATTACTGCCTGAAGCGAGAGAAAGAGATGGGGCGGCGCGCGCGCGCGTGAACCGACGCCAGCATAAAACAAACTTTATTTAATTGTAAAGTTCAATTCTGCTCTAATCAACATTTATAAAAAATCAATCTCTTTTTTTTAAATCAAGCCTCTTGTTTCTAATATTCACCGTTTAGCACTTCCAAGCGTTTATCAATAAAGACGGAGGCTACTTTGGCTTGTTTTTCTATCGAGAAAATGTGTCTTAATCGTGTTTTGGCTCTAATCAAAACTTCAATTATATGTTCAATTTACACATATCCGCAAATCATACTCCTACTGTTAGTAATTCATGAGATATGATGCTTTGAAGAATCCTATTTTTTTCACATAGCCTCTTAAACGAACTCACCTCTCTGGAAGCGGTGCGTTTCTGCATGTAAGCTCTCATGTCCTTGTCAGAGTGCCCTTTCGACCGTCCTATGCCTTTCCCTAGCGGTGTAGTTGAGACTCTCCTGAAAAATATAAACACATTTATATTTGACTGCCCACTGGACGCGGGTTTGAATCCCGCAAGGGGCAAATGATTCAATTCGTATCCGTATCTGCGATTAGAATAATCTCCCGCGTGCTTCAATTTCGAGGCATGTATTGTACCCACTGTCCATTACAAGGCGACGGGCTCACCCCCCGTCACACTGGACAGAGTTTCGGTACTACTGGTGAAACGTGGATGTTCTGAGGATTCAGAATATCACTGACTACCCCCTCGGGGAATATAGTCGTGAGCATATACTACTACTACTACTCTGTGTGCTTCCTGTGTTCATTGTCTAGTCATCTATACTTCATTCCATATAAGGACGAAAAGATTTTACGATTCCTATTTTGATTTCTGGCCAATTCTGATTAGCAAAAATAATTTATTTGTCAGAAAGATATACTATCAGACATATTTATTTTTTCTAACTACGACTAAAACTCTTGGCAATAATTAAATTCGGTATGTCAAGTTTTTTTGTTTTCATTTTATATTTTTACGGTCAGAAGACATAATTTTATGAAACCAATTTAATTTTTATTGCGATTCATCGAGTTAATTTATATAAATTTAATTTTTAAGTTACTTACTTCGATCTAAATGCAAAAATGGTGGAGAAAAAATAATTTGAACTCCATGGAGAAAAACTACTTACTGCTTTATTTAAAAAAAATCCTGCCTTATCTTTCTAACCCTATGCTGGAAACAGAAACGGCAATTTCAAATGTCAAATACTGTCATTGTGAATGTATTTTTTTTCCATAATGGCCAGATATTATAAGTTGATTTTAAGTTTACCAAGGAGTTCACAGGTTTTACATTCACTTCACTGGAAAAACGAAGTTATTTTGTTAAAAATATCTGTAATCCTTTCATTTTAAAATCTCTGACAGAGAAAATATTATTGTTGAGAGAATTATCTCGCAATGGATACCCTAGTAATACTGCCACGAGGCTCCGAAATCCTCAATCTCTTCTTGTTCTTGATCAAAAACAATCCCTGAGATTGTGATAGATACTCCCACAAACTACTTGACATTGGCGGTAATGAAGTGCTAACGCACAAGCAGACACATACACACACATATGCTCACGACTATATTCCCCGAGGGGGTAGTCAGAGATATTTTGAAACCTCAGAACATCCACGTTTCACCAGTAGTACCGAAACTCTGTCCAGACGGGGAGTGAGCCCGTCGCAACTTAAAATGGACAGTAGGTGCAATACATTCCTCGAAATTGAAGCATGCAGGATTCCTCACGATGTTTTCCTTCACCGAAAAGCCAGTGGTGTTAAAAATCGTACATAAATTTCGAAAAACTCATTGGTACGAGTCGGCCTGGAAAGGGATCGAACCATCGCCTCCTGCACGGCAGGCAAGGTTACTCGCCACTGGACCATCACGGCTAACGCACAAGCAAGAGTCCATTAATTATAAACAAAAAAAAGGTTAAACCTGCAATGCGTAGGATCGCTGTAAGCCGCTTGTACCGGAGGTTTCCCTTCCACCACAGTGTCCGTGAATCCAAAAGCCGTAGTACCTAGAACAAAAGGTTCAAATTAGAATGACAATATTGTCACATACGTTTGAAACATTGCATTTTGTAACACAGGAAGGATCTCCATAGAGTCCGCATAAATTTACGATTGTAGTTAGTCTCTTTTGTCTTATGACGTACCTTTAATAGTAGAAGGAGATGGAACTATAGATATTTGTTTATGCGGCTGTCCACTTTTTTTTGAGCTAGTGTGTGTGAAAGTGACCGTAAACATAAGGCCATATGTCACTTGGTCCTCTTTTGTCCATACTACTCTTTAACTAATTATTATAAGGACTAGCCTTGCGGTAGCATTTCCCCTCTGCCACGGTATAAGCACAATGTGTGTGAAAAGTGACCGTAAACATAAGGCCATATGTCACTTGGTGCCTTTTGTCCATACTACTTGACACCACACACTCAAACCTAAACGTCAAAAAAAGTGGACACTTTACAATTGGTATGGCTCACTCTAGTCTTAAAGAGAGATCCTTCCTCTTAGGGGTGGCCAAACTTCACACGTTGCGCAGTCTACATTAAAATTATAGATATACCTGACAGTCTACCTTCAACCGCAATAGGTTAGCAACTTTGAGCTTACACAATGGACGAAAACCGAATTTATTGATTCTACATGTACGCCATGTTAGCTTAATCATGTTAAAGATGGAAAAAGTCAGAGCGGGATTCGAACCCACGATCTGCCTATCCGGGGCATGCTCCACTCCAACAGAGCTGTCGGCATCCTCCGGTCGTGGGTCGAATCCCACTCACCGCGGGACTTTTTCAATCTTTAATTTAATGTACGAAAAGCTTAAAATATTATAAAACTATTATTAAGGGTGTAGGTAAGTGACAGCCTAGCAAATACTGAAACGGTGAACTCAGACCATCAAACTGAACAACTTTCACTATGGAACGTACATCAGGAAACGCGAAAAAAATCCCCATACATTTGAGTCGGGTAGGTATAGCAGTTTTGTATGGGACAGCTGATTTTTTTTCGCGTTTCCTGAGGCAGGCTCCATAGTGAAAGTTGTTCAGTTTGATGGTCTCAGTTCACCGTTTCAGTATTGGCTAGGCTTCACTTACACTGGGTCCAACTTAATATGCTGACAGTTTTTTAAGAGGAAGACAAGATCATCAAACTGAACAACTTTCTTTGAGGGACCAACATTGAAATCGCAACAAAAAAATCTGCCGTCCAAATTGGCTTGAGTTTGTTTGCAATTTGGAATGGAACAGCTGATTTTTTTTTGCGATTTCGATGTTGGTGCCATAGCGAAAGTAGTTCAGTTTGACGGTCTGATCTTCCCCTTAAAAAGTGTCAGCATATTAGAAAGGACCCTATATATTTTTTCTTGAACATCTATACGTGTTAATGAATTAACGCAAAACTAGAAAGTAGTTTGTTTAGAATCGAGAGCAGAATCAAATTATCATGTTTTCAATATAGGTAATTTTTTCAAAATATTAAATATATTGTTTGGAAAATTTAAAATTTACTGAACTCGATCTCAACCCACTGCACGGGTACACTCACCCTACTTACTACCAAAACAAGATTCTTAAAATGTATCCATGAGCATGTTGGCGCTTTCATTCATTGCTGAAATGATAACAAATCATTTTTGCCTGAAAACTTAAAATGCGAATAACTTTAAATTTGGACTATCAAAATAATGAAATTATTATTTCAATCAAATTATTTTGTTATAAATCAGTTGGGGTGTATGAGGTTTTGCGCTTATTCATTAACACGTTGTATATTATAAGTATAGCACAAGGCCTGTGACCTGCAGTGGGACGACTATAGGCTGATGATGACAGGGTTCCACGATAGAACACTTACCGGTGATAGCGCCTCTGGTCATGCTAAGGCCCCTCTGTATCCGCGCGATGGCGGCCCTGTGTCGCGGGAGGGGCCCCGTACTGCCTTTCTCTTGGAGCACGAACCTGCCGAGGGTCTTCCAGCTTGCCTGCAACAACAATCAAAATATACTCTATTTCCTGCCATTACTACCTGGTTCCCCAGGATGGTCACAGGTGGACAGAAATTGCACACAACAGAGAGGATTGGAGAATGAATTTAGCGTTATGTTCGTCTTTGACTATTTATATGTGGACTGGTTACGCGTGTAATTCTACTGACAAACATTTCTGCCACTTTTTGCGGGGGGCGAGGTAACATAAAATCCGCAACTTTGGATTTTATTCCCCATAACTTTATATTCTAATTTTGAATGTTAAAAATCATGAAAAGTAGTCTCGTGTGAACCCCAAACGTTCTAAGTTCGAAGTTATTATTTCGCAATTATAGGCTGTCTCGTTTAGTGATAAGGTGTAAAATTTAATGTAAATGCACAAGATCAATTGTGCTTATACCGTGGCAGAGGGGAAATGCTACCGCAAGGCTAGTCCTTATAATAATTAGTCAAAGTCGAACGTTTTTTATTCACTGAAAAGACGCAATTTCATGTAGTCAAATCCAACGGGTCTGATTCTGCATTCCCTTGCTCGGCTCTCCTAAAGTCTCCCCAGAAAGTGTGAGGTGAGGTGGGGTATCTGAATTCAGAGGGGTGAGGGGAGTGGCCGTTCTGTATATAGAACTATATACTTTTACCTATTCTGTGGTAACAGCTATGGATCGAGCGAAGCAAGCTCGAAATTTTTAGCAACACTTTCTTTGCTGTGGCCAGAACTTTGTAGGATTATGTATAGGTACAGTAATTTTAAAACAGAAACTTAGAGCGAACGAAGCGAGCTCGACTTTCTCTGCTCTACGAATTGGTTATAGGCAGAGCTCAATCAATTTACACAGGGTGTAAGTGACATACGTACATACATAAACTTACGCCTTTTTCCCAGAGGGGTAGGCAGAAACTATAGATCTCCACTTTGGGCGGTTCTGACACACCTCTCTTGCTTCCTCTAAGTCCATACATCTTTTCATACATTCCCTTCGATTTCGGCTACTTTTAACCTGACATTTTTTAATTACGTCCCTGTAAGTGACAGCCTAGCAAATACTGAAACGGTGATCGCAGACCATTAAATTGAACAACATTCACTATGGAGCATACTTCAAGAAACGCGAAAAAAGTCTGCTGTCCCATACAAAATTGCTGTACCTAACCGACTAAAATGTATGAGACAGATGATTATTTTTTTCGCGTTTCCTGAGGTAGGTTCTATAGTGAAAGTTGATCAGTTTGATCGTCTGAGTTCACCGTTTCAGTATTTGCTGGCTGTCAATTACACCCTGTATTTTTCCCGAATTTGCCGCCCGTAGTAAAATGCCGCCCGAGGCATTTGGGCCCCTCGCTACGCTTGCGTACCCCATTCATCTCTTTTAGCCGTCATTTCAGCGCTCACTCCTTTCTACTTAAGGGTATATTACTGTTGGCGCGGTCCATACAAACTAAGTCTGGTGATATTTTCAATACTAACTAATTAAATTCAATGATATTTTGCAGAAACAATCTAGAAACAAATCTCTATGCTTGTATCGTGCCAGATTTTCCTTAAAATGTACAGTTTTAAAGTTACAGTGCCTCAAAGATTTTCATACAAATTTTAAATTAACTCTAGAATTGAAATTGTATATTTTAACGAAAATCGGACAAGATACAAGCATAGAGATTTGTTTCTAGACTGTTTCTGCAAAATTTCATTGTTTATAATTGGTTAGTATTAAAAATATCACCAGACTTCGTTTGTATGCAGCGCGCATTTACGCATTCGGAATAAACTTCTCTTAAGTCAACAAACCATTGTCATATAAATACCTGTGCGGTGTAGACCACCTCATCATCAGCCAGGGCTCTCTGCTGGGGACCAGCTCCCGCCCTGCCTCCCCACTCCAACTCCTCTACCAGAACAAACCTGCGAACACGAGAAATGCTTTCTATAAGGTGTAACAAAACACGGTACAATACATACACAATATTTAAATGGGTGGTTTTGACTAACAAAATAAACAACTTTCAGTCGAAAAAAAAACGAAAAATATTGACTCTCCCAAAGTCAAAGTCAAGTCAAAGTCAATATAATTTATTCAATATAGGAGCTTGCAGCACACTTATCAAACGTCAAATCTTTTTTTAAAGCTACCACCGCGTCGGAACGTGTTGTCGCTGTAGAGAAGATCCGGCCAGGAACTCTTCAACATAACACGACTTAATAACTATTACAATATAAATTCTTAAGCTAAAGTTATGTATACAATAATACATAGTCTATTTAATAAAATAATTGATACTATACAGTAAAGTAAATAAACTATAAGCTAGTGACCTCAGACCCAAGCCATCAGTGGTCTATTGTGTTCGCCACAAGCTCACCCATATTTTACACATACATCCGAACTATTTTTTATTATTCTCGGGTATGCAGGTTTCCTCACGATGTTTTCCTTCACCGCCGAGCTAGTGATAATGATAAATAAAACCGTACATAAATTCCGAAGAACTTAGTGGTACAGACCAGGAATCGAACCGCCGCCTCGTGATCGAGTCGCTAGCTCTCTTCCGTATGGACTATCATCGCTCTCTTATGACTAAATACATGACTAGGTAATTCGAGCTCGAATTTTTATTGCAATATTTTCAAGTCTTTGCAATACATTATTTTTCAACCTCTTGATTTTCGCGCCCCCTTTACCTGCTGCCCGGGGCGTGCCCCCCCCCCCTCTAGATCCGGGGCAGGTTTCTTACCTTTTTGGATCATCATGGCATCTCGCTTTCGTCAAGGCTTGATATACGACGTAAGACGCCGTGGCACTGAGAGGTACCTGTAATGAAACGTGCTGAATTAGGATCTATTTTTGGCTTATAACTTAAGATGATGATAGGTCCCCACCTTTGACTAATTAGTATAAGGACTAGCCTTGCGGTAGCATTTCCCCTCTGCCACGGTATAAGCACAATTGATCTTAGTGCATTTACATTCAATTTTACACCTTATCACTAAACGAGACAGCCTATAATTGCGAAATAATAACTTAGAACTTAGAACTTAGAACGTTTGAGGTTCACACGAGACTACTTTTCATGATTTTTAACATTCAAAATTAGAATCTAAAGTTATGGGGAATAAAATCCAAAGTTGCGGATTTCATGTTACCTCGCCCCCCGCAAAAAGTGGCAGAAATGTTTGTTAGTAGAATTACACGCGTAACCAGTCCACATATAAATAGTCAAAGGTCCCCACCCATAACCACATGAAAGAAGCGTTTCTAATTAATAAATTATTTATACAATGTGTTAATGAATAAGCGCAAAACCTCATACACCCCAACTGATTTATAACAAAATAATTAGATTGAAATAATAATTTCATTATTGTGATACCTAGTTAAAATTTAAAGTTATTCACATTTTAAGTTTTCAGGCAAAAATGATTTGTTATCATTTCAGCAATGACTGAAAGCGCTAGCGTGCTCATGGATACATTTTAAGAATCTTGTTTTGGTAGTAAGTAGGGTGAGAGTGCTTGAGCGGTGGGTTGAGATGTAGTTCAGTTAATTTTAAATTTTACAAACAACTTATTTAAAATTTTGAAAAAAAAAATTACCTATGTTGAATCCATGATAATTCGATTCTGCTCTTGATTCTAAACAAACTACTTTCAAGTTTTGCGTTTATTCATTAACAAGTTGTATATTAATGGACTATTAGGAAGCGACGGGCTCACCCCCCGTCACACTGGACAGAGTTTCGGTACTACTGGTGAAACGTGGATGTTTTGAGGTTTCAGAATATCTCTGACTACCACCTCGGGGAATATAGTCGTGAGCATATGCATACCAGGAAGCTGTAAGGAGGTCGTCTCTTGTCTTTAGTGCGGTCTGTTGAAGCAGATCTGTTCTTACCTTCAATATAGCGTAAGGTATCTCATGTGACACGTTGTGTACGAAGATTAGGAAACTGTCAGGTCGTCTTTTGTCTTTAGTGCGGTCTGTTGAAGCAGATCTGTTCTTACCTTCAATATAGCGTAAGGTATCTCATGTGACACGTTGTGTACGAAGATTAGGAAACTGTCAGGTCGTCTTTTGTCTTTAGTGCGGTCTCTTAAAGCAGATCTGTTCTTACCTTCAATATAGCGTAAGGTATCTCATGTGACACGTTGTGCACGAAGATTAGGAAACTGTCAGGTCGTCTTTTGTCTTTAGTGCGGTCTGTTGAAGCAGATCTGTTCTTACCTTCAATATAGCGTAAGGTATCTCATGTGACACGTTGTGTACGAAGATTAGGAAACTGTCAGGTCGTCTTTTGTCTTTAGTGCGGTCTGTTGAAGCAGATCTGATCTTACCTTCAATATAGCGTGAGGTATCTCATGTGACACGTTGTGTACGAAGATTAGGAAACTGTCAGGTCGTCGTTTGTCTTTAGTGCGGTATGTTGAAGCAGATCTGTTCTTACCTTCAATATAGCGTAAGGTATCTCATGTGACACGTTGTGTACGCAAACTAGGAAGCTGTCAGGAGGTCGTCTCGGCTCCTCAGTTGCGCTGGACTCCTCGTCCGAAGGCACAGACTTGTCTTTAGTGCGGTCTGTTGACGCAGATCTGTAAGCAAAACCATTTAGTTAGTTTTTCCCTTTGACTCCATCATGTCTCATCCTGTCTTCATCACGTATTGTGCTCACAATGACAGGCACTCCACACAACGATCTCACGATGCTTCGATAGTACTGCTAAAGAAACAAGATGGCGTCGGAACACGAGCGGTCCCACTCGCACGCGAGCGGCGGTCTCCCCTAAAGTTACTGTACGAAAGAACTGTTATACAAGGTGTTACAAAAATACTAATAAACATTTAAGGGGGTGGTTTAGACCATCAAACTGAACAACTTTCACTATGGGACCAATATCGAAATAGCCAAAAAAAATCTGATGTTCAATACTAAACAACAAATCTACTCGAGCTAAATGTATGGGACAACAGATTTTTTTTTCGCGATTTCGTTGTTGTTCCCATAGTGAAAGTTGTTCAGTTTGATGGTCTAAACCACCCCCTTAAAAGTTTTAAATGTTTATGTTTACTTTTCTAATACTTTGTAGATGTAATCTTAGTTAAGGGCATAGCAGCCCAAAACACAGTCGCTGAGTGATATTTACTTGCTTCTGACACGATTCTACAGGACCCAAGTTAAATCATTAATTCAAATTCAACACAATATGAGGAAGGAAAACATCGTCAGGAAACCTGCATGCTTCAATTTCGAGGCATGTATTGTACCCACTGTCCATTACAAGTGGCGACGGGTTCACTGTCCGTCACACTGGACAGAGTTTCGGTACTAGTGAAACGTGGATGTTCCGAGTTTTCAGAATATCTCTGACTACCCCCTCGGGGAATATAGTCGTGAGCATATGTATGTATGTATGTTTCACCACTTGCGAATAAGTTCTTGTTAGCTTATCCGACAGCTCATTTGACACATTTTTAGTATGAAGAATCTGTCTACCCCGTCGGAGAATATAGTCGTATAAACCTTGGTTTTTAAAATACGGTACATAATTACCTTTTAGTTTGCACTAGATTGTATTTTTGAGAGGGTCAAGAGTATAGATGTAAGGCCGGTTTAATACCAATAGGGTATTTGACAGCTTGTAAAATATAGGATCTATTGAATATGAATTTTGGAAACCAAGTATTTAGTCAGTCAAGAAAAATACTGGATATTTCAAGGGAAATATGCTTATGCTTATAACATACCTGATGCTGGTCAACCAAGCTCTACTGCTAGGGTCGTCACCCACCCTCTTCAGCAGCAGCCTGGCCCCGGGCCTGGCCGTGGCAACCCTGAGCAGCCTCTCGTGTGGAGCCAGGACCCTCTGTGTTGGTGCCCTGGAAGCCACCTCCTCAACTAACACGTAGCTGCCTCGAGCTGAGCGGCAGACACCGGCTTTTGTTAAGCATTGCGCTATAGCCTGTGGAGAATGAGAAAATGGCTTAGGTGACTGAAGTGAGACAGGGCCTATGTCGAAAAATAATTGAAGCTAAATGGGCGTGTGATAGCTTATATTACTGCCTGATGCGAGAGAAAGAGATGGGGCGGCGCGCGCGACTGAAACGACGCAAGCGTCAAACAAACTTTATTTAATTGTAATTGTACTATTTATGTAAGTTCATTTCTGCCCTAATCAAACTTTATAAAATATCAATGACTTTTTTAAAAATCAAGTCTCGTGTTTCTATTATTCACCGTTTAGCAGTTCCAAGCGTTTATCGATAAAGACGGAAGCTACTTTGGCTTATGCTTCTATCGAAAAATGTCTCTTAATCGTGTTTTGGATCTAATCAAAACTCTTCAATTTTGGGGAGTTGACTACATAAAAGTAATTTTAGTTTTAACTGCTCAGTAAATAAACCGTTTGAAAATAACGCTAAACTCACATTTTCAGTAATGTTGTTGCTTGAATACTATTTTTAATAACTGGATAAACTATAAAAAGTATCAAAACGACGACGAAAAACAATGACGTCACTATTCAATTTTTAGTACAAAATTTCATACAAAGCACGCATTTTGATATTTGATAAAGAGTTGTTAATTTGACTAGTTGGAAACTCGCGGATTATATGTTCAATTTACACCTTTGACTAATTATTATAAGGACTAGCCTTGCGGTAGC
The DNA here is from genome assembly GCA_963924505.1 of Agonopterix alstromeriana. Classification (NCBI taxonomy): domain Eukaryota; kingdom Metazoa; phylum Arthropoda; class Insecta; order Lepidoptera; family Depressariidae; genus Agonopterix; species Agonopterix alstromeriana. The sequence goes on along the minus strand of OZ004689.1, from coordinate 7,482,331 downwards.
ATTTCCCCTCTGCCACTGTATAAGCACAATTGATCTTGTGCATTTACATTCAATTTTACACCTTATCACTAAACGAGACAGCCTATAATTACGAAATAATAACTTCGAACTTAGAACGTTTGGGGTTCACACGAGACTACTTTTCATGAGTTTTAACATTCAAAATTAGAATCTAAAGTTATGGGGAATAAAATCCAAAGTTGCGGATTTCATGTTACCTCGCCCCCCGCAAAAAGTGGCAGAAATATTTGTTAGTAGAATCACACGCGTAACCAGTCTACACATTACACATATCCGCAAATCAACTCTTACTGTTAGTACTTCATGATGTATGATGCTTTGAAGAATCCTATTTTTTCACATATCCTCTTAAGACGCTCCTCATAGGTAATCGCAGGCCCGGGCCATATTTACCAGGTTTTTAGAAGTTATCTTCTTGTTATTTGAAAGACAAACAAATTAAAAATATAGCAATGATCTTCAACATCTCGGCTTTATTTGTTATTTCATATTTTTCTATTGAAATACATATGAAACTTGTGTTCAAAGGAAAGCATAAATATTGGAAAAAATCTGTATTATGTGGGTTTTTTGGGGCCACGACAGTGCACCAAATTTAATAAGATGCCTAAAGAGTTGAAAGTACTGAGATCAATTAGTTTATTTAAAACAAAACAGAAGGCACTACTTTTGGAAAAGTGTTGCTACACAATTGACGACTTTTAGAGAAATATCTTGTCATCGTTGTGTCTGACATGAAATTTTTTTGTTACTGTTATTACATTAGTTTTGGTTAATTGATAAAATTATTATATTGTTTTCTTTGTGTGTTAAAATTTAACAATGTTTAAGTATTATGTTCTCAGTGTTGTAAATGTTGATAATTATAATTAACCATAGAATTAGAATCAGTGTACAGTTATTTAATTTCGAATACAATGTTAATTGTTAATGAATAAATGAAATCAAAAACCAGGCAAGTATATCTCACCTCATTGGTCGTAGTATCCTGTGTAACCTTCAGTATAGAGTAAGGCTCGTGTCTCGACACCGCATACACGACAAGGAAGTGAATCTTGCGGCGCTGGTGCGGCGAACTTGGCTCCGTCTCTTCGCGGCAACTTTCGCCCGCTAGCTCCTCGGAACAGCGGGAGAATATTAGCAGAGATGCCATGTTTAGAGGTTGGTTTGTTGGTGACCTGTTGAAGGAATTTTTCTGATTTTAAATTCTCTGGAAAATGATACTACGCACCACAGCAGAGATCACAACCCTTATCTCTTAAACGACATCCCAGGTCCCTAAATTAAGGTTTGGCTTCGAATCCCTATGGTCCTGCTGTCTCGACAGTGAACTGTTGTGTATCAAAATATTTTTCGAATTATGTAAATAAACAGTAAATCGGCTTAGTGGTTGTGTTAACGCAAAATTAACATGTTTTCATTATTTAAAAGGCTCAGAAATTACTACTAACGCCATCTAGTGAGATGCATCAGAACTTCAATGTAATCAACGATCATTAATGTTGCCAGTCAGTTGTTTTCAATTTACATTATATTAAATCAGTTATTCAGTAATTGTAACTGGCAACATCTCACTCTCTTTCGTCGCCATTCTCACGGGACGGGAAATTTATAACTTTCATCTCAGAAAATCATTGTGTGGTTAAAAGGAACCTAATATATCAGTTTTCAAGATATTCAGGAGTTATCATTCGCCACCTATTCACAAACACTGCAGGAGAAGGACCAGTCGATTCGAACCCGCCGACTTTCTCCTACAGGTTGTATGATCGTCTTTCTACTAATTGGGGTGCTATTTTTACTGTTAAAATCATGATCGAATAATGCATAAACTTATAAGTTTAAGTCATTTTCGAGTATGAACTAGGCTGTGCGAGATTCAAAAACAGCTCTCTTGAAACTCAATTTTAGTCCATTTAACCCTTTGACTAATTATTATAAGGACTAGCCTTGCGGTAGCATTTCCCCTCTGCCACGGTATAAGCACAATTGATCTTGTGCATTTACATTCAATTTTACACCTTTTCACTAAACGAGACAGCCTATAATTGCGAAATAATAACTTCGAACTTAGAACGTTTGGGGTTCACACGAGACTACTTTTAATGATTTTTAACATTCAAAATTAGAATATAAAGTTATGGGGAATAAAATCCAAAGTTGCGGATTTCATGTTACCTCGCCCCCCGCAAAAAGTGGCAGAAATGTTTGTTAGTAGAATTACACACGTAACCAGTCCACATATAAATAGTCAAAGATTTAACCACTAGAAAAAACAGCCACTAACGGCAAAATTTCTCCGCTAAAAGGTGGGTCGAAACTACCAGTTTTAGTGGAAAATCCACTAAGTTGGCAACACTCCCGCTCACTTCCACTATTAGGAGTTTGCTTGGCGCCATTGCTCTTGCTGTGTTTCTTCGTATTTTAAATTCATAAAAAATTGGTTTTAGTGATATTTGCGACATAATTTCCGTAAAGCGACCGACGTAACAGGAATATCAAATAAATACGATAACAGAACATAAGATTTGGTTCAAGTTAACTCGTACATGGTCATTTTGGCAACAACGCGCGAGCTTACGACCACAGATTCATCGTCATCTATCATCCCATAACCAAAATAAAGAATATGAGGAAAAAACATAACAAATGGCTCAAAAGGACTAATATCCAGAGCCGTTAAAGACAATATATAAAAAAAACGTCCACTATGGATGACTTACCGTAACCTGACATGTCTGTAACCAGGTCGCAAGCACTGCAACGGTATCACACGTTGAGAAAGCATGTAGTTGGTGTCAGCGTCGTATATCTCGAACCGAACGAACGCCAGGTCCGGGAAGTTGATCTGAGAAGAGAAACAGGTTATATTAATCAATCAGTCAATCAAATCAGTCCACATTAACCAACTGCTGGGCATAGGACTCCCTTTTATTGTGCCATTCCTCACGGTCCTGTGGTAATTTGATGCAATGTGCTGGCGTAGTTAGGGGGGCATGCATGGGCACTGGTCACCCCTAGAAAACTCATTGTCCCACCAAGAATACTGATTGCCCCTATATGTACCTAGAAAACTTATTGCCCTACTAGAAAACTCATTGCCCCACCTAGAAAACTCATTGCCCCACCAAGAAAACTCATTGCCCCATAACTAGAAACCTCAAAAAATAATCGCCCCATACATAGAAAATTCTTTGCCCCAACTAGAAAACTCATTGCCCCAACTAGAAATCTCAGTTCCCCAGCTAGAAAAATTATCGAATGAATGTCACATGCATTACTTGCTACCATCTCTTGCTACTTAGGTTATCTATCATTACACTACTTTATTGGTTCCAAATTTTGTCAATTCTTCTAAGACTAACTTTTTGCCTATTGTCATCGGATTTATCGTATTTTAAAGCTCGTAGTGGCTGATTAGCTGTTCAATCTGTACCAACACCGAATACTCATCATCATTATCAGCCTATCATCGTCCACTGCTGAACACAGGCCTCTCCCAAGGCGCGCCACAAAACTCTGTCCTCGGTGTTTATCTAGTCGCTCCCCGCCACTTCGCGCACCGGCGGTTTCCACTCTAGAACTGACACCCCATTGCCACTTCAGCTTGCAAATTGACAAGATTTCATTTTAAGAAAGTTACCAAAATAAGAAAACCATTTGGATATTATGTGATTCAAAGCTTAAATCAAAATTATCAGTTTTTTGTATCCATTATTTCTCGAGTTATTTGAAAAATACTGAAAAATATAATAGAGGTTGAATGAGATTTTATACCTTTGCCTGCTTGGCTTTTCTATTTTATTTGACAGTTTTTACTTTTAATGTTATTGCGGCCAAGGTATCTTAGCCATAAATCCTACGTTTTTCAGAAAATTCAAAAGTAAATTAAAATAGAAATATCGGTCAAAGATAAAATCGGAAAAATACGTATCTCTTATTTTTTAACCTATTTTTTTATTAAAAACAGGTGGTTAAAAAAATGTAATGTTGTCAATTTTCTAAGCGTGCTCTAATTAAGTGACACCAATGTATACCCCCGGCTAATGCTGTATTAGCCTTACCTTAAAGTTGAAAGTGTCGTTCCAGATGGGATTGAGCGCGTTCTTGCTGGCGACCTTGGTGCGTATCTTCCTGCAGTCGGCCGGCACGCCCAATATCTCCACCTCAACGAACGCGTTGTAGAACGAGTACACGTTCTCGGCCACGTACTGCCCTGATATGACGGCTAGAGTGAGATGAGCCGCGTGGATACCGTCGAACTCTTTATCCATTGGGTTGAATCTGGAATTAAGTATAATGGTAAGCAAGAATTTAACATTTTAACGGGTTCTTACTGTGTTTTGGTATACAGGGTGTAAGGAAAAGTATAATTTAACGTTAAACCACATACTCTACCCATCAAATTGAACAACTTTTACTATGGAAAAAAATCAAGGCAGAAGAAAAAAAATCTGCTATCACATACATTTTAGGCAGGCAAAGTTACTCGCTACTGGACCTCAAGAAATCTACGATTTTTTCAGCCGGGGCAAGAACTGAGACTAGGGAAATCTTAATTTAAAAACGAGGAGCGAGCGAAGCGAGCTCTTGAATTTACTACAATATCATGCGATCATCACAATAGGATTTCAAACCAGGAGCGAGCGTAGCGACCTCGAGTTTTTGCTTTATTATAACTCAATTTTTAGCCCTTGCCGAAATGCAGACTATATGATTGCGAAATCAACAGAATTTCGAACCAAGAGCGTGCGAAGCGAGCTTGAAATTTTGATACTTTATAATTAGATTTTCAGCTCTTGCAGAAATCGAGTCTACACGTACGTGAACGAGCGAAGCGAGCTCAAAAATTCACAATAAATTTTGGCGAGAGCTCAACTGCGTTTCGTTACTGGAGGTCTGACTGGTCACGGTCGTTTTAACAAGCATCTCTTTAATATTTGTGTCACTAACAGTCCTCTGTGCAGGGTGTGCATGGAGGTTGAGGAAACAGCTGTCCACATGCTACTGGAATGCAAAGGGCTAGCACACTATCGGACACAACACCTCGGATGACCGGAGTCTGTCGCAAAATAGGACTATCCGACGTCGAATTCGTATTATTCGTAATATTAAATATGGGTATTGAACTAAGGTGAAAAACATGACAGTATAGAAAAAACGGTAACTTCGAAAATTAACAATTTCAGTCAATTTTTAATTTTTTTTTCTTACGGCGGGTTGTGATCTGTAACACTTAGGTTATTTCGTACCTTACAACAATATCTAAACGGCAATCGGCAATTTTTGGTAATTAAAAAATCCCGCGGCTACAGAGCTAATATGACGATGTAACTCACCGTCTATACGCGATGTGTTCAGTATGCCACATAACGAGAGGTTTCCTCACGTAGCCGTGGCATCCGTTGCTCTCGAACATGGCCGCGTTGACGGACATCGCCGCGTCCTCCGTCTGGTAGTTCAGCGCTACCAGTTGCACGCCGCACGACCAGAACGTTACTGGGTCGAAGTTGGACGAGTCTATTCTTAGGCTGAAAAACAAGTCATGGATTTAGGTAAAGCACTAACTAAGTTCAGTCCCTTTACGCGCGACGCGCGGAAGCGAAGTCTTCGCTGAATGCAAACCCTAACAGCACAAATGTCTACAAAATATCTAATAGATATCTACAAAATATCTAATAGATATTCTGTGCTGTGGGAAATGATCTCTAGAGAGAGTGAAAGTAGCACTAGCCGCGAAATGTAGTAGGGAAAAAATCTGAGTTGCACGCAAGTAAAATTCGTACTAGAGGCAGGACTTTTAAGAGATTTCTGTCAGATTTGTTCGTACTATTTCAGGCGCGACGCGCGGAAGCGAAGTCTTCGCTAAATGCAAACCCTAACAGCACAAATGTCTACAAAATATCTAATAGATATTCTGTGCTGTGGGAAATGATCTCTAGAGAGAGCGAAAGTCGCAATAGCCGCGAAAAGTAGTATGGAAAAAATCAGAGTTGCACGCAAGTAAAAATTCGTACTAGAGGCAGGACTTTTAAGAGATTTCTGTCAGATTTGTTCGTACTATTTCAGCTATTTTGGGAATGTTTTACCGCAAGGATAGCCTAATATAATTATAAGTAGTGCATTTGACATGTAAAATTATTTTTATGAAATAAATTAATATGAATATGGTAGCAAGATTTCGAAACAAATGGTAATGTGGTAGCGAGAATTCGTAGCAAATCATAGTGTGGCAGCGAGATTTAGAAACAAATGATAATGTTGTAGCGAGATTTCGTAACCAAATGATACTGTGGCAGTGAGATATGATAACAAAGCTTGAGTTGTAATGATATTTTTTACCAAATTATAGAATTGTAGAGTGTTTAGTGACAAATGATAGTAATGTAGAGATTTTGTGATAAATAATAGTGGGATTTCGAAACAAATGATGATGTGGCAGTGAGATTTTTAACAAATGATAATGTTGAAAATTTTGTTCTCTGGCTAGTGGACTCGGTAGCGAAATTGGATAACGCACTTCCCCGGTTTGGAAGAGTGCGGGTTCAAGTCCCGCCCGAGACAAATTTTTCAATCTTTTTTTTGAAATAATAATGTGGTAGCGAGATTTTAGTATCAATTTTCAATAAAACATATCCTCTGTATACAACGTGTTAATGAATAAGCGCAAAACCTCATACACACCAACTGATTTGTAACAAAATAATTAGATTTTAATAATAATTTCATTATTTTGATGGTTAAAATTTAAAGTTATTCACATTTTAAGCTTTCAGGCAAAAATGATTTGTTATCATTTCAGCAATGAATGAAAGCGTGCTCGTGGATACATTTATGAATCTTGTTTTGGTAGTAAGTGAGGTGAGTGTGCCCGTGCGGTGGGTTGAAATCGAGTTCAGTAAATTTTAAAAACAAATGATTTAATATTTTGAAAAAAATTACCTATGTTGAAACCATGATAATTCTATTCTCCTCTCGATTCTAAACAAACTACTTTCTAGTTTTGCGTAAATTGATTAACACGTTGTATAGGTAGATAAACAACTTATTTGCATAAGATATACATACCCGGCGGGATAAGTCCTGACGAGTTGTGTCTCAGTGTGTGCTACCAGAGCCATGGGATGTTTCCTGCATATTTTCTTGCCGATAGCCTCGTTGACAGACGAGCAGCGGTAGCAAGGATGGTGAATGGCTGGAGCGTTGAGACATCGGGCTCGGGACGATGAGAGAGATTGTTGGAGTTGCTGGAATGGGAGTGAACTATTATTTGGTTGGTAGGGGCCTTAGACAATACAGGGTCCTTAATATGCTGACACTTTTTTAAAGGGATGATCAGACCATCAAACTGAACAACTTTCTCTATGGCACCAACATCGAAATCGCAAAAAAAAATCAGCTGTACTATACAAAACTGTGCAATACTACTCGAGCCAAATGTATGGGACAGCAGATTTTATTTCGCGATTTGTATGTTGGTGTCATAGAGAAAGTTGTTCAGTATGATGGTCTGATCATCCCCTTAAAAAAGTGTCAGCATATTAAGAAGGACCCTGTATACATTTTCTATAGAGTCCTTAGACATCAGTAATTAATGTAGAACCTAAGAGGAAGGATCTCCATAGAGTCCGCATAAATTAACGATTGTAGTTAGTCTCTTTTGTCTTATGACGTACCTTTAATAGTAGAAGGAGATGGAACTATAGATATTTGTTTATGCGGCTGTTTGTTAGTGTGTGTGAAAAGTGACCGTAAACATAAGGCCATATGTCACTTGGTGCCTTTTGTCCATACTACTTGACACAACACACTCAAACCTAAACGTCAAAAAAGTGGACACTTTACAATTGGTATGGCTCACTCTAAAAGTCAATATAAAAGTCAATATAATTTATTCAATATAGGAGCTTGCAGCACTCTTATCAAACGTCAAATCTTTTTTAAAGCTACCACCGCGTCGGAACGTGTTGTCGCTGTAGAGAAGATGCGGCCAGAAACTCTACAACATAACACGACTTAATAACTATTACAATAAAAATTCTTAAGCTAAAGTTATGTATACAATAATACATCATCATTCTCTTGCCCATTTCCCATCATTTGGGGTCGGCGCAATACTACATACTCTAGTCTTATAGAGCGATCCTTCCTCTTAGCGTAGAACAGTTTTTAAAAACCTGTCAAATACCCTATTGTCATCGTATAAACCTGTCTTAACTTACCGTGCCAGTACTATCACTGCTCTCGCTGGACTCGAAGCTACTGCAGGGCGCGCTTTCTTTAGGAGCGCTAGTTCGCTTTATTGAGCTGCGTGGCGACAGTGGATTTAGACCTCGGAATTTTATTGCCTGTGGGAGCAATACATCTTTATTGAAATAAATAAACGCTCTGAATGAACAACATACTTTGACTATTTATATGTGGACTGGTTACGCGTGTAATTCTACTAAAAAACATTTCTGCCACTTTTTGCGGGGGGCGAGGTAACATGAAATCCGCAACTTTGGATTTTATTCCCCATAACTTTAGATTCTAATTTTGAATGTCAAAAATCATGAAAAGTAGTCTCGTGTGAACACCAAACGTTCTAAGTTCGAAATTATTATTTCGCAATTATAGGCTGTCTCGTTTAGTGATAAGGTGTAAAATTGAATGTAAATGCACAAGATCAATTGTGATTATACCGTGGCAGAGGGGAAATGCTAGTCCTTATAATAATTAGTCAAAGACAACATATCATTTTAGGAAAGGTACAAATAATTCGAAAATCTTTTGGAGATTTTGTTATAATAACAAAACACCAACACAACTAAATGCCGTGGTGGTCCAGTGGCGAGTAAACTTGCCTGCCGTCTAGGCCGACTCGTAACTTTGAGTTTTTCGGAATTTATGTACGATTTGTAACACCACTGGCTTTTCGGTGAAGGAAAACATCGTGAGGAAACCTGCATGCTTCAATTTCGAGGCATGTATTGTACCTACTGTCCATTATAAGTGACGACGGGCCCACTCCCCGTCACACTGGACAGAGTTTCGGTACTAGTGAAACGTGGATATTCTGAGGTGTCAGAATATCTCTGACTACCCCCTCGGGGAATATAGTCGTGAGCATATGCTTATGCTTAACAAAACACCCCGTAGCACGGAACACTAATTTTCCGAGTCCCGACTCGCTCTTGGCTGGTTTTTTTCTCGATATTGGCGTCCATAGTAAAAGTTGTTCCATTTGATGGTCTAAACCATCCCTTAAAATATTACTAGGCTGGTTTGTTACATCCTGTGTATGAATCATAAAGTCATTATACCTTACGGAATAGAGGAACTGACAGGAGTTGTCAAATGAAACCGTTTTTTTGGAAATTGATCAGCCCAGTAAAAATTCGAGTTCTGTGTATAATTGGCTATTTGACAACTGTAACGATAAAATATGTTAAATATAGGTTCACAATAATCATACAATATGTTTTTTGCATTAAAGTAAATTGTAAATATTTTATTTTTTGAAAAATAAATTAGAGTTTTTTTTTATCTGTGGATTACAAAAACTGAAACGCGGGCGGCCATGATTGAGCATCGTGTGACGTCACATTTCAAACAATAAAACGTCATGTGAGTTGAAGCGTCGTAGTTAGCTTTACTTGTTTATTGTGATGTGACGTCACAGTCAGAAATTCACGTTACCGGCTGTTTTCCCGCGAATCTCAAATTACTTAATGAAAAATATATATTTTTTTTCGAATAAATAAAGCTTTTTTTGTGAAAAAGATAATTGTAAGAGGTATTAAAATAAACCTACGCATATTTTAAAATAACTTTCCGAAAACTGTCAAATAGCCATAATGAAATAGTGTTAGTATATTTCACAAAATAATCTAGGATTTCACTTTCGATTCACAAATTATTCACAGAGCTCGAATATTTACCCTGTCGATTGTGTCGACAAGTTCCCAAAAACGGTTCTATTGCCTTGCATCACGTATCTCTTTCTATTAAACAGTGATGCCGCTAGGTATATCTCGCTCTCTCAGCTGTCAGTTCCTCTATTCCTGTATATTAACTTTATGGTATGAACACCAGCGATTTTTTGGTCTGCATACTTATGTCTAGGGGGAAGCCATTCGACTGTTCCATTCACCCTCGCTTTATACAATGTGTTAATGAATTAACGCAAATATAGAAAGTAGTTTGTTTAGAATCGAGAGCAGAATCGAATAATCATGTTTTTAACATATAGGTAATTTTTTTCAAAATATTAAATAATTTGTTTGTAAAATTTAAAATTTACTGAACTCGATCTTAACCCACCGCACTGGCACACTCACCCTACTTACTACCGAAACAAGATTCTTAAAATGTATCCACGAGCACGCTATCGTTTTTATTCATTGCTGAAATGAAACAAATAATTTTTGCCTGAAAACTTAAAATTCAAATAACTTTAAATTTTAACTATCAAAATAATGCAATTATTGTTTCAATCTAATTAATTTGTTAGAAATCAGTTGGGGTGTATGAGGTTTTGCGCTTATTCATTAACACGTTGTATATTTCATACGTCAGTCTACTATCACTCATCCTTTCCATATGACCAAACCATCTCAACATTCTCTTTTCAATCCTTGTCACTAAATCCTCTTTCAGTCCACACTTTTCTCTAATTACACTGTTTCTTATTCTATCATTCAAAATCAAACCACACATACTGCGCAAAGAACGGATTTCGACAGCATTTATCCTTGATTCATTCCTCTTCTGCCATACCTGCCTGCTGTGCCGAGGGTCGCGGGTTCGAATCCCGTAAAGGACAAATATTTGTATGATGAATATGAATATTTGTACCCGAGTCATGGACGTTTGTATCTATATATATATTCTATATCGTTGACTAGTCATCATAACACAAGTCCAGGCTAGAATCTTGTACTTTAAATGTGACTAGATAATTTGTGTGAAAATGTCCAAGATTATATATCTTGGACATTTTCACACAAATTATCATGTTAATGAATAAGCGCAAAACCTCATACACCCCAACTGATTTATAACAAAATAATTCGATTGAAACAATAATTTCATTATTTTGATAATTAAAATTTAAAGTTATTCACATTTTAAGTTTACAGGTAAAATTATTTGTTATCATTTCAGCAATGAATGAAAGCGCTAGCGTTCTTGTGGATACATTTTAATAATCTTGTTTTGGTAGTGAGTAGGGTGAGTGTGCCCGTGAGGTGGGTTGAGATCGAGTTCAGTAAATTTTGAATTTTACAATTAAATTATTTAATATTTTGAAAAATATACCTATGTTGAAAACACGATAGTTTGATTCTGTTCTCGATTCTAAACAAACTACTTTCTAGTTTTGCGTTAATTCATTACCACGTTGTATATATATTTTTTTTATACCCAACATTCGCTGCCATAAATCAAAGTTGGTGCACAGCACACCGTCGTGAACTGCCAAACGTGCCTTTTTGGTCACACTATGACTTTTCATGAATGTGTGCATCGCTCCATTAATCCTATTTCCATACCAACCATGGAAAATCACTTCAAAAGCCAAAGATTTTACCTACCTGTACATAAGTGACCATATCGCTTAGTTCTCTCGCTATTTGGTTACTCCGTTTTCTCGTAGCGGCGTGTTTCATGCTGCCCAGCGTTGTCTCGCCGTCTCCCTCGCTCCTACGGAAGCTCTGGTAGAGCGAAAGAGACGCTCGACCGCATTTGTCTTCCATTGAGTTAAGGATTTTGTGGAGTTCTTTTTCTGGAAAAGAAAATGTTAATTAGGGAAGAGTTTACTTGACAAAAATCTTAAGGAAACCTACATGCTTCAATTTCGAGGCATGTATTGTACCCACTGTCCATTATAAGTGGCGACGGGCTCACTCCCCGTCACACTGGACGGAGTATCGGTACTACTGGTGAAACGTGGATGTTCTGAGGTTTCAGAATATCTCTGACTACCCTCGGGGAATATAGTCGTGAGAATATGCTTATGCTTATGCTTAAATCGGTTGTTTTACATCTATATCATATCCCTACCTCGGTAAAACCAAGAAATCTGCTGTCCCAAAAATTTGTCGAGTAGGATTGCAGTTCTATATGGGACAGCTGATTTTTTTCGGGTTTCGACCTTGGTCCCATAGAGATAGTTGTTCAGTATGATGGTCTGTTCATCGCCTTAAAAAACTGTCAGCATATTAAGAAGGATCCTGTATATTATCTCACCATCCAACTCCTCATCCGAGAAGTATTCAGTGAGTGAACTGCCTGCCGACTAGTTGGACATTATTGAATTGGTTCTAACCTAATATTTAAATAATAATGTCTTACCATCCAACTCCTCATATGAGAAGTACTTAGTCAGCGAAATGCCTGCCGACTGGTTGGACATTATTGAACTCGGTTTAATCTAATATTTAAATAATAATATCTCACCATCCAACTCCTCATCTAAGAAGTATTCGGTGAGTGAGCAGCTTGCCGACTAGTTGGACATTATTGAATTGGTTCTAACCTAATATTCAAATAATAATATCTCACCATCCAACTCCTCATCTGAGAAGTCCTCAGTCAGCGAAATACCTGCCGACTGGTTGGACATTATTGAACTCGGTTTAACCTAATATTTAAATAATAATATCTCACCATCCAACTCCTCATCCGAGAAGTATTCAGTGAGGGACCTGCCTGCCGACTGGTTGACATTATTGAACTAGTTCTAACCTAATATTTAAACAGTAATATCTCACCATCCAACTCCTCATCTGAGAAGTACTCAGTCAGCGAAATGCCTGCCGACTGGTTGGACATTATTGAACTCGGTTTAATCTAATATTTAAATAATAATATCTCACCATCCAACTCCTCACCTGAGAAGTATTCAGTGAGTGAACTGCCTGCCGACTAGTTAGACATTATTGAACTAGTTCTAACTGAATATTTAAATAATAATATCTCACCATCCAACTCCTCATCTGAGAAGTACTTAGTCAGCGAACTGCCTGCCGACTGGTTGGACATTATTGAACTCGGTTTAACCTAATATTTAAATAATAATATCTCACCATCCAACTCCTCATCGTCTTCATCATAGTCCTCATCTGAGAAGTATTCAGTCAGTGAACTGCCTGCCGACTGGTTTGACATTATTGAACTAGTTCTGTTGCTTTGATCTGGTAGTGATGTGCTCGTGTGACGGATACCGTTAGACCTGGTGTAGGACAGAGATGGTAATAGTTGATTATTCGTTTTAGTATACAGGGTGTAAGGAAAAGTATCATTGACCTTTAAACTATATACTTTACCCATCAAACTGAACAACTTTTACTATGGGAGCAAATTTGTCAGAACAAAAAAAATCTGCTGTCATACATTTGAATCGAGTAGGTATTGAAGTTTAGTATGGGACAGCTGATATTTTTTTTTGTTCTGACAGGGTTGCTCCCATAGTAAAAGTTATTTATGATTGGATTTTTTTTTGTATTAAGTTTTCTTTCACAAAATTCCCCATTGGGCATTTATCCAGGCCTGTCTCATTCCAGAGCTCAGGCACACTTGACGGCCGATCCCCACCGAGGGGTGAATGGCAATAGGTTAGGTATACCGTGTAAACTTCTTGTTCAAATCTCAATAGACTCGCCGCCATTTTGTGAGTAGTCAATGCGAGACTTTAAAACCCTATCGATGTCACGCTGCCAGCACGTGAAAGAATGAAAGAGGGAGACTATTTAAAGGAAGCTTTCATGTCTAATGACTCGGTTCATTTTTGTTTGCACGCGCGCCGTTGTGACGGTTGGTAGGTTATTCGCGAATTGTACGATAGGACGGGTGCGAATAACTTTGCACCTTATTGCCGTGCAGAGAGAGTCGCTATTTATTTAAATCTGTATTCGAAGTGATTCTTCTGTACGGGTAGTACTAGTATTTATTCTGTGATTTAACGATAAAATTTTCCATACACGGAATAAAAAGTTTGTAACTTGCAGATATGAAAAATGCTCACCTAAAAGCGGTAGCCAGCACGCCGCTGTAGCCCTGAGCTGAACTGGCGCCAGTCAATCCCACCGTTGGGCTCGACTCTATCGGCAGCATCTTCTTGTTTTTTATTAGCACCTGTCAAAGACACGTTTATCATTTCAAAATTCAGCAGAAAAGCATGGCCCACTGTTGGACATTGGCTTCTCCTAAGCCATCAAAATCATTACCCATAGCCCGAATTCATCCACTGATGGGTATGGGCCTTCATTTGTTTATACCCCTCAGTTATAAGCATTTCGTTGGCTAAAGTGTCAAGCCTCGTAACTCCATTTCATTCTTCAAATTACATTTTTATACAATTTTATTTCTAATTTCTGAATGCATCCATGGCACAACTCTTAAATCCTTTTAAAAAGCCGTTACAATTTAAAATGATAAATAGAAAACCATATAACTCTGGGCTGCCATTGTTCGTGGTGACGTTTTTTGTGCCTCCTGTAAAATTTGATCTAATGGAGTTACGAGGTCTGACACTTTAGCCGACGATTTATAATTATATCATCATCATCTCAGCCGATGGACGTCCACTGCTGGACATAGGCCTGCCACAAGGATCGCCACAAAAAGGTCCTGCGCTGCCCTCATCCAACGGGTTCCCGCCGCCTTCACCAGGTCGTCGGTCCACCTTGTCAGCAGCGCTTTCAGGGACGCGGTCGCCACTTATTTAGAATTGACAACATTACATTTTTTAACCACTTTTAATAAAAAATATAAAAATAGGTTAAAAAATAAGAGATACGTATTTTTCCGATTTTATTTTTGACACTATGAAGTGTAAAACACAGTTCTTTTATTTTTGTAGTCGAGTTTAACCGGTTTAAAACGGTTTGTTTGGGGTTTAAAACAGTAAAATTTGGTTTAAAACGTTTTAAACCGGTTTCTTTACATCTATAGTTGTTAATTTGACTAGTTGGAAACTCGCGGATTGGCCAGAAAGCTATACAGGAATCAATTTTTTTTCTTCCTTATATGGAATGAAGTATAGTATTTCTGTAGCGTAGAGGTTAAATTTATTTTCTAGATGTCCTTTAGCCTCCTTTCTAGGCTTCTGACTTAACTAATAGCGACATCTAGCGGCCATAAAGAAAATTACCTTATACTTCAGCTGCTCCGGGGAAGGCAG
The DNA here is from genome assembly GCA_963924505.1 of Agonopterix alstromeriana. Classification (NCBI taxonomy): domain Eukaryota; kingdom Metazoa; phylum Arthropoda; class Insecta; order Lepidoptera; family Depressariidae; genus Agonopterix; species Agonopterix alstromeriana. The sequence goes on along the minus strand of OZ004689.1, from coordinate 7,467,144 downwards.
GCGAGGTTCGTCCGTGTAGTCAACTTCGAATAGAAACGACGTTACCAGCTTGTCTCCAAACACTGCCTGAATGAAGACGAAACTAGTACAGTATGATAGCCGGTGCAAATTGTAACTTAATATCAAATAAAGAGTGTCATCATCATCATTTCGTATGGCAATTTTTGTCTTCCTGCTCCCAGAAGAAAGAGTGTGAATTGTGTTTTTATAGCGTAGAAGAATATTTGAATTATGACAATAAGTACAAGGAGAAGATAAGTAGATAACTATATTAGCTTAAGGGCTTATGTCGAAAAATAATTGAAGCGAAATGGGCGTGTGATAGCTTATGTTACTGCCTGATGCGAGAGAAAGAGACGGGGCGGCGCGCGCGACTGAAACGATGCTTTAATTGTGATTGTACTATTAATGTAAGTTCAATTCTGCTCTAATCAAACTTTATTAAATTTCAGTGTATTTTTTTTAAAATCAAGTCTGGTGTTTCTATTATTTACCGTTTAGCAGTTCCAAGCGTTTATCGATAAAGACGGAGGCTACTTTGGCTTATTTTTCTATCGAGAAAATGTCTCTTAATAGTGTTTTGGCTCTAATCAAAACTTCAATTATATGTTCAATTTACACATATCCGCAAATCATACTCCTACTGTTAGTACTTCATGATATATGATGCTTTGAAGAATCCTATTTTTTCACATAGGATATGTGAAAAAATAGGTTAGGTTAATAAGGTTTTATCAAAAAACAAACTAAATTTGCGCGCCCGCAAGCAGGCTAAATACAGCTACTGAACAAATTTGTAACACCTTTTTATAACAAAGTATTTTGGCAAATAAAAATAAATCATTTCATTAAAAAAAAAAAAATTCATTTCAAGAGTAATGACTCATTTTTGAATCAAATAATTATTTGTCAGTCGGCGTAATATCTCCGCTAAATGATGTCCTGTTGTGTCCTGTCCTGGGTACCTTTTCGAAGGACATGATACGGGGCAGTTTGCTCGATTAGTTCTATTTAATTACTAAATTATTAAAACATAATTATTTATGTATTTACTTAGTAGAACTGCAGCAGATTTGACTGTCCCATACCAAAACACTGGGTGGAGCTAGTGATTGGGACAGTCAAATATGATACTTACTTGCCCAAGATGAAATCGAATTTCATGCAGTAGACGCCCAACCTCCTTTAAAAAGGTCCTCGATTTGAATGTGTCATAAGATATCATATAATGTGCTATATGATATACCTTCTGGGCCGGTTTAGACCATCAAACTGAACAACTTTCACTATGGGAACAACATCGAAATCGCGAAAATAAAATCTGCTGTCACATACATTTAGCTCGCTTAGCCACGGTTTATATAGAAGAGACGTGTGGCGGTGGCGGATAGTCAAAGTAACACCATTATAAACCTTATAGTAGGTACGTAGCGTCGTTTTTGTCGTAAAGGAGAATCGCGCCCGCGCCTAGAGGTGACGTCACCTGGAGGTATGCTACGTACTATAAGGTTTATAATTGTGTTACTTTGACTATCCGCCACCGCCACACGTCTCTTCTGTATAAACCGCGCCTTAGATATGTAGTTTAGTATGGAACAACAGATTTTTTTCGCGATTTCGACATTGGTCCCATAGTGAAAGTTGTTTAGTTTGATGGTTTAAACCAGCCCCTTAAACGTTTATTTTTTATTTTTGTAACACCTTGTATAAAGACATAAGCTGTATTTAGTCGAAAAAGCCTGGGTGTTACGAGGTTATGATTCCCTTAAATCTTTGCATAAAAATAATGGTGTAATTTTGCAAATAACTGACCTCAAACGTACTAGCCATGACCTGCTGTTGTGGTAGACTGCAATGGTTCTCTAAACTCAGGATTAGCGGGTACGGCGAAGCCACGAACGCACTCCTATATAAAAAAATAATAAAACATTTAATGGGGAACTTGCAAAAACATTATAATGAGAAATTATCTTAATAATTCAATAATAATAGTTGTGAGTAGAACATTACAAGAGATCGGATATTCGAATGTATTTACCTTAACTTCATTTTTGGCTATGAAATTGTGGAAATTCTTAAAATTTTCTTTTTAAATAAATCCCGTATGCAAGGGAATCCGGTAGTACACAACTAATCGAATGCATAGTGTGGAAGCGACTTCTTAAAACTATTTAATTTTAAAAGAAAAAAAATGTTGTTCGGTACAAATACTTGGATGCATAGTATGGAAGCGACATGTTAAAATTATTTAATTTAAAAAAATAAAGTTTGATATAAGAGTGCACTCCATGATAGCCAACACCAGCCAGATTATCCGATCTCTAAACATTACTGATATTCTAAAGATTTTACATAAATAATTTTAGATTTTATATAATTATAAGTTACGTGGATCGGAACGTAATTTCAAACACCAATCAGCGCAAAGTGACGAAGCGATTAGCAACTTGCGTGCGTTAGAAGAGTACGGCAACATATTATAGCAGATGATTTGTGATGAGCACGCGTCATGAAAAGGAGTCACGACACGTCATGGCAGTGAGCGTTTCGGTGCGGAATTTGAAACGTCAACTTTTGATTTGAAATAAATAAATGATTTGTGCATATTTTACCATTTTTGTTTTTGGTATTTTTATGTAAATAAGAGGCTTATTTTGGCGTGTCGGACGCTCGGCGGAGTAACAACTCTGTTTCGAACGATCGTCGGTCTAACTCCTGAGGATGCTCCTTGGTGGAGCGAAACACGTGTAGAGTACAAATTATTAGGTGGGCAGGTTGTATTGCATAACGTAATACAACTTTGTCTACTAGGTATTTAGAAGCGGAGGTCTCAACACCGTTTGCCGTGTTCTTCCAGTGGCGAGTAACCTTGCCTGCCGTGTAGGAGGCGATGGTTCGATCCCCGTCCAGACCGAATCATACCAATGAGTTTTTCGGAATTTATGTACGATTTGTAACACCACAGGCTTTTCGGTGAAGGAAAACATCGTGAGGAAACCTGCATGCTTCAATTTCGAGGCATGTATTGTATCCACTGTCCATTATGTGGCGACGGGCTCACCCCCCGTCACACTGGACAGAGTTTCGGTACTACTGGTGAAATGTGGATGTTTTTAGGTTTCAGAATATCTCTGACTACCCCCTCGGGGAATATAGTTGTGAGCATTATGCAGGTCTCGACACAATCGTGTCATCTACCTGTTAGTCATGGATTTCCGCGAAGTAACGCCTGTTTCAATTAATTAAATCTTTATGATACACTCAAAATATAAAACTGTGAAAGTTCCCCATTAAAATTTATTGTTAGCACAGAGTGCATAGTACGACCGGAAAATAATTCTGCTCGGCAATCTTCGTTTGCGCAGAGCAGACCCGAGTCCCCGTCAGAACCTGAAGTCATTTAGTAATCAAAGGGTGCAAAGTGGGATAGCAGCGAAAAGGCCGCAAAAACAATTAGCCAATAGCGACAAGGTATTTAAGGTGGCACATCCTGATTTGTAAATATAAATTCGCACGCCGCATTGACATAGAACCTTTGACTAATTATTATAAGGACTAGCCTTGCGGCAGTATTTCCCCTCTGCCACGGTATAAGCACAATTGATCTTGTGCATTTACATTCAATTTTACACCTTATCACTAAACGAGACAGCCTATAATTGCGAAATAATAACTTCGAACTTAGAACGTTTGGGGTTCACACGAGACTACTTTTCATGATTTTAAACATTCAAAATTAGAATCTAAAGTTATGGGGAATAAAATCCAAAGTTGCGGATTTCATGTTACCTCGCCCCCCGCAAAAAGTGGCAGAAATGTTTGTTAGTAGAATTACACGCGTAACCAGTCCACATATAAATAGTCAAAGCATAGAACACTATGGACGACGGGTCTAGTACAAAATACTTGAATAAAGTGTCCGAGACTAAAATACACAAACCTAAGCACGTATAGTAATATAAACCAACTAAAAACATTGAAAATGCTGAAATTCTTTTCCGTCCTACTCCCCCATTGGGGCACGGCGCGCGCCAAACGAAGAGTGTTGCGTAATTCGTTCTCTTTTTTACGTTTTCTTTCTCTTTTTACTCTGACACTTTTGAGCGCGGTCCCTCCGTCCAGAAGTGGTAAGTCAATGGCGCGCTGTTAAAATTTGTCAACTGCGCAGGTGCATCGGTAAGACTTTTAAACGGTACTACTGTACCCCTTTTTATCTAAATAAAACACGGAATATCACTATTACCTTGCAATTGTCTCGACAACTCTTCGAAAGGGTATTTTCGTGGTGAATGTGTGTCCGTGGTATATGACAGGACTTCCATCGTCCCCGTCCCAGCAGTCCAGTTCCACGCACCGGCATCCTGTTAGCAAAACCTGCAGAAAAAGACAAAAAAAATTTAATTTTCTTTTGTTTTCAAGTTTTTGAACTTTAGCAAACTTTTGGCTGTTGTTTTTTTTTTTTTTAAATAGTTCATCCTTTCGGAAAGGCAATGGGAACTAGCCCTTACAGCCTGGTCTTTAGTGTTATTTTTCTTTGTACTTAATACCTAACTCTTGAAATGCGAGGGTGGTACACACATTCCAATTTTGAGGGGAGTTTTACGCAAGGATCAATCCGAATCAAACGGGAGCGCCTTCTTTATTTCTCACTTTTACTATATTGTTCTCCATTAATGGCACATTATTAAACAAATCCACCACATTAACAAAATAATTGCCACGAAAAACGAATTTAGAAAATTAAGAAACAAAGCCCATCCTTTTCTTAACGATTCCCGTGCAAAACTCTCCTGATGATGAAGGGATGATAGATGAAAGCTGGCGATGAAATTGTGGTAGATTTTGTAAGCCCGCGCGTTGCCGCCAAAATCACCAGTACGAGTAAACTTGCACCAAAACTTTTGTTCTTTCTTCGTATGTATTTGAGACTCCTGTTATGTTGGTCGATTTACGCAACTTTTTGGTACACAATCCGCACGAAATTATGTCACAAATATCACTAAAACCAATTTTTCACGAATAACAAATACAACAACACCGAACATGATAATGGCGGCAAGCGAACTCCTTTTGGCTGTTGTTGTCATTGTCAAAATTGACAGATATAGTGATGCGCATCATTATGGATGGGTAATGATAAATGTACCCTGTTATTACCACTACTTTGTATATCGATATGAAAATCGATTAAAAAGTATATTAAATTAAAACATTGACACGAAAACTTTATCACTCCGCTCCGTGCGAAATGCGCATGCCCATAAATATTGATTAGAAGGTAACATTTGGGTTGTTGGCGAGACGAAAGAATCGATTTTCATTTTACATTTCTCTTGCAAAGTTCGTGTAGATAAGCCGCACGTTAACATTTAAAATAAAAAAAATAAACACCATAGACAAAAGACAAACGTCAGGTTGTTGTCAAACATAACCTTACTTTCGATTTTGTTTACCGGTATAAAAAGCGAATTTTACGTATTTATCTTCAATTTCGTAGCAAAATGAAGGAAAATAATGGAGAAGTTGACACCAGGAACGTCGTAAAGAACAGGGAGTTAATGTATCGCATGATTATAAGGTAAAAATCATAACTGTTTACTTGCAGATTTTACGTCTGCAAATCTCTTGTTTTAGCGTTTTTAATTCAATTCTTTTGTCGAGAAATCTAATAAAATATGTTTTATAAACCAGTTTAATACCCAAAACGTTCTTAGATTTTGTTATCAGCAAGTTTTTAGTTGAAATTTACCTTAAACAAGGTTATTTCACGAAACCGATTACAATTTTCGCCTTGAAAATAAATAAATGAATAAATAACGGTCACAGATACATACCCATTGTTATGATTCCAAACCTTAGCTACTTGGTTATTTATTATGGAAACCATATAACAACAACCGCATAAGCCGTGGTGGTCCAGTGGCGAGTAACCTTGCCTGCCGTGCAGGAGGCGATGGTTCGATCCCCGTCCAGGCCGACTCGTACCAATGAGTTTTTCAGAATTTATGTACGATTTGTAACACCACTGGCTTTTCGGTGAACGAAAACATCGTGAGGAAACCTGCATGCTTCAATTTCGAGGCATTTATTGTACCCACTGCCCATTATGTGGCTACGGTCTCACTCTCCGTCACACTGGACAGAGTTTTGGTACTTCTAGTGAAACGTGGATGTTCTGAAGTTTCAGAATATCTCTGACTACCCCCTCGGGGAATGTCTTGAGCATATGCTTATACTTATGCTATAACAACATCACAAACATGTAACAACCATGAACAAATTGGGATTTGAACCCAGGACCTCTGGTTTGGCAGCCCGGCGAGTTAACCATTACCACAGAATAGGTGACAACACAGTCGGTAGTATAACATAGTTCTACATACAGAACGGCCACTGACTTCAGATACCCCACCTCACCTCACTTCTGGGGAAACTTGAGGGAAGCCGAGCAAGGGAATGCCGTCAGGCGCGCGCCCGTTGGATTTAACTACATAAAATATATTTCATTTTTATCCTCTCAGTAAAAATTGTACAATTGGAAAATAATGCTAAATTCACGTGAAGCGACAGTGAGGTTCGACCGCACAGCAGTGTTGTGGACCGCAGTGTTGGAAGCTACGCAAAGTATTTCATACAAATGAAAAAAAAAGAAAACAATACAATTAAAATTGATAATGTGTCCTGATTTTACCTTTGCATGTTGGCATGACATATTTACAGGCTTAGCTAGGTTAACATTGGTCCCCTCACAAGGCAAGCCTGGAAATTGGGGTTCCAGAAAAATTCGAAACATTACAAAAACTCAGGTTTCCTCGTAATAACAGCATTGGGTCTAAATAAATATTGAAAAACACGCGTCGTCTGCTGCTGCGTACGGTCGGCTACCAACTTGTACCTTCATGCTTGATGTGCTGGCTCTCTTCTGTATGGACTGACATCGCTCGCATTAATATTAAAAATAAAATAAAATAAATAATAAAAAAGCCTTTATTCTACTACTTTAACACATTCATGACTTAACAATTCATTAAGTATTGCATGCACAAATCACATTTCCTTACATTTCATTTTAATAACAAGAACAATAGTAATAACAATAACTCATTCATAACATTTAATTAAACATTTAATATTTTATTCTCATAATTCGATATTGTCCTGGCACGTATGTGATCAGCTCTCTTCCGTAGTAGTCGCTTCTTTAGTGTAGGCTTCCCCTCATTTCTTCCAGTATTGTCTTATTCTAGCTTTTCTCATCCAGTCTGGGCCACATCTTTGAACGAAAATTTCGGCCCATCTCATTCTTGGTCTTCCTCTTTTCTTCTGACACGTGGTATCCATTCTATTTCCGGCTTCAGCGCTGTCAACACGCTACTTCCGATAAAAACCTTGAAGAACAGCAACGTGCGGATGTGTAATAAATAATAATAAAATAAATTAATTTTCAACAGTCAACTGTACTACGATGGATTCCAAGCCATAGCTGCTACCCTGGCTGCTGCAGTGCATGCCGACCCGCCATGTCCACCCAGCGATAGGTAATTATTTTTATATTATTACATATGCCTCGTGAAGCGCTCATTGGCGTAGTGGAGCTTTGGTATTGGAAACTATCACTGAAGTTAAGCAACGTCAGGTCTGGTCAGTCTTTGGATGGGTGACCGTTTAGCGGTATTTCATCTCGAGTGTTTTCGTGCTTAGGAAGCTACGTTAAGCTGTTGGTCTCGGATAGTTCTATCAGATGGTGTTGTAACTATTCGCTAAGCCAGGTCAGAGGCCTATTAAGGCGGCTTGAAAATTCTCTGACAGCAAGTTGGCCACTAACTTGCCTCCACCAACACGCACTGGGCCCGCGTGGTGGAATATGGCCCACTTCCTCTCACCCTTATTTGTGAGAGGAGGCCTTTGCCCTGCAGTGGGATTCTACAGTGTGACTATAAGGGATAGAATAAGGAATACTGTAATTAGGGAACGTTGTGGTTTGAATGAAGATTTAGTGGTTAAAGTAGAGAAGGGAATGCTTCGATGGTTTGGACATATTGAAAGGATGAATGAAAGTCGACTTACGAAACAGATATATATGGCGTGTGTGGAAGGAAATATTGGTAGAGGCAGACCTAGGAGAGGATACCTAGACCAGGTCAGGGACGTCATTAAAAAATGCCAGGTTAAAAGTAGCCGAAATCGAAGGGAATGTATGAAAAGATGTATGGACTTAGAGGAAGCAAGAGAGGTGTGTCAGAACCGCCCAAAGTGGAGATCTATAGTTTCTGCCTACCCCTCTGGGAAAAAGGCGTGAGTTTATGTATGTATGTATGTATGTAAGTATAAATTTAAGTTTATGTATGTAAGTTTGCCCCGAACACTTGTCTATCGCGTGGTGTTCGCGTCTCAGCCTGCCACGAGGATCTGCAATCCTTCTCAATTGTGTTCTTACTCAAAAAAATCCTCGAGATTGGATAGATACTCCCTCAAACCACTTGACACTGGCGGAAATGCGGTGCTAACGCACAAGCAAGAAGTCCATTAATTATAAATAAAAAAAGTATAAATATTTTGGGAAGTGCCAGTCTTAACTGCACTTTAGCCACTGTTGAGTTCAGGGTTCATATTTTTTTTCAAAAACACTTAAAGTAAAGCTAAATATTAAAATTTCAACTTGCGGAAATGTATAGTTTTCAAGGAATAATTTTAAGATAAAAATTTTACTTTTATTTTTTTTTTATCTTTGAGTGGGCCTTAGTCTTTATGTTGAAGAAGCGTGTTGCAGATTAAGAATGTATAGAATTAAGATTTTGACGAAGCATGCTACAGATTTGAAGTTTGTTCTTTCCTTTGACTATTTATATGTGGACTGGTTACGCGTGTAATTCTACTAACAAACATTTCTGCCACTTTTTGCGGGGGGCGAGGTAACATGAAATCCGCAACTTTGAATTTTATTCCCCATAACTTTAGATTCTAATTTTGTTTGTTAAAAATCATGAAAAGTAGTCTCGTGTGAACCCCAAACGTTCTAAGTTCGAAGTTATTATTTCGCAATTATAGACTGTCTCGTTTAGTGATAAGGTGTAAAATTGAATGTAAATGCACAAGATCAATTGTGCTTATACCGTGGCAGAGGGGAAATGCTACCGCAAGGCTAGTCCTTATAATAATTAGTCAAAGGTTCTTTCTTATGCATAAATTAAATTAATAATTCAGCGTATTTTTAGATAGTAGACAAATTTCACAGTAATTATATTGATAGGGCACTCCCTGTCCCCCACCAATGCTGACTTCACCCCCTCTCGGTGGTATGGGAGGTGGATGACAGTAAGCAGTGGTGTAATCGTCTCGCACTCGCACTCAATAATTTGTGATGCACAGACTCCTGAACCTGATGATGGTGGGGCTCCAGCACGAGCCTGATCGTAAGGATCGTCTTGCTGCATCCAGTGGAGCTGAGCATCTTCTCGGAACTACTGGATTCGGTAATTAATTCATTTTCTTATCTACAGGGTGTTACGAAAGTAAAATTAAACATTTAAAACTTAAGGTTGTTTAGACCATCAAACTGAACATCTTTCACTATGGGACCTATATCGATCCCATACATTCAGCTCGAGTAGATTTGAAGTTTAGTATGGAAAATCAGCATTTTCGCGATTTCGATATTGGTCATATAGTGAACGTTTTTCAGTTTGATGGTCTAAACCACCCCCTTAAATGTTTTTTTGTATTTTTGTAACACCAAAAGATAATCGAAAGATAATCGACGATTTCGATTAATCGCTAAATGCCGATAATCGCCGATTACGATTAATCAGAATAGTAATCGTTTCATCACTAATTATTACAATGATGAAGAAATAGGATAGGCTAGAAGACATTCAGATCTATTTTGGAATTTAGGTCTTTTTGTCATTTTTTTTGTTGATAACTTGCATGCATGCATATGCTCACGACTATATATTCCCCGAGGGGGTAGTCAGAGATATTCTGAAAACTCAGAACATCCACGTTTCACTAGTAGTACCGAAACTCTGTCCAGTGTGATGGGGGGTGAGCCCGTCGCCACATAATGGACAGTGGGTACAATACATGCCTCGAAATTGAAGCATGCAGGTTTCCTCACGATGTTTTCCTTCACCGAAAAGTCAATGGTGTTACTAATCGTACATAAATTCCGAAAAACTCATTGGCACGAGTCGGTCTGGACGAGAATCGTACCATCGCCTCCGGCACGGCAGGCAAGGTTACTCGCCACTGGACCACCACGGCCACCTTGTTGACAACTGAATGACCAAAATGTCTGGTCTTGACAATGTTACACTATGTAATTGAATATTGAATTTATGTAATTGTACTTTGTATATTTTGTTTTGTTTAAAAGAAGTGTGTTGTAGAGTTTCTGGCCGCATCATCTCTACAACGGAACACCTTCCGACGCGGTGGTAGATTCAAAAACATGACGTCAAAAAGTTCAATTAAATTAAATTTTTGTTTAGTGGCATCCGATGTGTTATCACAATTCAGCCAATGTCTCGTTATGTGGATAGTACATGAAGGAAAATGATCAGTAGTATTTATTAAGTCTAGAGTGGCAGTTTTGCCAATGTAAGTAGTTTATAATCTCAAGTGATTGTTTTAAGGTTAATACACATAAGAGTTCACAAAATGGTGGAGCCACGTGCAATCCCAACGCGCCGATACGCACGCGTCCGTACTCCGCCAGAATTGCAGCGCGAGTCACGTCAAAAAGTTATCTATGTGATATTATTTTGAATAAACAATTTTGAATTTTGACTTTGACATTGACATACTCAAGTAAATTAAACACAAACGACTTTATACTTTCTGTCCTTAGACCTAGAGTACGAAATGGATGCGTCATCTCTCGCCCCGGAGCCGGCGACATATGAAACAGCCTATGTGACGTCACACAAGATGGCGTGTCGCGCCGGCGCTTTCAGTTCCTGCGGGCAACTAGTGGCTACGGGCAGCGTCGACGCTAGTATCAAGGTTCGTCACACACACCCGCATACACATGTAGACACGCACGCACGCATGTGCACTCTCACGCACGTAAACACGCATCCGGACACACGCACGTAAATCCGTGTTCAAATCTTCGCTGACGATGCAGACTGCCATATACAGGGTCTTTAATATGCTGACACTTTTTAAAGGGGATGATCAGACCATCAAACTGAACAACTTTCTCTAAGGGACCAACATTGAAATCGCGAAAAAAAAATCTGCTGTCCCATACATTTGGCCAGAGTAGATTTTTATGGAACAGCTGATATTGCAGATGGAACAACAGATGATTTCGATGTTGGTGCCATAGAGAAAGTTGCTTAGTTTGATGGTCTGATCATCCTCTTAAAAAAGTGTCAGCATATTAAGAAGGACCCTGTATATGCTATGCTATTAAGCCATAATTTTTTGTTGCAGATCTTGGATGTGGAGAGAATGCTGGCCAAATCCGCTCCGGAAGAAGTGGACCCTGGGAGAGAGCAGCAGGGTCACCCCGTTATTAGAACTCTGTGAGTTAACACGTTGTCTGCTAAATACGAGTTTACTCGTAGCAGCAAGTTTCATACTCAGTGCCAGCTACGAGTATATTCGTAGATGTTAATATCTATACTAAGTTTTCAATGCTGGCAGTGAAAGCAGAGCAAAGATTCTTTGGCATAGGAAACAATTTTTTACTTTTATAGTTTTAATATAAATTTTAGAAAGAGTCAGTCAAAATAAGAAAACTATGTACGGTAAGTTGCGTTTTGTATGTGGCAGCAAATAAGGCACAAAATATATAATACGAGTATACTCGTACCGGCAGGCAACGTGTTAAGAGACGTTTATTCCGAATGCTTAAATGCGCGCTGCATACAAACGAAGTCTGGTGATATTTTCAATACTAACCAATTATCTGACGACCAATACTTGACGGCCCGATATCACAGTCGGTAGTGAACCTGCCTGCTGTGCCCAGGGTCGCGGGTTCGAAACCCGTAAGAGACAAATATTTGTATGATGAATATTTGTACTCGAGTCATGGATGTTTGTATCTATATATGTATTCTGTCTCGTTGTCTAGTCATCATAACACAAGTCGAGGCTAGATTCTGGTACTTTAAATGTGCCTAGATAATTTGTGTGACAATGTCCAAGATGGGCTGGCATAACCTCAGGGATAAAAGCCCCTATTAAAAAAAAAATTAAAAATTAAGAATTAAAAAAAAATGTCTAAGGTATAACAAAAGAAAAAAATCAATAAAATTGTTCAGAAACAATCTAGAAACTAATCTCTATGTTTGTATGAAGTCAGATTTTAGTTAAAATATACAGTTTTTGTGCTATGATTAATTTAAGATTTGTATGGAAATATTTGAGGCACTGTAACTTTAAAACTATACATTTTAACGAAAACCTGACTTCATTTTGTTGTTTCTGAAACATTTCATTGACTTTAATTGGTTAGTATTGAAAATATCACTAAACTTCTTTTGTATGGATCGCACTCCAAATTATATTCCCTTAAGGCACATAATAATAGTACATTATGATACAAGTGATCTAAGTTGGTCATTGCAGCCGAGGCTGGTTTGCAAGCTCGAGCCGAAGGCGAGTTCGGTAAAAAGCCGAAGCTGCAGTGAAATGACCAACACTTATGCGTTTTATACGACGTTTTTCGACACACTTGCGTTAAAATGTTTTTATAGGAAACGTAATATAATGCATAAAGATAATTCTTAGAACTCGTCTGTTTGTGCACGCATCACTTAAAAACTACTGAACCGATTAGGATAGGATTTCACAAAAGCATAGGATTAATATTTAGGCTTTATGTTTATGTTTATGTTTATATTATCGCATTCGGTTAGTTCAATCAAAAGTTATGAGTGTTTAAAGTCAGTGATCTGCCGCTCTATTTCAAATAGCAACGAAATTTTAAGGCTACTTCGAATTACAGAAACAGATTTGAAACACTTCCTCTCACTTATTCTTAGAACAGCTTTAGTAACGCCCAAGATATGTCGGATAGTACATCTTTCTGATAAATAAATTATATTTTCAGATCAGATTTGGCCAGAAAGCTATATAGGAATCGGAAATTCTTTTCGTCCTTATTTGAAATGAATTATAGTTACTAATAATGCCTCAATTCCCCAGGTACGACCATACAGACGAGATCACAGCGCTGGACTTCCACCCTCGCGAGCAGATCCTCGTGTCAGCATCCCGTGATTGCTGCATCAAACTCTTCGATATCACCAAAGCGTCGGCTAAGAAGGCCTACAAGTCAATTACTGTAAGTTTATACAGGGTGACCACACATACGAGATACAGCGCTGGACTTAGGACTGCTGTATCAAACTGTTCGATATCACCAAGGCGTCAGCTAAGGCCTACAAGTCCATTACTGTATGTTTATACAGGATGACCACACATACGAGATACAGCGCTGGAGTTAGGACTGCAGCATCAAACTGTTCGATATCACCAAGGCGTCAGCTAAGAATGCCTGCAAGTCAATTACTGTAAGTTTCTACAGGATGACCACTCAGACGAGATACAGCGCTGGAGTTAGGACTGCTGCATCAAACTGTTCGATATCACCAAGGCGTCAGCTAAGAATGCCTGCAAGTCAATTACTGTAAGTTTAAACAGGGTGACCACACATACGAGATACAGCGTTGGACTTAAGACTACTGCATCAAAGTGTTCGATATCAACAAGGCGTCAGCTAAGGCCTACAAGTCAATTACTGTGAGTTTATACAGGGTGACCACACAGATTCCTTAGAAAATCATTAGAAAACCGTCCATTCTGCTCGACCGCATCCATTTTCTTATACACATATCTGACTCCAATGTATGGGACAGCAGATTTTTTAAAATTCTTTCTCGATGTTGGCTCTGAAAGTTGTTCTGTTTGATGGTCTGAATCAGTAAGTAAGTCTCCCCTTAAGTATTAATAGGGTGTTTTGTTAAACCCTGTATAGTCTGTGATGATTAATGATATCTTACTCCACAGGATCCTCCCCGTCCATGTCGACTCGTACCAATGAGTTTTTCGGAATTTATGTACGATTTATAACACCACTGGCTTTTCGGTGAAGGAAAACATCGTGAGGAAACCTGCATGCTTCAATTTCGAGGCATGTATTGTACCCACTGTCCATTAAAAGTGTCGACGGGCTCACCCCCCTTCACACTGGACAGAGTTTCGGTACTACTGGTGAAACGTGGATGTTCTGAGGTTTCAGAATATCTCTGACTACCCCCTCGGGGAATATAGTCGTGAGCATATACCTATACCTATACCTACTCCACAGGACGCCGAACAAGTCCTCTGCGTGGCTTTTCACCCACTCGGAGACCACATAATAGCATCAACCACCCACCCAGTTATAAGGCTCTACGACGTCACTACCAGCCAATGCTTCGTGTGTCCAGTACCCTCACACCATCACACTAGACGTGTCAATTGCATCACGTAAGTACATCCTCTAGGAGACCACATAACATCTTCAACTACCGCGGCCTTCCATCCTCTGCGAGACCATATAATAGCTTCAACCACCGTGGACTTCCATCCTCTAGGAGACCATATTATAATATGTTAAACCACCGTTGCCTTTCATCCTCTAGGACACCAAATAATATATTTAACTACTTTGGATTTCCAACCTCTAAGAGACTACATAATATCTTCAACCACCGTGGCCTTCCATCTTGTAGAATACCTCATAATAGCATCAACCACCGTGGCTTTCCACCCCTCGGGGACAGACCACATAATGCCAGCAACCACCGTGGCTTTCCATCCTCTAGGAGACCATATAATAGCTTCAACTATCGTGGTCTTATGTCCTCTAGGAGACCACATGGCTTCCATCCTCTACGAGACTACATAATATCTTCAATCACCGTGGCCTTCCATCCTCAAGAAGACCATATAATAGCTTCAACCACCGTGGCCTTATTTCGTCTAGGAGACCATAATAGCTACAATCAACGTAGCTTTCCATCCCCTCGGAAACCACTGTGGCATTCTAACCCCTCAGAGACCACATAATGGCATCAACCACCGTGGCCTTCCATCAGATTGACAAGTAGAAAGGATGGTCAAAGTTTCCGGACTGACTAAAAATTTATCCCGAATAAGGTATCTGTATGTATTTCAGTGTATTAGCGGTCACATTTAGCAGTAACAAACATCTTCATCACAGCTAATGGACGTCCACTGCTGGACATAGGCCTATGGAGGCCATATAAGGATATGATAACAAACAATATTTTAATTAATTGCAGGTTTTCGCCGAATGGCAAGTATTTTGCGAGCGGCAGCGCCGACGGGGCGGTTAAACTGTGGGACACTGTGTCTAATAGATGCTTCAATACGTTCGTCAACGCGCACGACGGGTCAGAGGTCTGCTCTGTCGCGTTCACTAGGAACAGCAAGGTAATAGCGCAGACGTCAAACTGTGGGACACTGTGTCTAATAGACGGGCGGACAAACTGTGGGACACTGTGTCTAATAGACGGGCGGACAAACTGTGGGACACTGTGTCTAATAGACGGGCGGACAAACTGTGGGACACTGTGTCTAATAGACGGGTGGCCAAACTGTGGGACACTGTGTCTAATAGATACTGCAATACGTAAACCTGGGGGATACTGTGTCTAATAGACGGGCGGTCAAACTGTGGGACACTGTGTCTAATAGACGGGCGGACAAACTGTGGAACACTGTGTCTAATAGACGGGTGGCCAAACTGTGGGACACTGTGTCTAATAGATACTTCAATACGTCAACCTGGGGGATACTGTGACTAATAGACGGGCGGTCAAACTGTGGGACACTGTCTAATAGATGCTTCAATAAGTTCGTCAACGCGTACGACGGGTCAGAGTTCTGCTCTGTCGCGTTCACTAGGAACAGCAAGGTAATAGCGCAGACGTCAAACTATGGTATACTGTGTCTAATAGACGGGCGGTCAAACTGTGGGACACTGTGTCTAATTGACGGGCGGACAAACTGTGGGACACTGTGTCTATTAGACGGGTGGCCAAACTGTGGGACACTGTGTCTAATAGATGCTTCAATACCGTTCGTCAAGGCCCACGACGGGTCAGAGGTTTGTTCTGTCGCGTTCACTAGGAACAGCAAGGTAATAGCGCAGACGTCAAACTGTGGGACACTGTGTCCAATAGACGGGCGGTCAAACTGTGGGACACTGTGTCTAATAGACGGGCGGTCAAACTGTGGGACACTGTCTAATAGACAGGCGGTCAAACTGTGGGACACTGTGTCTAATAGATGCTTCAATACGTTCGTCAACGCGCACGACGGGTCAGAGGTCTGCTCTGTCGCGTTCACTAGGAACAGCAAGGTAATAGCGCAGACGTCAAACTGTGGGACACTGTGTCTAATAGACGGGCGGCCAAACTGTGGGACACTGTGTCTAATAGACGGGTGGCCAAACTGTGGGACACTGTGTCTAATAGACGGGTGGACAAACTGTGGGACACTGTGTCTAATAGACGGGTGGCCAAACTGTGGGACACTGTGTCTAATAGACGGGTGGCCAAACTGTGGGACACTGTGTCTAATAGACGGGCGGCCAAACTGTGGGACACTGTGTCTAATAGACGGGTGGCAAAACTGTGGGACACTGTGTCTAATAGACGGGTGGCCAAACTGTGGGACACTGTGTCTAATAGACGGGCGGTCAAACTGTGGGACACTGTGTCTAATAGACGGGTGGCCAAACTGTGGGACACTGTGTCTAATAGACGGGCGGTCAAACTGTGGGACACTGTCTAATAGACAGGCGGTCAAACTGTGGGACACTGTGTCTAATAGATGCTTCAATACGTTCGTCAACGCGCACGACGGGTCAGAGGTCTGCTCTGTCGCGTTCACTAGGAACAGCAAGGTAATAGCGCAGACGTCAAACTGTGGGACACTGTGTCTAATAGACGGGCGGCCAAACTGTGGGACACTGTGTCTAATAGACGGGTGGCAAAACTGTGGGACACTGTGTCTAATAGACGGGTGGCCAAACTGTGGGACACTGTGTCTAATAGACGGGCGGTCAAACTGTGGGACACTGTGTCTAATAGACGGGCGGTCAAACTGTGGGACACTGTGTCTAATAGACGGGCGGACAAACTGTGGGACACTGTGTCCAATAGACGGGCGGTCAAACTGTGGGACACTGTGTCTAATAGACGGGCGGACAAACTGTGGGACACTGTGTCCAATAGACGGGCGGTCAAACTGTGGGACACTGTGTCTAATAGACGGGCGGACAAACTGTGGGACACTGTGTCTAATAGACGGGCGGTCAAACTGTGGGACACTGTGTCTAATAGACGGGCGGACAAACTGTGGGACACTGTGTCTAATAGACGGGCGGTCAAACTGTGGGACACTGTGTCTAATAGACGGGCGGACAAACTGTGGGACACTGTGTCCAATAGACGGGCGGTCAAACTGTGGGACACTGTGTCTAATAGACGGGCGGACAAACTGTGGGACACTGTGTCCAATAGACGGGCGGTCAAACTGTGGGACACTGTGTCTAATAGACGGGCGGACAAACTGTGGGACACTGTGTCCAATAGACGGGCGGTCAAACTGTGGGACACTGTGTCTAATAGACGGGCGGACAAACTGTGGGACACTGTGTCCAATAGATGCTTCAATACGTTCGTCAACGCGCACGACGGGTCAGAGGTCTGCTCTGTCGCGTTCACTAGGAACAGCAAGGTAAACAGACCATCAAACTAAACAACTTTCTTAATGGGACCATCGAAATATCCAATAGAAAGAAAACAGATTTTCCATACAAAACTGCAATCCTAGATTTGACTACATACAATTTATTTTATTTTTATGTTATCAATAAAATAAGGGTTAGAAAATAACGCTTAACTCCCATTTTCATTAAGTTTTTAGCTAGAATACTATTTTTAGTAACAAGATTAACTTTAAAAAGTAATGAAATGTTGATGACGTCACAACTCAGTATTGAGTACAAATTTCATACAAAGCGCACGTTTTGACGTCCAATAAAGAGTAGCTGATTTGACTAGTTGTCAAGTACCCTATTGTATGGGTCGGTTGATCTCTTTAAAAGCCATCAGCATGTTCTCATGTCCTGGAATCATTATTTAGATTAAAATTTTCGTAATGTTACTTTTATTTGCAGTATCTGCTGACATCTGGAATGGACTCGTCTATCAAACTCTGGGAACTAGCCAGTAGTAGATGCCTGATTCAATACACCGGCGCCGGCACTACTGGTAAATACTATATAATAAGAAACAACCTTTTGCCCGTGACTTCATCCGCGCTGGCTTCCGTCATAAGGCTGTTAAACAAAAAAGTTTAATAAAAATAACAACCGACCCTTAAAAATTAATTATAAAGCTGAATAATTCGCAAACGGATCCTTAAATCGAAAAATGGTTTTCCCACACCCACAATATTTTTAAAAGACCTTTCCAACGATACCCCACACCATAAGATAGACGAGAAAAAAAATTACTCATATCAAATTACAGCTTTCTAGCCGAGGACAGACGGACTGATGGACAGACGGACAGACGGACCGACATGGCGAAACTATAAGGGTACCTTGTTGACTTACGAAACCCTAAAAATTTATCCATTAGGATGTGTGTTGCTCGAATAAACTTTCAAACAAATTATTTGAAGTCAGTGACACCTTTAATACACATACACTTCTGATAGTTTTATAATAGTGTAGATACTAATATTGCCTGCCGTGCAGGAGGCGATGGTTCGATCCCCGTCCAGATCGACTCGTAACAATGAGTTTTTCCGAATTTATGTACGATTTGTAACACAACTGGCTTTTTATTGAATGAAAACATCGTGAGGAAACCAGCATGCTTAAATTTCGAGGCAAGTATTGTATCCACTGTCCGTTACTAAGTAGCGACGGGCTCACTGCCCGTCACACTGGTCAGAGTTTCGGTACTACTGTTGAAACGTGGATGTTCTGAGGTTCCAGAATATCGCTGACTACCCCCTCGGGGAATATAGTCGTTAGCATATGCATGCATACTAATATTATGTCAATATTTGTGATTCAAGCACACACTTCATCACCATCATCATCAGCCTATAGACGTCCCACTACAGGGCACAGGGTAGGCTCAAGGAGGATGTAAGAGCAGCGCACCTGCGAATCTACCTTTCTAATAAACCGCTTGCTGTTATGTAGTTGATATCAGCTATGAAAATTCGCTCATTCATGCCACCTAATATCGGCAGGTAAACAAGACCACCACGCCCAGGCGATATTCAACCACACGGAAGACTACGTGATGTTCCCGGACGAGGCGACCACCTCCCTCTGCACGTGGCACTCGAGGAGCGCCGCGAGGTGCCAGCTGATGTCTCTGGGGCACAACGGTGCCGTCAGGTGAGACCAGATAAACTCGTTTATCTTATAGATAAATATATTTTGTACACACACTATGACTTCATTTGTGACTCCGTCACACTGTCACACAAGCTTTCACTTCATGAGACAAACGCTTTGTGACATGCTCACTTTGTGACACATACATTCTATGACACGCTAATTTTGTGACACTCACACTGCAACACACCCACTTTGTGACTCAATCACTTTGTGACCAACCAAAATCAAATCATTTAATTCAGAACATAAATTCCATAACAATGGCATAAATTACAATTTTATTGTTAATACCAATCACTGTGTGACTTACTCTCTCTGAGACACACTAACTTAGTGTCACACTCACTGTTTGACACACTCACTATGTGACACTCATTTTGTGACACACTCACTTTGTGACACTCACATTGTGACACACTCACTTTGTGACACTCACATTGTGATACACTCACTTTATGACACACTCACTTTGTGACACACTCACTTTATGACACCCTCACTTTTCAACACACTTACTTTGTGACACACACTTTGTGACTCTCACCTTACGATACACTCTCATTCTGACACATTAACTTTGTCACTCGAACTGCCTAGCGTACTTTCCGAACCCATTCAAAGACTGACCTAACGTTGCTTGACTTCGGTGATCGTCTCATAAACTTAAATTACTTCTTTGTTGCAGGCACATTGTACATTCCGGTACAGCACCCGCGTTCCTGACATGCAGCGATGATTATAGAGCAAGATTCTGGTACAGGCGTAATACACACTAAAATATTTAATTATAATTGTTAGGTTTAATTATCAAATATTAATCTTAATATTGGCTATGTGCGAAGTGGTAATGGGAACTGAAAAATCGACCGCAGCGCCCGGGGTGGCAGAAATGTGTACTTCTGTTGGACAAGCTGTGTAAAATTTGAATCTATGCAAATCCACACACTAACTCAACACGAAATCTCCAAAACTGTAAAGACTACATACTTAAATTTTGGAAGTTTCTATTGGCATCTAGGCTCACTAAAAAGGGTTTTTTGAAATTTTATCTCCAAAGGTGTGAAAACCGGGATAAAAGTTTGTGCGGAAATTGGCACTGCAAATATCGTGGATTCTAGCAAATAGGTATTTTAATATTTTGAACATCGATAATGTTGCTAATTTCTTTAGTTTTTGTATTATTTTATTTTAAAAATAAACTTTTAACTAACAAGTTACTTGAAATAATTCACGGCGGTCCGACACCGCTAGGGGCGCTAGTGTCGTGCACATAGTCAACATTAGCACACCTTGGACCCTGGACCACAGGTCCGGCACTCTATAGAACGTTTTTGAATTTCGAAATGGCGTCTGCACATGCGCACTTGATGCAAACCCTCCATGACATTGCGTGTAGGGTTGAAAGCCACGCTTTGCATTTAACGTCATCGACATTTCGATACTTTTATTGTTCGTTCTGTTATTAATTAGTATTTGAGCTAAAGAATTACTGAAAATATGAATTTAGCGATACTTTTCAATGTTTTTTATGCACTGAAAAAAAAATTATGTAGTCAAATCCAAAGGGTACGCGCGCCTGACTGCATTCCCTTGCTCGGTTTCCCTCAAGTTTCTCAGAAAGTGTGAGGTGAGGTGGGGTATCTGAAGTCAGAGGGGGGCGGGGAGTAGCCGTTCTGTATGTAGAACAATAAAAATTATCCCTTAGTCGCATCACTCATTAAAAAAAACCTCATTTTGTGCGTTGCCTTTGACGAAGTTTGCAAGGATACAAAAAATAGTGTTATTCTGGTTTGACGATGCCCGCATTTTGGAAATTAGTCAATTTCTTTTAGTCCCACAAACGATGTCCCATTGTCAGTCCCATGAACGGATTTCCATAGAGTCCGCATAAATTTGCGATTGTAGTTGGTCTCTTTTGTCTTATGACGTACCTTTAATAGTAGAAGGAGATGGAACTATAGATATTTGTTTATGCGGCTGTCCACTTTTTTTTGAGCTAGTGTGTGTAAAAAATTGACCGTAAACATAAGGCCATATGTCACTTGGTGCCTTTTGTCCATACTACTTGACACCACACACTCAAATCTAAACGTCAAAAAAAGTGGACACTTTACAATTGGTATGGCTCACTCTAGTCTTAAAGAGAGATCCTTCCTCTTAGATGTAGAACTAAATACCTATTCTGTGGTTATACATTACTTTACCTACTTTCGGCCAGCTTATTTTGGTTTTGTGTAGTCTGACGTGTCGCCGTGTGTATATCCGTGAGTTAATAGTTACAATACATTAGTAAAGTTAAGAAAAATTTAAATTAAAGTTTTTTCCTCTCTATTGTTGTATAATTTTGTTGATATTCACTATACTTATACAGGGCCTTCTTAATATGCTGATACTTTTTTAAGGGGATGATCAGACCATGAAACTGAACAACTTTCTCTATGGGACCAACATCGAAATCGCGAAGAAAAATCTGCTGTGCCATTTGGCAGTAGTCATCAAGTAGCTTTGCAGTTTTGTATGGAACAGCACTTTTTTTTTGCCATTTTGATGTTGGTCCCGTAGAGAAAGTTGTTCAGTTTGATGGTCTGAAGCACCCGCAGACTGCGTAATAAACCGGATATCCGGACCTAGCGATAAAGTCTCAAAGACTTTTTAAGAGGATGATCAGACCATCAAAACTGTCAGCATATTAAATTGGACCCCATATATCTGGATCCAGAAAAAGCTGATCATAAAAAAAACACAGATCTGACTAACTTAATTTATGAAAAATGTCAAATACCGGATATCCGGGTCCAAAAAAGTGTCGTAGTAAGAAAATAGCTCTACTATAACATGCATTCAATTAAAACGGATATCCGAAAAAAACCGGATATCCGGATAAAAAAGCCGGATACCCGGATCCAGAAATTTTTTGCTGTGAAAAGACACTGACCTGACTATACAGCTCGACCGATGACTCTCCCTTCAACTGGTGTCCGGTCAAGTAAGTGTTGTGACTACTCGCTATATAGTACTGGCTTAGTGGACCTGTCATGTCGTTAGACATGTCCTTGTGCTCCTCCTCGTCCGGGTTTGATCTTCTGTAACAAATCAAATGTATAACATAACGACTTCAATTCTTCATCTTTTCATATCGCACGGCTGTCAATCTTGAGTGGGTGTCTCAAAAGAAATTTTATATTTAGTGGATCGATTAAAAAAAAAGTAAACCGTATATAGAAAAAATGTTTATTAATTATTGAAATACACTTTTTGGGGATTTATTTCTTAAAAATGATATCGTCTAAATGTAGACCCTCGCGTTCTCGGCACTCATTTAATCGAACAGTAAAATTACTTATGACGGCTCGGCAGGTGGATTCAGGGATGGCTGCCATTTCGTGACGGATATTTTCTTTCAAATGGGCCAGTGAAGTCGGTTTATCGGGTTTCTGATGTTTGCGTTTTGGATTCGTTGCACTCCAGTAGCGGCAGTTCTGCTTATTTACGTGGCCATTAAGATGAAAATGAGCTTCATCCGAAAACAAAATGTTGGTAAACGTTGAAAATCGCTCAATCACCTGATTTACGAAATGAAGCCTCTGACTGGCATCTTGGGGCTTTAATTCTTGCACCAATTGAATTTTGCAGCTTTAGGTCTTTGTGCATGATGCGATGTAATGATGATCTATGCACATTTAAAGCACTTGCGCGCTTCCGAATTGAAAGGTTCGGGTCGTCACGAACAGACTGATTAACATTCTCCACGTTTTCTACCGTTCTTGATGACCTAGGTCGCCCGGATTTTGATTTATCTAGCGTTGTACCGGTCTCTTCAAACTTTTTAACCCAATGTCGAATGAGAGGAATGCTTGGCGCATCATTTAAGTGGCGAAAACCTCGAATACTGCAGAATTTTCTACGCGCTACAGTCGCCGAATCACCGTTTTTGTAAAACTCTCGCACGCACAACGCGCGGTCTGCTCCCGAGAAACGCTCCATAGCGACTGAATTCCCAAGAGCCAGGCTACCGATTGACATAACCCCCGCGCCCCTAGGTTGCGCTCACGCAGTAAGCTAAATAAATATAAAATTTCTTTTGAGACACCCTGTATTATACCAAGATCCGACCTCAAAATTATGCACATATTAGTTTGGTGAACGAAATGTGAAAAAAATAGGATTCTTCAAAGCATTATATCTCATGAAGTACTAACAGTAGGAGTATGATTTGCGGATATGTGTAAATTGAACATATAATTGAAGTTTTGATTAGAGCCAAAACACGATTAAGACACATTTTCTCGATAGAAAAACAAGCCAAAGTAGCCTCCGTCTTTATCGATAAACGCTTGGAAGTGCTAAACGGTGAATATTAGAAACACGAGGCTTGATTTAAAAAAAAGAGCTTGATTTTTATAAATTTTGATTAGAGCAGAATTGAACTTACATAAATAGTACAATTACAGTTAATTAAAGTTTGTTTTATGCTTGCGTCGTTCTCGTTCTCTCGCATCAGGCAGTAATATAAGCTATCACACGCCCATTTCGCTTCAATTATGTTTCGACATTGGCCCTTAAGTGAAGGTTATACAGGTGTTCATAGAACGCCGCCGGGTTGCCTAGCAAAATCTTGCCGCAAGTACCTTTACCATGATGATTTATGGTACGATTTTTTTCCACCTATCTGTTTAGGAATTAATTGAGGTGCAATCTGAAGGAGACCGATGTAAAGAACTGGTAAAACTAGGGTTGCCACCTCTCAGTCTGCCGCAACTCTAGGGTTGCCAGGTTCAAAGAAGTAATTTTTAACCCTTAGAGTTGCGAAGTTGTGGCAGACTTAGAGGTGGCAACTCTAGTTTTTCTAGTTCTTTAGATTGGTCTCTTTCAGATGGCACCTCATTTAATTCCCAAACAGATCGGTGGAAAAAATGGTAACATAAATCATCATGGTAAAGGTACTTGCGGCATGATTTTGCTAGACAACCCGGCGGCGTTGTATGAACCTCTGTATAAACATTCACTTAAATCACATTTCGTTCACCAAACAATTAGGTGCATAATTTTGCGGACGGATCTCGTACCATATAAAGATTAGCCATTCAGCAATGGTCTGTTTAATTATCCAAGTAAAATAGTCTTTTGATATTTCCGTATAATACTATTTTCAAGTCTAATGGTTAAGAGCATTGGGCTCTTGACACGGAGGTCGTGGGTTCGATTCTCATGGGGGACACCTAGTGATATGTTACTTTGCGCGTTTTTCCGCAGTTGGTTAGAACATTGCAGGCTGAATCGCCTGATTGTCTGAAAAGAAAGATGATTTGCTTCGGGATGGCAGGTTAAGCCGTTGGTCCCGGCTACTATCTCGGGTGGTAGCAGTCGTTACATAAAAGCCACGTCAGAGGCCGTAAGGCGGTTTGAAAAAACCTCTCACACCAGCGCCCGCGGTATTGTACCTCGATAAACGTTTTATCGCGCCTGCTAGCTCGGTCGTTCGCGCGCAAAAAGAAAGGGAGCTAGGGCGCGATAGCGCTTTATCGCGCCATCATGCCGCGGGCGCAGGGCTTGCTGCCCACACGATAAGAAGAACATTGATTGTAGCGCTCCCAAAGCAGGTTTTTTATATTCTCGGTCAGGCTTTAGTATGTAACAGATACCTTTCATATAAAACAATCAATTCGCACGCTTTAATTACCTACTGCCAGACGGTACGTACAAAAATGTTTCTAATTAAGCTTGAATCAGCGTTGTTATTACTTCGTACAGCGCGCGATGCATACGACGTTGCCGTCTGGCGCGAGTGGCAGAAATCAAGCAAGAGCATCACTTACGATGCGAAGGTGCTTATCTCGGCCGAGTGGCTGCCTGTCCACTGATGCGGAGGGAGGCTACGGAGCGGAGAAACGGAGAAATATTAACCAATAAGATTTTAGCGGAGATTTTATGAAATCCTATTGGATAATATTTCTCCGTTTATCCGCTCCGCAGCCTCGCTCCGCATCAGTGGACAGGCACCCTTAGTTAAGGAATCAGCAAACCTCTTAACGCTGATTGACAAATCTATTTACCAAAATGCCAAAACGAATTCAATGACATGCCATCTCGACAAAAGAAGTAAAGCAATATGTTACCCAATTAAGTTGTTGGCTCTCCTCTGTTCAGGCACGAACGCGTAGTTATCCTTGTCGGTCAGGAACCTGACGAAACCTTCGAATGAGAGACAGTTTTCAGCTCGCAGCGACGGATCTGGTTCATGTCTCTGTGGAAAAAGGTACCATGGTTAGGCCTGGAATCTACCAAAGCGGAGAGGAGACGAGAGAAGATGCTTAGCGGTCAGGGTATATCCCTTGAAGCTGAGCGGAGATTTGTGTGTCGCGTACTGGGCGAGCTCACGCGCTAGCACGAAGCGAGACGACAAGTCACAATCTTTGAATGGGTGACCGTTTTTGTGTTATTTCGTTTTTTAGTTTTTGTGGAATGTACGTTAAGCTGTTGGTCCCGAGTAATTCGATCAGATGGCGGTTGGAAGCCAGCCCCTCTAGACAAAGTGACATTCTATTGGTGTTGACGCTATTAGAAAATGACAGAATGTATGGATTTGACATTAGCGATCGAAACATTTTGGCGTTTGCTTTCGTCACCATACGTCAAGTCCATAAATTTTTATGTTTTCTAGGTTTTCTACTGTCGTTAACGCTAATCGAAAGATACTTTGTCTAGGGGCCCAGGTCAGAGACCTATTAAGGCGGCTTGACAATTCTCTGATAGCAAGTTGATCGTTAAATTGCCTCTACCAATCCGCACTAGGCCCGCGTCTCCGGCACTTCAAACAAAATTTTGGATTTGACATGATGGCGTTCGCACATGCGCACTTGGTGCAAATTCACCTTGACTTATGTGTAGGTTGGACTTACCACGCATCGCATGAACATCATCTACTTTTCGTTACTTTTTATTGTTCGTTCTGTTATTAAAAATAGTGTTTGAGCTAAAGAATTACTGAAAATAAATTTAGCATTATTTTACAACGTTTTTTATGCACTGAAAATACACAATTTAATGTAGACCAATTCAACGGGTGCGTGCGACTGACTGCATTCCCTTGCTCGGCTCCCCTAAAGTGTCGCCAGAAAGTGTGAGGAGGGGTGGGGTAACTGGAGTCAGATAGGGACGGGGAGTGACCGTTCTGTATATAGAACTATATACTATTACCTATTCTGTGCCCGCGTGGTGGAGTAGGCAGGTATAACACTCACTCTCATTGTCATTCGTGAGAGGAGGCCTTTGCTTTACAATGCAGTCCTCACCTGTATGATATCTTTCAATTGTTGTTCAGTCTTGAGCTCGTTCTGTCTCGTTTCACAGAACTTTCCGAGTGTAGGTAGGGATAAGACACGGCCGCCTACGTCTGGGCATGCACCTAGAATAGCAGAATATTTATTAAAACTTTATTTACAACGAATCTACGTAACGGGCAAGCCACGCTCACGAAACGGTCACGTGACCCGCTCGCCCATAGGATTTTCCACTGGCTGAGTTCATTGAAAAAATTTTTGTCCAAATTGACAAATAACTTTTATTATAGCGTACGCCTGTCTGTATGCGATACGCCTTAAACTTGGACAAAGAGTTTTCAATCACTAAATTTTGCATATCATAGCATATGCTCACGACTATATTCCCCAAGGGGGTAGTCAGAGATATTCTGAAACCACAGAACATCCACGTTTCACTAGTACCGAAACTCTGTCCGGTGTGAGCCCGTCACTATATTGAAGGTGCACTTCCGATGCCAGCGGCCGATGCGACTGACGCGCGCGGCTCGCGGCCGACGGCCGATGCGACAATACTAGTTACAGCTACTTACAGCGACGCGTGCGTCACACGCGCGCGTCAGTCGCATCGGCCGCTGGCATCGGAAATGCACCTTTATTTCTAACGTAATAAGTCTCAATGGAAAGTAGACCTTATAATCTAGATAAAAGTCGTAAAAGCTCCTTGTATGATATTTTTAACAACAGATGTCATCCTTCAGATGTTGACAGTACTTTATAACAGCGACGATGTTGAGAAAAAATTATAACCTACACAAAATAAGTATGAATGCTGTATGGTGATACCAATACGTCATATTTGAATATTAAACTTAGTCGTATTTTGTATGTTTACAGTCAGAGAGTTGGCGCGGTACTGAAGCAAAAGAGGTACTTATATTCGTTTAGTACCTCTTTTTGATCTGCTGTTTTTGGAACGCTGATCATGTAGGTATCTAGTTCTGTACGAGAGGTCAATTTTAAGTTAACACGAGATGGTAGGCTTATCGGTAGACGTATCTTGACTTTGAACACATCTGGCGCGTAAGTTTCACTTCTGCATAGCTTATTTCATGTTTAGTTAGGAATTTATTTAAGGGCCTATGTCGAAAAATAATTGAAGCGAAATGGGCGTGTGATAGCTTATATTACTGCCTCATGCGAGAGAAAGAGACAGGGCGGCGCGCGCGCCTGAATAGGCGCAAGCATAAAACAAACTTTATTTAATTGTAATTATACTAGTTATGTAAGTTCAATTCTGCTCTAATCAAAATTTATAAAAAATCAATATCTTTTTTTTAAATCAAGCCTCTTGTTTCTAATATTCACCGTTTAGCACTTCCAAGCGTTTATTGATAAAGACGGAGGCTACTTTGGCTTGTTTTTCTATTGAGAAAATGTGTCTTAATCGTGTTTTGGCTCTAATCAAAACTTCAATTATATGTTCAATTTACACATATCCGCAAATCATACTCCTACTGTTAGTACTTCATGTGATATGATGCTTTGAAGAAACCTATTTTTTTCACATAGCCCCTTAACTTTGAATCATTACCTGGTAAAGCAGCGGCTGCTAATAAATCAAAGGCCTTCTTCCGACCAGCTTTGTCACTGGGAGGTTCCAAGTCCAATGAACCGTTCCTTGTAAGTAGACCTGCATAAAAACAACAATTATTGTAAATAAAAATATATCTACTGCGGCAATATTATGTTTTTTTTGTTTATTTTTTTTATTTATAATCAATGGACTTTTTGCTTGTGCGTTAGCACCGTATTTCCGCCAATGTCAAGTAGTTTGTGGCAGTATCTATCCAAATCTCAGGGATTGTTCTTGATAAAAAACAAGAAGAGATTAAGGAATGCGGAGCCCCGTGGCAGGCAAAGACGCGACTCGCGGACAACACGCGAGACAAGTTCTCGGGTCAGAACCTGCAACGTGACTCCCAATATCATGATACCAGTGTGTGTTGCCAGTGATGACATATGGGACAGAGACGTGGTCGCTCATTCAAGGCCTTATAAAAGGCTGAAAGTCACCCAAAGAGCGTTGGAGAGGGCTATGCTCGGAGTTACCCTGCGAGATCGAATCAGAAATGAAGAGATCCGCAGAAGAACCAGAGTAACTGACATAACCCAAAGAATTGGAAAAATAAAGTGGCAGTTTGCGGGGCACATTGCTCGCAGAACCGTAGGCCGATGGGGCCGATGGCGAGTTTCTCGAATGGCAACCGAGTACCGAAAAGCGCAACGTGGGTAGGCCCTCCACAAGGTGGACCGACGTCCTGGTAAAGGCGGCAGGAACCCTTTGGATTAGGGCAGCGCAGGTCGTTGTGGGGATCCTTGAGGACCTATGTCCAGCAGTGGACGTCCATCGGCTGAGGTGATGATTATGGTGAATATATGTTAATATATCTATCAGAGGCGTTCGTTGGTGTACTAGAGCTTCGGTATTTAAATGTGATTTATGGGGGATAACTGGTGACCATTTTATGATTTTAGTGATATTTGAGGTATTAAAACCCGGAGTTCACCAAAGCGGGATAGGCGACCGACGCGGTGATGAGCGGAATACGGAAATCGTCTCGGTCCGTGCTGACCTGGCATCCTGGAAATTTCTGCTTTCATTCGGTATAGACCAGGAAGGTGGCATAAGAATTGTCTATATCTGGAGCACAGGCTGCATTACAAGCGATGACACATGAAAATACTACTTGGAGGTCGAAAATGTTCATCCTTCTTTTATAAATTTCCGTCCATGTTTCCAACGTTTTATGTTTGTTCCTTCTATCATGCGTTAAATCTAAGAGGAAGGAAATTCCGTCATTTGATAGAAAGGGACAAAGTAAAACGTTGGAAACATCAACGGAAACGTACGTACGAACATTACCGACTGGTTCAGTGATTCCTGTCTTAGTAGGAAGTTAGTTAAAATAGCTTTTAGGCTGAGATCCGGACACATTCCACTAAATAAATTTGCGTTTTTAATGAAAAAGGCACCCTCACCTAACTGTGAGGTGTGCGGTATTGTAGAGGATGTCCAGCATTTATTAGTGGAATGTGTCAGGTATCAATCGCAGAGGCTATTACTGTATAATAGTTTAAAATTAAATATTTTGAATATAGGCTCTTTTGTCACCATTTTAGCCGCCCCTACGTCGGAAGAGGCTAAAATGGTGTACCTTTTTATTTATAGTACTATTGTTTAGTTGTGTATTCGTTTGGATGTGTTAGGTTTTCATTTTATTGTTGTGTAGTCTCAAGGTTAAGGCACGATGGGGCTGGCATAACCTCTGGGTTAAAAGCCCCTATAAAAAATATATATTTATATAGAATATAAAAAAAAAAAAAAACATTACCGACTGCTATGGTCAATTTTCGTGTTTCGATGCTTGTAAGGAGGATTGGCATCCATTGGTTTGTTATCCATGGTATAGAATAGACAATAAATTTGCCAGCTTCCTGGCAATAGCTCTATTAACTAATTAATTTACTTACCAGTTCTAAAAACAGCTTTACTTCTGAACAGCTCGGGTGAACTTCGACTCTTCTCGGATCCTAGCCTCGGCTCACGCAAGCGTGGTACGGCTAGTTGCTCGAAAACAGCTCGTAACTCTGATCGCATTACAAGACTGCGAAATAAGTCAATTCATTAATCAGAAAAACATCGAGAGGAAAGCTGCATACGCTGAAGAAGAAAATTCTGATGTGTATGTGTCTACCAATCCGCGTTGTGCACGTGTGGTGAACTAAACGCAGATGGTTGTTTGTTCGTTAAGATAATTTTATTCCGGATGTGTAAAAGCGCGCTGCATACAAACGAAGTCTGGTGATATTTTCAATACTAATCAATTAAACTCAATGAAATTTTGCAGAAACAATCTAAGAATAAATCTCTATGCTTGTATCGTGGCCGATTTTCGTTAAAATGTACAGTTTCAATGCAATGATTAATTTAAGATTTGTATGGAAATCTTTGAGGCAGTGTCAGTTTAAAACTGTACATTTTAAGGAAAATCTGACGCGATACAAGCATAGAGATTTCTTTCTAGATTGTTAGTACTAAAAATATCACCAGACTTCGTTTGTATGGAGCGCGCCAACAGTAATATACCCTTAACAAGAGGGTAGGCCTATGCCACAGCAACTGCAGGGCACAGGCGACCCACTGGATGCCTGGATCATAGAACGCCAACATTATGACCTATGATGCCCCGGTAATCAAAGTTGAATAAACCCTCAAAGACAGCTAAGTGAAGTACTTCATTCATTATGGGAATTATATTGAACTCAAATTTCATTATGGAATCTCTAGTGTTTTCAACTCTATGGTTGCCCGGTTCAAAAATGACTTCTTTGAACCTGGCAACCTTAGACTTGCGGCTGAAGTGGCAACTCTAGTTTTTCCAGTTCATTAGATCGGTCTCCTTCCGATGGCACCTACCCACACAGCACAGAATATCTACCCTTTGTAGTGTGACCTAACCGGCTCCCGGTATACGACATTTGTTCCTTGTCTGTGGTCACACCGGCAGCCGGTGTAGATGTTTTTTTTAAACTACCATTATTTTATATTCTCTCTCTATCGGAATTATCACAAAATGTATAAGAAGAAACAGGCTAGCTAATTCAACCATTTGTTCTGTGTGCTTTTGTTCGAAATATGTCGCAGAGGCAAAATCTCATGACTGTGGCTATACCGGGAGCCGGTTTCACAGATAGGGTTAAGGTGTATGGATGGCTGCTCACTGTCAAGAGGCTAGTAGATATCTATTAGATATTTTGTAGACACTTAGATATTTTGCAGATATCTATTAGATATTTTGTAGATATTTGTGCTTTTGGGGTAATTGATTTCCCAAACAAATAGTTGGGAAAAATAGTACCAAAAATCTTAATAGTAAAGGTACTTGCAGCATGATTTTGCTAGGCAACCCGGCAGCGTTGTATGAATCCCTGTATAAACTTTCACTTAAATCACATTTCGTTCACCAAACAAATAGGTGCATAATTTTACGCTCGGATCTCGGACTATAAATGACCGGTTATTTATGCCACAGAGTACCTACTATAAATGCTTATGCTATACATCTTACCTAAAACTCCTAAATAAGGCAACGAAGTCCATAAAATCCAATTGAGTGTCGTATCCCACAGAACCCGTCCGCAAATGTTTCAGATTCTCCCAGAAACGCTCACTAGTCTCCAATCTTCTTAAACTGTAACAATGTTTAGCTATTTAATATATATGACCTTGACCTTCAGAGGAAACCCGTTAACGACCTATCTTAGTACTGAAACAACCCTGTGTGTAGGTATAACTGTAAAATTACACAACTCTAGCTTTAGAATTTATATTGTAGGAAACACTAGTCTCCAAACTTATCAAACTGTAACAACGTTTAGCTATTTAATATTGATGACCTTGACCTTCAGAGGAAACCGGTTAATGACCTAGTACTGAAACAACCCTGTATTGTAGGTATAACTGTAAAAGTACATAATTTTAGCTTTAGAATTTATATTGTAGGAAACATGTTACGACGCGATGGTAGCTTAAAAAAAGATTTGACGTTTAATAAGTGAGCTTCAAGTTCCTATATTGAAAAAAATATATATAGCGGCGTTATAGTCAAAGTCAAAATAATTTATTCACTAAATAATAATAAACGTCAAATTTGATTTTTTTGAAGCTACCACAGCATCGGAATGTGTTGTAGCTGTAGAGAAGATGCGGCCAGAAACTCTACAACATAACACGACTTAATAACTATTACAATATAAATTCTTAAGCTAAGGTTATGCATACAGTAAAATTGCAATTTAAATAATACCATAATTTCTAAAAACTCTATGGTTCGAGTCTAAATGCTATGCCATCACGGACCATATCTGGAACTCGTAAATATTAGGTAAGGTCCTTAAAATAATCACCAAGTACCCCCTTTCAAGGTCAAGGTCATTAACAACAATTAAAAAAAGACATAATGTCAGTGCGTAAACTTAAAATTGTCAAGTTCAACCCTTGACCTAGTTTGGTAAATAGGTCAAGGTCATCTAATATTACGTGAGCCGGCAATGGGAAGGACGTCCCATAGTTCTGTAGATTGCGTCTTCATTTACCCACGCCAGATTGAGATAATTAGGTCAATAGGTTCACTGAAATCGAGACCATCTCCTTCAATCGCGGTATGACGGTTAGGATCATTGACTTACCACTACTGGACGGAGGGTCCGCGCTCAAAAGTGTCCGAATAAAAAGAGAACGAAAACGCAAAAAAGACAACGAATTACTCAGCAGTCTTCGTTTAATCGGCCAACTACGCGCACGCGTGGGCGCGCAGCGCCGTCTTAGGGGAGTGGGACGGGAAATAATTTCAGTATTTTCAATGTTTTTAGTTGGTTTATATTACTATACGTACTTAGGTATGTTTATTTCAGTCTCTGACACTTTATTCGAGTATTTTGTCCTAGACCCGGCGTCCATAGTATTCTATGTCAGTGGTTAGGATTGAAACTTTCCTATCCTTATCACGGTGTGAAATGAGAAAAAAGTTTTTAGACCTTCACACTGGCGTGACAGCGCAGTGGTTAGTAGACTAAACTTGTGACATTGGTCACAAAAAATCTGCGCTGAGCTCCTTGAGGCCAGCACTCAGAGGAAGGATCTCCATAGAGTCCGCATAAATTTACGATTGTAGTTAGTCTCTTTTGTCTTATGACGTACCTTTAATAGTAGAAGGAGATGGAACTATAGATATTTGTTTATGCGGCTGTCCACTTTTTTTTGAGCTAGTGTGTGTGAAAAGTGACCGTAAACATACTCGTAAGGCCATATGTCACTTGGTGCCTTTTGTCCATACTACTTGACACCACACACTCAAACCTAAACGTCAAAAAAGTGGACACTTTACAATTGGTATGGCTCACTCTATTAGGTATAATCTCTTTGGGCTAGCATAATGCCATAGAGTTATAGAAAGTATTACGTATCTAGCATAATGCTTGGTACCCACTGGTCATAATAAAATTATGACACTTCCAAATTGTGCATTTAAAAATTACATAACAGTTTAGTTTTTCTGTGTACTAAATTATGTGAGTGTGTTTTTTTGTGTATGCAAATAAAAATATTTTCTTTCTTTCTTTCAATGTAGATTGCGGCTCTGTCTTGGTCACGCAGGGGTGAGGTTGTTGTTTAAATCTTTTTTTAATTTATCTTACAATAAACAAATAATAAAGGTCAAGGTCACTCACCTACTCCTGTTAGGTGACCCAGACATTATGCTGGTCGCTGCTGCGGTTAAACTGCTGTGTCGAGGCGCACACGGCTGGTACTGGCTCATCGCAGCTGAATATGAACTAGAAGAGAACAGAAATAAGGTTTGAAGTTAGATTTTTAATGTATTGGATTTTGTTTCAAACTCAAAATGTTTAATTCAAACTCTAAAATTTTAGCTGGAAGATTTACAAATTTTAACTTTATGAAAATATCTAGGTATCTGGTTAACTCCTCTTGAAACCGGAGCTTATTATATGTACTACCTGTTATACAGGGTGTAAGGAAAAGTATGATTAACCTTCAAACCACTTACTCTACCCATAAAAATAATAACTATGGAAGCAAACCTGTCAGAACAAAAACGTCAGCTGTCTCATACATTTGACTCGTGTATTGTAGTTTAGTATGGAACAGCAGATTTTTTTTGCTCTGACAAGTTTGTTCCCAATATCAAAGTTGTTCAGTTTGATGGGTAGAATATGTGGTTTAAAGGTTAATGATACTTTTCCTCACACCCGTTATATTCAGGGCGCTGAAATGTATATGCCCGGGCGCAGAATTCCTAAATAAGCAGAGACTTCAGGGCTCCGGTACCCAATAGGACGGGCACATTAATCACCTTGTCGTTTTCGAAGCCGGAGCGGTGCACACGGCGCGCGGCGGCTTAAGAGGATATAATTCGGAGCGCGCTCCATACAAACGTACTATGGTGAAATTTTCAATACTAATCAATTAAACTCAATGACATATTTTTGAATCAATCTAGAAACACATATCTATGCTTGTATAGAGTCAAATTTTCGTTAAAATGTATAGTTTGAAAGTTACAGTGCCTCAAAGATTTCCATACAAATCTTAAAATAATGCTAGCATTGAAACTGTATATTTCAACGAAAATCTGACTCTATACAAGCATAGAGATTTTTTTCTAGATTGTTTATGCAAAATTTCATTGACTTTAATTGGTTAGTATTGAAAATATCACCATAGTATTTAAATTATTATTTAAATGATCAAAATGCTTGGGTCTGAGGTCACTAGCTTATAGTTTATTTACTTTATTGTATAGTATCAATTATTTTATTATTATTTATTTATTTATTTATAAATATTTATTAATGAAAGAAACGTTACAATACATTGACAAGATAGTGTAATAAAAACCAATTTAAATAAATAGACTATGTATTATTGTATACATAACTTTAGCTTAAGAATTTATATTGTAATAGTTATTAAGTCGTGTTATGTTGTAGAGTTTCGGGCCGCATCTTCTCTACAGCGACAACACGTTCCGACGCGGTGGTAGCTTTAAAAAAGATTTGACGTTTGATAAGTGTGCTGCAAGCTCCTATATTGAATAAATTATATTGACTTTGACTTTGAGTACGTGTGTATGGAGCGCGCTCCGAATTATATCCCCTAAATGACCTAAAATACGAATGAATGCTAATTTTGCACCCCTACCTATGTCTCGTCGAACAACCCTGTATAACCT
The DNA here is from genome assembly GCA_963924505.1 of Agonopterix alstromeriana. Classification (NCBI taxonomy): domain Eukaryota; kingdom Metazoa; phylum Arthropoda; class Insecta; order Lepidoptera; family Depressariidae; genus Agonopterix; species Agonopterix alstromeriana. The sequence continues at coordinate 7,431,613 of OZ004689.1, read as the reverse complement.
CGTCCTCGCTCCTCGCGCCGGACGTGTGTGTGGACCCGTAGCTTTTAGGCGAACTCTTCAGTTCTGACGTCGATTTGTTTTTCTAGAAAGAACAAAAGAGTTAATTTGAAGATTGGCTGGTTTTCTACCAGAGCTGTGTGAGATAGCGAGACTGCCATCATCATTATCATCCTTGTTATCATCTCAGTCGACAGATGTCCACTGCTGGACATAGGCCTCCCCCATATACTACTATACTATACTACTACCCTACCAACCGTCACAAACGGCGCGCGTGCAAACAAAAATGGACCGAGTCAATAGGCATGAAAGCTTCCTTTACATATGCTCCCTCTTTCATTCTTTCACGTGCTGGCAGCGTGACATCGCTAGGGTTTTCAAGTCTCACATTGACTCACAAAATGGAGATTTTACCAAGAAGTTTACACGGTATACCTAACCTTTAGCCATTCACCCCTCGGTGGGGATCGGCCGTCAAGCGTACCTGAGCTGAAGAATGAGACAGGCCTGGTATAGTTTACACTAAAATTAATGTCATCATCATCATCATCTTAGCCGATGCTCGTTCAAAGCCAGACATAAGCCTCCCCCAAGGATCGCCACAACGACTGGTCCTGCGCTGCCCTCATCGAACGGGTTCCCGCCACCTTTACCAGGTCGTCGGTCCGTGGTCTGTGGTCGTGGATGTTCTGAGGTTTCAGAATATCTCTGACTACCCCCTCGGGGAATATAGTCCTGAGCATATGCTATGCTATGCGGTCCACCTTGTGGAGAGCTTAAGTACCCGAGCTACGCTTTCCGACGATCGTCACTCAAGAACTCTTTGGCCTTTGCGAGCAATCTTCCCCACCTACTGCCACCTTAGTGCTATGTCGGCTTAAAGTAGATAAACGAGAAGTACGTCGGTGGCACGTTGAGGAGACACGTGGTCTATCAATCATGAGGATCTAGGTTTATATACGCACGAACAGTCGCCTGCAGCTTTAAGTTTAAAAAAGAATTCAACTCACTAGATATCAATACATGCCTTTGACTAATTATTATAAGGACTGGCCTTGCGGTAGCATTTCCCCTCTGCCACGCATATGCACAATTGATCTTGTGCATTTATATTCAATTTTACGCCTTATCACTAAACGAGACAGCCTATAATTGCGAAATAATAACTTCGAACTTTAGAACGTTTGGGGTTCACACGAGACTTCTTTTCAAGATATTTAACATTCAAAATTAGAATCTAAAGTTATGGGGAATAAAATCCAAAGTTGCGGATTTCATGTTACCTCGCCCCCCGCAAAAAGTGGCAGAAATGTTTGTTAGTAGAATTACACGCGTAACCAGTCCACATAATAAATAGTCAAAGATACATGCCTGTTAACTTATTTATATAAGCATAGCATATGCTCACGACTATATTCCCCGAGTTCTGAGGTTTCAGAATATCTCTGACTACCCCAGTCAGAGATATTCTGAAACCTCAGAACATCCACGTTTCACCAGTAGTACCGAAACTTTGTCCAGTGTGACGGGGTGTGTTCCTTATTTGTATAGTTGACTAATGGACCATCGAGTTTTCTTACTTAAGTACGCAATGCCGACTGCTTTCAAACAGTGAAGGAAAACATAATGAGAGCAGCTGCATACGCAAAAAATTATTAAGATAAACAAAAAACCCGACTGCATAAAAAACCCATTAACTGAAAAGAGAAAAACAAGCTCAATCATCACTAATCAACTATAACAACTTTGTTTGAACAAATATAATTTGTTTCTTATTAGGTAGGTATCGCAAACGGGGACAAAGACAATTTTTGGTTGGTTATTGATTGGTTTGTCCCCGTTTTTTATGCAGTCGGGTTTTTTGTTTATCTTAATAATTTAGTTTATTTCATACTTTTTAGTCTTGTGTCGAAACGGTAACATAAAAGTACTATAATATTTATATATTTGGAATCGTCTGATTACTAGCTTTCATTTGATACACATATTGTAATTTTTAGGAAAAAAAAATTGTTTATTCCCCCTCTCTTTTTTAATTCGTAGACGCCATCTTGAAATAATATACCCTATGTCACTATCACAATTTTTACAAAACCAATGACACCTCATACGTTAAAATCCATCAAGTCATTTAGGCTGTAGGCCGTGCCAAAGAAATAGACATACAAACATACATACATACATACATACATACATACATACATACATACATACATACATACATACATACATACATACATACATACGCTCGAAAAACATAACCCTCCTTCTGGCGCAGTCGGGTAAAAAACCTCCTTGCTTTCATGTCATCTCTTGATGTCCCCAGCCCACCTGGCCAGCGGACAATTCAATCATCTTTTGGCTCTTAGTTCCCACTAAATTAGTGATGTTTTTTCCTTGCTCAACGACCAGTCGCCTCGGAAAGCATCATCAAGTCCTTATGACCTTTCCAAGGTCATCAATTTGCCTTATAAGATAAATCTAACAAAACGAAGCACTTCTATTGTACCCTCGCTCAACGACAATACGCCTCAAATACTTCCGTATTCAGCTTGCCGCTATCCAGTCCTCATGACCTTTCCAAGGTCATCAATCCACTTTATAAGAGTCCGTTCAAAATTATACTTTTTAAAATAGTGGTGATATTAAACTGACCTTAAATTTAATTCCTGTACTTCTCAGAGAATCTGAGTGTGAGTCTGTGAACACTCCTTTAACAGGAGTGGAGTGTGACGAACTGCCGCATGTGGATTCTCGTCCTCCGAATACCTGCAGTAGAAAAGCGTCATGTTAGACTGGGACAGACTAGTTAGTGCGTGATTCTCCTTCGGGGCATAAGACGTTAGGGCAGGCCTGTCTCACACTCCACAGCTCAAGCCCCCGATTGCGCCAAGTTAAAACATCGAATGGATAAGAATAGCTTATCCAATTTCAGTTCTAATCACATTGCAATCCAATTACTATTCAACTGTGCTGAATTCCGCATCGCGCTAAACTCTATGTAACTGACAGCCCTTACCGTCTGAGCGATCTGTCAAAACGGCTCTAACGGCTGTGAAGAGCAGTACCGCGATTAGCGCAATACCAAATGTGTCAAAAAGATGTCTCGTGCGTAGTCCAATCACGGTTCAATCACCGAATATTTATCGTGGTTGCAGCACAGGTACGCTTGACAGCCGCTCCCCACCGAGTGGTGAATGGCAATAGGTTAGCTATACCGTGTAAACTTCTTGGTTAAATCTATATCCTATACTACTACCCTACCAAACGTCACAACGGCGCGCGTGCAAACCAAATTGAAACGAGTCATTAGGCATGAAAGCTTCCTTTACATATGCTCCCTCTTTCATTCTTTCACGTGCTGGCAGCGTGACATCGCTAGGGTTTTCAAGTCTCGCATTGACTACTCACAAAATGGCGGCAAGTCTAATGAGATTTGACCAAGAAGTTTACACGGTATACCTAACCTTTAGCTATTCACCCCTCGGTGAGGATCGGCCTCATCAAGCGTACCTGAGCTGTGGAGTGAGACAGGCCTGGTATAGTTTACACTAAAATTAATGGCATCATCATCATCATCTTAGCCGATGCTCGTTCAATGCCGGACATAAGCCTCCCCCAAGGATCGCCATAACGACCGGTCCTGCGCTGCCCTCATCCAACGGGTTCCCGCCGCCTTCACCAGGTCGTCGGTCCACCTTGGGGGGGGGGGGCCTACCCACGCTGCACTTTCCGGTACGCGGTCACCACTCGAGAACTTATCGGCCCCATCGGCCCCATCGGCCATCGATTAAAATTAATGTATACTCACTCTAATAGCATCAGATACGAGAGGCTCGCAACAGCATCCGTCTTCGTAATATAAGGCCGTGTATTTATTCTTCAGCCACGCTAAACTCCTATCAGCTAACTTGGCTTGGCTCATCAAAGCCCTTATTACTGCATGTAGGCCTACTGCCCATACCCTGGAATGAAAATAGAGGTAGTGTTCTTATCTAGGAGAATGGAGAATAAAATGGCAAGCGAAGACTGCGACGGCCACACTCTATGGGATTACAGCATAAGCATAATGCTCAAGACTATATGAAGGGGGTAATAGTCTGAAAACCTCATAACATCGTTTCACTAGTAGTACCGAAACTTTGACCAGTGTGACGAGGAGTTAGCCCGTCGCCACTTGTAATGGACAGTGGGTACAATACATGCCTCGAAATTGAAGCATGCAGGTTTCCTCACGATGTTTTCCTTCACCGAAAAGCCAGCGGTGTTACAAATCGTACATAAATTCCGAAAAACTCATTGGTACGAGTCGGCCTGAACGGGGATCGAACCATCGCCTCCTGCACGGCAGGCAAGGCTACTCGACACTAGACCACCACGGCTTAATCATACATACATACATATGCTCACGACTATATTCCCCGAGGGTAGTCAGAGATATTCTGAAACCTCAGAACATCCACGTTTCACCAGTAGTACCGAAACTCTGTCCAGTGTGAGCCCATCGCCACTTATAATGGACAGTGGGTACAATACATGCCTCGAAATTGAAGCATGCAGGTTTCCTCACGATGTTTTCCTTCACCGAAAAGCCACGGCTTAAAAATACTTTAAAAAAATAGTTCTTTTCGCGATTCCCAAAGTGAAATATGATCAATTTAATAGTCTCAATAACAGGCCAAAATTAATGCATAACCATTAGATTTAGCATATTCTACGTTAGATCGGCTACGGATTATCCAAGGCGAGACAAAAAAAAACTGAGATTTTGGAAAAAAAGCGGGATTCGTTTCGTTGACAGCTGACTAGGGCCATACAGGCTCATAGCGTGTTCGAGAATGGTATCGTCTATCAATCCCGCTCTAACATACGTTAATGCTATGCCCTTTCTCTTTCGCATTTCCGATCTAACGTAGTATCAAAGAGATTATACCTAATAGAGTGAGCCATACCAATTGTAAAGTGTTCACTTTTTTTAATGTTTAGGTTTGAGTGTGTGGTGTCAAGTAGTATAGACAAAAGGCACCAGTGACATACGACCTTATGTTTACGGCTCAGAGGAAGGATCTCCATAGAGTCCGCATAAATTTACGATTGTAGTTAGTCTCTTTTGTCTTATGACGTACGTTTAATAGTAGAAGGAGATGGAACTATAGATATTTGTTTATGCGGCTGTCCACTTTTTTTTGAGCTAATGTGTGTGAAAAGTGACCGTAAACATAAGGCCATATGTCACATGGTGCCTTTTGTCCATACTACTTGACACCACACACTCAAACCTAAACGTCAAAAAAAGTGGACACTACAATTGGTATGGCTCACTCTATTAGGTATAATCTCTTTGGTTTACGGTCACTTTTCACACATACTAGCTCAAAAAAAAGTGGACTGCCGCATAAACAAATATCTATAGTTCCATCTCCTTCTACTATTAAAGGTACGTCATAAGACAAAAGAGACTAACTACAATCGTAAATTTATGCGGACTCTATGGAGATCCTTCCTCTGAGCGTAGTATATACTAAATCGATGGCATAACCTCATAACACCTTGTATATACCTCTTTGACTAATTATCATAAGGACTAGCCTTGCGGTAGCATTTCCCCTCTACCACGGTATAAGCACAATTGATCTTGTGCATTTACATTCAATTTTACACCTTATCACTAAACGAGACAGCCTATAATTGCGAAATAATGACTTCGAACTTAGACGTTTGGGGTTCACACGAGACTACTTTTCATGATTTTTAACATTCAAAATTAGAATCTAAAGTTATGGGGAATAAAATCCAAAGTTGCGGATTTCATGTTACGTCGCCCCCCGCAAAAAGTGGCAGAAATGTTGGTTAGTAGAATTACACGCGTAACCGGTCCACATATAAATAGTCAAAGATGTACCTACAAGACCAGATTTATAAACTCACCTATAAGAATAAGCAGGCAACAAAAAATGAACAGTTCTATTGTCACTTAAAGTCCTCCCGTACACGAGTGATATGACGTGGGGTCCCTGGGAACATGTCTCCAGTCCGTGCCTCCTCGCGCACGCGGCCAGCTCAGCTATATCCCTGGGCTCCAGCAATTTCCCCCCACACCTCATATCTTTTACGCATTGAAGATCTATGAAGCTGTAAATAAAGAAACGGGGTATTTGACAGGTTTTTTAAAACTGTACTTACTTAATCACTGATGTCTAAGGACTCTATAGAAAATGTATATTTTACGTTCCGTTACATAATTATAGTATAAGAAAAAACGAAAACAAAAAATGTTATTTAAATATCCCGCGAAAACGCTTTTCCTGACAATATACGTGGCTACAAGCAGGTGACGTCACGATGACGTAATCTTTGTACGACACTCACACTCTACACGCAACTGTTTACAAGCAGTTGACGTCATCAACCATTCGGCCAATCACAGTCGTTTACGATCACGTGATTAAAGAAGACAAAAACAATATTTTCTTAGTCGATTTTCTCTTAAAATATCCAGTTTTTTGCCAGGATGCCATCAATAGATCCTTTATTTTACATGCTGTCAAATACCCTATTATGTATGATAGATGCCTTACCAACTATAGGGTGTAGGGTCCGCGCTCAAAAGTGTCCGAACCAATAGCACAGAATATTATAGGTAATAATAGTGTACAGGATCCTTCTTAAGAGAAGTTTATTCCGAATGCGTAAATGCGCGCTGCATACAAACTAAGTCTGATGATATTTTCAATACTAACCAATTAAACTCGATGAAATTTTGCAGAAACAGTCTAGAAACAAATCTCTATGCTTGTATCGTGTCCAATTTTCGTTAAAATATGCAGTTTCAATGCTAGGATTAAATTAAGATTTGTATGGAAATCTTTGAGGCACTGTAACTTTAAAACTGTACATTTTAAGGAAAATCTGACACGATACAAGCATAGACATATGTTTCTAGATTGTTTCTGCAAAATTTCATTGAGTTTAATTGGTTAGTATTGAAAATATCACCAGACTTCGTTTGTATGGAGCGCGCCAACAGTAATATACCCTTAATAATGCTGACAGTTTTTTAAGGGAATGACCAGACCATCAAACTTAACAACTTTCTTTATGAGACCGCCATCGAAATCGCGAAAAAAAAATCAGCTGTCCCATACATTTGGCTCAAGTAGGTTTGCAGTTTTGTATGGAAGAGCTGTTTTTTTTCGTGATTTCGATGTTGGTGCCATAGAGAAAGTTGTTCAGTTTGACGGTCTGATCAGCCCCTTAAAAAGTGTCAGCATATTAGGAAGCACCCTGTATATACTATTACCTATTCTGTGTCTCTACTAGTTAAGGTTATATTACCGTTGGTGCGCTCCATACAAACGTAGTCTGGTGATATTTTCAATACTAACTATTTAAAGGCAATGAAATTTTTCAGAAACAATCTAGAAATTAATTTCTATGCTTGTATGTTGCCAGATTTTCGTTAAAATATACAGTGCCTCAAAGATTTCCATACAAATATTGCAAAAGTCAAAAGTCAAAATTGTTTATTCAAAATAACATCACATAGATAACTTTTTGACGTCATGTTTTTGAATCTACCACCGCGTCGGAAGGTGTTCCGTTGTAGAGAAGATGTGGCCAGAAACTCTATAACACACTTCTTTTAAACAAAACAAAATATACAAAGTACAATTACATAAATTCAATATTAAATTACATAGTGTAACATTGTCAAGACCAGACATTAATCCTAGCATTAAAACTGTATATTTTAACGAAAATCTGACACCATACAAGCATAGAGATTCGTTTCTAGATTGTTTCTGCAAAATTTCATTAACTTTAATTGGTTAATATTGATAATATCACCAGACTTCGTTTGTATGCAGCTCGCATTTACACATTCGGGATAAACTTCTCTTAACTGACAGGCTCATCTTGCCACTATAGCATGTTATTGTCATGCGATATAAGCGATATAACTCATGCTAACCCTAAAAGAAACTTACCCTTCTTCACTAACGATACCGGCCTCATTTTCATGCGCCAAGTTAGCGGTATACTTCAGTGGTATTACTTCTTCTGGATTGTATGAAAGGCTCACTTCTGGTTGCTGTACGTTCTCTGATGGGGTTTCTCCTGTGGATTTGAGATTAAGAAGAATGATCATCATCATGAATGTAAATGCTCACGACTATTCCCCGAGGTAGTCAGAGATATTCTGAAACCTGAAAATCCACGATTCACTAGTAGTACCGAAATTCTGTCCAGTGTGACGGGATTGAGTCAGTCGCCATTTGTGATGGACAGTGGGTACAATGCATGCCTCGAAATTGAAGCATGTTTCCTCACGATGTTTTCCTTCACCGAAAAGCCAGTGGTGTTAGGCGCGGTTTATACAGAAGAGACGTGTGGCGGTGGCGGATAGTCAAAGTAACACAATTATAAACCTTATAGTACGTAGCATAGCGTCGTTTGGAGAATTACGCCCGCGCCTCCAGGCGACGTCGATTCTCCTTTACGACAAAGACGACACTATGCTACGTACTATAAGGTTTATATTATGTTACTTAGATTATCCGCCACCGCCACACGTCTCTTCTGTGTAAACTGTGGCTTACAAATCGTACATACTGTTTCACTAGCCACCTTCCAGCTCCTCAGATCAGCTGGATATTACCATATTATTGTATTGTCATCAGAATCTCATCTGCAGAGTTCTTAATAGATATAATTAATTGCTAGAAATGTGTGAAAAGTATTGTTTTAGTATTGTGCCTGGAGAAATTCACAAGACAAAATTTAGGTGTTAGCCAATGTTAACGCAAAATTAACATGTTTTCATTATTTCAATAGCTCAGAGAATACTACTAGCGCCATCTGTTGAGACGCAGCAGAACTGCCTCTGTAAACAACGATAATTAATGTTGCTAGTCAGTTAACTTTAACTGCATTGTATTATATCAAGTATTCACTAGCTGTTACTGGCAACATTCTCTCTCTCTTCCGTCGCCATTCTCACGGGACGGTCGAAATCAGATAAATTCATATCAGAAAAATCATTGTGTGGTTAAAAGGAACCTAATATATCAGTTTTCAAGATATTCAGGAGTTTTCATTCGCCACCTATTCAGAAACACTGCAGGAGAAGGACCAGTCGATTCGAACCCGCCGACTTTCTCCTACAGCCAATCCAACAGAAAAAAAAAGTTTTATTATACAAAAAAAAACTAGGTACTTAGGTTACTTTGATGTCGGGCCTGGGTAAATTTTGTATGGGCCGTGACCCTTTTTCTTTAATGTAAAAATTGTTGTGTAGGCTGGAGTCTGTTTAAAAATCTAGAATCTAGGATTTGTGCAACAAATACCAGGCCTACAGCACCGGACATGATTACGGTCTGAGTAGAAATAGAATGAAAACATGAAACGACAATTGAAAGAAGGACAAAAAATTATTAACACGTTGCCTGCCGGTACGAGTATACTCGTATTATATTTTTTCTGCCTTATTTGTCACCCGTACAAAACGTAACTTACCATAAATAGTTTTTTTATTTTGACTGTCTCTTTGAAAATTCGTATTAAACCTACAAAAAGTAATAACATTTTTTTTCCAATGCCAATGAATCAATCCCTGCTCTGCTTTCACTGCCAGCATTGAAAACTTAGTATAGAACTCCCCTTGAACATCTACGAATATACTCGTAGCTGGCACTGAGTATGAAACCTGCTGCTACGAATAAACTCGTATTTGGAAGGCAACGTGTTAAATTACAAATTTAAAAAACCCCCAACACCAAAAACAAACATTTAAAAGTAAAAATAATTCGGTCAATCATTATTTTTGATGTAAGCAAATGTATATGTTTTACTTCTTAACTCTCTTTAAGATATTTTAGGTCAATTAATGCGTACCACTATGAAATGACCATTGATTTTTTTTCAATCACTTGCAGGATCTGCAGTTGAACTACATACCTACTGTTAAGGATCACCCAAGGCAATCTTATTCGAACGCACTCGTCTCATGAAGTCAATGTTTCGAACAGACCCTAAGGACGCGCCTGCGCAGATCGTCGGTCAAGTTGGACACTTGTCTAAGAAGCTCGACCGCTAAAGTTTCTATTTTTCTAGTTTTTTTGTTAAAATACATTAAAGGTTATTAAAGTTATTTGAAAGATTTCGAATACGCTGGACTTAATTATTTGCAATCCAAGGTCGCAACATAGTGGCCTATATCGAGCCGGATTTCTTATATGAACCTGCACATCATTTCATCAAGATCGCAAGAATCATTCTACAGAAACAAGATTAGTTTCGACGTTTATTTGTGATTTTGGCGAGATTCATACCGTCGAGAGTTTCAACATACGTCAAGGAATAGCGTACAATTTATACCTACTAGAACATAAGGCAAGTGGTCTGAGTGAATCATATCCAAGAAAGTTGTCCCGTTATATGTCTAAAAACCATGGGAACATCAATCTCTTATGTCTAAACCTTAAATATACAAGCATAAATTCCCATAGCAGCTAATTACGTATTCATCTAATCATAAGTGCAAAAATTAATACGTTATTTTCTAAAAGTTTAGTAAATGCATTTTTGTAGTAAACCAACCAGTTTTATCGTAAGTCATCATAGTATTTATGCAGTAGTATTTGAATTTGTCATTTGTAACTCGTTTGCATTGCAACAATTCGATTGCAATAGTTAACCTAAAGTGATGATTTGGTAGGTACCTACTTAATTTTCATTTTGTTCTGTTGACATAGTTTTTTTAAGTGACTGTTCATTTCGCTAACCAACAAGTTGCTTATTTATACAGTGACTGTTCATTTCACTGACCAACTTCAAGTTGTCAATTTTTCTCTGAGTGACTGTTCATTTCATGAGTCGAATTAGAGTTGTTTAAATAATAAAATAAATAGGCCGTTCATTTAGGTACGTATACAACATGTCTAAACTTTCTGACACTGAGTTAATCAGAAAGCGAGGAACTTTGAAGGGTCGTCTCACAAGTTTTGAAAAATATGTTTCAAGTTTTTCGGGTGTCACAACTTGCAATGAAGTCCAAGCGTTGGAATTAAAGTTGCGTATGGATAAAATGAATGAAGTATTTAGTGAGTTTGATAATATACAAAATTCCATTGAAACTAAAGTGGATGATTATGATGATCAAGAGCGTACTGCGAATGAAATTCAGAGAGAGGAATTTGAATCTCAGTTTTATAGAAGCATGGCAAGAGCTGAGGAACTGCACCGTTCCTTTGATAAACCGAAAATAAGTAAGTCATGTTCATCATCATCGTCCAGTCAGAATCATGGGGATGGTACTGTAAAACAATCAAACTCACTAAAAGGTATTAAGTTGCCTACCATACAAATCCCGTCATTTTCAGGTGACTACAGCAATTGGCTTGAGTTCCGTGACACCTATGTTTCGCTGATTCACAGCAACATGTCTATCACAAGTATTCAAAAATTTCATTACTTACGCGCCTCACTGGGGGGAAGCGCTGCTCAGATTATCGGGGCGTTGGAGTTCTCTGCTTCTAATTATACTGTGGCGTGGAGCGCATTATGTGAACGGTACGACAATACTCGACTTTTGGTCCAGAACCATGTCAAAGCTATCTTTAATGAGGATTGCATAAAAAAAGAATCGTTTTCTTCTATTCGTTGGCTTCTAGACGCATACACAAAAAACATGCGTGCCCTACAAATCCTCGGTGAACCAACTGAATATTGGGACACATTGATAATTTTCATTATGTCTTCAAAACTAGATCCCCGTACTTTGCGCGAATGGGAGGAACATAAAATTAAACACAACAAATTGACTTTTGAAATGTTTACAAAGTTTCTTAAGAATAGGGCTGACTTATTAGAAACTATAGAACTGACTTCAAATACAAATACACATGAAACATCGAACAAAAATAACTATCAAACAGTAAACAAAAATCTTAAAGCCTTAACCTCCACTGCTCATAACAAACAAACCAAAATTTTTCGATGTCCTTTGTGTAATGAGGAGCACCTCTTATACAAATGTGAAAAGTTTGTTGAATTATCAGTGGATGATCGTGAGGAAATTGTAAAAAACACAAATGCTTGCACCAATTGTTTGAAAATTGGCCATAGTAACCGAGTGTGTTGGTCAGGCCCGTGTAAAATGTGTAAACAAAAACACAACTCATTACTGCATAGAGACAAGGAGTCCGAGCCCAAGGCTGAAACTCCTCCTACCACTGCGTTGTCAGTGACGTCTAATCGGTGTGGGCAAGTACTACTTGCGACAGCCTTGATCAATATTAGAGATGTCAACAACAAACAGCATGAAGTCAGAGCCGTCCTAGACTCTGGAAGTCAGGCTTCATTCATGGCCGAGTCTCTAATGATTAAATTGGGATTACCTTATGAACATGCAAAATTCTCTGTCGCAGGCATTAGTAATTCAGTCTCTGTAGTTAACAAACAATGTAAGGCATCAATACAGTCCAGGCTCAATACATATAGCAAAAATCTTACATTCTTAGTGTTACCTCAAGTCACTACACTGACCAATCGTATTGTTGATGTTGGTACACTAGAGATACCTTCACACATTCCTCTAGCAGACCCAGAATTCTACAGTCCGTCAAGTCTAGAGTTACTCCTTGGCGCAGACATATTCTGGGATCTCATCGGTACTAAACAAGTGCGTCTTAATAATGGTCTGCCAGTGCTCCAAGAAACTAAGTTCGGGTACATTGTCTCCGGACCCACTGGAAAACTTGACAGTAATCGTTTATCGTGTAATTTTAGTCAATTCGATGCCATACAGGATCAATTGGCAAAGTTTTGGGCTATCGAAGAAATTCCAGAAACCATTAAACCAAATAATTCTATCGAAGAAAATATGTGTGAGGAACATTTTCTACAAAACATGTCACGGAAAAGTGACGGTCGCTTCTCTGTCGCGATTCCTTTAAAGATGCCAGAAAGCGAGCTTGGTGATTCATTTCATAGGGCTAAGCGCTGTTTTCTATCGTTGGAACGAAGGTTCCAGAGGGAACCCATGCTTAGGTCTATGTATGTCGATTTTATGAATGAATACGCATATTTAGAGCATATGACCAAGGGCGACATAAACAATCCTCCAGTAAATTCATATTATTTGCCACATCATGGCGTGCTACGTGAACAGAGCAGTACAACTAAATTGCGCGCCGTCTTCAATGCTAGCTCGCCAACCTCCTCCGGACTATCATTGAATGACATTCAGATGGTAGGGCCGACGATTCAAAGCGACTTGTTTGCAATTCTTCTGCGTTTTCGTCAGCATCGCTATGTTTTGGCGGGAGACATTGAGAAGATGTATCGTATGGTTTCAATCCATGAAAAAGATCGTCATTTGCAACAAATTATCTGGCGCGATGATCCCTCAAAACCCCTAGAAGCTTACACTCTGAACACCGTTACTTATGGAACGGCGTCAGCACCATTCCTCGCGGTTCGCTGTCTTAAACAATTGGCTGATGAGTGCAATAATGAACACATCAGTCGAATTATTCGAGAGGACTTCTACGTTGATGATCTCTTGACTGGAGATTCGTCATCTGAAGGTCTTATTCGCATTCGTTCACTGGTTTCAGAAATATTGGCGTCTGGCTGTTTCAATTTAAGGAAATTCAAGTCAAACTTGCCTGAATGTAATAGTCCGGACCCTTCGAGTGGCTCTGTTGTTGTCGACTTAAGTGAGAATACTGAGTCAAGCATATTAGGTCTCAAATGGTCTCCATCTACTGATAAACTGCATTATGTTATTAAAGACAACAAGGACACCAAGGTAACCAAAAGAGTAATTTTGTCAACAATATCACAAGTCTTTGACCCCCTTGGTCTCTTAAGCATATTTATAATTAATGGAAAAATACTCCTTCAAAAACTTTGGCTTCACAAATTGCAATGGGACGATCCATTACCGCGAGAGGTTTTAAATATGTGGTCAAGGTTTGTCGCAGGCTTGACTTATCTTAACGAACTTCAGATTCCACGATTTGTCTTATGCACTGACCCTGTAAACATACAGATACATGCATTTTGTGACGCATCAAAGGATGCATATGGTGCATGTGTTTATTTAAGATCGGAGAAATTAAGCGGTGAAGTTGAAGTCAATTTGCTTTGTGCGAAAAGTAGAGTAGCACCACTAAAGGCAAATACTATCCCACGGTTAGAGTTAAGTGGCGCTTTAGCGGCTGCAAGACTTGTTCGTAAAGTCATGACCACTAATCGTTTGCACATCAACAAATGTTTCTTGTGGACAGATTCATCAGTCGTCCTGTGCTGGTTAAAAACTGCACCAAATAAGCTAAAGGTTTTCGTAAAGAATCGTGTGTCAGAAATACAAGAATTAACACAAAATTTTACATGGCGTTACGTACCCACTGCGCAAAACCCAGCAGATTTACTAAGCAGAGGTGTTACTATGACAAAGATACAAGATTTAAATACTTGGTGGCATGGTCCTGAGTTCTTATTAAACAGTGAGGAAACATGGCCAATCAAATCTTTTGATTGCACAGAATATGACCTACCAGAAATCGCAGTTAACGTCGTCTTGACTGATGGTAACTGTGAGTTATTTCAATTTTCGCGATTCTCAAAATTGCATAAACTTAAAAATACGTTTGTTTTTGTTCTGCGTTTTATCAATAACTGCAAAAAATCTACTGATAATAGAATCGTTGGTCCCATTTCACACACAGAAAGACAAACAGCATACAATTTTTTATTAAAATTATCACAAATAGAGTCGTTCCCAGAAGAGTACGCAACGCTAACAAAAGGTCAACCTTTAAATTCAAAAAATCACTTATTATCCTTAAGTCCTTTTATTGATCAAGATGGCCTAATTAGAGTAGGTGGCCGTATAAAACATGGTGACTTCAGTTTCGATAAAAAACATCCAGTTCTACTTACATCTAAACATCATTTGACAAAATTAATTTTTATCCAATCACACATTCAGTTAATGCACGCCGGTCCACAGTTATTGTTGAGTTCAGTGCGAGAACATATTTGGCCGCTTGGTGGGCGAAATTTGTCAAAAAACGTCGTACATAAATGTCTTAGATGTTTTCGACTGAACGCCAAAACCGCTAATCCTATCATGGGTAACTTACCTGAGCAGCGCCTTCAACCAGGCTATCCATTTCAGACCACAGGAATGGATTACGCGGGGCCTTTAATAGCGTTAAACAGAAGGGGTCGCGGAAGTAAGACAGAAAAGGTCTACATTGCAATATTTGTCTGTTTTACCACCAAATCAATTCATTTAGAGCTTGTGAGCGACCTAACCAAGGATTCCTTTCTTTCAGTTCTACGACGGTTTATTGCTAGGCGTTCAAAACCACAATATTTGTATTCTGATAATGGCACGCAGTTCGTGGGTGCAAAAAATGACTTATACAATTTCTTTAAGCATAATGGTCAATTAATTTCGAGCAACATGTCACAAGAAGGCATTGAATTCAAATTTATTCCCGCATATACCCCTCACATGGCAGGTTTAGCTGAGGCTGGTGTTAAATCTGTAAAGATGCATTTACGGAGAGTACTAGGTAATGCACACTTGGTTTATGAGGATCTATATACAGTATTAGTTCAAATAGAGGCGATTTTAAACTCACGCCCTCTTACACCTCTGTCGTCTGATCCAAATGATATGACGCCTTTGACCCCGGGACATTTCTTGGTAGGGCGACCTCTTACTGCTTTGCCTACTCCAACGCTTACTGACGCCAATCACAAACGACTTCCACTACATGAGAGATTAGAGCGCATGCGGCAAGATTTTTGGACCCGGTGGAACAAGGAATATATTGGCGAATTACAAGAACGCACCAAGTGGCGAGCGTCAAAGGGACTTCTCAAAGAAGGAGCCTTAGTACTGATCAAGGACGACTCATCACCTCCTCTTAAGTGGAGTCTAGGACGTGTCATTAAAGTCTACCCTGGCACAGATGGGGTGAATAGAGTAGCAGACCTCAACACTTCGAAAGGAGTCATAAGACGTGCTTTTAATCGGATCTGCCCGTTACCGTTGGAAGATTCTTCTTAAGGGTTGAAAGACAAGCTTTGCAACGCTGGGGAGTATGTTAAGGATCACCCAAGGCAATCTTATTCGAACGCACTCGTCTCATGAAGTCAATGTTTCGAACAGACCCTAAGGACGCGCCTGCGCAGATCGTCGGTCAAGTTGGACACTTGTCTAAGAAGCTCGACCGCTAAAGTTTCTATTTTTCTAGTTTTTTTGTTAAAATACATTAAAGGTTATTAAAGTTATTTGAAAGATTTCGAATACGCTGGACTTAATTATTTGCAATCCAAGGTCGCAACACCTACTAATTATCTGATGTTTCCATACCAAAGAGATTATGCCTAATAGAGTGAGCCATACCAATTGTAAAGTGTCCACTTTTTTTGACGTTTAGATTTGAGTGTGTGGTGTCAAGTAGTATGGACAAAAGGCACCAAGTGACATATGGCTTTATGTTTACGGTCACTTTTCACATACACTAGCTCAAAAAAAAGTGGACAACCGCATAAACAAATATCTATAGTTCCATCTCATTCTACTATTAAAGGTACGTCATAAGACAAAAGAGACTAACTACAATCGTAAATTTATGCGGACTCTATGGAGATCCTTCCTCTGAGGTCCACAGGAGGTTTTTTGTTTTATTTATAATAACCGGACTTTTTGCGTGTGCGTTAGCACCGCATTTCCGCCAATGTCAAGTAGTTTGTGGGAGTATCTATCCCAATCTCAGGGATTGTTTTTGATCAAGAACAAGAAGAGATTGAGGATTGCGGAGCCTCGTGGCAGGCAAAAACGCGACTCGCGAACAACACGCGAGACAAGTGCTCGGGTCAGAACCTGCAACGTGACTCCACACAGGAATTATTATTTGGGAAACACAGCCCATGTTAACCCAGTACAGTCTTTGCATATTCAGCAGTGATGTGTGTGTCTGTGAAGTGCAGGCTGATGATGAGTGTCAGTTGTTCTTACTAACCGTGTTGCGTGTGCGGTCGATGCGCTGTTCTGCACCACGTAAGCAACGCACACGAACGTTCCAACCTCAGATGCGCCAGCGCACCTCCCCACTCCGCTTCCCCAACCACACAGGCTGTGCCGTGATGCATTATCTGTAATTTGTAAAGTTATTTATTGAAAAAAAGCCGTAGTGGTCCAGTGGCGAGTAACTTTGCCTACCATGCAGGAGGCGATGATTCGATCCCCGTCCAGGCCGACTCGTACCAATGAGTTTTTCAAAACCACTGGCTTTTCGGTAAAGGAAAACATCGTGAGGAAACCTGCATGCTTCAATTTCGAGGCATGTATTGTACCCACTGTCCATTACAAGTGGCGACGGGCTCACTCCCCGTCACAATGGACAGAGTTTCGTACCGTATAATTGCTGTTATTTTATAAAGTGTACCAAATTGTTATAATATGTGTGATTTTCAATAATGTATTTTGGTTGTTCTATATGGAGTTTCTTTCTGAATCTTCTCCATTGGCCCTATGGTATGGATAGGGGAACACTAGTGAATCAGAGCTAATGTAGAATCAAAGATATAAAACAATAGTCAAATAAATAAAATACTATTCGACTATCCTGAGTCTGACCTTTCATTTGAAATCAGTTCTGTGCATACCTTCCTCATCCTCATTCTAGACCAGTGTCCTGTACTGGGGACGACAGATGATAGATGATGATGATGGTATCATAATAAACAACCAATCCATTACTTATTAGACACTTCCAATAAGACTGGTCCAAACTACACAATACACACATAATAAGCTGATGATGATCATCATTATTTTCATGATGATAGCACAATATATAATAGATTTCATACGAGGTACTACGCTGTCTGAATAGCAGAATTAGATCATAGATTGATCTAATAGTTTACCTAATCCTGACAATATGTCATTAACATTATAGGCTCGTATAGCCCCTAGCTCCTAGCTCCTAGCTCTAATTTCACTTAACGAATGCATGAAAAAAGAAATTTATAGACGTATAGCGAACACTTGGAAGAAATACTGGAGTCTGAAAGAAATATTTAAAAGTACTCAACCAACAAAAACAAAAACCAAAGCAATGGAAACCTGCCTGATACTAAAGAAAATATACAACGTGTTAATGAATAAGCGCAAAACCTCATACACCCCAACTGATTTATAACAAAATAATTAGATTGAAACTATAATCGCATGAATTCTAATTGTAACATTAGAGGCGTGAGTCAGTAATGTGCATAAACTCTCAGTAGTTTGCATAACTCTGGTAGATGGCGCTGACGTCCCTGAAACTGAAACTGAAAAAATTTCATTATTTTGATAGTTAAAATTTTAAGTGCTATTATATTTTAAGTTTTCAGGCTAAAATGATTTGTTATCATTTCAGCAATTCTAATTCTTTTTCTAATTTCTAATTCTTTCAGTTGATTCTAAACAAACTAGAAAGTAGTTTGTTTAGAATCAAGAGCAGAATTGAAATATCATGGTTTCAATATAGGTAATTTTTTTCAAAATATTAAATAATTTTTTTGTAAAATTTACAATTTACTGGACTCGATCTCAACCCACCGCTCGGGCACTCTCACCCTACTTACTACCAAAACAAGATTCTTAAAATGTATCCATGAGCACGTTAGCGCTTTCATTCATTGCTGAAATGATGACAAATCATTTTTACCTCAAAACTTAAAATGTGAATAACTTTAAATTTTAAGTATCAAAATAATGAAATTATTGTTTCAATCGTATTATTTTGTTGTAAATCAGTTGGGGTGTATGAGGTTTTGCGCTTATTCATTAACACGTTGTATAACCTAAATCGCTAAAGAAGTCTAAAATCAAAATGGAAATGGGCAGGACATATACAACGGGTAAAAGATGATCGCTATACCAAATTTACAACTAATTGGTACCCAATATACATAACCCGAAAACTTGGTAGACCCTGTAAAAGATGGTGCGACGACATTGCACACATTGCTGGCAAAACTTGGAGTAGACTAGCTAGGGATAGAGTTGAATGGAGGAAATTGGAGGAGGCTTTCAGCATTCGACAGCATTAGACCCAGGAGTTAGTACCCTGTATTATAAAGAATACTTAATGAAACTTACTTGTAAGACATGCCTATCCATCCTCTCTCCATTCTGAGGTGCCAGGGGGAACATAGTGACCCCATGGTCGTGCGGCAGTGGCTGTACGGGGCAGTACCCGCCCCCTTCCAGTTCGTACAGAGCTTCGTTCTCAAAATCGCAGCCAGTGGTCTTCTGGGTCGGTTGGCTGAAGACTGGGTCTTCGCAGGAAGACATTGCTGCTCTGCAAGTAAGGTTGTGGTTTATTTGGCGAACTGTATACACCAATTGTTTTTAATTATTAACCATTGACTTACCACTAATGGACGGAGGGTCCACGCTCAAAAGTGTCCGAATAAAAAGAGAACGAAAACGCAGAAAAGAGAACGAATGACGCAACAGTCTTCGTTTCGCGCGACGTGCCCCAATGGGGGAGTGGGACAGGAAAGAATTTCAGCATTTCCAATGTTTTTAGGTGGTTTATATTACTATACGTACTTAGGTTTGTGTAGTTTAGTCTCGGACACTTTATTCGAGTATTTTGTACTAGACCCGGCGTCCATAGTATTCTACGTCAATGTTACTAACATAAATTTAAGGGAGTATTCATTCAGACCATGAATCTAAGAAACTTTCCCTAAAGAACATGGGCACAGAATAAATACTAGTACTAGCCGTACAGAAGAATCACTTCGTAAATAGATTTAAATAAATAGTGACTCTCTCTGCACGGCAATAAGGTGAAAAGTTATTTGCACCCGTCCAATCGTATAATTCGCGAATAACCTACCAACCGTCAAAAACGGCGCGCGGTACCTACGTTTTCTACGCGCACCGAGACATTAGACATGAAAGCTTCCTTTACATAGTCTCTTTCATTCTATCGCGTTCTGGCAGCGTGACATCGCTAGGGTTTTCATGTCTCGCATTGACTACTCACAAAATGGCGGCAAGTCTAATAAGATTTGAACAAGAAGTTTACACGGTATACCTAACCTATTGCCATTCACCCCTCGGTTGGGATCGTTCGTCAAGCGTACCTTAGCTGTAGAGTGAGACAGGCCTGACATGGGTCGAAAAGCGAGATACATTCTTGGACCTTCCAAACAAAAGTGCGGATCAGTCAATCGATTTTCTATGGATCTGCTAAAAAAAAATGATTTGAATGTTCGATCCATGTTCCTTAGGGAAAGTTGTTAAGATTCATGATCTGAATACTCTGCCAGCTGTGGAATTGTTTTGACTATTTTGAATCCGTAAATAAACCATTTTCAAAAACAGAAGTTCAAAATCATAATGTTCTCCACCTCAAATAATCTCCAAAGACCGGCGCGTTGTTCCTCGCCAACGCGTAATGGTGCTGATGGAAGCTGGCTATGTGGTCCATGACTGCCTGGGTCCTGTAGACCTTCTCCAAGTTGACCAGACCCTCGGGCCCGACTCTTCGCCAGCCGGGAGTCTGCTCGCCTTCTTCATCGAACGATGCTATGTACTGGAAAAGATGCGTGATGTGTTAATAAATGCATTTAGGGTAGTGGCATACAGGGTCCTTCTTAATATGCTGACACTTTTTCAAGGAGATGATCAGACATCAAACTGAACAACTATCTTTGCGGCACCAACATCGAAAACGCGAAAAAACAAAACAAAAGTGCAACAGTAAGTAGGTACCTATTATTAACAAGAACAGTACAATCATCTTTGTGATGATTTTCTACCGAGTGAAGCAATTCCAATCGTGTATTAAATTTATAATTTACTAGATAAACTATCCAAGAATACTGAGGTATGACTTTACTTTCGGTAAATTGTATAAATCTAGTCGAAAATTGAAAAATAAAAGAGGCCTCCAAGGTATTTCGTACATACTTACCACTTTCGTACATTCTTAACATCGTGAGGAAACCTGCATGCTTCAATTTCGAGGCATGTATTGTACCCACTGTCCATTATAAGTGACGACGGGCTCCCCCTCGTCACACGTACTGGAAAGAGTTTCGGTACTACCGGTGAAGCGTGGATGTTCTGAGGTTTCAGAATATCTCTGACTACCCCTTCGGGGAATTTAGTCGTGAGCATATGCTACTTACCACTTGTCTACTAGGCTCGCTGACCCTCGGGTCTCTTTTGCAACTGTCTCTGTGAGGGCTAGTTGTAGTCCCTTGGTCCATTCGCTTCCCGCTCTCCCTTCTAGCGTCTCTCTTCACTGATCCTCTGTGAAATGAGAAAAGCATAGTTTTAGCATAGAAGAAGAGACATAGAATGACTGAATGCAGGTGAGATTCGAATGTTGAGATGGATGTGTGGTGTAACTAGAATGGACAGAATTATGAATGAGTATATTAGAGGAAGTTTGAAAGTGCTAGACAGAAAAATTGTGGGGTAATGATAATCATGGTATGGGCATGTGATGTGGAGATATCAGTGTCATATTACGAGATGAGTGTTAGGTATGAATGTGGATAGCTGGGGTAGGAGACGAAGGCCGAAGAAAAGATCGACGGATTAGAGGAAGTTAGGGAAGGAGTGAGTGTTGAAATGCTAAGCTAAGTATGGACGGAAGAAGATGACATTATTGCGATGAACCCAAGTAATGGAGTAAAGAACTAAGGATGACGGCAAGAAGGATAATAGGGAGAAGAAGACAGACAATGAGGGGGGAAGAGAGGTAGACGAAGACGAGAAATGGTATCTTATTCTATCAGGATTTGACTTTTATATTTAGCATACCTGTCATCTTTAACAGAATCTCTTTTGAAGTCCCTCCTTTGTGTCGGCGTGGCGGCTACTGCATGGTCGAACGGTCTGCTTGTCAACGAAGGTGTGGCGGCCAGGATCTCTCTGAAAGAGGAGAAACATAACGGTTTAGACCAGCGATCTAATGCTAGTTGGGGAGGGGGGGGGGGGGGGGGCATCGGCCGACTCGGGCCACGTATTAAGATTTAAAAAAATTAAGTTAGAGACACAAACCCGAGACTTGTATACCTACATAAATATGATACATGAAAAAATTTAAACAAAGAATATTGAAAAATTTGTAAATTGTCCTTTAAATTTTTATTAAATTAAGTCTATTTTCCGTTTACCCTTAGCATATCGATTGATTAGATTATCAACATTAATAATCATTGCCCGATGAACAGGGCCGTAGCTGGAACTGAATTGAAGGTAGGGCATAGGAGGTTTAAGGTAGGGCGGAAGCAAAAGGCAAGTATTTTGGATCAGTACTCGTACCTTACATAATTCAGTGTCTGTGAAATCTTCTCTTCAGAAAATAAAAGAGCACTCCAAGACTCCAAACAATGGTTATACTAGTTCCATTAGCCTACATAGTCTGAAAACACCACTCAACGGTTGGAGCGAGCGAAGCGAGCTCTAAATTTCACACTTGAGGACTCAAAATGGTGTTGGTACGAGTTCCATTAGCCTACCTACGCTCTTAATATGATAGGTAAGAGCGAGTAAAGCGAGCTCGTAATTTTACTGTTTAAGTCTCAAAACAGTATCGATCCGAGTTCTAACAGCTACGCCAATGCCATGCCCAATTGTATTTCAAGAGATGGAGCGAGCGAAGCGAGAAATTTCACACCAAGTCTAAACACGGTGTCAGTCCGAGTTCAATTAAAAACACCGTTCAGAGGCTGGACCGAGCGAAGCGAGCCCGAAATTTCTCAGCACTGCAACTTCGTTGTTACAAGAATTCTAACAGTTCAAAAATTTTACTAAAGTTGGTGTGAGAGTTCCATTACCCTAGATAGCCTGAAACCACCATTCAAAGGCTGGAGCGAGCGGAGAGAGCTCAAAATTTCACACTTGAGAACTCAAAATGGTGTTGGTATGAGTTCCATTAGCCTACCTATACGCCACTGTCATGCCCAAAACGTAATTCAAGGTATGGACCGAGCGAAACGAGCTCGAAATTCACAAACACCATTCAAAGGCTGGAGTAAGCGAAGTGAGCCCGAAATCTAAAGTCGGAGCGAGAGAGATAAGAGTAGGTTGTAACAAGAATTACCGGTTCATATAACGAAATCAATAAGCAGGAGCAAGTGAAGAGCAAGCTTGAAATTTCTCAGCCGGGCGACGTGCGGGATTGCGGCAGAAAAACGTGCCCCCTCCCCCTATATCCGCCACTGTATAGAAAGGCAACTCCATTGTGACTTGATCTTGTTTTATCATCATCATAGCAGATAAGCCGTGGTGGTCCAGTGGCGAGTAGCCTTGCCTGCCGTGCAGGAAGCGATGGTTCGATCCCCGTCCAGGCCGACTCGTTCAAATGAGTTTTTCGGAATTTATGTACGATTTGTAACACCACTGGTTTTTCGGTGAAGGAAAACATCGTGAAGAAACCTGCATGCTTCAATTTCAAGGCATGTATTGTACCCACTGTCCATTATAAGTGGCGACGGGCTCACTCCCTGTCACCCTGGACAGAAGTGTCGGTACTACTAGTGAAACGTGGATGTTCCGAGTTTTCAGAATATCTCTGACCACCCCCTCGCCTCGCTAGTACTAACTAAATAAAATTTATGTACATTACACAGATTATAAGCATATGCTCACGACTATAATCCCCGAGGGGGTAGTCAGAGATATTCTGAACCTCAGAACATCCACTTTTCACCAGTAGTACAGTCCAGTGTGACGGGGGGTGAGCCCGTCGCCACATGTAATGGACAGTGGGTACAATACTTGCTTCGAAATTGAAGCATGCAGGTTTCCTCACGATGTTTTCCTTCACCGAAAAGCCAGTGGTGTTACAAATCGTACATAAATTCCGAAAAACTCATTGGTACGAGTCGGCCTGGACGGGGATCGAACTCTCGCCTCCTGCACGGCAGGCAAGGTTACTAGCCACTGGACCACCACGGCTTTTTCTCGTCCTGTCCTGACTTGACATTAGTCCAAAGTACCGTCCAGACTTGTAGTACTGGTGAAACGTGGATGCTCTGAAGTTTCAGAACATCTCTAACTACCCCCTCGGGGAATATAGTCGTGAGCATATAAATATACATACATGCAAGTAAAACAAACAAGAAAGAGTAGGTAATTTAAATTTTCCTAGTTACTCAGTTTTCGCATCAGACCTTCTCATTTTTCTCATTGCAACAAATGAATTGAACCGTGCGGATTTATTGAACGGAAGTGCATGAGTATTACAGTACTATTTGCGAGTTCAATATTTTATATGGAGTTGTTAGATTCCCCTGATGAATATTTTGTTCTTCTTCTTATCGCGTGGCCACTTTGAGGGCCCTGAAGCTGAACCCTTCCTTGAAATCCCCAAAAGTTTATCCCGAGAATCGCTGAATAAGATCACAGCTTTAAGGAGGCGACAGAGCTATGGAGGAACACCCCAAGCTTGAATCACTCCAAAGCACTTATCAAAGGATATAATCGCAAACTTGCGAAGAGCTTAATTGCTCTTAACAAAGACCAAATGTGTACCATAGTGAGATCTCTCACGGGCCACTGCAAACTAAATAAACATATGCACACGCTGAAACTAAATGACTCAACCAGCTGCAGATTCTGCAAGGAGGAGATGGAAACTCCCTTGCATCTGCTATGCGAATGTGGCCCACTCATATCTCTCTCTATTCTTCCTGCCCTTATCCCATTATTTGGGGTCGGCGCAATATGTCGTCTTCCTCTATTCATCTCTTTTAGCCGTCATTTCAGCGCACACACCTTTTTTACACATGTCATCTTTCACACAATCCATCCATCTTTTCTTTGGTCGTCCTCTCATATACAAACGATGTATTCATCTAGGTAGACAGGTTTTAGCAACAGATGAGATACAAACTCTCCCTGTTGGTAACCTGCTGCAGTTGCTGACTGCAGTAGGGATCAGTAGGGAACTATAACAAGGGGAGTTCACAAAAGACCTGCGGTGGGCGCAGTGGCACAGGCATGTCTGTAAAGGTCCTCACGCAAGCAATAATAATAAATATCGTGTGAACAGCAAGCTCTGGTGTCAGAGTTTATTCAAACCGCCTTACGGCCTCTGACGTGGTTTTTATGTAACAAATACTACCACCAAAGATAGTAGCCGGGACCAACGGCTTAACGTGCCATCCGCAGCACGGCATCATCTTTCTTTTTCAGATAATCAGTTGATTCAGCCTGCAATGTCCTAACCAACTGGGGAAAAACGCACAAAGTGACATATCACTATGTGTCCCCCATAAAGTTATAATACCTTACAGGAGTAGAGGAACTGACATGAGTAGTCAAATGAAACCGTTTTTAGAGGTTTTCAGGAGATTATCGGCAGGGTAAAAATTCGTGAAATCGTGGATAATTTAATCAAATAGTGTTCGTATATTTCACAAAATTATCTACGATTTCTTTCTAGTTTTGCGTTAATTCATTAACACGTTGTATAATTTACACTGCATTTTAATGAATAAATATCGACGTTTTTCGAAACTTTTTTCGAAATCTATCATAAACATGCATTTTATATTTTTCTTACACATGGTGTAAAATTATTGAAACTAGTAGCGTTCGACAGAAAAAGGAGACGCGGTTCTCATAATATTATATTTTGATTCCATGTTCGGTGAGTGCCATAAACGGCGATCACTTAAAAGCTACTGAACCGATTTGGATGTGGTTTTCTCAAAAGCTTAGGGCTGTTTGGTTTCACATTTAGGCTTTATTTTATCGCAATCGGCTCATTCAACCAGAAGTTACGAGTATTTAAAGTCTGTGGTCTGCGTGTTTAAAGTCGTGGGCGCCGCTAGAACAACATAAGCCACGATTTATACAGAAGAGACGTGTGGCGGCGGCGGATAATCTAAGTAACACAACATAAACCTTATAGTACGTAGCACAGAGAATCGCGCCCGCGCCTCCAGGAGACGTCGTCGCCTGGAGGCGCGGGCGTAATTCTCCAAACGACGCTATGCTACGTACTATAAGGTTTATAATTGTGTAACTTTGATTATCCGCCACCGCCAAACGTCTCTTCTGTATAAACCGTGCCTTAATTCCATGTCATCACCTATTCAGCTTAAGAGAAGTTTATGCCGAATGCTTAAATGCGCGCTGCATACAAACGAAGTCTGGTGATATTTTCAATACTAACCAATTAAAGTCAATGAAAATTTTCACAAAAAATCTTGAAACTAATCTTTATGCTTGTATGAAGTCAGATTTTCGTTAAAATAACAGTTTTAGTGCTAGCATTAATTTAAGATTTGTATGGAAATCTTTGAGACACTAACTTTAAAATTATACATTTGAACGAAAATCTGACTTCATACAAGCATAGAGATTAGTTTCTAGATTGTTTCTGAAAAATTTCATTGACATTAAATAAATAAATAAATATCTTGTCTAGTCACACAAATTATCTAGTCACATTTAAAGTACCAGAATCTAGCCTGGACTTGTGTTATGATGACTAGACAACGATACAGAATACATATATAGATACAAACATCCATGACTCGGGTACAAATATTCATATTCATCATACAAATATTTGTCCCTTACGGGATTCGAACCCGCGACCCTCAGCACAGCAGGCAGGTTCACTACCGACTGTGCTATCAGGCCGTCCGTCAGGCGCAGACATTAATTGGTTAGTATTGAAAATATCACCAGACTTCGTTTGTATGGAACGCGCTCCGTATTATATTCCCTTAAGTACCAAGGTACTTTGTCTAAAGGTGGTACAAACATCTCCGTACAAATATTAATTATTACTTCGCTTCTACTCCACCGCTTGTTCTCACTGTGTTATTTTTTAATTACGTTTTGTGTTTTCTGCACATATTTCTCATATGTGCGGTTACGTATTATGTAAATTGACTTTATTTATAAGTTGTACGTAAACAGAAACTATTTTTAAAACAAGAGTTTAAAAAGTACCACACATACTTTTTAAGTTACTTGTTAAGCTGAGAGATAGAGTGAGAAATTGTGTGATTAGAGATCGATGTCAATTAAAAGAAGATGTTGTGACAAGAATAGAGAAGGGTATGCTTCGTTGGTTTGGTCATGTGGAGAGGATGAGTGATAGCAGATGTACGAAAGAGATATATGGAGCTAAAGTGAGTGGAAGTGTCGGCAGAGGGCGCCCTCGAAGGACGTATTCTGATCAAATCGGTTGCGTCCTAAAAAAAGGGGAGGTGCGGAGTACTCGAAACCGACGGGCATGTATGAAGAGATGTATGGATGTGAATGAGGCAAAAGAGGTATGTAAGGATCGTAGTATATGGCGCGCTCTGGTCTTTGCCTACCCCACTGGGAAAGAGGCGTGACGTTATAGATAGATAGAGTTTAAAAAATATATATGGTATTAGCCTTTGCCTGCGACTACGTAAGCGTAAAATTAGAATATCGAAAATTACTTTAGGTTTAGGCTGTGATGTCTGACTGTCAGTCCCGGAACTGTTTTATAAGTATAGATTGAGCGAGTTACTTTCGAATAGATAATAAATAAATAAATATCTTGGACATTTTCACACAAATTATCAAGTCACATTTAAAGTACCAGAATCTAGCCTGGACTTGTGTTATGATGACTAGACAACAATATAGAATACATATATAGATACAAACATCCATGACTCGGGTACAAATATTCATATTCGTCATACAAATATTTGTCCCTTGCGGGATTCGAACCCGCGCCCCTCGGCACAGCAGGCAGGTTCACTACAGACTGTGCTTTGATGAAACTTTTTTGTTTCATAGCTTACGATCTGACTTCAAATCTGGTATATAATTTGTGCGGACGAAGACGCAGGTTAACTCTAGTAAGTGATAAAAATATAGCAAGTTAGAACAGGGTACAGGTTTCAATAAAATACCACAATGTCGAAAATACGAGTATTTTCACGTAAAAGCATCTTGCAAGTCTCTAGAGTGTTCTAGCACTTAAAGAGAGACATTCAAGATGTCACATACATTCTATGTTTGACATGTTCTTTTATATAGTACGAGATCCGACTGTAAAATTTTTCATTTTAATTTTTATAATGTCTTTAACGGCTCTGGATACTAGTCCTTTTGAGCCATTCGTTATTTGTTTCTTTATATTCTTTATTTTGATGATGGGATGATAGATGACGATGAATCTGTGGTCGATTTGTTTCAGTGATATTTGTGACATAATTTCGTGCTGATTGTGTACCAAACAGTTGCGTAAAGCGACCGACGTAACAGGAATCTCAAATAAATACGATAACAAAACATAAGTTTTGGTTCAAGTTAACTCGTACATGGTCATTTTGGCGGCAACGCGCGAGCTTACGAAATCGACCACAGATTCATCGTCATCTATCATCCCATCATCAAAATAAAGAATATAAAGAAAAAAATAACGAATGGCTCAAAAGGACTAGTATCCAGAGCCATTAAAGACATTATTAAAAATTTGTTTGGTGAACGAAATGTGATTTTAAGTGAATGTTTACACAGAGGTTACAACGCCGCCGGGTTGCCTAGCAATATCTTACCGCAAGTGCCTTTACCATGATGATTTATGGTACCATTTTTTCCACCGATCTGTTTGGGAAGTAAATGAGGTCCCATCTGAAGGAGACCAATCTAAAGAACTGGAAAATCTAGGGTTGCCACCTCTCAGGCTGTCGCAACTCTAGGGTTGCCAGGTTCAAAGAAGTAATTTTTAACCCTTAGAGTTGCGAAGTTGTGGCAGACTGAGAGGTGGCAACCCTAGTTTTTCTAGTTCTTTAGCCTAGGGTTGCAACCTCTTAGGCTGCTGCTAATCTAGGGTTGCCAGGTGCAGTAATTTTAGAATTGAAACATGAAATTATTGTATCAATCTAATTATTTTGTTATAAATCATTTGGGGTGTATGAGGTTATGCGCTTATTCATTAACACGTTGTATAAAAAATGAAGTGGACAGTATTCTAACTATGTATGTAAGGCTCAGTGAGTGAAATAAACATTTTTTAATTATTTTTATAAATTTGGACCCTGTCCATACCTCGGGCTCTTTAAAGTTCATTCATCCATGTACTGTACTTATTACTTTATAGGGTATTTGAGAGGTTTTTAAAACTTTTCTACGTTAATCACTGATGTCTAAGGACTCTATAGAAAATGTATATTTTACGTTCCATTACATATATTGCAAGAAAAAACAAAAATTGTTATTTAAATATCCCGCGAAAACGCTTTTCCTGACAATATACGTGGCTACAAGCAGGTGACGTCACGATGACGTAAACTTTGTACTACACTCACACTCTACACGCAACTGTTTACAAGCAGTTGACGTCATCCACCATTCGGCCAATCACAGTCGTTTACGATCACGTGACTAAAGTAGAGAAAAAAAAAATTATCTTTGTCGATTTTCTCTTAAAATACTGGATTATTTTTCTTAACTGACTAAATAGTTGGTTTCCAAAATTCTTATTCAATACGGATGCCATCAATAGATCCTTTATTTTTGTCAAATACCCTATTACTTGACTTGATAGAAGCCACAGGGTTAAACCATCTCAAAATAAATTACAAAGTACTTCCGAAAAAAATAAAATTGAACCGGAAGCGGAAAGCGGAAGTCCCCAGACACCATTAATCTCCACAAGAAATGTTTTAGAAAAGTAAAAGTATTTTTAAAACTCCGCAGAGTTGGCGTTCAATCTAAATCTAAGCGCTGTGACCTTGTTAGAGCGTAAATCGCGATAACTTTGTAGAAGCGTCGGATTAAATGTTTTATGGTTCCGTACTCAAAGGGTGAAAACCCTCAACGCCAAGAACAAACATTTAAAAAGTGAAAAATAATTTTTGATGTAAGCAAATGTGTGTTTTAATAATAAATAAATATCTTGGACATTGTCACACAAATTATCTAGTCACATTTAAAGTACCAGAATCTAGCCTGGACTTGTGTTATGATGACTAGACAACGATATAGAATACATATACTCGTATAGATACAAACATCCATGACTCGGGTACAAATATTCATATTCATCATACAAATATTTGTCCCTTACGGGATTCGAACCCGCAACCCTCGGCACAGCAGGCAGGTTCACTACCGTCTGTGCTATCGAGCCGTCGTTTTAAATTTAAACTCTTTTTAAGACATAGTATAGAATATGCTCACGACTATATTTCCCGAGGGGGTAGTCAGAGATATTCTGAAACCTCAGAACATCCACGTTTCACCAATAGTACCGAAACTCTGTCCAGTGTGACGGGGGGTGAGCCTGTCGCCACTTGTAATGGACAGTGGGTACAATATATGCCTCGAATTTGAAGCATGCAGGTAGATTTTTAAGATATTTAAGGTCATTGAATGCGTAGGGGACCGCTATGACATGACCATTCATTTCTTTAATCGACAAAAAATTGCGGTCCCCGATACATTAATTTACTAAAATATCTCAAATAGAGTTAAGAAATAAAACATACATTTTCTTACATCAAAAATAAAATGCGACCGAATTATTTTTCATTTTTAAATGTTTGTTTTGGGCGTTGGGGGTTTTTTAAATGTGTAATTTAATGTTATTTCGTAATTTTTAAAGTTACTTTAAAACTGCTGAACCGATTTTCATAAAACAAAGTTAAGAATACTCGCAAAAATTGGCTTTCTTTTGGAAATCGGTCCACCCCTTTTAGGAGCTACGATGCCACAGACAGACAGACCAACAGACAGGCCGACACAGGCGACAATTTTTTTTTTGCGTCGGGGGTTAAAAACGGGACCCTATTACTAAGACTACGTTGTCCGTCCGTCCGTCCTATCTTCAGAGGGCTATATCTTCTGAACTGTAATAGGTAGCCACTTGAAGTTTTGAAATAATATGTACTTTTTGGATTTGATGACAAATATTAAAAAACAAAAAGTAAAAATGATGGTCCATACAAGAAACAAGGTTTTTTTTAATTTTTGACTCTATCGTAAAAACGGTAACGCATAAAAGTGTCAAATTTGGTGTGATTGTAGTGCAAACTCTACAGTATAATAACAAATAATAAAAACTGGCCTAGTGCGAGTCGGTCCCGCGCTAAGGGTCCCGGAAAAAACAAATATTATTTTTTTGGTCACGCTCGTTTTCAAACAAAATATCGTCACGTTATTTCTATTGGTTCTCGGTTCTGTGATGTTAATGTTAACTATAGAGCATAATCATATGCTCACGACGAAATTCCTGGAAGGGGTAGTCAGAGATATTCAGACGGTCACGCCAAACGAAATATCCTCACCTATTTCTATTGGTTCTCTGTGGTCCCTTTTTTGTGATGTTAGCAACAATCATTGAATAATAATGTATAGACGAGACAAAGCGAACAAAATCTGTGCACCATGATCAGTAGTGCGGGGAGCGCACTGGGAGCGTCACGGCGCGGCGAGCGCCAGGCGCAGACTAAGTAAGCATTATGCCATTTGGCCTGTACGAACTGTTACAAATACGAATAACCAGCCAACCGTCACAACGGCGCGCGTGCACACAAAAATGAACATAGACATGAAAGCTTCCTTTACATAGTCTCCCTCTTTCATTCTTTCACGTGCTGGCAGCGTGACATCGCTAGGGTTTTCAAGTCTCGCATTGACGACTACTAATAAGAGTTGACCAAGAAGTTTACACGGTATACCTGGCCCATTGCCATTCACCCCTCGGTGGGGATCGTTTGTCAAGCGTACCTGAGCTGTGAAGTGAGACAGACCTGACTCTCTAGCATGATTTCTCTACTTGTGCGCGACTCGGGCTTTTCCCATACTACAAGTCGCGGCAAGCGCGGCATTCACGCGTAGTAGAGAGATCATACTAGACGTGCTGGTGTTACTAACCTCAGTTCCCTCAAGAAAGCTCCAAAGAACGGTATGAGTCTACATTCTGGCATCGCCAGCGCTCTGCCGAGGGCTCTCTCGTACTCCGCAGATAATAAGGCAGCTGAGAGGAAGTCCAGGCCTGGGAGAGGCTCGTCCGATATGCTGAACCAAAAAGACTTCAACTTGTTGGATCTGAAAGAAAAAAAAGTATGGTGATTCACACGTTCCTTAAAAGGTTTTTTTGTTTTTTGTTTTGTAAAATATCTTTAAAAATTTAACTTATGATCTAGTGTACATTTGAGCCTAGGTATAAGTATCATAATTTTTATAGTGAATAACAGTTAAATTTAAAACTTTTTTGCAATGGGTCTTAAGAAAGTTATTATAGTAAGGGTTAACAAAATTATTGCAGGTCAATAAATGCTGCAGACATAAGTAATTTACTAAGGAATTATGCTCGCTTTGGTGAGCTTACATTTATGGCATTACGACTTAAAACTAACTATAACTAACTGTACATATCAGTGATTTGTAAGTACAGATCGTAACTAACAAAATATGCAGAAGGTTGAACATAATTCCAAACAAGAATTGGCTCATTACAAGTACAATAATGTACACGCAAGCGCAACAATGTAGGTAAGTAAGCGATGCGATCCTTAAGAGGTAGCCCTGACCGAACGACCTTGACCCTTTCAGAGCCGCCTCACCTTTACTAAACTACATAATTTTAGGAGGTATACCTATTTTTGACGCCTGCATGCTTCAATTTCGAGGCATGTCAATACATGCCTATACCCACTGTCCATTATAAGTGGCGACGGGCTTACCCCCGTCACACTGGACAGAGTTTCGGTACTAGTGAAACGTGGATGTTCTGAGGTTTCAGAATATCTCTGACTACTCTCTCGGGGAATATAGTCGTGAGCATATGCTATGCTACCTATTTTTGACTGGTTTGTCCTTGATTATGTTACTGTGATGCCTTCTAGTCCATGGAAATCAAATTCGAAAATCATAAGAATTCGCACGAATTGTGAATTTCTCTAATTAACTCATTCAATGCTGGTCTTAAAAAATGCACTTCATAGCATTTTTAGATCTTAATATTGTCCACACAATGGTGTGTGTCGCAAGTAAAAGTGACTTCAACTTATAAAGTAGATGCACATAATACAGATTTTTTCCAATATTTTGGCTTTCCTTTGAACACTGGTTTTATAAGTCTACACTAATATTGTAAAGAGGAAAGATTTGTACCTATTTTTGTATGTTTGTATGTTTGTAATGAATAGGCTCAAAAAGTACTGGGCCGATTTAAAAAATTCTTTCACCAATAGAATGCTACATTCTTCCAATTTGACATAGGCTACATTTCATTTTGAAAAAAATTAGGGATCCTTGGTAAAATTTGAACAATGTAACCGAAGGTGTAGAAAAATGAGTCTTAAAATTTATTTGTCTACCCCGTGCGAAGCCGGGACGGGCTGCTAGTATTTTATAAAAAGATAAGAAATATACTTCATATCAAATAAAGCCGAGATGTCGAAGATCATTGCTATATTTTTCATTAATTTGTATGTCTTTTAAATAACAAGAAGATAGTTTCCAAGTCAGCAAAATATGGCCAAGCCCTGCGTTTACCTATGGGGAGCGTCTTAGATGCAAGAGATTGTAAATTTGTGAGTTGTTGACATGTGCAGAGATGGGATACTCGGATGCATACAGGGGTGAAAGTACCCATCAATATTAACAACTTTTACTATGGGATCACATGGGTATAACTATTCCTATTCACTATACAAATATGTGCCCCTTGCGGGTTTCGAACCCGCGACCCTCAGATCAACAGGAAGGTTCACTACAAACTGAGCTATTGGACCGTCAACTAAATAAGACAGTAAAAAATATTCTTAGAAAAAACCAGTCAAGTTCAATGACCTATAAAAACATTTATTACCTAAAGGTAAGCATTTTGTAATAAAATATGTAGGCACAGCTGGGAAAAGCGATTTAAGAAAAAAAAACTGAATTTCCTCGTTCCACATTCTCACCTACTTCCTCTAGAAATACGACGGGATTTATTTCGAAAAACGATCGTAAACTTTCTATACTAGAGATGTTACGCACTGCGGGTGAAAAACGACGCGTTCACTACTTCTCTTACACTCAGTTGCAGAAACGTTCTTTAAAGTTAATCCTCAATTAAATCTCTTGCTAGCTTTTACTACGTCAACAGGACAAAAAGTGACAGCAAGAGATTTAATGGAGGATTAACTTTAATGAGCATTTCTGCAACTGAGTGTTAGAACCGTATTAATAATCCAAACTCCAACGCTCGCGTTATGAAATCATATCTAACGTAAGTTAATAAAAACAATCTTTATTTTAGACTTTACACCCATTTTCTGTTAGTATCAAACTAATTAACTATTAGAACAAACAGTTAAGTGTAGACTGGTCCAGTGCATTGTGCATAGTCCCAAGTAGCCACTGTCACTGTGGCTACTTGGGACTATACAGGATGTAAGGAAAAGTATCATTAACTTTAAACCCCATACTATACCCAAACTGAACAACTTTTAATAAGCCGTATCTAGAAAGCTGGATAGTCTAACCAGTTGGTTAATGTTTCAAATTTCGAAAATTTCAATATTTTTTAATGAATACGATGATGTACAATCATCATGATGATGTAGAATCATGGATGTTTATAGATAAGGAAACTCATCATAATACAAGTCTGGAAGGTACTTCGGACTTATGTCAGGTCAGGACAGGACTAGATAATCTGTTTAATGTACATAAATTATATTTAGTAGGCACTAGCGAGGCGAGGGGGTAGTCAGGGATATTTTGAAAACTCAGAACATCCACATTTCACTAGTAGTACCGACACTTCAGTCCAGGGTGACCGGAAGTGAGCCCGTTGCCACTTGTAATGGACAGTGGGTACAACACATGCCTCGAAATTGGAGCATGCAGGTTTCCTCACGATGTTTTCCTTCACCGAAAAACCAGTGGTGTTTCAAATCGTATATCGCAGTAGGTACTATATGGGTCAATCAACTATTTTTTGTCCATACCTAGTCTCAGTCGGACAACCGCTAAAAACTTCTAGTAGTTCAACACAGATGGTGTATTGCGTATGCGTGTAGAAGAATCATAACATTTGATAAATATCACCGATCCCAGCTACCCAATCCGCCGCGTAGCCCCAGCAACGTCCTACGCCGAGGTCCGTACCCCCCTGGGGTGCCCCTAGGTCGGTTGCTTAAGTTCATTCAATTGGCTCGGTGACCCTTCTGGTCCCTCCAATAGTCCGCAGTAAAAAGCAGTAAATGCTCCATGAGCAACGCTGTACAAGTCATTTTAAAAAAAAAATTGATTAATTATCTATCTTTAAAAATTAATGAAAAAAAGTACTATAAACTTTTTTTAAAACTACCATCAGGACAAAAAATAGTTGATTGACTCATTTATTATTATATCAATGGACAGTCAGCCTTGATACGACCATTGCTGATTCGCAAATCTTTCCCCAACATCATGAGTGGATTGACATGCGATAAAACTCATGCTAACACGAAAAGAAGATTTTATCAATTAACTGTTATTAAACGCCGCGTTTTTCTTCCCTAGCGCGTAAATAATACGGCAATTCTACGTCATCCGCACGCGCTGGCTATTTGTAAAGCCGCGAATCGATACCGCTCCACTTGGTGACTTCACTTTTAAACTTACTGGATATGTCACATTACTTAGGTTTTTATAGCATATTGTGGGGACTTGCCACAGATGTCAACACCCACAAGTTATAGCAACGAAGCTAACAGATGGCGCTACGGTCGCACTCGCAAATGTGTACGTAAAGACAACTTGCGACGTCACATTGGTAACCCGTTAGCCGCTACACATAAGGTTCACAATCGTATACAAGACATGAATCGCGCAAGAGAAATAATGACAGAGATTCGATATATATACAAGGTCCAACTAAGATCTGTTGGAGCACGGCCGGTCCCCAGGCTTCACACCTAGCCTGGCGGAAGATCTTCCCTTTTCACCGGAGGAACCTTCCACAGTAGTTCCTCCACATCAATATCATACGCTCACAACTACAACGTGTTAATGAATAAGCGCAAAACCTCATACACCCCAACTGATTTATAACAAAATAATTAAATTAAAACAATAATTTCATTATTTTGATAGTTAACATTTAAAGTTATTCGCATGTTATAATTTCAGCAATGAATGAAAGTACTAACATACTCATGGATACATTTTAAGAATCTTGTTTTGGTAGTAAGTAAGTGAGTGTACCCGTGCGGTGGGTTGAGATAGAGTTCAGTAAATTTTAAATTTTACAAACAAATTATTTAATATTTTGAAAAAAATACCTATTTTGAAAACATGATAATTCGATTCAGCTCTCGATTCTAAACAAACTACTTTCTAATTTTGCGTTAATTGATTAACACGTTGTATATCGTTAGTGATGTGATGCGTGCTATTTTGAGCGCATTGTCGCACTCAATGTAGTGATGTGATGCGTAATTTATCGCGCAAATTGGGACACCAGCATGATTCGGCTGTATCACGTCTTTTATCTCGTTCGTTCGCGCGCAAATAGAAAGAGAGCGAAGGTGTGATAGCGCTGTATCACGGTGGCATGCTACCTATGCTGGACACTCTAGTACCGGCTGCCGAGAGCTTTTATGAATCTGTTTCTGGTTGCATTATGTATTCTGTGCTGTAACTACGCTCAATTAACTTCGTAATTCACGCTCAAGAGCCATTTCTATTAGCTCTATATCAATGTTTTCCGAAAGCTATCGGATTGCGTTGATTCGTTTTATTTTAATGGACTTTTTATCGTTCGGCACCTATCGTTTCTATAAAAAGTCGCCCCAATCAAGGCATTTTGATTCTTATCCCGTTTCAATAAGATCAATAGAAGGGGAATTTTAATTAGGTATGTGGAATTTTGTAGATTCTAAAATATTATGAGGTGTCATTTATCAAGCCATTTTGATTTTTATATGGTTGATAGAAGAATTATGTGAGGGGACTTTTGAAGAATGACGACAGTAGAGTTGATAAGATAAAAACCGGTCAAGTGTGAGTCGGACTCGCGCACCTAGGGTTCCGTACCACCAAACAATAATTATATTTACCAAAAAATTGTTTTCTCTGGAATCCTTAATGCGAGCCCGACTCACCTTTGGCCGAGTTTTATTATTTGTTGTTATACTAATTATAGTGATATTTTTTAAGAGGATGATCAGATCGTCAAACTGAACAACTTTCTCTATGGCACCAACATCGAAACTGCGAAAGAAAATCAGCTGTCCCATACAAAACAATAACACATATTCTGTGAAAATTTCAACCATCAACCTATTACTTCACAAAATACAGTCTTTTAAAGTCAGAACAAACAGACTTACAGCATAAGCTTCGTAACTGGTGTAAGCAT
Organism: Agonopterix alstromeriana; assembly: GCA_963924505.1. NCBI lineage: Eukaryota > Metazoa > Arthropoda > Insecta > Lepidoptera > Depressariidae > Agonopterix > Agonopterix alstromeriana. Next base: position 7,394,213 of record OZ004689.1, on the reverse strand, counting down.
CCTTTGGGTACGGAACCCTAAAATGATGTTTAATGTCTACCTATTATAGGTACTTACCCTAAATGGGGAGAGTACAGTATATTATTCTGAAGTGATGCTTCGACAGGATTTAATTTCCTGTGATTTTTTTGTAAGTCATTCCAAATTGAAACGTATCAGATGTTTGAAGTGTTCTCCATCGTAAATTATTTCGCGCACTTCAGTAGCGCCTTCAAATTACGTTATCGACTTTGAGTATATACAACGTGTTAATGAATAAGCGCAAAACCTCATACCCCCCAACTGATTTGTAAGCAAATAATTAGATTGAAACAATAATTTCATTATTTTGATAGTTCAATTTTAAAGTTATTCGCATTTTAAGTTTTCAGGTAAAAATTATTTGTTATCATTTCAGCAATGAATGAAAGCACTAACGTGCTCATTGATACATTTTAAGAACCTTGTTTTAGTAGTAAGTAGGGTGAGTCTGCCCATGCGGTGGGTTGAGATCGAGTTAAGTAAATTTTAAATTTGACAAATAAATTATTTAATATTTTGAAAAAAATTACCTGTGTTGAAACCATGATAATTCGATTCTGCTCTCGATTCTAAACAAACTACTTTCTAGTTTTGCGTTAATTCATTAACACGTTGTATAAATGGAGCTGTTGACGATGGGTGTACCAAAGTACGTGGCCATTTTTGTCCATGTGCGTTACATAAATCTAGTTCGCGCTCGTCCGCTACCATTTGGTATCGTTTGATGTCGCAAGATAGTGCTCTCAGAAAAATGGTTAATTATGTAGTTTTGCATTGTAAAAGGCGATCTGCCACTTCAAATCTGCATGAACAAGGCGTTTTCTATCATATGTGAGTATTATTTTAATAACTATTACACTGTGAAAAAAATGCTACGTATACGTAGCCCATCACAACAATGAAGCTTCATTATGAATAGTCTAGGAAAAATAAGGTTTGAGATTGCATTAAAGACACTTTAGTAAATTGTGTTTGAAATAATATTACTGTTAGTTTATAACACTTTGGTCGAGATTTCGTGGTTATATAGGCTCAGGAACCTGAGAAATACCTTAAAATCGATATTAATGTCCAAATGGCAAGCTTATTTCTAAAAATATTTCGACCAGCATACCAGCAATAGAGACAGTTAATTATCAAAAGGCAAATTTAATGTGTAAAAACAAACAGTAAATAATTTAGTTTTGAGGTTATAATTTTTGAAGACTTACAAAATATTAAATATCTACCCAAATTAACGATATTAACCGTGGATTATTATTGTTATAAGTAAAACGTATTGAACGAAGCCATCCTGTACAAAATCACCAGTTTTCCATTTTTGTTCATACCTAAATTTAATGTTTTGTAAATGTCTTAATTATTCAATAATACAACATACAAAATCGGGGATTATTGAGAATATATGTTTTTCTGGTATGTATCTACTATATTCCAAATTTTCACCAAAAGTGCAATTAATGCAACCTACTCCATTCAAAAATCCGTAGATTTCCCCGACTAGAAGTACAAGACAACTCAAATACTGATGCAACACTCGTAATCAGTATCGCGCCGTAAGCTCCGTGGTACGTAAGCTGCGACGGGCTACGTATCCCTAGCTTTTTTTCTCAGTGTAAGTTTGTATTTAATTAAAATCAGCAAGTGAACAAAAAGCCGTTGCGAGAAGAAAACGATAGAAAGATACTGGTACAGAGGTAGCTCGCACGCAGTACAAGTCGTTTTGTTTGTGGTGTCGCTTTTAGATGTGTTTGTTTGTATCAGTATCGTGTCGTGGTGAGCTGTACATGTCTACCTCGCCCCCCGCTAAAAGTGGTAGAAAAATTTGAGCGCCATGACAGCTCCATTTGCTATATACTCAAAGTCAAAGTCAAAGTCAATATAATTTATTCAATATAGGAGCTTGCAGCACACTTATCAAACGTCAAATCTTTTTAAAGCTACCACCGCGTCGGAACGTGTTGTCGCTGTAGAGGAGATGCGGCCAGAAACTCTACAACATAACACTACTTAATAACTATTACAATATAAATTCTTAAAGTTATGTATACAATAATACATAGTCTATTTAATAAAATAATTGATACTATACAGTAAAGTAACTAACTATAAGCTAGTGACCTCAGACCCAAGCATTTTGATCATTTAAATAATCATCCAGTTTATAATATGCTTTTTTACAGAGGACTTTTTTGATTTGAGTTTTAAACATGTTTTCGGAAAGATTCAAAATGGTCTCGGGGATTTTATTATAACAACGTATACAGTGACCCATACTCAAAGCGTTAAAGATAAAATTTGGTATACAGGGTTGCTGCGGACAATAATATAGGATAGCTTTAACTATGGTGTGATGGCTTCATAGTGAAAGCTGTCCAGTATTAATATGTAATACAGGGAGTAAGGGAATCCGGGCAAATACTGAAGAGAATACTTTTTGCTGCGCATGCCATACAAAAGAAGTCTGGTTATATTTTTAATACTAACCAATTAAAGTCAATGAATTTTTTAGACACGATCTAGAAACCAATATCTGTGCTTTACATTTGTAAGATTTCCGTTAAAATATACAACGTGTTAATGAATTAACGCAAAACTAGAAAGTATTTTGTTTAGAATCGAGGGCAGAATCGAATTATCGGGGTTTCAACACAGGTAATTTTTTTCAAAATATTAAATAATTTGTTTGTAAAATTCAAAAATTACTGAACTCAATCTCAACCTCTTCACCCGACTTACGACCAAAACAAGATTCTTAAAATGTATCGCTGAGCACGTTAGCGCTTTCACTCATTGCTGAAATGATAACAAATCATTTTTGCCTGAAAACTTAAAATGCGAATAACTTTAAATTTTAACTATTAAAATAATGAAATTATTGATTCAATCGAATTATTTTGTCATAAATCTGTTGGTTTGTATGAGGTTTTGCGCGTATTCATTAACACGTTGTATAGTTTCAAAGTTATTGTGGCTCAAAGTTTTCCATACAATTCTTAAATTAATCCTAGCAATGAAACTATATATTTTAACGGAAATCTGACAAATGTAAAGCACAGATATTCCTTTCTAGATCGTGTCTAAAAATTTTCATTGAGTTTAATTTCGACGACGACGACACTTGACTTATGCATGAGCCACAAAAACATCCAGACATCGTCACAAAACTTATTTTTAATATGAATATAAACAAAAAACCGGGTGCAGTCGGGTTTTTTGTTTATCTTAATAATTTAGTTTATTTCATACTTTTTAGTTTTGTGTCGAAACGGTAACATAAAAGTACTATAATATTTACATATTTGGAATCGTCTGATTAATAGCTTTCATTTGATACCCATATTGTAATTTTTAACAAAAAAAAATGTTTATTCCCCCTCTCTTTTTTAATTCGTAGACGCCATCTTAAAATAATATAACCTATGTCACTCTCACGATTTTTACAAATCCAATGACACCTCATACGTTAAAATCCATCAAGCCGTTTAGGCTGTAGCCCGTGCCAAAGAAATAGACATACAAACATACATATATACATACATACATACATACGCTCGAAAAACATAACCCTCCTTCTGGCGCAGTCGGGTAAAAAGTAGGATAGGGGTATACACCAGTAGGACAACATTCTTATTATAGACTGTAATGTATAGTATTCGTACAATATACAAGCATATTCGCTCTAGTAAACCTTAGACTAAACCCCACACCAATCCCTGAGCACATAGAAAGATGTAGAGTAGATGTTACTCTGCAGTTTCTGCATGGAAGTGGATGGTAGCCCGTGTGAATGTGTCCTGTGTGAATGTGGCCCACTAAAACAAATGATATACAGAGTATAACAAAACGCCATATTAATATTTAAAGAGGTTTAAACCATCAAACTGAAAAATTCACTGTAGATCCAATATCGTGAAAATATTTAAAAAATGTCTGTTTCATATAAAACTGCAGGACGTACTCGACTTAAATGTATGGCACAATAGATTTTTTCTCGCAGTTGGCTCGATACTGAACATTTTTTCAGTTTGATGGTCTAAACCACTTCTTTGAATGATTGTAGGGTGTTTTGTTACACCTTATATAGTTATGTTTCCTTCTTATTATACTACTATTTGTGTGGAACAGCAGATATTTTTTTGCGATTTCTACGTTGATGGACCCGTAAAGTTGTTCAGTTTCACTGATCATCTTCTTAAAAACCGTCAACATGTTAAGTTACAAGATATATTGTTCATCTCATTTCGTCGTAGTTTATATAAAAAAACTGTTATTTCACAAATGTTTTATAATCAATGCTACTCCATAGATTTCTCTGTCCAATCTCGGACAGCGTGGGCCGGATATCTTTATTAAAATGATCTCCCTTTATACGAACAATAGAGTTATTTGACTATATATTATTTTATGTTTAAGGCGCCTTAGGTTTACAAACATTTTCTATGAAAAGATTGGTAGCACAGCCCTCCGAAATATGTGCTTGTGTGCCTTATTTTCGATTAGAAATAATTAATTAAAGGTCCTTTTAGGGTTCCGTAAACACAGGGTGAAAGTGGGACACACAAAAGTCAGCTGTCCCATACATTTGGCTCGAGTAGGTCTGCAGTTTTCTATGGAAGAGCAGATTTTTTTTTTGTGATATCGATGTTGTTCCCATAGAGAAAGTTGTTCAGTTTGACGGTCTGATCATCCCCTTAAAAAGTGTCTGCATATTAAGAAGGACCCTATATATTTAATGTACAGACACACTTATGTTACAGTTTTATAATAGTTAAGATAAGATTATTATTACACTAATATTATAAAGAGGAAAGATTTGTACCTATTTTTGTATGTTTGTAATGAATAGGCTCAAAAAGTACTAAGCCGATTTAAAAAATTCTTTCACCAATACAATACTACATTCTTCCAATTTGACATAGGCTACATTTCATTTTGAAAAAAATTAGGGATCCTTGGTAAAATTTGAACAATGTAACCGAAGGTGTAGAAAAATGAGTCTTAAAATTTATATGTCTACCCCGTGTGAAGCCGGGACGGGCTGCTAGTATAAGATATTTAGATACTGCATCCGTTCTATTTAATTTGACCTCGCTCCATACTAAAGTAATCTACTACGCCGTAGTCCATCTCGTAGTAATATGCTACGCCGTAGTGTAATTGCTACGTAACGTCATTAGTATTACTATGATGCATCAAGGATCATTTCTGATTATACAGGGTGTTAATTTAAGTAGGCAATTAAGAAAACGTTCTTAGGAGATTGTTGGTTTATACAGGGTGTCAACTTAAATGCGTTATAAGATGGTGCTTCAGACCATCAAACTGAAAAATTTTCTCGAAGGGACTAAAGTCGAATTCACGAAAAAAAAATCGGCTGTTTCATACAAAACTTTCCGGACCGCTTTTTTCGCGATTTCGATGTTGATTGGTGGTGTAACACAACATCCAAGTAAAATATAAAGGGATGGTTTAGTTAGACCATCAAACTGATCAACTTTTAGTATACAAAGTGTTACAAAAGTAAAAATAAACATTTTATACTTTTAAGGGGGTTGTTTATACCATCAAACTGAACAACTTCCACTATGAAACCAACAACGAAATCGCGAAAAGAAAATCTGCTGTCCCATACATTTAGCTCGAGTAGATTTGTAGTTTTGTATGGAACATCAGATGTTTTGTTCGAGATTTCGATATCGGTCCCATAGTGAAAGTTGATCAGTTTGATGGTCTAAACCACCCCCTTAAATGTTTATTTGTATTTTTGTAACCTTGTTGAGACAAAGTGGAAAAAAATCTGCGGTTTCATATAAAACAGCAGTAGGTACCTCTACTCAAATGTATGGTTCAACCGTTTTTTTCGACTTTGTAGCATAGCATAGCATATGCTCACGACTATATTCCCCGAGGGGGTAGTCAGAGATATTCTGAATCCTCAGAACATCCACGTTTCACCAGGGTGAGCCCGTCGCCACATAATGGACAGTGGGTACAATACATGCCTCGAAATGGAAGCATGCAGGTTTCCTCACGATGTTTTCGACTCCATAGTGAATGTTGTTTAGATTGATTTTCGAAATACTACCCTCATTTTACCTCCAGTATCTTCCAAATTTCATATTTATATGTCTACCAGAATCATGGCATAAAAAAAAAGTAAAAAAATATCGATTTTCACAACATCAATCTGTGATCTGTCTCAAAGTAGGCCATTTACAAACTGAGACTTTTTGCTAAAAAATGTTGCTTAAAAAAGCGCGTTTGTTAATCGCGTGAATGCATCTTTACTCTAGGCGTCTGCATCGAACGCGTGATCACGCTTGTACCAATGCAGATTTTTATTTAAAAAAATAACGATATGGTTTTTAGGTGTACCTGATTCCAAATCACCAATTTTTTGATTTATTGTCTGTCTGTATGTTTGTATAATTTTGTTTGTTTGTTCGAGCATCACGCGAAAACTACCGAACCGATTTTTATGAAACTTTTTTGTTTGATAGCTTATGACTTAAAATCTGGTATATAATTTGTGCGAACGAAGTCGCGGGTAAAAGCTCATCTAAACTATTCGAAAACTGTAACAGAAGGGTGTCTGTACATTGAAGATATTTACAAGAAAAAGATAGCGTTTGCATCGATGCTGCATCGCGACTGAATCGATGCAGAAGCGCTGCAAAAAGTCGCAGAGTGTAAAGTTCCCTAATCCAATTACCCCAGTTTTACTTGCTCTAAAATTTTATTTCCTTATTTACCATCAGATTCTGGTCGACCTACAGATGGTCTAAGTGACAGCCTAGCAAATACCGAAAAGGTGAACACAGACCCTCAAACTAAACAACTTTCACTATGGATCCTACCTTAGGAATCGTGAAAAAAATCAGCTGTCCCATACAATTGAGTCGGGTAGGTAAAGCAGTTTTGTGAGTTTTTTTTGCGTGTCCTGTGGTAGATTCCATTGTGAAAGACGTCCAGTTTGATGGCCCGAGTTCACCGTTTCAGTATTTGTTAGGCTAGACTAACACGAACACCCTATACAACGTGTTAATGAATAAGCGCAAAACCTCAGACACCCCAACTGATTTATAACAAAATAATTCGATTGAAACAACATTTTAAGTTTTCAGGACAAATTGATTTGTTATCATTTCAGCAATGAATGAAAGCGCTAGCGTGCTCGTGGATACATTTTAAGAATCTTGTTTTGATACTAAGTAGGGTTAGTGTGCCCGAGCGGTGGGTTGAGATAGAGTTCAGCAAATTTTAAATTTTAAACTATTCATTTATATTTAGAAAAAAATTACCTATGTTGAAAACATGATAACAAGATTCTGCTCTCGATTCTAAACATACTACTTTCTGGTTTTGCGTTAATTCTTTAACACGTTGTATATCGATGGTCACATCGCAAGTTCTGACACGAGCACTTGGCTCGCGTGGTGTTCGCGCGTCGCGTTTTTCCTCTATGTGTAGCGGAGTCTTCAGCGGTTTAGACCGAGTTGTCTGTCAGTTAGTCAGTCACAGAGCTGTTTTATATTCATGTATGTAGAAGTTATACGTGACATTTCATAAAAATGTCGACGCGTACGAATATTTATGCATGTTATTTTCACCCCCACCCCCTGTATAAGTTATGGGGTCACGATGTAAAGTAAAACATGATGTATGTGTATGAATGTGTATGAAGTAGATCATCCGGGAAATTACGACGTATTGCGTTGACATAAGCGTTTGCGTTGACTTAATTTTATTTTGTGAAAAATTTTGGAAAAATATTTTTTTGATTTGAACAAAATGATATTAAGAGTATATTACTGTTGGCTCGCTCCATACAAACGAAGTCTGGTGATATTTTCAATACTAACCGATTAAACTCATTGCAATTTTGCAGACACAACCTAGAAACAAGTCTCTATGCTTGTATCGTGTCAGATTTTCCATAAAATGTACATTTTTAAAGTTACAGTGCCTCAAAGATTTCCATAAAAATCTTAAATTAATCCTAGCATTGAAACTGTATATTTTAACGAAAATCGGACACGATACAAGCATAGAGATTTGTTTCTAGATTGTTTCTGCAAAATGTCATTGAGTTTAATTGGTTAGTATTGAAAATATCACCAGACTTCGTTTGTATGCAGCGCGAACTTCTTTTAAGGCGCAATAGTAGGACGAAATACCTTGGAGGCATCTTTTATTTTTCATTTTTCGACTAGATTTATGCAATTTACTGAAACCAAAGTCATACCTAATATTCTTGGATAGTTTATCTAGTGAAATTATAAATTGAATGCACGATTGGAATTACTTCACTCGATAGAAAATCGTCAGAAAGATGTTTTATTTTCATAAATTTTAAACATTTTTCTTGTTTTAGAAGAACTTAAAATAGTTTCAGATTTTTGGTATTTATACTCACATATTCACCGTTTATCTAGTGAAATCATAAAAAAATACTTTTTAAATTATTTTTAATCGAAAATACGGCACACGCACGTACTTTTCGGAGGGCTGGGCTGTCTGAACCTATGACCCCTTAAATAAGAGAATAGATAAATGTTATTGATTATTAACATATAAAGCTAAGATAAGAAACCACAACAACAAATTAGAAAGACTCCAAAACCTAGCCATACGTTTTGTTTTTGGCTTACGGAAATATGACCACGTGTCTGAGTTCAGGGCGCAGTTAAAGTGGCTCCCTATTCGCAAGCGACGTAACGTTCATATCCTCTGTCTCCTTTACAAAATCCTTCACAATCCTTCCGCCCCTAGCTATCTCCGTGATCGTTTCTCCTTCTCCCGTCCTCCTGACAAACCTTGTCGATCACATATCCGTACCCAACTTAGAATCCCGACCCATTCCTCCGACTTCTACTCCTACTCTTTCACTATCCATGCTGCCCGATTGTGGAACTCACTCCCCGCCAACATTCGTGATTGTCAAACATTTGCGACCTTCAAAAAGCAAGTAAATGAACACTATCACTCTCTTAAATAAGCCATAGTTTATGTAAGTTTATTGTATCTATTTGTTTATATTTAAATATGTATTATAATATTTATAGATAATATATGTATATATATTGACGCACATCTACTCATTATAGTTTTTATCATTTCTGCTGTACACATTATGTCTGCCTCACACTTTAGAACTGTCTCTGTTGCGGGTCTGCTGGAAGAAATCTCTTTAGAGATAAGCTCGCCCTTTGTACATGTCTACTTTAATTGTTTTTTCTGTATTGTTATGTGTACAATAAAGTGTTAAATAAATAATAAAATAATAATAATAATAAGATTGAAACGATGTTTCTGACCACCGCGAAAGGGATTAAAGTCGAGGAATTAAGAGACGTTTATTCCGAATGCGTAAATGCGCGCTGCATACCAAACAAATCTCTATGCATGTATCGTGTCCGATTTTCGTTAAAATATACAGTTTCAATGCTAGGATTAATTTAAGATTTGTATGGAAATCTTTGAGGCACTGTAACTATAAAACTCTACATTTTAACGAAAATCTGACATGATACAAGCATAGAGATTACTTTCTATATTGTTTCTGAAAAGTTAGACTGACTTTAATTGGTTATTACTACAAATATAACCAGACTTCGTTTGTATGGAGCGCGCCAACAGTAATATACCCTTAAAATTTAAGAATCTGTCTCGGATGGGACTCGACCCCGCAACCTGCCAAAACCGGCTTTCCAATTAGGCTACCGAGCCATTCACGTCAGAGGTCAAAATTTTTAATGGGACGATTGTTTAGTCCCGGTTTGACTGGTTGCGGGTTCAAGTCTCGCCCGAGACAAATTCTCGATCAAATCTTCATTCTTTAATTTGATTTCAAATAAAATAAAACATTTATTCAAAAGCTAATGACTAAAAATAGCGCATTTTTCTTTACGCATCTTTTTTTAGTGCGGCCTTTTATCAAACTTGAATATTATACAGGTAAGCATAAGCATATGCTCACGACTATATTCCCCGAGGGGGTAGTCAGAGATATTCCGAAACCTCAGAACATCCACGTTTCACCAGTAGTACCGAAACTCTGTACAGTTTGACGGGTAAGCCCGTTGCCACTTATAATGGACAGTGGGTACAATACATGCCTCGAAATTGAAGCATGCAGGTTTCCTCACGATGTTTTCCTTCACCGAAAAGCCAGTGGTGTTACAAATCGTACATAAATTCCGAAAAACTCATTGGTACGAGTCGGCCTGGACGGGGATCGAACCATCGCCTCCTGCACGGCAGGCAAGGTTACTCGCCACTGGACCACCACGGCTAATTATATAGGTAGTTCACAATAAAGTCACACAAATTATCTAGCCACATTAAAAGTACCAGAACATAGCCTGGACTTGTGTTATGATGACTAGACAACGATATAGAATACATATATAGATACAAACATCCATGACTCGGGTACAAATATTCATATTCATCATACAAATATTTGTCCCTTACGGTATTCAAACCCGCAACCCTCAGCACAGCAGGTATGATCACTACCGACTCTGCTATCGGGCCGTATAAAGGCTTGAAGTAAACGTAATGAAGATATTTTCAACTTCAAGCCTTTATAAATATCCGTTCGGACTGAGTTTTTTCATATATACTACATGTATAATAAGTTTTATTGCTACGTTATTCTGAACTGAAATATTCAAGTTTACATTGCCCTTCTGGATGGCCAGAGAAACTCTAAAATAAGTCAGCTCAGAGGGAAGATATAAAAATTCTACATACAAAAATACTTTAAACTCTGAATAAATCCGAACTATTATGACGAAAAGATCGACAAATAGAACTAGTTCTTCAAGACTTGATGAAACTCGACGGTATAAAGTATAGTCAGCAAGTAGTTTCCGCCGGCCTACAGTCTATCAAACAGCTGAAGGCCGAAAGAAACCCCTGTTGAATGTACTTCTATCTTCTGCCTTCTGCCTTCTGCCTTCTGCCTTCTGCCTTCTGCCTTCTGCCTTCTGCCTTCTGCCTTCTGCCTTCTGCCTTCTGCCTTCTGCCTTCTGCCTTCTGCCTTCTGCCTTCTGCCTTCTGCCTTCTGCCTTCTGCCTTCTGCCTTCTGCCTTCTGCCTTCTGCCTTCTGCCTTCTGCCTTCTGCCTTCTGCCTTCTGCCTTCTGCCTTCTGCCTTCTGCCTTCTGCCTTCTGCCTTCTGCCTTCTGCCTTCTGCCTTCTGCCTTCTGCCTTCTGCCTTCTGCCTTCTGCCTTCTGCCTTCTGCCTTCTGCCTTCTGCCTTCTGCCTTCTGCCTTCTGCCTTCTGCCTTCTGCCTTCTGCCTTCTGCCTTCTGCATTCCATCCTCTGTTTAGTTTATTCATGCTAATTTTGTGCTTATTGAAATAACTTCAATAGTTTTCACGTGAAGATTTAACAAGTAAGTATTGAATATTTTAAAGGTATGTCTTTCTAAAACTGAAGTTAAATAAAAGTTTGAAATTGTAATTGTAAATGTAATTGTAATGGTAGCAATGTTTCTGACCACTCCAGAATGTTAATTTAGATTCCAACATTTTCAATTTTACGAGACAGTATTCGATGTTCAGAGTAAATACGTAAGTAAATTAAATTTCCACCGGTTACTAGGGCTGTCCCAAAGATAAATATATTTACGAATCAAACTTCTACAGTACAAGATAAGAAGAGATTTACAACAACAAAAAAAGATTACGATACGGTGTTTACCCGATTCCGAATAATTTTTTTTAAATTATTTCCCTTGTGAATATATCACGCAAAAACTACTAGATCGATTTTGGTGCTTAAAAGCTTATGATAAGACATGAAACTGCCCGTCTAGTATGATTTCTCTTCTTCCGCGCGTTTCAGCTTTTTTCCATACTACTTGTTGCGGCAAGCGCGACGTTCGCTCTCTATAAATCGCGGTAAGAGGTCATTTTCTATGCAGCGAAGACGCGTCACGTGGGTAGAGAAATCATGCTAGAGAGGGCATGGCATACAGGGTTAAAACTTAAGAGAAGTTTATTCCGAATGCGTAAATGAGCGCTGCATACAAATGAAGTCTGGTGATATTTTCGATACTAACCAATTAAACTAAATGAAATTAAGCATAAACAATCTAGAAACAAATCTCTATGCTTGTATCGTGTCAGATTTTCGTTAAAATATACACTTTCAATGCTAGGATTAATTTAAGATTTGTATGGAAATCTTTGAGGAACTATAACTTTAAAACTGTATATTTTAAGGAAAATCTGACACGATACAAGCATAGAGATTTGTTTCTAGATTGTTTCTGCAAAATTTCATTGAGTTTAGTTGGTTAGCATTGAAAATATCACCAGACTTCGTTTGTATGGAGCGCGCCAACAGTAATATACCCTTAAATGCGTTGTGCAGGGTGTAAGGACTCCGAAGACTGAAAAGGTGAACTCAGACCATCAAACTGAACTACTTTCACTATGGAGTCTACCTCAGGAAACGCAAAAAAAATCTGCTGCTTGTCCCATACATTTGAGTCGGGTAGGTACAGCAGTTTTGTATGAAACAGCTTCTTTTTTCGTATTACCTGAGGTAGGCTTCATAGTGAAAGTTAGTCAGGTTGATGGTCTGAGTTCACCGATTCAGTCTGCGGAGGACTGTCCCTATCGAGTGGGGTGCTTTAGACCAATACTTCAGACTTCATCATACATCTTACTTTTAATCAGCTTTTTCATACATTTTGGTCGAGTAGCTATTGACATTTTCGTTGGAATAGCAAATTTGTTTCGCGATTTCATCCGCTCCATAGTGAAAGTTGGACGGTCTGAAGCACCCTGTTCGATTTATAATGCATTTAATTTTACACCGTGTATATTTTATCTCGCTACGATGGCGGAAGCCGTTGCAGAGGCCATGAATAGGTACGCAAGTAAATTAAATTTCCACTGGTTGCTAGGGATGCCTACGGAAATAATATTACCCACATATTCTAATCTCGACGCGAAACGGTCGGTTCTAGAAAATCATGATTTTCAGGTGATTGAAAGTCTAGTCATCTCTAACCCTTGGACGATTTATACAGGGTGTAAGTATCAAACTGAACAACTTTCACTATGGAGCCTACCTCAGGAAACGTGAAAAAAAAATGTGAAAGTTGTTCAGTTTGATGGTCTGAGTTCACCGTTTCAGCCTTTTGCTAGGCTGTCACTTATACCTTGTATAGGGACTCACCTCGTGTTTGCATTTCCCCTCTGCCATCGTACAAGATCAACTAATCATGTGCACATACAATTTTATACCTTATCACTAAACGAGACAGCCTATAATTGCGGAGCAATATCTATCTTCGAACTTATCACGTTTGGGATTCACACGAGACTGTTTTTCAAGATTTTAAGAGGATATGTGAAAAAAATATTATGCTTCATAGCATCATATATCATGAAGTACTAACAGTAGGATTATGATTTGCGGATATGTGTAAATTGAACATACAATTGAAGTTTTGATTAGAGCCAAAACACGATTAAGAGACATTTTCTCGATAGAAAAATAAGCCAAAGTAGCCTCCGTCTTTATCGATAAACGCTTGGAACTGCTAAACGGTGAATAATAGAAACACGTCACTTGATTTAAAAAAAAAGAGATTGATATTTTGTAAAGTTTGATTAGAGCAGAAATTAACTTACATAAATATTACAATCACAATTAAATAAAGTTTGTTTTACGCTTGCGTCATTTCTGGCGCGCGCGCCGCCCCATCTCTTTCTCTCGCATCAGGCAGTAATATAAGCTATCACACGCCCATTTCGCTTCAATTATTTTTCGACATAGGCCCTTAACAATCAACATTAGAATCTAAAGTAATATAATAAAATCCAAAGTTGCAGATTTCATGTTACCTCGCCCCCCGCAAAAAGTCATATCTTGTGGCAAATCTTTTAAATATATTATAGGTCACAAAACAGTAATGTAAAACACCTAGGCATAACTCTTAGTGGTCCCGTTAATAGCGTACTGAAGCGAACTCCTTGTTTATACAACGTGTTAATGAATAAGCGCAAAACCTCATACACCCCAACTGATTTATGACAAAATAATTAGATTGAAACAATAATTTCATTATTTTGAATTAAAAGTTATTATAGCATTTTAAGTTTTGAAGCAAAAATGATTTACTATCATTTCAGCAATGAACGAAAGCGCAAACATGCTCATGGATACATTTTAAGAATCTTGTTTTGGTAGTAAGTAAGGTGAGAGTGCCCGAGCGGTGGGTTGAGATCGAGTTCAGTAAATAAAAATTTTGCACACAAATTATTCAATTTTTTGAAAAAAATTACCCATGTTGAAACCATGATAATTCGATTCTGCTCTCGATTCCAAACAAACTACTTTCTAGTTTTGCGTTAATTCATTAACACGTTGTAGAATCTCATTGATTTAAACGAAAATCTGACTTTATAGAAGCATAGAGATTAGTTTCTAGACTGTTTCTTAAAACTTTCATTGGCTTTAATTGGTTAGTATTGACAATATCACCAGACTTCGTTTGCATGGAGTGCGCTCCGAATTATATTCCCTTATTTTGCGATATTTTCGGGAGAGTCATAATTTATGCGGACGAAGTGGCTGGTAAAAAAAAAAAAAAAAAAAAACTCCCCGTACTTATTATTTATGTACTTACTTCAAACCAGCAACGATCTCCATTGCACCGTTAAAATTGCCAATGTTCCAGCAAGTAAGAGCAACTCGAAGTATACAAGCAAGAGTCGCCTTCCTGTCTTCAGATGATGAGGGCAATAGCACTAGCTCTGTCACCCACGCTGACACCTGGGGAAGAAAGAAAGAGATGGTAAGTATCACTTCGGACCATAGAAAAATCAATCAATCTATGGTGTGATCACAGAATAAATACCCGTACAGAAGAATCACTTCAAAGACAGATTTAAATAAATAGCGACTCTCTAGGCACGGCATTAAGGTGCAAAGTTATTTGCACCCGTCCTATCGTATAATTCGCGAATAATCTACCTATCTTCACAACGGCGCGCGTGCAAACAAAAATGAACCAAATCATTAGACATGAAAGCTTCATTTACATAGTCTCCCTCTTTCATTCTTTCACGTGCTGTCAGCATGACATCACTAGGGTTTTCAAGTCTCGCATTGACTACTCACAACATGGCGGCAAGTCTAATGAGATTTGACCTAGAAGTTTACAGTGTATACCTAACCTATTGCCATTCACCCCTCGGTGGGCATCGGCCGTCAAGCGTACCTGAGCTGTGGAGTGAGACAGGCCTGGTGTGATGAGGTAGCTGGATATAGTGAGGAGAAGGAAGTGGCCATGCTGTATGCTATTTAGGGTCCTTCTGAATATGCTGACACTTTAAGGGGATGATCAGGCCGTCAAACTGAACAACTTTCTTTATGGCACCAACATCAAAATCATCATCATCACAGCATATATACGTCCCACTGCAGGGCACAGGTCTACCCTCAGGGAAGGTGTACGGGCGTTAGTCCACCACGCGTGCACAATGCGGATTGGTAGACTTCACATACGCATCGGAATTTCTTCTTCAGCGTATGCAGGTTTCCTCATGCTGATTTCCTTCACCGTTCGAGAGCAGTCGGTATTACTTAGTTAGAAAAGCTCATTGGTACATGGCATGTCGTCCGTGCAGATTCGAACCTGGACCTCAAGATTGAGTTTCCATAGCTGTCCGCAACGCGCCACCGACGCTGTCAAAAGATGGCCTGTGCATTTATTTTTATACTAGAGATTAGTTTCGTCCGCACAAATTATATATCACATTTTAAATCAGATCTTAAGCTATCAAATGAAAAAAGTTTCATCAAAATCGGTTCAATAGTTTTTGCGTCATGCTATTATAAACAAACAAACAAACAGACACACAAAAATTCTAAAAAAAGTAAAAAAAAGATAAAAAGTAAATTTGTAGTCAGGGATACCTAAAAACCATATCGTAATCTTTTTCATGTAAATATCTTCAATGTACAGACAAACTTCTATTACAGTTTTATGATAGTTTAGTACAGCCGTGGTGGTCCAGTGGCGAGTAACCTTGCCTGCCGTGCAGGAGGTGATGGTTCGATCCCCGTCCAGACCGACTCGTACCAATGAGTTTTTCGGAATTTATGTACGATTTATAACACCACTGGGTTTTCGGTGAAGGAAAACATCGTGAGGAAACCTGCATGCTTCAATTTCGAGACATGTATTGTACCCACTGTCCATGACACGTGGCGACGGGCTCACTCCCCGTCACACTGGACAGAGTTTCGTTACTACTGGTGAAACGTGGATGTTCTAAGGTTTCAGAATATCTCTGACGAGGGGGTACTCGGGGAATATAGTCGTGGAGCATATGCATGCATGATACCTAAAAACCTTATCGTAATCTTTTTCATGTAAATATCTTCAATGTACAGAGACACTCTTCAGTTACAGTTTTATAATAGTTAAGATAAGATTAAGACGGTGCAAACCCTATTGCCTCAGGCATCGATTAGGCCATTTTGGAAAATAAATTACTGGATTTGGCGCCTTCATTAATATTCATAGACATAAATTTTAAGTAAGGCTACGCTATTGATTTATTTTCCTAAGATTATTCATTCGTTCTACAAATATTGTTTTAATAACGGTCAAAAGCAGATTTCCTTGATGAGAAATTACATTGACCCACGGGTTCGAATCCCATGAGGGGCAAATATATGTATATAGCATATGCTCACGACTATATTCCCCGAGAGGGTAGTCAGAGATATTCTGAAACCTCACAACATCCACGTTTCACTAGTACCGAAACTCTGTCCAGTGTGACGGGGAGTGAGCCCGTCGCCACTTGTAATGGACAGTGGGTACAATACAGGCCTCGAAATTGAAGCATGCAGGTTTCCTCACGATGTTTTCCTTCACCGAAAAGCCAGTGGTGTTACAAATCGTACATGAATTAGGAAAAACTCATTGGTACGAGTCGGCCTGGACGGGAATCGAACCATCGCCTCCTGCACGGCTAGCATGCCACCCACGACAAAGCGTTTAAACGAAAAAACGTCATGCGCTCTCTTTCTGGCATACGTAAAATAATAAAGATGGAGGCACATCTCGATTTTTATCGTTTTCTCGGGGGTGGCATGCGAGGCTTACTGCACGGCAGGCAAGGTTACTCGCCACTGGACCACCACGGCTTCGAAAGGAAATAATTTATAATAAGCAATTTTTTTTGCTAGATCGTTTATACAAATGATGTTCAGATACTTTATTAAATTTCATATTTTTATTATTTAGTACTAAAATGTTATTTTTTTAATAGTGTCAGATTTCATTTTTTTTAATTTTTATTGTTTGTTTTAGGTTATGAGTTTACATACACTGTGTAAAGTTTGTACTAATATTGAGTATTTTTGAAAATATACTTAGTTAAAAACAAGGTTCCGTGGTGATTTTTCTTTGGATTTACTTCTTATATAAAAGAATAGAAATGTATTTAAAACATAACATAAAAAAAAAAAACTATTTTTTGCCTATTTTACATGATTTTTTTTTACTTTGTTCAATTATTTAAGAAAAAATTTTTAGTTTTATTTTCAGTCTAAATGATAACTAGAATTATAATCTAAAGTATAAAAGAAAAAAAACGGCTGTTATAAATATTATTTACTTTCGTCATACAAGCGCATCGTAATTTTACTGGGCTAATAATTGAATATTTGTACCAGAGTCATATACGTAGTATACAACGTGTTAATGAATAAGCGCAAAACCTCATACACCCCAACTGATTTATAACAAAATAATTAGATTGAAAAAATAATTTCATTATTTTGATGGTTAAAATTTAAAGTTATTCGCATTTTAAGTTTTGAGGCAAAAATGATTTGTCATCATTTCAGCAATGAATGAAAGCGCTGGCGTGCTCGTGGATACATTTTAAGAATCTGGTTTTGGTAATACGTAGGGTGAGTGTGCCCGAGCGATGGGTTGAGATCGAGTTCAGTAAATTTTATATTTTACGAACAGTTTAATTAATATTATGAAAAAAATAACATATGTTGAAAACATGATAATTCGATTCTGCTCTCGATTCTAAACAAACTACTTTCTAGTTTTGCGTTAATTCATTAACACGTTGTATAGGGCATTAGGCTGTAACTCCTAAACCGACTGGAGTTATGCAGTCAGACCTAATCCATTCCCATTACAAAGATGCTCTACACCCTACGAATACCGAATCAGCCTTGCAGCTGACGGTTACCAAAATTCCTCTTATCTCTTCTACTAGGTATTGTAGTTTCGTAAAATAAACTCCAAGTAACCCACATAGAAAAGAGGTAGAAATATAAATGTAATCATTTTTATTACGAGCAGGGAAAGGATTCACGTAATAGAATTTACCTATTTGTCGCCTTTTTGCGTTCGTGTCAAATAAATGAATGTAATAAAGTAGGGATCCCTATTCATCGAGTCGACAGGGTTCCAATAAGTAATTTATGTATGTAGGTAGCTGGAAAAGGGGTTTATTTGCAAACTGATATAATATTAGACTAAGTCACTGGGGCACTGTATACGTTATTATAATAAGATACCAGAGAATATTCTTAACTTGACGGACAAAAAGTTTAAGTTCCATGTTAAACAAGTCCTCTGTAAAAAAGGTTACTATAAACTCGATGATTATTTGAATGACCAAAATGTCTGGTCTTGACAATGTTACTCTATGTAATTTAATATTGAATTTATGTAATTGTACTTTGTATATTTTGTTTTGTTTAAAAGAAGTGTGTTGTAGAGTTTCTGGCCGCATCTTCTCTACAACGGAACACCTTCCGACGCGGTGGTAGATTCAAAAACATGACGTCAAAAAGTTATCTATGTGATATTATTTTGAATAAATAATTTTGACTTTGACTTTGATCCCATTGCAAGTTTTTTAGCATTAGTATAAATGGTAAATTTTAGCCACGGTTTATACAGAAGAGACGTGTGACAGTGGCGGATAATCTAAGTAACATAATATAAACCTTATAGTACGTTGCATAGCGTCGTTTTTGTCGTAAAGGAGAATCGTGCTCGCCCGTAATTCTCAAAACGACGCTATGCTACGTACTATAAGGTTTATAATTGTGTTACTTTGACTATCCGCCACCGCCACACGTCTCTTCTGTATAAACCGCGACTTATATCACTGCGGATAACTTCAGCATATATTCTACTCATAAAACTGAACAACTTTCACTAGCCAGCTTCGAAATGGCGAAAAAAAAAAAATCTGCAGGGCCATACAAATCTGCAGTATTCGACTCAAATGTATGCGATAGCTGTAATTTTTTTCGCGATTTCGATGTAGGCTCCATAGTAAAAGTTGTTCAGTTTGATGAGTAGAATATATGCTGATGTACTCGCCGTTTATATTGATGCCTAGCCCTTTCCACTCCAGAACCTTGAAAACATCTTCCATGTATATAAGCATAAGCATATGCTCACGACTATATTCCCCGAGGAGGTAGTCAGAGATATTCTGAAACTTCAGAACATCCACGTTTCATCAGTAGTACCGAAACTCTGTCCAGTGTGACGGGGGGTGAGCCCGTCGCCACCATCCATTCCATGTATATGCTCATTATAATCCTCAAATCAAATGACAACATGCGTCCATGTATGGGCCGTTCGGCTAAATTGTGATATGCATGTGATAGCTTTGCTATACACATTATAATATAAATAGACGAATATGATAGAAATACAATCCAATTGCAAAAATAGCCCCGAATAAAGTAGTTTTGTGTTACAAATATTCAAAGTAATATTATGACAACTCGAAGTAATTACAAATAGCGCAGTTAGCGATACAAAAAAACGATCCTTCCACAAAATCCGATACGTTTTTTAAAACCATTTTTGCAAAATTTGAACAAAAATATCCGTTATGAAATTCAAGAAATCTCGTTTCTACGACAAAATATATCGTTGAAATATAAAGTTTTAGTAATATGTTTATGCAAACTATTATTGCCATATTTTTATGACTCACATAACATTCGGTATTACAAAAATGGCCCGTTTTGGAGGATGTCTTTTTCAGAATTCACACCACAAAAGTGGTCCTCTCATTCACACGCAATTTCACTAAACCGCAATGGATGTGAACACGTACTAAACGCAATCTTAGACGAACATTAAATTTACATACATCTAGAAACGCTACTAAAATTGAGGACAAGATAGAATTATTCAACCGTTTCTGTGTAGGGTGGCCATGGTACTATTACTTTTTCGGACAAAAATTCGTATGAATGAAGCACCCCCAGTATGTATTTAAGTATTCATATTATACTGGGGGTACTTCAGTTCAGACCATCAAACTGAAAAACGTTCAATATGGGACCTACATTAAAATCATGAAAAAATAATCAGCTGTTTCATAAAAAACGTAAAACGATAATTTTCTATTTCAAACAGAAACAATTTAGATTCCGCTATTAAAAATCAATCATATACCATGAGTCACGTTGCAGGTTCTGACGCGAGCACTTGTCTCGCGTGGTATTCGCGCGTCGCGTTTTTGCCTGCCACGAGGCTCCGCATTCCTAAATCTCTTCTTGTTCTTGATAAAAAAATCCCTGAGATTGAGATAGATATTTCCAAAAACTACTGGACATTGGCGAAAATGCAGTGCTAACGCACAAGCATTAATCCATTAATCATTAAAAAAAATATCATATACCATAGTCGCGTATATCCGCGTACATCTCCGCCCCATTATCCCATTCCACCCTAAACCCATGGTCACCCTACGAACCTCAGGGATGTCCCATTTATGTAATCGGATCATAGACATCGTAATATGTAAATCCAATGTTACGCAAAGCCGGAGAGCAGTATAGTATAGTATTACATTTCAAGATTGCTCCAAATTGGTCAGAAAGAAACATTTCGGGAAAAAATTGTTCGTAAGGGATTTTTAAGACTCTTGTTCAATTGAAATAGTTTATAATGTGACCATGTCATTCTGGGTACAAATGGACAAACACATAATCATACGTGGGTACCCTACGAGGCGACTAAGGGATAAAAAACTTCGCTACGCTCCTACACGGAGCTCGGCCTCGCGAAAAGACGGACGGAGATGGCGAAACTATAAGGGTTCCTTGTTGACTACGGAACCCTAAAAACTCCGCCAGCACCAGGGACCTATAAAAAGTGCAAGCACAAACAGTTTCATTGTTTTTAGTTTGTTTATATCACTAAAACGTACTTAAGTTTTCGTAAGTTAGTCTGGGACACTTATTTCGAGAAAAATACGAAATGTCGTTGGATTATTTAATAAAGTATCTTAATATCATTTGTATAAACGATCTGACAAAAAAAATTGCTTATTATAAATTATTTCCTTTCGACCCTTATTTTTACTGGCCTATATACCAGCCGTGGTAGTCCAGTGGCGAGTAACCTTGCCTACCGTGCAGGAGGCGATGGTTCGATCCCCGTCCAGGCCCACTCGTACCAATGAGTTTTTCGGAATTTATGTACGATTTGTAACACCAATGGCTTTTCGGTGAAGGAAAACATCGTGAGGAAACCAGCATGCTTCAATTTCGAGGCATGTATTGTACCCACTGTCCATTACAAGTAGCGACGGGCTCACTCCCCGTCACACTGCACAGAGTTTCGGTACTACTAGTGAAACGTGGATTTTCTAAGGTTTCAGAATATGTCTTTACCCCCCCTTCGCGGAATAAAGTCGTGAGCATATACTATTATAAGGAGAATGATGACGAGGTTCCCGTCTCACGCCTCTCATCTCCCCCGCGTGGAATGTAAACATCCCTTGTCGAAGGCGACGGAGCTTGGCCAGTGAGGGACTCTTGCGTGGGACCTTCAGGGCTAGTGACGTGTCGTGTGTGTTCCTCTGTGTATTGGTTTGTGCATCGGTGCATTGATCATTTTAGACTTTCCAAGTAGTTGTAAAGTCTTAGTGACGATTTAGTGAGTAGGCGGGTACCTACTTCACTTGTGAAGGACATTGTTATCATAAATAGTTATTATGGAAAGTGATGAGCCCATAACTGATTGTTGTTATTTCTTAATATCCATTAGTCACCTTATACTATGATATATGCTGATTATTATAAGATGATTAAGTAGAACATAATAGCACCGTTCCGTGCCATACCTTATAACACCCCTATAAGTATAAATTGTAAGGGAGGGCAAGTTACGCCCCAGAGAGCTTTATGAATGCCACATTGAAATCTGAAGACGGTCATCTAATGTTACACTTGAGGACAACGTGTTTGTATAAACTGATAATATTAGCTCAAGTTACTTCTTGAAGTACCTACTCAAAGTTAAAGTCAAAATTGTTTATTCAAAATAATATCACATAGATAACTTTTTGACATCGTACTTAGTATTTAGATAGAGTTTCCACACTTTTGAAAAGTAGGTTAAGGGTATATTACTGTTTGTGCGCTCCATACAAACGAAGTCTGGTGATATTTTCAATACTAACCGATTAAACTCAATGAAATTTTGCAGAAACAATCTAGAAACAAATCTCTATGCTTGTATCGTGCCCGATTTTCCTTAAAATGTACGTTTTCGGAATTTATGTACGATTTCTAACACCACTGGCTTTTCGGAGAAGGAAAACATCGTGAGGAAACCTGCATGCTTCGAGGCATGTATTGTACTCACTGTCCATTATAAATAGCGACGGGCGTCACACTGGCCAGAGTTTCGGTATAACTGGTGAAACGTGGATGTTCTGAGGTTTCAGAATATCTCTGACTACCCCCTTTGGGGAATATAGTCGTGAGAATATGCTATGCTATTATTATAATTATATAACGAAACTTAGAATGGGGCTTAATATTAACACGTAACCATAATTATTTTCACACATCATTGACCGCAGCAATATAATTTTGCCACGCACTGTAACCGTTGCCACGTGACTGTCACGTGACGCCATTAGACTCTAGTGAAGCTCCCAAATTACCGGCGAAATGTTACACTTTACCTTTTTGTTGTGAGAAGGGTTAACTCTGGCGTTGCTGTGAATGATGGCGACAAATTTCGATGGATGGATTACTTTCTACATACATACATAAGCTCACGCCATTGTCCCATGGGGGTAGGCAGAGACCACGGACCGCCACACGCTACGACTCTGGCACACCTCTTTAGCCTCATTCACATTCATACATCTTTTCATGAACTTCCGTCGATTGAGGGTGCTACGCACTTGTCCTTTTCGGAAAAGATCATTGATTTGATCATGGTATGTTTTCCTCGGAAACACTTCCGCTCACCTTTGCTTGGTATATTTCATTCGTAAGTCTTCTGGATTTCTGGATTTCTTTCTGGAAGTGGATTACTTTCTGTTATGGTTAAATGGATGGGTGGATGGATGGATGGATGGATGGATTTTAGTATAGTGGTTATGGTTTTTTGTGTGTCCCATTGGTCTGATCTGATCGTATCGGCATTAATTACTAACAATTACTCCTAGTCCTACTCTACATCACTAGTTAGGTGTTCGCTACCTTTTTGCTTACAAATATGCGCTAAAGTTAATGTGTTTATCTCGGTACCTTACGGCCTGCGTTTCTGCTTAAGCTAACTACGCAGGGTAGGGTTCCGTAGTTGCCCGTCACAATATACCGACTAAGAAGGGGGCTTTTTGTTTTATACTACTTTTTGGTTTTAACCTTTGATTAATTATTATAAGGACTAGCCTTGCGGTAGCATTTCCCCTCTGCCACGGTATAAGCACAATTTATCTTGTGCATTTAGATTCGATTTTACACCTTATCACTAAACGAGACAGCCTATAATTGCGAAATAATAACTTCGAACTTAGAACGTTTGGGGTTCACACGAGACTACTTTCATGATTTTTAATATTCAAAATTAGAATCTAAAATTATGGGGAATAAAATCTAAAGTTGCGGATTTCATGTTACCTCGCCCCCCGCAAAAAGTGGCAGAAATGTTTGTTAGTAGAATTACACGCGTAACCAGTCCACATATAAATAGTCAAAGGTTTTAACTGCTAATAAACTCTAAAAAGTACACTTTACAAGTTGGTCGATTATTACTCGTTAACTTGTAAAGCCTACTTAGCGGTGATAGTTTTCCTTTTAAATTCGTTATATACACGACTGCCGTGAAGCTGGCAAGGCGGGGGGGACACTGGACTCTAACAAAAATGATCACTTCAAAGCTTAATATTTCGCTCTCAGATCCCTTTATCGAAAAATGGTTTTCTTACACCTTTAATATTTTTAAAAGACCTATCCAACGATACCCCACACCATGGGACAGCCGAGAAAAAAAAATTGCATCCCCACTTTTCGTGTAGGGAGGTACCCTTATTTTACCACTTTATTGGCGTGATTAATATGTATACCCATGTCAAATTACAGCGTTCTAGTACTAAGCGTCTCTAAGCTAGGCCGCAGACAGACGGACAGACGGACGGACATGGCGAAACTAAGGGTTCCTTGTTGACTACGGAACCCTAAAAACTATCGATCGATCCTTGTTCAGGGACCTGGGACGTCGCTTAAGGGGAAAATGGTGCTACGATGGTGGTGGTGTGGTTCATATCTGGTCCAACAAGTGTCCTTAGCTGTGCAGCGGGGAAATGCCGCTAGCATGCATACATACATATGCTCACGACTATATTCCCCGAGGGGGTAGTCAGATATATTCTGAAACCTCAGAACATTCACGTTTCACCAGTAGTACCGAAACTCTGTCCAGAGTGACGGGGGGCGAGCCCGTCGCCACATAATGGACAGTGGGTACAATACATGCCTCGAAAATTAAAGCATGCAGGTTTCCTTCACCGAAAAGCCAGTGGTGTTACAAATCGTACATAAATTCCGAAAAATTCATTGGTACGAGTCGGTCTGGACGGGGATCGAACCATCGCCTCCTGCACGGCAGGCAAGGTTACTCGCCACTGGACCACTGGACTGGTATGGTCAATTATTTTTGTCTTTATGTTAGTTACTTTGTTCTTATTATCTTTTAGTTTTAGCATATTTTGCTATTTTAGTTTTAGGTTATTATGTTAATTGGCTTTATAACTGTTTTACCAAATAAATAAATAATAATTAAACAATCGATAATAATCGAAAAACTATCGATATACATTCACTCCCACAACACTACAGCTAGGCTCCACGCAATAATTATCGACTCATATTTCCTTTCACTACATTGACTTTTTTTCTTTGTTAACGAAAAAGCGAAATAGGATATAGGTATGTATATTTTGTACAGTGTTACATTGTTGTCTGAAAGTTGATATTATTTGTTGCCTCGTGTTGACCAAACTTCACAACCCTAGTCACTTTCGAGGTGATTAGAAATATTGTTACAACTACCAATGAAGAGTTCAAAGGACATTGGGCAGGAGTGGTCCAAGAGCCCCCACCTAAGTGGCATATTACGTTTGAAAGGGGGTTTAATGTAGAACATTTTTTATATGTGCCACCCTTTGACTAATTATTATGTGGACTGGTTACGCGTGTAATTCTACTAACAAACATTTCTGCCACTTTTTGCGGGGGGCGAGGTAACATGAAATCCGCAACTTTGGATTTTATTCCCCACAACTTTAGATTCTAATTTTGAATGTTAAAAATCATGAAAAGGAGTCTCGTGTGAACCCCAAACGTTCTAAGTACTAAGTTATTATTTCGCAATTATAGGCTGTCTCGTTTAGTGATAAGGTGTAAAATTGAATGTAAATGCACAAGATCAATTGTGCTTATACCGTGGCAGAGGGGAAATGCTACCGCAAGGCTAGTCCTTATAATAATTAGTCAAAGGTGCCACCAATATATTTTAGTGAGAAAAAAACCGGACAAGTGCGTATCGGACCACGCGCAGGGTAGGGTTCCGTAGTTGCCCGTAACAATATATGGACTTAGAAGGGGGCTTTTTGTTTTATACTCTCGTTTAACGGCTAATAAAGTCTAAAAAGTACCTACATTTTACAAGTTGGTCGACTATTACTCGTTAACTTATAAACCCTACTTAGCGGTGATAGTTTTCCTTTAAAATTCATTAGATATACTACTGCCATTAATTTTTTCACGTATTATTTTCATTTTAAAGCTTAATATTTCGCTAACGGATCTCTAAATCGAAAAATGTTTTTTCCACACCCACAATATTTTTAAAAGACCTATCCAAACTATACCCCACACCATGGGATAGACGAGAAAAAAAAATGCATTACCACTTTTCATGTACCCTAAAAATTATATTTTTCAAGATTTTATTTTACCACTTTGTCGGCGTGATAAATATGAGTACCCATGTCAAATTACAACTTTCTAGTACTAAGCGTCTCTGAGCTAAGCCGCGGACAGACGGACGGACATGGCGAAACTATAAGGGTTCCTTGTTGACTACGGAACCCTAAAAAGATACAGGGGGTTTTTGTTTAGCGGCTTTTCATACTAATGTTAGCATTTCACCGCTATTTTTATCTGCTTGTTGACTTCCTTGTTTCATATGGTTAGTATTATTGGTTGTTTACTATTATTAACGTGTATGTTCTGAGGTTTCAGAATATCTCTGACTACCCCCTCGGGGAATATAGTCGTGAGCATATGCTATGCTATGCTTATTATTATTAATGCAATTGACGGCTCGATAGCACAGTCGGTAGTGAACCTGCCTGCTGTGCCGAGGGTCGCGGGTTCGAATCCCGTAAGGGACAAATATTTGTATGATGAATATAAATATTTGTAACCGAGTCATGGATGTTTGTATCTATATATGTATTCTATATCGTTGTCTAGTCATCATAATACAAGTCCAGACTAGATTCTGGTACTTTAAATGTGACTAGATAATTTGTGTGAAAATGTCCGAAAAAAAAAAATGCAAAAGAATCTTTAAACCTTAGCATCTCGTAAACTCAAAACAAGAAAATCGTTATTCCATCCTGACATTGACCAGCTTATGTCAGTTTTGTATAGCTTGATGTGTCGCCGTGTGTACACGTGAGCCTTCTTACTGTTGCACGCTTAAGAGAAGTTTATTCCGAATGCGTAAATGCGCGCTGCATACAAACGAAGTCTGTTGATATTTTCAATACTAACCAATTAATCTCAATGAAATTTTGCAGAAACAATCTAGGAATAAATCTCTATGCTTGTATCGTGTCAGATTTTCGTTAAAATATACAGTTTCAGTGCTAGGATTAATTTAAGATTTGTATGGAAATCGTTGAGGCACTGTAACTTTAAAACTGTACATTTTAAGGAAAATCTGACATGATACAAGCATAGAGATTTGATTCTAGAATGTTTCTGCATTTATTGAGTTTAATCGGTTAGTATTAAAAATATCATCAGACTTCGATTGTATGGAGCGCGCCAACAGTAATATACCCTTAATCATAACTTTTTGTTGTTGTAGCTAAGTGTCTGATCACCCCGAAAGAAATTACATCTTTTGAGCCATAATGTAAAAATAATTTCTTCCTAAAATGAGCACGTAAAAATTAAACACGTCCCATAGTGAAAGTTGTTCAGTTTGATGGTCTTAACAACCCCCTTAAAAGTTTTAAATACATTATTTTTTCTTATTATAGGAATCGGAAAATCGTTTCGTCCTTATTTGAAATGAAGTATAGATCTACAACGTGTTAATGAATAAACACAAAACTAGAAAGTAGTTTGTTTAGAATCGAGAGCAGAATCGAATTATCATGGTTTCAACGTAGGAAATTATTTTCAAAATATTATATAATTTGTTTGTTAAATTTAAAATTTACTGAACCCCATCTCAATCCATCGCACGGGCACACTCACCCTACTTGCAAATAAAACAAGATTCTTAAAATGTATTCATGAGCACGTTAGCGCTTTCATTCATTGCTGAAATGATAACAAATCATTTTTGCCTGAAAACTTAAAATGCGAATAACTTTAAATTTTTAAATAAATTTAATGAAATTATTGTTTCAATCTATACTCCATTCAAAATAGCAACGAAATTTTAAGGCCATTTTGCATCATAGTATTATGTTTGGGAGCAATATCTAATTGAAAGACGCGGATTAGCACTCAATACTTTAATGGCGGTTAGCAGACTGTCGTTACAAATCTTTTCCCCGTTTACCTACATTATCATTAACTTAAACACTACAATTCCCTCCACCAATATTACAAACATAGTAACGTTATATTTATTTATACATAGGGTTTGCATTACGAGTATTTCTAACAGGGTAACGTCTAGTACCCGGTTCACAAGGGCGGCGAGCATCTTGCTCTTGGTTAACGTCTGAGATATACGATTCAATCGTTACTGGGATACGGGTGCTCATAGTCTGAGTTCCTGTTACTGCCGCTGGTGGCGATACACAAGGCGTCGGCGGCTCGACTGTCTCTGCGAGTGTCGGAGCGGCGCGGGCGGCGGGCACGCGAGCGGGAGCGGATCGCTGCGGATGTCGGCCACACGACGACGCCGACGCTGGTGCGTGGGGGCTGCGGGTCGAGCTCACCGGTGACGTCACGCTTGCGAATGAATCCTCCGATGCTGCTGATGAATCGTCTTCCGAGTCACTTGACTCCTCCTCCCTCTCATCTATGTCATTGTCTACGGTAGGTATGTCACCTCCAATGCTCTGATCTTCCGAGTATTCTCCGCCCTTGTACAATAACAATTGATCTGTATGTTTCTTAACATATATTTCCAATGTTGGTATATAGACTCTATACATTCTAGACCCTATTTTATGTTGGATAACGCCTTTAATCCAGGTATATTTATTGCCATTGTTATAAAAAGATTTTATTAAAACTACATCGTTTTCGTTTAACAGTATTTTCCTTTTTCCGTTATATTGATTAACCTGTAAGGTCTGTTTTGAAATAACGTTATTACTAGCCATTGATGCTGACGACTTATCACCCGTAAACATATCACTGTTATCGTTATCACGGACGCGCAGCAAATCGAGACGACAGCGCAAAGGTCGCCCTAGCAACAGCTGTGCGGGTGAGAAACCGGTAGTGCAATGCTCTGTATTCCTATAATTGAACAGAAATGCATTCAATTTAATTATAAAATCTTTCTGTGATGGATTTTCCGCAATTATAGATTTAATTCCCTTTTTTACTGTTTTGACACTGTTCTCCGCCTGGCCATTCGATGCCGGGTGATACGGTGCTATAGTCAAATGTCGAATACCATTTATTAAGCAAAAATCTTCAAATTGCACCGAACAGAAATTGGACGCATTGTCTGTAACTATTAATTTTACTAAACCGAATCTGGAAAACATCTCACTTAATTTTGATAAAATGGTTTGCGAGTCTGTGGTGGTCAAGTGATAGCACTCGACCCACTTGGAATGCGCATCGACGGCGACTAGGTACTGCCGGCCGGCCACGGCGAACATGTCCAGATGCAGGCGCTCCCAGGCGCGCGCGGGGTAGGGCCACGGAGCCAGCGGCGCGCGAGGCGGTGCGGTACGCATCGCGTTACACACGCTGCATGCACCTATTTTTTCTGTTATTTGTTTATCTAAATTAGGCCACCACATACCTACGCTTACGCGCTTCATTTTTCGTTTTTACGATACCGTTATGAGAGTTGTGAAGTTCACTTAAAAGTCGTTCTCTAAATTTTGTGGGCACTACAATTTTGTGGCCCCTCAAGATACATCCCTTCTCTATTGACAACTGTAACCTACAATTGAAATATGGTTTCAAGTTATCATCACTAATTTTTCTAGGCCATCCCGTAATTATATGTGACCTTACTTGTTTTAATATCAAGTCTTTGGTTGTTTCTATTCTAATATCTTCTATTGTCAAAGGTCTTATTGATTCACTTATAAAATTTATATATAGTGCCTCATCTCTCATTTCGTTATCGCTCGAGTTTAGCGACCATTTATTTGCTCTCGACAGAAAATCAGCAATGTTACTTTCACTTTTTATATACTCTATTTCAAAATTATATGCTGTTAAAAATAATGCATTCCTCTGTAATCTATTTGCGGCCATTTCTGGGACACCTTTTTTACTTCCAAATATAGACAACAGAGGTTTGTGGTCAGTGCGTAGAACGAATGGCACCGATCTACCATACAAATAGTGGTGGAATTTTCTTATTCCAAATATGATCGATACAGCCTCTTTTTGTATTTGTGCATAATTACGTTCACTACTGGATAGTGAGCGAGAGGCATAGGCGATGGCGCGCTCGGTGCCGTCGGGCTGCGTCTGCGCAAGCACTGCACCCAGACCCTCGGGGCCCGCGTCCACCGTCAGGATCGTTGGATAATCCGGGTTAAAATGGGCTAGTATGCGCTCTGACGAAAGTTCTCTCTTGATTTGCTCAAATGCTACAGCGTGTGCCTTTCCCCAATGCCAAACATTACCCACTTTTAATAACGCGTGCAATGGACTGAGGATACTTGATGCGTTTGGTACAAACGATCTGTAGTAATTTAACATCCCCAAAAATGATTTAAGTTCAGTTACGTTTTTTGGGGGCTGCAAATTTAATATCGCATCTACTTTCCTTTTTGACTTATGCAAACCATTTCTATCAATTACAAAACCCAAATATTCGACTGATTCTTTAAATAATTCGCATTTGTCCTGTCTAAGACACAACCCGGCTTCATTAAAACGGTTTAAAACCTGTTCTAGCCTCTCCAAATGAATCTGTTTATTTGGGGCTGTAATTAAAACATCGTCTAAAAAAACGCAAGTGCCCTCTATTCCGGCTAATAACTTTTCCATGCTTTGCTGAAAAATTGATGGCGCGTTAGATAAACCGAACACCAAACGTGTATAGCGGAATAAACCCTTATGTGTATTTATTGTAGTTAATTTCTTTGACTCATCATCCAACTGAAATTGATTGTAGGCCCTAGAAAGGTCCAACTTTGAAAATTCGACTCCGCCATGTAATTTTGCAAAAATATCCTCTATGCGAGGTAGTGGATAGTTATCTACAAAAAGGATCTTATTTAATGTAACCGAATAGTCGCCACATATTCGAATATTACCATCAGATCGTAAAACGGGAACAATAGGTGTAGCAACTTCCGAATGATCAGTTTTCTCTAAAATACCTAAATCAAGTAATCTCTGTAATTCCTCTTCCACCTTTGGCTTTAAA
This sequence comes from Agonopterix alstromeriana, assembly GCA_963924505.1. Lineage (NCBI taxonomy): Eukaryota > Metazoa > Arthropoda > Insecta > Lepidoptera > Depressariidae > Agonopterix > Agonopterix alstromeriana. The sequence continues at coordinate 7,363,013 of OZ004689.1, read as the reverse complement.
GCCAACGGAACTGTTCTGGGTTTAAAAAATTTCATTATTGAATCATTTTTAACCTTTAAATGGATTTTATACTTATTAAATTTTCCTAGATCGTTCGAAAACACATTTGAAAATTTATTTTTCAATGAGTTTATGACATCGTCATCTGTGTTGATATGGTTACAATTAGCTGTGCACAGATGTAACCCAAAAATACTGATAAAATCTCGTCCTAAAAGTGGTGATTGACTCGCCTCTGTATCTATTACGTACAGCTTAATATTTTTCGTACTTTTTTCGAACATTAAAGGTGCCGTTATGTAACCAATGGGTATTATTTTGCTACCATTATAACAATTTAACCTAACATTACATTTCTGCAACGTATATTCTGATTCCAATAATGTACGATAAATATTAGCTGGTAAGACAGAGACGGCACTACCGCTATCCACTTCACACATAACCTGCTTACAGCCTATCGAAACCATTTGCTGCATCGGGCTGCCGTTAACTGAATAAATATTAAAAATATCGTAAATACCTTCGGTAATGTCGTCAGTATCCTCGGCTAAAAAATTATTATGCATGTTTTTAGCTCTGCACATTCGGCTTAAATGACCCTTTCGATTACACTTTTTGCACGAATAGTTCACAAAACGACACTGATCTTTTGAATGATTCGTATAACCGCACACACTGCACTTTTTCTGCATTATTTTCGTTGGAGTAGACTTTTCACCGGATCGAATAGCGAATACTTGTCCAGCCGGCAGCGGTTGCGCAGCCGCTGTACCGCTGCTACCGCTACTTTGAAGCGCTAGCCGCGCGCAGCGCACTCCCTGTGCTGACTGCAACGCCTTGCTCATGGTTAGCGTATCGATGTTCTCAGCGAAAAGCTTTTCTTTTTCTTTCGGATTTTCTAGTCCGAGAACAAAACGGTCACGAAGAGCCGTATCTAGTTCCGTTTTGAAACCACAAAATTGAGCGAGACTCCTCACACGCGCCGCCCAATCTGCGAGATCTTCACCCGGTCTTTGTTCTGCTTTATAGAATAAATAACGTTCAGCAAATTGGCATTTCTTTTGTTGGAAATGAGCGTTTAATTTCGAAATAAGCTCCTTGTATTCCAACTCTTCCACTTTCTTCGGGAAAACTAAATCTCGGGTCACGCGGTAGGTATCCTCGCTGAGGGCCGTTATCAAAATCGCTCGTCTCTTGGTACCAGCTTTGTCGGTGTCGTCACTGATGTCGTTCGCCAAACAAAGCTGCTCGAAACGGCATTGGAAAATACTCCATTCCTGTGCGCGATGATCGAATGTGAGACCGCCACCACCGAAAAACAAGTTACTCGTCATTGCTTTAATAAACTTATGTAGTTTATTGCCCAAACACTAAATATGCACTAATTACACACGTAAGTATCGTTATCGTCGCCAATTATTATGTTTGGGAGCAATATCTAATTGAAAGACGCGGATTAGCACTCAATACTTTAATGGCGGTTAGCAGACTGTCGTTACAAATCTTTTCCCCGTTTACCTACATTATCATTAACTTAAACACTACACATAGAAACAGAGATTTGGAACACTTCCTCTGACTTATTTTTAGAATAGCTTTAGTAGCATCCAAGATATGTCGGATAGTATATGTATCCAATAAATTAATAACATTTGGTAATCAGTATTGGCCAGAAAGCTAAGTAAGAATCGGAAAATCTCGTCTTCCTTATTTGGAATGAAGTATAATTATTTTGTTATAAATCAGTTGGGGTGTATGACGTTTTGCGCTTATTCATTAACACGTTGTATGACATTTATAATTTATAATTGAACTTAGCTTTCACAAAACCCTAATCGCGAAACACGTTTTGAGTAAATAAAAATCAATATTAAAAAAACACGAGACCAAAAGAGAAATTTCACAAAAAAGTACTCAATTTTCACAAACAAATTCTCAATTTTTTTCGTGGTCGCGACAATATTTGAATTAATTTGGTCGCTTGATGATCCTTAGGGATTTTGTCACAAATCCGATGGGAATGGTAATCGAAGGTATTTTGCATGTTTTTTCGCTCTCGTTTTTAGGGTTCCGAACCCAAAGGGTGAAAATGGGACACTATTACTAAGCCTACGTTGTCCGTCCGTCCGTTCTATGTAGTTAAATCCAACAGGTGCGCGCGCCTGACTGCAGTCCCTTGCTTGGTTCTCCTCAAGTTTCCCCTCATAGTCGGGGAAATCGACGGATTTTTGTATGGAGTAGGTTGCATTAATTGCACTTTTGGTGAAAATTTGGAATACAGTAGATACATACCTGAAAAACATAAATTCTCAATAATCCCCGATTTTTTATGTTGTATTATTGAATAATTAAGACATTTACAAAACATTAAATTTAGGTATGAACAAAAAATGGAAAACTGGTGATTTTGTACAGGATGGATTCGTTCAATACGTTTTACTTATAACAATCATAATCCACGGTTAGTATCTTAAATTTGAGTAGATATTTTGTAAGTCTTCAAAAATTATAACCTCAAAACTAAATTATTTACTGTTTGTTTTTACACAGTAAATTTGCCTTTTGATAATTAACTGTCTCTATAGTTGGTATGCTGGTATAAATATTTTTAGAAATAAGCATGCCATCTGTACATTAATATAGATTTTAAGGTATTTCTCAGGTTCCTGAGCCTATTTAACCACGAAATCTCGACAAAAGTGTTATAAACTAACCGTAATATTAGTTCAACCACAATTTACTAAAGTGTCTTTAATGCAATCTCAAACCTTATTTTTCCTAGACTATCAAGTGTGAGGTGAGGTGGGGTATCTGAAGTCTGAGGGGGGCGGGGAGTGGCCGTTCTGTATGCAGAGCTATATACTATTACCTACTCTGTGTTAATAGGTAAGATTTAAATTATTGTTTACCTCGTTAAACCTCCTAATGAGTGCTCTGACACTGCTCCTGGCTTGCTGCGAGTGGGTCGGAGGTGCTCTCCTGATCATGTGCCTCTCACTGACAGCTCCCAGGACCCCCTCACCTCCGAGGTCCAATGTCACTTGACGGAGGTAGTCTATTGGAGGTACCTGTGGATGAAGAAAAGAAAATGATAATAGTTACTGGGTGTTACAAAAGTAAAAATAAACATTTAAAACTTTTAAGGGAGTTTTTAGACCATCAAACTGAAAAACTTTCACTATGGGACCAACATCAAAATCGCGAAAAAAAAATCTGATGTTCCATACTAAACTACTAATCTACTCGAGCTAAATGTATGGGACAGCAGTAGTACCGAAACTCTGTCCAGTGTGACGGGGGTGAGCCCGTCGCCACATAATGGACAGTGGGTACAATACATGCCTCGAAATTGAAGCATGCAGGTTTCCTCACGATGTTTTCCTTCACAGAAAAGCCAGTGGTGTTACAAATCGTACATAAATTCCGATAAACTCATTGGTGCGAGTCGGCCTGGACGGGGATCGAACCATCGCCTCCTGCACGGCAGGCAAGGTTACTCGACACTGGGCCACCGCGGCTATTTATTAAATACTAGCAGCCCGTCCCGGCTTCGCACGGGGTAGACAATTATTTATTTTTGGAAATTTTCTACACCTTCGGTTACATTGTTCAAATTTTACCAAGGATCCTTAATTTTTTTTCAAAATGAAATGTAGCCTATGTCAAATTGGAAGAATGTAGCATTCTATTGGTGAAAGAATTTTTTAAATCGGCCCAGTACTTTTTGAGCCTATTCATTACAAACATACAAACATACAAAAATAGGTACAAATCTTTCCTCTTTATAATATTAGTGGAGATAAGCGTAGATATAATTAGTCCTATATTAAAAAAATCTCGGAAAGGAAATAAAATGAAACATTAGTTTGGTTTTACTCGCACAATATGCAGGTAAACGGTCACCAGTTAGCGCAGCAATTGTTGTAGTTCGTAATTAAACAGCATTATGCAGTAAAGAGCCAAGAAGTCGGTTATTTCTTTTTCCCACCACGATATATTTATTAATGAAAGAAACGCTACAATACATTGACAAGATAGTGTAATAAAAACCAATTTAGGTTTAACTATACACTATCGACTCGTCTAGGACGTCTTAATTAACAGTAAAATATAAATATAAATATAAATATCTTGGACATTGTCACTTAAAGTACCAGAATCTAGCCTGGACTTGATGACTAGACAACGATATAGAATAATATGATACAAACGTCCATGACTCGGGTACAAATATTCATATTCATCATACAAATACTTGTCCCTTACGGGATTCGAACCCGCGACCCTCGGCACAGCAGGCAAGTTCACTACAGACTGTGCTATCAGGCCGTCATCAGTAAATGATTTCTCTTTTAATTTCATGGCGATTGACAGCTACACAGTTCTTTTATTGTGTAGTATATCACCTGCACACCCCTATTGTTAGTTGCTAAGCTTCAGAATGATTCTATCCGTCAGTTATTAACGATCCTATCTTCTTTGATTAATTCATTGCGGGTTCCAAGACAGATTAGAGTCATCCCCCGGGCTCGCTGGACTTCATTGTCTAGTGTTGCGAATGGTCGCCGCTGTTGATCCTGGATTACAGGAGTTACAGCGGTGAGAATGTGAGGAGGGCCTATACCCGATAAAAAAAAGCAAGAAGTTTTCTGATCTGATGTTTTTACATACATACATAAACTCACGACCGTAATTCCTTTCGGGGTGATCAGAAACATAGCTACAACTACCAACTTTCTGTTTAAGAATGTAGTTGTAGCAATGCTCACATTTAGCAATTTAAGTTTCAGGATGGAATGACGTGCCAAGCGGTGAGAGGTGGCTAGCCTTTCGCCCACATAAACACTGCATGAGATAATCCCTTAGTCGCCTCGTACGACACCCACGGGAAGAATTGGGGTGGTCCATTCTAAGCCGGAACCACACGGCTATGATGTTTTTTCCGTACCTTAAAAGGAAAAAAATCCTTAGAATCACTTTGTTGTCCGTCAGTCGGTCTGTTCGTGTGTCAAGACGTGTTTTCTATACGCCTGTCTAGCTAAATCTAGACTAGCTTTATTGAAACGCTAAAAACTAAACAATATTTGCTCACGCGCCAAGACAGATGCACCGCTCTAAACCGTGAAATCGGGGTCGTTTTGATGCCGGAACAGGGTGCTTCAAGACCATCAAACTGAACAACTTTCACTAAGGAGCCAATATCGAAATCGATAAGAAGAAATCTGCTTGTAGTGTACAGCAATAAGGTATAGTTGGGGTAGACCGCCCGGTGATAGCGCCATCTATCGGTTGGTGTAGTCGGTAGTCAACATCCATTACGTTATTCGCTTACCAACCACCATACCGTGCGGACGTGCGTGCATCCACTCCCGCTAGTGAAGTGTTCGTTTTTATATAACTGGACTAAACCTATGTATACCTAGCTTTAGTACGTTACACTGCTTTTCCATAGAAAATGTTAACAGCTTCTCGACAAATAATGTATAACTGATCCCCCCCCCCTATCCGATTTCAAAGTTTGTCCCCAAAGAGATTATACCTAATAGAGTGAGCCAATTGTAAAGTGTCCACTTTTTTTGACGTTTAGGTTTGAGTGTGTGGTGTCAAGTAGGTATGGACCAAAGGCACCAAGTGACATATGGCCTTATGTTTACGGTCACTTTTCACACACACTAGCTCAAAAAAAAGTGGACAGCCGCATAAACAAATATCTATAGTTCCATCTCCGTCTACTATTAAAGGTACGTCATAAGACAAAAGAGACTAACTACAATCGTAAATTTATGCGGACTCTATGGAGATCCTTCCTCTGAGTTTGTCCCATAGTAAAAGTTGTTCAGTTTGATAGTCTGAAGCACCTGCTAAAGTACGTAACGCATTAAATTTCACACCCTCTATACGTATACAGGATCCTTCTTAATATGCTGACACTTTTAAGGGGATGACCAGACCGTCAAACTGAACACGTTCTCTATGGCACCAACATTGAAATCGCGAAAAAAAACAGCTGTTCCATACAAAACTGCAAACCTACTCCAGCCAAATGTATGGGACAGCAGATTCTTTGTTCGAGACTTCGATGTTGGTCTCATACAGAACGTTGATAACTTTGATGGTCCGGTAATCCCCTTAAAAAACTATCAACATATTAGAAGGACCCTGTATACCCTAAGCTAAGCGTACATACATACATACATAAACTCACGCCATTGTCCCATGGGGGGTAGGCAGAGACCACGGACCGCCACACGCTACGACTCTGGCACACCTCTTTAGCCTCATTCACATTCATACATCTTTTCATGCACTTCCGTCGTTTGAGGGTGCTACGCACTTGTCCTTTTCGGAAAAAATCATTGATTTGATCATGGTATGTTTTCCTCGGACGGCGTCTCCCAACACTTCCGCTCACCTTTGCTTGTTAAGCTAAGCGTAAATAGTAATAAAGTATTCAGTATTGAATCTTGGCTCTTGCAAGCACGAAGCGGTCCACAATCAGTGAGGATTTTGCTTGATACCAAAGGGGATACGGCTTTGTTTACATAACAAATTGAGTTTGTATTGCCTTCGGTGTGACCTGTGAGAGAGGGGTGTGAAGGGGGAGGGGGTATCACTCCTAAGAACTAGATTTTATCTTGTAAAATGTGTGTTTATAGCAGGTTATTTTTGTATCGGAAATTTTCCAAGACAGAGTCTCTATATACAACGTGTTAATGAATTAACGCAAAACTGGAAAGTAGTTTGTTTAGAATCGAGAGCATAATCGAATTATTATGTTTTCAACATAGGTAATTTTTTTCAAAATAATAAATATCTTGGTTAGTAAAAATTTAAATTTACTGAAATCGATCTCAACCCACCGCTCGGGCACTCTCAACCTACTTAATACCAAAACAAGATTCTTAAAATGTATCCATGAGCATGTTAGCGCTTTCATTCATTGCTGAAATGATAACAAATCATTTTTGCCTCAAAACTTAAAATGCGAATAACTTAAAATTTTACCTATCAAAAAAATGTAATTATTGTTACAATCTAATTATTTTGTTATAAATCGGTTGGGGTGTATGAGGTTTTGCGCTTATTCATTAACACGTTGTATATATATTTTTAGGGTTCCGTAGTCAACAAGGAACCCTTATATTTTCTCCATGTCCGTCCGTCTGTCAGTCTGTCCGCGGCTTAGCTCATAGACGCTTAGTACTAGAAAGCTGTAATTTGACATGGGTATACATATTTCTCACGCCAGCAAAGTGGTAAAATTAAATCTTGAAAAATATTATTCTTTAGGGTACCTCCCCTACACGAAAAGAGGGGATGATTTTTTTTTTCTTGTCATTAGTGTATATAACGAACATTAAAGGAAAACTATCATCGCTTAGGTAGGCTTTAGAAGTTAACGAGTAATAGTTGATCAACTTGTAAAATGTACTTTTTAAATTTTATTAGCCGTTAAACCAAAAGTATAAAGTTTAGTAGCAAAAGTATAAAGGTTAGTATAAAACAAAAAGCCCCCTTCTAAGTCCGTATATTGTGACGGGCAACTACGGAACCCTACCCTGCGCGTGGCCCGACACGCACTTGGCCAGTTTTTTTAATTATTTGTTATTAAGAGGATATAATTCGGAGCGCGCTCCATACAAACGTACTATGGTGATATTTTCAATACTAACCAATTAGACTCAATGAAATTTTTCAGAATCAATCTGAAAACAAATTTCTATGCTTGTATAGAGTCAGAATTTCGTTAAAATGTATAGTTTTAAAGTTACAGTGCCTCAAAGATTTCCATACAAATCTTAAATTAATCTTAGCATTGAAACTTAATATTTTATCGAAAATCTGACACCATACAAGCATAGATATTTGTTTCAAGATTGTGTCAGCAAAATTTCATTGACTTTAATTGGTTAGTATTGAAAATATCATCATAGTAAGTTTGTATGGAGCTCGCTCCGAATTATATCCCCTTAAATCCAAAACGACGCCACATACTCTGTGAAAATTTCAACTGTCTTCCTATTACGTTTCAGAAGATACATCCCTCTGAAGCTAGGACGGACGGACGGACATCTTAGGCTTATGAATCGTGTCCCGTTTTCGTCATTTCGGTACGGAACCTTAAAAACTGTTTTCTAGTACGTAATTAGACTACCTACTTATATAGAGGACAAGTTACGCGTGTAATTCTACTAACAAACTTTTCTGCCACTTTTTGCGGGGGGGCGAGGTAGCACGAGATACGCAACTTTGAATTTTATTCCATTACTTTAGATTCTAATTTTGAACGTTAAAAATCATGAAAAACTGCCGTGTGAACCCCAAACGTCATAAGTTCGAAATTATTGTTCCGCAATTATAGGCTGTCGCGTTTAGTAATAAGGTATAAAATTGTAAGTAAATGCGCAAGATCTTTTGATCTTGCACGTTGGCAGAGCGGAAATGCTAAGGGCCCGTATATAATTCGTCTAAGAGTACGTAAGTCGCGGTCATCCTTTCACTATTTATATGTGGACTGGTTACGCGTGTAATTCTACTAACAAACATTTCTGCCACTTTTTGCGGGGGGCGAGGTAACATGAAATCCACAACTTTGGATTTTATTCCCCATAACTTTAGATTTTAATTTTGAATGTTAAAAATCATGAAAAGTAGTCTCGTGTGAACCCCAAACGTTCTAAGTTCGAAGTTATTATTTCGCAATTATAGGCTGTCTCGTTTAGTGATAAGGTATAAAATTGTATGTAAATGCGTAAGTGCGTCTTGCACGTTTGCAGAGGGGAAATCTAAGTGTCCGTATATAATTCGTCTAAGAGTACGTAAGTCGCGGTCACCACTAGTTCTTATAATAAATAGCACGACCCACTGCGCATTCAGTCACGTCATATCACATTATTAACGCCATACTCCACCCATTATTGTAAATTCTCATTTTGGAGTGGCAGCTGGTATTAAAAACTCTTTTATAATTTTGTATTTATTATCCTGCTTTTTTATTTATGGTGATTAAGAGGCCTTTATCATAAAGTTACTATACTTTATACTCAGAGGAAGAATCTCCATAGAGTCCGCATAAATTTACGATTGTAGTTAGTCTCTTTTGTCTTATGACGTACCTTTAATAGTAGAAGGAGATGGAACTATAGATACTTGTTTATGCGGCTGTCCACTTTTTTTGAGCTAGTGTGTGTGAAAAGTTACCGTAAACATAAGGCCATATGTCACTTGGTGCCTTTTGTCCATACTACTTGACACCACACACTCAAACCTAAACGTCAAAAAAGTGGACACTTTACAATTGGTATGGCTCACTCTTTGACTTTATAAAAGGTGTTACAACAGTAAAAATAATCTTTTAAGGGGTTGAACTGAACAACTTCCACTATGGGACCAATATCGAAATCGCGAAAAAAAGTCTGCCGTCCCACACGGTCGCCATCAGATACCTATATAAATAAATAAATAAATATCTTGGACATTGTCACACAAATTATCTAGTCACATTTAAAGTACCAGAATCTAGCCTGGACTTGTATTATGATGACTAGACAACCATATAGCATACATACATAGATACAAACGTCCATGACTCGGGTACAAATATTCATATTCATCATACAAATATTTGTCCCGTACGGGATTCGAACCCGCGACCCTCGGCACAGCAGGCAGGTTCACAACCGACTGTGCTATCGGGCCGTCAGATATATCGTAGCAAACAAGATGGTCAAATATTTCTAAGCAGTTGTAATTTTCAATAATTTCTTGATACGTAACAAATCAAAAATATCAAATGTATCTACGCAGTCAGGGTGATCATAAACATCTGAGCAGTTTACAAAAAAGACAATGTAAATAAATTATTGAAAATCAGCTGTTCAGATATTTATGACAAAATGCACATTTTAAGGAAAATCTGACACAATACAAGCATAGAGATTTGTTTCTAGATTGTTTCTGCAAAATTTCATTGAGTTTAATCGGTTAGTATTAAAAATATTACCAGACTTAATTTGTATGGAACGCAGCAACAGTAATATACCTTTAATCTAAACAAACAATGGAAAGGAAATGTTAGCAGCGATAGTCTATGGTCCCATTATAAAGATAATCTCCGTAATCTATGGTATTAATTAATATATTTTCGTTCGTAACTCCCAACGGGCCTCTCCGAAAGAAATCAATTCATTTAGCTTCAAGTTAATTAATTATGTAATTGATTGGTTAGTTGGTTGAACCACAGAATGACTTATGCTAGTTACAGAAGACTCACTTCCGTACCCACTAAAGTTAATTAATAAAAAACAGGTCAAGTGCGAGTCGGGCTAGGGAAGGTTTTTTTCTGTACCACACCACCACACAACCAAATATTTAGTTACAAAAAAGGTTTGTTATCTATACCTAAAGCGCGAAAACGACTCACACTTAGCTGGTTTTTATTATTTGTTGTTATACTGTAGAGTTTGCTCTATAATCGCACTAAGTTAGACGCTTGTATGTATTACCGTTTTTACGATAGAGCGAGAAGAAAAAACGTTGATAAAACTAGTTACTTGTTCATACAAGTCATACATAAAAATAAGCATAAGCATATGCTCACGACTATATTCCCCGAGGGGGTAGTCAGAGATATTCTGAAACCTCAGAACATCCACGTTTCACCAGTAGTACCGAAACTCTGTCCAGTGTGACGGGGGGTGAGGCCGTCGCCACTTGTAATGGACAGTGGGTACAATACCTGCCTCGAAATTGAAGCATGCAGGTTTTCTCACGATGTTTTCCTTCACCGAAAAGCCAGTGGTGTAGTAAATCGTCAAATTAATTAAAAATTAAGAGATACCTCATGGTATCTCCTCTTAATTTTTAATGTAATAATGCACATTCTGTGAAAATGCCAACTGTTAAGGTTACGGTAACTATGGTGTTTTGTTACACCCTGTATATAACTGAATTAGAGCTCATAAGAGTTCTTTTTTGTACTAGTGGGTTATATGTCAGATTTGGACAAAAAATTGAATAGATTTTGTATGAAACTTTGAGTATATAGTATTTATGTCAATGGGTACAATCTTCTAAGCCACGGTTTATACAGAAGAGACGTGTGGCGGTGGCGGATAATCTAAGTAACACAATATACACCTGCATGCTTCAATTTCGAGGCATGTATTGTACCCACCGTCCATTATAAGTGGCGACGGGCTCACCCCCCGTCACACTGGACAGAGTTTCGGTACTACTGGTGAAACGTGGATGTTCTGAGGTTTCAGAATATCTTTGACTACCCCCTCGGGGAATATAGTCGTGAGCATATGCTTATGCACAATATACACCTTATAGTACGTAGCATAGCGTCGTTTTTCTCGTAAAGGAGAATCGCGGCCGCGCCTCCAGGTGACGTCGCCTGGCGTAATTCTCCAAACGACGCTATGCTACGTACTATAAGGTTTATAATTGTGTTACTTTGACTATCCGCCACCGCCACACGTCTCTTCTGTATAAACCGCGCCTTAGGGTTCAATGCAAGCTAATTTGATTCATGCATGCTCGCATCGCGTAAGGCTAATATTACACTGAACCTAATTCAAAATGAAATTGAACTAAAAATTCTTAAAGGTTTGTACTAAACCCACTTTAGTTATTTTTATACCTCTACTAAATCCCAACAGAGCAAAGGTTAGCAATTTCGTCAAATCGATTCGTCGTTGCTAGTGTTGCCAAATTATCGATAATTTGACTATGGTATTTTACTTATTCTCAGAAAAGTTAATGCTCGACTACCGACCGTCGCAAACAATACGGAAGTTGGGACCACAGATTACTGATATATAGCAAGCTACAGATGCGACAGTGAAATAATAAAATTTTCACTTAGTTCTAACTAGTCCGTTTTGGCGCTGCTGTCGTTAAGCTAATTTTGAAATAACTTGATTGAGTGATATTTGACCAAGGAACAAACTTGTGGTCAACCAGCCTTCGACGTTCGTCTGGTTTCGCACATTTGCTACTAGAGACTATCGCCGGACTATAGTCCCGATTACGGCAGTACGTGTGAGACTAGGGCCGTGGAGGGAGAGCAGCTGTCTTGAGAGCGGGGCAGCAGAAGCGGGGGGTGGTTCTTCCAATAAAAGAATTCTTCAGTTGATTTTCGCTAGCTTTCTTCCGGTTTTGCTGTGAGGACTCTTGTTGCGACTGATTATCGAACTGAGCGATCGAATTTACTGAGCTACCTCACGGCAATACCGTAGGGACGGCCTTGTTTTATTTTCTATTTTTGTTTTGGTTTTACATCAATTTCACTTAGGTTTACACACATATTTGACAATATTTCTTAAACTATGAGATTCAGATACAAACTTTCTTATTGGTGAAAAGGAACTTATAAGTCCCCGTATTTTGATATATAACAGTCTATTCTAGTTAGGATGGCCAGGTGACTAAGACAGAGTGAGGCGGAAAAATATACAGATTTTTACCGCACCGATCAAAACATTTTCATTTCCAAACAATTATAGGCATTCTATCTATAGCCTAGGTTTCTGTCTTAGTGCACCTGGACCGTATGCATTTAGTGCATCTATTTCTATGGCTCTATGTATGTGTTTACTATGCAAAATACGGGGGCAAAGTGTTAAGTGTGAAAGCAATCTTTAAAAACGTTATAATCTCTTATTTATCTTAACTGAACTGTTATTTTAGTTAAATTATGAGAAAGTTCGTTAATTACAATCTATTCAATTTATCAGTTAAAATCTATCTATACTGTGACTCGAAAAATAAGGGTTTAAAACTTGGGATTCAAAAAAACACGATATAAGCAATTCTATACAATGTAAAACTTAACCTAGCCTATCCTAACTGTAAAAATGAAAAACTTTATTAAAAAAACACTAAACAACTAAACTTATACCTATAAAAACTAAAGAAAAACAATATTTAATAAAAACTTAAGACTACGATAGATTTGTTATGAAATACATGACAAATACAACGACAAAAACTATAAAAAACTATTAGGAAATTGTATAAACATGATATACCCAACGTGATCAGTGCATTCTTTGAGTAAATAGTATAAAAATGACGGAAAATTCTAATTAGAATTTGCACTGATAACGTTGGGTGTCTCACTTCGCGGGGAGGAATCGTAGCAGCACCGCCGCGAAATGCGTAGACGCTCGAAGGCCAGCGAGGGGTGCCTCGGCCCCCGCAACCGCGGTGAGGGGAAGCGGGAGCCGAGGTAGACGTGGATACTCGCTGTCGTGAACATATTCTCCCGCCGCAGCTCTCGTAGCTGGAACTTTTCGTGTGAGCGGCAGCAGGCAGTCCCGTGGTCATCAGGACGACTCGTTGGCAGTGGGCAGGATCACCAGCTTCTTCGTGGGCCGCCGCAAGACTCCCTTGTTGGTGCGCACGTCGACAGCTCGTATCTCGCCGTCGGGGCCGGGGAAGGTGGCGACCACGACGCCTCGCGGCCAGATGTTGCGAGGCAGGGTCCCGTCTGCGATGAGGACCAGATCGCCCAGCTGAATTGCGCCTCCAGTGGCGCGGGGCTCCCGCCGGTGTTGCAGCTCGGGGAGGTACTCGCGCACCCAGCGCGCCCAGAAGTGGTCGGCCAGCCGCTGACTGACTCGCCACTCCCTGCGCCCGCTGATGTCGCCGTCGGTGAACGTCCCGGGTTGTGGGACGCGTGATGGCCCGCCCAGGAGGAAGTGGTTGGGCGTGAGGGCTTCCTCGTCGTCCGGGGCCGTCGACAGGTGTGTGAGGGGGCGGCTGTTTACTGTGTGCTCCGCCTCGACGAGCAGTGTAGCGAGCACCTCTTCCTTTGGCGCGCGCTCGTTCAGTGTTGTGTATAGTGCGGTTTTGATGCTCCGCACCATACGCTCCCATGCGCCCCCCATGAATGGGGCGCTCGGCGGTATGAAGCGCCACCGGATGGCGCGTAGCGACGCCTCTTCTTGCGTCGCCCCGTCGATCGCGCGGCGAAGCTCGACGTCGGCGCCGCGCAGGTTGGTGCCCTGGTCCGACCAGAGCTCTGTAGGGCAGCCACGTCGTCCGATGAACCTTCTCAGCGCCATCACCGCAGAGTCCGTGCTGAGACTACCCGCGAGCTCTATGTGTACAGCTCGGGTAGTGAGGCACGTGTAGAGCACGCCGTACCTCTTTTGATGAGTACGGCCGACGGTCACGGTGAGGGGCCCGAAATAATCGAGGGCCGCGAAAGTGAAGGCCCGCTGATGATGAGCAAGGCGACTCGGTGGGTGGTTGCCCGTTGACGGTTGCGCCGGCTTCGCCTTAGCGATGCGGCACCGTAGGCATTGTTTCACAGCGCTACGAACGGCGTAGCGCAGGCGTAGCACCCAGTAGTGTTGTCGTACCTCGTTCGCTGTAGTCTCGAACCCGCCGTGGTGTAGTTGTGTGTGAACGTGTGTGATGTAAAGCTGTGTCCACGGGTGACCGCCCTCTATTATCGCAGGCTCTCGTTGGCTGTAACAAATGTCCGTAGCGGCGTCTATGCGTGACCGTAGTCGTATCACGCCGTCTTGTCCATAGGTGACGGACAGCTGTTTGAGTCTGCTATCTGTAGGTAGGGGGCGCCCCAGGCGCAGGGCGGTCACGTCGTCAGCAAAAACTATTTCTTGTTGGGCTCGAATCCACAGGAGCTGTGCACGGTGTATGTGATGTACTTCAATAGGTTTGTACGGCGATGTAGTCACGTCGCTCGTCGCCGCTTTCTTGACAATTTTCTTACGATTTTCATTGTTGTTTCTCCACGTCGCGTCGCTGTCTGTACTTTTCTTTGTTCGTTTGTAGGCCGCGTTACATTGTTGCGGCGCGCGTAGTAACTCGATGAATTGTAGAACTCGTGCGGTCGATCGTAGCAGACGATTGAAGTTAGAGAAACGTTTCACATCGGGTAGGGCTTCGGTGAGTCGTGTCGTTGACCTCGTCACATGCAGGCGCTCTTCGGTGGTGTCGACGTCGTCCGTAGTACTATCTGTCTCGGCCGGCCATTCACTTTCCTGTGCGTGTAGGAAAGGCGGCCCCGTGAACCAGCGATGTGTCGACTTGAAATTTCCCGGCGCCTCTCTCGTCGCGTCGTCCGCGACGTTTGCCTTGGTGGGGACCCACCTCCACTCCGATGTCTTTGTGGACTCACCGATCTCGGCGACACGATGTGAGACGAATGGTTTGTATACTCGAGGACCGTTGCGTAGCCATGTGAGCACGGTGCGTGAGTCTGACCAAAATATACGTCGATGAGGCTTGATATCGTGTTCTGTAGCGATCGATTGTGCTAGGCGGGCGCCCAGCACTGCAGCTTGTAGTTCGAGGCGCGGGATTGACACAGTCTTCAGCGGCGCGACTCGTCCCTTTGCAGCGATGAGGGACACGCAGACACGTCCGTCGCCGTCGATCACTCGCCAGTAGGAGACGGCCGCGTAGGCCGAACTGCTGGCATCGACGAACGTGTGAAGCTCTATCGTCGTCGCGTGTGCTAGTTGGGCGTAGCAGCGCGGCACGGCTAAACTTGAGAGTTGCTTAGCCTCGCCGACCCAACTCCTCCATGCATCTGCTTCCGCTGGTGGTAGCTCTGTGTCCCAGTCGATGCCAGAGCGCCATGTGTTCTGCAGTATTCGTTTGGCTTGCACGGTGATCGGTGTAGCAAGCCCCAGTGGATCGTAGATAGACATAACAACACGTAGAGCCTCTCTCTTAGTGGGTGTACCGTCGAGTAGTGAAGTGGGCAACTTACGTTCGTTTATGTTGAACGAGAGCGCGTCGGTCTGCGTCCGCCAGACCATTCCAAGTATTTTTTCGGTGTCGAGTTGAACCACTTCTTTTTTCTCACCCGGCGCCAGCTGTCCACGTACAAGTTGAGAGTTCGATGCCCATTTAGTAAGGAAAAAATTACCTCGACTATGTATGAATGTGACTTGATTGGAGACTCGTAGAGCCTCCTCCTCGGTGTCGTAGCTAGCTATATAGTCATCTACGTAATGACTACGTACTACGGCGTCGGCGGCCTCCGGGAATTTTTCTTTGAAGTACTCGGCGTTTCGATTCTTGACAAAAATGGCTGTGCTAGGCGAAGAGGTGGCCCCGAATATTACGCTCTTCATGCGATATTCGGTCGGAGGTCCGTCGCGTCGCTCCCCTCTCCACAGGAAGCGCTGCATGTCTCTGTCTTCCTCTCGAATCGATATTCGCATGAACATCTCACGAATATCAGCTGTGACCGCTATGTTTCGCTGTCGAAACCTCATCAGCACGCCGGGCAGGGATTGAAGTAGGTCGGGACCGGACAGCAGCAGGTCGTTCAAACTCGTCCCTCTTGACTTCGCCGCCGCGTCGTGCACTATTCGCAGCTTTTCGGGTTTCTCCGGGTTCACTACGCCGAAGTGAGGTAGGTACCATACCTTATTGGGTCGCGCGGTGGTCTTGGGCGCTTCCTCCGCGTAGTCTTTTTCTATGTAGTCTTGAATCTGGTCGGTGTACCTTTTCTTCAGCGCAGGTTCCCGGTCCAGCTTTTTCTCAATAAGTTCGAGGCGGCGGAGTGCTGTAGCGTAGCTGTCGGGCGGCGTGAAGTCGTCGCGATGCCATAGGAGCCCAGTCTCGTAGCCCCCCGCCGGTAACCGCTTAGTAGTTTCCTCCAAAATTGATAGCGCACGCTTCTCACTATCGTTGTAACTGCGACGAGGCTCGACACACAGCGAATCGAGCGAAAAATGTTCTCGGATCATTTCTTCTATAGAACTCTCGGGCTGGGGCGCAGACACATAGCTAATTCGTTGATCGTTTACCTTCTCACGCCGTCCCTCTCGCGCGCCGTGCAGGACCCACCCTAGTTCGGTTAGGGAGGCGACGGGTTGATCGTCCGTCCCGCGGCGCACGGCGTGAGCCAGCAGCAGCTGCCAGTTGTCCTGCCCGATGAGTATCGTTGGCTTGCCGTCTTCATAGAGGATCTCTTCCTCTATGTCTTTGAGATGTTCGAGGCCGGAGATGAGCTCCGGCGGGACCCGCTGTGCCGACAGGTGAAGCTTGTCCATTGTGCGCGCTGTTACTTCAAACTCTTCCAAACTATATTTGCCGCCAATTTTCAAACGCACGCGCGTCGACTCACTTGCGTCGATCCGCGCGCCCGCCACGCCCTCTATAGTGAACGGTGATGCTGTCCCTTTCGCACCCACCTTGTTAGCAATTTCTCTTTCCACTATAGTGCATGTAGAGCCGTCGTCCAACAGTGCGTAGGTTTCTATTTGCGACGTAGGACCGCTCACTATCACTGGCACGATTTTCAATAGAGCCGTCCTTACTGTATTTCGCGCCGACGACACTGTTTCTTCTGGCTCTGGCTTGGGCGGCGGCCTCGGCTGCGGCGTGCTATGGAGGAGCGGGTGGTGGTTGTGCTGACACCCATTGATTTCACACCTGTGTGTCTTACAGCTGTGTTGACTGCGACGAACACGAAGACATTTGATGCACAGGCGTTTTTCTTTCGCGATGTCCCAGCGCGCCGACACAGTTTCTTTTTTAAACAGTTCACAATTATTTACCTTGTGATCGCCTTTCCTGCAGACTGGACAGGGCTCTGGCTTCGGCTGCTGTCCTCTGGCGTGGTAGGCGCGCGCTGGTCCTCTTTGTTGTTGCTCCCGCCGCTCGAACTGCGGCACGTGTTCGAGGGGAGCAAAGTTACCGCACCGTTCAGCGGTATAGTCTAAAAACTTTGTTAACGTTACCAAGTCTGGTTGGAAGGCAGGCTGTTCCGGAGCGAAGTCGTAGTAACGGAAGCGTAGCGTAGGCGGGAACTTGTCGATGACGGCGCGCACTATCTCTGGGTTGTATAGATAGTGCGATCGGCCCAGCGCCTTGACCGTCGCGGTGATGTTGGCCACACGCGACGCGAACACACACACATCTTTCGGGTTTTCGGTGAGGCGCGGCAGGTCCTGTAGTTTCTTTATTTCAGCCATGACGAGCGCATCGGGTCGTCCAAATCTCGATTGAAGAAGCTGCATTACCTCCAATGTTGTTGTGTGGCCCACGAACAGACAGTGGGCCGCGTCCCGCGCCGGCCCGCGCAGGCTCCGTCGTAGTCTCGCTATCGTTTCTTGTTCTGTCAGCTGTGCCATTGATTCTTCCACTGCTATCTTGAACGGTAACCACTCCGCCGACTGGCCACTGAAGAAGGGTAGGTCAGGAACCCTTGACGCGATTGCGGGCTGTCCCGCGGACCGCGCGGCGAGAGTGATGGCGCTGGCGAGCTCTTGTATCGCCAACTCGTTCGGTTTGCTGTCTTGTCGCGGAGGCTGCTGGTGCGGCGCGACAAGGTGATGCGGATCTCCGGCGACGTCCCCACCCGGGGGCCTCTGCGCCGCGTCCCATCTTCTATCTTCTATATGTTTTCGTATTTCCTGTAGCGTAGGCGGCTGTTGCGGCGCTACAGGCTGGCGTGGCTCCCCGGTGCTCTCCCAGGGCTCCCGCGCCAGGGCCGCGCTTCTATCTATAATCAGTCTTGGTTCTCCCTGTCGTGGCGGCGGCTCCAGCAACGCGGCAGGGTGGCGGTGGTCCACGGGGAGGCCCTCCCAATAGGGCCTCGCCTCCGTATGTTTCGTCGGTTGACTATTAATGGGGCCTCGTGCTTCGGCGTCCACGCGACACCCGGGCTCGACGTCACACGGCACTGGTGGCGGCAGAGCGGCGGGCGGTGGTTCCGAACAAGGTTCTGGCACGTTGTGAGGCTCCATCGTGAGGGCGAGAGTGCTTCTATCGACCCATTCCGACGTCCTTTCTTCTCGGACCGTTTCATCTATTGAGTCCTCTTCATCTGAAGTTTCTTCTAGTACGCTGACTTTGGCCTCGGCTAGTTCGACGCGAGCTCGTAAGAGCTCTAGCCGGGCCTGCGCCAGCTCCCGTTGTTTTCTGCTGGATGCTTTCGATGCTCTGGATCGTGGTGACTTCTGTGGTGCGGTGGTTTTCGTGGCGTCAGTCGACGTGGCTGATGTGTCTGGGGCTGTGGTGGCGGTACGCGACTCCGTGGTCGTCGCGGACGACGCCGTGGGCTCGGAGTCGGCCGCGGTGCCCGACGCAGACACACCAGGACGTGACGTGGACTCCTCTTCACGGAGCGGGAGTCCGTCGCGACGCGGCACAGACTTCATACTTCTTGTCACGGGCATTTTCTATACAGCAGGTCTTCCAGGTCTTCACCCAGGTCTCACAGTACGCTCAGGACGGAATCCGGCTCGAAGGACCATAAAATGTGGTCAACCAGCCTTCGACGTTCGTCTGGTTTCGCACATTTGCTACTAGAGACTATCGCCGGACTATAGTCCCGATTACGGCAGTACGTGTGAGACTAGGGCCGTGGAGGGAGAGCAGCTGTCTTGAGAGCGGGGCAGCAGAAGCGGGGGGTGGTTCTTCCAATAAAAGAATTCTTCAGTTGATTTTCGCTAGCTTTCTTCCGGTTTTGCTGTGAGGACTCTTGTTGCGACTGATTATCGAACTGAGCGATCGAATTTACTGAGCTACCTCACGGCAATACCGTAGGGACGGCCTTGTTTTATTTTCTATTTTTGTTTTGGTTTTACATCAATTTCACTTAGGTTTACACACATATTTGACAATATTTCTTAAACTATGAGATTCAGATACAAACTTTCTTATTGGTGAAAAGGAACTTATAAGTCCCCGTATTTTGATATATAACAGTCTATTCTAGTTAGGATGGCCAGGTGACTAAGACAGAGTGAGGCGGAAAAATATACAGATTTTTACCGCACCGATCAAAACATTTTCATTTCCAAACAATTATAGGCATTCTATCTATAGCCTAGGTTTCTGTCTTAGTGCACCTGGACCGTATGCATTTAGTGCATCTATTTCTATGGCTCTATGTATGTGTTTACTATGCAAAATACGGGGGCAAAGTGTTAAGTGTGAAAGCAATCTTTAAAAACGTTATAATCTCTTATTTATCTTAACTGAACTGTTATTTTAGTTAAATTATGAGAAAGTTCGTTAATTACAATCTATTCAATTTATCAGTTAAAATCTATCTATACTGTGACTCGAAAAATAAGGGTTTAAAACTTGGGATTCAAAAAAAACACGATATAAGCAATTCTATACAATGTAAAACTTAACCTAGCCTATCCTAACTGTAAAAATGAAAAACTTTATTAAAAAAACACTAAACAACTAAACTTATACCTATAAAAACTAAAGAAAAACAATATTTAATAAAAACTTAAGACTACGATAGATTTGTTATGAAATACATGACAAATACAACGACAAAAACTATAAAAAACTATTAGGAAATTGTATAAACATGATATACCCAACGTGATCAGTGCATTCTTTGAGTAAATAGTATAAAAATGACGGAAAATTCTAATTAGAATTTGCACTGATAACGTTGGGTGTCTCACTTCGCGGGGAGGAATCGTAGCAGCACCGCCGCGAAATGCGTAGACGCTCGAAGGCCAGCGAGGGGTGCCTCGGCCCCCGCAACCGCGGTGAGGGGAAGCGGGAGCCGAGGTAGACGTGGATACTCGCTGTCGTGAACAAAACTAATCAACGATATTATTCGAATATTATTATATAAGAAATAGGGCTTGTCAAGGATTCTCAACTCAAGCTAAAATAAAAAATAAAACCACAAAATATAAGCTTCTGACGCAACAACACGGTATGTCGCTTCTGCTGCCGTTAGTTCAATATGGCGTCCTATGATGGCGTTTCATGAGGGAAAGTGTGACTGCAGCGCCAAAACGGACTTATCGGAACTAAAGCTGTCATAGGGCTGCTTGGGACAGGCGAGGTACTCTAACACCTTGGCGAGGGGTGGGTGAGTAGCGGGGAAGGAAATCGTGCGAAGCTTATCGGCAATAGTGTTGCCGAATTATCATCTGTAGTTTTATAATCGATAGTTTTCATCTAAAACAGCTCTTCTCGCTCGTTTCGCTCTCATGTTCACTTTGACGAGTAGAATATTGACTAATTTATCCAGTATTCTGAGACAACACGCACACTGCAGCGTTCTTTTGCTGTTTAATGTTTTGGTTTAAAATAAAATCCTATATAGGGTCCAACTTAATATGCTGACATTTTTTAAGGGGAAGATCAGACCATCAAGCTGAACAACTTTCTATATGGGACCAAGGTCGAAATCGCGAAAAAAATCAGGTGTCCCATACATTTGGCTCTAGTAGGTTTGCAGTTTTGTAATGAAATTGATGTTTTTTCGCGATTTGATGTTGGTCCCACAGAGAAAGTTGTTCAGTTTGATGTTCTGACCCTTAAAAAAGTATCAGCATATTAAGAAGGACCCTGAAAACTGTATTCAAGCAAATAAATGATTTCCTTTATATACTATTCCTTGTATATTTTGATTGATTGAATAATGTCGACAGTATCGATAGTTTCTAATTATCGATAGCATATTGATTGGCAGCACTAGTCGACGCTCTGTCATTGGTAAATAAGAACAAAGGTTGGTCCGAATAGAAAGGTATTGGGTCGACAAAAATAGGATTGTGTTTTGAGGGTTCTTTTTTTATTTAGAGAATAGGTAGAGCTTTCAGAATCGAGGTACTACAGGCACAGGTCCGGCACTCTAAAGAACGTTTTTGAATTTCGAAATGGCGTCTGCACATGCCTTTGACTAATTATTATATGGACTGGTTACGCGTGTAATTCTACTAACAAACTTTTGGGGGGGGGGGGGGGGGGGCGAGGTAACATGAAATCCGCAACTTTGGATTTTATTCCCCGTAACTTTAGATTCTAATTTTGAATGTT
The DNA here is from genome assembly GCA_963924505.1 of Agonopterix alstromeriana. NCBI lineage: Eukaryota > Metazoa > Arthropoda > Insecta > Lepidoptera > Depressariidae > Agonopterix > Agonopterix alstromeriana. Next base: position 7,341,206 of record OZ004689.1, on the reverse strand, counting down.
AAAAATCATGAAAAGTAGTCTCGTGTGAACCCCAAACGTTCTAAGTTCGAAATTATTGTTTCGCAATTATAGGCTGTCTCGTTTAGTGATAAGGTGTAAAATTGAATGTAAATGCACAAGATCAATTGTGCTTATACCGTGGCAGAGGGGAAATGCTACCGCAAGTCTAGTCCTTATAATAATTAGTCAAAGGCATATGCACACTTTGTGCAAACCGTCCATGACATTGCGTGTAGGGTTGAAAGCCACGCTTTGCATTTAACGTCATCGACATTTCAATAATTTTAATTGTTCGTTCTATTATTAAAAATAGTATTTGAGCTAAAGAATTATTGAAAATGCGAATTTAGCGTTATTTTTCAACGTTTTTTATGCACTGAAAAGACACAATTTTATGTAGTCAAATCCAACGGGTGCGCGGGGCTGACTGCATTCCCTTGCTCGGCTTCCTTCAAGAAAGAAGCCTTGCAACAGCCTAGCAAATACTGAAACGGTGAATTCAGACCATCAAACTGAACAACTTTCATTATGGAGCCACCCTCAGGAAACGCGAAAAAAAATCATCAGCTCCATACAAAACAACTGTACCTACTCGACTCAAATGTATGAAAGAGCTGATTTTTTTCGCGTTTCCTGAGGGTGGGTCCATAGTGAAAGTTGTTCAGTTTGATGGTCTGTTATTTACACCCTGTATGGTAGGGTTGGCAACCTTAAATGTATAAATATTGATAAAGGGTTGGGGTTGGAGGCGGGGTTATAAATAAACAGCTGCTCTGGGGTCAGATAACGAGCCTTGCGTTATTAAATGGAAATTAAAATACCATTATCTACTAAGCTCAGTAACCAACCCCATTGCATACATCTATCTATACTTATCAAACAGTTCCGTGACTGACAGACAACGAACACAGTAAATCACTGAAGATAGAAACGTGAAATGGGTATGAGCCATTGACTAATTATTATAAGGACTAGCCTTGTGGTAGCATTTTCCCTCTGCCACGGTATAAGCACAATTGATCTTGTGCATTTACATTCAATTTTACACCTTATCACTAAACAAGACAGGCTATAATTGCGAAATAATAACTTCGAACTTAGAACGTTTGGGGTTCACACGAGACTACTTTTCATGATTTTTAACATTCAAAATTAGAATCTAAAGTTATGGGGAATAAAATCCAAAGTTGCGGATTTCATGTTACCTTAAAGTGGCAGAAATGTTTGTTAGTTGAATTACACGCTTAACCAGTCCACATATAAGTAGTCAAAGGTATGAGCATTGACCTACCACTACTGGACGGAGGGTCCGCGCTCAAAAGTATCCGAATAAAAAGAGAACGAAAGCGTAAAAAAGAGAACGAATTACGCAACAGTCTTCGGCGTTTGATCGGCCGACTACGCGCACGCGTGGGCGGAAAAGAATTTCAGCATTTTCAATGTTTTTAATTGGTTTATATTACTATAGGTACTTACGTTAGTGTATTTTAGTCTCCGATACTTTATTCGAGTGTTTTGTACTAGACCCAGTAAAGGTATTGCCATTTTTTGAACAGTCGCGGCCACCAGCCAAAGTATTGTATTAATTATAGTACTATAAAACACAAACATATTGTAATAAACACTTATGGCCTAGCTCGCATCGGAGCTGAGATATTTGACTCTAAAGGTTTATGAAAAATTAACCAAAGCCTTTAGGAGGATAGACCAGTACAGTTTTCTCCATACAAACGTGTTCCCCTGTTTTCTCCCTGGATAATGATACTAGAGCAAATATTTTTACCATACAATCTATGTCACCTCTGCCATGTCCCTATGTTTTGCTTTTATGCATTACTTAATTACTGTAAGAACTGTGACACTGTTACTGCAATGAGTTTTTCGGAATTTATGTACGATTTGTAATACCACTGGCTTTTCAGTGAAGGAAAACATCGTGAGGAAACCTGCATGCTTCAATTTCGAGGCATGTATTGTACCCACTGTCCATTATAAGTGGCGACGGGCTCACCCACCATCACACTGGACAGAGTTCCGGTAATACTGGTGAAACGTGGATGTTCTGAGGTTTCAGAATATCTCTGAATACCCCCTCGGGGAATATAGTCCTGACTAATTTTACTGCCCGTTTTCAGAAATCCAGTAAACAAATTTGACGAATATAAACACAAAAAGGAAAACATACGGACATAGCCAAAGTCATTCTCATATTATTTTTGAGAGAATTATTAAAATCGGTTTAGTTTTGGAGGAGGAAACAGGGGAATACAAAATGCTGATTTCGTCAATTTTTTGTATATAAAATCGGTCCGAGCTGCAGTTGTCTCTTTCACACTCTAGTCGGCGGGGTGTATGGGTGGGGCGGATCTGATAAATACGAATACAAAAATTGCGATGTCCATAATTACAACACTCGAAACAAAAATAAACTGATATCTCCACACTTTCGGCTTAGTAGGGTCAACACGTCTTTCATGGGTTACTGTATACGTTGTTATAATAAAATCCCCGAGACCATTTTGAATCATTCAGAAAACATTTTTTAAACTCAAATCAGAAAAGTCATCTGTAAAAAAGCATCATATAAACTGGAAGATTATTTAAATGATCAAAATGCTTGGGTCTGAGGTCACTAGCTTATAGTTTATTTACTTTACTGTATAGTATCAATTATTTTATTAAATAGACTATGTATTATTGTATACATAACTTTAGCTTAAGAATTTATATTGTAATAGTTATTAAGTCGTGTTATGTTGTAGAGTTTCTGGCCGCATCTTCTCCACAGCGACAACACGTTCCGACGCGGTGGTAGCTTTAAAAAAGATTTGACGTTTGATAAGTGTGCTTCAAGCTCCTATATTGAATAAATTATATTGACTTTTTTTTTTGAGTTGAAAAAGTGACCTATTCTCCAAATTAGCATTTCAGCCCGCCTATCCTCTTAAGAATCAACTCATTTTCAATCAATCAATTGAAACGTTTGATGGGTAGACTCTTGGTTTAAAAGGATGTTTATGTTATCAATTTAACCCTGTATATAGTTGTTGATAAACCATGAGGTTTATACGTAGTATAGACTTAATAAAGTCATACATAACTAACATTAACCCAGATCGGAGCTCAACGATACAATACAGGGCCGTAGCTAGGACTGTATAAGAAGACCAAGTTAGGGCGGAAAAAAATTGCGTTGAGTTTCGAGGCCCCGTTAGTCCGGGGACCAGCAATGCAATTCTCTAAGCGCAAACATCGTCATAACCTTAAATTCATTGTTGAGACATCGGCGAGCTGACAATTCGGTATGCGCTAAGGTTATGTCATGTGTCAAACTGATTATTTATAATTAATGGACTTGCTTGTGCGTTAGCACCGCATTTCCGCCAATGTCAAGTAGTTTGTGGGAGTATCTATCCCAATCTCAGTGATTGTTTTTGATAAAGAACAAGAAGAGATTAAGGAATGCGGAGCCTCGTGGCAGGCAAAGACGCGACGCGCGGACAACACGCGAGACAAGTTCTCGGGTCAGAACCTGCAACGTGACTCCGTGTCAAACTGATATAAAACTTCGACGATCTGAAGGATGCAAGAAGGATGTTACATTTGTGAGCTCATCGATGTTTTTGACATCGATGTGACGCTTAGTGAATTGCACTCCTGAGCTCGTGCCCCGCTTGCGTGGGCGTGCCACACCTGGCTCTAATAAAATTTTTCACTTTAAAGCTTAATATTTCGCTAACGGTTCCCTAAATCGAAAAATAGCTTTCCCATACCCACAATACTTTTTAAAGACTTATCCAACGATACCAATGGTGTGGCCATTGGATAGACGAGAAAAAAAAATGCATCCCCACTTTTCGTGTAGGGGAAACCCTAAAAAAAAATATTATTCAAGATTTTATTTTACCACTTTGTCGGCGTGATAAATATGTATACCCATGTCAAATAACAGCTTTTTAGTACTAAGCGTCTCTGAGCTAAGCCGCGCCGGACCGCGGACAGACGTCCGGAACTATATGGCGAAACTATAAGGGTTCCTTGTTGACTACGAAACTCTAAAAAGGAGTGTGCGCTGAAATGACGGCTAAAAGAGATGAATGTAGGAAGACGACAAATTGCGCCGACCCCTAGTAATGGGATAAGGGCAGGGAGATGGTGCTCCTAGCGACGGCCCTGGCTGCATGACTTAAAGTGGATATAAGTAGGGGAAAACCGGGATGCATGAACAGGTGGGATAGATGAGCCACCTCAATTTTTCGATTTAAAAACTCGTGCTATCGGTTCGGTTGACAATTCATTCCATTTCCGCGAACAACATCTTCCACCCTCAGAGGAAGGATCTCCATAGAGTCCGCATAAATTTACGATTGTAGTTAGTCTCTTTTGTCTTATGACGTACCTTTAATAGTAGAAAGAGATGGAACTATAGATATTTGTTTATGCGCCTGTCCACTTTTTTTTGAGCTAGTGTGTGTGAAAAGTGACCGTAAACATAAGGCCATATGTCACTTGGTGCCTTTTGTCCATACTACTTGACACCACACACTCAAACCTAAACGTCAAAAGAAGTGGACACTTTACAATTGGTATGGCTCACTCTTTGACTTTATACATCTGGTCATCTGGGCGTCATCTAGGCTGCCGGCAGAGTAGTATGACTTCGAGCTGAGTTTATGTGTTTTTGATAGTAAAAAGTGAAAAAAAATGATTGGTTTATTTGTTCGTTCACTGCGTTGTATTAAAAGGTACGTATTTTGTTGATTTATTGTTATATTGTGAAACTTGAAGTTTGTTGGTTGTAAAGCCCATTTGACCTGTGATGAAGAGAACTTCTCTACAGCGACAACACGTTCCGACGCGGTGGTAGCTTTAAAAAAGATTTGACGTTTGATAAGTGTGCTGTAAGCTCCTATATTGAATAAATTATATTGACTTTGACTTTGACTTAGAGTTTTTCGGAAATCTAAAAAAAAATGGAACGGGTCGATAAAGGATGGTTGAACCACCCCGCAGAGGGATGGTTGACCATACGTTTTTCGTCGATTTTATTTATCTTGCGGGTCCAAATGCCGTTCCAGTCCAAAAATAAGCAGAGTACAGACTTCAGCCCCAAGATAGGAAATCAAAAAGAGACATTTGTAGATTCAGATTTCTGAAGTTTCTAAGGCCACATAAATTTAGAAACTTCGGAAGTCTTATCTTTTTGTTTTTTACCATGTTTTAGTCAAAAATATTGTTTCTCTGATAAAATGTTAGATCTGTGCGTTCATTTTATTCAAAATGATGTTCATAATCCTAAATTTGACATTAAAATGTTTTCTTTCAGTATCATAGTAAGTAGAAAACCGTGGTCAATGTTTGCAATGTTGACAATGCCGGTATTTTATGTTTCATTTTTAACGTTAACTACTTTAGATTGTTGTCATACAATGAATATGAGATTTTATTACAATTAAATTTTTTAAATGATAAGGGTATGTTCAACGCCCCCCCCCCCCCAATTGGGGATGGTTGAGCCAAATCTCATTTTTTGAAAAAAAATTGTCTAGCCCAATAAATATGATACTTACAAAGATCTTTAGTAAATACAATTTTTAGCCAAATAACTGCGCTATCGAATGCCACTAAAGTTAAATCACTGCATCTTTGCAACAAAAAGTTGTGCGCATTTAAGAAAAAGGTGGTTCAACCATCCCGGACTCCCCCTATATACACAATACCGACGTATGATTAATTATCAAGCTCGCCGGTTTCATTGTTTTCGTTCATAGCCGTTTAATTTTCATACTTCATTAGGTTAACTACATCTAAGGGTGTGTCTAGAGGCACTCGCTGGCTTACTGAAGCGCAGGTGAGTTCCGAATCACGCCAACAGCGCTGTGAGCGCGATAAATGACGTTCCGATTTGACATGAGCGAATTAAGAAAAGATACGCAAACTTACGGGAGTATAGGTTTATTTTGGGTCGGAGATCGTCCGCCAAGAGTAAGAGACCTAATCCTAGATTACAATAGCTTATATAGCATATAAGCATATGCTCACGACTATATTCCCCGAGGGGGTAGTCAGAGATATTCTGAAACCTCAGAACATCCACGTTTCACTACTAGTACCGAAACTCTGTCCAGTGTGACGGGGGGTGAGCCCGTCGCCACTTGTAATGGACAGTGGGTACAATACATGCATCGAAATTGAAGCATGCAGGTTTCCTCACGATGTTTTCCTTCACCGAAAAGCCAGTGGTGTTAACAAATCGTACATAAATTCCGAAAAACTCATTGGTACGAGTCGTCCTGTACGGGGTTCGTACCATCGCCTCTTGCATGGCAGGCAAGGTTACTCGCCACTGGACCACCACGACTTTTTGACGTGACTACAGCTTATACAATACAATAGCTTATATACTTGACGGCGCCTTGTAGCGCCATCTATTAAAAACTGTCACTTTGATTTAGCCTAAAAGCGCCATCTAGTTTCATTATTAAGAATTGTCATTTTTGTTTAATGTTAATGGGTATTTTTTGAGGACGAGAGTGGCAACACTCTAGTGAAACGTCATTGTGACTGGGCAGCCAGCTTGCGGTTGTCACTTTTCAAACGGAAGCCTGGCGGAACGGTCACAGCGACGGATCACTTACGTCCTGTGATTGTAATCGAGTTTAATCGCTGAGAAGAGACTATATTTTTGTTAAAAAGCTTCAGATTCTGAAATATAACATTATTACTGTGGAATAAGTGCCTTTATTTCCGTAATACCACGCCCGTGTTCTAAACCAAGGTTATACCAAGGTTTCCTAAAATGGACCATCCTGATGACGAGCCTTTATACTTATTAGAAACTACTTTATTGTTAACTAAGCATCGGACGCTGACCCAGATTAAGAGACAAAGGTGCAAAGTGCGTCTTGTGCATCAGCAGTTCCGTAGCGATCTAGTTTACTTGAACTGGATGTCGGATGCTGGGTCAGCATCCTTTACTAGTGCGACCACAATCGAAAACGTGATGTTATTCATGACGTCAATAACGACGCCATCTTGCAATAACAGTGCTCACAGCTCGGAGCGTTAGCACTTTGACTAATTATTATAAGGACTAGACTTGCGGTAGCATTTCCCCTCTGCCACGGTATAAGCACAATTGATCTTGTGCATTTACATTCAATTTTACACCTTATCACTAAACGAGACAGCCTATAATTGTGAAATAATAACTTCGAACTTAGAACGTTTGGGGTTCACACGAGACTACTTTTCATGATTTTTAACATTCAAAATTAGAATCTAAATTTATGGGGAATAAAATCCAAAGTTGCGGATTTCATGTTACCTCGCCCCCCGCAAAAAGTGGCAGAAATGTTTGTTAGTAGAATCATACGCGTAACCAGTCCATATAATAATTAGTCAAAGCTTGAACTGGATGTCGGATGCTGGGTCAGCATCCTTAACTAGTGCGACCACAATTGAAAATTTGATGTCATTCATGACGTCAATAACGACGCCATCTTGCAATAACAGTGCTCACAGCTCGGAGCGTTAGCACTGTGAGCGAATTGTCAAAAGTGACGTTTGACAGTTTTGTTGTGGTACATTTTTTTTTGAGTGTTAGGGAGAGGCCGTCTGAGGAAAACATACCCTGATCAAATCAATGACTTTTCCGAAAAGGCCAAGTGCGTAGCACCCTCAATCGACGGAAGTGCATGAAAAGATGTATGAATGTGAATGAGGCTAAAAAAGTGTGTTAGAGTCGTAGCGTGTGTCCGTGGTCTCTGCCTACCCCCATGGGACAATGGCGTGTGCTTATGTATGTATGTAAATGTATGTAAATTTTGGCCGAATTTTCAAAAGTGACGTTTGACTGTTTTGTAGTGGAAATTTTTGGTTTGTTTAGGTCTCGATTTAGATTTCTTTAGTAGCATTGGGTTTGATTATATTCTAAAAATGACGAATGAAAGTTTAATTACGATTAGTGACGATGAAAATTATAGGAATATTTGAACGTTGTGATGTGAACGGTGTGAACGCGACATCTAGCGTTCCGAATTGGTAGAACGCTATCAGCACTGTAAGCGCGATAACGCAAATAGAACGGGTGTGAGCGCTGCATGCTTCAATTTCGAGGCATGTATTGTACCCACTGTCCATTATTTGGCGACGGGCTCATCCCCTGTCACACTGGACAGAGTTTCGGTACTACTGACGAATCGTGATTGTTCTGAGGTTTCAGAATATATCTGACCACCCCCATAATCGTGAGCATATTATTTCTCTAAGCATAACAAAATTAAGCTTCAACAATTTCAAAAACCGCAAGCACAAAAACTGTGGTTAACGAAATACGCGAAGATTCTATAAGCGCCCTCTACACAAAGGGCCGTGAATTATTTAAATGACCCTTAGAATGTAATCTTTAAGGGTGAAAATGTCTGCGAAATTGTAAAGTTTTTGTTTTAAGGCATTCTTTAGACGGGCCACTGAAATATTGTACTATAATTTGAAATCTAAATTTATATTATAAGCATAAGCTCACTACTATGTGCCCCGAGGGGGTATTCAGAGTTATTCTGAAAACTCAGAACATCCACGTTTCACTAGTAGTACCGGAACTCGGTCCAGTGTGACGGAGAGGGGCTCACCCCTTGTAATGGACAGTGTGTACAATACATGCCTCAAAATTGAAGCATGCAGATTTCCTCACGATGTAAGTGGTATTACAAATCGTACATTAATTCCGAAAAATTCATTGGTAAGAGTCGGCCTGGACGGGGATCGAACCATCGCCTCCTGCACGGCAGGCAAGGCTACACGCCACTGGACCACCACGGCAAGCCTGAGACAGCTCAGGTACGCTTGACAGCCGATCCCCACCGAGTGGTGAATTGCAATAGGCTAGGTATACCGTGTAAACTTCTTGGTCAAATCTCATTAGACTTGTCGCCATTTTGTGAGTAATCAATGCGAGACTTGAAAACCCTAGCGATATGTCACGCTGCCAGCTCGTGAAAGAATGAAAGTGGGAGACTGTGTAAAGGAAGCTTTCATGTCTAATGACTCGGTTCATTTTTATTTGCACGCGCGCCTTTGTGACGCTTGGTAGGTTATTCGCGAATTGTACGATAGGACGGGTGCGAATAACTTTGCACCTTATTGCCGTGCAGAGAGAGTCGCTATTTATTTAGTACTAGTATTTATTCTGTGACCAGAGCTTTAAATCTAAGTCTATTTATTATGCGCTAGGTGCTAATGTACTAGGTGCAATATTATAATACAGGGTCCAATTTAGTATGCTGAAATAAACATTTAAGGGGATGATCAGACCATCAAACGTAACAACTTTCACTATCTAGCCAAAAGCGAAAGAAAATCTGCTGCTCCATTCATTTGGGTCCTTTGACTATTTATATGTGGACTGGTTACGCGTGTAATTCTACTAACAAACATTTCTGCCACTTTTTGCGGGGGGCGAGGTAACATGAAATCCGCCACTTTGGATTTTATTCCCTAACTTTAGATTCTAATATTGAATGTCAAAAATCACGAAAAGTTGTCTCGTGTGAACCCCAAACGTTCTAAATTCGAAGTTATTATTTCGCAATTATAGGCTGTCTCGTTTAGTGATAAGGTGTAAAATTGAATGTAAATGCACAAGATCAATTGTGCTTATACCGTGGCAGAGGGGAAATGCTACCGCAAGGCTAGTCCTTATAATAATTAGTCAAAGTTTGGGTCAAGTCGCCAAACATTGACGTTTTCTATGGAACAGCAGATTTTTTTCCCGATTTAGATGTTGGTCCCATAGATGAAGTTGTTCAGTTTGATGGTCTATACCACCGGTTTTAACATTACTCGGGCGTTTTGTTACACCTTTTTGGGCTTAACAAACCACCCCCGATAAAACGAGAAAAATCGAGAAATGTGAGCGCGCGTGACATTTTCTCGTTTGTCGCTTTGCCGTGCGATGCATGCTACATACTTAGCATATATAGACTTGTATATTTTGAAAGTGGCGGCGACCAAAGTGGCTCGCGTATTTAGTCCACAACACTACACGTGGGAGGAACAACTGCCGCTTACAAAGTGAAGGGCATTACAAAGCCCAAAAGTTTGGGCAGACATAATGTATTTAAATTTCTACTCACTTGTCAGTAGGGTTACCAGATTTACTGAGCAATTTTAAGATAAGTGACCTTTTCGGGTAATTATGATCTTAGACTATTTATATGAGGACAAGTTACGCGTGTAATTCTACTAACAAACTTTTCTGTTACTTTTTGCGGGGGGCGAGGTAGCACGAGATACGTAACTTTGAATTTTGTTCCATTAGTTTAGATTCTAATTTTTATTGTTAAAAATCTTGGAAAACAGTGTTATGTGAACCCCAAACGTGATAAGTTCGAAATTATTGTTCCGCAATTATAGGCTGTCGCGTTTATTTTATTTTATTATTCTTAGGAAGATTTACAGCATTGATTACAAAGTAAACACATCTTAGTGCATATGCTCACGACTATATTCCCCGAGGGGGTAGTCAGAGATATTCTGAAACTTTAGAACATCCACGTTTCACCAGTAGTACCGAAACTCTCTCCAGTGTGACGGGGGGTGAGTCCGTCGCCACTTATAATGGACAGTGGGTACAATACATGCCTCGAAATTGAAACATGCAGGTTTCCTCACGATGTGATGTGGTGTGTGTGATGTGTGTGATGACATCTTAGTGATAAGGTATAAAATTGTATGTAAATGTGTAAGATTGTTTGATCTTGCACGTTGGCAGAGGGGAAATGCTAAGGCGAGGCGGGTCCTTATATAAATCGTCTAAGGGTTCTGATGTTTATACTGATCAATTTTTAGCATATTGGATAGATTTTTTCGTGGTTTCCATTTGATTTAGAGTGTGACTATTTTATATGATTGCGAATGTTAAACTATTCGATAATGATATTAATTTTTGACAAACTAGAGACATTTCTAATCGCAGGCGTCCCGAGTCTCTCCGTAATAACCCAGATTTCCCAGCCTACCCAGTTCACCTCCATAACCCGAGTAGTTTTTTGTCCTTTCTACAATATTCTCTTCACCGAACGTGGTATGTTTCTGGTGCATTTGTATTATGCATTCAGAGATAGACCACGGTTGGTGAATCCCATCGAATTTAGATAAAAGTGTCTCAAAGGGGCTTCTACGTGTGGGACCTGTGTCCCCACGCAAGCCTTCCAAAGGTCCGGGCTACGGCCCGTGAAATACCTTACTGAAATTAAAATCCATACGTTGATTTTTAAATGTCCTACAATGTTTACAATAACATTTTTGAGACCTCCTTTTAGTATCAAAATTTTTTTTGTTCCAAAGGCTCCGCTTTTCCATATCTTTGAACAGTTTATAAGCACATTAAAATAACAAAAGAACTAAAATGTTCTTCTTTTTCATATAAACATTTTGAAAAATGTATTGAAATAGGGTTTTCTTAAGGAGAAAATCGGCAATATTGTATCAGGTTGTGCCGCAGAGGCGCGTTCGCGTTAGGTATTTTGTAGTTAAATTTAAATTAAATATTAAGCGTAATTCTTCATTTCCAACAGTTTTTCAAAATCCATAGTTTCTCATTTTGTCTCTCTTTCGAGACAAGTCAAAATTCCGGACATGTCCGGTAAATTGTCCATCGTATAGTCACCCTACTCAATGAGCTACTTCACTTTGAATTAGTAGGGATTCTTGATTTTAAATGGTTACTTTAATGAAAAGGTTTTGTGTAACAAAGAATTTTTTGTTCCGTCGCTCTAAATTATTGAGGGACGCTACGTGACTGTAAAGGTGCTTTTCCACTGGTT